>CM057455.1:1581748750-1582972500 GCA_016271365.2 Neoceratodus forsteri | reverse complement strand
AGACAAAGAAAGAGACATACAGGTAGAACAGGGGATCAGTGGCTCAGTGCTTTGACTGCAGCCCACAATATGCCCTCCAGCAAAATCTAGAAAAATGGGTCCTGTTAGCTAGATTCAGGTGTTTGTTTTTTAAAAACAGATCATTTTTATGCATGGCGGTCGACACGATCAGTATTTTTTTCAGCACAATAGGTAAATCATTAATATATGCACTTGCAATGTTTTTTTTACTGCTCAAACTTGATGGTTAACTCAAAACCATCAAGCCTGGAGCCTGGTTTTGTACAAAACAATGCATTTAATCTAACCACATTGTTTTATTTACAGCCCTCATTCTGACATACAATAGTGTATTACGGGGAAGGGGCACATGATAAACTTGGACAAACAGTAGTCTAAGTTAACAGAAATACATCTCAAAAACTGCAAAATCAGAATGAGTTATGAAAACAATGTTATGAAATGTAGCAGGTCATTGAAAACAGTAACAGAGAAGATTTAAAACAGTATACCTATTTCAAATGAGCAGGTAACAGTAAGAATTGTCTTTGATGTCACCTGTACATGCTTGCCTTTGGCTACCACCATGTCACCTTAAGTTTTACTTGAATCCTTACCCTTTTTATTTCTTTTTTTGCTGCACTTGTAAAGGGGATGATTGAGTAACAGGCATTAGGCCTGATGAAGCCTCACAGAGGTGATACATAAGGGAGTCTGTTTTTGGCATTTAAGAGGGACACCTTATGAAGCTATTTAGCTTTTTACTAAATGTCTCCCTTCATTGCAATAGCAAATGCATGCACCACTGATTTTGTTTTTTATGCAAAATATGCCACAAATGTGTGAGACAATTTCTGCGTGGTACATTCTGTACTAGCAAGACCAATGCTAGTTTTACAACTCCTGCTCTCCAGAATATTTGTGACCCATGGGAAGGTATGTCTGGTTTCACTCTTGGCATGTGGCAGAAAAGAGTTAAACAGATCTCTTGCCTACTATCTTAATGAGAATTTCACTGGGAAGGTCTTTTGTTTAGGGCTTAGAAAGGCATTCCAGTGAAAACACCCAAACAACAAGTGACCACTGCTGTTTTAGGGTCAGGACAGAGACTACCCAGATGTATGGGGACATCCTTTGTTAAACTTATTTATTTATTTGGTTTTAGGTAACAAGGTAGGTACAGTAGATGACTGAGTGCCTATTTTCAGGAACGACAGGGGGAGTGCAATTCATGGGAAAACAGCAGACCAAAAACACAAGTACATTAAATCAACCAAGATGCAAGTACATTGAGTCAAGCAAGATAAAAACATAGCAAGCTAATAGATCCAGGGTGCGGGTGTATACAGTTAGGAATATTACAAGATGATAGATAATTAGAATAATGAACATTTAAGATAAGGCAAGTGCAAAAATGTAAAGTCAAGAACAGTGCAATATCAACAAATAACAAGTAGACAAATAATTAATTAGGTAATAATGTCAGTTGTGATAGAGACAGTCTGAAGATGTGAGAATCGGATTATGCAATGTCAGGCAGCTGTGGTGGGGGTGGAAAACAGGTGCAAGTCATGGATTGGGTGAGGTATGAGTTGAAAGCAGATTTGAAAAGGACGGTGGCAGTGGTGGAGCAGTGGACAGTTGGGGGGGGTTCCAGTACTTGGGAGCAAATGAATAGAATGCCTGCTCACCCACCTTGGTCAAGCATTTGGGTGTGGCGAACGAGGTAGAGTCCAGGGACCTAAAGGAGTAGATGGAGTGGGAACTGAGAAGAGGTGAAATGGGAATGGCTGGAGGGTAAACCTGGAGTTGCTTGTGAATGAACAACCAAGGGCATAGACTCGGGAGGCAGAGGGGGATGTCCACCCTAAGAAGGAGTAGAGAGCACAATGGTGCATGAGGCATGGAGGTGAGAGGGCAAAGTGGCAGACACTGTTGTAGATAACATCCCACTTATGTAAATATGTCGAGGTGGCATTTGTAAAGAGTAGTGATTCATATTGTAGGCCTGGGAGGAGAATACCCTAGGTGATGGCCAAGTGGGCATTGAGGGTAAGCAAGTGTTTGAGATGGTAGACTAGGCAGATTCAAGAATTGGTAGCCTTACACTGATTTTAAATGTGGAGGTAAAAGACTAGATCCGGGTCAAGGGTGACCCCTAAATATTTAAATTCCTCGACTACAGTGAGAGTAGAACCATTTAGAAACTCAATGTCCAGGAGGCTAGGGCAGGATAATCTGCGCACACAAGAGCTGAATAGCATTACTTGGCTTTTGGATACATTGAGTACCAAGTCATTGGTCACTAACCAGTTTTGAAAGTAGGCAAAGTCCTTAGATAGCTGGGTGTTGATGTGTTGGGAGCTTTGGGTGCTGTGATATAGGGCAATATCATTGGCATACATTATTTTAATGAGCAGGAGGTGAACAATTGATAACAGTAATCGCTTTTAGTTTCTAACTTAAGTATTTGATTTCAATCAGACAACCTCCTTCTGGTCAATGCCACAAAAACAAAAACAATTTTGTTCGGATCTAAGCGCTTCCTAATTAAATGCAAATCTAACCCACCCCTAATCATCAGGTCCCCTGATGGCCATGCCCTAGAAGACGTCAAACACTTCAAATATCTAGGAGTTTTGCTTGACCCCTCTCTTTCCTTTACAGAGCACATTAACTTTCTGTTTCTAAGATTTCACCCAAAACTAGGAGTTGCTTACAGATACCGACAATACCTCACCCCTGAGGCCCTCCATGCCATCATCCAGGGAAATCTGCTACCTATCCTAGACTACTGCTCTCCCATCTACTCCAGGACCTCCACATCCACCATGGCAAAACTATCAGTAGCATACAACAGTGCCTGCCTCTTCTCCCTGTGGGCCCCTTTCTCCATGCACCACTGTACACTTTATACTACACTGGGGTGGCTCCCACTACAAGCATACTTTGACCTTGCACTGTACAGTTTTATTGATTCTGCCATCCATATTGGCCAGAAATCCCCTCTTGCTCCCCTTCTCACTGCCCAAACTTCACACCGCTGCCTACACTCCTCCAGTATCCCCTCCCTGAAAATCCCCAGGGTAGCCATGAACATGGGTGCTAGAGCCCTGTCTGTAGCAGCCCCCACACTATGGAACAAGCTGCCCACTGAACTGCTCACCATAAACACTCACCGCCAATTCAAGACTCACCTCAAAGACTGGCTCCTGTTGGCATCCACCTGCCACTGCATTATGGACTAGCCCCTCCCCCCGTATAGGTTCCAGGGGTACAGCCAAATAGGTTCTCTTATTTACTGAAACTGTACCACCATGAGCCTTACTTTGCTTTATTTGTTGTCCCTCAACTACTGCCACCATGTATTGCCAAATGTAACAACCGTAACCTTTCACTATGTATTACCTGCTTTTGTTAAGTTCTTGTTGTTTTGATGTTTCTACTCTGTGCCACCTTACATGACCTGGGTCATGCCTGAAAACAGTCCCTGGGATCAGTGCACCCACCTGGTTAACAAAGTCAAAAATAAATATTTTAGGTAATTCCTAATTTTACTCACCATTACAGCATACTGAGCTTTCCCTTATACAGACAGAGGCTGACATCTGTGTGGACTTGCCTCTTGAGTCTGCGAGGGCCTCGATGTCATGTGACATGGTGATGTCACACACTGTACATGTTTGCGTAAGCATGCTGGGGCATCTAGCACCCAACTGTGAAGGTCTAGCCTACCAGTTTGCTACACAGGCTCATAGTGCACCATACAGACAAAGAGTTGTGCTTATCTCTATAAAATCTTTTATCTTTCTATAACAACTGTGGAGTATAATTTTCTGTAGATTACGTAATCATTTCTCTGTTGCAGACTTACATTAGAAACATAGAAACATAGACTTTGACAGCAGATAAGGACCGCTAGGCCCATCTAGTCTGCCCATTTCCCTACCTACAGGATAGGCCGCAGATCCTAGTTAACCAACAGCCTTTATCTTCCTGCCCCCAACAAGAATTGCCTTATGTCTGTCCCATGCATTCTTGAATTCTCCCAGTTTTAGACCCCACAACTTCCTCAGGAAGGCTGTTCCATGCATCCACTACCCTCTCTGTGAAATAATACTTCCTCATTGCCCTGAACCGCCCTCCTTCTATCTTTAAATTGTGTCCCCTTGTTCTTGCAAGTCTCTTTTCTGAAAGATGCTACCCTCTTGGACTTTGTTGATTCCTTGAGGTACTTGAAAGTTTCTATCATGTCCCCCTCTCCTTCTTTCCTCAAGGGTATACATATTAAGCTCCTTTAGTCTCTCCTCATACGGCTTCTCTTGCAGACCCTGTACCATTTTAGTTGCCCTCCTCTGACTGCCTCTATCCTGTCTATGTCCTTGCGGAGATGGGGTCTCCAGAACTGGACACAGTATTCCAGATGGGGTCTTACCAACTGTCTGTACAGAGGGATAACAACTTCCTGTTTTCTGCTGCTGATGCCTCTCTATACATCCCAGTATACCCCCGGCCTCCCTACTGCCTTCTCACATTGCTTGCTAACCTTAAGGTCATCTGATATGATTACCCCCAGGTCCCTTTCCTGTTTTGTTGTTGTTACTACCTCCCCACCCATTGTGTATTCTTCCCTGGGTTCTTGTTCCCAGGTGCATTATTTTGTACTTTTTGCATTGAATCCTAGCTGCCATATGTCTGACCATTCCTCCAACCTTGCCAAGTCCCTTTTCATCCTTTCCACACCTCCTTGTGTATCAACCCTGTTGCAGATCTTTGTGTCATCTGCAAAAAGTCATACATTTCCTTCCAGTCCCTCTGCAATGTCACTGATGAAGACATTAAAAGGACTGGACCCAATACTGAACCTCAGCGGTACCCCACTAGTAACCGCCCTTTCTTCAGAGTGGACTCCATTTACAATTACCTTCTGTGTCCTGTTGTCCAGCCAATGTTTTACTAGGCTACCACCCTGGGACCCACTCCCAGGCTGGTTAATTGACTATCAATCTTTTGTGTGGGACTGTGTCAAATGCCTTGCTAAAGTCTAGGTAGGCCATGTCCACAGCCCCTCCCTGGTCTACTACTTTGGTCACCCAGTCAAAGAAATCTATTAGATTCGTCTGACATGACCTTCCCGCTGTGAACCCATGCTGCCTTGGATCCTGTGCTCCACTGACCTCTAGGTACTCAACTATTCTTTCCTTCAGAAGTGACTCCATCACTTTCCCTACCACACAGGTCTGTAGTTTCCTGCCTCTGTCTTTGTCCCACTTTTGTGAAGGGGAATCACATCCGCCTTCCTCCAGTCCTCGGGTACTACACCATCCTCCCATGATTTATTAAAAAGAGTAGCCAGTGGTTTCACTAGTTCCTTCCTTAATTCTTTTAGAATTCTGGGGTGAATTCCATCAGGACCCATTGCTTTGTCCACCTTCAGTTTTAGGAGTTCTTGTAGAACCCTTTCTTCTGTGAAAGGACTGGGATTGACCCCCTATCAAGAGTGCTTCTGTTAATTGGATTAGGCACTTCCCCTCCTCTTTTGTGAATACTGAGCAGAAATATTCTGTCAGTATTCCTGCTTTTCACTGTCCCCTCTGCCCACCCACGCTTCATTCTATTCAGCCTCACTATCCCTCCCTTTGTCTTTCTCGGCTCGCTGATGTACCTATAAAGGTTTTATCCCCTTCTTAACTGAGTTGGCTATCTTTTCCTCAGTTTGGGCCTTTGCTATTCTGACTTCCTCCCTGCTTCTTTCTGCCTTAATTGGTACAGCTCTCTGTCCTGCTCCTTCTGTGTTTCCTTATACTTCCGAATGCTATCTTTTCTTCCTGACTTTCACAGCCACCTCTCTTGAGAACCATAGTGGCATTTTCTTTCATTTTGATTTGTTTATTTGCTTCACACAAAGGCTTGTTGCATCTGTGATGGCAGTTTTGATAATTACCCATTGTTGCTCCACACCTCCTTCTAGCCTGTTTGCTAGTGCTTTTCTGAGGCACTCTCCCATCTTGCCAAAGTCAGCCCTCCTAAAGTCCAGTACCCTCACTTTTGTATGGCTTGACTCTGTAGCTGAGTTTAACGTGAACCACACTGTTTGATGGTCACTTGTCCCCAGATGGCAACCCACTTCTAGGTCTGAGATCCTCTCACTGCCCCCGTTTGAGAGAACGAGGTCTAAGATTGCTCCCTCACGAGTGGGTTCTGAAACTAGCTGTCTAATGCCTGCCACCTGTAGGGCGTCAAGAATGGCTCTGCTCTTGGATGTGGCTGCAGCAAATGTGCTCCAGTTAACATCTGGCATATTCAGGTCTCCCATCAACAGTATCTCCCCTTTCTCTGCCATTCTAAGAATGCCTTCCATCATATCCTTGTCCATTCCTTCCTCCTGACATGGGGGTCTGTACACAACCCCTGTGCAGATTGTGGTGCCCTTTCCCATCTCCAAGGTGACCCACAGTGCCTCCTCTCCTCCCTGTTTACTCTTTTGTTCAGTTACTTTTATCCCTTCCTTTACATAGAGAGCTACTCCTCCCCCTCTTCTCCCCTGCCTGTCTCTCCTGTAGGTTATGTACCCTGGTATGTTAACATCCCAGTCATGGTTCTCTGTGTACCATGTTTCTGTGACTCTACGATATCCAGGCATCCCTCTTCCATTAAGGCCACCAGTTCAGGGAGCTTGTTGCCCAGACTACGGGCATTGGTACTCATTACCCTCCATTTCCTGATGGCCTTACCCCTTTGCCCCATCCTGTCCTTCTTGCCTTTGTCACTTTCTCCATTTACCCTGCCCTTCTCCCTATCAACACCTCCATGTTGGTGTTTGCCACACTTACTACTGTGATTGTTTGGGGGGCTAGGATTTCCTGCTCCTTTCCAGTGCTCTCCCTTGGCTAGTTTAAAAGCTTGCCAATGAAGCATTTAAACCTATCACCTAGGATCCTGGTTCCCTCCCGGACAGATGCAGCCCATCATGCCAGTATAGGCTTGCATCACTCCAGGTGGACCCCAGTCCCCAATGAAGCCAAACCTGAGCTCCACACCAGTTTTCAACCACTGATTGAACTCATGGTACAGAACACCCTAGCCTCCTATGCCATAGATGGGTAGCACCTCCGAGAAGGTTACCGTGTGTGCTACTTGACTAAGGCCCTCCCAATTCCACAAACTCTTCCTGCACTCTCTAATCCCTTTCTTAGCCAGGTCATTTGTCCCTAGGTGGACAATGACATCCAGCTCCCTCCCTGTGCAGCTGCTCAAGCAATCCTGAGGATTCGCTCCTGTCCCTCAAGCCATGGCACCAGGCAGGCACCTTACCTCCCTCTCCCTTCCTTGCCCAGTTCTACCTTCCTAACAATGGAGTCCCCACCAGGAGTTGTTTCCTCCTGGAGGTCCCTGCCACCCTCCTGTGGGTCTCCTTTGTGGAGGTTCCCAGCATCCTCCTTGGTCTCCACTGTAGGTGCCTCCATAGAGGAACCACACTTTGCCAGAATGGCATAGGAATTGTGGAGAGGTACAACTGGAGGGATGTGCCTCTGTTCCACCACCCTCACCCTCCCTGAGCCCACTGTGGTCCAACCGCTCCTCTTTCTTGGCAACCTCTGAGGCAGCGGCAGTGGCACTGGCACTGGTGGTCCCTGGATGGAAGAGGAGGTCCCACAAATCCTGGCCAACTCAGCCTGGAGATGAGCAACCTCCTCCCTCAGCCCAGAGAGGTGCCTGCAGATGGGACAGCACCGCATCCTCCAGAATATCTCCCTGAAGACTGCTGCTCCACAGCCACTGCACTGCACCACTCCAATCATGTCTTATTTCTGACCCCTTAACTGTTTGCAATCCTTACTCTTTAATCTGTTTTTTTTCTCTCTCTCTCCTTACTTTCTGCCTGTGTGCCCTTTAAGCTCCTGATTGTCCTGTTCTGAGACAAGAATATCCTATATTTCTCAGTAGAGCACTTACTTGTTCAGAGGCTGACCTCCAGCAGCTAGAGGGGGCCAGAGAGCTACTCTTGCCCCTTCTAGGATGGTGGGTCCTTGGTGGTTCTGTGATCACTCACTTCCTGCCCCTAAACAGGAAGTTTCTGTTGTCAGTCAAATCCTGTGCCTATAAAAATAGAACTAGCTTTAGGTGGGGGTGGAGGGAGGGAAGGAAGGAGGCAATATAGTCCCAGCAGAGAAGTTCAGTCACACAGCAGTCCTTTCTCTTGGTGTCTTCTGCCAAGCTATTAGCAGAATCTTTCTAAGGCAGTCTTTAAATGTAGCTTCCTTCTAGCTAAGCCACTCCCCCTACTTACCAGATCTTTCTACAAGTAATTTAAACCTCACAGCAGTTAAGTCCTTTCAGTCACCTGAGATTTACACCTAGATGACTTTTCAGTTACCCATTCAGTTCAGTTAACCCAAACACACACTTTTTTTGGTTTTTGTTTTGTATGTTAGTTTTTTACCCTAAATTAAAGGTCCAAATAAAAAAGTTCTTCTACTTTAGTCCCAGCAGAGAAGTTCAGTCACACAGCAGTCCTTTCTCTTGGTGTCTTCTGCCAAGCTATTATTCCTAATATTAATCCTAATAGCTACCAACTACCTTCAGAAAATAGTATTTTTTATATGCTTCCAACCTTATCTTCTGAAAATAATTATTTTTATATGCTTCCAATAAAAACAATATTTTACAGAATTATAGTTAAATTAATGTACATCATTACACATTCGAAGCCATATCTTGTAAAATGAAATTCATTTCAAACCATTTACTTATGTACATTCAGTTTCTTCTCTTTTGTAAAATGTCACATACAGTACAGTAGATGCCGTTTATACAGGATGGCTCTGTGGAAAGCATATCGTCACATTTAAGTGGCTATCCAGATTAAGAGAAGTTGGCTTTTTTCAATCATGGCTCGACTGACAAAACACTGCACATGCTGAAAACACTTAAAACACACTCAGAACAGATAATGTACATATACACACTCAGTGAGGGATAGCAATTACAGCTCTTTTGTTGAAACTGTTATTTGGTTTTGTTAAGTAGGCAGCTTTATTTATTAAAAAAATACGAAACTTTAAAAACATTGTGGTTTAGTTTCACTTATCTTCATCAGCAGATTTTCCAGCAGCGTTACCTTCACTAACAGCTTATCTGGCAGCATTAAATTCACCTTCACCTGCTCCACCAAACACATCAGTAATCTTTCGCTGTTTGGATTCAGAGACCATCTGCTGTATAATTAATCCTTCCAGCTCAGATAAATTCTCCTGCTGCTCAATTTTATTGTATTTTAAGCACCAGTCTCTTAGTGTGCTTATGTGGGCTTGCGCTTTTGCATTGCTAACTTTGCCAGGAGGGGGGGCCGTCATCATCATCCTCCACACAGGCCACTGACAGATCACTGTTTTCAGTTTTTAAAGACATACATATGTCCTCCTCTGAAAGCTTGCTATTGGTTGGCTCTTCAGCATTTATAAATTCACAAATACCGCAGATTCATCCCACGATATGTAACTATGATGCTCAAAATCAGTGAGGGGTCTTCAGTAATGGTGTCCTGGGATTCTGATTCAGCTTCCTCTGCAATCATTGTAGGGCCCTGTGGTCACATTATAAAGCCTGTTTTTCTGAAGCAGTTGACTATTGCAAACTCTTTGACAGTGACCCGTGCCTTAACCATCATAAAGTTAGCACCTAGCAAATTAGTAGTTTTGGCCATTTCTGATGGTATAGCAGAGGAGCCTATTGTGAATTACATCAACTATTTATGCAGAGAAAAGGGCACAGTAGTGACCTTTGAAATTTTTAATGACTCCCACATCCAGTGGCTCTATCTGGCTGGATGTTTTAGGTGGGAGATAAACAATTTTTACATTGAAAAATGTCTTTGCTAGATCACTAGGATGAGCAATACAGTTGCCCACAAATAAAAGGACATTGCATCTTTGTCATCTCAGGTGGCTGTTCCAAGCTGAAAGCCATTCTGTGAAAATTCCCTGTCATCCACTCATTGATGGAGCAGACATATCAAGTTCAAGTTCAAGTTTCTTGTGAAGGGATAAAATCCATTGAGCAAGCTCATTTGCAAGAATGTCCCTTACACAAACAATAACAGGAAAATACATAGAATAAGTACAGTATGTAATACACCGTTCAGAGTAGTAATAGAATAACACAATTCAAAGGTATTTACAACACATATGATATATTCAATAAATATATTTACAATATTTACATTCAGGATAAGTCACAGGCCAATAATTTTGCAAAGCATGAAGGAGCATTCAAGGGACCATATTTAACAAAGTAGTCACACTAAGCATGGATGTCACAAAATGAAAGCAAAGAGATGTAGAAAGGAGGAAGGGAGTAGATAGGTGAGATGTAAGTTTAGTAGCAGAGGCAGATCTCAGCAATGATTTTCTTAATAAGGGTTTTAAAAACATTCAGCAGGATTAGAGTTTGAAGCTTAAGCATTGTTTGAAATTTGTTCCAAGCTGAGGGGAGTGCAAAGCTGATAGCAGCGTTTCCATAGTGAGTGCATATCTTAGATACCTCTGGGGAGATATAAGCACACTTTCTTAGGGCACAAGAGCTGTGTGAGTGATGGAGGAGAGTGGGAATATAATTATGTAGCTTGGTTGATAGAGCTTTGTAAACCCAGATATAGGTTTGAACAAGTCTCCTAGTAGCCAGTGAGGGCCAGCTAACCTCATTGTGAAGGGTACAGTGGTGGGTTCTGGCTGGGGTACTGGTGATAAAGTGGATAGTACGATGTTATAATGAGTCTAATTTATGCAGATAGGTAGTAGCGCTGTTGTAATATATGATATCCGCATAGTCCAGTAGGGGCAAAACTGTAGCCTGGCCTAATCTCATTCTAGAGGTCCGGGAGAAAAGAGTTTTGTTCCTGAAAAAGAAACCGAGCCTCAGTCTCAGTTTTTTAACTAATGCTTCAATGTGAGGAGCAAAGGAGAGTTGTGAATTGAGCAAGAAATCCAAGTATTTGAACCTGTCCACTACTTCGAGTACGTCACCAAGCAGGGCGATAAAGGGTGGTGGGAGGCAGGAGTTGGAGGGAGCATTAGATGAGTTAGGTGGATGGAAAAACATTACTTTAGGTTTTCTTGGCAGTAAGTAATAATTTTGATTGAATTATGTTATTCTGAAGCTGGTTGAAGTTGGTCTGGAGGGCAGTACAGGCTTGTGTAAATGAAGGTTTGGAGATACATAATATAGTGTCATCAGTAAAGAGGTGTATTTTGGAAGCAACAGTGTTGCTGCTTAGGTTATTAGTGTATAACAAGAAGAGTTGGGGGCCCAAATAGAGCCCTGGAGAATCCCTCTTGCCAGAGGGAGTAGGGAAGAGAACATTGCATTGACCGTGATTTGTTGCTGACTTTCCTCCAGGTAGCTGGCAAACCATTTTATTGCTGAACTATCAAACCCATGTTCTTTAAGGTTAATCACAAGAAGGCCATGATCAACTGTATTAAAGGCCTTACTAAGGTCCAAAAATACAGCTCCTGTAACCAGTATGTATCAGGGAGTGTGGAGAGATCATTTGAGAGACATGTGGGCCTCTCACTCTTCAAGATGAGTAGTGGTAGTTTTTCTGTCCCTGTCATAGTTGTGCAGCAGAGGAGAGAAACCCTATCCTTTGCTTTCTTGCTCCCTATTAACTCTGTGGGCATGATTCTTAATGCTCCCTGTGCAGCTTGTGCCACAAGGAATGGTGCAAAGAGCCCCTTGCACCAAAAGATGTGCCAGGAGTGATTCTCAAAGGCAGCCTGCATCGACCACAGGCTGCCTGCACTAGACAAGGCTTGCACAACCAGTGTGCTAAAAAATGAGCTGCAGCATGGTGCTAGGGGCTAAATATGTGTGAAGTGGCCCCAATTCAATCTGCAAAGTGATCCATGGAATGAAGGGGAATTCGCGAAGTGCTCTGCAACGTGAAGTGGAGTACTTCACTTTATGATGGGTAATGTGAAGTCCATTGAAAACAATGACTTTGCGTTACTCCGCCTTCCCAAACCACTAGTCCACCAATTCTTAAGGCTAAGTACATTGAAAACAATGTACTTCGCCTCTCTTCACCTTGTTTTTAAGCTCCAAAGGCGAAGTTTGCAGTGCTTCATGGGATTTCAGGTCACATGGGCTCTAGATTGTTTTGCACAGCCTCAGTTCAGGGTAGTGTGTGTAGGAAGCTATAGGAGACAGTCTGCTCTGAGAGCTCTCTGCAATTCAAACCTTCTAAAAGCTGTTCAAAAAGCTTTTTTGAGTCTTTTTTGCTGACACTTCAGTTCATCGATTGTAGGAAACCCTCCTGTGCTCATATCATCGAGTGTTTATTGTTTGTGTGTGGATTTTGAATGTTAATGTACAACATTCAGTCTGTGTACTGAGAGACAGTGGAAGCGTACTTTGGGGAAGGGGTGTATCTGTGGTGTAGGTAGATTAACTTGGAGAAAAAGAGTTATTTCTGTTTTGGTGTTATTTTTCTTATAACTTTGTTAATGTACACACAGTAATATTTTCAATAATTCTTGAGTTTTTTTGCTGATTGTTGTGGTGCATCAGTGCATAATTTTGTTTTTTTAATATGTGGTTATATTACTGAAGTTTTCAATTTGCTACGCATTACTTAGTGTGTGTGAGTTTGTGTGTGATGCGTGTCATCAAATCAGACACTTTTTATTATGCCACATAGTAATTTCAGCAATGTGAACCTGCAATCCACTGCAGCTGTGTGATTTTTGTACTTCTTTGTGGTATCTTTACTGGTACTAGTAATAGTGACTGTTACTGCAGCAGTGCAGTACACTGCCCCCGCAGCCCACCCCAACCGCAAAGGTATTCTTTTCCAGATTTTAATTTCTGATGGTGAGCACTGGTTAAGTGTTGTGCCTTTGTATCTGCATCTCTTCAAAGTGCAGCACAATCTTAATCTGTCTGTGCATTTGCATTTCTTTAGGGCCCAATCTCCATCTGTAACTTAAGTCACAGTTGTTTCTTTGGCGTCCCTTCAGAGTACTGGATAGGTGTGGTGCATAATTCTGCACGAACATTGTACTCATTAATATGTGTTTTTAAATCAGGACCATCATCACAAGTCACTCATGATACAAATCATGTTCTTCATCATCACGGTCACAAATACAGTCACAAATCACGATTCACGATCACGTTATGAATCACAACATTCATTTTTTTTCTAGTTACTTGGATGTATTGTAAGCCTGTTTTGTAGTATCTTTCCAGGCTTCACCACCCCACCATTGTACTCATTGATAACGTGTTTTTAAGTCAGGGAGTTTTAAGATACAGCTCATTGGGGAAGTACAGCCATAGGCATCCATGTTCCCAATACAGTTTCATATTGGTTATCTCACACCATCGACACCGAATCACATTCTTCATTATCACGGTCACAAATGCAGTCACAAATCACGATTCATGATCACGTCATGAATCACAACATTAATTTTTTTACTGGTTACTTGGATGTATTCTAAGCCTGTTTTGTACTATCTCTCCAGGCTTCACCACCCCACCATTGTACTCATTATTACGTATTTTTAAGTTGGGGAGTTTTGTGCTACAGCTCATCAGGGAAGTACAGCCATAGGCATTCACATTCCTTCCTGTACAGCATGTGAGTTACAGTACTATAAGTAGTGGTGGGTGAAGTGGCCCCAGTTCACTCAACAAAGTTATTCACGGAGTAACGCGGAACCTGCGGAGTACTCCACAATGTGAAGTGGAGTACTTTACTTCATAATAAGGAATGCGACGTCCATTGAAACCAATGACTTTGCGTTATTCCGCCTTCTCCAAACCATTTCTCCACCAATTTTAAGGCGAAGTACATTGAAATCAGTGTAATTTGCCTCACTTCACCTTGTAATTGAGCTCCAAATGAAATTCTGTAGTGATTCATGGGATTGCAGGTCACATGGGCTCTAGATTGTTCTGCACAGCCTCAGTTCTGGCCTGGGTAATGTGTGTGTAGTGGTAGCTGGAGACAGTTTGCTCCTCTCAGAGCTCTGTGATTCAAAACCTCTAAAAGCTGTTTAAAATGCCTTTTTGAGTCATTTATTTTGCTCAAAATTTATTAGGAAACCCCTCTGTGCTCATACCTTTGAGTGATTATTGTTGTGTGTGGATTTTGAATGTTAATTTAGAACAGACTCAGTCTGTGTACTGTGAAGTGTGCTTGGGGGAGGGGTGTGTTTGTGGTGTAGGTACATTAACTGGGAGAAAAAGGCAGTCGTTCTGTTTTGGTTATATTTTTCTTGTATAACTGTGTTAATGTGCACACAGTAATATTTTCAGTAATTCTTGACATTTTTTGGCTGATTGTTGTGGTGCAGCAGTATATAATTTGTCTGTTTAAAACATTTGGTTATATATATTACTAAAGGTTTTCAATTTGCTATGCATTACTTGTAGTGTGTGTGTGACTGTGTGTGAGATGCATGCCATTAAATCAGACACCTTTTATTGTGCCACAGGGTAATTGCAGCAGTGTGAACCTGCTATCCACTACACCTGCATGAATTTTTTATACTGCTTTGTGGTATCTTTACTGGTAGTGGATTGTTACTGCCGTGCACTAATCCCCCAACTGGCAAAACATATGCCTTTCCAGATTTGGATTTGACTTGTGTGCATTAGTTAGGTGTTGTTGTGCCTTTTTATATGCATCCCTTGAGTACACAGCACAATCTTAATCTGTCTGTGCATTTGCAGTGCACCATTAATTCTGGGAGACTGCATTTCTTGTTACGCTCTCATTTCACTTCGTCAGCACTGGGGAATTTTCTGGACACAAGACAGCAGAATTTCGTCAGCACTGGGTAATTTTCTGGACACAAGACAGTAGCATTTTGGGGATGCACATTAATTTTGGTGACTGTGTGTAACCACTACATGCATGACTGAGTGTGCCATTAATTCTGGGAGACTTTGCATTTCTTGTTATGCACTCATTTCACTTCGTCAGCACTGGGGAGTTTTCTGGAAACAAGACAGTAGCACTTTGGGGATGCACATTAATTCTGGTGACTGTGTGGGTGGGGTGCTGCCAATATTGTTGTCACTCAGCCTTACTTCACGTTTAAAGTGGAATGACAATGTGAAGTAATAATAACAAGGTGAAGTGAGCCTTTCCTAAGGGGCACTCCACATAGCAAAGTGTCAACGTGAAGTGGCCACTTCGCGTTCACTTCGCAGGCAGATTTTAAATTTGATGCATTTCTACTAGGGCCTTGCAGCAGATGCAGCCTGCTAAAGCTCCTCAATTTGGATTCTCAAAACTCACCCAGAGGGCAAATTTCTAAGTACTGTTAGACCAGCCAGGCCTGGTCTAAGGGTACTTAGAAATTCACCTTCAGGGAGAGTTGAGCAAATTGTGGCAATGTGTCATGTACCCCCTCCCCAGCTCTGATGTCCCTTGTAATTAAAATGTGTCCATCGAGTGGCCCCCCCAAGCCCTGATCCCCCGTTATGTAAATTAAAACAGCCTTAATGGTCTAGAAGACCACCTAGCCCTGATCCCCCATTATAATAAATTAATATATCCCTGGTGGTCTAGTGGACCACCCCAGCCCTGATCCCCCATTATAATAAATATAATATCCCTGGTGGTCTAGTGGACCACCCACCTGGAAGGCAGTGCCCTACCCCCCCTGCTCCCCATCCCGAAACTGAGCCGGTGACTGGCCCAGCCCACCGCTTACCACCATGACCAGCTACCGACTGAGCTCTGAATAAGTGCATACTGTATTCCGTATGGTCTCAGTGATTGACACTCACTGTGAGCATACTGAATGCAGTATGCACTCATTCAGAGCTCAATCAGTAACTGGCCATGGTGGTGAGTGGTGGGCTGTGCCAGTCACTGACTCAGTTTCAGGATGGGGGAAGTGGGTTGGTAGGGCACTGCCTTCCAGGTGGAGGGTCCACTAGACCACCAGGGATATTTTATTTACAATAACAGGGGATCAGGGCTGGGGCAATCCACTAGACCACCAGGGATATTTTATTTATTATAACGAGGGATCGTGGCTGAGGCAGTCTGCTGGATTACCAGGGATATATTAATTTATTATACATTCAAACCTCAATTATCCAGACCTGTTGAGGGACATGACTTTGGTCCAGATAATCAATCGTCTGGAAAAGTGAATTTCAACCAGTTTTATGTGCCGCAATTAATAATACTAACACTGCATATAGATACACTGAATAAACTTACTAAACGAGTTTTGTTTTTAAATTTATTTTAATTTGTACACAATAGAGCATAAATAAAATGCAGTGCAGTACTGTAATTAAAAAAAAACAGCAGTGATGTGAATTAAGAGCTAAAAAAGTCAATGACTTTACACTGCCTGAATCCACTGTACTTCTTCTTTGCTGCATATGCCAAAACCTGATTTAGTGTCAGCAAGTGAATGGAGTCTGAATTGGACTGTCTTTCTAACCGTATGATGCACTTAGTCAAATGTTTAACTTCATCTTTTGTACTCACAGTCTCTTTTTCCTCCTTGCTCTCCTCATCAGACTCTTATTTCAGGTTGTTCTGTCACCAGTCCGACAATGTCAGCATCTGTGAGGACTTGCGATGTTAGAAGATCTGTGTCTCTGGTGCCTAATTCAGTTATTTTCTCAGTAAACTCGTCACTTTCTTCACGCGCCACCTCTGGTTCTTCATCTGATGCATCTTCCAAATCAGGATCCCGGGTCGATTCAGGAACCCCAAGCTTCAGCGTGTAGCAGAATAACTTGTAGATGCTCTCTGCACTGGCTTCATCCTACAATTCTCCTATCATGTAGGCAGCATCTTTTAAAGTTTTTTATTTATTTATTTAGTTGTTGTTGACTGGGTACATGCACTAGACAAATTCTACCTATTTTCAGGCATGACCCGGGGGAGGGGGATACAGATGAATGCCAGCTGCCTTTGAACCAAATTAAGCTGTTGGTGGTATTTTAGTGAATATCGAGAAATTTCGCCAGGGCACCGGGGAAATTCCCCTACTCTTTATACTTTTATACTGCTATATATATTTTGTTTAGACCCCTTGTTAAGGCTCCTTCAACAAGATGAGAGTATAAGGGGTATTAAACCTGGGGGAGGGGCTTTGGAAGCTAGAGTTGTGGCCTATGCTTATGATGTTTGCATTTTTGTAGCAGATCAGGGATCGGGAGTACGGGTTCTGCAGTTGGTTGAGCAATACTCAAAAATAGTGGGGCTAAGGTTAATAAGGCGAAAAGTGTGGTTTATCCCCTTAGTGATAGTACTCCACAGCTAAGAGATCTTCAAGGTATAAAAGTTTCTAAATATCTGGTTAAAGTTTGAGGACATTGGTTTGGGAGGGGTGATAATGGGAAGTTAAATTGGTCCAAGAGTATGGAGGTAACCTCTTCCAAAGTGGTCCTTTGGAAGAATTGGCAACAATAAAAAAAAAGTGGCTGTAGTAAACACCTTTTTGTTTCCAATTTTTAATTTGTTAGTGCCATATACCCTGTTCCAGAGGTGTTGGAAACTCCCCTTTTAAGTTTAGTGTTTCAAGTAATTTGGGGGTAATCGTTTGAATCCAATTAAAAGGGAGATTTTATGTCTACCTGTGGATCAATCAATCAATCAATCAATCAAGTCTTTATTTAGCCAGGTGAACACCATTGAACAGGCTCATTTACAAGGTGGACCTACGTTACACAAGGTCAAGAATAACACTTTTATGTACAGATAATAAATAGACATAATTATACAGAAATAGAAAAAATATCCACAGAGCAATAACAAGTATTTCAGATATAGGGTTAACAAGGTTAGGGAGAATGGTATGAGAAGGGGAATTAAAATATTCTGAAACAGCCAGCATATTAAAACATTTTCAAACAGCATGGCATATCATTGGTCAGGACATATACAAACTTAAGGGGCAGATATGGAGGGGAGGGGGACAGGACTGCAGCTGTTCTAGGAGGGGTGCTACAGTAGATGGGCTAGGGACATATATGTTAGGAGTCTGAGGGTAAGAAAGGTAGTGGATTAGCAGAAAAAAGGGGGGTATAGGTGGAGACAATCAAGGGGCCAGGTTATGTGGAGATGTAGTGGGCAGGTAAGCAGTATGCACCCTAGCACACTAAGCATGCTGGAAACAGCTGCATAGCTCCTTAACAGCCTTGGCATACAAGGTCTTGAAGGTGGTAAGACTAACAAGGAGACTCAGTTTCATAGATTTCTGTAGTTTGTTCCAGAGTGAGGGCAACACAAAGCCTATGGCTGCTCTCCCAAAGCGTATATTGGCCTTAGGTACCTTCAATAGAAGCAGAGAATAGCTTCTCAGTGCGTAGTTGCCTACCACGTATAATGGCAAACAGTCAGAAATGTATTGGGGTAATTTGTTGGTAATAGCTCTGTAAGTCCTGAGAGCTCCATTTCTATTCCTTCTGTACTGAAGGGAGGTCCACCCCACTGCTGCATGTAAGGAGCAGTGGTGGGTGGTGATAGGTAGGCCAGTTATGAATATCAACACCCTGTGGTATGAGGAGTCCAGTTTAGTAAGACAGGAGTCATTACACTGACTATAAATTAAATTGGCATAATCAATTAGGGATAGAAGCATGGACTGAACTAACTGCATCTTGGCATCTTTGGTCAGGAGGTGGTTTAGTATAAAGAAGAGACCAAGCCTCTGCCTCAACTTTTTCAGCAGATCTTCGACTTGCTCCATGAAGGAGAGTCTGTGGTGTAGCCAGACTCCTAGCTACTTGAATTTCATAACAAATTCCAACCTGTGTCCTAGTAAAGTGTTTATGGGGGGTGAGGAGCCAGAGATAGCAGAGTTTGCCAAATGAATAGCTGGAGAGAACAGCACAGCTTTTTTTTTTTGGCATTGAGTAAGAGTTCTGTATTCAGGAGCTGATTCTGCAACAAATTGAATCCTGTTTGTAAATCTCCATAGGCGGCTTCTGGAGTCGGGCGGCTTAGGTACAACACCCTATCATCAGCAAAAAGGTGAATATTGGCCTCCTTGATGCCAACATCAATATTGTTTCTATAAATGGCAAACACTAGAGGTCTCAGGATGGATCCATGTGGAACACCTCTTTTTAGTGGTTTGAGTGGACAGAGCTCCCCTTTGGCCTTGGCCTGCTGAAGTCTATCTGTAAGGTAATTATTGAACCAGCACAGAGTGGTCGGGTCCAGACCTATCACTTTTAGGATGGAAAGAAGCAGGCAGTGGTTGACAGTGTTGAAGGCCTTGCTGAAGTCCAGTAACATGGCACATACAATTTTTTTGTTTTTCAGCTCTCGTTGCCATTCATCAGTCACTTTGGCCAGAGCCATAATGGTACTGTGCTTGGCTCTGAAACCGGATTGCATAGGGTTTAGAAGGTTCTTGTTATCTAGGTAGGTTCTCAACTGAGCATTCACAATTTTTTTCCAGCAGTTTAGACAATATTGGTAGGAGAGATATTGGCTGTAATTATTTAGGTCACAGGGATCCCCTGATTTAAACAGAGGGAATGACGTGGGCAATTTTCCATAGGTGTGGAAGAGTCCCCTGTGACAAGGACAAGTTAAATACGTGTGTGATTGGTACAGCTAGGACATGGTATGCAATCATTAAGAAGTAGGGGTCGAGAGAGTCAGCACCAGCACTTTTCTTGGTGTCCAACTGTAGAAGGAGGTCTTCGACCTCTTTTAACGAAGCAGGAAGGAATGAGAAGACCGCATTAGTGGTGCTATGTTCAGGAATCTGTGCACTAACCTGAGAACGTAGCATGGATGCTGGTGAATTGTCAAATGCTAGGCCTGCCATAGCAAAGTGGTTGTTGAAGGCCTTGACAATCTCCTTGTTATCGTTGATAGTAACATTGTCAGAGATGATTTTGGAGGGAAGTACGTTTCCAGCTGTATGACCAGACAGCTCTTTGATTGTGGAGCAAAATTTAGCTGAGCACATTGAGGCAGAGTGAAGCTCAGAACAGTAGAAGTTGGCCTTAGCCTCTCTAACCAATTTGGTGCAGGAGTTCCTAGTCTTCCTGAAGTGGCACCAATCTTTGGCAGTTTTTGATTTGCGGGCTTTTTTCCAGAGTTTATCTCTCGCTAGTAATGCAGCCTTGAGTTCAGCAGAGAACCAATGGCAAGTTCTGGTCTTTATGTAGACTTTTACCAAGACAGCATGATTATTTATGGCACAAAACACTATTTCTTGAAAAATGTCATATGCCAAACTGACCGATTTGGCTAGGTAAAAGTTTTGCTAGTGTACAGACGATTTAAGCTCATCGATGTAGGCAAATGGGTCAAAGTTGCGTCTGGACTTTCTGGTGGGGAACTTAGATGTGAAGGGGGGATTGGAGTCAGATCTTACACCAGTGATGAAGCTGTGATTGCTGACATCTGAGAAGAATATTCCAGCATAGGAAAAGGACCGTGGCATACTTGTAAGAAAGACATCCAATAGGGTGCTATTCCTGGGGGGTTTCTTGTTAGGATGAGTAGGTTCTTCAATGAGTTGTGTGAGCCCAAGAGAGTCACAGAAGGATTTGAGAGGTAAGGAAGCCTTGGATAGCCAGTCATAATTGAGATCCCCTAGAATAATAATTTTGAGGGTCTCATGTCCCATAATAGTCGATAGGTGAGACAGGAGCTGGGACCCAGCAGATGGAGGCCTGCAACACGCTATAACCCTGATAGCCATTAAGTGGAATGTTTCAACCTTAAAGGACAGACATTTTAAGTCTTTTGCGATAGAGGAGGAGTCAATGGCAGTGACTGTATATTTGTCCTTGACATAAATGGCTACCCCATCACCCCTAGTCTGCCTGTTGGCTCTGAATAGCCAATAGTTAGGGATGTTAGCCTCCCTGTCAGGGGTAGAAGATCTGAGCCAGGATTCAGAGACTACCAGCACATCTGGTTCCATATGAATGACCCAGGTCTGGATCGATGTAAGCTTTTTAAGAGACTGCAAACATTAACATGCATGAAGCTCATTCCTCTAAGCCTTGTAAGGTCAGACAGAGATGAAAAGGCTTCTGTAGGACCAGGGTTAAGTTCAACATTGCCTGAGTACAATAGGAGGAGAAAAACAATTTTCTTGAGGGAAGCCAGCGATAATTTGAAAGCTCTAATTCTTCCACAACTGCTAGGAATGACAGAACGAGAGTGCTGGGCCCTGCTATTTACGTAGTGCTGTCCTAAGGATGCAGCTACTAAAACCCTTGTCATGTGGCATTATTACTGGGGATATAGGGAGCATCCCTGTATGAGTAGGGAGGTGCAGGTCCCAGCCCCAGAAGCTACCTTAGACGGATGCAGGTATGGGAACGCAGGGGTGCAACAAAAGCTATGAGATGAGTTGCTGTACAAATAGTACTGTGACAGAGGTTCCAACTCCCCCTGTGAGTTGTTTCAGCCTGGGTGATACACTGCATAAGGCACCAGCCATAGAAGGATGAAGAGAGGGAGCCAGGTATCAGCCCTCATGTTGATGCCTTATAGTGAAAAATAGTAAGCTATGCCTACGGCAAAGTGTTTTTATCTGTAGATGGCATAGCCAGATTACAGACTCCTAAAGAATCACCAGACTGAACAAGACAAGCCGGTGTTTGCAGGTATTTGGGGACTTCACAGGGCTAAGCAAGATTGCAGATGGCACCAAGCCTATATGATTACTGAAGACGTGTGGTCTCCCTCGGTAGCTGGTACTTTAAAAGGAGTTAGGATGTTGCCAAAGTAGGCTGCACCAATGTGGTCTTACACCACTGTATGAGATGGTAATGTGTGTGGTAAAGTAGGCTGCTCCAATATAGTTTTACACCGCTGTATGAAATGGTAATGTGCAGCACTGTCAGACTATGGAGAGCGTCGATGTGAGATAATGGGGGGCTAAATTTGTTAAACCCTATCGCTTTTTATTAGAGTTTTTTTTTTCCATAAAAATGTGTCTGTGTTTTCTAGGCCCAGTATGTCTATGTGGACTATATTTGCAAGGAAATGGTTTGACCCTCTCTATCAGATGTGGGGTAAACGGGATACTACAGGCTCAGGTGAAAACAAATTGTGTGTTTTTTCACCCAGCTTTGAATAAATTAAAAAAATGGAAATTGACAGCTTATATTGTACAAAAACAATCTAGTAAAGAAGTGTACGACATAATACAGGCACAGGCTACTCTTCCCAAGTTAAGTTTAAAGATATTCCCCAAAACTATAATGTTAGGGTTATAGAGTCCTTGAGGACCCCATATCCCTTCAAGGTTGTGGGATGTTATGTGGCTTTGTTCTCATGGATGGTTATATGTTAAAGGGAATGCTAAACATAAAATCCAAGAGGAACGGATGTGCCCCAGAGTTAGTTGTAACGCACAGGAGGAAACCATGCAGCATTTTTTTATTCAGTTCCCTTATGTACAAGAATTCTGGGCACAGTTGGCAGTAAAATGGGGCAACTCATATTGGAAGGCTGTCACATTTCAAGAAGTGGTTGGGGGATTTAGTCTGGGGAGGTTGGGGCTTAATGAGGGATTGCTTAGGCTTATATTTGCCTTTATAAAGTTTATTTTATGGCAATCTCACTGTAAGTTTGTTTTGCAACAAATATATCAAGATCCTGGAACTGTTATCCATATTATTGAGCAGGAATTGTTTGAGCAAGTCATGTTTGAGAAACAACATATGTATTTTAAAGTATGGGGAATTCGATGGAGTAAGGTACCATTTATGAAAGATAAAATCAGATGATGTCATTTTCTTGTTATTGCTTTCTGAGATTAAAGTTATCTGTATGAAGTTTCTTTTGGGCATATTTAAGTTACAGCATTCATGTTATTATATGTATGTTTTTTTTATATAAACTGTTTAGTTTTCCAAACAAAATTTACCCCTACTTTTTTAGTGGGGATGGGAAGGGGGTTCTGTAATGCGGATTACTTATGTTTTGAAGTTTTTGTATGATGTAATACTTATTTATGTTTTTGTTTCTTTCATTATGATTTTATATGAAGTAATACAATGTTGTACCTTTGTTTTAAGTTTTGAATAAAAAAATTCCCCTACTGTTTTCGAGAAGTGCAATGGGATCTTTAACATCACCTGAACTACCACCAGAACAGGCAGATGGGACCTCAGTTTAACGTCTCATCTGAAAGATGGCACCTCATGAGTGCAGCACTCCACCCTCATGCTGCATTGCAGTGTCAGTATTGGGATATTAACCCAAGTGCCTGGTGTGGGGATAGAAAGGGCTTCTTTGATGTGTTGCTGTGTGAACCATAGGTAAATAGCGTTCTCTAGCTGCTCATCTACTATTTTTTTCAAGGTTTTCCTTTTTTTCAGTGCCCGTTGGTCCTCCACAGTTGTGGTATGCGACAATATTTTTTCTCTGCTACTTTTTATATCAGACACCTGCTGCTTGCTTATGCCATATGATGCAGCAATGTCAGTGGCTTTGTCTCCCTTGTCCAGCTTGTCAAGGATCAGAATATTCTCACTGATGGTGATGTGGTCAGGGTAATTATTGGGTCTAGTTCTCTGATCCAACTGCTAAAGATTGTTCCGTGTTCCAGAAATAATCTCTTGGAATTGGCGGGAACAACCACCCCATTCAGAAATTTAACTTGAATAGGGTGAAGTCTAACCGCGAGTCCTTGATGCTATGCACATGGCTGCATGGCCAGTTACAAACACCCTACCTCAATCATGATCTAGTCTATTTGTCTGATTATAATTACCTTATCCTAAACCTTTATAGTTATTTTTAATATTCATGTACAACTTATATATACCAATAGTCACAATTAAGTTTTATCCCGTTATTGTAAGTCAACAATTTTATAAGTAAAAATATTTAACCAGAGAGAAATATCAGAAAATGTCATATTGTCTTAATTCTTTACTTAAAACTGGTATGCAGAATTAGCATCGTTTTGATCTGCATTGCAAGCAAATAATATATCCTTAACTGGAGAGGAATTCTCTCCTACTTTTAGATACAATCATGCAAAAAATAAAAATAAATTAACAAAAAATGCAAGGATCATCCTTCTCTGTTCCTAATATCAGAGATAAAAGCAATTCAAAACACACAGAGTCATACCTTGAAGTCTCAAGTGAAGTCCTAGGCAGAAGGAAGTGCTGTCACAGCTCTTTCCTCTCTTCTGCCATCTTTTAGTTCAAATGGGGTCTAAATCTATATGTTTTTTTGGATGGAAGGCACCTGATATATCTCATGTTGCATTTCTTGTAGAAGTGTTCCAAATTATGCAAGGTCTGATGGACCTCGTGACAGACTTCTTGTAGCAGTGTTATATATTTATCCTGCTATGTTGCCATTCCAAATTATGCAAGGTGTGATGGACTTCATGCACACTTCTTGTAGCAGTGTTATATATTTATCCTGCTATGTTGTCATTCCAAATTATGTAAGGTCTGATGGACCTTGTGTTACATTTCTTATAGAAGTGTGTTAAATTATGCTCATTTTAGAAGTGAAATGTCATGTCAGATTCTTAGTCAATGGAAACAATTTTTGTAACATCTTTTCAACCTCTGTAACTAGCTCTAAGGCTCTTGTTGCTATAGAGAAAATATGGTTGTGGTTTAGCCTACATTCTGTTTAAACAGGAAGCTTTCTGAAATGTGTTCTTTTTTACTTCCACAAATAAATTTTCCCCATTCTACAGTTAGTTCCAAACTAGATATTCTTTAAACTGTAGAATGTTAATGATACAACTTATTAATATAAAGGAGCTATAATCATTCTTGTCTTAAATTTATTTTTAAACTATGTAAAAGTAAGGCACACTGAAATTATTATTGGCTAAACAGCAGTGTAAGTCTAAATTATGCTTGGCAATAAGGTTGTATTTAATTTTCTTCAGGAAAAGCAGAAGTAAAGCATTTTTCAGTTGTCATTATTTAATCTAGAAAAGAGTCAATAACTCAGATATATTTGTCTATTTGTCTCTGGGAAATAGTCAGAGGGTTCTAGCTCCATCATGTCCTGTATTTCTAGGAAATGCTGCTTCTTTGGAATATTTGGATCAGGTAGTCCAAATATGGGCTCAGGAGGATTGCAGATTTTGCAATTTCCACTCAGATGACAAAAAGAAATTTGAGAATGAAATGCTGGATATGCTGGGTTATGCAGATCATAGAGGATAATGAATGGACATCAATGAACACCAAAGCTATGCTGCCATCGAGTGGTTACCCTGGCAACTTATGTAAACCTTGAGAGCGTAGCTTGAGAGGTTTACAAAGGTTGCCATGGTAACCACGAGATGGCAGCTCAGCTTTGTTGTTCTGCGATGCCCATTCATTGTCTTTTATTGTGTATGGGCATCACTATCACCTTACTTCAGTTAAAAGCCTTTCCATCATTACGAGCAGACATATTTTACATTCTTTCTTACCTTCCATGATGGGCTGGCCTGAACGTGACACAGGACAGAATCAGATACACTACGGGTACGAATAAAAATGAACCTTTTATTTTACAGAGTATCAGGGCTACATGCTGCCATTATTGTTTATGAGCGGGTGATTTTTATGGCTGACATGGCTTGGATTTAGCTATCAGTTGCTGTTGCTGGTTGCTCAGCTTTGAATTAAGTTCTGCCAGCTCAATCATTCGAGGCACTTGCTGGGTCGCTGCATGAACAGATTCCATCTTGTTGTATCATCGATGTGACGTCCCATCGATGGTATAACAACATCTGCCATCACATCAGTGGTACAACAACACTGGTAAATGATAGATTTCTTGTAAATATAGCATTCTACCATATACTATATGTAGTAGTAGTAGTAGTAAATCATTTTTATTCGAATACGAATAATTGGATACATTCAATTGAGCAAAGCTCATTTTCAATGAAGTTCCAAGTTTCATTAAGAGGTTTCACATCAATTAACAGTACAACAAAACTAGTACAACATGAAAAATAAAACAACTAACAATACAATAATAAATAAGGTAAAAAAAGAAAAAATCCATCACATAACAAAAACATACTTTAAAATGCTAACAATTATTGCATGTAGTAGAATTGTTTAGTGCCAACATATACCATTTCCTTAGTTCACTTATATTGTGCCTAGTTTTATTACTTCTCAAAACTGGGGGAGATTTATTCCATAGCCTAATACCTCTAGCAAGTACAGATGATCTTCCAATATTCAAATTACATTTAATCAGAACAAATTGAATTCCAGCAGAGGCCCTCAAGCTTTCCTTTATTTTTCTGGCCTCAAATAGGTCAATGATATAATTGGGTACTTCCCTATACCATACTTTAATCATAAATTGTAGCAGGTGTAAATCTCTTCTCACTGCAGGTCTAAGCCAATCTAATTCCTTAAAAAGTAGACATCTATGTGTTCTATAAGGGGCATCCAAAACAAAAACAGCTAACCTATGAAAAACTGAATCTACACTACCTATATGCTTTTCTAGAGCTCCTCCGTAAAGCAGATCACCATAATCAATCACTGGAAATAAAAGAGAATTAACCACAGTCAGACAAACTTCTCTAGACATGAACCTTTTATATTTATATAAGGCACCCAATTTCCTATTGATATTTTTTATAAGGGAGTCTATATAAATATCTCAACCTAGACTAGGGTCTAACCAGACCCCGAGATATTTGTATGAATCCACCTGCTTAATGGCAGTGCCAACCACTGTATAAATTTCCAAATGCAAATCTTTTTTATTATTATTATTTTTAAACAACAATGATTGTGTTTTGTTAGTATTTAAGATAAAGTAATTCATCTTAAGAAAATCCTGTATTTCATCAAAGGCCAGTTGCAGCCTCATATTAATAGATTCTACCGTATCTCCCTCAACATACAGTACAGTGTCATCTGCGTACATATGACACTGGGCAGCTGTAGATATGATTTTGAGGTCATTCATATAAACATTAAATAATAAATGCCCCAAAATCGAACCCTGCGGTACACCATTTTTTATCTCCAGTACCTTAGATTTATAAGAGCCTACTTCTACGAATTGGCTATGATCCATCAAGTAGGAAGAAAACTACTTAACTGAGCGAGAGGACAAGTCAATCTCGCTGAGTCTGGACAGGAGTACCCGATGATTAAGGGCATCAAATGCTTTTGAAAGGTCTATAAATAAAGCTCCTATCATTAACTTCCTGTCCAGACTCAGCTGGAGATCGCTAACAACCTTTATCAATGCTGTTTGTATACTATGATGTGCCCTGAAACCCGATTGAAGAGGTGCCAATTTATTGTTATCCTCAAGAAAACCTTTCAACTGACAAGATACAATCTTTTCAAATATTTTGGAAATTTGAGACAAGAGCGATATAAGTTTTGATGATATTAACCATGAGACAACTGTGTCCATTGCATTGGAGTGATAAGCAGTGGTTATATTCAAGATGTTGTGGTAGCATTGGAACATTGATGTTGTCATTCAGTTGATGTCAGGATACAGGATACATCTGTCATGAGGGCTGGTGAATGGTTGAAGAAACAGAGCAGTGGCAGAGATCATTTTTTATCCTTCTGCCAGTGGGGTTTGCCTGCCCTCTGTGATGGCTCAACATAGCTATAGCTATATAAAAAATGGCACATGGACCTTATTGTGCTGACTGTCATTCTCTGAAAGGCAACAGAAACAGGATGACAGCAGAGGTGCACACTGTCTTTGGCAACTACAGAACAGTAAGACAACAATAGTGACATCAAGTACCATCAATATTGTATGTAAGGGAGATAACAACCAGGAATACAATGTTTTAATCTAATTTAGTGCATTTTAACTGTAATTAGGGAACTGAAGCTCTACTATGGTGCTGCTGTAAAATGTTTAGGTGTTGTAAAATTAGATTTTGTGTATTGTGTATGTATTGTATTGTGTATTTTGTGTAGTTGAGTGTTTGTTGAAATTGCATGTGTTTGTTTTTCAGGGTAAGCTTCAAAATTAGTACTGTGCTTAGAATAGAGCTTAATTTGGATATAGAGTCTTGAATGAGGCCTTGTTGTGTGGTAGTGACTAGTGGAGTTTGTAATATGAGGGGGACTTTTAACTATTTTGCAGTGCAATTGTAATAAATTTAGTCCAACAAGTTATAAAGGAAAGACTCCACAGACATCTAGCTAAAGTGATGTTGTGTGGCAGAGGATCCCAAGCCTGGTTGGTGATCTTTGTGTCTTTTTACTCCACACTTGATTTTGTGTAGCAAAACTGGTGGCCCAAGTGATATGTACTAATATGATTCACTTTCAGGAAACCCAGTACAGCCTATCTGGTAATCCCTGTGCCACCAATTAAGATCAGATTGTGATATTTGAAGCCTGCTGGTTACACTAAAAAGAGAACATTTTTCTACTGACACATTGAAATTAACTTGATCCACAGAGACAGCCACACAATTAAGACCATGTAAAAATAGTCACTAACCACTGGTATTAGCCTGGTAGGATTGTTGGAGTTATGAATGGTACTGAATAGATAAAGTATTAGTGTTTCTATGTGAGCCAGGCATAAATGAAGAAGGTAAGCACGGATAATGAAGAATACTGTAATAATAACTTTTTGCAACAGTTTACATGTGGAGCATTGCTGAGGTTTGTTCTTAACCTTACGTGATGCTGCATGAGACATAGCAGATTCATCCAACATGGTATATGCAGTATTTGTCTTCTTTAAGAAGGGCTTTGGACTCACTGGGTGGGATATTCAGAGCAGATGCACCATACACAATAGGGATGCACCAGTGCAAGAGCAGAAATGTGCCATGGTGCGATATTCAGTGGGAGCAGCAGCGCAGCACAACATGCAATGCGCCATAGCACAACAGTAATGAATGCATGCACAACTGCAGGGGAAGGAACCAGGAATAACATGCACAGTGCGATATTCATCAGTAGGCAGTGCGCTCAGTAGTGGAGCAAGCGGAAGTTGCGTGACAGTGGAAATGAGCCAAAATGAAAGGGAGCAAAAGCAGGGATGATGAATGCGCCACAAAGGAGCCATAGGTGGGAGCATGGAGACAGAGTGGCAGGGAGGCAAGACAGGAAGCAGGGGGCAGGTGTGGCCAGGAGTTGGACAGGGCCCACCAGAGGTGTGCCTGAGTGAGAGAAGGAGTGTGTGTACCTGTGCTTGTGTGTGCGAGAGGGCCTGAGAGTGCCACAGTGGACAGAGGGCAGTGGCAAGAGGCAGGGCACCCAGAGGTGAACAGCCGAAGGAGAACCCGGTGCAGGGGAAGCATCATAAACACGCAGCAGGGGGAACAGGAAGGCAGCCACCCGGGGGGGGAACACCAGCCAGGGACATGGCCAGTGTCACCTTCCAGATGGAGGCGGTAATGAGGGGTGTGAGAAGGCAGGCAGCAATGAGGCACGGCCGTGGAAGGCCCGTTGGCGGTACACCCAGAACAGGCTGTACTGAGCCTGCACCACCTTCAAACAGTACAGTGACACTGAGATTGTGGGCTGGTACCGCCTGAACTGGGTGATTCTGAGGCAACTCTATGAGCTGTGTTGTGATGAGATGCAGGCACCCACACGACGGAGCCATGCGCTGTCTGTGGAGATGAAGGTCACAGCCGTCATGTGCCTGCTCACCATGGGCACCTTCCAGAGACCAACAGGGCACACAACAGGCATAACCCAGTCGGCCACATCATGCCTACTCATGCAATTCCTCAGTGCACTGCTGCCACATGCTGTGAAGTACATCCATTTCTGCAGCACACAGGTGGAGCGCGCAGCACACATACAGGAGTTCCACAGGGTAGCACGGTTGCCTGATGTGCTCAGGGCCATAGACTGCACCCATGTAGGCATCCGCATGCCACCTGGCCCAGAGGGGGTGGTGTACATCAACCGCAAGGGCTACCTGAGTGTCAACTGCCAGGTGGTGTGCGATGCCAGGGGGCACATAATCAATGTCTGTGCCATGCACCCTGGAGGAGCACACAATGCCTTCATCTGGCACCAGTATGCACTGTGCCACAGGTTTAAGAGTGGGGACATCCCCACTGGCCATCTGGTAGGTGAGTATGCATAACATGCTGGACGATGTGTGCAAATGTGGGAGGGGTGTGGGGCAATGGCAGGGGTGCCGTGGGTAATGGCCATGATGGCCCATGGCACAGTGATGCAGACCACCATGCTAATGACTCCCCTCTACACACAGGTGACAGTGGTTACCCACTACTTCCCTGGCTGCTCACACCATACCGGCGCCCCATGACCCCAGTGCAGCAACAGTACAATGAGGCATAGGCCACAACACGGAATGTCATTGAGTGGGTGTTTGGGCTGCTGAAGGCACGGTTTAGTTGCCTGCAGACATCAGGCGATGCCCTACAGTACAGCCCCTCAAAGGCCTGTGGGCTATTGCTGGCCTGCTGTATCCTGCACAACATGGCCACCAACTGTGGGATAGCCATTGAGGTCAAGGAGGGGGACAGCGGTGGGGACGATGAAGATGCCAGTCCAGCTGGCGTAGGGCAGCCACCCCCTGGGCAACGGGACCCCCAGCTTGCCCAGATGGCATACTAGCACCAGGACACCATCGCAGACGAGCACTTTGGACAACACAGATTGTCAACGGGGCCATGTGCAACCACCAAGGGCAAGGGCACAGCTCACAGACAGGCAGGGGTGGACACCAGGGGTGGTCGGTGTAAAGGGAATGGGAATGGGCAGGGGACCGCACATGATGGCAGGGATGGGCAGGGCTGCACATGTCATGTGCACACACATGCACACTCACCGCAACACATGCCCACAGGGCAACAGGCACGCCCACCCCAACAGGCACCCCCACACCCCCACAGGACCACACACAACCATGCCCAGTGGCTGGCACTGTGCATGCCTCAGATGCTGAGCACCATTGCACAGTGGTGGACAGCGCTATGCAGGCATCATCATGGATACGCCACAGTGCCCAGCAGCTGGGAGGGTGTGTACAGGGACCATGTGTGTGCAGGGCTGGGAACCTCACCCATGCATTGCACAAAGAACACCACAGTGCACACAGGGCAGTGGCAGACAGTGGCCATGGTGGGAGACAGGTTAGTCATGTGGCACAGTACCATGGCCACCACGGATGCATGGGCAGCCCCGCCGAGACCTGCCAGCCATGCCATGCTGAACAGTGGCCTCATGGGGTGGCACCGATGGGCCCCAAGGGGTGAGGCTGTGTGAACATGACTGTGTCCATGCAGGTGTCTGCAGGCCACCAAACATGCCCGCACCAGGCATGCTTGGTATGCCCACAGCCGAACCCGGCATCGTCATAGCAGGGGTCACACGATGCCAGAAATGGGGGATGGACATAGCACTCTGCAGGGTGTGCGGCGGCTGGGCACCCAACTGGGTGGCCAATGTTGCCTTGACAGTCGCCATTGCAGTAGTCTGCCTGTCAATGACAGCGGTCACATCTGCCCACTGCTGAGTCAACTCTGCCAGGAGCAAGCCATGGTCCCTGCTGCGCCACTCCTCTGCCTGGTGAAGAACCACACTGAGCACATCCACCGCCACCATGAGGCACATCTGCTGATCTATTGAGACCTGGAGAAGATGACTGTGGTTATCCAAGGGGTCATCTGCATGTCCAGCATGCTGTCCCCCATGGTGTTCCAGGCTCTGCTGCTCAGCACCCCTTGATGGTGAGCACTGCACAGCATTGCCGTTCTGGGGTATGTCCACACGTGGTGCACTGCCACCGCCCCCCACCCCTGTCCCCATGTTGACATTGGCTGTCTGCTGGCGCGGCCCCTCCGGCTGCTGATCACCAGGGGACACCGGCGCGGCTGCAGCAGCAGCAACAGCCCCTCCACCCTGGCCGCACACCAGTGCTGCCCCACTGGAGCATGCAGACACATCCTGGGAAAGGGCTGTTGTGCAGGCAGCCATACCAGCACCACCCGCGGAACTGCCCGGGCGGTTGCCATCTGTGGGACCATCCTGTGTCCCACATGCATCACTGTCCGAGACGTGTGTCACGTCATCATCAGTGCTGGAGCCGGCCCTGATCCGTGTCCCAGCACACTGGACACCGAGGGCAGTGTCATGTTTGGACACAGGCAGGGCCATGTCTACACCCGCACCACTGGCATCAGTCCAGACAGACGTGCAGGTGTGCAGATGGTCGGTCCCTTGGACACCTGTGGAGGTAGAGGGGCATTCCTCCACATCCAGGGCCTCCCCCTCAGTGGACACACCCACCACCGCTGCCCTATGTAGATGCTCAGGAGCTGTAAAGGAACACAGTACCGTTAGTGGCTCCGCCTGGCCCGGTGGCATGCCCTCCTACCACCCACACACTGCCAGCGCCGGACCTACCATGTAGTGATGGGCTGCCACCCATCTGGAAGCCACTGCCAGGAATATCCTCGAAGGTGCTACGCCGCATGCTGCTGGCCACCAGCTTCTCCCATGTCGTCAGGTGGGGTACGTCCTGCTGGCCCCCACTGGTGGCAGCATGTGCCGCCCTGATGTCGGCCACCTTGTCTTTAATCCACCTCCTGTCCTTGCCAACCTTCTTCTTGCACTCCTGCACGGACGACTGGTGGCTGCCCTGCAGGTTGACGGCACGTGCCACCTCACCCCATGCCACAGCATGGGCCTGTGATGTTCCCCACTGTCCGCTAAGCAGCAGTTCCTTGTCTAGATATGCCTCAACAGGGCATCAGATTCAGGCTTGGTGAAGATGGGCCTCCTCCTTCGCACCCTTCCCTGTTCCTCCTCTTCCTCTCACTCAGTCATATTCATGCCTGGGGGATAGACAGGTGTTACCTTGGACTGTGCAGTCCCATACAGCCCTCCCAGACCACTGTCCCCACGTCCCAACAGCATGCAACCTACCTCAAAGGACTGCAATACCGATCCATGGCCTATGCAGCCTAAGGTCACGTATTTATAGTGCAACGCATGCAAATGAGAGCAGGCGCATCTGTAATTGGATGCTAATGCAGTGGATGTGCCGTGGAATGGCTCATGAGGTGATTTGCATATCCTGGCTGAATATTGCGCTGTTGCACCTTGTGCAATGGTGTTGAGCATGCTTGGACAATGGCGCACCACTGTGACATGCAATCGGCACCGCACCATGCGTGCCTGCGGTGCTGACGCTGATGCTAGTGGTGCTGCTGACGTGCTGTGTGTGGGAGGCAGTACAAGGCATGGCTACCACTGTACCTGTGGCACAAGTGTGCTGTATGCTCAGGGGGTGCTTGTGCCATGGTGCTCCGTGGGTGCCATCGTGCCACAGCACAGTAGGCCACTGCAAGGCGTCACACACATGCACCCTACCGTGCTATATGCAGGGCTTCCCAATAGCGCTGTGGCGCTCTGTGCACGGAAAGACCCTTGACCCTGCAGCTGACCTTAACCCCCTAGGTACCATGCGTATGCATGGCTGCACCCCTATTGTGCAGTCCAGTGACAGCGCGATAGAGACTGGCAGTGCACATGGAGCACATGCACTACAGGGTGCCATTTCGTTGCTGATAGCCACTGCACTATGCTGCACACCAGAGCACCCATGTGGACGGCAATTGAACTTGCCAACCTGGTGGCCTTGGTAGAGCCCCATGCAGGTGCTCTCTTTGGCCAGGTACCCCTCCTGATGCCACGGACAGCAGTGTGGCAGGAGGTGGCAGAGGGCCTTGAAGAGACCACTGGGTGCAGCAGAACTGCCGAGCAGTGTCGCCACCAATATGGTGACCTCCAGCAGTGGGACGCTGACCACCTAGGGTGACTGCAGGCATGTGCCCAGTGGGGTGCCATGCCACAGCCAGGTAGGTGCTCCATCACATCACTGGTAGTATCTGTCTGTCCAGATATCACAGTGGTCATCAGGCCATGCCGCGGGGGGGTCTACCTGTGTTTCCAGTGTTGGTGGTACCTCGTGTACACCCTGCGCCACCGCATCATGGCTGGGCTGTGCGAGCACGCACACAGCAAGGTGAGGAGCTATGTTACTGGCCTGTACTGATGTTACCCTCTCCATGTTTGCACTCTAGGCCCAGTTGGCCTGTGAGCAGGGACAGCAGGCTGGAACAGGTGGTGTGGCCTTGCAGCCGGGGCACTGTGGTGGTGCTGTGGGTCAGCAGCACCCTGCTGACCAGGACGCGGTGAGTGTGTGTGTTTCCCCTTACATCTGTGCATGGTGGGTTGCAGGGGTGGTGGTGGGGCATGGCCCCCCACACATGGCCCCACTGCCATGCACGCCACACGGTGCACTCCACACTGTCCTGTGGGACTGCATGTGTGGGTGGGTGTTGCAGGTGGGTTGTGCATGCACTGGGTGCCTGGCTGTGCCACTGCCATCACACTGCATAGCCATGACACTGTGCAGCCACGTTGGTGCAGTGCAGTGCATGGGCGGTAGGGGTGTGCAGTGGTTTGCATGGCTATGGGTGCCTGGGTAGGTAGGTCTTGTGGACGCACCCACTGTGGGTGGTCACATGCCATCACAGGGGCAAGGCCCACAGCTGTATGCCATGCACATTGGGTGGGCTGTGGGGGTCTGGCCAGTCACACGTACTGATTCTGCTCCCTTGTCCTAGGTGGACAACGCTGGACAACCCTGAAGCGTCACATCCAGGAGATTCTGCAGGTGACCTGAGCCACACTGGAGCTGCTGCAGGGCATGGAGCAGAGTGACCAGCGGCGGCACAGAAGGTGCCACAGGGAGCGCAGGGATGAGAGGGGCTGCCAGTAGGGCCTGCGGCACCCATGATGTTCCTTCCCCCCTGGACTGTCCCTCACACCCCTTTGTTCCCCTCCTTGCTGTTTCCCCTTGTCCCATGCCCATCCCCCTGAGTTGTAGCCTTGTACCCCTCCCTCACTTTGTATATAGTACTGTAAATAGTTATTGTTCATTCTGTTACCTTTTGAATTATAGGCATGTTTCATAATACAACTGTGGTGGTCTCTGATTTGCAGCCGGCGTCCGGTGTCTTGCTGCAGTGGTGTGCATGGTGTCTGGGGGTGGTGCCAGCCTGCTCATGGGTGTGTCTGGCAGGGCCCCTTCACTGGTGTAGGTGGGGGCCATGGTCCCTGTCTGTGGTATGTGTGTTGTGCCCTGTGCACTGGATGCTTGTGTGCAGTGGTCTCAGGTGCATGCGCTGTGTCCCAGTCGCCCCTGGCAGTGTGTGCCTGGCCCGTGCGGCTGAGCCCCTTGTGTGTCTGTGGTACTCATGGTCATGCAGAACTCTCCACTGCATGCATGTCTGCTGGCATGACATTGGTGGCTGCCCATGCCAGCCACCCTCTGGGAACAGCGCCATGGCAGCTGGCATCCTTTCTCCATGTCTGCCTCAGGTGACACTGTGGGCAGTGCTGTTGTTGTCCCCCTCCATGCTGTTGATGGTGTCTGTGGTGGTGCCTGTGGTCTGCTGTCTGTCACATGCACTCCAGCTGCATGCTGGCAGCAGACAGGTTCATGGTGCATGCACTACATGGCTAGCTCACCAGTGCCATGGTGGTATACAGGCCATGGGTACCCGGCATCATTGGATGCATGACAGCGGCATCTGTTGCCCCACTTTGTGTGGCTCTGTGATGGGATACCCTTGGGACAGGGTAGGGGATTTGTTTGTGCCCTGTGTTGCATCCTGTGTGGCGCATTCTTCCATGCACCACAGTGGGCAGCTGTGCTGTCTGGTGGGGCCAGTGCTGGGACAGGGTGTGTGCATGGGTGGGTGTGCGGGGTGTTATCCTGCTGATGGTGGCATCCAGGGTGGGCCTTGTCACATGTGGGGTGCCTCGGGTACTGATGCAGGGTCGACCTCTTTGCTGTGCCACAGTGGGGGCCATGCAGGGGGGCATTGTGTATGCTGCAGTGGTGTCAGTGGCTGGTGTCGCTTGCTGTGGGGGGGATCATGGTGGGGCTGTCATGCATGGCACCATGGGGCACAGGGTTGCATTGTCATGGTGGTGGTGGTGGTGGCATGCCTTCATTGCCATGCACTGTTTGGTGATAGTTCTGGGCCAGGTGACTTGGGATCGCTGTACAGGGGGTGGTCAGCATTAATGGTGTGCTGTGGTGTGGGAGGGTCCGGCCCTCCTTGTGTTGTGGTCATTGTTTGCCAGGGGAGTGTGCTGGGGCACCGTGCCTCTGCTGTTGGATCAGTGCTGGGGTCCTTGGGCTGGTGTTCCATCCAGCTCACCTCTGGATGTGCAGCTCATGGGGGGCCTTGGGGGGGTTGGTCTGTCTGGCCTGCTGCATGCTCCTCCGCCCATGGTGCTTGCATGGCTAGTGCACCCCTGCTTCCTGTCCTTGTCCCTGCACATCACTGGATGTGCTACTGTGCATTGGCCCTGCTCCACTACGCATCCCTGGTTATGCCATGGCACATCGGGCACTATATTCAGCTGTGTTGCGCAGGTGCACCTTGGGCTATGCTTGGTTTGAATATTGCACACGTTGCACAATGGTGCATTGCTCTTGCGCCTGCTCCCACTATTGCACATCTTTTTGGCGCAGTCTGAATATCCCACCCACTGCGTTTTGTGTCATACTGAAATAAAAACACTAGATACATTAATAAAGGTAGGAACTGGTAAGCATGTGCTGTTTGTACTTTAAACCAAGCAGGTCAGCCAGAGGAAGTACTGAAAAGAATTAAAATTAAAATAGTAAAGCAAGCATTAGTTGGTGAAAGTATAATCTTAAAAGGTTTTATTGTATCTTTCTGTCTGCTACCCTTGGCGGTACTTTTCACCTAGGGATTTTTCCACTCTATAACAAACTGTAAACCTTTTAAACATGTAAATAAACAATTTGGCTAGAGTAAGCACCAAACAAATGGCAAGAAAAATGAAAATTAAAAAAGCAAAACAAACAGTAATTGGTGAGATTATGATCTCAAAAGGTGTTATTGTAAGAAGTACTACATTATGAGACATTTGTTTTATTCACATGGGCTTGATATATTTAAGACCCATGGGTGTTTAGGATTTTTTAAGCAAACCCAGTTTCTGATGTTGTAAGGGTTTACTGGAGACTGTACTTATTGCCCTATTTAAAGACAGTTGTGCCTGGTATTAGTATCCAGGACCATTTTTGTTTGCATTTGATGAAGTGGAAGACCATGTTTAGTAAGTGATTTACTTTTGGATACATAAGTGCCAATGATATACTTCTAATTTAAAATGTATTGTATCCATTCTCAAGGCATATTGCTTATTAACATTTTAACTAGACCTTTGGATTGAGGGTGGTACTGAGTACCATAGTGCCAATTAATACCATACTGGTTTTTTCAATTCAAAAACATAAACATTTTTAGTAAGCAAACCCTGAAGTGAATGGATGTGACAGGGGATTCCCCAAAGAAGAAAAATCTCTTTGGTCAATGTGTCCACAGGAAATTGGGCTGGCAGTATAGCTCAGAGGTTAGAAGAACGAGGTGTGAACAAGCTTGATACATCTAACAGACCAGACATATGTTTGATTCTCACAACCTCCACTTGCATACTGTGTGACTCTGAGCAAGTCACTTAACTGCCCAGTGCTCCCAGGTCGCCCCTGAAAACAGGCACTTGTGCCTAGTGGGCCTTACCTGGTTACCAAAGACTAAAATAAATAAATAAATTTGGCTGACCACCACTGCAGGGAATACCTTCACATATTGTGTGAAATTATCTGTAATAACCCAAAATATGTATGTATGTGTGTGTGTATATATATATATATATATATATATATATACACACACTAAGGGATAATGACCCCACTAAATACTCATGTATCCCCCAGGGCTCATGAAAACTTACTTTAAGGATGAGAGTGGGAACTGGCTGGGCGTCCTCGTAGTTTTGGTAGGTTATACAACTATTGACATAATTAGTAATGTCTGATGTCATGGAAGGTCATTTGAAGTTGCTTTGATATCCAGATGTACATATTGAATTCCTGCATGTGCCAAAGGAATTAACGTTTGCTTGCTGGAATAATTTTTTACCAGATAAGTATTTCTTGTTAGTTTTTGTATTAGGCCTTCCAACTCCTATTCCTACAAGTTTTGAGATTACCTTACTGTCCAGGAGATGGCCATCCTCCTGTTCAGCTTGGTGGACCTCCATCAAGGATTGACTAACTGGTGGTGCATACACAGGTTTTGCTGCTGAATTGCTAGGATGATCACTTGGAATAATATAGTCTGTTGCATGCGCTCCAGACATGGAAACCTTTGGATGCAGGAGTTAAGAATTCACTTTGCTTGCTAAATTCTGTTCTAGTCTAATGGGAATGCCTCAGGCTGTTGTGGACATGAATTGTAGGTTTGAACTACTGTACATAATTGCTGTCAGGGGATACCAAATTAGGCTTGTGGATGAATGCTTGTGTAAGTGCCAAAACGTTAGTAGGGTGAGCAAACAGCTTTCACTGGTATGACCTCTTGGGTAATAATGGAGTAAATTATTGTTGCACTGTCATGTATATGTTGTACACTTGTATTTGAATACACTACAGTAGTAATGTTTGGTATATTTGCCCAATAAATGAATTCCAAATATGGTGGGCTGCTCTAATTGTGCTTATGATGGGTACAATGCTGTTTATTTAGAACAAAAATATTTGTTTATTTATTTAGTGTACTGAGGGGCAAGGTACAAGCCTTATTTGGAGTTAATACCAGATTATTGACAAGGACTAGAGTTTAAGGATTTTAGATGTGGACTGAAATGTGAAACTTTTTGGTACTTACCACAAGTGTGGTGCTTGGTTAAGAATACTATAATTACCGTGATGTGTTTTAAAACCTGTAATGATGCCTATTTGGAATACAGTTTTTATATGTGTTGTCTGTTGTACCTATCGGTTAGAAGATATGATAAGTGTTACCATATGGGATAGTTGCCAGGGAAATATACTTGCAATTTAACTAATTTTACTGTCAGAATGGTGAACATAGCGATGTTTACAAATGTTGGGGGTTATTAGGACCTGTATTAAACATGCATATAGGTAAGACGTAGTTAGGAAAATGCATTAAAAAGAGGTAACATACAATCCAGTAATAAACTCCTATATTACCTTTGTGTATGCCAAAAGAATGCTGAAGGGCATGTTAGCTTAGTGTAAGATGTCTCTACATGCAGTTTTTATATAGTTAAGGTTTTTGCCTTAAAAACCATGGACAATGAGATATGAAAGAAAAAAACTATAAGTACATTTGTGCTAAAGGTGTTGATTGAGAAATAGAATCCAGGCAATAGTATGTGCTTAAATGCACAAGAAGGCCAAGTGACTTGCTAAAGGTCACACTGGATGAATGTGTTAACAGGTTAGGTTTAAAAACAGGAAGTAAAATTAAAAGATGTGAGTTAACAGTTATATTATTGTAACATGAAACATGTAGCAGTCAAACACAGGAAAATATGAACATTACCATTACCTTGTTATCAAAGACTAAAATAAAAATAGATAAATAGATTTTATGATTAATGAATATATTTGTTTTAATGCTTAGCAGATTAAGGCACAAAGCAGAAACCTTGAGAACCACTTGTAAATGAGTTCAAGTTCAAGTTTATTGCAGGAAAGCTCCATTGAGCAAGCTCATTCACAAGGAGGTCCTGAGACATACATACATTCACAATGAAGTCCTGCGACTGACTTACAGACACATAGTTAAGTGCTTACATCATAAGAAACAGAATTCATAATTATAAGAGCTTACAACATAATACGCAGTGGGCAAAATAATAAAGAGCTCCCAGGATGTTCTCGGTTCATGAAGAGAAATTTGTACTGTTTGTAAAGGCAATACATTACATACATTGGAAAATAACAGTAATTCCATAACAATTCAACAAAGGTTCTACCTAAGGCACTGATAGTGGTGCGAAACAGAGTTTAAGGAAGTGTAGGAATGGAACCTGGGATATCGTGGAATCACTAATTTGTGTCCTAGTGAAGGCAATTCATTAAAGACAGTTGCAGGTGTCTTTTAGTTTAGCCATAACTATCCTTTTAAAAAGTTAACAGGGACAATACTGGCTAATTTCAAAAATGATTGTAGTCTATTCCAAATAGTAGGCAGTGAGCATGAAATAGCATGTTTCCCAAAGGAGGTGCAGGTCCTAGGTACGTCAAGTAGGAGAAACTGGGACTTCCTAAGTGAATAGAAACTGCTCGCTATATGTATTAAGGAGGATAGGTATTGCGGTAGTTTGTTCTGAAGAAGTTTTAAAGTCCATGTACCTGCATGGACTGTCCGTCTAACAGAGAGCGAGGGCCAGCCAACTAAGGCATATAGATCACAATGATGAGTTAGAGGGAGGGAGTTTGTTATGAATCGTAGGGAGCGGTGGTAGAGAACATCTAGCTTCTGGAGATTAGTAGAAGCTGAGGAATTATAGATTACATTGCCATAATCAAGGAGGGGAAGGAAAGTGGCCTGTACCAATCTAGTTATAATTTCAGCAGGAAAGAAAGATCTATTGCGGAAGAAGAAACCTAACCTGATTTTGAGCCTTTTAGCCAAGTCATCAATATGATCATTAAAAGAAAGCCTGTTAAAAGTTAAACAACTTTGATAAATAATGTAATACCAGTTAACTGCATTATGAAAGGATTAATTATGGAATGGCAGTAAATGATTAAATTTAAAGAGTGAATTGCATAAACATTGGGATCACAGAAAAAAAGGAAGTAGGCAGTCTGTGGACAGTTTGGCAAAAAACCAAAGTAGCTTTTAAAAAGTAAAAACTGGATTGAGACAAGAAAGTCATGATACAAGTTGAGATTGCTTTGTAAATGAGATGACATTTATATACTAAGATTACAACCAATTTGCAATGAATAAACCAAAGCAATAAAAAAAAGCTTTGTGAGAGCGTGTGTAGTATTTAGTATGAAGGTATTACCTAGTATTACTGTTTGCACAGACAGGAAAGAGAAAAAAACAGAAACAACACTTACGTTTGTGAAACTTGATACCATTATGTTAGCCCTCATTCTGAAGAACAATACACATATTAGACAGATAAAAACAGGGTATGAATTTTGGCTTTGTAGATTTAAGATTACCAATAATGAAGCACGGTACAGTCGATGTATTGCAGAACAAACACTTTTGGTGAAGAGTGTGTGTGTGTTGGGGGGGGGGTTGCAACTAAGGCTATAGTGCATGGATTTTTTACATAGACTAAAATAGACAGTGAGGGAGATATTCAGAGGAGCTGCACATGTGCAACCACAGAGATGTGCCTCCGTGCCGTATTCAACCAACTGGCATGTGCAGCACAAATGACACTGTGCAAATGCGCAACAGTAATGTATGCAGTGCAAGTGCCAGGGGGTGGTCCCATGAATAAGCTGCACAATGGCATATTCAGCCGAAAAGCACAGTGCAAGTCAGGGGCAACCAACAGAATGTACCGCACAGAGTTGAGCACATAAAAGCAAGCTCAAATGCACACACAGCAGATGCACAACAGAGGGTGCACAGCACTAACATGGATGCATCACCATTCTTGATGGAGGCAGTGATGAGGGGTGTGAGGAAGTGGAAGAAGAACCAGCTACAGAGCCAGGGAAGGACCCACTGGTGATATGCCAGACATAGACGGTACCATACCCAGACCACCTTCCAGTACTTTGGGGATGCTGAGATCGTGGGCTGGTACCATCTGAACAGGGCAATTCTGAGACAGCTCTGCAAGCTGTGCTATGATGAGTTGCAGGCACCCACCAGGAGGAGCCACACCATGACAGTAGAGACTAAGGTGACAGCAGCAATGTGCCTGCTCACTACGGGCACCTTCCAGACACCAACAGGGGCAACCATAGGTGTCACCCAGTAGGCCACATCCCATCTCCTCACACAGTTCATCAATGTTCTGCTGTCACACGCTTCAGAGTTCATCCAATTCCCAAGCACACAGGCAGAGTTTACAGCAAACATACAGGGCTTCCACAGGGTGACACACATGCCGGGCATGACAGGGGGTGATAGACTGCACCCACGTGGCCATACATGCACTATCTGGCCAAGCGGGCATGGCATACATGAACTGAAAGGGCTACCCATTGGTCAGCTTCCAGGTGGTGTGTGATGCCATGGGACACATCACCAATGTCTGTGCCACATACCCTAGAGGTGCACACGATGCTTTCATCTAGCACAGTTCCATGCTGTGCCACAGATTTGAGCATGAGGCGATCCCCACAGACTACCTGGTAGGTGAGTATGGGCCAGGATGAGGAGTCGGGGAGGCTGTGCATGGGCCAGGACCCAGGGCAAATGTGGCATCCACTCACTGCAGTGATGAAGGGGACATAGGAGGGGGAGGGCCACAATCATGACAACGTGCCAACCTGTAAATCTTATCCACTAAGGGGACAGAGCATACCCCCTATGTTCCTGGCTGCTAACCCCCATCCGGTGCCCATCAAACCCCACAAAGGAACAGTACAATGAGGCCCACATAGCGACATGCAACATCATCGAGCGGGTCTTTGGCATGCTCAAGATGTGGTTCCATTGCCTAAACCAGTCCAGTGGTGCCCCGCAATACAGTCCTGTGAAAACCTGTGGACTAATCTTGGCCTCCTGCATGCTGCACAACATGGCCATAGACCGTGTTAGCCATACAGGTGGATGAAGGTGACAGCAGTGATGACAGTGGAGATGATGGGCCAGAAGGGGTGAAGCAGCCAAAACTGCCATGCAGGGATGCCAGGATTGCAGCAAGGGCCAGGATGCACAGGGCGACCATCTTACAAGAGCACTTTGGGAGGTGCAGGTGACTACAGGACATGACAGACATGCATGCATGGAACAGACACCCACACCCACATTCTCATGGAGGTGCATGGCCGCACATTGAGGCATGCAGGGCCACTGGCACACACACAGCTGGCACAGGGACAGCATCAACATATGGACACACACACCGCATGGTACACACACAAGAGCACACACACACATGGGCATGGGGCCCAACAACAGCCATCTGGCCAAGGATGGGCACAGGCAGCAACAGCGGCACGACAGGGGTGCAGCATCCCATGGAGTGCAATGCAGATGGTGCAGCACCAGGTGGCAGCACTGGCCACAGGACCCACACATTTGTGGGCCACAGCTGGGGCCATGGATCAGACAGATGGCACCAGCACACTGGCAAGATTGGCACAGATCTGCCCTCATCACGCCCATGCCACAGGGCCCTGCAGCACAGCACACACACACAGTGGGACCACATGCCACCACTCGCACACAGGCGTGCACAGAGAACCATGCACAAGGACACTGCACCATGCAGTGGGATGGGACAGCACACCATGCAGGCCTACCAGGTGGAGACATGGTTGCCACACCCTACATGTGTGGCAGCCACAAGCTGCTCAACAGCCACAGGAGGTCTACTCAACACATTCATGGGGGTGGAGGTGCGGGGAATGTGATCAGGTCCCCGCAGATGTGAACAGCCAGGCAAACAAAGCACCGCTGAGGAGAGCTGGGAATGGCCACATTGGAGTCTGGCATCAGCCGTGCAGAGGTCGCCAGACACCAGGGTCTCGGGGTGGATGCTGCATTGTGGGGAGTCCTATGCACCTTGCTGTGCCCACTGGATGCCAGCAATGCAAGTCCAGCAGTGATGGCACTGGCAATGCAGTCCATTGAGGTGGTCATGGCCTCCCATAACTGCCGGACCACACCTATCCAGCTGGGCACATCCAATGTCAGCATGCAAAGACTGTTGGTGTAGCTTCATCCGTAGTGCATGCAACTGTGCACCGAGCATCTCCTGGGTCTCCACGGATGCCTGCAGCAGTGCAGTTTTCTCCTCCAGTCTGTCAGTGGCATACACATCCTGGAAATAATGCTGACCCACTGGGAGTGTGGTGGCATGCCTGGTGACAGACCCTGCTGGGGGCTACCACTTGGGGATCCACACAGGGGGTGGATGTTGGGGGCATGCACCATCGGTGGTACCTGTGGTGTGCTGCATAGTGGACACCACTGCCCTGTGCTGCCATCCTGCTGCCTGCTGCATGTTCCCTATGTCCTTTGTGTTGCTGGCACCCACACCACCATGGCCAGCCACGGTGGCATTGCCACCCGCCACCACAGGCACATGGATGGGGGGGTGACTGCTCAGGCGTTGCACTGCAGCTGCAGGCAATGGCCACCAGTGTGCTGGTGCATATCATGGCTGGCATCCTTGGGGCCTTGCCATCTAGGAACAGTGCATGGTCTTCATCTATGTCAGACCCACCAGGCTCCTGCATGTCTGGTACCAGCACAGGCAGTTCCTCCAGGAGTAGTAGTAGGTCCAACAGGGGGTCACATCCCCCAGACCCAGGAAGGTGAGCAGACCAGCACTGCCATGTTGCTGTTGATCACTGGCCCTAATGCCTGTCAAGGTTGATGGCTCATCCTCAGCAGGACCTGTGTCTGCAATTGCATCCTGCAGTCCATCCCTGAGGTGTGATGGAGCTGAAACACACTACAGTGGCACACATGAGTCGAACAGCAGTGTGCATCCCACCCCACACCCTGAGCAGGGCAGCCATGCACACACCTGGCCTCCATGGGTGGGCCTTGCATGGTGCATGGTGCACGGGCATGGCCAGGCAATCATGGTGGACAGGGCACATGGCATGGCACCACAGCCATGGTGGCATGCCGTGGATGCACACCACTGTTGCCCACCCCACCTGCTGTGCTCCGTGCAGCCACCAACATCCCCTGCCAGGCTGTGCCCAGTGTGCACCAGCCCTGTGCTACTTAGGTGCTGGCAAGGCATGCAGCCTGCTCTGGGGCCAGGGGCATGTCCACTGACCAGTGGCCATGTTGGCACCACAACACCCACAGGTGGGCACTGGCATGTGTTGTGGCACCCCATGTTGTGGGTGCTGTGGACCACGGCATGGCTGCCCACACACCAGCATGCTGCCAAGCAAGCCCCCCATCTCTGCCCCCAGTAGCCCCTGCCCCCACTCTCCACCACCACCACCAGCCTCAGCTACCCCAGCCAGAACCCCCACACACCCCCGTACACACAGTGATGACTCACAGTGCTGTGATGGGCCACTGCCCATCTGGAAGCCGCCACCTGGGATTCCCTCTATGGCTGCCTAGCTGATGGTCATTGCCCCATATCCTTCCCTGCTGTGAGGCTTGGGGTGACTCCACGACCCCCACCAGTCCTCTGTCAGGATGCCCTGATGGCAGCAACCATCTCTTTAATGTGGCACCTGTTGGTCCCCATCTTCTTTTTGCACTCCTGTGCACTGCACTGATGGCAGCCATGGGCATTCACATATGTTGCCACCTCCCTGTGGCATGATCCTGTGGGGTGCCCGTGCCCCCATTCAGCAGCTCCTCCCTGTCCACATAGGCCTCAAACAGGGCCTACTGCTCATCCCTCCTAATGTTGGGCCTGCACTTCCGTGCAGGCCCCTGCTCCTCAGCTCCTCCATTCTACAACATGCTGTGACCTGTGAAAAGTAACAGTGGCAGCGTTAGTGGACTGTGAGGTCTGACAGGTGCACCACTGCACAGCCTGAACTCCCAGTAGCATAACAATGTATATGGGCCCATACCAGAATGGCTGCAACACCTGTCAGTGCCTAGTGCCATGGTGGCACACTTTTATGGCTCAACACATGCAAATGAGTAGAAGTGCAAACGTAATGGTATGCTAATGTGCCCTATTGCACCATGCATAGGCTCAGTAGGTGATTTGCATAGAGTGGCTGAATATCCCATTGTTGTGCAATGAGCATTTTGATTGCACCAGGGAGTGCCGCTGGTGCACTTCCTGCACATGCATGGTAGACAGCGTGGATTTCCAAATATGGCATAGTGTGACCTGCCATGTGTTGCCTAGTGGATGCACTGGTGCGCATTGCACGGCATACCCACATTGTGCATGTGGCCCTGTATGTCGGTACACGTGCTGCCTCGCTGCACCATATGGGCCCATTGAGCACCATTGCTGTCTGTGCAATGCACCCTACCCTGCAGTACCTGCTGCTGTGCACATGCATGCATGGGCACGCTGCTGTGAGGAGTCATGCTGTGCATCTGAGAGGTCACTGCCTTGACCCCTGACTCCCACACAACATGGACGCACTGCTGCACCTCCCAATCATGCAGATCCATGCAGCGCATCCATCATACAGAGCCCTATTGCACATCCGCAGTGAAGCATTCCACATGCTTGTACAGTTGTGCCACACATAGCATAATGGCGGGTAGACAGCATGTCTGATGTGGAGTTCACAGGGCAGTGAACTGGTCAGACATTGAGCTGGCCAATCTCATGGCCCTTGTACTGCCCATGTTGGATGGCCTCTTTGGCATGGCAGACTTTCAGGAGCCACATACAGCAGTGTGGCTGGGTGTGGACTCTGACCTACAGCAGAGGACAGGTTTACCATGCACAGGAGAGCAGTTCAGGCACTGGTACAGTGACCTGCGAAGGTGGGACCTGGGATGCCTATGGTGACTACAGGAGAGGGCACGCAGGGGATAGGTGCCACAGCCAAGTAGGTACCACCTTGACTAATACATGCCTCTGCATGTAAAGACCTGTGCTGTGCTGTGCACCACATGTGTGGCTGTGGGGGGGGCCTGCACTGGTGGCTGGTTCACATCCACCATTGCTGCATTGCATGCCTGTGGTGTGCACAGTGCCAGAGGATCATGCTGCATGCAGTGGGTGTGGGTCTGTGTGGCTGCCCGAGCCTTGCCAGTGCTGTGCATTGGAGTGGGGGTGGTGGTGGTGGCAGAGGCTGTGGACATGGCATGGCACTCATATGCATTCTCTCTCTCTCTCTCTCTCTGTTCCTTCCACAGGGCCTGAGGACCACAGGTGGTCCAGGCAGGCTAAGGCGCAGGACAGGCATCACACTGATGGGGTGACATGACTGCACCCAGGATGCATTGAGTGGCTGTGCTTACCGGGGGGGGGCCTTTGCACCTGGTCTATGTGGTCGACTATCCTGGTGTTAGGGTGGGGTCTGTTGTAGGCGGTACCTCAGGCATCACAGTGTTGGCTGCTGCTGTCTACTGTGTCTGTGCCTGTTCTGATGTTGTCCATCTGTGGGCACAGTGGCTGTCCTGTGCACACCTGTGGATGGGGCAGGGTAGCATAGGCACCAATACTCATTGCTTGTCTCGTTTCCCTTCCTGTAGGTCATGCCAAGCTGCAGAGATGGCGCCCACAGTGGGGTCATGGTGTGATGCTGATGGTTCCCCGTGGTCTGGCGTGGCTTATGTTCCAGAGAATGGGCATGATTTGGCACATCGTCCACAGGCAGCTTGGCATCACCAGGGAGCTGGTGCAGGAGGTGCACCTGTTGAGGGAGGCCGTGAGCCGCACGCGGCAATGAGATGGCTGAGGCCCATCACTGGGACATGGACAGTTTCCCCCCTCCTTCTGTTTTGTTTCCTGCCTGTTCCTGCCACTTTGCATCTGCTCCCATTCCACATTTCATTCCTCCAGTCCCCCCTTCCTCCTCACATCCTATCCTGTTGTGTTGTGCACTGTTTGTAATCCCGTTTGGTGTTTCATTAAACTTTTATATTTGTACTCCTCTGTGTCCACATCTCCTTTACCTGCACTGTACCTCCCATTGTTCTGGGCTGCTCTTGGGTGTGCCCATTGTGATCCACAGCTCTGGCCTTCATGGTGTGTTCCCTTCTGTTGTGGCTGCTGCATGCCACCTGCCACCATGGCTTGGCCCATTGGGCCATGGGTGTGCTGTTAGCCTGTCTGTGGTCCACTGCTGCACATACCTGTGCAGCATTGCTGCTGTGCCCCTCACCTGCACCATTGCCCTTGCCACTGCTGGGGTGCATTGCATTGCTGGGCCATGTGTGGGTTCTTGGTAGCAGGGCTTGTGCACCCTGTTTCTCTGTTCCCATGAGCCTTCTGTGCCCATTCACAGTGTGCTTGGCTGGTCATGTACGGCATGCCTGTTGCAGTCCCCTGTGCTGTGTGGCCTGTCTGGGTTGTGGTGGTGCAGTGCCATCGACCACTGTCTGCTCTGTCCTCTGGGTGGGCTGTTGGGTATGTTTGTTGGCCTCTGTGCCTCTGTAGTACAGTGTCAGGTCCTTGTGGCACATTTGCATACATGTGATATCTCCCATTTTGGCTGGGAGAGTCCCATTTTTTTACTGTTCTCCCCCCCCCCCCGCACGGGAATCACATTCTCCTGACTTCCTAAGAGTCATAAAATCAATCTTCCTTGACAGCTTCTCTCTTAGCTTCTATCAGCAAGCTAATCATTCAATTGTTTAATTAAAAGATAATTAGTCAAGTGCCAGCATGTGAGCGTGTATTGTTAAGCAAATCTTTACTTAATCACTAGGTGCTAGCAGCATATCCAGAATGTAGTTATCACCTCATTAGTTTTCAATTACATGGCTCGGGCAGCGAGTAGAAAGGAGGCAGCGTCTGAGGTAGGATTTCATTTCTTGTTCTGGTTTGTGTTTCCGTGTTTATCTCTTTCTCTCCTGCAGCATGTCAAAGCATCTGCACTCTCCCGAGAAAGCAGCAACTCCAAAGAAAAAAAAATACATCTACAAGTTCAACAGGAGCTGGTCCGGGGAATTCTGCTGGCTTTTGAAAAGCGAGAGAGGAGACACGTTTGCCTTCTGTAGCCTTTGCAATTCACATTTCAGCATTTTAACTGGGGATAAGAATGACGTTACATGTCACGTGAGCACAATAATCTTGGACTTTACCCTAACACCTCAGGAAGAACTACCTCCCTATACTTCTAATATGCCTCTTGATGAGTACTGGCTTTTCTTGGAACAGTTAGCACCAGGAACAAACACCAGAAGATTTAAAAAATGTTCTTCACTGGCTTTGACAGCGCTGAGTCTTTCACACAGTAATGCTGCAGCTGAGAGATCTCTCAGTATGCTCAGAAAAATCCAAGATGACAACAAGGGGAGATTATCAAATAATACCATCTCATCAATAATGTGTGCAAAAATGAACACTGACACTGACTGTTACAACTACACACCACATAACAAGATACTTAAGGCAGCTAAATCAGCATGCAGCACTTATGCACATAGTGAGAGTACCACCCCAAGAAAGTAAACAATATTTACTAATTGATTTTTTTTAACTTTGAATTTTCTATATCTGAATTTTGTATGAATTATTCTGGAGTATCTTAATTGTTAAATGCATAAAAATGTAACATTTTCTTGTTTTTGTGCATGCCCAGCTTGCCTATTGTTGCCTCCTGTCCTGCTCCTCTGCAGTCCTGGTTGTGCAGTGCATGTCTGGTTGTGCATTGGCACATCTGTGCTACAGTTGATGCTGCTTGTGCACGCTCTTGTCTGTGGCATATGTACTACATATGGCTTGTGTTGTCCATGGTGCACCTCCGTTGCGCTGTGCATTCAATTGTGCATCCTCTGGGGGCTCTTCTGAATACTGGGCCCTGCATACGCAATAAAGAGGGTGCTTTTTTAAGAGGTTGAGGAAGAGGTAACAAAGTTTTAAGTGGTTTAGAAAAGATTACTTTTGCATGATAAAATGACCCTCTATAACAAGAGAGGAATTTGTTTTGTTGTTATACGGTGGCAGAATAATTATGATAGGGAATTTTAACTAGCTGTATGGGGAAAGATAGAGAGGAATTACATTATGAGGTTGTAATACAGCATGTTGTAATTGTTATGGAAATGTTAGCTATTTATTTAATTACATTTTTTTTTGTAAGTAAAATATGATAATAACTGATATCGGGATTTGGTTATAGTAAGATAAGATAATATTAATTAATCATGTCGAGGTCACCAACTGATGTGGTCAGGGTAATTATTGGGTTCAGTTCCCCAACCCAACTTCCAAAGATTGTTCTGTGTTCCAGAAATAATCTCTTGGAACTGGCAGGAATAACCACCCCATTCAAAAATGTAGCTGGAATAGGGTGAAGTCTAACCGTGAGTGCTTGATGGCATGCACATGGCTGCGTGTCCAGTTACAACCACCCTACCTCAATCATGATCTAGTCTATTTGTCTGATTAAAATTACCTTATCCTAAACTTTTAAAGTTATTTGTTAGTATTCTTGTACAACTTATATATACCAATAGTCACAATTACGTTCTACCACTGTATTGTAAGTCAACAACTTTGTAAGTAAAAATATTTAACTTAAAAGAAATACCAGAAAATGTCATATTGTCTTAATTCTTTACTTAAAACTGGTATGCAGAATTAGCATCATTTTGATCCGCAGTGCAAGCAAACAATATATCCTTAACTGGAGAGGAATTTTGTCCTACTTTTAGATACAATCATACAAAAATTAAAAATAAAATAACAAAAAATGCAAGGATCATCCTTCTCTGCTCCTAATATCAGAGATAAAAGCAATTCATAACACACAGAGCCATACCTTGAAGTTTCAAGTGAAGTCCTAGGCAGAAGGAAGTGCTGTCACAGCTCCTTCCTCTCTTCTGCCATCTTTTAGTTCAAATGGGGTCTAAATTTATATGTTTTTGTATGGAAGGCACCTGATGTATCTCGTGTTGCATTTCTTGTAGAAGTGTTCCAAATTATGCAAGGTCTGATGGACCTCGTGACACACTTCTTGTAGCAGTGTTCCAAATTATACAAGGTCTGATGGACCCCGTGACACGTGTCTTGTAGAAGTGTTATATATTTATCCTGCTATTTAAAGGAGATAGGAAATTATTTTTACACAGTTAACTGCCCTTCCATCTTCATTTCAATGCCAGTTATGTATTCTGATATGCTTTGATGATTTTTTGATAAATAAATAATCCAACTTTGGGGTGCCCTCAGATCTAGTGTACATAGAGTTCCACTCCCTTCACCAGCTACTGCTCTTGGTTTTCATATCTCTAAGACATTCTATGACATTACAGACTCCCATTCCATGCAATTCATCTGAATGGCCTGGAAAAGAGTTTGTGATGTTATAGAATGTTCAAGCAGTATGAAAAGAGACAGCAGCAACTACTGAGTAGAGAGGGATTCAGGGTAGTTACAAACAACAAAATTAGATTAATAATTTAACAAAAAAGGTCAAAGTATATCAAAACAATGGGTATCCAATAAAAGAACAAATGGATGGCATCTAGAGATATGAAAACTTTTTCCTATCACCTTTAAGTTACCCATTAAAAGGCAGGCCAGGTTGTCTCCTGGCCCCTGCAGAAAAAGTCTAGACAAGGGGGGAGGGGGAAGGGGGAAGGAGGAGGGGCAGTGACATCAGGAGGGGGTGGGAAAGTGGCAAGAGACAAGAGGATGTGATTGGCTGGAGGGGTAGAGCCAGGAGAGTTCCTAGTGGGGTCCTGAATGGATATTTAAGGGCTCACTGCCCTCAGAGAGCCCTCTTTTTGCTGTAAATTTTCAGCAGTAGAATTCTTAGCACTTCACTGGCAAAATCTGGCAGGTAAGCCATGACCCAGGGACCCTAGGCCTGGCAGGCCCAGGGCCCTGGGATTTTCATATGAGTATTGTAGAATGAAGTAAGAATGGTAAAATATATAGGAGTGAATGGCTACTTGTGTAAACAAACAGGAGTGCAATTGTTTTAAAGGTTATAGGAGAGAGCTGCTAGATGGCTTTAACAACAGGAGTTAGACTGGTACAGGATATGGTTGGTAACAGGGTAAGACTATAGCAGCCCGGTCATTTGAGAGAACTTTTGTGGTCACAGCTGCTGCACAGCATGGTGTGAGGCTCCTGTGGTGTAATGGATAATGTGCTTGGCAGTTGAATCCCTTGTGTTTTGGGAGTGGGTAGAGACCTGCGAGGATAGCTGGAATGCTTGGTTTGGTTCACTGGGTACTGATTTGTTTGGCAGCAGGGAGCTCCTCATGGGAAAGGACAGTTTTCTGGTGCTGGTATGGAGCATGGGACTCCGTGATATGCAGTGCAGCAGAGGGTCATGTGATCTGGCGGACAGTCACCAGGAATAGTGGTGAACAGTAGGCTCAGGCTGTGTGGGCCGGCGTGGTGGTGGGGAGGGGGGGAGCGATGTTGAAGGTGGTGTACAAAGAAGAAAAAAAAAAGAGAGAGAAAATTGGAAGCTCCTCTGTTTCATTTGAAGGCTGGTATGGAGAGTGGGGGCTCCGGGAGGTGTGGGTCTGGAGGGCGGCGCCATGGATGGCAATGAGCAGCAGGTGGAGGCCACATGGGTCGACAGGGGGAAGAACATGCATGTAGGTATGCAGCAGCCAGGGGGCAAAAGGTGGAGAGTGTAAAACCCCTGGTCAACATGGAGGTCTGGTTTTATTAAGAGGGGGTTACCGATGTTCATATAAGAGCGGGGATGTTCCTCATGGTACCTCATGAGTTAGAGGCATGGGCCCTACAACAATGGAATGGTTTCACAGCTCAGGGATGGTCCGTAGGCTATAGGGGGTTTACCACTAATTTTGAGCCTGCTAGGGTATAAACTAAAAGGGTTGCTTCTGGGCTTTGGCTGCACATGCAGCTTGCAGCTGATCACTGCTCTTCTCATTTACCTATGCATTGTGGTTCTAATCTTGTTCAAGATTCCCCAAACACTGGGGAGTGAGATGGGAACCTGGGGCCTAGTGGCCTGGTGCAGGCTGGGGCATGGGCAGGAGGCCGGGGGCACCGCATGGATAGATGGCGATGCGTGTTTGTAGCCCAGTAAGTGTTGGTGTGGGCAAGGGCATTTGTGCACAAGTAGTGATGCTAATGAGTGGTGGGTTCATATTGCAGGGGGTAGGGGAAAGGGGCAGCTGCAGGTTGGGAGGTGCGGAGGAGCATATGGGCCTGACTTGGGCAGAGTCAAGTGGCTGACTGAAAGAGTGGGCCACAGAACATTTCTGGGAGATGGGGGCCCTGGAGGGCTGCAGTTGGGACCGGGCTGCTGGGCACTGGCCACGATACAGCAGGGGGCCACAGCGAGATGCTGTCCCTCGGTGGGGGGGGGAGTGGAGCCCTGGAAGGAATTGCAGGGAGTTTTTGGATGCTAGGCGGCACTTTGCTGGAGATGGCCAAGTGGGGGCGAGGCCTAGGGTGGTGTGAAGGAGTGTTTGCTGTCTGGGCCTATGGGTGGGAGGGAAGCACGCCACAGGAGGATGGACCTGGGAGCTGGCGGGGAGCTTCCAAGGAAGGGAAGCATGTTATTGGTAAACATGGATGTTTCCACATGAAAGGAGCAGTAGCGCAGATGCAGTTACAGGGCTGAGGTGATGGCAGTTGTAAAAGGCATAAAGGCATAATGGGATGGAACAAATAACTACAGGAATTTGACATAGAGCAAGGGGATAATGTTGAGGTGATGTGAGTGGGGTCTGGGGCCTTCGGGCTGTGGAGTCTGGGGGAGAAGTAAGGTGCCAGGATCCACAGAGAGTGGGCCTGGGTGTGTACATCGTTGTAACACCCCCATGCATAGAAAGGACCAGGAGGATAAGAGTGTGTCATGGGCTGGACCCACATGAACCAGTGGGGGGGCCTGAGCTGTGCTCCTGACGGTATGCTGGGACTGAATTGGGTAGCAGTGCACTTCTACACAGACTAAGCCAGAGCATGGTACTCAGTCAGCCCCGGTGGGCTACTCAGAAGGGCTGGAGGTGTCAGGAGATGGATGGCATTCATTGTTTTTCCCTTTCACCACATTTGAAGTTCCACATTGAGGAGGATGGTGCTGAAGAAGACCCCGACTTCCAGTGTGGAAATGATGGAGGAGGCAACCAAGCTGATGGGCCAGATAAAGGAGCTGATGGAAGCAGCCAAATGAAGGGAGGCAGAAGAAGAGGCTCTGCAGAAGAGGAAGGAGAGAGAGAGAGATGGATGGACAGGAGGGAGCAAGGCAGGAAAGAGGCCCAGAAGAGTGAGACCCAGGCCATCGCAAGCACCAGTGCTGGACCTGGCCGATGGGGGAACCAGGCCTAGATGGGGGTAAGGATGACGTTGACATCAATAACAAAGGGGACTTGAAGAAGTACCTGGAATTCTTGCTGGGGGACATAGGGGATGAGGGGGTGGAGAAGATGGAGCGAGCATTGCAGGCCATAAAGAAGGGTGGCAAGGATGGGGCAAAGATTCCGGCAGCAAACCCAAGGGCAAGAAGCTGTATGATGGACTGCTGGGTTTCACACTGGTGGATTACGTGCCATCCTCAATAAAAGAAAACATTTGGAAGAGGGAATATGTGGACATTTTTTATCTGGTGGATGAGGACACTGCTAAAAAAATATATGTTGGTGGGGAAGTCCGAGATGGCAGTAGCGTTAGCGATGGTCGGGCACAAAGAAGAGGAGGCTAAGTATAAGGGTAAGAACATTGATTCCTGGCAGGCCGGGTTCCTGATATACAGTGCGTTGGTGCTGGAAAAGCAGGCAGAGCTGGCTATACCCCTTTTGACCTACACACCCACTATTGGGGATGCCTATAAGGCGAAGTTGGGGTACAGATGATTAAAGTATGATAAGGCCTTCCAGAAGCAGATTGCGGTGAAGGGGGACCTGAGGTGGGACTGTACTCATTCTGAACTACGGGTCAGGACCTTATCTGGGCCTGCTAGTGGGCCAGTGGGGGACTATAGCAAAAAGAGCAGCCCTGCCCTGGTGGGGAAGACTTGCTGGGGGTTTAACAGGGCATCTTGCACGTGGGCCAGTTGCAAGTTCCGGTATGCCTGGTCCTGGTGCGGGAGGCACATGCAGCAATGGCCTGCAAGCAAAGGGGGGACAAGTCCACACATCAGGGTGGGCAATACTAGGAGCAGCCCTTTTGGGGAGGGTGGGGGCCCAGACAAGGGTGGGGGACACAGAAGGGGTACAATTCAAGTACAGGTGGAACTGAAGGCAGGCCATGAAGGGGCGATGGGAGGCTGTGCCATAGCCAGCACTTCAATCATTCTTGGGGTCATTGAAGAATGGACACAGGACTACCCTGATACAAAGGGGGCATAGTTCTTGAGGGAATGTTTTTGGTCTGTTTTTTCTTTGACTTTCAGTGAGGGGAGGGTTGGGAAGGGGGCAAGAACCTGGGATCTATAAAGGGGAAGTAGGACATGGTAAAGGTGAAGATCGCCAAGGAGGTCAGGCAGGTAGGGTAGAACAGTCCCTATGGGAGGCTCTGTGCCCTAACTTCCAGGTATCTCCCTTGGGGGTGGTGCCGAAGAAACAGATAGGTGAGTTTCAGCGTATCCACCACCTGTTCTATCCAGAAAGGGAGTCCGTGAACCGGGGCACCTGAGCGCACTTTCACACGCCTCTTTGGAGCAGACGATGCTGCTGATCTGGGCAGTAGAGGGGGCTTGGCTGGCAAAGAAAGACATTGAGTGGGCTTTCCGGTTATTACCAGTCCATCCAGCAGATTGGGGCCTGCTGGATTTCCAATTCAAAGGGGACTTGTATTTCAACAAGGCCATGCCCATGGGGTGCTCAGTAGCCTGTTCAACCTTCGAGGCCCTTAGCTTATGGGTACAGTGGGTGTTCGGGTCAGATACAGGCACAGGAGGGTAGTTCACTACTTAGACGACTTCCTCCTCATTGGGGCCAGCCAGGCAGAGACGCAGGCAATGTTGGATGATTTCAAAGAGCTCTGTGGGACAATAGGTATCCCAGTAGCAAAAGGGAAGACAGAGGGGCTCACCCACAGGTTGGAGTTCCTGGGGATCGAGGTGGACGCAGAACAGGAATGTTTCTGCCTCCTGGGGGACAAGATAACCTGGCTCAGGGGTCTGTTGGCACAAGTGGTAGGGAGTAGGAGGGTGCCGCTAGTACAAGTACAGCAACTGCTGGAGCACCTTAATTTTGCCTGCTAGGCCATAAGCCCAGGCAGGGCATTCACGAGGGTCACAGGGAAGAAAAAGTTGCCTCACCATTGGGTGGATGTATAGAAAGGGGTTTGGGAGGACCTGCTGGTGTGGGAGGAGTTTCTGTAAAAGTACAACGGGGTAACTTTCTGGAAGGAGGCGTGGCATACAATACCAAACTGGAGTTGTACACCAGTGCCTTGGGGGTGCTTGGGATGGAGGCATATTTCAAGGGAGAATGGATGTCAGAGGCTTGGTCGACCAGTTGGGAGGAGGACGGGGTGTTAAAAGACATCACCTTTTTGGAGATATTCCCCATCTGGGTGGCATTGGAAGTGTGGGGGAACAGAATGGCAGAGAAGCACATTCTCTTTTGGTGTGATAATAAAGGAGTGGTGGAGATTTTGAACAGGCAGAGCGGGAGGATAGAATTGGTGGGCAGGTTGCTGTGCCACATGGTGCTTCATGGGCTGCAACTGAATGTATCTTCCAAGGCACAGCATACTGACAGTTTAAAGAATGAGGCGGCTGACAGTTTGTCCCGTTTACAGACGGAAAGGTTCCAGGAGCTGGTGCTGCATGCTTCAGCACACAGGACCAGGATCCCAGGCCAGCTCTGGGAGATTGGAGGGACAAAGCCAGGGCACTGTACTGAGAATACTGGGTAGCTAACACCCTGTGAGCTTATGACAGAGGGTATGCTGGTTTTCAAGTGTTTCAAGCTAAGCATGGATGGGACACAGAGGAGCTGGTCTGAGGAGATCAGGTTAGACAGTATGTGGTGGAGAGATGGGAAGAAGGGGTGGCCCACACCACCATGGTGGTTCAATTGGCAGGTATCAGTTGGATGTGTCAAGATAGGGGGTGGCTGGATGCCACAGCTGGGAGAACAGTCAAGTTGATGGTCGAGGGTTGGCAAAGGGGCCGGGGGGAGAGAAGGGGTTAGAGGAGACCCATTATGGGGCAGCTGCTGGTGACGGTAATTGGGATGGTGCAGCATGTGTGCACCTCAGCAAAGGAAGCATGCTTATTTAGAGTGTTTTTTGTAGTTATGGCCAGAAGGGCCTTTAGGATAGGTGAGGTGGTGGCCCCCAGGAAGGCAGCTGGCGACCAGGCCCTACAGATAGAGAATGTAGAGTGGGGTGTGGACAGGGTGGTCATTCAGCTCCCCAGATCTAAAACAGATCAGAAGGGGAGGCGGGCCTTTGTCATATTACACAGACAGCAGCAGGGTCGGGTTTGTGCAGTTTCAGCCCTAGAAGAATACAGGAGGTCCAGAGGATCAGCTGGGGGGGGTATGGTTCTGCCACAGGGACAGCTCCCCCATGACAGGTTTTCAAGTCAGGGCAGTCCTTAAGAAGGCATTAGCTTTCATAGGGGAAAACCGGGATGGTTTTGTCCCACACTCATTTCGGATTGGGGCAGCGTCAGAGGCCGCAGCAAATGGGGAATCTGAAGCAGGGGTGAAGTGGGTAGAATGATGGTGGTCTAGCACATACAAGAGGTATGTGAGGTGTTAAAGCTTGTCTAATTCTGTTTGTTTGTCTCTCCCCATGGCAGGCTTGAAGAGAAGGGTGTGGATCATGGGGCACTCATTCATCTATTGGGCAGAGAGGTATGCTGCAACCACGGACTAAGGGACATGGTTCCACCCATATATGAATCACACGAGAGTACAGTGGAAGGGCATCAGAGGCATGAGATGGGCCCAAGTTCTGCCCCATTGGAAGAATTGAGGGTGCAGTGGGGAAGGCCAGATTGCCTTATTATTCATCCGGGGGGGGGGAATGATTTGGGCGAATTACCATGGGGGTGTTGGTGCAGGCCGTAACGGCTGACCTGGAGAGAATAAAAGGCTGGTGGCCAAAAGTGGTCATCGGCTGGTCTGAAATTACATCCCACAGGGTTTGGAGGGGTGCCAAGGAAGTCAGAGCTGTGGAGAAGGGGAGGAAGTGCTTCAACAGAAAGGTTGCAAGAGCAGTGATAGAGATGGGAAGGGTACATATTCAACACAGGGACATCTCATTTGACCAGGCGGAAGTATACAAGTCTGACAGGGTGCACGTGTCAGAATTTGTGATGTGCCTCTTCCTAAGGAAGATAGGGGACCTAGTGGGGGAGATTACCAAGAGGGGCCCCATATACTAGCCTGCAAGGGGGGAGACCCATCACCCTTCTAAGCTGGAGATGGCCAGTGAAAAGGGGGGGATGGGAAGTGGTGCAAAGGAACCCAGGTGCAGGTAATTGGGGAGAAAAGGATAGAAGCAAGAGGCCGGATCACAGTGTCCGGACCTAGGGGGGGGTGAGGCCCAGGTAAGTGGTAGTACCTGGTTCTGGTGATGGTGGGGGGCTGGATCAGAGAGTCTGGACCCCAAAGTACAAAGAGGATCAATAAATGCATATTTTGCCAGCATGCATCCAAAACCAGCAGGTGTGGTGCAGGTTTTATTTCTGGAAGGGGATCAGGAGACAATTAAGCTTACCATTAAAAGGCAGGCCAGGTTGTGTCCTGGCCCCTGCCAGAAAAAGTCTAGACAAAGGAGGAGAGGGGGGAAGGGGGAAGGAGAGGGGCAATGACATCAGGAGGGGGTGGAGAAGTGGTTGGAGACAAGGGGATGTGACTGGCTGGAGGGATGGAGCCAGTAGGGGTCCTTGTGGGGTCCTAAATGGGTATTTAAGGGCTTGCTGATCTGAGAGAGCCCTCGTTTTGTAATTTTCCCCACCCACCCACCCATTTCAAAGGGTAATCTGGCAAGCTGGTTTGGCACAAAGGGATGAGGTTGGTGCTCTGGGTGCACCCAATACTGGGGTCTGGGCAGTTGCAGAAGGGCAGTGCATGGATCCTGGGGCTGGCAGGAGCCCTGAGGGGGGGGCAGCAAGTGCCCAGTGATGAAAAGTATGGGAAGAAAAGGGGGGGGAGTGGGAAGGGGATTAAAAGGTGGGGTGGCAGGAGAGGGGTAGGCACCACTGGCTTGGGGCAAAGGAACCCAGGCGTGGAGGTAATTGGGGGAGGGAAAAGGGGATAGAAGCAAGGGGCCGGATCACAGTGTCCGGACCTACTGGGATGAGGCCCAGGTAAGTGGTGGTACCTGGTTCTGGTGATGGTGGGGGGGCCGGATCAGAGTGTCTGGACCCCAAAGCACAAAGAGGATCAAGAAGGAAGAAAGTTCCAGATGGAAGAACTGGACTGATTTGCTGTCACTGTACTGTTTGCTGTTTGAAATATGATGTTTTGAATGTAAATATTAATTGTGTGCCTTTAATAAATATTTTGCCAACATGCAACCAAAACCAGCAGGTGTGGCGTTGGTTTTATTTCTGGGAGGGGATCAGGGGACAAGTTGTCCTTCCAAATTATGCAAGGTCTGATGAACCTCGTGTTACATTTCTTATGGAAGTCTGCTAAGTTAAATTATGCTTATTTTAGAAGTGAAATGTCATGTCAGATTCTTAGTCAATGGAAGCATTTTTTATAACATCTTTTCAACCTCTGTAACTAGCTCTAAGGCTCTTGTCGCTAAAGAGAAAGTATGGTTGTGGTTTAGCATGCATTCTGTTTAAACAGGAAGCTTTCTGAAATGTGTTTTCTTTACTTCCTCAAACAAATTTTCCTCATTCTACAGCTAGCTCCAAACAAGATATATTCTTTAAGCTGTAAAATGTTAATGATACAACTTATTAATATAAAGGAGCTATAATCATTCTTGTCTTAAATTTATTTTTTAACTATGTAAAAGTAAGGCACAAAATTAATATTGGCATAACAGCAGCTTAAGTCTAAATTATGCTTGCCAATAATGTATTTAATTTTATTCAGAAAAAGCAGAAGTAAAGCATTTTTCAATTGTCAGTGTTTAATTTAAAGAAGAGTCAGTAAGTCAGATCAGTTTGTTGATTTGTCTCTGTGAAATAGTGGGTTCTAGCGTCATCATGTCCTCTGTTTCTAGGAAAAGCTGCTTCTCTGGAACATTTGGATCAGGTAGTCCAAATGTGGACTCAGATTTTGCAATGGGCAGAATTTTTCTTTTGCGCTTCACGTTGCTAGCTTCTAGTGAAGCATTAGATGAAACCTCCATTATGGACCAGAGCAGCATGCAGCATGCTGACCAGAGGAACGCTGAACATTTTAAAGCTTGTAAGGGGTCGATTAATGGGCTGATTGAAACTCATTTACAAGTAACTACACCTGTCCATTTTTAGATGTGCTGCTACAATGACCTCTGAAATCCTGAAGCAGTAAACACACAACATTCACACATCATTGTTAGGCAATTAAGCTGCGCTATTCACTCCACCTAAACGTTAAGCCTATATCATTTTAAATAAAAATTCTCAAGCTTGTGTCTCAGACAGGCGAATTTTGAGACTGGGTGAATTTTAATACATCATTAGCAATTTCGGGACCAGGAGGCAGATCCACAGAATCGAATAATCTGGATGATCAGTGTCTGGATAATCGAGGTTTCACCGTAATGGGGGATCAGGACTGGGGTGACTGACAGGGATATTTTATTTATTATAATGGGGGATCTGGGCTTAGGGAGGCCACTAGACCATCAGGAACTGCCTAGTAACACTGCTGCAGGCTTGCAGCAACCTATCCAGATGTACCCTCTGTTTGACACACTGTTAGGGTTGCCACGAGCTACATGACTTTGCCACTGGGATCCTGCCTGACAAAGAATTGGGCGCAGGGTCCCTGGCACACCAGCAATCGGCACAAGCCACCTTTGGTGCAACTTGTGTTGAGTTTTGGGAATTGGGCCCTGTGTCTTTTATGTGTGTGGCCTCAGTTGGGATATCCTCAAAAGAAACACCCATCTCATCAACATTGAAAATGTTTACTGGGGCATAATCAGCCAATAGAGAAGGGTGGATATTTTTTATCCATTCAGATGAAAAAGGACCATCTGAATTGAGTCGCTCACCATGATCTTTTTTGAAGACTACGTTATGCCGCAGTTTCCACCTGGAAACCCACCCATCAATTGCATAAAAGCCCTCATGCTTCAGGTGTTCAGCAATCTTGTTTGCTTTTTTTATTTAACCCTTGGGATGCCAACAAAATTAGAATGTATTGAAATTCTGGACTGATATATCAGTCCATGGCACATCAAGGGTTAACACAGGTCCTGACAGCCATGCCCCCTTATTGACTGCATGGTTGAACTATATCATAAAGCCATCCTTAACCTGGGTGTACTTACCTCTGTGTTTTCACTTGCAGTTTGGGTTGCTGTTTACCTGCCATTTGGCAATAATTTTTTCTTTGTTAATGCTAATCTGTCCTGCCTGACTCTTGGATATCCCAAAGACTGCTTAGCAACAATAGACATGGAAGTTTAGGCCTGCTGAAATGCCTCTATAACTTTAGCAGACAGAGGTAGACTAATTCTTTTAACAGATGCAGGTGCTCTTTTGCCATACAAAGATGCAAACTGAGTCCTAGCAAAGACTCCCTATTTATTCTTACTACACACTATAAGTGTGAATGAGGAGTAAATGGACTAGCAGCACCTCAGCTCATCTTAATCTATTTACTCTACCCACACACAATAAGTGTGATTAAGGTGTGAATGGGCGAGCAACATTTCAGCTCATCTTAATCATCCCCAATAAATGGCACTGTGGTCCCAAATTAACAGGAGACAGCTCCCATTAATTAACATAGGATTTTAATCAGTGCCTGGGGAATCGTCCCAATTAAGTGGACACCCCCCATTAAGCATGTCCAGTTAAAGTGACTTATACTGTATATATTTGTTCATTTGGTGTTGTGACTGACAGGCTATACAAAGGCTGTTAACATAGATACTCAGTGGGTTTGTACCATCCTGACTGTCAGTCACATAATCCCATATCTACTCATATGCAACTGTGTACTTAAATGGTTAAATCCAAATACGTATCTCTTGGATTACTATTTAAGGTAAATAACAAGTCTAGTGAGCAACAGTTGATGTATTCATTGGACTGTAGTAGTTCTAAATCAGTTCCTTGCCATATCAGGAGTATATCATCTGTATCATGTTGATATCATATGATATTTTCATGATATGTGTTTCTCTCCCTGTCCAAGATGAATTCCTGTTCAAATTCATGTACAAATGAATTTGTGTAAGCTGGGACCATAGCTGCCCCGCTGTGGTCTCTCTACACTACTCATAGTGTTCATTTTCAAAGGCAAAAAAGTTTTTACAGAGTATTAACATTGCTAGTACCTGTATTATAACAGTAGGAAGACTGATAGCAAGGATTAGAACCCTGTATCATCAGCACTAGGTTGTTAGGTTATATAGGGCTGATTGGGCAGTCTTGATGAACCTTTGGTATTTTTCTGCTATCACAGTCTATGCTTCTATGTTTTTGGGTGTAAGCCCTGTGATCTCCTAGGCAGAACAGTGCCTACAGCTCTAACCCCTTCGTGGTGTGGAACTGAAGTGTATTAATTCACTATATCTAGGGCAACCAATAGGTGACCCTCCATTCCATTTTGTAGTTCAGCACTTACTGAGTTCAATATTTGCAGCATACCTGTACGTAATGCGTCACTCACATATGAGTCCATATTTTCTATCACCAATTGCAGATGCATGTTATATATATTGACATGGGTTCAAAAATTTATATTATCCCCATCACTATGTGTTGTCCTGGAGGGTATTTGCTGTTTTCATGGATTTTTGCGATTGTGTGAAAAACTGATAACCTTGGATGCTTCTTTCTCAAAATTTCACCTTCCCATTCTTTCAACCAATTATTTATAACCATTTCTTCAATTAAAAAATGTATCTCTGCCTTAATGGTATTGGTGGGATTGTCCATTAGTTTTGCCTACTGTAGTTCCTCTCATCATTCAACAATTTTTTACACATATTTTTATACTTTTCATACTGTATAACCATCATCCCTCCCACTTATCAATTGCTTCGATTATTAACTATTTATCCTCTTCAAATTATTTTAAAGCTTCTCTTTCAGCTGATGTTAAATTATTTTTCTGGGGTAATGTATCTTTATGTCTTTTAAACAAGTCCTGGATTTGTGCATTAACTGTTTTGGTAAGTGTCAGTACTGAAGGGGTTCTATCTGATGTGGGATTAAAGTTAGATTTAATGCCTAAGAATGAAGTAACTTTTTTTGTATGGAACATTATCTGATTGCTCACTAAACATACTCTTCAGTCTCAACATGTGATAAAATCTTTACAATTGACACTTTAATGTGAAAGTATTGTCTTACTCAATAGGAGAGAAGGGCAGTCCTTTGCTAAGTAGTTGGATTTTTGCCCGTTACTTTCTTGTTACTTAAGATGAATATAGGAATCATTCACCCCCTTCTGTAATTTCAGCTTGGCTGCCCCTATCTCTGTTCTGCCTTGGCCTCCCCCGCCCCCCACTACACCTCCTTTTACAAGGTCTGTCTCTCTCTCCTCTTCTGTTTTCCTCTCTCCTCTCTCTCTCTCTCTCTCTCTCTGATGATAGGAATGAACAAAGAAAGTAACAGGACAGCATGTTGGTGATCTTAGTGAAACTATGAGCATATTAGCACAATGGCATATGAGTGGGGTGTGGGCTTGTGTGAATGACAATTAGAACAGTACAAACTCCACAGGACCTCTAACAAGGAGAGGGAATGTGTTTTCTTTGTTGAGCTGCTTCCACTGCCTCCCCTCTTCCAAGGACCTGATACAGCCATTGAGGCTGCCATTTGTCCACCAATTGGTCAGACTGAGGACTTGGGGGTATGTAGCTTGAAAAGCCCACCACCTGCTATATAGGTCCTTCCTGCCAAGTGGCCCTCCCACTTGCAGCTCTCATGCTAAGGATGAGCACAAAGAACAGTGACTACAGTCTGCCAGGGGTCAGCCAAAGAGGCAGCCAACAGCCAGGAACCCTGCCCAGCACATCCCAGGTAATTCTGTATTGTTTCTGGGAGAAGAGGTTCAAGAGAGAAGGGCTAACCTGTCTTAGCTGAAAGCTGACTGGATGGTATGGCAGGTAAATGGAACAATCTGCCTCAGACACAGTTAATATAATTGCTTAGATAAGAAAGACAAAAAAAATTAATACTTGTATCTGTGACATTCATAGCATCATAGTAAAAGCCAGCAGAATAGGCCCCTTGGTCTATCGTGTCTGCTCGGAAGCTAGCCCCCTACTGGGAGCTCGATCCTGCACCCCCCCCCAGAGGTGGCTTTCCCTGGCCTCAATTTCCCCCTGTACCTGTTCCAACCCTTCTTGAATCCTTCCACTGTGGTCTCTTCCACCAGACTCCTGGGCAGTGAGTTCCATGGTTCCACCACCCTCTCTGTGAAGAAGCTTCTCCTGCGCCCCCCCCTGTACTTCCCATCTTCCAGCTTCCACTCGTACCCCCTGGTAGTTCCCCTTCTTAAGCCTGAACACTTCCCTGGCTCTGCCCTTATTTATCCCTTTTACATACTTGAAAGTCTCTATCATGACCTCTCTGTCCCACCTCTCCTCCAATGCGTACAGACTGAGTTCATCCAATCTCTCCTCATAGGTCCTACCCTCCATGCCCTGAATCATCCTGGTCGCCCTCCTCTGGACCCTCTCCAGCAGTGCTATGTCCCTCTTCAGATAGGGTCTCCAGAACTGCACACAGTACTCAAGATGCAGCCTAACCAGGGCATTATACAGAGGGAGGATCACCTCCCTCCTCCTGGAGGTAATCCTCCTGGTTATGCAGCCCAGTATCCTGTTTGCTTTTGCTGCAGCTCTTCGACAATTCTCTGTGTTATTCATTTTGCTGTCCACCACTATCCCTAAGTCCCTCTCACCCAATGTGACTTGCAGTGTGGTCCCTCCAGGGTGTATGCATGTCCCAGGTTTCTGATCCCCAGATGCAGCACCCTATATTTCCCTGCATTGAACTTCAACCCCCACTTCCTTGCTCCTCCCAGGGTATCCAGATCCCCCTGCAGGGCGTCTCTCCCCTCCTGCCCATCTGCCAGTGCTCCCAGTTTTGAGTCATCCGCAAAGAGACTCAACCTATTCCTAACACCCCAGCCTATGCCCGAGACATAGGAATTGAACAGGAATGGTCTCAGGACCGAACCCTGGGGGACCCCACTGATGACCCTCCTGGCAGAGGAGACTATCCCTGCAATCACCACTTGCTGTATTCACCCCGTAAGCAAGTTTTCCACCCACCTGATCAACTACCCCCCTCCACTCCCCATCTCCCCCAGCTTTGTTAGTAGGCTGTCGTGGGGTACCGAATTGAACTCCTTACTGAAATCCAGATAGAAGACGTCCACCGGCCTATGTTGGTCCAGGGCACCTGTCACACAGTCATAAAACTCCACCAGGTTAGTCTGGCATGACCTCCCTGGAACAAAACCATACTGCCTGTCATCCAGGTGCCCCAACCTTTCCAGCTGCAGGTCCCCTAAGCCTTTCCTTGATAATGCCCTCCATAATCTTGCCTACCACAGACATTAGGCTAATGGGCCTATAATTCCCCATCTCCTCTCTGCCTCCCCCTTGTGGATAGGCACCACATGAGCCATCTTCCAATTTTGAGGCACCCACCCTATCATCAGGGAGATATTGAAGAGTGAGGCCAATGGAGCTGCAAGCACATCTGCCAGTTCCTTCAGCACCCTTGGATGCAGACCATCTGGCCCCGGTGCCTTCACAGTCTTTAGTGACCGGAGGGCCTCTCTCACCCTATCCACTGTGATTATGCCCTCCCATCCCCCCTCCTCATGCATCCTCGCCTCCCCATCTAGATGCGACCCATTCCCTGCCCTAGTCTCATCCAGTCCTTCAGTCTCCAACTGACCTCCTGGTTCAGTGGGCTCCTCTACCCTCCAATCGGGTTGGAAAGATCCCCCACCTCCCCCAGTAAAGAATTAGGTAAAGTACTCATTTAGCACCTCTGCTTGTTCCCCAACTTTCTGCACCCATCCCCCCATTCTAATCCTGTTGATCCGTGCCCTCACTTTTCTTTTCTCCCCTATGTATCTATAGAACCCCTTCCTTCCAATGGATATCCCTGGCCAGGTTAAGCTCCTTCTTCGCCTTGGCCCCACTTACCACCCTGGTAACCCTTTTAGCCAGGAAATCATACTCTCCCCTCTCTCTAGACCCCTTGAGCACTTTAAGCATGCATAGGCAGCCTTTTTCTCCCTCACCGCCTCCTGCACCTCCCAGGTCCACCAACATGGCTTACTGACCCTACATTGATTGTGCCTTACCTTTGCACAGGCCCTCGAAGACTCCTGCACCCCCTTCTTAATGGTCTCCCACAAGCTACCAGCATCCATGTCTGGCCTTATCTTCTAGAAGCACACATTAAGAATCCTTCCCATGCACTCAAAGTCTGCCCCCCTGAAATCAATTACTTCTGTGTTAGTGCAAATTTCCTCTCCCCCTAGGAACATAAGAAACCAGACTGTGACATGGTCACTGTCTGCAACAGGCTGTTCACCTCCAGGACCCTTATTTGGTCACTATCTGCTAGGACAATGTCCAGAATCCGATCCTGCCTAGTAAGCTCCCTCACATGCTGGACTAGGAAGGCATCCTGGAAGACATCCATCGACCTCTGCTCCCTGGCCACTGTGGATGTCATAGTGCCCCAGTCTGACCCCGGCATGTTCAAGTCACCCATGATCACCATCCTGCCCTTTCCGAGGCCACAGTGACCCTTGATGTTCTCAATCAATCAATCAAATCAAAATTTTATTTATAGAGTGCTTTTCAATATATCAAAGTGCTAATACATATCAAGAATAAAACATCAACTATAATAAATAATGACATAAAACAGTAAAAATGACCATAAGCTTATCCAAATGCTAGTGCAAATAAGTGGCTTTTCAGAGACCTCTTAAATGATTCCATGGACAGGCACTCTCTAATCTGTCGAGGTAGAGAATTCCACAGGGTTGGGGCCATAAAAGAAAAAGCCTTGGCCCCAGATGATTGAAGATGAACCCTGGGAATCTCTAGCAATCCCTCGCCAGTGGAGTGCAGTGGGCGGAGAGGGCGGTAAGGACAAAGGAGATCTTGCAGGTAGCCTGGTCCCTGACCATGTAGGGTCTTATAGGTCAGCAACGTGACCCTGAAGGTGATTCTCCACCGCACTGGCAGCCAGTGCAGTTCGCGCAGCACAGGTGTGATATGGCAAGTTCTTGGTAACCGAGTCAACAACCTGGCTGCTGCATTCTGCACCAGCTGCAGGTGACAGAGATCCACCCCCAGCAACCCTAGATATACAGCATTACAGTAATCAAGATGAGAGGAAACAAAAACGTGGACCAACACAGGAAGGTCATCATGTGGAACAAGGTGTTTTATCTCATCCAGAACATCCTCCAGTTCCACTTCCATTGCAGGAGGTCTGTACACCACCTGTATTTTTAATCTTTTACCACCCCCCCCATTTGTAGGATTACCCAAATTACCTACACATCTCCTTCTGCCTCCTCAATTCCACCAACTATGTCATTTGACTTATGACATTGCTAGGATAGTTTTTGTTAAAGGGTTGTTTTGTGCTTTAGTAAATCTTACAGCTTTATCTTTTCTGGAAGAAATGCAGGGAGAGTAGAACTAGGGAATATGGGGAGTAGTGCAGTGCAGTGGCTGTTGAATTACAGTCTTCAGAAAGGCCTTCAGGAGACTGCAGTGCTGGTCCGTCTGCATGCGCCTCTGTGGGTTGGCAGAGAGGGTCACTAGACTCAAGGACAAATTGACTAAAGATTTGGAGAATCATCTCCTCCACTCAGGGGCCACCAAGTCTGACACCATTGCCTCAGGTGATGCCAGATTGGAGGAGTGGTGGGACATCCATGGCCAGAGAAGGGTGAGGGTGGTGAGCTCTGGATGGCTGGGGGAATGTCACAGGCACATTCCTCAGCTGGTACCACTACGTAATTCCTATACCACTCTGGTGGGGTGTGACTACCAGGAGGAGGCACCCATAGTACTGACCAGGGAGGATGCGAGGGACCTCCGTAAGGTGGACCCCAAAGAAGGAGGGGGAGAACCACAGAGAAGAGGAAGCAACTTCTGGTGGGGACTAACTTGTCAGGGGGAATAGAGTTTGGAATGAGGAAGGGGCAGAGAGGGAGCTCAGGTGTCTGCGTTGTGCCGTGTCCCAGAGGAATGGGAAGCATATCCCAGAGATAGCAAGGGCAGTAGGAAAAAAGGGGGCATTCGGTGTCATTGTCTACCTGGGGACAAATGACCTGGCTAGGGATGTGGCTGGGATAGTGCAGAGGGAGTTTAGGGAACTGGGAAGCAGTCTTAGACAGGTAGCTCAATCTGATCACCCCAGGTCTCTTTCCTGTTTGGTGGTCATCAGTACCACTCCACCCATTTTGTACTCTGCCCCAGGGTTTCTGGGCCACAGGTGCATTATTTTCCTCTTTTTTTGCAGTGAAACCCAGCTGCCAAATCCCTGACCACTCCTCTAGTTTTCTTAGGTCTCTGATCATCCTTTCCACCACCTCTCCAGAGTGTAAACCCTATTGCAGATTTTGGTGTCATCTGCAAAGAGGCAGACCTTCCCTTTCTGTTCCTCTGCATTGTCACTTACAAAGGCATTAATTAGGATCCCTAAGGCAGCCCTCTAGTTCTCCCTTCCTTCCACTGAGTGAGCTCCATTTAAAGAGCAGCTTCATAGTGCCATTGTTTCTGCCCCCTACACATATTTCATAGCACACCTGGCCCCAAGTTTCCTGTCTTGAAAAATCCTACGTATTTCTGCCATTTATTAAAAATATAACACTCATAAATTGAGTCCCCAAAGAAAATATCCAAAACACAGCCACTTCCTGAAAGTGCCAGCATGCCCCCATGCATGCATATTTCTTGATGTCAGTAAACAAAGACTACATGTGCACACCCTATAGACTTCAATGGAGACTATTTTTATAAACATTTTAATACCATTTATAATTGCAAATATAATAACCAGCATGTCCTTTTTCCCATTGGGAAACCACGGCATAATTTGCCGTTATAAAGGAGCGTTTATAATGGTGAACACGCACTCGGTTTCCCTTGCACTGCGCAGGTGCACTCACCTCTGACACGCTTCCTCCCAGCCACTGTCCGCCTCATCTTTCCCCCTCTGGACCACTACTCTTAACTGCGGTAAGTGCTGGCACACAGAAATTACTCAAAATGAGAGAAATACTGTCAAAATGAAATAAAAAAAATTAAATAAAAAGCGAGCGAGCAACAAATGTAGAGCACGCTCTGACAGCTAAGCAGACTGCCGTGCTCGCACAACAATGTCTTTGTTTATTTTATATAGTTGCTGTGGGGAAAAAGGACATCCCGGCAATTATATAAAATAAAGTATGGCTCTAGGTGTGTGTGAACTCGAATTTACACACACCTCGGGTTAGATGCTATGCATAAACCCTTCAGCTTCTCAGTCAGGATTTATGTAGCATCAAATCCCTGGGTGTGTGTGTACTCGTTACACACCCAGACCCATACTTTATTCTCTATATAGCAAATCAAAGCAACTGCTCGACTAACAGGGAACTTGTTAGTCAAGCGGCTGCTTTGATTGGCTATAATCACAATTTTAAATGGTATTAAAATGTCTATAAAATACCGTAGTCTCCATTGAAGTCTATGAGGCACGCACTCGCAGTCTTCATTTACTTACATCATGGAACGAACGTGTGTGGATGCGTGTCTGCACTTTCGGGAAGTGGCTGTATTTTGAATATTTTTTTTGGGACTCAATTTACAAGTGTTATATTTTTAATAAATGGCAGCGATACATAGGATTTTATACCCGAAATGCAGGGCCAAGTATACTATGAAATATATTTGGGGAGGGATTCGAAAGCTGCTCTATAACACAATCCTCTGTTGACTGTCCCCGAACCAATTTCTTACCCAGTTTACCATCTTAGGACCCACTCCTAAGCTCCCCAGATTGCTTGCTAGCCTCCTATATTTATTTATTTTATTTATTTATTGAATAATCGGATTTACAACCTTTGAGTCAAAGACTCATTTACAAAGGCTCCTCGTCAGAATACAAAACAGATCAATAGCAAGCAGTATACGATAACATAAAGAGGGAAAGAAAAACAAAAACAGGGTATGAACAGTAAGAAACAGGGTATGAACAGTTCATACAGTAATGAGGATGGGACCTATACAGTTGGGTAGCTATTTAGGTCCGTTAAGAAGCTTGTAATTGTCAATGTACAGTACAATTAGTAAGGAGGGTGAGGTCTATACAATAAAGTAGCTAAACAGGTTCAGCTAAGGAACTTGTAATTGCCATGATGCAAGCAGTCAGGACTCCGACATTGTCATTAACACAGTCAATCCTGAATAGAGCAGGGGTTCTCAAATGGTGAGGCCAGCCTCCTTGGGGAGGCCCCAACCTGTTCCAGGGGAGGCTCAAGCAAGTCTTGAAAAAGTATTATATTTCAGTTTTGAACTTTATAGATTTTGTGTGAAGGGATAAGGCAGACTGAAACAGCATAGTAGTAGGTGAATTTATGTATTTATTCACAAGTCAGTGACCAGGAAAAGTATTGTACACTGAGCAATGGCTTATTTCAGGTGTACGCAGGGAAAGGTAGTGAAATAATACAATTCAAAATGTAACTGCAAAACACTGAAGCAATACAAAATGAATAAACATGCAAACAAATTAAGAACAATAAACTAACAATGCGAGGAACAATTGATCAATTAGACTGGCAGCAGAACTGTCCAAATACAAGAGTTAACCATACAGGTACTAGGAATAAGAGCAGGAGGGAGAAAATGATCCCTGAGAAGTTGCTTAAGAGCAGGGTGAGAGGGGAAGAGGCAGAGGTCGGCAGGAAGGTTATGCCAGATAGAGAGGAAACAGAAAACAGTCTGAGCCATGAAGGTATGGCAGTAAGGTAACAATTGTTCGGAGTCAAAATATTGCAGCAAGTAGGTTGTCCTGTTTGGGGGTTACAGTAAGCTTAATTACATGACAGCCAGCTATGTAAAGAGGTTTCAATTTATTCCTGATGTACTGTGAAAAGTAGGCTATTTTTCTATGGGGAGGCCCAAAAATATTTCAGTATTTTGGGGGAGGCTCAAGATCTTTTCCATGGCTTAGGGGAGGCTCACTATGACAAAGTTTGAGAACTGTTGGAATAGAGAATTAACAGCAGTAGGATACAGAGCACTTTAGTCCATACTTGATCCACGTGGTATAGGTGATACTAATGGTTTAACACACCTGCTGGCATCTACATCCCAGCTACGCTACTGAGACAGGACCAGGCAGGCCTAGCCTGGGCCCTGCAGCCAGGTATAGGTGGAGCTATGCAGCAGCCCATACTTAGCCAGTGCACTGGCAGCAGTGGGTGGAGAGTATGTGGTGTTTGAGGGCTATTTTGAAAGGGCCTAGTCTGGCGACAGAAGTAACGGCCAGGGAAAGTTTATTGTACCATAACGGTGCTCTGTAGGAAAAGGACCTTTGTGCTAGTGAGGTCGCGACCCTGGGAACTGCCCATATCTGTTTATTTGCCAAGCGGGTGTTTACTGAGGCATGGGCATCGCAGAGGGAGGCAGCAACTCCGGGGGGGAGGGGGTAAGGCCTAGTTGAATTTTTTTGCTGAGGAGATTTATTTGGTAACAAATTCTTTCATCTAGAGTGAGGATATTTGTTAGGGCATACAGGGTGCAGCTGTGGGGACACCTGTCTACTCCAGCGAGGAGTCTACATTCTTTGTTGATGGCTAAGTGAATTTTATTTAGAGCAGAGTGGTCTGTGGCTGAGTATACAGTTAGCCCATAATCTACTAGAGAAAGAACAGAGGAGGTAACAGCAAGGTTAAGGGCCTCTGGCAGTAGGCAGTCTCTGTGCTGATACAGTAGTCCTGTGTGAATATTTGTGGCTGAAGAAAGATTATTGATATGTGGGTGGAAGGAGAGACTGGGGTCAAATGTAAGGCCCAGGTATTTATAGGTATGTACCTGTTCCAGTGGGAGGAGGGCTTTGAAATAGATTTTTAGTTGGGCATCACAGTCCTTGCTCTGACAGTGGGCAAGGAGCATTGACTTAGTCTTTTTTACATCTACCACCAGTCTGTGGCCCGTGAACCAGTTTTTGATGTGGTTGAAGGCAAGTTGCAGAAAGGACTGTAGGACTGTGGGATCTGAGTGGGAGGCAACAGTACCGCATCATCTGTGTAGAGTAGAAGATTATTTGGGCAGGATTTTGGTAGGGTATTCAGGAAGATGCTGAATAATAATGGACTGAAAATAGAGCCCTGGGGAACCTCAGAGCGTACTGGCAGAGTGGACGAGAGAGCGTTGTTTAGTTTCACACATTGGGAACTATCTGAGAGGTAATTGGTAAACCACGTGATGGGTCCAGGGGACAGTCCGGAGAGGCGGAGAGTATTTAGGAGCAGGGTGTGTGAGACAGTATCGAATGCTTTTGACAGGTCTATAAACACAGCTCCTGCTAGGTGTTTCTTATCTAGGGCATTGTGCAATGAGTTAGAGAACTCTGTGAGGGTGGTTGTTGTACTATGCCCTGTCCTAAAACCATGTTGCTCACTACAAAGTGTGTTGTGTGCAAGCATGTAGTCGGTGAGTTGGTGGCAACGATTTTCCCCAAGGCTTTTGAGAGGGGTGGTAGAATGGAGATGGGCCGGTTATTATTGGGTGAGGTGGGATCCACACTCCTTAGCATTGATGTGATAGTAGCCATCTTCCAGTTGATGGGGAACTGCCCTAAACATAGGGAGTGGTTAAGGAGATCAGTCAGAGGGGAGAGCACAGCGTCAAGCACCAAGTTAAGGATTTTCATATCAAAGAAGTCTATGCTGTATTTAGAGCCTCTGAGGACCTTTGCAAGGTATGGCCTTGCTTCACTCATTACAATAACCCTGAGGTGGAAAGGGGGGAGTATGCATTGTTTGGCTCAGGGGTCACAGGGGTGGGATCAAAGAAGTTGTTTAGAAGGATTGCACTAAGATCAGAGAAAGCAGCATTTAGGCAATTGGCATTGTTAAGAAGGTCCGATATATTATCATTGTTGACAGTTAGCTGGGGGTGGGGTGGCGTTCTGGATTTTCCATTCAGTTCTTTTAGGTTTCCCAGAACAACCTAGCATTCCCCCAGAAGGAGGCAGGGGTAGTTTTATAGTAGTCTGATTTGGCTCTCCTCATGGCTCAGGTGCACCTATTGTGAGCCGCCTTGTAGGCAAGCCTGTCCATGTTCCCACCAGAGGCAACTGCTTTGTGCCAGAGATTGTCACAGTTCTTTAGTTGCTGTAGGAGGGCTGGTGAGACCCAGGGGGCATTAGGTTTTTTGGATTGAACCTTAGTGAGGGGGAAAATTTACCACACGCATTGTTGAATGTGCGAGTGAAGTAGTTGAGGGCTTTATCTATGGAAGGGGCGTATCTGATAGGGGACCAATCACACTGGGCTAGATTTCTCCTTAGTTTAGTGAGGCCTCCAGGTTGAAGACAGTGTTGGGTAAAGTTGTTAGGTTGGGGTGTTTGCTGCCGACATGACCTGGTGAAGAGGATGGGGGGAGTGATCACTTAATGAATCAGGGTGTATAGTCAGGTTTGTGATTTTGTTTGGATGATCGGTGAGTAGAAGGTCAATCAGGGAGCTAGTTCCATTCCTGGGATTCACCCTGGTTGGCTGATCAACTGGGCCAGGTCAAGAGCAGCAAGGGTGTCTTTTATAGAGGAGGCAGAGCTCGACAGCCAGTTCACATTAAGATCCCCTAATATAATGTGCTCAGTTTTTGGAAGGAAGCTGGAGATATAGTTGGCCAGGGATTGAAAGGCTGGGATTTGGTTTTTTTGGTTGGATGTAAGCCACAGTAATAGTTACAGAGGCTCTGGAGAGGTCTGGAGTGAGTTTTATTATCAGGGCTTGCGCACCATGTTCCAGTGAGGGAGCCGGTAGGTTTTGGCATAACAGGAAGCCTCGGACGTAAACTGCACACACCCCCTCCCTGTTTGCCAATTCTGTCAGCTCTAAAAAGAATGAGGCCTGGGAGTGCGACAAAGGTGTCGGGGTCTTCTTTGACAGTCAGGTTTCTGTGAGGGAAAGTACATCCGGCTGATGCTGCAGCATCCAGCACTGTAGTGGCGCCAACTTTTTGGGCAAGCTGCAAATATTCATAGTAGCCATTCTTAGCCCATGGTGTGAGGCGCCAGGACTGCATGAAATGGGACCCGTATTGGGATGCACATTGCCTAAATTAGAAGCAGTAGAGCAAAGATTCTGAGGAGGGCCAGCACTCACTCCTTACTGGTGTTGGCATGATGCTTCTTTATAGATGTGCTGCATGAGCTAGGAATGGTCAGTGAAATGAGAGTAGGGAAGGAGAGGAACGTAATTTGACACCATGGGTGGTGGTGGAAAGTAACAGCTGGGAGATGAATAAGGGGAGGATAGGTGAGCTACAGTGAATGAGAGAGTAGGTGGGAGTTGATGTTGTGTGAAGGGGGTCCCAGAAAGTTGAGCCACGGGTGAGGGACTGGGCAGTCCCTGAAGAGGAGGATGACTGAGGTGAAGATTAAGATGAGCATTCTAGGGCAGGAAATAGTGTGCTGAGGGCAATGAGAGATGCCAGGAATTGGAGAAGCAGAGAGGAAGCTACCTCTAGTGGCACCATAATTAAGTTGGTAGGAGAGATAAGAAGAGAAGGTATACCAGGACAGTGTAGTCAGTAGTGGGAGATGCAGAACAGTGCTACCTCAAGTAGCTACAGGCTATAAGCTGCTAGTGGAGAAGTGGGCTGATTGGTTCAGCACTAGCCTCAGCCCTACTGGTTCAGCCTCAGCCCTATATAAGGGTGAGTCGACCAAGGGAGGTGGTGGGGGTGGTGGGGAGCCGACATGGAGCATTGGCGGGGCTAACACATGTCCTTACTGCACCACAGGCCTGGAGCTCCACAGCGAGGCCTGCCTGCACTTGGTGTCGTACCTGAATGGTGGCCTCGGCAGTGGGGAAGGGTGCCTGCTATCCGGCCCTCATGACCTCAGTGGATGGTGAACTCAGGGGGTGGGATAGGGTGCCTGCTTTCCAGCCCTCGCAACCTCAGTGGACCCTCTCTGGTCCTGTGAGCAGCTGTAGAAAAGGAGAACAGGTAAGAGTTATATACAGCAGGGGATTGCAGGAGGAAGAATTCTCAAATTAACTAGTGATCAGCAGTGTTGTAACTTTATCTATTTATTTATTAATTTTTTTTATTTGTTCTGGAGCACTTCATTTTACCTTTATTCAGGCTAAAGGGCCAGCACTACTGTTAACTCGGGGCACTAAGCACATTGTACACACTAGTTTTTATATACAGATATGGAATTAAATAATTAAGACATACAAACTTCCCCGAAGTAGAATTAAGTTACTTAATGACACACTGCAGTTTACCCGAAGCAAAGTACAGTTACATAAAGCCTATTCAAGGTGCAGCTAGTTAAGGCTGGTAGCGATATACATACAGGAACACACGATGTAAAAGAATTAAAGTATTACAAGGTTCCTTTAAGAGATCCTTAAGGCACAGTTGGTGAGGCATGTAGATACTGCTAAAAACAGAGCAAAATCCTTCTAAAGAGACTATCTCCATGCATGGGCTGATAGAAAAGGCACCAACACAAGTCATTACTGTGCCACAGACCTGGAGCTCCACAGTGTGGCCTGCCTGCGCTCAGTGTCATACCTGAATGGTGGTCTCAGAAGTGGGGGAGGGCACCTACTATCCGGCCCTCGCAACCTCGGTGGATGGTGAACTCGGGGTTGGGGGAGAGTCCCTGCTTTACGGCTCTCATGACCTCAGAGGACCCTCTCTGGTACTGTGAGCAGCTGAATGGTGGTCTTGGGAGTGAACACCTCTGCTGAACAAAGTATTGCCCAGTATGGGCATGCCCCAGTCATGGTTTTCAGTGCACCATGACTCGGTAATGGCCAAAATATCCAGGTCAGCCTCTGCCATTATGGCCTGTAGCTCCAGAATCCTATTTCCTAGACTTCTAGCATTTGCACACATGGCCTCACAGATTTTGTTACCACTCTGTTTGTTATCCCCTTTCTTTCATTTTTGCCATCTGTCCTTCCCTCTTTTCTTTTAATGCTTCCATTTCCTATCCCCTTCATTTCTGCTGCCCTGCTTCCATCACTCATTTTTCACCCTGGGAGATTACATTCCCCTCGGGTTCCCCCTGCTTTCTACTTTAGCCTGGGGGGGGCAGATACTACCTCCTCAATTTCTTCTGCCACCTCCCTCAGTTAGTTTAGATGTTCATCAAAGTAACATCCAAACTATCCACTGAGGACTACAGTTCCCCTCCCAGTTGAATGCAGGTCATCATGCCTGTAAAGGCCCCTCTCCAGGTGGAGCCCCAGTTCCCAATGTAGCTGAACCCCTCCTCTCTGCATCATTCCTTAAACCATGAGTTGATGGTCTTGGTGCTGATGTCCCTCTGCTACCCCCTGCTGTAGACAGCCAGCATCTCAGAGAAAGCTACTCAATTTGTGCTACCTGTCTAAGACCCCTCCTCAGCTCCTTAAACTCCCCATGCACTATTCCAGACCCAATCCTAGCCAGGTCATTCATCCTCAGGTGGACAAGACATCCAGCTCTGCCTCCTGTCCTGCTGTCCTAGTGATCCTCTGGATCCGTTTTCCATCCATCTGGGCCATAGCACCACATAGGCACCTAATTTCCCTCTCCCCCTTTCTTATTCACAAATCTATCCCTCTCACAACTGAGTCCCCCACTAGAAGTTGCTTCCTCTTTCTCTGGAGTTCTTTTTCTCCATTCTTGGGGTCTCCACTTGGCAGAATGTCCTGGGGTGAACTGTGTAACTGTTAGGTTGCTGATCATCTTACTCTCTTTATTTAGTGTGGTCTAGATCAGTGAGGAATCTGTCCACATCTAGTTTTAAGTAGTCCCTGAGAGAGATATTTTAGGTGGGACCTTGACACCTTAATTTTCCAAACAGAATAGATGAAAGCATGGTCACTAATGACAGCAGAAAAGGTCCCAGACTGGAGGACCTTATCAGGTCTGTTAGAAAGTAACCAGTCAATTTGGGTATACTTGTTTTGTTTGGCAGAGATTATAGTGGAACACAAGATTAGTTGAGTGAGGCTAAGCCTACTAAGCAGATGCTCATATTATTTAACATTATTCCCCTGACAGTTCAAGTTAAAGTCATCCATAATTAGTAACTCATTAGAACCAGCCCTGCGGCAGATTTGTTCTAAAAGATGAGCTAATGAGGAATTCCACCAGTTGGGAGATTGTAGGCACAGACTAGGTGTAATTTCTTTGTGCTGCTGGGTATTGCATGCAAGATCTCACAAGGGGATGGGGAGGCTGCTGTGCTGCAGCTGGAAATGTTCAGATGTGATGTTACTATACTGTACCAGGAGACCACCCCCACATTTCAATCAAGATTAGTCAAGCCTGATGAGACTGAAATCAAGGAAAGGACAAGATCCATTAGCTATAGAGGTTTTACACCATGAATATCTGGCTGGCAGTGATTAACTCATGCAAGCATATCAGGCTTGTTAGCTAGGAGGCTAGGGATTTTCAAATGTGCAATTTCAAGGCCTTTGCAGCTAATCCAGCTGGGGGTCTGAAAAGCTTGTGATTATAGGGTCAGGGTTGCTCCACATTCCCAGCCATGGAGATATTAGATACATTAGGCAAAAAGACAAGAAACCTTACAGAATGACCTGGACAAAGGTATTACACATGGATGAGTCTTCAAATAGTGAACACGGTATAGGAAAAGCTTGTTTTTGAGCTGCCAAGTAAAGTGCAGGGGCCTTGTCTAAGTACAAATAATATAGTCCAACAGAGGCTCTAAAGGGAAGGGGGGTCTTAAGTAACAGGGAAGTAGCAGTAAATGGCCTGAGCAAAGAACCAATAAGGACTGGTTGGTACATTGTGCCATAATCATATCAGTATTTGTTAGCATAAACAGTAGTAACAACCAGCACAAGACATCCTCACATACTAGTACCTCGAGACCAAGCAACATGTCATGTCCCAGACTTGTCAGACTTGGCTGACCCATACACTTATCACTCTGCTTGGGACACTCTGCACTGGGTCACTTGCAGTAAGCAACTCACAGACTCTCTTTTATTAGAGAGTGAAAGAGGTACCCTGTAGATGCTGCTCCACCAGGTCCCCACTGGTAGCTGGACTGGGAGCGAGGATGCTGCCGCTCACACATTGTCACTCCTAACTCAATAGGCTAGGGAGTGGGAGTAAGTTCAAAAGAAGAAGTAATGGTTCTGGTGCTTTTCCTGAAGCCTGATTGACTGGGGGTAGGAAGGCATACAATTCAAATTGTCCCGAATTGCTACTGTACCTAGAAGCACTGGCACTGGTGAGGAGGGATAGCTCCTTTAAAATTAGATGCTTCTAAGAATATTAATGCCACACTACCACCAGGGGTGTACAAATCCAATTTTTCTGCACTAGCTCCCAGGCAAATAATGGTCCAAAATTTACTTGCCTTTAAAATTTCATACTTGCTAAATAGAGAACAATGGATGAGGAAGGGTTTGATATGAGAATTTAATGTACACCTGAGTTGTGGGATGCTACATAAACCCCGAGGGCAAAGCCCGAGGGGTCTATCAAAGCATCCCACAATGAGGGTGTGCATTAAATTCTCATATGAAACACCCTCCCCATCTTTTATTTTTTATAATAACAGACAGCAATTTTTCTCCAGCAGTTTGTGAGACTGTTTGGCCCCGCCCACATACAGAATGTTGGCCAATGAGGCAGCAGCATAGTTTGACTGGCATGGCTCATGAATGTCATAACAACCAGCCGGTTGTTATGGAAAGTATCAACCTGGTCAGTACATTGAGAGAAACTGCTGACCAGTTATTATACCCCAATAAGCAGAACACTTGCATAACGCTGATCATAACCACTAATTCAGTTGGAATTCATGGAGAAACCAAATACATTAGTGACTTTTTTATGGCACAGCAATTGTTTGTACAGATCATGTACTGCTAGGTTTTTCGTAGTGTTGTGGAATCTATGTATTCTTGTGCATTTTTTTTGTTTGCTGAAAATCTGCCAAAAATAAAAGTCCCCACATCATCTAGGCTCAGCATTTTCTTACGTTCAAAACTTTACACTGTTTCTTGGTCTCAGGCATCACCTCTTAGCCCTTTTCACCTCATGCAGTCTTCAGTCCCTCTTCCACATAGAAACTCAGCTATGCCAAGAATAAGAAAACAAGGCTTCTACCCAGGTTAAGAACATCATCTATGAAGAATGCGAGGTTACGTATTTCACAAAACTTAATGATAGTGCACAAATACACTTACTGAAATACAATCCCAGATTTATCCCAGAGTCTCATAATACAGAGACACTATGGAGGAAGATTACTGCACACCCCTGTTCTAATTATGCACACCCTCCATTTGGATGTAGCAATGCTTTTCATTGACAATCCAAAACACAAATAAATCAAGCTTGAGTAAACAATGGTACAGAAATGCAGTCCAGGACTCCCACTGTTTCTGTAACAGCCACTAAACTTATTCATACTTGGCTGCAGTGAGATAAAAATATATAGATATCTCTCTCCCTCTCTTTAGATATACATATAAATATATATTATAGGGGCACAGTCACACCCCTACAGTTAGGGTTAAAACTTCACTTCTACGTTAAACTCAAAATTTTGCACTTTAATAAGTTTGCAGCAATTCAGCTGATTAGCATGAAATTTTGCATGCACCATCAGGGAGGGACCAAAGATCTCTTGTTGTGCAAAGTTTTGTTCTGGTTGGATGTATGTTTGCGGAGATATAGAGTGTCCAAAAATGAGAAAAATACAAATTTTTTTGTAAAATTCTTTGTCACGCCACTATACAAAAATGGTTTGGGATTTTGGTCTGAAATTTTCATGGTAGAAAGGTATTGGGTTACCGATGTACCTTTTGAAGATTTGGTGAAAAAATATTAATCTGCTCAAGAGTTATTATGTGTGGTTCATAGCTCAGTGCTTGTGCTATGTACTGTAGCTGAATGATGTAGGTTGTGCTTGGATACAGAGGCCAGACCAGTAAGTAGGGCAATGCTTACAAGGTATTAGTCGTAGGAAATGATTAGTGCTTAGAAGCTTCAGCATAGACATGAGCAAGTCAGTGATTATAGTTCAAGTGAACTGGATAGTTTATACAAGGTGCTTAGATGCTTGGACTGATGAGTAACTTGTTATAGATAGATAGATACATAGACAGTGTCGGCAGATAAGGACCTATGGCCCACCCAGTCTGCCCATTTGAGCTTGTAAGTTTACTTTATGTTTTCCTAGAAGTATGTTGCCCCTTGACCCTGACCTCCAGAACTCCTTTATGTCTATCCCATGCATTCTTAAATCCCATGATTGTTTCAGCCCCCACCACTTCCTCTGGCAGGGTGTTCCAGTTGTCCACCACCCATTCTGTGAAGAAATTCTTCCTCACATTTCCTTTGAATCATCATCCCTCCAACTTCATCCCATGCCCTCTAGTCCTGGAACATCTTTTTCACTTAAAAATAGTGTATTCCTGCACCCTGTTCCTCCCTGTAAGATACTTGCATGTCTCTATCATATCCCTCTCTCCCTCCTCTCCTCCAGGGAGTACATATTCAGTTCCTTCAACCTGTCCTCATAGGACTTGTGATGCAATCCATGTACAATCTTTGTTGCCCTCCTCTGAACCTTCTCTACCCTGTCTTTGTCCTTACATAAGTAAGGTCTCAAAGAACTGTACTCTGTATTCCAGGTGGGGCCTCACTAGTGTCTTGTATAGTGGAATTATGACCTCCCTTTTCCTGCTGGTGATAGAAACATAGACTTTGACAGCAGATAAGGACCACTTGGCCCACCCAGTCTTCCCATTTCCCTACCTACTGGCTAAGCTGCAGATTCTAGTTAACCAACAGCCTACTTCCTGCCACCCCCCACTACAATTGCCTTAGGTCTATCCCATGCCTGTTTGAATTCCTCCACTGTTTTAGACCCAACAGCCTCCCCAGGAAGGCAGTTCCATGCATCCACCACTCTCTCCTTGAAAAAAAATTTCCTCACATTACCTCTGAGCCATCCCCCCTCTATCTTTAAATTGTGCCCCCTTGTTCTTACACATCTCTTTTTCTGAAAGATGCTACCCTCCTGGACTTTGTTGATTCCCTTCAGGTACTTGAACGTTTCTATTTTGTCCCCCCATCCCTCCTTTCATCAAGGGTATACATATTAAGCTCTCTCAGTCTCTCTTCATATGGTTTCTGATGCAGACCCTGCACCATTTTCAGTTGCCCTCCAATGGACTGCTTCCATCCTGTCTATGTCCTTGTGTAGATGAGGTCTCCAAAACTGCACACAGTACTCCAGATGGGGTCTCACCAACTGTCTGCACAGAGGGATAACCACTTCCCTTTTTGTACTTGTTATGTCTTGATGTTTTGGCCTTTCTCTGTAACCCACCACAGGAAGGAGGCTTAATTGAGTAGGATGAGTACCCCCCAGTGGGATAACAGTGCCGGAGAAGGAGGAGGTGTAAGGGGAGGACAGAGGGCAAGTGCAATTCGCTCTAAGCAGAGTGGCTGTAGTCAGGTAGTTTAAGGAGGATGTGGGGGGAGCTCTTACCCACATAACTACAGGCATGTGCCTTTTAATTATGTGTGATTCATAGCTCAGTGCTTATGCTATGTACTGTAGCTGAATGATGTAGGTTGTGTGTAACCCCTAGGTGGTGCTATCTCAAGGGCTACTACTCCTGCCTGCTTGGCTAGTAGCAGGTTAAGGGGCCTGAGTTCTGAAATGGGTGCCTCCACCCGGAGGTCAGGGTTGGTAGTGGTCAAGCTAACCTGGGCACAGCCCTCCAGGATACTGTAACACCCCTCTTTCCCTTTTAGTGGCCTGAACACTGTACAATAATCACTTTCACAATACCCCTGGTACACCACACAAGTACCCACACAGTTTGCACTTACCACTAGGGCTGATTCCTCTGGCTCAACCCTGGAGACCCCCTGTAAAACAAGGTTATGCACAACAAATAGCAACAGTACAGTACTTTGAGCACAAACTGGAACCACAGTCAGATTACACGCAGAAAAAGTTAGACCTGATTTATTCAGGGTACTTGAACAAGGGGAGGGGCAAAATCAGGTTAATTAGCTTAAAGGTTGTATCAATCAAGCAGTTATGCATGCGCTTTGAGTCCCTCCACACAGTCCACCTCTGGGTACTCAGGTGGAGAAAAGATGGGCTAGCCAAGACCGTTGCCCAGGGTTGCAGCTGGTTGGGGCCCTGTGATGGAAAATAGAACATGCACAGTACACAAAAACTGTAATCCGGAGCCAGAGGGCTCAGTTCGTAAAGGAAATGAAACAACAAGACTATCAGATGACACACTCAGATTAAGTTGTTGTTGCAGGGAGCTACCCTGGTATTTACTCACTATACCCAAGACTGGACACAGGCTGGACGAAAATTAAGACTGCAGGTGGTTGATCTGGAATGCCAGGAGAAGCAGGGCCCACATGAGTCGCAGAGGCATAGTTCCTGTTCAAGCGTGGAGCAGGGGCTGATCCCCAGGTGGGTCTCTGTCGATGGCTTTTCTATGCAGCAGGTAGTCTGGCTGGGCCAGTCTGGCAAGGCCCAGACTGCATGGAGACAAATTCAGATGCAGTCCGTTTTGGGCTGGATACAGCTTCCAGCAAGCAGTACACAGTTCAATCAATCAATCAAAGTCTTTATTTAACCAGGCGATCACCATTGAGCAAGCTCATTTTCAAGGTGGACCTGGGTTTGTTAACAAGGAACAAGGGACAATATACATGGGATGCAACACACAAGAAAATAGTAATACTACAAATAAAGTGAGGTACAATAATAAGTATATACAAAGTATCAGCAGGTAGCATTGACAGTAGTATATGTTTGGAACAGAAGATACAGCTAGTTTTGGGTAGGACACAATTTTTCATAAAAGTAAAGAAATATACATATCAGGTGCACCGAACACAAATAAAATCTAATATAAAAAGATATGTAGTGATACAGTATGGAGAATTTAGAGCTGGAACCAGGGTCAAAGGAATGTGGAAGGGACAGATATGGGGGTAGAAAAAGAGGAGAGGGAAGAATCGATTACAGATGTGATCAGTCTTTTAACAATAGTACTTGGACTTATAGGAGTCACTATTTAGGGTAGACAGGCACAGGACTCCTTATTATGATGTAGATATAGAGATTTAAAAGCTGCTAGGCTGATGGGGTGAGTTAATTTCAAAGTTTTTTTGCAGCTTGTTCCACAGTTGAGGGAGCACAAAGTTTATGGCTGCTCTGCCAATGTGAGATTTTGCTTTGTAAACATAATGGTAGATATATGAGGTGCTTCTCAGGGCATACTTCCCCAGAGTGCACAAAGGTAAACAGACAGAGATATACTGGGGCAGTTTATTTGAGATAGCTGTGTATGTCCAAACCGCAGCATTGTTTTGCCGTCTGTAAGCAAGGTATGGCCATCCCACTGCCGTGTACGATGCAAAGTGGTGGGTCGAGTATGGAAGACCCGTGATAAATCTTATGGCTCTGTGATAAAGCGTATTGAGTTTGGCTAGGGTACCTGCAGGTCTCTGACTATATAGAAAGTCTGCGTAATCCAATAGGGAAAGAAAGGTAGTTTGAACCAGTTTCAGTTTAGCGTCTCTTGTGAGGAGATTATTAATCCTAAAGAACAGACCAAGTCTTTGTCTAAGTTTCTTTGCCAGTTCTTCTAAGTGATCTGTGAAATTAAGTCTATGGTCTAACCAGATCCCAGGTACTTGAACTTTGGTACATAGTCCAACTGCTCACCTAGAATGGTAGTGATCTGCAGGAGTGTCCCAGCAATTGAGGATTTATTGCATTTTGAAGGGGCGAGAGGAACATTGCTTTGGTTTTTTTTGCTTTTAAGAGCAGTTTCTGGCTTATAAGCTGATGTTGCAGCAGATCAATTTCATTTTGAAGGGCTTTACAGGCCACTTCAGGTGTGGAGCTACTAGCATAGAGTACTGTATCCTCCGCGAATAGGTGTATTTGTGCTTCTTTGATGGGGGCATCTACGTTGTTAATATAAATGGTGAAGAGCATGGAACCAAGAATGGAACCTTGCGGTACACCCCTCAATAGGGGTTTTGGTGGAGAAACTTCCCCTTCTGCCTTTACTTGCTGAAGTCTTCCTGAGAGGTAGTTGGAGAACTAAAGGATAGGGAATCCAAACCAATGTTCTGGAGGGACGACAGAAGCAGTCTGTGATCAACGGTATCGAACGCCTTGCTTAGGTCCAAGAAAACTGCGTAAAGTGTTTTTTGCCTAATTCAAGCTGCCAGTTGTGTGTCACCTTGGCTAGAGCAGAGATTGTACTGTACTATGCTCTAAAACTGGATTTTAACAGGTTAAGCAATTTTTCTGATTCCAGGTACTTCCGAAGTTGGAAGTTCACTATTTTCTCCAGCATCTTTGACAGGATTGGAAGTAGGGAGATTGGACACTAGTTATTGAGGTCCCTAGGATCTTCTGACTTAAACAAAGGGACCACTAGTGCATTTTTCCAAATGGGCGGTAGGTCACCCTGGGACAAGGATAAGTTGAAGAGATGAGTAATTGGGACTGCGAGGACACGGTAGCCGACCTTTAAGAAGTACGGGTCAATGAGGTCAGCTCCAGCACTTTTCTTAGTGTCCAGCTGAAGGAGAAGATCTTCAACTTCTTTCAGGGAGGTAGGCTGCAGAGAGAAGGATGGACTGGGGATGGGTTTTTCTTGTGTATCCAATTTAAGTTGTTGGCGGAAGATATTCACGGGAGAGGAGTCAAAGGCTAGCCCTGCAGTGGCAAAATGATTATTGAGAGCATCGAGGATAGACGGTCTGTCGGAGATGACAGTATTGTCAATCAATAATTTAGTAGGTAGGGAATTTACAGTGGTGTGACCTTCAATGTCTTTGATAGTTTTCCAGAATTTGGAGGCATTTCTTGAGGAGCTCTCCAGCTGAGAGTGGTAGAAATTAGCTCTGGCTTCTCTGACCATTTTGGTGCAGAGGTTCCTTGCCTTCTAGAAAGACATCCAGTCATTTATTAAATTAGTTTTCCTAGCAGTTCTCCAGAGTACATCCCTACTCCACAAAGCATCTTTCAGGTCTTCTGTAAACCACTGACAGGATTTGTTTCTGGCATGAACTTTTACTATGGAAGTATACTTGCTGAGAGCCCCTAGCACAATTTCTGAGAAAATATCATAAGCAGTAGTCAGGGACTTGGCTAGATAGAAGTCCTGCCATCGCATGGAGTCTCTTAGGTCTGATATATACCCATGGAGATCAAAATTGCATATACACCTTTTAAAGGAGAGTTTTGGTACAGTTGTGGATTTAAGAGTGGATCTTACACACACAATGAAGCAATGGTCGCTAATATCAGAGAAAAAGATGCCAGAATGGGAGAATAAATGGGGTTTGTTAACTAAAATGATATCCAAGAGAGGACTGTTATTAGGGTTAAGCTTGTTAGGATGAGTAGATTCATTTATTAGCTGTGACAACCCAAGGGAATTACAGAACATTTTAAGTGGGGTGGATGCACTGGAGAGCCAGTCTAAGTTGATGTTCCCTCGTATGATACACTCTGAAGATGCCGAACCCAGGATGTTTTCGAGATGTTTTAACAACTGTAGTCCAGCTGATGGGGGTCTGTAGCATCCTATTATACATAATGAGACACTGGTGGCAATTTCAATCTTTAATGACAAGCTTTCAAATTCTTTTGGGACAGAGGTTGAGTCAATTATGGAGGCAGGATATTTATCCTTGATGTAAATAGCTAACCCACCACCTCTGGTTTGCCTGTCGGCTCTGAACAAAGAGTAGGAGAGGATGTTAACTTCATTGTTACTGGTCGCCGGTCAGAGCCAGGACTCCGTAATCACCAGAACATCTGGAGCAGTATGACATACCCAGGCCTGAACAGAAGTGATTTTTTTAATAGGCTACATACATTAACATGCAAGAATGTAAGCCCCTGGAGGCTTTGTAGCTCTGCTGGGGATTCCATGGGTGCCAGAGGGCCTGGATTAAGCTCAACATTTCCTGAGCTTAGTAAAAGCAGGAACAAGAATTTCCTGCAGAGTCCTAGGAGAAGTGTGGGTGGCTGGGTCTTCTTTTGGTTATGTGATTTGTCTGTGGCAGTATAGGGAGTTCTAAGGCTAGTTCCCAGTTTTCCTGATGCTGCATACAATAATACCCTGACTGAGAGAGTCAATGGGAGTAGGGGGTAGTATGCAGAAGGTGGTGTAGCCCTGTGGGCAGGCTCTAGGAGAGTTTCTGTATGCCAGTGCAGGTGAAGGACCAGCAGTGGGCTGGGGAGGTTAGAGCACATACAAGTTCTTCTACTTGATAGGAAAAGTCCCGGTCGGACAATGCAAAAAGAGAGCCATTATCCACTCTAGGAGTTATTTTTTGATTCACGTTCGGGTCCAATACATGTAAGATGAGCAGAGACAAGCATAGAAGCAGGTAATATGCTCTCATTATGAGACTATCACCCAATGGGCACTACAAGTGTGGGCAAGAGAAGAGATTCTCAATGGAGGAGAATTTCTTAATCCCTGCAGAATACTACTATAGGCAGTGGAGCCTGAAGCAGTAATCCTTAAGTACAGCTCCTAGTCAGGCTAATAAGAAAACAGTTCACCCAACTATAGAGTAGTATTAGGGGCAGAGAGGCTTTGAAGCAAATTTCTTAGCTACTACTGTGGAGCAGACTAAGTACTAGAGCGATCACCTGACCTAAATCAACTGCCTTAGCAAGACAGGATATGCTAGTCAGCAATAAGCAAACCTAAAGTACCAAAATGGTATGCCTGAGCAAGACAGAATGAGATAAAGCTACTAGAAGGCTTAGTTGCAAAAAGGAGATGGGAGGAATTGCAGTTGTTGACAGTAGGTAACCAATAAATTGAAACATCAGATAGGAGTGGGCGGAGACTGTGTGCATTTAAAGGAGGCCTTGGAGGGGGAGGGGAGGGGAGGTGGGACGAAAAATCAAGGGGAAGTTTGCAGAGCTAACACTGAATCAGTGCACATACATTTGGAGGAAAACTGCAGCAGGGGAGGAATGGTAAGTTACTTCACACAGGCCGAGCAGAACAGGCTAAATTAAAATATATAAATTAGAAGCCAAGTGCAGGGATGCAGGCTTACATTAAGCCACACGTCTCGGGTGCTCCTGTCTCAGGTGACTGAGACCAGCCAATCAGGGAGCTCTACACAGGTGTGGAGCCAATAGCACTACCCTGAGAAGGCGCTGAAATTGAAAACAGCAAATTGCAAGTGATGATCCGGTTCAGCATTCACACAGCCCAGAGAAATCATGGTAATTTTTCAAGTGTCATACCTTATCTATCTCTTTGGGGGGTGGGTGGATCAGGCTCCTTGCACCGTAGAGGTGCTATGGCTGGATCGCAACCACTGCCCGTGGGGGCAAGTGGCACCTGTAAAGAAGGAAGCAGCAGATTAAATAGGAGCAGATGGGGGGGGTGTCCAAACAGAGACACACAAAGAGAGCTGATCACCAACTTGAAAGACAAGTCAGGAGGCAGTCTCAGACAGAGGCAAGGTGCTGGCTAACTCGGGAATCCAAAACAAGCACAAAAGAACAGACTGATGGGGGATGGCAGGAGGGACAGAACAGAGACAGAGGAGGACGGGGGACTAACTCATGATCCACTAGCAGCTCATAACACATTTACATGTAAGGGAATTCTACTGTATCAGGTAAAGTGCTCCCTGGTCACAATCACAATGTCTCTGCACACACTGGGAGCTTAGGGGTAGCTGTAACTCCTGACAGGCTGATCACATTCAGCAAAATCTTTGGACTTCTTCAGGTTGAGCCTGGCCCACTGCATTAGCTTACTTTAGTCACACAAACTTAGATTTAGTCCACAATAGTTCTCTTCTGTCCTTCTCAGGAGCAGCAGGCAGACATGTAAGACAAAAACTCAGCCTTTTTACAGTTCTCCCATGCAAATCCACTCAGGATTGTGGCTCAGAATCACTTCAGCTCCTTTTAATTCACTTCCCAGCTCAGAACTAACTGAAAACTGCAAGCAACCTGGGACTTCTCCAAGATCCAAAAGATTTGGTTGGCTGATTTGGCTGTCAGTCAAAGCAAGAGCTCCCCCTTCAGTTGCAAAAAAGGCGCAAAAAGCTCCAAACTACAGTTCCTACAGATTTTGAATTCAGACAGCTCCTGTAGTCTGGCTACATTTTTGGTCCCACCAGTACTGTTTGGTTCAATTTTCAGTCCAGGACCAAGATAGTGGAGGCTATGTGGATAAGTAAAACATTCGTAACCAGAACAGAACAATGTCTTCTACCACTTTACAGATCCCATGTTAGGCCACTCCTAGACTATGGCTCCCCCTTCTGGAGCCCTTACTTGATCTCAGATATAAATAGGATTGAAAATATTCAGCATAAAGCCACAAAACTCATACCTCACTTATCAAAATCTAACTATACCACCAGATTAGCAAGTACAGGTCTACATACACTAGCCCAAAGAAGACTTAGGGGGGACTTGCTACTACTATTTAAGATAATAGCAAACAAAGAACAGATGCAAATCTGTGGCATTAAATTCTCTACTAGAAAAATGGTAGCTAGATTACATAACAGACAACTAGAGAGGCAAAAACTAACAAAAGAATAAATTATTTTACTATAAGGACACCTAGAATTTGGAACAGGTTGCCACAGGAAATAGTTGATTTTCCAAATATCTTGTAATTTAAAAATAAATTAGACAAATGGTTGATCGATCAGGGACCTATTGAATGATCCATAAATATGGAGGACAATCGTGATGGGCAATCCGCCTTCATTTGTCCAACAATACGAAAGTACCAAAGTACCAAACAAGACAGTCCTTGCTACAAAGAAAGCAGGTTAGATAAACTACATTAGCATCATCACTCTAAATGATTTTCAGCAAATAGTTACATCTTTCAACAGAGCTCTCTCTCAGATTACTTAAGCTGCAACCAGGAAGCTCTTAAAGAGACAGTACACAGAGGCTATACAGGCTCTGGTAATCACATTTGAACTGCTAAAATGCAGGACACCATCCTGGCAGTGAGCATTTAGGCAAGCTCAAGGAAGACTTTTTGGGAACCCTCATTTGTAGCGGGTTACATGTGCTTGGATACAGAGGCCAAACCAGTAAGTAGGACAATGCTTACAAGGTATTATTCGCATGAAATGATTAGTGCTTAGAAACTTTAGCATAAACATGAGCAAGTCAGTGATTGTAGTACATGTGAACTGGATGGTTTATACAAGGTGCTTAGATGCTTGGACTGATGAGTAACTTGTTATGACTTGATGTTTTGGCCTTTCTCTGTATCCCACCACAGGAAGGAGGCTTAGTTGAGTAGGATGAAACCCCCTCCCAAAAAGAAATAATAATATCATATTATTATCTCTTCCAGCTCTGGAGAGTGTGGCCAGCAGCATGCAGGAGAGGAAAAACCCCCTTGGGGAGAAACATCTGAGGACTCATGGCTACTGACCTGCCCATCCTTCTGGGCATACTAAAGGACAGTAATCCTAAATTAACTATGTTAAATTGTTGGCTAATCCAAAATATAGGTCCTGACCTACTGAAAGTGGAAAACTGAATGAAAGTATTGAATAGTTAAGTGTCGGTGAAAATGGCAGCATGTCCTTCTAGTGAACTCCTAGTCCAAGAATCCATGTCCGGGGCAGAATGATAGTAGATTGGAATCCATGGTCAACCATAATAATTCAAAGCATCAAAAGTTGCATTGGCAAAGTGCTCTGGCAGGCAAGGAAGTCTTCTCCAAGGAGAACCAGTAACCAAATGGCTAAGTGTCCAAGTCCAGAGTATGAGGACAGTTGGGTCATATTCCACTTGGCAAGCTTTGCAAATGATGGCCATGGTGATGAAACACAGGAGCTAGGCACTGGCTGCATGATCTGGAGAGGGCGGAGCAGTAGAAACCTCTGGTCCAGAGTGGGTGAAGCAGGTAAGTGAATTAGGAATAGATCTTAGTGCAAATAAGTAGACGTGAGTTAGATGGACCTCGAGGTCCCAAGGGGTGGAGTAGGTCATAGAATAGGTGAGTCAATCTTTAATGAATCTCTAGACCCTGTAAGGGCAAAGCAGTAGTATGAGTAGAGTGTAAATAAGTGGACCTGTACATAGGTCAGCAGTAGTAGTAGTAAAATCAAACCTGCATGATGTAGACATAGTAGCAGAGGAGTAGTATTGAATAGATTATGTATGGTACACAGTGGAGAGCACTGAAGAAATGTAAATAGCATGTAAATTGAAGAGCTATCGTCTGATGATCAAAATAGTTGTATACAGTGATGTAGATTTACATGTTTCAGGAAGCCAGAATGGTATAGCAGCTACAATTATACTTGTGAGAATGGTCTGATGAGTTCGGAATTGACATGCTTCTAATAGTCATGGATGGTAATAACTGATGAAGAGGGCTGAGCTGGATGAAATAGCATTATAACAGGATCCAATAAGCCTTAGAGCACTGAAGTAGAGTTATGTCGAGGCCTAAATCATGAGATCGAAGGTCTTCCATATAGAGCTAGCTAAGTGTCCTGGCAGGAGTGGAGTAGCAGAAAATCCATTAACAAATGCGGTAAGGCAGAAGCATCCAAAGGAATTGCTGGCAAATGTTCAACTTAATCCAGATGTAAGACCATAGAAGAACAAGGAGCTCTTCGAAGGCTAGCAGACTGTAAATCTTCATGGATAGCAAAGAGCAGTGATGTGATAACAGGCGATAACCTCACATGGCCAGCGAGTACAGCCAGACCCTACATAAGCCAGACAAAGGAAGAGTAAGTGAAGCTAGACCCCACATAGGCTAGATAACTAAGGCACCACCACGGAGGGTAGCCCAGAGCAGCAGGCATCCCAGAGGTAGAGCTGAGGGGATGAAACATGCAACAAGAACGCTAAGCAACATGAGGTCTGGCTATACAATAGAAATAACCAGACTCGTATGGAAATCCTGAGACAGCTGCTAGTGTGAAGCTGAATGAACTATGTAATAGCACCATGTATGGAAACTGCAGGTAGATCAGTAGCAGTGACTCGAACACCCTCAATATGGGAGCTTTCAAGGCAGCATTGGCAAGGTAAAGCATTATCGCAACAGAATGAAGTCAGACGTGGCAGACCATCGATAGAAGGTCATTAAAAATCCAGTTGAATGCATAGGCCATCGCTGGGTGAGGCAGGTATAGAGTAAATAATTGAACCTCCAAGGCTCGATGCTGGGTGAGGCAGGTATGGAGTAGAAGTAGTCAAACCTCCAGGCCCCGATGTTGGGCAAGGCAGGCACTATGGAATAGAGCTCGGCTGAGAATCTCGGCAGGAATTGGGAGAGGTAGTAGATCCAAACGAATTGAAGCATTCTGATAGAAAGCATCCAAGGGGGGTGAATGTGAGCTAGACCTATATGAGGTGTTAGATATGCAGTTGAACCCCACGTAGGTCAGCAAGTGGAATGAGTAGAACGGCAGCTAGACCTCATGAAGGTTAGCAAAACCGCAAACTGTTGTGCTGGCAGCAAAGAGCAGGGATGTTTGTCAGGTGAAGACCCCAGCGTGGACAGCAGTATGGCCAGACCCCATGTAGGTCAAACTGAACAAGAGAGAGAGAGTCAAGGCCAGTGTTATAAGCAGGATGTAAACTGTAGTTTAGAAAGTGGCAGGTTCTGCATGATAACAATATATGCAGAAGTGGTCTCCGGTAGCAGGGCTAGTATGCTAGTCTGTTGAGTATGTCTACATGACTGCTCAGTGGCCTGATAGTTTTTTCAAAGTGATGTTCATATAAATTGTATAATAAACCTACAGTGTGCGTGCATGAGGGACTAACAAGTAGCAATAGCTGGTGCCATTAGGAAGAGAAAGGCATGGAAACTAAGCTGCTGATTAACCTGTCCATTAAGTTTACCAAAGCCAGACCCTCCCTGGATTAAGCAATGAATGAGTGACATACTAAACAGTTGCTGGAGATAGGCTGCAGGAGTTGCCACAGGCCCTTAAGTTAGACAGTAGTTAACTGGTGAGGAATGCCCTGAGCAAAGTGGAACTGTTAAATATATAAGAACTTTTACGTCACTTTTGTTTTGAAAGCTCCAAGTGCGTTAGTGTTCGGAGGAGTTACAGTAGCAGGAACAGGAGAAGGAACAGTGAAAGGCTTACCAGAAAACCATAAGGGCTGCTATGCTGTTGAGAGTAGCAGAAGAAGCAGTTGTCAGCTCCGACAGGACACCAAACTTTCAGCAATTAAAGTCTGAGCTTATGAAAGATCCAAATGAGGGGGCTTTATTCATGACAGGTAATAGATGGCTGTAACACTGTAACAATAATTTGGTGTTAGATCACTCAGACTTCCATTACCCCATCGCTCATGGTATGAATGTTTCTAGTTCTTTGTGCCAAGCATTGAGTAGTGCAAAGTAGCATCTCGACAGCCCAAAGAAGCAATAAGCAGCACACTGCGGACAGGAGGGAATCCAGGTGAGGCCATGGAGCACATACAGGAAGGGCTTGAAGCACAGACATCTGGCTTAGAGTAATTGACAGAAGAATCTGCATTAAAGAATCATTTCCCATCTCCCATAGACTGCAGTGAAGTTGTATATTTAAAACACTTAAGAGTATGCTGCAGCTGTAGAATTGGTGTTTGCTGTCACTTTAAAACTTTCTTGAAAAAAAGTTTCAGTGCATCTCACGATTGTTCTTGGTATTTGCAACAAATGTTTGAAATGTTTTATAGCCAGTTCACCAGTCATGAGCATGCAGTTGCTGGAACAGACCCAGAGGGAAACTGCGACCGTGAAAATAATGTTGCATCCATGGCAAGTAGTCAATTCCAAAGAATAGTGATGTGAGGCTGTGGCCACTGAAGAGGTAGCCCAATAGGCATGGTACAGCAACGGGAAAAGGAAAGCCCAGCAGGCGGTAGTGGCAGACAGCCGCAAAAAGGTCCCAGCGGAAGCAGGCTGCGCGGGTTGGAGTAGCGCTAGGATCAAAGCAGGAGCCCAGTGAATAACCCAGGGACAGCAGACAGCAGCAAGGTACAAGCGGCCGCACCTCAGCCGTACATCGAACAAAGGATGCCAGCTGCAGAGAACAACAATAGGTGAGGTAAGGGAGCTTCGGCAGATGAACTTAGGCGCGGCCGGCAGAGAGAGCACCAAAAAGAGAAAAAGAAACAAAAACAGAACATCATAGAGAGGGATGAGAGCATGTAGGGGGAGCATGACACAGAAAGGAAGGAGGGCAAGCCAGGCAGACAGAGAAAGGGGAGTGCTGAAGGGCAGAACAACAAGGCAGGGAAGAGGGGAGCAGGAGGGGTCCCAGCTGCACCGCTGAAAGCGAGTGCAACTCGCTCTAAGCAGAGCGGCTGTAGTCAGGTATTTAAGTAGGATGTGGGAGAGAAGCTCTTCCTCCACATAACTAGAAGCATGTGCCTTTTAATTAAACTTTAACATTTCCCACTCTTTTCAATGGGAACATTTAGATGTGAGCCTCGATATCTGTGTCACAAATGGGAAATCCTGTGTTGCAAATGGGTAATCTTTTTTCATTCTGTTACCATTTTGTTTTTCAGTTAGCGAGGCGAACAAAACTAAATAATTCAAAAAAAGTAAAGTGTTGAGTAAAACCCAACACATGTGTTCTGCTAATTGGGCCCCCCTCAGCTAGATTCTGCACTTAGTCATGCCCCTGAATTTCTTTTTTTTAACATTATAAATCTTATTTTGTGACTCATGATACAAAGAAAGATTCTTTTTCATATCACAAGTCACAGATAATGATCCTTTTTCATGTTGATGGCAAATGCTTTTCCTGGTGTCTAGTGGCACCCACACCCTCATATCACTGTCCTCATTGTTTTGGTGATGTCTACTGGTACCCCCTCCCTCTGATCATTGTCCCCTTTGTTGCCCTGCTGTGTAGTGGCACCTGCACCCTCTGATCACTGGCCACATTTACATTTTATTCCCACAACTGCCAGTTGCATACTGTGTGACCCTAAGCAAGTTACTTGACTTCCTTATGATCCCAACTATTGGACGTGGAAACAAACTTCAGCTTATATTTTTTTCCTGGTTGAACATTTTCCTCTCTCTCTTTCCCTGGTGTCTGCTGGCACCCCCACCCTCTGATCACTATCCCCGTTGTTTCCCTGAGGTCTAGTGTCACACACTTGAATTGCTGCTAGTTGCTCTGATATACTTTTTATTTGTTGTATGCATTGTTTGAATCACAGCTTATAGGGACATCTGAGGGATAGGGTCATTCCCTAGCTCCAAGCCCTCTCAAGTGGGATACTGGTGGACTGAAGGCACTCTTTGGTAAATCTTGCCACCGGCCCTTCCTTTATTCTGAGCACTGCTCATATCTGTGGGGGCATTTTGCTGCTAAAATACCCAATTATATACTGGGTGAAGCCTTTTTAAAGGCTGAAATAAACATTTTGTATTTTTAAACATTAGTGCAAAACTGGAAGTAGCGAGAGATCGCACTTCCGGTAATTCCGCTTAAAAACAACCGCTGAGCAAGCGGGGCAAGCGTGCACGGGGCCACGCACAGAGATGCGCGGCATGTCTACTGTGTCCGCAAGGGGACACCAGGACCAGACAACTATACCAACATATTTATATATAAGGTAATCAATCCACCAATTACCATCCTTGTGTTTTGACTATTTTAAAACATGAAGAAAGCTAATAAAGTGTGTTCTGAGTGTAAGATGTATACCATTGGTAAACAGGATCCTAATTTTATGTGTGATAAATGTATCTTAGTTAAAAACCTACAGGAGGAAATTAAATGACTACAACCAAGTGAGAATATTGGGTCTGAGATTAAAACCTTAGAAGAATATATTGATCGTATATCATTACTGGTAGAGGCTAATACCTCATAGAAACATAGAAACATAGAATTTGATGGCAGATAAGGACCGCTTGGCCCACCCAGTCTGCCCATTTCCCTACCTAATGGATAAGCTGCAGATCCTAGTTAACCAGCAGCCTACTTCTTTCTGCCCCCACGCCCTAGAATTGCCTTATGACTGTCCCATGCATGCTTGAATTCCACCACTGTTTTTGACTCCACAACCTCCTCCAGAAGGCCATTCCATGCATCCACAACCCTCTCTGTGAAAAAATACTTCCTTAAATTACCTCTGAGCCGCCCCCTCTATCTTCAAATTGTGCCCCTTGTTCTTGCACACCTCTTTTTTTGAAAGATGCTACCCTCTTGGACTTTGTTGATTCCCTTGAGGTTCTTGAAAGTTTCTGTCATGTCCCCCCTCTCCCTCCTTTCCTCGAGGCTATACATTTTAAGCTCCTTAAGTCTCTCTTCATATGTCTTCCGGTGCAGACCCTGCACCATTTTAGTTGCCCTCCTCTGGACAGCTTCCATTCTGTTTATGTCTTTGCAGAGATTGGGTCTCCAGAACTGCACGCAATACTCCAGATGGGATCTGACCAGTTGTCTGTATAGAGGGATAATAACTTCCTGTTTTCTACTGGTGATGCCTCTCCCTATGCTTCCCAGTATCCCCCAGCCCTCCTTGCTGCCCTCTCACATTGCTTGCCCACCTTAAGGTCATCTGATATGACTACCCCCAGGTCCCTTTCCATTTTTGTTGTTGTTAGTATCTCACCCCCCATTGTGTACTCTTCCCTTGGGTTTTTGTTTCCCAGGTGCATTACCTTGCACTTCTTAGCATTGAATCTAAGCTGCCATACATTTGACCATTCCTCTAACCTTGCCAAGTCCCTTCTCATCCTTTCCACCCCACCTTGTGCATCAACTCTGTTGCAGATCTTTGTGTCATCTGCAAAGAGACATACTTTTCCTTCCAGTCCCTCTGCAATGTCATTTATAAAGACATTGAAGAGGACTGGTCCTAATACTGAACCTTGCAGTACCCCACTAGTAACCCCCCTTTCTTCAGAGTGGACTCCATTTACTATTACTCTCTGTGTCCTATTTTCCAGCCAATTCTTTACCCAGGCTGTCATTTTGGGACCCACTCCCAGGCTGGCTAACTTGTATATTAATCTTTTGTGTGGGACTGTGTCAAATGCCTTGCTAAAGTCTAGGTAGGCCATGTACACAGCCCCTCCCTGATCTACTACTTTGGTCACCCAGTCAAAGAAATCTATCAGATTCATCTGGCATGACCTTCCCGCTGTGAATCCATGCTGCCTTGGGTCCTGTGCCCCTCTGGCCTCAAGATAATCAACAATTTTTTCCTTCAGAAGTGATTCCATCATTTTCCCTACCACTGAGGTTAAACTAACAGGTCTGTAGTTTCCTGCTTCTGCCTTGCTCCCACTTTTGTGAAGGGGAATCACATCTGCCCTCCTCCAGTCCCTCGGGTACCACCCCATCCTCCCATGATTTGTTAAAGAGGGTAGTCAGTGGTGTCACTAGTTCTACCCTTAGTTCTTTTAATTCTGGGATGAATCCCATCAGGCCCCATTGCTTTGTCCACCTTCAGTTTTAAGAGTTCTTTCAGAACCCTTTCTTCTGTAAATGGGCTGGTATCAACTTCTGTATCCAGAGTGTTTCTATTGTTTGGCTTAGGTACCTCCCTCTTTATTTGTGAATACTGAGCAAAATATTTGTTTAGTATCTCTGCCTTTTCACAGTCACCCTCTGCCCACCTCTCTCCCTTTATTAAGCCTCACTATCCCTCCTTGGTCTTCCTTTGCTCCCTGATGTACCTATAAAGGTTTTATCGCCCTTCTTAACCGAGTTGGCTATCTTTTCCTCGGTTTGGGCCTTTCTGTTCTGACTGCCTTCCCAGCTTCCTTTTGCTTTAACTGATACAGTTCTCTGTCCTGCTCCTTCTGTGATTCCTTGTACTTCCTGAATGCTTTCTTTTCTCTTGAACCTTCACTGCCACTTCCTTTGAGAACCATAGTGGTTTCTTACATCGTTCGCTTTGTTTATTTGCTTCACACAAAGGCTTGTTACCTCTGTGATGGCAGTTTTCATTATTCCCCATTGTTCTTCCACCCCTGCTTCCTGCCCATTTGCTAAAGCATTCCTTAGGCACTCACCCATTTTGGCAAAGTCAGCCCTCCTAAAGTCCAGTACTTTTGCCTTTGTATGACTTGACTCTATTGCTGTGTTTATTGTGAACCATACTGTTCGATGGTCGCTGGTTCCCAGATGGCTACCGACTTCTACATCTGTGATCCTCTCTTCATCTCCATTTGAGAGAACCAGGTCTAAGATTGCTCCCTCTCGAGTGGGCTCCAATACTAGCTGTCTAAGGCATGCCCACTGTAGGGCATCTAGAATAACCCCACTCTTCAGTGGCTGCTGCAACTGCACTCCAGTTAACATCTGGCATATTCAGATCACCCATCAGCAATATCTCCCCTTTTTCTACCATTCTAAGTATACTTTCTATCATTTCCTTGTCCATTTCCTCCCTCTGAGAAGGGGGTCTGTATACAACCCCTGTGTGGATTGTGGTGCCATTGCGGTCTCCAAATTTACCCACAGTGCTTCTTCTCCTCCCTGTTTTCCTTTTGTTCTGTTGCTTTGATTCCTTCCTTATGTAAAGAGCTACTCCTTCTCCTCCTCTTTACCCTCCTGTCCCTCCTGTAGATAGTGTATCCTGGTATGTTTACATCCTAGTCATGGTTTTGTGTGTACCATGTTTCTGTGACTGCCATGATATCCAGATGTTCCTCCTCCATCAAGGCCACTAATTCAGGAAGCTTGTTACTCAGACTACAGGCATTGGTACTCATTGCTCTCCATTTTTGATGGCTTTACCTTCTGTTGCAGCATCCCCACTGACATTTCTACTTGGTCTTTTCTCATTTAGTACCCTGTTTTGTAGGAAGAGGCTGAGGTTTTCCTGCTGCTTATCAGTGCCTCCCTTGACTAGTTTAAAAGCTTGCCAATGAAGCATTTAAACCGATTGCTCAAAAGACTTGTTCCTTCCTGGACAGATGCAGACCATCCTGCCAGTATAGGCTGGTGTCCTCCAGGTGGAACCCCAGTCCCCAATGAAGCCAAACCCTGTTCTCCACACCATTTTTCAACCATTCATTAAACTGCATGGTGCAAAGTACCTCGCCTCACTCATGCCATTGACAGGCAGCACCTCTGAGAAGGATACTGTGTGTGCTACTTGCCTTAGGCCCCTCCCCAATTCTACAAAGTTCTTCTGCACTGCTCTAATCTCATGTTGAGCCAAGTCATTTGTCCCTAGGTGGACAATGACATCCAGCTCAGACTCCTGTATAGCTGTTCTCATGATCCTGAGGATGCGCTTCCTCTACCTCCAAGCCATGGCACCAGGCAGGCACCTTACTTCAGTTTTATCTGCTCCCCCCAGTTCTATCCCCCTAATAATTGAGTCCCCACCAGGAGCTGCTTCCTTTCCTTGTGGTTTCCTCTGCCTCCTTCCTGTGGGCCTCCCTTGTGATAGTTGTCCTCAGCCTCCTTAGTCTCCTCTGCGGGTGCATTCATAGGGGAACTATGCTCCCCCAGAATGGTGTATGGATTGTGAAGTAGAACAACTGACTGGGTGTGCCTCTGTTCTACCATCCTCACCCTCCCTGAGCCCACTGGGGTCCAACTACTGTGCTTTCTTTGCAACCTCTGAGGTAGTGGTGGTGGCTCTGGTGCTCCCTGGATGGGAGAGGTTCCCTTCCTACCATCCAGTGTGGCCTGGGGGAAGGTTCCCTTACTACTGTCCAGTGTGGCCTGAAGATGGGCACCTTCCTCCCTCAGGGCAGAGAGTTGTCTGCAAATAGGGTAGCATCTCAGCCTCCAGAAAGACTCCTGGAAGACTGCTGCTCCACAGCCATTACATTGCACTACTCCCCACATGTTTATCTACTTTTTTATTTGCGTGTGTTTGTGTGTGTGATTGGTTTGTTATGTAGAAATATATATATATATATATATATATATATATATATATATATATATATTATACAATGTGTATGCTTATATTGTCAGTGCAGTGTGCTAGAGAGGATGTGACAGTGATATGCATCTTGCACTCTTGAGGAAATGATGTCAGAACCCAGGTATAAAGGAACTATTTCCAGGGGTGGTGTGAGGGGTGGAAGGGTTGGGCCTAAACTGTGCAGTCACAAAACAATCACCTAAGAGCTCTGACCCACCTGCCATGATGAGTGCCTTCCTGTCAGCAAGATACCCTACACAACAATTTGACAGAGAAAATACCCTGTTTATCAAACAGAGAAAAATCCAGACATCCAAGTCAGACACAGGTAAAACCTCCCCAGCCCCAAAACAGCCTAGTGGTTTGTGCTCTGAAAGCAGTCAGCACCAAAATAAGGCAGCTGTGCTTTAAACTCTTCCTGCACTGAAAATCTTAAGAATTGTAACAAAGACTGTCTTTTCCTGATAATTCCAAGTTTCTTATTTCACCTTTCAGTTAGAAGTAGCCTCCACCTGCAGAATATCTACTCCAAACCAAAGACAATTGTAAGGTTCACCTCCCTCTGTTGTGAGCACAACTCGCTTTCTTGCAAATCCTATGTTCAGTATTGCAGCTTCCAGCCAGAGCTAGTTTGACTTGAAAAATGTTAGCTGTTCTGATGAGTTTGCTATAAAACACTTACTTATAATACAATTGTTCTCAGGTCTGTTGTCAAACCTATTGACTGATAAGTAGCTGTGATGTAAGCACTTCCTGCTAACGTCTGGAATTTTCTTTTAAGGCATACACAGATAAACACGAAAAACAGTTTCCACCCCCTAGGGCACTTGTCTGGGTCAAATACACAACCTGTACCTGCACTTATTTCAGGATTTATGACACATCTTAGCCCAAGGTTTAAACTCTTCCTGTACTGAAAATCTTAAGAATTGTAACAAAGGCTGTCTTTTCCTGATAATTCTAAGTTCCTTATTTCACCTTTCAGTTAGAAGTAGCCTCCACCTACAGAATATCCAACCTCTTCCTCAAAATGTTTGGGAGGCTCCTTTTCTAACTACCCACCCCTAAGTTGTTTACCACTTTCTATTTTGACTGAACATCCAACAACTACCTCTACCCCCTTAACTACTATTGCCAAAGATCTAGTTAGACACCCTATAGAGGCTGAGGACTGGACTTTGATTCCTCCAAAAAGCACACTAAAAAAGTAAATAACTCTGTTCCCAAGACTTATACAATCCCACTATCTAATTCTTTCAAACCCCTTCCCTATTTGGTTGAGGATGATCCTAATAGTACCTCAGGAACCACCAAATATATAACTGACATCCCTAATAGAGAAAGTTTTAAAGCACAATTAAATCATAAAAAAATTGTCACTTCACCACTCAAAACTCCTCAGGTTTCTGCTCCCTCGATTACCTCCCCAGAGTCTCGATCTCCACAAACCCCTGATGTGCCTCATTCAAAAAAAGCAGGTATATGTTTTAGGAGATTCCATAATAAAATATGTTGAACGCATAGTTTGTAACCTCGATAAGGAACACCGAACTAGCTCTAGTTATAGAGAAGCAAAAATAGCAGATCTTACATCAATGACTAAAACAATTTTGTCATCTGCTGGGGAAAATCCTTTGGTGGTTGTCCATGTTGGAACTAATGATGTCACATGGTTCCCACTTCAAAAAGTCAAACAGGATTACATGGCTCTGTGCAATGTTCTAATGGAATGTGGTTGCAGCATATGTCTCTCCGAAATTTCAAGAGCAGCCAGACATATCAATAATAAAATAAAAGCATTAAATAAATGGATTCGTAGGTGGACCTACCGTCAGGGCATAACCTGCTTAACCCATTGGGAGGAATTTGATGATAGGCTATCACTTTTCTGTTGGGATGGCTTGCATCTTAGTAGAAGGGGTAGCACAATCTTGGGACAGAAAATAGCAACTTTCATAAATAGTCATTTAAACTGATAGGAAAGGGAGAGACTGGGACATCCCCCGTCTCTTGCAAAGATAGTCCATGTTCACCATATTGGACAAACCTCAATATTCTTTCTCTAAATGCCCGATCATTAACAATTACTAAACTTGCAGAACTCGAAATTTTGGTTAAAACCCTAAATCTAGCTTTAATAGCTATTACTGAAACCTGGGGTAACACAGATAAAAAGTGGAGAGCAGAAATCCCTGGTTTTAATTACTACTTTAAAAATAGAATGGATACAAAAAAAAGGAGGAGGGGTCAGTCTATATGTAAGGGATGATATCCCTTCATATGAGTCAACAACTACTGTAGAATCTGAAAGTGTCTAGGTCCATATTAGACCTACTGGTATCCCCCAATTCCTTATAGGTACTTGTTATCATCCTCCTTCTTCTGATATCGACCAAACCAAGCAACTTTGTAATTAAATCATTCAAATAGCTAGCAAAGACCCAGTTCTCATCTTAGGGGACTTTAATCTTCCTACTATAAATTGGGATGCACTTTCTGGTATTAACCAACACGACAACAAATACTTTCAGTCATAATTAATCTGGGCCTCACTCAAAGTGTTAGAGAACCAACAAAGGGAATGAACATATTGGATCTAGTTATAACCAACCCTGAGACACATATATCTGACATTCAACTACTTAACCTTTTGGGAAATAGTGACCATCTGTCCCTATTCTTCTCTATCCAACTGCCCTTACTACCTAAAATCAATAAACTCAATAAACTGAAAATAAAACAATATAATAGGGCTAATTTTGAAAGCATTAATCATCAGATAAAGACCCTTAATTGGGAACAGATAATGTATCCACTGAATACTGAGGAGGCCTGGGACTTTCGGAAAACAAAGATACTTGAATTTGAAAAAGAATATGTCCCAGATAAATTTAAGTACAATAACAAAGGGAAAATCCCCCCTTGGTTTAATGGTAATATTAAAATATTAATCAAACACAAAAACAAATTATTTTTAGCCTTAATAAAATGTCCATCTGATCAGAAAGACATTATCTTACTTAGATACAGGGAGGTGGTTAGACAATTAAAGAGAGCAATCACTTTGGCAAAACATAATTTTGAATTTAAAATTGTTCACACTAAGGACTTTCATAAAGCATTGTATACTTATCTAAATGGTAAGAAAAGTAATAATAATTTTGATCTGCCCTTTAGTCTGTAATAACATCACTATAACATCTGATACAGAAACAGCTTCAGAACTAAATAAATATTTTTCATCTGTCTTTATTCCAGAGTTGTCTAATATCTCACCTATCTCAGCAGGGTGTAATCTAGAACCATATGAAATTCTTTTCCAGGACTTACAGTGGGTGTTTGATTCTTTGAAACAATATACTAGCTCTGGCCCTGATAACATTAGCTCTAGATTCCTTATAGAGATAAGGGATACAATAATTTTGCCTTTGATTATTATTTAAAAAATTACTAATCCTTAGTTCCAGCTCATTGGCGTACAGCATTATTGTACCTATTTTTAAACAGGGCTCCCATTCCAAAATTGAAAACTACAGGCCTATTAGCCTCACGTCAATACCATGTAAACTTATGGAGAAAATAATTAAACAACAACTAGAAAACAAAATGTCTACATTAAATGTTAATGATGACTATCAACATGGTTTCAAAACAAGATTTTCATGTACTACAAATCTGATTTCTTTTTATGACTATATTAGTTAAAGTCTTGACTGTAAAATACCAATGGGTGTCATTCTTTTGGACTATAGTAAGGCTTTTGATAAAGTATCACACAGTATTTTGGTTAATAAACTCAACCGTATAGGTTTTTCAGCTCCTATTATATCCTGGATAAATAACTGGCTGAGTAGCAGAACACAAAGAGTTAGGGTGAATGGTGTACTGTCAGAGGGTGTGGTGGCTAGTGGCGTGCCCAGGGAACTGTTCTGGGCCCGTGCTGTTTAATTTGTTTATTAGTGATATGTACATCTCACCAAATAACATTATGGTTAAATTTGCAGATGATACCAAACTTGGGGGTAAGGTTAATACCTCTGTAAATTGTCATAATCTAACATTGGATCTTGCTTTAATTGAACAATGGACACTTATTAATAAAATGCACTTTAATATATCTAAATGTGCAGTACTTCACTTTGGAAAAGATAATCCCAAACAAAAATATTATTTAAATAACAGCATTATTAGGACATCCTGTATAGAAAAAGATCTGAGGATTTTTGTTAATGATAAATTATCATCTTCCTCTCATTGTTCTAGACTTGCAAATCAAACTAATGCACTACTATGTAGAATAAATAAAACATTTATTTCCAAATCGGAAGAATGCCTTTTAACTTTGTATAGATCATATATAAGACCCTATCTAGACTATGGATCTCCATTTTGGAGGCCTTACTTGAAGTCAGATATTAATAAAATTGAACAAGTTCAACACAGAGTCACTAAGCTAGTACCTCATTTTGCTCACTTAGAATATGACACTAGATTGAAAAAAACAGGATTACATTCTCTTGAGCGTAGGCGAACTAGAGGTGATTTTCTGCAACTGTTTAAAATACTTAAATCACCGGTGCAAATGGCACAATGTGGCATTGTTTATTCAGTAAGAAAAATTGTGCCAAGACTTCACAATAAACAATTGGAAGTTAAAAAAGCAAATAATAACAAGAGGCTAAACTTCTTTTCCATTAGATCGCCCAGGATATGGAATAATCTACCCCAGGATATTGTTGACTCAACTAACATTACAATTTTTAAGAATAAATTAGATAAATGGATGGATGAGTGGGATATGGGTAAATGATCTATCAATATGGAGGACAATCTCGATGGGCAAATAGCCTTCTTTTGTCCTATAAACCAAGTAAACCAAGTAAACCTCCCATCCTGCCATTGCTGTTCCCCTTCTTTACTTGGTGTCTAGTGGCACCTCTACTCTCTGATCACTGTCTCAATAAGTTTCCAGTTTTCCCTGGTGTCTAGTGGTACCCCCACCCTCTGATCACTGTCCCCATTTAAACTTTTACTTTCCCTGAAGTCTAGTGGTACTCCCTCCCTCCAATATGAATCCAGGCAGTAATAAAGAAAATGGTCCCGCAATGTCTTTTTTTCATAAAAAAAAAGATCCATCAGGGATCCCACCCACCACCACAACCTCCCACTCAGCATCCACCACCCAACACCCCCACACACCCTCACTCTCCTGAACAGGTCCCTGAGTGAAGATCCACTCTGCGATCAAACACAAGTCTTGCTGCTGGAACCGGCGACTGCAATATGAGAAATTAAGGTAAAGTAAATGTGATTCAATGTATTTCAATGGGGTTTTCAACTTTGATGCATACCTTGGCCATTTTTTTATATTTTGACACCAAATTGTCAACGTGGTCTTTTGGGGACCCCACCTCATGGGCAATGTCACTGGAAGTTCGCTAATCCAACCTGAAAGGCAATTTCATGCTCACTTGGCAAAATCACCTTGCAGACATGTTTTGAAAACTTTCACTGCCTTTGTTCATGAGGTGGGGTCATAAGATGGCTATGCTGAAAACTTGGGTCAAGATATGTAAAAAATGGATTTAAATTTCACTACGCTCACTTGTACCTTTGGTAATTGTAAATATTTTCACCCTAAATTTTCAACATAGACATTTTTTTTACATCACCTCATGAATGTGACAGCTGTCATTTTTAAAATTCTGGCATGGAATGATATTGCCATAGCACGGACTGATGTTTTGGTGGGGATTTGAAAATTGTCAGCCCAGCATTCATGAGATGGGATAAGAATAAGGCTATGCTGACAGTCTGGTTGCTGTTTTGGCTGAAATGCTTCCAGAGCAACATTTACACATCTGTGGAGGGACTGGAGCACAGGGCCCAGAGGGTACTGTGCTCCCACAGCCTAATGAGGATACGATTATACTATTTCAAAAAGTAAGGAAATTCTTTGCAAAAAACCCAGTAAATGCATCAGTTAGGGTTAAAGCAACAAAAATAGGGAAATGTGGCATTAGGGTTTCTAACACTAACACCCCACCCCAACCCTGCAGGCAGAAACAGGCATGGGGTGTGACTTGGGGTTGTCAACCCCTAATTCTCACCCCATTCTCATATACTGTACCTATCTCAGCTTGCTTACACATGGAATGGGGTGAGCATTAGGGCTGATAACCCCAAAGTACACCTCACACCTGTTGCTGCTTGCAGGGTGGGAGTGGGATGTTAGGGTCAGAAACCTCAACACCACATTTCCCTATTTTTGTTACTTTAACCCTAACTGATGCATTAACATAGTTTTTTGCAAAGAATATATTCTAGATAGATAGATAAATAGACAGATAATTAGATAGATAGCTAGACAGATAGAGAGATTGATATAACTGCATTAATGCTCTAGTTAGGGATAAAGACACAAAAGTAAGGAAATGTGGTATTAGGGTTTTCAAAGCTAATACCCCACACCCACACTGTACACACCAACAGGCATTGAGGGTGTGCCTTGGGATCATCAGTCATAACACTCACCCCATTCCATAAGTAAATAGGCTGAGGTGGGTACAGTATAGGAGAATGGGGAGAGTGTTAGGGCTGATGATCCCAAGGCAACCCCCCAATGCCTCTTGGTGTGTGCAGTGTGGGGGTGGGTTGTTAGTTTTTTAAACCCTAATGCCACATTTCCCTCCTTTTGTGGCTTTATCCCTACAAAGAGCATTAATGCAGTTTTTTGCAATTTATCTTCTTATTTTTTGAGATAATATAATCGTATCCTTTTTGCTTGAGGGAGCAAAGGGCCCTCTGGGTCTTGCACTCCCATCCCTCCATAGATGAGTATATGTACAGTACATGTATTCCATTTATAGGAGAACAGTGACCAAATTATCAGCATAGTCATCTTATTACCCCACCTCATGTACCCAGTACAGAACATTTTCAAATCACTGCCAAAACGTAATTCTGTGCAACTGCAACACCATTCTGCGCCACAGGTGTAAAAAATTATTTTGCAAGGATTTGAAAAATGACAGCTGTGACGTGCATGAGGTGGGTTAATAAAAAGGTTATGTTGAAAATCTGGGTTCAAAATATTGAACATTTCCAAAGTTAAGAGCATGCATAGTGAAATTGCAATGAATGGTCATAACATTGGCATTTTTACATATTTGGACCCCAAATTTTCAACATAGCCTTCTTATGACCCCACTTCATGTGCCTAGTACAGAAAATCTTCAAATCCCTGCCAAAACACAATTCTGCACAACTGCAATGCTATTCTGCACCACAGGTGAGAAAACAAATTTTGGCCAGTATTTGAAAAATAATAGCTGTGACATACATGAGGTGGGGTAATAAGAGGCCATGTTAAAATCTGGGATTCAATAAATTTTCAAAGTTATGAGTGTCGTAGCATAATTGCAGTGAATAGTAATTAACGCTTTTATATTTTTATATTTTACTACAAATTTGCAACATAGCTCATTACACTCTTACGCATCAGTCAGGAGATGGGGTCCCCAAGTGGCTATGTTGAAAATCTGGTGTAAAATGTCAAAAAAATGGCTGAATTATGAATAAAAGTTGAAACCCCATTGAAATACATTGAACCGCATTTACCTTAGTTATCATATTGCAGTCGTGGGTTCCGGCAGCAAGTGAGTCTTCAGTCGGGGAGTGGATCTCAAACCTCAGACATGTCCAGGTGAGTGAGGGTGTGTCAGGGTGTACTGAGGATGTGATGTGGTGGGTGCTGAGTGGTAGGTCGGGTTGGGGGGATGCTGATTGGTGAGGGACCTTTTTACAGGTTAACAAAAAGAGAGGGACCATTTTCTTCATTTCTGAGTTATGCCTGAAATAAGAGGGTAGGGGGGGTGCCACTAGACACCGGGGCAGGATTCACAAAGAAGGACAAAAATCCCACAGCTGCAGGAAAAAAAGCCTGCAGCACTGCAGAAATGCTGTTGCATGATATTCTGAAAGAAAACTTGCACAGGTGCGGAATTCCGCAAAAATACCCGCAGTTGTGGAAATTCAGTAGCTGCAGAAATTGAGCAAGTGCTGAAAATCTGCAACTGCGGATCCGCAGCTGCGGAAACAGTTTAGGAGGCACAGCAACACTGAACCTAATTAGCTGGAGCAGCAGACTTTAATAGTTCTGCCATAGCATGAAGCTGAAAGCACCCACAGAGAGACCAGCAACCAGTCCCTAAACTGGGACAATTGCAGCACCACAGGCACCAGCAGTACCATGGCACCACAGTGACTTTCTGTCACTGCTGGTCATCCCTCCCTGAAGTGTTCCTGCTGCCTGCAGGAGTAACACTCACTGCAGGCTGTTCAGGCTCTACTGCCTGTGTGGCTCCTTCATGGGCTACACTGGGTCTGGTGGTTGTTGTTTGTTGCCATTCAATGGCAATGTGTGCTAATGTTGCAGTAACTTCAGCCACTGACATACCCACTGGGATACTATTACCTGTGCCTGACCTCCACTTTAATTGCATTTCAATTGTTGGAGCACTACTGCAATTTGCTGAGGGAGTGTTACACCTCATTTCAATGTATGTAACATTTTCTCTGCAACTGCAGAAAAAAACTGGCTGAGAATAGCCTTTGAGGGGCTGTGCCATACTTATCAATTACCTTTTTTCCTCAGGAACTTCTGCAGCTGCACTTTTTTCCACAGTCCGTATTGTATTTTTTCTATAGCTGCAGAGGTTTTTGTGAATAGCACTCAGAGTAATTTCCTCTTTTTTTCTGTAGCTACAGAAGTTTGGGGGACTGAGGGAAGGTTTTGCACCTTCAGAAAGCTTTGTGAATCCTGTCCCAGGTATCAACGTCTGAAAAACAGGGACAGTGATCAAAGGGTGGAGGGTGCCACTAGGCACCAGGGATCAACGTCTGAAGAATGGGGACAGCGACTGGAGGGTGGGGAATGCCACCAGGCAAGGCAAGGCCAATTTTATTTGAAAGACACTCATCCTGGAGGCTCTGGGAGCTGTACAATAAATAAAACAATAACAAGAAACAAAACACACAATACAATCACAAAATAAGTAATGCACATTAAATCAGTACATTTAAATAGATAAATCAGAATGACTAGAATAACTAATAAATAAGGAGCTAAAATGGCCAGGGATAAAAATAATCTCAAAAGTCAGGCCAAGAAAATTCATAAAACAAAGTCTGGGAAGGCCTGATTATACAGTAAGGCCTTGAGGCAGACTTTAAATATCTCTATTAATGGGGCCTTTCTTATAGCTGAAGGTAGTGAGTTTCACTGGATGGGGCCAGTGACACTAAATGTTATGTCGCCGGAAGTTTTCAACCTCATCCTGGGAATTGCAATGAGGTCTCTGGAGGAGGAAGAGAGGAGGGAGTGGACCAAGACAGCAGGTGTTAGAAGGTCCTTTAGGTAGCCAGGGCCCAGGTCATGTAGGCCCTTAAAGGTGAGTAAGCCCACCTTAAAGAGGACCCTCCACCTGACCGGCAACCAGTGCAGTTCACACAACACCGGGGTGATATGGCAGTACCTAGACTGCCCCATCAACAGTCTGGCAATTGCGTTCTGCACCAGCTGCAGCCAGTGGAGGGTAACTCCAGAGACCCCAAGATAGAGTGCATTACAGTAGTCAAGTTTAGATGTCACAAAGTCATGCACCAATGTAGGGAGGTCCAGGGGCGGAACTAGGGGTTTAATCCTGGCAATATTCCTCAGATGGTAAAAACTGATATGGACAACGGAAGCCACCTGAGATTTAAGCACCAATCCACTGTCAAGAATAATACCAAGATTCTGCACCCTAGAGGAGGCCCTCATGGGTACAGATCCAAGGAAAAGTCCCATCTGTGTGCCAGAAGCCATCCTATCATGTCCTCTGTTTGACTCTGCCACCAGCACCTCCATCTTATCGGGGTTGGGCTGCAACAGCTGGAAGTCATCCAGTCATTGATCTCAGCAAGGCAGGTGTTTAGCACATCCACAGTGCTGGATGTCCCAGGGACAAAGGAAAGATACAGCTGGGTATCCTCAGCATAGCAATGAAAACCCAAGCTGTACTTCCTAATGAGCTCTCCCAGGGGCAGCCATGTACACAGTGAACATCAGTGACAAGACTTAACCCTGGGGTACTCCGCATGACAGGAAGCTAGAGGAGGATGAGAAATTCACCATCACTACCCTTTGCCTTCTGTTAGTGAGAAAAGACTCAACCCAGCAGATAACAGTGTCAGCAAGTCCACAGAATTCCCTCAGGCAACCGAGCAACACACAATAGTCCACCGTGTCAAATGCTGAAGAGAGATCAAGAAGAACAAGAATTGTCCCACCCCCTCAATCTCTCGCCCTAAAGAGGTCATTATGCACCTGAACTAACGCAGTTTCAGTGCTGTGCCTCACACGATACACAGACTGGAGGGGCTCATATAGATCATAGACCACGAGGTGTTCCTCAAGCTGAAGCACCACAACCTTCTCTACAATCTTACCCAGGAATGGAAGATTGGAGATGGGACGGTAATTCACCTTTACATCTGGGTCTAAAGATGGTTTCTTCAGAAGGGATCTCACCAATGCCTCCTTCAAAACATTGGGGAAGACTCCTGTGATAAAGATCATCGGGCTATCAAGGCAAACACCGGGCCAACAGAGTCAACACATCCCATCAAGTAATGTGTTGGCACAGGGTCCAGTTCACAAAACATGCACCTCAGCTGAGAAGCTGCCCCAATGACCTCAGCCACCTCCACCAGTCTAAACTCATCCCAGCAAGGCGGAATGCACTTTGGACACCCACGGCGACCAATGTCGGCCATAATGTGGCTCACTGGTGCAATCCCTTACCTGATTGCAGACACCCTGTCCAAGAAGAACCAAGTAAACTCTTTACATAAAGCATCTGAAAAAGCTTTTTTCAGCTGTAGACAGGCTGGATGAAGAAGCCTGTCCACAGTCCAAAACAGTACAGTTGGTCAGTTCCTCCCGGGCGGCAATATTTCTGGACAGGAACTCTACCTTCTTACGGTTGATTGCCCTCTAGTACATACCATAATGTGTACGCAGGACCAGTTTGTCCACCTCCAGCCTGGTCTTCTGCCAGCAGCACTCTAATCTCTGACTCACAGTCATCACCTTGAGATTCCCATCAAACCAAGGGGACCTCAAGTGAGAAGATTTGGGTCGTACACTAACCGGTGCGAGGGAGTTAAGCGCATCAGTTAACACCTTATTATAGGCTGCAACTGCAGTGCATGTACCCCCAGTGCATGTGCTGTCTAACCTACATAGATCAGGCATCACCAGAAAACCCTCAGGGGTCACACCCCTCAAAGGGCGATAACTAACCATCTCCATAGGGAAGGGCTCTCAGGGGGACTCCCAAACTGGACCTCCACCATGCAATAATTGGACCAAACAACCCGAGCAGTCTTGAGATTATTTATCTCAAGCCCCAGAGAGAATTCCAGGTCCAACATGTGGCCATCCTGGTGGGTCATGGAGGAAACTTCTTGTGACAGGCCCAGAGATGACATCATCTGGAGGAAGTTATAACCAAGCCGAGATGATTCATCATTGTTGGCCCAAACACTAAAGTCCCCCAGCACTAAACATCTAGGGGCCTCCAATGTTTCACCGATGACAAAGGTGGCTACTTCCTGCAGGAATTCTCCTGCTGCCCCAGGGGGGTGGTAAATCAGGAGAGTCCTGCAGCCTGTGCCCAGACCCCTATGAATGGCCACACATTCAAATGAACCTGGTGTTCTCACCGGGTGCAGGGTGAAGCCCAGTTCAGATCTAAAACAGATGGCTAACTCCTCCCCGCCCCTGACGTTCCACTCTGCAGCAGTGCACTACAGTATACCTGGGCGGGATGGCATCCGCCAGAACCAGGCCAGCATCATCATCCACCCAGGTCTCTGTAATGCAAGCCAGATTGACTGAAGAAATCAAGTCTGCTATAATTGCAGTCTTGTTTCTAATCAGTCTGGCATTACAATGCACTGCCCTCAGGGGATTTATGGACAGTGCAGCCCCTCTGGCTGCCTGCCTACAAAGTCTGGTGGGAACCCTGGTGACGAGCACTAACCATATCCAGCTTCTCTCTGGGGTTGGTCAAAGTCCAGGGCACCTTCTACACCTCACAACATCAATACTGCCCCCTATCGCAGTGTACGGGGCATCCCTCCACAATGATCAATGCGGTTCCTCTTTATCCCAACCTCCTGACAGCATCTTGCTGTGATGGAAGAAACTGGGAGGTCAGAAAGAGGCCACAGATTGAGCAGCTGGGATGCTCCGGACACTATCCAAGCCCACCCCAGGCCCCTTTCTTTTCCCAGACACATCCTGCCTGACTAACAGTCCCGAGTCACAATACCCACTATACAACAACACATATCACAGACATACACTAGAATAACAACCCTAAACCATACAAACCTCATGTATACATTCTTTAACTGAAACATTCCTCACCCACACTCAAAACACTCCCACCCACAATCCAAAGAAGTAGGAAGCCTGCAATTAAATCTAAATATAGATCAGGAGAGCAGTATGCAGCTCATAAATAAAATCCAAATGCTCAGGATTATTTCAAATTATGAATAAAACAGAAGTCTAAAAATGATGCCAGTCCAACGCCAAGGCTACTTTCTGGCAGGGGCCCTCTCACTGCCCCTGTCACCAAGTAGGCAGATATTTATGGCAAACAATATGAAATGCAACCAAGAACATACTCCCATGGGTGCCCCAGTACTTCTCTCACTAGCCACTGGGACCTGAGAGACGTTATCTGAGTTTGGAGATCTTCTGGCCCCCTAATCGATAATTCACGGGGTCCCAGGTCCAAGTCCCAGAATACAACTCCTACAGGCAACACAGACCAGCCTCTCAAGACTGGAAAGCAGCCAGAGACCCCACACAATGCATTGCAGAACCAGCCAGACAATCGACTGACAGTCCACCCTTTCAATGAAGCAGGAGCACCCTCAGCCACTGCAAACCTCAGAAGATGCAGCTAACAGCCCAACAGATCAGGGTAAACATCACTGGCCATCTCATAGAAAAAGAAGCACCAGCAAGGTGCAAAGTTCCAAAAGGCTGGTGGCCACACAAACTGTAGACTGTAGAATCCTGTTGTCCAAACCGGCAGACTTCAGTTGGGAAGAGAAATTCCTCACAGTCAGCCCCTCCGCTCTTTGAGGGGACACCTTCCCATAGGATACAATACTAGACACCAGAGATCAATGTCTGAAGAACAGGGACAGTGATTGGAGGGTGGAGGGGTGCCACTAGACACCAGGGATCAATGTCTAAAGAACAGGGACGGTGATCGGAGGGTATGGGATGCCACTAGATACCAGGGATCAACATCTGGAGAATGGAGATGGCAATTGGAGGTGGGGTGCCACTAGACTCCAGGGATCAACCTCTGGAGAACAAGGATGGTGATTGAGGGTGGGGAGTGCCACTAGACACCAGTGAATACAGATAAATGAGGATTGGTGACAGCAAGTAGGGTGGAGGTTCCACTAGGCACCAGGGAATACATTTTTTAATGTATGCAGACAGCCATCAAAGGGGGGTGGTGGTTGTCACTAAACACCAGGCAAAAGGGCATCTCACAGCTCACTTTGCAGCCAATAGCACGAGTTCAGCTGCAGCAGCAAAAGGGAAGAAATTCCCACTGTTCTCATACAGACAATGTGGGGAAGCATTCTTCTCACTAAACTGGGCACTCAGAATTATGGGTGCCCAGAAAAGGCATTTTTGGCCAGTATACTTAAAACAAACATCAAAATCTAGCTAAACAGGTCCAGTTTAGTTAGGTTCTGATGTTTGTTTATTAAAATCACAGCATTTTTGCATATTTTCTACATTTGTTGGTTTGTGGAAAGGTTAATAAGATGGGGGTTGGCATGCCACAAAAAAATGTTTGTTGCCTTGCCAAACAAATGGCGCGAAAGCAAAATGTGTAATTGAGGCATCAAAATGTTACTTTCACCAAAGAACGTTATCTCAAAACCCCTACTGTGCATGCACAATTTGGAAAGCAAAATTTAAAGCCTTATAACTCTGGAACCCTTTGATATTTGTTCACCAGATCTGTCAAAGGCACTACCTTGGGACATGACACATGTCCCCTGCAAGTTTGAGGCAACAGTGTCTCGCTGCCTATATTACCTTTTTGTCCCACCTCCCATCCCTGTCCAGGCCTCCTTTGAATACACTCTTGCCCCTCCTGCCTCGGTGTGCACCCACCCTTTTGGCTCACACCGACCCTGCTTATTACCTGACCTAGCTGGAAAGTGCAAGCGAAGAACTACTTGTGCTTTGTGAAATGCCCCACACTTTCTACCTCAGCTGCTAGCTCTTCTCAACCAATTGTGGAATCTGGGAAATCAGTACTACCGCACTCCCTGATTACACACACTCTTTGGACCCTAATCAACTCGGCCACAGCACACAAATGAAGCCAAAGCTCACTGCCGAACTGCAGAGCTAAACTATATTGCGTTCTGTGAAGCACAGTCTGACAGCCAAAAGACAACCTATACTTTACGGGTTTCATCCACAATACACTGGATCAGGGAAACTGTGTTAGTGTAGTGTTCATTGACCTAACAAAAGTGTTCGATACTGTCAACCATCTGTTTCTACTCATACAGTTGTCTTCTGTTGGGCTCTCCAGTGATGCACTACTCTGGTTCAAAAGTTATCTGGTGGGCTGGTTCCAGCAAGTAAAGATTGCCAATGTCACATCAGACATAAGCTGGTCCTCTCTGGCGTACCCCAGGGCTCTATTTTGGGACCTCTACTCTTTAGTGTTTTCTGGAACAAGCTTCCTAGCTCCTGCCACCGGAAAGTACTGCTCTATGCATATGATGCTGTCATCTACTCCAGTCACCATGACACCGTGCTCCTTGAGCATAATCTACAGCTTGATTTTGAGCATGTTGAAAAATGGTTCTGCTCCCACAAACTGGTCCTGAACTACAGCAAAACTAAGATTATGCTATTCAGCACTGTGCATAGCAAACACAAATCCCAGTCCCTCTCCATCAGAAACTGCTCTGGTGTCCTGCTTGATTGGGTCTCACAGTTTAAATATCTAGGCATCATATTGGACAGCTTCCTCTCATATTCGCAGCACATTGATAATGTTACAAAGGCTGTTAATATTCGGGTTGGCCTAATATGCAGGCACAAGCAGAGCATGACTGCGGATGCCCTTAGACTGGCAGTCCATAGGTCTGTAACCTCCATCATCGACTACGGCCTAGCCATCTAGGGCTCCGCTTCCCCTACTGCCCTCTGCAGGATAACTGTGGTACTCAACAAAGCTTGTAGAATTCTTATGGGCACTGCCCGTCTAACTCACACCTATGACCTGTACGCCAAAACTGGATGGCTTCCGCGCGTTAGCAGGATAAAATATCAGACCTGCCTGTTAGCTAAAAAGGTGCTCCTTGGTCTCATGTCACCAGGTGTCCTAAAGCTCCTAAACACCAACTGTTTCTCCCAGCGTACCCGAAGTGCTAGCTTTTAAACCTTCCAGGTCCCCAGATGTTGGCCCTCCATAGGGTACAGGTTGTTTGCCTACATAGCACTTCACTGGTACAATGTACTGAACTGTGATATCCTGACTACTCCTAAACTTGGCCCCTTCAAACGGCTGCTTCAGCAGCACCTCTCCTCTACTGGTAACTGTGACTGTTTCACCTAATGGAGGCCACCTCCCTACGTACACCAGCTTAAGACGGCTCACAATGCTCTTACACAACTTTCTACCTACTTCTGCAGTCTTCCTGTTTGCCCTTCCCCATCCTTTCCTCCCTCTCCCCTCTTTTCCCTTCTCCCCCTCACCCCCACCACACATACCCTTATCTGCAAACTGGCACTTCTCTGACCCTCTGACCCCTGTCCTTTGCCCACCTCCTACCTAAGCACTTCTTCCACCCTACTCCCTCTCTGACAACAGCCCTCCAGCTTGCCTACCCTTCCCTGGTCTTCCCTTTACTGGCCTCACTCTACTTGTGCTCTTTCGAGATCCCAGTCTTAGGTAGTCTCTCCCTATGTATCATTGTAATGGTTTTAATTCTGTCTTTTTTGTGTAATTGGATACCATGTAACTTTGTTCACCTTTGTATGATTGTTACCCTCCATTATGACATGGGACCTTTGTAAATGAGCTGTTCTTGCTCACAGGTAATGTAATCCAAGAGTCTAATAAATAAATAAAATAAAAAAAAAATGGGTACAGATCCAGTACCCTCCACCTCTGTTCATATGATTTCCCTTGCACACCGTGCACCATCTTGGTTGCTCGTCTCTGAACCCTCTCCATCCCCTCAATGCCCTTTCATAGGTGTGGTCTCCAGAACTGGACCCCATACTCCAGGTGCAGCCTCACCATAGCATTGTAAAGCAGCATCAACACTTCCCTCCTTGTGCTAGTTATGCCCCTCCCAATGCTTGCCAACATTCCATTTGCCTTCCCTACTGCCTTGCTGCACTGGCTACCCACCTTAAGGTTGCTTAATATTATAATCCCCAGATCCATCTCCTCCTCTGTTTTTTTGATTTTCTTCCCTCCTAGGGTGTAAGCTGTTGACAGGTTTTTACGCCCCAGATGCATCACTGCACACTTTTTGGCATTAAATTTTAGTTGCTAGGTTTCTGATCACCCCTCCAAAATAGACACACCCTTCCCTCCAGACCTTCTGCTATATCACTGATGTATATATTAAAAAGGAGGGGTCTCCTCACCTTGGAATGCACTCCATTCGCCATCACTCTCTGGCTTCTGCCCACCAATCAGTTTTCCACTCAATTATTTTCCATCCCACCCCTAAGCTTTCCAGCTTATTTACTAGCGTTCTGTGAGGGATGGTATCGAAGGCCTTAGTGAAGTCCAGATTGGCTATGTCCACTGCCCCTCCCTGGTCAACCACCTGCATCACCCAATTGAAGAACTCTGTCAGGTTCATCTGGCATGATCTCCCATTCAAGAAGCCATGCTGACTTTCATCTTGCAGCTTGCTGTCCACAAGGTAGTCTACCACCCTTTCCTTTATTAGTGCCTCCATCACCTTGCCCACCACCAGGGTGAGGCTAACCAGGCGATAATTTTACACCGCCTCCTTACTGCCCCCCTTGTGCACTGGCACCACATCCACCCTTCTCCAGTCCCCTGGCACACACAGCCTGTATCCAGGGAGAAGTTAAACAGTTTCATCAGTGGGGCTGCCAACTTCTTCCTCTGTTCCCGGAGTGCCCTCTGCTGCAAGCCGTCCAGCTACATTGCTTTGTCCACATTTAACTTACCCAGTTTCTCCCTTACCCTGTCTATGCTGAACATGCTAGGGTCTACCTGTTTGCCTTCCCTACCCCTCCTCCCAGCTCAGGTCCCCCCCCCCGTGAAGACTGAACAGAAGTAGCTATTTAACTCCTCTACTTTCTCAAAGTCCTCCCTATCCCCTCAAATTTATTATGCCCTACCTCACCTTCTTTCTTTCCCCCACATACCTAAAAAAGTTTTATCTTCTCTTTTGGCCTGCTTTGCTATTTTCTCTTATGTCCACTTTTGCCCTCCTTATCTTCTGCTCTGCAACCCTCCTCTTCTCCCTATAAGTCTCCCTGTCCTCCTCCCTTTGTTTCATCTTATATTTCCTGAATGCCCTTTTCCTTTCCCTAACCATCCCTGCCACCTCCCATGTGAACCATAGAGGTTGCCTCCTTTTTCTTTTCTTCCTAACCTTCATAATGCAAATTTCAATGTCTTTCAATACCCCTCCTTTGATAACTCCCCTAACTCCTCCACATCTCCTATATTCCCCTTCCCTGCCATTTCTTCCCCAAATATCCTCCTCATTCTGTTAAAGTTCATCTTTCTGAAGTCCATTATCCTAATTCTCATCCAATTTGTCTCCCTCCCCATCTTTACCCTGAACCTTACAGTCCTGTGATCACTTGTACCTAGTCCGTCACCCAGCACCACCTCTTCCACACTTCCCCATTTGGGAGTACCACGTCCAGCAGGTTATCACCCCTAGTGGGCTCCCTAACCATCTGTTGCATGGATACCCTTTGTAGTGCCTCTACTCTAATTTCGTTACTACTTTTGGTCTCAAAGTTAGCCAGTTTGAGAGGTACCCCTGCTGATCAATGCACACTTTTTAAAGTTTCTGAGTACATCTCAGGCATTGTACAATGAGGTTTGAACACCCCTGAACACTACCAAAGATGCCCGATGTGGTCATGGCTGGAGAACAGGCTTGCAGCCACAAACCTCATCACAGCTCTCATGGCTCCTCCTTTCTCATCCTGCTGCAGGCTTCTGCTCACATCCAGCATGGCCTTTTGGGCATAGGAACACCCTAGACTCTTCAGGTACTCTACCCATGTTCAGTATCAGATTCAGTTTACTTTTTAGAGTGGTAGCACTCTCCCAGGGGTGGATCAGTAGAATAGCCAATAAAATATATCACCTGTACTTGTTAAAACACTGCAGTCACAAATATATAGTGAATGTAAAATATTAAATATGTATTCAAACTTTGCAATATATACAGCAAACTAATTGGCAACATAGGCAGACACACACACTAGGAAATCCATAATTAAAAGTTTTAAATACAAAAGTACAAAACAGGAAAACACTAACTGAACAGACTTAAATTTTAGATCTTAACTTACCCTTTAGATGACTATGGGCCCCATATTCAGAAATGACCATGTGCACTGCACTGACGGAGTGCTGCACCACAATAGCACATGGCCACCTCAGGGCAATATACAGTTAGCGCACTAACCAGAGCATGATAACAATCTAAATATGGGGCTGTTTCAGTGCACTGCAGAGTTACTGTGAGCAATGCCAACACATGCCCTGATTGAATGTGGCCCACAAGAGTCCAATGGAGATAGCATGGCTCAAACAGGATATTGGCATGTCTCCTGTTGGCCATATTTAGCTCTAACATGCTAATGAGTCCTTGAGCATGCAAGGTGAAATGGGTAATTTGCATGTCTATTACGGGCTCATTAGCATACGTGCATCAGAAGTCCTCCCCACCTGAGATGTATTGTGTAGGTCCTGGTAGTCTAGTGGTCCCTCACCCCCAACTGCCAGTCCTGTAAGTAGTTTCCATTTACTGGTAGTCTAGTGGGCCCCCACCCCACCCCCAAACATGCAACTGAACCCCTCCTGTCCGGTCGTCTCAGGACCCTTGACAGTCAACCCCACACACACCCTCACTATGGGTACAACTGCCAAAATATGGCATTTGGGACAGTGACTGGCATTGCCTTCCACTTACCACCTCAGCCAGTTGCCATTTGTCAATCAGTGAGCAATTACATGCTTACTGTAGAAACAGCTGTTTCTACAGTAAGCGCGTGATGCCAGGATTTTGATGTGGTCAAGAAAGCTATTTTTCAGATAAATAGTATCATATGTGAGAAGGCCTTTCTACCATTCTCTTTTTTTGATTGGTTGGATTATGTGAGGAGGTCCATGATTTGTCAGTCCAGGCAATGTGCACATGCAGCACTACTCTACTTAGGGGGGGGGGGCTTCATGTACCTATAGTAGATGGTATAGAACAGCTGGAACAAGTGGTAGCCAAGTACTGTAATGCTCGTATCAATCCACTAGATGAAAAAGTTAACTCTTTTGTATATATTTTAGTTGCACTGAGAATCTACAAAGGCTGTTGTAGACCATATTGAACCTATGCCACGTGACTTGATTTGCTGCCTTTAATGTATGTCTCCATATTCCAAAAATGGGAAGAAGGACTGTAACAGGATTTGTTTCTGGTATTAGTGGCTAAACTTTATTTTGTTCTACAGAATGCCCCCTAGAGTTTGATACAAGGATTCATATATCTACATCTATAAATAGATATAGATTGATGTATATATTCTATATTCTCTGCAAAAAAAAAACTTTTTTTAATTTAATTTTTATTGAGAGTTTGACACACAGTAACAATTAAGGACTGTTGTAACATCAGTATTATGTAACATCATATATGATATACTGCTACAGTCTTTTACAAAATAATTACAATCTTACATACTGAATATGCTCTTTTCCTTCATTTGTAAGACACTTCCACAATATCTACTGAGGTTGAGGTTTAAGAAGCCTCATCTAATGGTAATTATAATTCCTCATGTTATCTCGACTGGAGCTACCTCTTCCATGCCACTCCCCTTATGGAATCACTAAGGAACAAATGTTCTGTCTATTTGGGCCATGTGCAGTATCCACCTCTACCACTTCAGGTTGAAAGCTGATAATTTATCTTCAAGGCCTGCAGTCAATTTTTCCAAATAGAAAATTGACATGACTATATCTCTCCAGTCTTCTCCATGGGTATGACTGGTTTCATCATCTCCTAGTGACTGCTTTTTTACCTGCTAGGAGAAATATTGGCAGTAAGGTTTTAAACCAAGAGGGTCGATGTGTGAGCAAAATCATCAAAAGGATCATTTCATCCATCAGCTCAACTGTTTCCCCTAAACATAGAAACATAGAATTTGACGGCAGATAAGGACCGCTTGGCCCACCCAGTCTGCCCATTTCCCTACCTAATGGATAAGCTTCAGATCCTAGTTAATCAGCAGCCTACTTCTTCCTACCCCTACCCCCTAGAATTGCCTTATGACTGTCCTATGCATGCTTGAATTCCACCACTGTTTTTGACTCCACAACCTCCTCCGAAAGGCCGTTCCATGCATCTACAACCCTCTCTGTGAAAAAATATTTCCTAAATTACCTCTGAGCCGCACCCCCATCTTCAAATTGTGCCCCCTTGTTCTTGCATACCTCTTTTTTTGAAAGATGCTACCCTCTTGGACTTTGTTGATTTCCTTGAGGTACTTGAAAGTTTCTATCATGTTCCCCCTCTCCCTCCTTTCCTTGAGGCTATACATATTAAGATCCTTAAGTCTCTCTTCATATGTCTTCCAGAGCAGACCCTGCACCATTTTAGTTGCCCTCCTCTGGACAGCTTCCATCCTGTCTATGTCTTTGCAGAGACTGGGTCTCTAGAACTGCACGCAGTACTCCAGATGGGGTCTCACCAGCTGTCTGTACAGAGGGATAATAACTTCCTGTTTTCTACTGGTGATGCCTCTCCCTATGCATCCCAGTATCCCCCCAGCCCTCCTTGCTGCCCTCTCACATTGCTTGCCCACCTTTAGGTCATCTGATATGACTACCCCCAGGTCCCTTTCAATTGTTGTTGTTGTTAGTATCTCATCCCCCATTGTGTACTCTTCCCCTGGGTTTTTGTTTCCCAGGTGCATTACCTTGCACTTTTTAGCATTGAATCTAAGTTGCCATACATTTGACCATTCCTCTAACCTTGCTAAGTCCCTTCTCATTCTTTCCACCCCACCTTGTGCATCAATTCTGTTGCAGATCTTTGTGTCATCTGCAAAGAGACATACCTTTCCTTCCAGTCCCTCTGCAATGTCATTTATAAAGACATTGAAGAGGACAGGTCCTAATACTGAACCCTGCGGTACCCCACTAGTAACCCCCTTTCTTCAGAATGGACTCCATTTACTATTACTCTCTGTGTCCTATTCTCCAGCCAATTCTTTACCCAGGCTGTCATCTTGGGACCCACTCCCAGGCTGGCTAACTTGTATATCAATATTTTGTGTGGGACTGTGTCAAATGGCTTGCTAAAGTCTAGGTAGGCCATGTCCACAGCCCCTCCCTGATCTACTACTTTGGTCACCCAGTCAAAGAAATCTATCAGATTCATCTGGCATGACCTTCCCGCTGTGAATCCATGCTGCCTTGGGTCCTGTGCCCCTCTGGCCTCTAGATACTCAACAATTGTTTCCTTCAGATGTGATTCCATAATTTTCCCTATCACTGAGGTTAAACTAACAGGTCTGTAGTTTCCTGCTTCTGCCCTGTTCCCACTTTTGTGAAGGGGAATCACATCTGCCCTCCTCCAGTCCTCGGGTACCACCCCATCCTCCCATGATTTGTTAAAGAGGGTAGTCAGTGGTGTCACTAGTTCTACCCATAGTTCTTTTAGAATTCTGGGATGAATCCCATCAGGCCACATTGTTTTGTCCACCTTCAGTTTTAAGAGTTCTTTCAGAACCCTTTCTTCTGTAAATGGGCTGGTATCAACTTCATATCCAGAGTGTTTCTATTGTTTATTTTAGGTACCTCCCTCTTCATTTCTAAATACTAAGCAAAAATATTTTAGTATCTCTGCCTTTTCACAGTCACCCTCTGCCCACCCACCCCTTTATTAAGCCTCACAATTCCCCAGCTTTTCTCGAAGAGAACACCAAAAAGGAGTGAACAGAGGACACAACCAGAAAACATGGCCTAAGTCTGCTAATTGACACCAGCAGCCCCTCCGACGGGCTCCATGCTGTGATTGAAGGTATTTAGATAATATCGCTGGAGCTCGAAAGTATCTGCTTCTACACTTCCATGTAAATTCCCACCAAACACTGAATTTGTCATTTTAACTACTGGAAGTGTAGATTTTATCCATGTTTCATAAGATATTGAGGAGCCCAAGTCTCTGTTCCAAATGCCAAGCACAGAAGAGGTGGAATCACCTGAGTTCTCTCTCCAGATCTTATATAGTTGGCCTATTAAATGGAATCCCAACTGCCAAATTAGTATGATTATTATTAAACTAAGTAGGGGGGCTGCAGTGTGGGGAACCTGATAAAGTCCTCTGATTGCTGTTGAATGTATCCCCTGACTTGCAGGTATCTATATTTATCCCTCAGGAGCAAACCGCAGCTTCACTGGAAGGATTCAAAAGAAATTACATCTTGTGATTTCAGGAACTGATGAATAAAATGTAAGCCCAAATGACACCAAGATTTAAAGGCAGTGTCCATGAGACTAGGCTGGAAATGCTCATCTGCAGATATTAACCGAGTATAGTAAAAACATCGGCAAACCTTGGATGCTTATGTAAACGATACCACACCTTCAATGTTTGCAAAGTGATGTTGGTGAAATGTTGGGGGGGGGGTTTGTTTGTAGAGAACAGCATAGATACAACATCATGAAGGTCATTAAGTAGGAATTCAATATCCTTCCACGGGGCCCTGTACTGTGATATCAGCCAAAGCAAGGCTGTTCTTAGATATGCTGCCTTAACATGTAATTCAAAATTCGGAAGATGTAAACCTCCCTGTGCTAGTGGAGGATAAGAAAACGTACCCTGGGACACTGTCTGACCCAGATAAAATTGGATAGCATCTTGTACCAAAAGGCATGAAAAAAATGAGCCGGTGGGAGGGGGAGGGGCTGGAATAAATAAAGCAATCTGGGTAAGACATTCATGAGAATTGCTTCAATTTTCTGAAAAAATGAAAGCATTAGCCTACTCCATTTGTTCAGATCATCTTGTATTGTCTTTTTAAGGGGCTCATAATTGACTAAATCTAGGTTGCTTAAGTCTTTAAGAATAAAGATATCCAAGTATTTTATCTGCATCCTGAATCATTTAAATGGAAATGACTGTTTAAGGGATTCCAAGGAGGTAAAATTAAAAGATAATATTTCCATCTCGGCAAGATTTAATTTAAATCCCGCTAGTCTCTCAAACTTATCCAATAGGCTCTACACCACTGGTACAGACCACTCTGGGGACAGCAATGTTAGAAAAACATTGTCTGCAAAAAGCCCTATCTTATATTCAACCTGACCCAGAGGTATATCCTCCACCCCACCTCCCTGCGTAGTGCTGCAGCCAAAGCTTCCATATATAATGCAAATAAAAGAAGGGCGAGTGGGCAACCCTGCCTCATTCCTTGTTGTAATTGAATGGGGGGGGGGTTATTCAGCCATTAACCCTAATGTAAACTTGTGGGTCAGAATAAATAGTCTGAATCCAAGCCATAAATGTATCCAGAAACTGGAGGGTCGACACAGTATCCCACAAAAATTTCCAGGACACCCTGTTGAGCGAATTTACAGCATCCAAACTAAGAAAGACTGATGGGATCCTCCTAGCCTGAACAAACTTAGCCAACAATAATATTCTACAAACATTATCCATTGTGTTCCGATTTTTAATAAAACTGGCTTGATCTGAATGTATCAGAGACTGCAGTATGCCTTCCAAGTGGGAGGCCCAGATGGCCTTAAAGATTTTATAATCAGTGTTCAATATCGATATTGGGTGGTAAGAGGATGGTTCCATCCTGTCTTTATCTGGCTTTTGGATTGGTGCTATTACCACATACGCCCATGATGTTTGAGGACACTTTCCTTCAGTCACTTCACTGAAAGACCCAAGTATAGTGGGCAATAGTAGTCCTAAGAATTTCTTACACCATTCAGAGTTGAAGCCATCAGGCCCCGTACACTTCTAGGTTATAGTGGCTTGAATATAATGAAGAACCTCCTCCGCAGATATAGGTCTCTCCAAGATATGTTTCTGGTCCTCAGTCAGCTGAGGCGGGGATAAATCAGCCAAAAGCTGGAGTTGATTGATAATCTGATTGATAAAGATTTTGATAGTAAGAGAAAAATGCCAACTGAATTTTTTCCTCCCTGTATGTAGGTCATTTTGATTGGAGCTGTTTTATTTTCATTATTATTTTTTTAGGTTTTCTTATGCATACGCAGCTTACGAGCCAAAGTACATAAGCCTCGGGACCCCCCCTCATTGTGAGCATGTTTTAAATACTGCAAAGTTTGCTGGACTTTTCAATCGATTAAATTCTGGAGTTCACTTTGAACATTCTGATTTTTAACTGCAACCCCCTATCTCACTCCCTATATAAAAGCTCATATTCCTGGAGCCACTGCATTATTTCCTGGTATTTCTTTTCAGAGTTTCTCTTTTTGCCGTTGTATAGGATACTACTTACCCTCTAAGGACAGCCTTCAGGGTATCCCACTGTATTGTTTTAGAGACCTCTGCCGTACTGTTCTCTTGAACTGTTTGGGGAATACACTGTTGCATAACAGCAGTAAATTACTGATCTTTTAACAGGAGAGCATTTAAACACCAGACATTGTTTCTGCCTCTTACCCAGATCAAGTTTTAGGAACAGGGAATGGTGATCAGAAAGAACTCTAGGACCCACTAAAATATCCCCAACTATGCTGTAGTGCTCACATGAAACAATAAAGTAATCCAATCTTGAATAGCTATGGAATCTGGGGGAATAATAAGTGTAACCTCTCTGAGATGGGAACATTTTTCTCCAAATGTCTATCAGTCCCAGCTGCTCGAACGATCCCCTCAGAAAGTGGAGTGCATTGGTCACTCTATGAACATGTTGACTACTAAAATCAAGGTCTAAAAACCAAGTCATATTAAAGTCTCCACCCAGAACCAATACTCGATCCAAAAGCTCCAGCACTCTATATAGGGACATCCGGACAACCGGGACCGACAACTGTGGGGGGGGGGGACAAACACTAACCAATGTAACACTCTGAGAATACAAAACACCTTGCAGTATTACATATCTCCCTTGTGGGTCAACGTGGCTTATGGACTTCTAATGGTGCGGTTTGAGGGACCAAGACAGCTTCGCCCCTCTTCCGTCTGCTGGAATGTGAAGATGAATTCACCCTACAGTATATCACTTCCCCCATTGTAACTTAAGGTGTTCTGCTTCATAGAGGTGTGTTTCTTGTATGAAATATACATCTGCTGCTTGTTTTTTAATATATTGTATGAATCTCAATCTCTTAATTGGATTCCAGTCAAGATCCCAAATTTCCTTGACATGAAACATCTTTACTGACACCGAAGGAGGCCATCCAGAGACATCCATCCTCCCCCAGCCATCCTGTAAGACTCAATGCAGCAGACCAGTAGCAAGATAAACATTGCATCTGCAGGAACCCTTCCTCTTCCCTAATGCCAAAAGGACTGTTCCATGTACTACTGCAAATAAGACTGTAACTGTAACCCTTACCAACTGTGCGTGTCTCTTATTTTTATTATAAAGGAACTAGTGAAAGAAAAACAAACCTAATAACAAATATTTCTTCATTAACCTTCCCCTACCCTCAGTTCTCTGCCCTCCCGAACATGCAAATTAACCAACAACAACCCATATAACAATAGAACTATATACAAAGTTGCTTCCAAAGAAGAGGTGGATAAAATCTTGTGCATCCAGCATCCCAGGTAAGAGGCTCCCAAATAACAGTCTCCTCCAGAGCAGGGGCAGCCACCACTATACCAGTGGCTTCAACTCTCTGTGAGGCCAGTAGGGCCCCAAAAAGGGTCAGTACTGCAAAAGAAATGCAGTAGCAACCCCAGTGTGGTGGTTCCATGGATTACCTCCTGCTACAGACCCAGGAGCCCATCATCTGCCACATTAAAACTGAATTTCCCTAAACACCTTCAGGACACAGTCAGCTAATTATTCCCTTGCACATATGATTGTTATCGATCCCTTCTCTCTCCCACTAGCCCTATTACTTTCCCTGCCCCCCCTGCATCTCCCCCTCCGGGGGGGACAGGTCATTAACGACATGCCTATCCCTTCCCTTACCTCGTCACTGTTCTGTCCCTCCTCCCTACCTTGCAACTTGGTACTAGAACTATTTTAGGGATCTCATTCCTTTATTTGACAAGCTCTTTCCATGGAATACCAATTTTAACCAGTTGGCTTCGTAGCTCTTAGAGCTAGTCATTGTTAACCAGCTACTCACATTTTTCCCTCCTTTAAAACAATTATATTCCAAGGTCACCTGGAAGTTTTATAGTGGTCTTAGGTGTTATTTCACATCCACTCCCACTATGATCCAAATGGTCTGGCAAGACTTGCAACTTGGGGAGGGGGAGCCCAAACCTGACCAACCCCAACTTTGCCAACTACTAACAGTCTTAGACCCCTTGTTGCAGTCCACCACTGAATGGTTGTGCCCTCACTTTAATGGGAGCGAGAAGGGATCCACAAGTCTCAAATATAATCAAAAACCTAGAAATTTGGAGGGGGAGGTCCTACTGAACAGCATTGTTATAGCCTTAGTGAACTCCAAAAATGATGGTAAATTTAACTACCATATTAGTACCATGTTCTGGATTAATAAATACATCCAATAACCCTATAGTCATTAAGATTGTAGGGAGGCAGGTCAGAAAAGCTAGGCTAGTTCTAGTTGTCCATGCTCTGAAGTATCATGGGGAAAGGAAAGGGTCCAGTACTGTCTCAAACAGACCAAATAAGACTGTTCGGTAGAGCGGAGCATGTTGCCTTTTCCAGATAGTAGAGACAGAGAATATAGATAAACTGAAGTGATGCAAGAAAAGTTAGGCCCTACTTCCAAAAGGTTGTCATCATACCCACTCATGCCAGCCTCCGCTGTGGTTTTATGGATTTAATGATGTCCTTTACTAGTTACCTGCAGAACTGCTATATAGTAGAAGGGGTGCAACATTCAGTATCATCCCTTTTTCAAACAATATTGCTGAGAAGTCGGCTTAGGAGCCTGTTGGTCTGGGCTCTAGGGTAAGAGACACTAGAGTCAGGAAGGAGACAGCAGCCACCCATGAGACAAACCCCTCATGAGTGAGCCCGTTGAACCATCCAGTGTCTCCCAGCCAGGATGCTAATTCCCCATCATTAAGAGAACAGGGGGTATAGTATTAATCATATTAGTTTGATCTAGGTGGCCTCCTCATCCAAGCTCACTCCACTGCAGCTCCCTGACTCCCTCCCGCCCGCATCCCCCCTGAACCCCCACCAATTCAGCTCCTGCCAGTTGATTCCATTAGACTGCAGGGCTGAAATATGAAGTTTGAAATTTAGTCTTGGAATTTCTACCAATGATTTATATTCCACTGACAAGAGGGAAGGGTAGACATAGCAAAGAACATGTCCCCCTTTGTTTTCAGCTCCGCTGGATGTGGGGACCACAAACCTTTGGAGGCCCTCTACAGTTACCTTATTGGGATCCATAAACCAACTGAGTACTCTGTGTAGTCATTTTTCCCAAATGATACAATGCAGTAACTATCTTTAAATAGGCAGATGCAGGCTACCGGGCAGGGGGTAACAGGGCCAGACAGGGAACAACAGCCACACGTAGGGCACATCTGAGGCCAGAAGACCACCCCAACTATCCTAGATGATCTGTACAAGGCAAAATGTACTCCACCACTAAAAGATCAGCAGGGATAATGCAAACATATTCTTTATTTTTAATATTTTGCATTTTCAGAGTGGACCTTTAACCCCAGCACACCCCACAACAACCCCTCACCTCCCCCAAACCACCCAAATCCCAGGGCACTGATCGGTTTCATTGTTCAGTTCCAAAGTCAGTCTCAAGGCTGTAAGGTTGGACTGTAATATTTTTGTAACTTCTGTAAGATTTCAGCCAAAGGCAGCACTGTGTCTTGTCATCCTCTGGAGTTTACTGGGTGATCATTGTTCCCCTGCATCATCACTCGATTGCCCCAGTCAGTGTATATGCCTCTGGCCTTTAGATCTTCCTTTGCCTCAGCTGTTGTGGCATAAATTTGCTGCCCTGAAGGATACTGAACAATAAGCTTTACTGGGTATGGGGTTCTAAATTTCAAATTATGTGCTCTGAGTTGGGGAAAAAAAGGGATATATTCCCTCCTCATGCGCTGCATTGATGTGGTATAATCATTGTCAAAGAATAGCCTGTTGAGCCCATAATATATGTTCTGTTGCCTCCATGCTTTTTGCAAAAGCTGATCCTTTATGGGGTAACTCTGGAATATCACAACAATAGAGTGTGGTTCAGCCTCGGGTCGAGATGACTTTGGGCCCAGCTCCCAATGCACTTGTTCAATGTCCAGAGCAAAATCAAGGCCCAATTCTAGTACAGTGAGTAGTATTTGATCAATAAAAGCTATGATGCCCAGACCCTCAGTGTTTTCCAGGAGACCGTAGATACGTGTATTTTTTCTATAGCCCCGGTTTTCAGAGTCTTCATGTCTGAGGGAAATTTGAAGCTGTTCCTGGGCTATCAAGGTGACATTGCCTCCAAACTGTTGAGGCAACTGGAGTTTGATGGAATCTGGTGGTCTACCTTGTCAGCTCGACTCTGCAGTTCACCAAGGTCAGTTCTCAGATCCCATATAGAGTCTCTCATTTCTACTCAAAATGCCTGTATAGCTACCAAAATCATCTCCATTTGTTTTTTCTGTTTTTTTTTCTCCTTATTCATCTTGTTGTCAATGGGATTTGCAGCTTTCTCCTGCTTAGAAAGGCTTTCCTTATCATACAGGCCACAATCCTTGCCTTCCTCCAGCTCCGCTAACTGCTGGTACTGGTTTCTTGTACTCCGCTCCATGGCCGGGATGATACTGGTATTTTGTAGCCACTGACCTAGCTTTATTTTTAATTATTATCTATAGAAAAGTCAATTTTGCTTTTAGTGGCTTTTTTGTACCAATTTAATAGAGGAGCCCCTGGGGATCTGCTGCTCATTCCTCCATAGCGCCAGCGGAAGTCTCTCTGCAAAAAAACTTTGTTAATGCACTATTAGGGTTCCAGTGACAAAAAAAGTTGGGAAATGCAGCCTTAGGGTTTCCAACCCTAACACCCCAACCTCACCCTGGATTTACAACCCCAACACCTCACCCCAACCCTAACCCTTACACCCCAGCCACACCCTGCAGGCACAAACAGGTGTGGGGTGTACAGTGGGATTGTCAACTCTAACACTCACCTCATTCCTTGTGTAAGTAAACTGAGATGAGTATAGTGTATGAGAATGGGGTGAGCATTAGGGTTGACAACCCCATGGCACACCCCATGCCTGTTCCTGCCTGCAGGGTGGGGTGGGTGTTATGGTTTGAAACCCAGGGAGGAGGTGAGGAAACTCTAAGACAACTTTCCCAACGTTTGTCGCTGGAACCCTAATGATGCATTAATTAAGTTAATTTGCATATAATTTCCTTACATTTTCAGGAAGTATAATCATAGGCTTATTTGCCTGTGGGAGTGCAGGAGGGCCCTGCACTCTGAACCATCCATCATTTTTGAGAGATTGTAATTGTATTCTTATTTCCCTGTGGGAGTGTAGGGCTCTTTGGGCCCTATGCGCCCATCACTCCATAATCCTCTGTGTATTTGCATCTGGGAGGGTAGGGCCCTCCGGGCCATGCACTGCATGTGTGCATAAGGCCTGTACTCCCATCACTCCATGACAGTATTCATATTTGTATGTCAGAGCACACAGTGCCATCCATCCATAATTTTTAAGATATTGTAATCATATCCCTACTTCCCTGTGGGAGCACAGAGCCCTCTGGGCCCTGCACTCCCATCACTCCTTACTAGTATCCTTATTTGCATGTGAGAGTGCAGGGCCCTTCAGGCCCTGTGCTCCAATTCATGCATAATTTTTGAGATAGTGTAGTGCTGCCCTTCATTGCCTGTAGGAGCGCAGGGCCCATGCCGTAGTATGCAGACCCAAAGAAATACCAGACACTGCAATTTTTGCCTATAGAAACCACAGGAAAATTTGAAACCTGTGTAATTCAACACCAAGTTAATATATTTTGACAAAACTAGCAAAAGGCACATCTGTGGGATAAGCCCCTTGTACCTAGAAAATTTCAGCACAAAACTGCAAACCATTTCTACACAGTGGAGTGACAAACAAATTACTCTGTACACCTCCATTACAATGTTATCCTATGGGGAAACAAATCAAAATTTAACCCCACAGAACTTCAGAGCAAAGTAATATATTTTCACCAAACCACCAAAAGGCATAAGGAAAGGCATCAACAGTAGAAAACAAAAGTTGTTATCCCTCTCTACAGACAGTTAGTGAGACCCCATCTGGAGTACTGCATGCAATTCTGGAGACCCCATCTCTGCAAAGACATAGACAGAGTGGAGGCTTTCCAGAGGAGGGCAACCAACATGGTGCAAGGGCTGCACCAGAAGACATACGAGGAGAGACTAAAGCAGCTTAATATGTATACCCTTGAGGAAAGGAGGGAGAAGGGGACATGATAGAAACTTTCAAGTATCTCAAGGGAATTAACAAGGTACAAGAGGGTAGTATCTTTCAGAAGAAGAGATGTGCAAGAACAAGGGGGCACAATTTGAAGATAGAGGGGACGGCTCAGAGGTAATGTTAGAAAGTATTTTTTCACAGAGAGAGTTGTGGATGCATGGAACAGCCTTCCTGAGGAGGTTGTGGAGTCAGAAACAGTGGGAGAATTCAAGAATGCATGGGACAGGCATAAGGCAACTCTAGTGGGGGGCAGGAGGAAGTAAGCTGTTCATTAACTAGAATCTGCAGCTTATCCATCAGGTAGGGAAACGGGCAGACTGGGTGGGCCAAGCGGTCCTTATCTGCCATCAAATTCTATATTTCTATGTAAGGCACTTCTGTGGGGCAAGCCCTTTGTAACCTGAAAATTTCACACTAGAATCACAAACTGTTTGGTAACTGTGCAGTGATAAAGAAATAGCTGTCTTAAAAATCCTTTTTCGCAAGTAAAGAAAAAATAATCCTTTTCCGGAGTTCCTTTTTTTCACAAATTACAGCAAAAGAAAATCCTGTTTTGCAAATTGTGAAAAATAATACTTTTTCGCGATTCCTTTTTTGCAATTTGCAGCAAAAGAAAATCCTTTATCGCAAACTGCGGAAAAAGATCCTGTTTCATGGCATTTGTTTTCCACGATTTGTAAAAAAGTATTTCCACAGCTAAAAAAGCACATTTCTGAACAAGTTATCAAAAAATAACCCAGAATCCAATTCTATGGGCCCTGTTTAGGTAAACACAACTGTTGGTGTTTATTATAGCCAGGTATTTTTTTAGTAATTTAATTTTGTTGTCACTGCTAACTGAAAACAAGATGGCAGCAGCCAAAATAAGATTCCGAATTTGCAGTTAAAGATCCCGCATTTATAAAAAGGATTCTGCATTTGCGATAAAGAATCCTTTTTCAAACTGGACATCTAACTGGTTCCATAGGAAATAATGGGACACTTTAAAATTTAATAACTTTTGAACGGATTAATACTTTTTCACCAAACCTTCTAAAGGCACATCTGTGACCCAAGACCTATGTACAGTACAAATTCTGGACCAAAATTACACCATTTTCGCACAGCAGCGTGACAAAGAATTCCACAGAGAAGTGTGTTTATTTGGATCATGACCATGCAACATCATGTGCTCTGCATAGCTCAGTAAGATAAGCAGTAACCCAGGGAAGGTGACAGTCTCTTAAGTGGAACTTCCTAAGGGGGGCACATTTGTCCCAAACATTAATTAACTTGAAGTGGAACAAAGAAAGGGCCTCATCAATGTCAGTGGCAGTAAAAAGGTGGAGCCAGTTAACGGAGAAGTCAAAGAGGAGGGGGTCCAGGTTGAGAAACCTGAAGGACCTTGATCAAATCCGTTTAGGAGGGGAAGAGGGGAGCTGAATTTTTCTGACACACTAGGTCATGCTGTGATTACTGAAGGCATTAGATAGTGTACCAGAAGCAATAATGCAGTGAAGATGAGAGGAGAATATTTAGTTGATGAGGGCATGGCTTGTGAACTGGGATTTAGGCAAGATGGGTCGATTATGAGTGAGGTTAAGCTATGAGTCTCAGTCAACTGGATAGTCAGGTTGGTAACAGGGAGTGCAAACTGATATTAGAATCCCCAAGAAGAATGCATTCCTCCAGAGAGGAGAGAGTGGCACGCGAAATAATAGCTTCAGACAGGCTAGAGGCAGACGTTTTAGAGAAGGCACAGGGATAAGGCTGGAGGAAGGAAAGGAGAGCTGACCCAAGACAAATTAATGAGAGGAGGGGACCACCCCATTTGTAATTGTGTCACAAGTGACTGGTGATATAGTGCTAAATTTACAACTAAGGGGTGTCTGACCATGAACCACGGGCCCTCCAATCAATACGTTGGGAGTCTGGGGACCGCCTAGGCCCCCAGAAGCTATCAGGTTTTAGATGCATTCTGGTGCATTTTTAGGGTAATTTTGATACTATCTGGCTGCTTTTAAAGCCTTCTTTGACTTGTTACAAACAACCAATATCACTATCAAAATAAATAGCTTTTTATTTTCTTAAAAACAATTGTGAAAAGTAAAACAGCTTCTTGATTAATATAAAGGAGCAGAATCTGCATACATCTCTAATTGCAAACATTCAGCCACAAAAATGTTCATATTGGCAACTTAATTGCACATAGGATTTACACATGCTGCTAAAAAATACAGGATAAGGGACCAGACCATTTTGGAGATAAGATAGGCTGTCACCATTTATGGATTTTTTTGTCTTTTGTCTCTTGTCTCACATAAAATTGTGGCTACCAGGTGTCAGTGTGTCTCAGTTGGTAGCATCCTCCCAGGCCAGATGGTTGTGGGTTCTAATCCCACACTGGGGTTGGGTTCATGCCATAAATGTTGTGGAGTGAGATCATGAGAGGGTGAGGATCCAACAAAGAGATATAATGACAGTTACCTGCAGTTTGGTTTTCCACTTTAGCTCCAGTTGTGTCTCCTACCCTCTTTCTGGTGCAGTGCCACCTCCACCACTCTCAAGTGCCTCCCACAATGCAGCAAACCACCAGAGGGAGAGGGAGACTGACAGATTGATTTTTAATTTATTATAACACCCTTTCTGAGCCTGTCCCAAAGATTGAAACCTTCCATATTTTATATTTTGAGGGAGTCACCTGGTGCCCTATCAATTAAACACCTCCTCCTCCAAAGCTAAATTTGTACCTAGGACATCCACTACTTTTTTACTTCCAACAAGAAAATAAGTGGTTACACATAAGTATTAAACTTTGGCCAGACAATACACTACACACAAATTCCCCATAATTAAGTTTGTCAGAGGAGGGAATCTGGAGAGAAAGAAAAGCATGTACTCCCCAAGCTAGACCAGAGGCCCTTTGCTTCAAATCCTCCCCTCCAAGCTACACAAGCAGACCTGTGCTCTAAATGTACCCCTCCCCAAGCCAGACCAAGAAGCCCATCTCTCCATCCCTCCAACCAAACCACACTAGCAGTTGTGCAGTCCCAAGTCAGCTCTTCTGGCTGCTGAATTGAAGGGTGGGGAGGTGAAGTAGGAGCAAACAAATTTCCAAATACTAACTGAGACAAATATGATAAACAGGATGCAAACAAAAAAATTAGAAAACAAAGTGTTGCACTACAAATTATTAAAAGCACATGTTTCAAACATAAGTTGGACAACATATCACTTTTTAAACAATCTTAAAGAGATTGGGCATTCCCAAAGCCAGACTAGCAGGTCTTTTGCTCCAACTTACCCATCCATCACCACAAGAAACAATACTCTTAGTCTGGAACCAGAGTGTGACAAATCAATTTGTGAGCTGGTGGTCAGCTTGGTCCCTAGCTTTTAAAAACTGGTACCCAAATCAATATTTTTTAATGTCCATCATTTTTAAAGATTCAAAAATAACTTCCATGGGTAGGTAGCCAGTTTACTGGTAACTTTTGAACTTTTTCATATGTAAAGGGAGCCCATGGTTGCTTCTAACTCTCTCTGTTACTGAAAATTATTTCAGATCTCATGACAACACTAGGAGTAGGGGACAAACAACCATGCCTGAAAGTGAGACATCACATACTTGAGTGAGGCAACAAGGATGGAGGAAGAGAGGCCCGTACAAGTTGAGTGGTGTTATGCAATGTCAGGTCTATTAGGAACAAGACAGCAGTTATTGCTGATCTTGTTGGGTCAGCAGACCTGCTTGCATCACAGAGACCTGGCTTGATGACAATGCTGGCCCCATTTTAGAGGCGGTGGTCCCGGCCGGGTTCTTGTGATACACCACTCGAGATCGGACCGCGGGGGCAGAGGTTTAACCATTTGTATCAGATCAGAATTGGGCCTTACTGGTGTGCCAGTTAAAGAAGTCAGATCATCTGAGTTTACCCTAGTAACAGGTGTGGGCTGCAGGATCGTTCTCATCTGTCCACCCAGAGGTGAGAAACTGTTTCTGCAGGAAGTAGAAGACTTCATCATTGATGTGGCATTTGAGTCACCCAGATTGATAGTCCTGGGTGACTTTAACCCCTGGGTCAATGATGAACTCTCGCAGTTTGGACAAGACTTCCTCCAACACAGGTAGTTGCCTCTGCTACTCATAATCACGGCCACTCACTTGATCTGGTCTTCCTCCTGGGGATGGAGACCTTCATCTTGGTGGTGGAACCAGTCATATGGTCTGATCACCACACAGTAAGGTTCAATCTCCAGGCCCCCCCCGATACATCTGCCCCTGTGGAGATTGTCAGATACCACCCATTGAGGGATGTGACACTGGAAGGCCTACTGGTGTTATTAGACCTATCGGGATCCTTTGGGGTAGCTGAGGATCCAGAGAGTTTAGTTCAAGCCTGTAATAAGGCTGTTACTGAAGCTCTGGACTGTATCACCCCAGTCCATGTTCACCCCCTCTCTCTCTCTCTCTCTCTCTCTCTCTCTGCCCTTGATCCCCTTGGTTTGATGGTACCTTGAGGGAGTTGAGACGAGTTGGACAAAAGCTAGATAGTCACTGGCAGAAATCAGCTCTTGAAGCTGACCACCTTAGATTAATGGATCATTATAAAAAGCTAACAACTAGCAATCACACATAAGAAGGCAGAGTTCCTGTCTGGTGAGATTGCTGCTGCTCAGAATCGACTGGCTCAGCTCTTTCGAACAATGGACAGGTTTTGCAACCAACCTGTCTACAAGTTTGAAGTGCTTTTTCACAAGTTAAGTGTAATGAGTTTGCTCAATTCTTTGCAGACAAGGTGGCCAACATCAGTGCCAAGATCCACCCAGCACTCTCTATGGGGATTGACGGTGGGGGTTGCGCGGTCACTCCTCCTCGGTTTTCTTGGATATCTTTGGACCAGCTGGAGATCATGGATATAATGCGGATTGTCCAGAATTTGCAGCCAACATGCTGTAGTTTGGACCCAGGCCCAACACGCCTATTACTGGGGTGTATTGGGTCCATCAGCTCGGTCCTTGCAAAGATTGTGTGGTGCTCTTTAGAGTCGAGTGAGTTTCCTAGCTCCTTGAAGGAGGCAGTGTTGACACTGTTTCTCAAGAAAGCTGCTTTGGACCCAAACTGCTATGCTTACTACAGACCTATCTCTAACCTCCCCTTTGTTGGGAAGGTGATTAAGAAAGTAGTTGCGCTGCAACTGGAGAACCATCTTACCGTCCATGATGTCTATGATCCTCTCCAGTCTGGTTTCCGGAAAAGACAGTACCGAGACCGCTCTGGTTCGGGTGCTCAATGATCTCCTGATGGTGAGAGATCAGAAGAGCAGTCCCATTTGGTACTTCTTGATCTCTCCTCAGCATTTGACACTGTGGACCATGGGGTGCTGCTCGAGTGCCTGAGGGTTATTTGTGGCCTGACTGGTCCAGTTCTTAGATGATTTCAATCTTTTCTCACAGGCAGATTTCAGAGGGTGGTGTCATTTTCTTTTATCTTTTGATCAAGTCTCTCTGCTGTAAGGGGTCCCTCAAGGCTTGGTCTTGTCCCCCATGTTGTTCACACTGTACATGCTGCCCCTTGGAGACATTGTAAGATGATATGGGCTGAGGTTTCAGTGCTACACTGATGATACACAGCTCTGTCTTTTGAGCCCAACCAGGATAGTGCGGTCTTGATGTTTAAAAGCTGTCTAGTGGAAATCCATGACTGGGTGAAATACAACTGGCTGAAATTTAATTCCGGGAAGACTGAAGTGTTAGTGGTGGATCTGGGTCACCAGATAGAGAGGCTGGTAGTGGGTTTGCCCTCTGGTCTTTGGCTCGAGGGTGCACAGCTGTCTTCCTCTGAATGAGTGCATGGTCTGGGGGTGGTTCTTGATGATGGGCTGACACTGCATTTGCAGGTGTCAGCAGTCATCAAAGTCTTCCTTTTACCATCTTAAGAACATCACCAGAATTAAGCACCTTGTTCCTTCCAGTGACATGCCTATCCTGATCCACCCCTTTGTGACCTCACACCTAGATTACTACAACTTCCTCTACCTGGAGCTTCCAGGAGTTGATATCCATCACTTGCAGCTGTTGCAGAATGCTGCGGCATGGTTATTGACTGGGACTTCTCGTTCGAGTCATGTTACTCCCATGCTCCGTGAACTGCACTGGATGCCTGTACAGTGGTGGATCACCTTCAAGGTCAGACTTCTGACCTATAAAGCCCTGCTCAGACTGGGTCTGAGCTATCTACAAGAGCTCCTGACTCCCTACAGCCCTGGCCGTCGTCTCTGCTCAACTGACAAGGGGTTGTTAGAGGTTCGCAGGGTTCAGCTGAAAACATCTGGAGCCCAGGCTTTTATGTTTGGCGCACCATCCCTGTGGAACTCTCTACCTCATCAGATTATAGAGTGCGGGACCATGGAGAGCTTTAAAGCAGGCCTAAAAACATATCTGTTCAAGCAAGCATTCAGTATTTAGCCTATAGTATTCTGTGATCATTTTAATTGATTTATTTAAATTGTAATGTAAATCATTTTAGATAGTGTTGTTCTGTTTTATGATTCTTTTAATTATGTACAGCTCTTTGATTCTCAGAATTGCGATTAATAAATAAAGCATTATTATTATTATTATAATTTATGACAATTAAGTTCACTTATTGTATCCTGTGTAGCCCTTTTGTATCAGGTTAAGCAATGGATGGTTCAGACTTCAGAAGCAGCTATTAAGATTAATGGGATAAGTTGCAAATGCTGTGGAGTTGATGGACTGCAGACCTGGCAAACAGCTGGGAAGAAAAACAACAGAACTGTGTTTCGATTGCCAGCCACTGAGCAGTACAGGCTGATATAGCTGTTATAAGAAGTGAGAGAGTGATGTCTCCTCTCAAAATAAAGTAAGCCACCACTGCTCCCTCTGAACCCCCCAGAACTACACCCCTGCAGGTGTCACCCTGCTGGATAGACAGTCCAGCCCCCCTGGTTACCATAGGCCTGTCTGTGGTGGTTGAAATTTGCTACTATAACATCAGCATCAGAGAGTTTAGATGAGAACCATGATTTATAGACACAAGGAATTTTTGGAAGCTGCTGGGAGAACCATACCATAAGAAGCTCAATCTTATGAAGATGGCCCATAACATTAATGTGATAGATGCTAAGGCCTTTAAGAAGAGAGGGAAGAGGGAACAGAAGTAGAAGAGACAAGGCCAAGATTAAGCTCAGCATCACTACACATGAGAAGTAGCAAGGTAAACAGCTAACGAGTGGAATAGGATTTACAATGGCAGGTGGGAGATGAGGAACTGTTCCAGGGAGGTGCTAGCTTCCCCACTGATGACCTAGTTCAACAGCTCAAGGGAAATAGGCATGGTTCCCAAGGACTGGAGGAAAGCAGACATGGTCCCTCTATAAGAGCAGCAACAGAGAGAAGGTTATCAACTATAGGCCGATCAATCTCACATCAGTGGTGAGGAAATTAATGGAAACTCTGTTAAAGGAAAGGTTGGTAGATTATCCTGCAGTGGGCTACAAGGGCAAAGCAAGGTAATTTTATTTGTAGGACGTCCAATCCCCGAGGCTCTAGGTACCTAACAGAGATTATAACAAGAGCACAGGAATGAAACAAACATGAATAAATATAACAATGGTAATTCATAAAACACTAAATACAGCAATTAAAATGATAAAAGGCTTCAGACTGTCATATAAGGAGACTAGATCAAGATGGAATCAGGAATCTGTGAAAGCCAGGACAAAGAGGTGGGCCTTCAGCCTCCACCTGAATGTCTCAATCGAGGGAGCCTTCTGAACTGAAGGTGGTAGTGAGTTCCACAGGGTCAGCCCAGAGATATTAAATGCACAACCTCCTGAGGTCCTGAGCCAAACCCTGGGAATGCTCAGGATGCCCCTCGAAGGGGAGCGGAGGGAGTGAGCAGAGGTCACCAGTGTCAGGAGTTCTGACAGGTAACCAGGACTCAGTCCATATAGGGAATTAAAGGTGAGAAGACCCACCTTGAAAAGGACCCTTCACCTGACCAGCAGCCAGTGCAGAGCACGCAGGACTGGGGTCACATGACTGGACCATGAGAGACCTGTCAGTAACTGGTCTGCCACGTTCTGTACCAGTTGCAGTCTGCAAAGGGTTCCCCCATGACCCTGAAGTACAGAGAGGTGTAGTAGTCAAGCCTGGAGGTCACAAAGGCATGAACTAGTTTCAGCAGGTCCTCAGACGGAATGAGAGGCTTAACCGGGCAATATTCCGCAGATGGTAAAAAACACTGCTGACAACAAATGACACCTGATTTGTTATCAAAGATCTCACCCAGATTTTGCACCCTCAGGGAAGCCACCAATGGAGCAGACACCAGGAGAAGTCCTGTATCAGCCCCAGGTGGCAAACCATCACATCCACGACCAGGCTCGATTACCAGCACCTCTGTCTTGGCCAGGTTTAGTTTCAGCCAGCTGGAAACCATCCAGTCATTGATTTTAGCCAGACAGTTAAGCATGTCAACAGCTCTTGATGTTCTGGGGGCAAAAGACAAGTAAATAAAGACATTACATGGGCAGCTATCTACCTTGACAAATATAGCTCTCATTAAAGAATTGGATGCAAAATTAACTGAAAAGGCAAAACAATGGGAAGCTGATTTAATGATACAGAAAATAACTAAATTAGCATGAGGTGAAAAGGGCTACTCAAAGGGTACCTAAACAAGCTGTTTTTTAAAACTTCAAACTCCAAAATCTGGCTTCATTGCGAGGTAAAGTAAAGGCTGTTGTTTACATTTATGCAAAAACTGCATTTATGTAAATAACATAAAGGCAGTGTCATAGCTTTTGAAAAATTTAAACATCAGCCTTTCACTTTCAAAAAACAGCCTTGGTTTCTCTCTAAGATGTCTGCCAAGTGTGTTACGTGATGAGTCATGATGACATCATTGGAGCCAGAGACAGAGACCCACAAATATTTCTATAGTGCTAACTAGTTCTTCTTTCCTTCCTTGTTTTGAATTGTTGTACCAGAATGATCGACACCATGTATTAACTCATGGATTATTTTGATCAGTACACATGTTAGGCTATGATTTTGTTTAACTTTGTTTACTTTAACTTGCTGAAAATGTTTTTCAATCCAGCTGATTTTCTCTTTGGCAAACCGCAGTACAGTGTAACACAACACTTCAAATACCTGATGATCTAGTGGTTCTGTGATGCTCTGAATTTTATCTTTTGTTTACCAGGAGAGACACACTAAGCTGAAAGCTTTGCAGGTGTGGCCTGAGAGCACAAAGAAGACTAGTGGCTTGCTCAGGGTCACACAGCAAAGAACTGGTCTGGTTCAATTCCAAAGCTCATGCTCTCTTGTTAATCCACAAATAAGGCTTTCTTTTTCCACATTAACCACCTGCACCTAGCCTGCCTTCTGCTGAACACTCCATCATCCATACCCTGTCCTTAATACTACCTAGGGCTGCAAATGTGCTTATGGTCTCATAAAGAGCATTATGACACCTCAGATTGTAATCTTGTACCTCAGAGAGTTGTGCACACCTATACTGATATGCATCATCAGCCGGCATGGTTAAAAAATGCCTCCCAAATCACTCTCCAGTCCGCTTTCTCAGTGTTTGACTTCTGCTTCCATAGTAAACACTGAATGGATCGCCACCCTTCTGCACAGTGAAGGTAGTATGTAAAGTTCCCCCTGATGTGTCTTTTCCTGCCTCATTAACCAACAACTATGTTTCCCTGGAGGGCCAAGCAATAAGCATCATGACCCAGCAGAAAAACTGCTGTCCATGCCCTCATTAGGGCTGCACTTACAATGGATAACAATATAATTAGCAGGAGAGGCATGCTAATACCTTGAGCAAATCCACCTGACTTCCATTGTCAGTCTACTCCTTTACCTGTGATCTGCAGAATCCCGCAGGACAGTTGACAGCAATTCTTCACCAGTACTTTTCTGTGTTCTACTCCACAATGCGAGTTGGCTGGCTACCACTCTTCTAAATCTTGAATGAACTATACACAACTCTCCCAATACTGTCCTAAAAAATGTCAGCATCCTCCCCCCCCCACCACCCAAGGGTAATCTTCCTACACTGAATTAAAGTAACAGTGTAGGTGCAGCCCTGCCACTCTGAGTATTTATCATCGCTGACTGCTCTCATCCACAGTCAGGTAATGATCATGATGCTGACAGCCCTACATTTCTCCCAGTGATCTGCTCAACGTCCTGCTTCTTGTCTTCAACTAACTTGAATATAGCTATATCCTCCCAGAATGGCCTCTTCAGTTCCTCTCTGGCATTCATCCTTCTCACCTGCTCCCCACACCAAAAACTGGTGAGCTCACTACCCTTCCGCATCATGACTGTGGTTAGCACAGTCTCCCTTGTTATTTTTACATATTAATAATAAACATGATCTTCTGGTGAGCCAGGTTGCTAGTAAAATGGCACAAGTGAAAAATAGGCTTTCCTACCCATACAAGATCTAGGCCACCTATGATTAGGCACTATTAAATGATGTGCATAATGATGTGCACATGCATCATCACTAGAAATACCACCAGCAACTTGATCTGGTTCAAGGTCTATTGGCATTCATCTGTATCCCCCTCCAAAGGGTTGTGCCTGACAATAGGCAGAATTTGTCTAGTGCACTTATCCAGTCAACAAAAACTAAATAGCATAAAATAAATAAATAGTGCCTAATCAAAGGTAGCCTAGATCTTTTAAGGATAGGAAAGCCCATCATTCCTCTTGTTCCCCTGCTTCTATCAGCCTGTCTTACTAGGAAGTTATGTTTATATTTGATATGTCAAAAAACAAATGGGGACTGTACTACTTGCATTCAAGATGCAGAAGGGTGATGAGCTCACCAGTTTTTGGTGTGAGGAGAAGGAGTAGTGAAGAATGAATACCAAAGGGGGACTTAGAAGGCCACTCTTGCAAGGAACTGTTATATTCAGGGAAGGGGGAAGACAGAAGCAGAGAAATATGAGCAGATGACTGTGAGAAATAAGATGTGGGGCTACCAGCACCATGGTTAGTACCTGACTCCATTGTCCTGGCCAACATTCCCCTTCCCATAAACCCAGTTCATGCAATTGTCCAAGGCTGTGTGTGTGGATATCAATGTATGAAATGGCTGCTACTACATGTTCAGTCAGTTCCTTACCAGTCTAGTATTGCTTGTAAAGCTCTCTGGGTTGCAATGTGTATGAAAAACACTTATAAATGTTGATTCTTCTTATTATTATTTCCATGGAAAAAGAAGACAAGACAAACATAAGTTTAATTTTTGAGAAAAGTATGAACTCTAACATTGCACTGCACAAGAACTTTGCTACAAAAAAGTGGTGGCTCTAGGGGGTGATGAAGGATATAGCTGCAACCCTTCCCCCCCACACACACACACATATTGTAACATGCTTGCTGCTGCTGCTGCATTTCAATTTGTTGAAGAAGTCTTATTTATTGATTGTACAAATGTTTACATTCAAACTATGGATTACATTTGTAGGTTCTGTCAAAAACATACTAGAAAAGTACAATAGCAGATAATATAAAGGTTTAATAAAAATGCTAAAAAGTGCATATTAAGCATGTACACCACCCCAGCACCCCCATTGTAGCATCCTGGATCCACCATAACCACTAGATCACCAGGTTATTCCAGATTTGTACTACACTGTGGGTTGTCACAGAGAAAGTTGGTTGGATTAAAACACTATTTCAGCATGTTAAAGTAAACAAAATGAACAGAATCTTAGCCTAACATGTGTATTATATAAAATAATGCACAAGGTTTTGACCATTTGGGTGAAACAATTCTACACAAAGGGAAAAAAGAACTAGTTAGTACTATAGAGAGCCATATATCTCTCTGACATTGGCTCCAATGATGTCAGCACTTAACACATTTGGTGGCCATTTTAGGAAACTGGTAAGACAGGTTTTTTGAAATCGCAGGGTTGATTTTACAATTTTCAAATGCTCTGGAATCATATTTCGGTAAATTATATAAATGTAGTTTTAGCATTAATGAATAAAGTAGCCTTTCTTTTCGTCACATACAGATTCAGATTTTGGATAGATTGTTGTCAAAATGTTGTTTAGGTATCCTTTAAATACTAGAGTTTATAAATGGGAGAATCAATCAAAATCATTATCAAGGAGTAGACGTTGATCCTGGGGAAGAAGCAATAACAGCAGCAGTTCTAAAACCCTATCTCTCTACCTCTCTACAATGAAGTGTGCATTTTTCCAGCCAGGATTCATCTGAAGACAGCCAGGGGGTCCTCCCAGCATGGCAATTTAACAAAAAGAAACAATCACTCTACGGGGGAGATGATGAAGATCAAGCAGTGTAAGAGATGTTAATGACCTGGATAACCCAGAAACAAATTCAAGTACTGATTTAACTGTGGTTAATTTGTCAGAGCAGGTTGTCTCAAATGACCAGTTAAAAGCGTTAGGCTATGGTTTGTCGTTTGTACCAGTACATGCCATCAGTGTGTTTGAATTGTTTGCTGATTTATTTAAGCTGTTGAGGAAATTAAATCTTTAGAAGTATTTTACTGTGAGCCAGATGGGGGGCACTTCTGAAGAGTCAATTGCACCCATAATTTGCAAGTGGACATGATGACACATTGTTAGAAGAAGACTTGGCTGAATTACTTCAGTAGCTTTATTTGAGGATCTAGATGATAATGAAGTGGTGGCTGTGGAAAATAGGGAGGGGGTGAAATGTCTATTGTGGGCAAAGTGCATAAAATAAATGTAGCAGGTAAACTTTCCATGAGGAAACTGTCTAGGTTCATACCTCCACAGACAGCCAGTGGAAGTATAAAAATCTTCCAAGATATGGTAATTAGAGATGTTAAAAAGGCTATTTTGCAGTCTAAGTTACAGAAACATTGGGATAATTTGACAGCTTTGGAGTGTGTTGCTTTAAAAGAGATTCAAGCTATGACTAATATTGAGATCACATCTTCTGATAAAGGAGGTAATGTAGTTATCCCAGGACAAAGCTAAAGATTGCACTGAAGCTCTAAAACAGTAAGCAGATAGTAACACCTATTTGCAGCTTTCTGTAAATCTCACACATTTTTTAAATAGAAACTAAGTGTATTTTTGAATTTATCAGTAGAGGAGAGTTGGTTTTTATAGTCAGAACTGAGCTGCTTATATAAGGAATTTCCAATAACACCCGTGTTTTACCACATCCCTAAATTAAATTTGGACAATAAAAACCCACCTGGATGTCAAGTAATTTCAGGTAATAGTTCATTGTTTGAACCATTAGTAAATTGTATTGATGGTTATCTCCAACAGTAAGTGGTAAAATTAAAATTGTATCTAAGAGATACTACCACTGTCCTGCAAAAGGTACAGGACATACAATGGAGGGATACTTATTTCTGGCTGGTTGTGAACGTTACTGCACTTTATACTAGCATAGAAGACCAGCAGGGAATAGAAGCAGTAAAACAGATTCTGGAGAGATCAGATGCTAAAGCAGTGCAGTGCAGGACAAGTTTGTAGAGTTCGGGAGGGGCCTTAGATAAGTAGCATGCACGGTAACCTTCTCGGAGGTGCTGCCTGTCTATGGCATGGGTAATTCTAGGGTGCTCCACACCATGGGATTCAATCAGTGGTTGAAAAACTGGTGCAGAGCTCAGGGGTTTGGCTTCATTGGGGACTGGGGGGGTCCACCTGGAGTGATGCAGGCCTATACTGGCACGATGGTGTGCATCTGTCCAGGAGGGGAACCAGGGTCCTAGGTGATAGGTTTACATGCTTCATTGGCAAGCATTTAAACTAGCAAAGGGGGGAGGCACTGGAAAGGAGCAGGGAAATCCTAGCCCCCCACATAAAAAAAATCAGGGTAGTAAGTGAGGTAAACACCAAGACAGAGATGTCAACAGGGAGAAGGGCAGGGGTAAATTGAGAAAACAGCAAAGGCAATAAGGACAGGGATGGGGCAAAAAGGGCTTAAGCCATCAATAATGGAGGGTAATGAGTACCAATGGTATTAGTCTGGGCAACAAGCTCCCTGAATTGGTGGCCTTGATGGAAGAGGGATAACTGGATATTGTGACAGTCACAGAAACATGGTACACAGAGAACCATGACTGGGATGTTAACATACCAGGGAACACAACCTACAGGACAGACAGGGAGGGTAGAAGAGGGGGAAGAGTAGCACTCTATGTAAGAGAAGAGATAAAAGCAATGAAAAAAAAGAGTAAACAGGGAGGAGAGGAGGCACTATGGGTCATCTTAGAGACTGGAAATGGCACCACAATCCTCACAGGGGTTGTATACAGACCCCCATCTCGGGGAAGGGAATGGACAAGGATATGATAGAAGGCATCCTTAGGATGGCAAAGAAAGGGGACATATTGTTGATAGGGGACATGAATATGCCGGATGTTAACTGGTACACCTTTGCTGCAGCCACATCCAAGAGCAGGGCCATTTGTGATGCCCTACAGGGGGCATACCTCAGATAGCTAGTGTAGGAACCCACTCAGGAGGGAGCAATCTTAGACCTCATACTCTCAAATGGGGACAGTGAGAGGATCTCAGATCTAGAAATGGGTAGCCATCTGGGAACAAGTGACCACCAAACAGTGTGGTTCACGATAAGCTCAGCTGCACTTCAGGAGGGCTGACTTTGGCAAGATGGGAGAGTGCCTTAGAAAAGCACTAGCAAACAGGCAAGAAGAAGGGGTGGAGCAACAATGGGGAAACATCAAAACTGCCATCACAGAGGCAACAAGCATTTGCGTGAAGCAAATAAACAAATCAAAATGAAAGAAAAAGCCACTATGGTTCTCAAAAGAGATGACGGGGAAGGTTAGGGAGAAAAAGTTAGCATTTAGGAAGTATAAGGAAACACAGAAGGAGTAGGGCAGAGAACTGTACCAGTTAAGGCAGAAGAAAGCAGGGAAGGCAGTCAGAATAGCAAGGGCCCAAACTGAGGAAAAGATAGTCAACTGAGTTAAGAAGGGGGATAAAACCTTTTATAGATACATTAGGGAGCATAGAAAGACAAAGAGAGGGATAGTGAGGTTAAATAGAATGGACAGTGGGTGGGCAGAGAGGAAGGGAGAGTGAAAAAGCAGGGATACTGAATGAATACTTCTGCTCAGTGTTCACAAAAGAGGAGGAGGGGGAGGTACCTAATCCAATTAACAGAAGCACTCTGGATAGGGGGGTCAATCCCAGTCCTTTCACAGAAGAAAGGGTTCTGAAAGAACTCTTCAAACTGAAGGTGGACAAAGCAATGGGGCCTGACAGGATTCACCCCAGAATTCTAAAAAATTAAGGGGAGAACTAGTGACACCACTGACTACCCTTTTTAACAAATCATGGGAGGATGGTGTGGTACCTGAGGATTAGAGGAAGGTGGATGTGATTCCCCTTCACAAAAATGGGAGCAAGACGAGGCAGGAAACTACAGACCTGTCAGCTTGATCTCTGTGGTAGGGAAAGTGATGGAATCACTTCTGAAGGAAAGCACTGTTGAGTACCTAGAGGTCAGTGGAGCACAGGACCCAAGGCAGCATGGGTTCACAGTGGGAAGGTCATGACAGACGAATCTAATTGACTTCTTTGACTGGGTGACCAAAGTAGTAGACAAAGGAGGGGCTGTGGACATGGTCTGCCTAGACTTTAGCAAGGTATTTGACACAGTCCCACACAAAAGATTAATAAAAAAATTATCCAGCCTGGGAGTGGGTCCCAGGGTTGTAGCCTGGGTAAAACATTGGCTGGACAACAGGACACAAAAGGTAATAGTAAACAGAGTCCACTCTGAAGAAAGGGGGGGTACTAGTGGGATATCGCAGGGTTCAGTACTGGGTCCAGTTCTTTTAATGTCTTTATAAGTGACATTGCAGAGGGACTGGAAGGAAAAGTATGCCTCTTTGCAGATTACACAAAGATCTGCAACAGGATTGCTACACAAGGAGGCATGGAAAGGATGAGAAGGGACTTGGCAAGGTTGGAGGAATAGTCAGAAGTATGGCAGCTTGGATTCAATGCAAAGAAGTGCAAATAATGCACCTGGGAAGCAAAACCCATGGGAAGAGCACACAATGGGGGAGGTAGTAACAACAACAAAAATGGAAAGGGACCTGAGGGTAATCATATCAGATGACCTTAAGGTTGGCGAGCAATATGAGAAGGCAGTAGGGAGGACTGGGGGGGGGTACTGGAATTCATAGGGAGAGGCATCACCAGCAAAAAACAGGAAGTTGTTATCCCTCTGTACAGACAGTTGGTGAGACCCCATCTGGAGTAATGTGTCCAGTTCTGGAGACCCTATCTCCACAAGGACATACACAGGATGGAGGCAGTCCAGAGGAGGGCAACTGAAATGGTGCAGGATCTGCAAGAGAAGCCATACGAGGAAAGACTAAAGGAGCTTAATATGTATACCCTTGAGGAAAGGAGGGAGAGGGGGGACATGATTAGAGATGCAGCAAATTATTTATCCGCCCGCGAAGTGGGCACTTCGTGTCCATGGAGCACGACGCAAAGTGGACCCTGTAAAGTGCTCACTTCGCGTTGTAATTATTACCACTTCGCATTGCCATTATGCCTTAATGCGAAGTAAGGTGAAGTGAGAAGAAAATAGGCACATCACATGGCTTGCAGTACTGTAAGTCACATGCTTTAGCCAGGCAGGAAGGAAGTGAGTCAGGGAAGCAGTTTCATTTTCTCCTTTGCATTTGTCAAGGGAGAAAGCAAAATTGTGAGAGGACAGGAGTTTGCTTGGCTTTCGTTTCTTTTTACTGCCAGAACCAAAACGAACAAACAGTTTTTTTAAAAGCTATTTTATTTAGTTTTTATATTGTCTTAGTGTTTTTTTTGTTAGTGAATTTTTTTGCATAGGTATTGTTTTTGTTTTGTTTTGTGTGTGTGTGTGTGTGTGTGTGTGTGTGTGTGTGTGTGTGTGTGTGTGTGTGTGTGTATGTGTCATCCCATGGACTCAGGAGGATAGAGGGTCACACTGGAGAAGGCGAGTCACTGGCCCATGGGCCCATTAGGGGAAGAATGCAGACCCATGGGGGGGCGGGGCAGTCGTGTGATGTTGGACTGCTCCAGACTCCTGGTGAGTGTTGCTTCCCCCACAGAAGCAACAGGAGCAGCAGCACCAGTGCCACTGGTGGCTGTTGCACGTCCACCTTCTCCACCACTACCACCATCACCACTAGCAGCAGCTGTTGGGGCACCAGCAGTACCCCCTCCACAGCCACAGGAGGTGGCCCCCGCAATTGTAGGTGGTGGTGGGACTCATGCCCAATGTGTGCGGACTGTGTCTAGTCCCCCCTGCATCTCCCCAGTGTGGGAGTTTTTTAATTGTGTGGGGGGAGACAGCACAGTGGTGAAGTGCCATGTGTGTGGTGTGCTGGTGTGCCGTGGCCCCCCTGGGACACATTTGGGGACTGGTGGCCAGCACACCCACATGCTGAACCACCACAGGGCAGAGTGGCAGGCTGCCATGGAAGGGACCAGGTGTCCACCTGCTGGCCTTTCCGTTGCAGTGGCTGAGGGTGCTGCTGGGGTGGGAGACGAACCTCACAGCAGTCACCACCACAGCTGGAGGAGGAGGGCTACTACAACAGCTGCTCCACCACCACAACCACCACCAGAGCCACAAGCACCACCATGCCCACCACCAGCCCCACTACCTGGATTACCCGCTGCAGTGAACCCCGGCACAATCCCTGTAAGCCAGTCTGACCTCCTCCTCCTGGTGTGGGCAGCACTGGAGGAAAACAACAAGCGTTTCATTAATTTGGAGCAGTAGGTTACTAGAGTGGAAGCAAAGCAGCAGCAAATACTTTCAGTGCTGCACCTGCTGCTGGACCACCACAGCATCCATGGCCATAGCAAGTCAGGGATTGTTTTCTGCCCCCCCCCACCCCTGACCCCACCTCACTACTGTGTTGTACTGTTTTTGTGTGTTTTTGTTTTTATTGTTTAATCATACACATTTTCCCTTCCAGGGGAATATTTCTTGCACCACATTGTGCAATACATTTTTGTGAAAATCAGGCATAATTTCATTACAGTGTGTCAAGTGATGGAGGAATTCTTGTTCTGAAAATCAGCCCACATTCTGCCTCCCTTCTCAGCAATGTTAGGACATGATGGCAGGGAGAGCGCGTGTGCGTGCTCCTTACAGTGAATGTTCGATTGTCCATCAGATTTTCGTATGTTTCTTTAAGTTATAATGATCAGTTTGTGGTGAAATGTGTGTCCTCGTTTCCAGTAAGAAGAGCCTTGTTAGTGGAAACATCCCACATTTCACCACAAAGTGAACTTTATAACGTAAGGAATCATTGGTTGGGATAGCTGCCAGACATTCACTATAGTGGAGCTTGCACCTGCTCTACCCCTGGCATCATGTCCTAACGTTGCTGAGAAAGGGTGGCAGAATGTGGGTGGCTTTTCTGATCAGTAATTCCTCCATCACATAACTCACTGTAATGAAATTATGGGTGGTTTTCACAGACATATTTTGCACTCTGTGGAGCAAGAAACATTCCAGTGGTAGTAATGACCCCACATATTAGTTTATGTGCATCATCATAACTATGTAATGTGGTGACTGTCTGTAAAGCAGCAGCGCAACAATCTGTTGCTAACTCTGACCTATATTTTTTAATGCTATGTTACAACTTCCTTTACTTACATCCTGACTGCAATGATACGATAATTTCCATTAGTTGAGTCTGCTGTACTACCTTTTTTCATGTGTGAAATAATGAAAGGAGCATTCCTTTTAAATTGGGGCTGACCAGGTCTTTGTCATTGTTTTCTTCTGCTTTTCTTCATCACATCAGTTAGTTGTTATATATCACTTCTGTTGTTAATTAACAGTTATGCATCAGGCAGTGTTTTATGACATGACAGAACAGCAGTTATTGAAAAGCAGCTGCAAATAAATACAAAGCTGGACCGAACAATATTGGAAGACGTGCTCATTTTTTTTCATACATGAAAAAAATTAGTCAATTAAGTAAAGCAGACATAAATTGTGAGAAGAATCGTAAGTAGTGGTGGCTGTGGCAATGTAAAGTAACATAACAAATTACAGTTCAGAACTGTGAGGACGTTCTTGCAATGCTGCTTTAATTGTAAAAATGTCAGTATGACATCATGAGCTCACAGCAACGATCACAGAACACACAAAAGTGGCCCAGAGTCCCCAAATTGTTTTCTGCAGGCCCAGAATGCATCTCCTTGTGTGCAGAAAATTGACAAGTGGTAACGAAGTGAAATGAGACTGTTTCAGCACATACAAAGTCTCCCAGAATTAATGGTGCACTCAGTCATGTGCACAAAAGTGACACAGAGTCCCCAGATTTTTTCTGCAGGCCCAGAATGCATCCTCCTTGGGTGCAGAAAATTGACAAGTGGTAACAAAGTGAAATGAGACTATTTCAGCACATACAAATTACCCCAGAATTAATGGTGCAGTCAGTCATGCGCTCAAACGTGGCACAGAGTTCCCAGATTTTTTCTGCAGGCCCAGAATGCATCCTCCTTGTGTGCAGAAAATTGACAAGTAGTAACAAAGTGAAATGAGACTGTTTCAGCACATACAAAGTCCCCCAGAATTAATGACACACTCAGTCATGCACACAAAAGTGGCACAGAGTCCCCAGATTTTCTCTGCAGGCCCAGAATGCATCCTCCTTGTGTGCAGAAAATTGACAAGTGATAATGAAGTGAAATGAGATTGTTTCAGCACATATAAAGTCCCCCAGAATTTATTCCACAGTCATTCATGCATGCAGTGCCCCTAAAATGATGACCGTGAGAGAATTTCTGTTGGTCCAATGTGTGCTACGATGCGAGCAAATGCAATGTGATAATCTCAACTGGATGGAAGGGTGCCCTTTGTCTGTACACTGATGGTAGCCTTGGTGAGTTGATATATAGAGATATATATTTCTGTATTTTGTAGGTAAGGAGGGGGGTTGACATGGACATGTACTCATGGTATTGTTTTGTATCACAGGTCACAGATACTGTTGGTGTGCACATTCCAGTGCTCGATTAGAACTTTAGGCATAGAAATTTGCAATGGATAACTGTCAAGCACATGAAGGTAAGTATTTTTTGGGGGGTGTAGGGAAACATATTTGCATGTTTATCTGTAATGGTTTCTTATTTTCTTACTCCTTCACAGATTTCATCAGCATCCTTTCCAAGTCTGGTGTGATGGTCATGGTCATCTAGTGAAATGACTTCTGCATGTTGCTTGTGTGCCCCAGCTGGGGGAAGGGGGTGGCCTGATGTGGAAGAACTTGTTTGGATAAGGTCACTTTGTCAGAACAACAAAGCATCTGGAAGTTTCCTAAAAAAAGAAATGAATGACTTCTTACAACTTAATTGTTATGTGTCCCTCTCTGGTTCTCAAATCTCAATCCCTAAAGTCAAGTTACATTTCAAAGACACATGTTGTCAACTAACTCAACCTGTTGTATGCAATATTTGCTGCAGTCTTTACAAAACAATGAAATAAAATTTTCATACTTACCAGAATGGATTTCACATGGATATTTCATTGGTTTCTCTCTGTACGGTACAGCTACAGCATCATTCCCAATGAGTTTTAGCGATGGAGCCTTTTTTTGTTACCCTGTAAAAGAAACCAAAGAAGTGTACTGTACTTGTTTTACCATTGAGGCTATGGAAAGCTACAGAAGACAAAACATATAACTAAAGGAAGTGAGGCAGCATAACAAACATGAGTGCACATACTCACTTTATGGTTTAAATATTAAGAAGCTGGTGGTGGTGGTCCGCGGGGGGGGGGCAGACAGACTCATGGTGGCAGACTTGGATAACATCAGTCCTGGTGGTGGTGGTCTGGGGAGGCATACCGCCTTTTAAATACTGCAGTTAAAACCTGCCAACATTAACCACATCATCATCCTCATAAAGAAAACTGCCCTCACAGTCATCGATGTCTGAAGTCTGACCACTGGGAAATTCTTTCTCTATTATGTCATCATCTACGTCCATGGTGGGCCATTTCAGGCAGCCACTGACAGTACCACCAGGATGCTCCATTTCCACATCAGCATGACCACCATGACTAGGCCGGGGTACAAATACCAAGGTTGCAGTCTGTGCTGGTATATGCCTCTCATTCATTTTAATGAATGTTAGCAAACTAACATTTGCAGGAGACAGGTTTGTCCGACGATCCCTGACTATTGCACCTGCTGAGCTGAATACCCTCTCAACACTTACACTGGAGAGTGGGCATGTGAGGTACTTCAGTGCCACTGCAGTCAGCTCTGGCCATTCACTGACCTTTCCACTCCAGTACAAAAGAGGATCTTCAGTTATTGTCAGATGCCTGTTTTCAGACAAATATGACTCAACCATTCTCTGTTTCGCACTAAGTCCAATTGTTGCTGCATCATCCTGTTCTCCTGAATCATTTATTTTACAAATACCCACTTGGGACAAAGACTCCCAAAGTGGGTTGATGCCAGCCACTTTGGATGACAGACCACCTGGAACTGCAGTCCCCTTCCCCTTGCAGGATATGCTTGATGTTCCTCCAGGTACACCTTCAGACGGATTATGCTGCTGAGGTTTGCCGACCTTGGCACATGACTTCTGTGTCCCATGAACCAAGTGTACCAGTTGACCATTGATATTTTTTACCTGTTCAGGCCCTCCCTTCAGTACTGATGCAATTTCACATTTGTATCAGGGATCCAACATTGTTGCTATGGCAAAGTTGTCACTATGCTGAATGCTCACAATGTGACGATTATGGTCGAATACTGTCAGCATGTGTTGCAGCAACATACTGCTACCACCATCTCTGGCAACATCAAGGCTATGCTGTACATTCATCAATGTCTGCTTCAGCAACTGTAGCAATGGAATTGATTGGCTAATGGAGGCAGACTCACCACTCACTGCCTGTGTGGCATGTTCAAAAGGCCTCAAAATTGTTATTACAGAGTCCATGAGGCACCACTGTTCAGTCGTCATAGACGTGGAGGCCCCGGAACTGTCATGGCTAGTGTGCATAACAAGATACTCTGAGATGGCTTTGTACTGTTCATACAACCTTTCTGCCATGTATAACATGGAGTTCCAGCAGGTGACAACTTCCAGCTTCAAGTGGTGCTGAGGCAGGCTGTTTTGTATCTGCAACTGCCACAGTCGGTCATGGGCCTTTCCAGATCTTGAAAAGTGAGAGCAGATACGTTGTGCAATGGTCAGTATTTCCTTTATATCAGCATGCTACAGAAACTCCTGAACCACAAGATTTAAACAGTGGGCCATGCATGGAACACGAAAAAAAACACCATTAGTGATGCATTTCACCACATTTGGCCCATTGTCACTTGCTATGAACCCAGCTCTCAGGGACAGAGGGTTTAGCCATCTGTCAATTTCGGTCAGTACCATGTCCAACATGTTCTCACCAGTGTGTGAACAGGTCACACTGCGCATAGCAATCATTGCATGCTGGCGAATTCCAGGAAGACTGCTACTACGACAATCCACCTTACTGCACTGATTATTCACACTACCAACATCACAAACAACCCCCGGCACCTGCGCCCAGTGTGCAGTTATACACAGATATAAATGTCCCACTGTTTTGCCACTTGTCCACATATCCATACTTAAATGGATGAATGGAGAGGAGGAATGTTGAAGGGCATGTCTTACTGAGTCGGACACAATGCGGAACAACTCGGGGACAGCACGGGTAGAAAAGTATGTCCTGGATGGGACTTTCCATTTTGGACAGGCACATGCAGCAAACTGCCGGAACCCAGAATTCTCCACAAAGGAAAAGGGCAAAAGATCAATTGCCAGCATTTCCGCTACAGCAGCATTAAGTTCACATGAAACTGTATGACTGGGGGGGTACTTCAGCTACTGCTCAAAAACACTCTGTAATGTGGGCTGACTTAAATGTTTTACATGTTGTGTGTTGTTGGTCACAAATGGTTGTGCTCTGTGATGAATGGCATTGGCAGGGGGTGGAGTGTGGACATTTGATGAAGACAGTTGCACAGGTGATGATGACAAACCCAGAAATGATGTTATTTTGCCAGATTTACCAAGCAGGGTTGATGTACCACTTGCACTAGATATACTGGATTCACCACCACCACCACAAAAACTGCTACTGTCACCAGCACTGGACAACATTTCAAAGTCATTGTGGTCCTCCTCCTCATCATGCCTGTAGTAATCCTCTGCTCTTATTACAGCACTACTGCACATGTTTAATTTTCTACTGGGCTTAACAGTCATGGAAGGGGATAACATGCTGGCTATGGTTGCCAGTGACACAGGTGAGCGCCCCACTGTGGTATTAGCCACCAGCTTATGCTGGGTCCACAGAGCTAAGTGCCTATTCTTAAGATGCGTATGCTGTCCTCCTGTCCCCAGATGGTTCCCCTTTTTACCTCGACTCACACGCACATGGCAAACCTGGTAGATTGCAACTGAATCATCATTTGCATCATGAACAAAAAAATCCCAAACAAGGGAGTGTGATGCTCTGCTTTTAACATGTCCATGATGATGTGGCTTATTTAAGTCTGTTATTTTAAGCACTGAAGTGGAGGGGGCACGTGATGTTTCAGGCACTGCACACCTGGACTGCAACTGACCACCACGACTACCTATCATATTGATTACAGGGCCATCATCATCGTCATCATCAACTAAAAGCAGTAGATTACAAGTTTTTACGGGGGGGGGGGCGATTCCTGCAAACAGACTCAGACACGGCCACTTTTAATTTCTTTTTCTCCGGTTCCCAACTGGGGTCAATTACATCATCATTATATTCATCAACATCACCCACATCCACATCTTCTGCTTGGATGCTTGCATGTGGACTGCATGTTGCAACAACAGCACCATCATCATCATCACATTCATCATCAGCATCTACATCACCATCACCTGATATTTTTTCACCACACTGTGAATCAATGCATGGAAAATGCGTGACATTAAGTGCCACGGTGGATGGAATATCACATTGTATGCTGTCGTTCACATGATCATCAGAATCCTCAGGTTCATTTACTGGGATGTTACTGGGAAGTATGACATCATCTATGCTGCCACTCACTTGCACTGCTTCACACTCAATATGTTTGGATACGGTACACTGGTTGGAATTAGAACTTGATGCAACAATACTAAAACTACCTCCACCACCACTAACACCAGTAACACTAACACCACTGGTTGAGAAAACGTCATCTCCTCCAACCATGAGTGAAGCTACTGCTTGGACTGTAAAAAACATTGTAGGAGAAATACCTTTCCTCACATCGGCAATGCACTTCTGCATCTGCATACTACTACCATGCCCACAGACCATCTTACTGCCAATATTGCCATGGCGAGAAACAGCTTTGCTTGCACGTCTCTTTGCAAGCAATTTGGGGGATCAACCACAAATATTATTACCAAATTCAGATTTTGATACATTCACTTTCTGACTGGAGGGACGCTGGCTGGATGTGAAGCAAAAAAAAAACTGTGGCTTCAGCAACAGATAAGAGACTACTCTGAGACTGTCACGTAATTAAAACTACTTCAGTAACCAGTGATGCTGATGGGGTCGGAAAAACAATCCAGTTTGGTAAAAAATACCTTTTGAACATGGGGGGGCACAGAATACAGACAGTGCTGATTTTTATGGCACTACAAGCAGCAAAACTAAGAACAGAGAACACGGTCGCAGTACAAAATTAAGCAGTTGCAGTGGATAGCAGGTTCACACTGCTGCACTTAGTTGCACTTACACTAGCCTGTGTCGCAATAAAAGGTGTATTATTTGATGCACGTAACACTGCACATGCCCTCACACACAACACAGAACAGTTTGTGTACAATGCTGAATGAGAAATGTGACGCAAATGCAAAAGTTCAGTGTACTATGCCATGTTAATGTAAATTTCTAATTTAAACAACTTGACCTTATGAAATTCTGCACCACATCCACACAACAAACAGCAAGAACATTTGAACTATTACTGACAATATTACTATGTGTACATTAACACAGTCAGTTATATAACAAAAATATAACCAAAAAACAAAGAAATCAGTAGTTCTCCAACTTAAACCTACCTACACTACAGATATACCCCTTGCCCACAGCACACTTTCACCGTCTTTCACCACACACACTCAATGTTGTAAATCAACATTCAAAATCCACACACAAACAAAACCGCTCGATGATATGAGCACAGGAGGGTTTCCTACAATCGATGAACTAAAGTTGGATCCCCCCAAAAAAGCACAAATGCTTTCTGAACAGCTTTTACAAGGTTCCCATTACAGACAGCTATCACAGCACACTATGTCCTACTCCTTCCTACTCATACTACCCCGAACGGAGGCTGTGTAGATCAATATAGAGCCCATGTGACCTCAAATCCCACGAATCATTGCAAAATTCACCTTTGGAGCTCAAAAACAAGGCGAAGTAAACTGCCACCTATGTACTTCGCCTTAAGATTGGAAGAGTAGTGGCCCGGGGAGGCGGAGTAATGCGAAATCAGTGTTTCTAATGGACTTCGCGTTCCTCATTATAATGTGAAGTACTCCACTTCGCATTGCGGAGCACTCTGTGAATCCGCCTTTGCTCCGCGAAACCCTTCGCAGAGCGGATTGAGCCCACTCTCACCACCACTTGACATGATAGAAACTTTTAAGTACCTCAGTGAAATCAACAAAGCCCAAAAGGGTAGCATCTTTCAGAATAAGAGATGTGCAAGAACAAGGGGGCACAATTTAAAGATGGGAGGGTGGTTCAGGGGCAATGTGAGGAAGTATTTGTTCACAGAGAGAGTGGTGGACACATGGAACAGCCTTCCTGAGGAGGTTGTGGAGTCTAAAACTGTGGGAGAATTCAAGAATGCATGGGACAGGCATAAGGCAATTCTTGTGGAGGGTAGGAAGAAATAGGCTGTTGGCTAACTAGGATCTACAGCTTATCCAGAAATAGGGAAATGAGCAGACTAGGTGGGCCAAACAGTCCTTATCTGCCATCAAAGTCAATGTTTCTATGTGTCTAAATGTCCAGTAACCTTCATCACTTTGGCATTGGATTTGATATTAAAGGGTAACTATTTCCTTTTTGATGGAAGGTTTTTCCTACAGAAATGAGGGACAGCCATGGGTTCATCAGTTGCCCCGTCATATGCCAGCCTTTTTATGGGTTGGTGGGAGGAGAGGGTGATCTATGACACCTCAAAAAATCAATGTGAGAAATATATTGTTAGTTATTCCCATTGTCTAAATGATCTTTTCTTTATATGGGATGGTCCAGAAAATAAATTTCAGAAATTTATGGTCTATTTAAATAATAGTGATTTGGGACTAAAATCCTCATATGTTAACAATCAACATAAAATTAATTTTTTGGACTTCACATTGGAAGGTAGGAAAGAATATCATGTGGAAAATTATGCTCCAGAAAGTCCACAGCGGGCAACATTTTACATGCCCATAGCACCCACTCCAAGCATTGGATAGAAACCCACCTGAATGATCAACTAGTAAGGCTTGAGAGAAAATAGCTCTCGAGCAACTGACTTTGCGCATGCTAAAAATTAATTATTCAAGAGATTACACAAAAGGGGTTATTCTGAAAATGTATTCCAGTATGAACTGAGTAAAGTAAATGCACTGGATAGGGAATCTATCTTACAATATAAGGAGAACAAGGAGGAAGTAGGTCAAGTCAGCTTTGCTTCCACCTATTGCCCAGTGTCCATGGATGTAAGGTTGATTATAGAAACATTGATATCTGTTGGAAACTGACAGGGATCATGTGGATATTACAAAGAAGGGCCCTTTGATTTCTTTTGGGAGAGGTAAAAACTTGCGAGACCTTTTAGTACATAATAAATTCCATGAGCATGTGAGTAAGGGCAGTTGGCTGACAACCAAACCAAATGTTTTTTCGCCTGCCGAAATTGCATTACATGCAAGCATGCAGTGCAAGGAAATGTGCTTCAAAAATCCAAGTGATAAGAGCATGAAAGAATCACAGACACAGCTATTTAGTACGTGTACAACCACTCATGTAATTTATGTAATCTAGTATTCATGCAGTTGTGTCTATATTGGCCACACAAAAGAAAACTAAAAGAGACACTGCAGGAACATTTCAGTGCCATAAAAAGGAATGATCTGTTGCACCCTATAGCTAAACATCAAAGGAAGTTCAGGGCAATTTAGCACATAGAATTAGCTATGTGGGAACTGACCATTCACCATTTAAGATGTGGGGGGATTGAGAAGCACTCTTCAATCAGAAAGAATCTTGCTGCATTTTTAGTCTAAAAACTTTAAAACTGATAGGCTCTAATGACGTTATGGACTAGAAACTGTGTGTAATTTTTGACAGTCCGATTTAAATTTCCCTAAATGATAAACTGTGGGCTGATCGAGCAATGAACTCCTCCACAGTAGTAAATGCCAAAGAGATTAAAAGTAGTAAAGAAGGAGGATAATAAATAATAGAAAATCTTTTTGCATCTAGGTTTTTTATATAAACACTATTAGATATGAAAGCTAATAGAGTTGCACTATTAATATGACAGAGTAGTTTTGTATCGCTGTTGAGCCAGACTCTCAGGCATGTAGCAAAAAATTAGGCAATTCCCCTGTTAATATTAATTTGCTTAGCCTGAGTGTTGTGGAGCTGGCTGAACCACGTTACACTTTTTGCCACTCTGGTCATTGTATAGCACTTTAGAGCACAGATTTTGAATAAATGGTTGTTGCAATAAAATCAATAAAAGCTTGCTGCAATACTATGAAATTTATGTATAGATTTATATTGAGAAATGACACAAGTTCTGCAAGTATTTAACTACTTGTGCTTATATTAATGAAATGCACCTGGATGTTTGCACTTTAAAATTGGGATCCTGTGCCAGCCCGGTGGTGCTGATGGTTAAAGTACTAGATGCCTTGCCTCGTGGCACGCCAGCAACCTGGGTTCAGGAACGAGCCTGGGCTGTCAGGGGTCGGCATGGGCACAGAGGGATTGAGCATCCGGCAGACAGATCTCCCTTCCCAGGCACAGCGTCACTTCTAAGTGACCTCTGGCTACAGTCAGGGGGAACAGAAATAGACAACGTTGCCACATGACACTGGGGGGCAGAGCTCCGAAGATGCTGGCCATAATTGCATGTTTGAGCTCTGTGGGGGACAGAAAAGTGGAAAAACCCTTGTGCCTCATAGGTGAAGGTGGGACCAGTGGTCGGTCCCCACGCCCAATGTCAGGCCTCCCAGCTCCATCCAGGCACTCCCTCCACCTCCTGGTCACTTAATTAGACTATAGATAGAGTGACAGAGGAGTCGGCGATCCCACCCCAGTGGGCTCAAAGCTGGGGGGTCAGGAAGACAGGTGGTGTGGTGGGGAGATGGGCCTATGCCTTGGAGAGGAGCTTGGGGGCTTCAGGCAGGCGGGAACAGACTGCACTGAGAGTCCTCGATGGAGAGAGAGAGGTCAGTTAAGCTAGCGATAAAGGGGGGCATAAAGAAAGTAAAAAAAAAATTGGGATCTTTTAGTGATATGCTACACCCCTGATGAAGAGGTTATTGGGACCTCAAAGCGCTGTGCTGTATTGTATCTTTGGTATGTGAACCTACATTGTGTTTTGATTCTGTGTAAAATCACACTGGTTTCTTCATTTAAGTAAACACTTTTTTGAGGCATTACCTGGAGTGCTGTTATTTACTACTTTTTCTGCAAAAGACAAGTACAGCTGACTATCATCTGCATAACAGTGAAACTTCATGTTGTACTGTCGGATGAACTCACCTGGGGCAGTATGTACACTGCAAACAGCACTGGTGACAAGATCAAGCCCTGTGGCACTCCACAAGATGGGGGCATTGGGGAGAAGGAGGAATTCCCCATCACCACCCGCTGCACCCTGTTTGAGAAATAGGACTCAAACCATCTGATGACAGTACCGGCAAGTCCAAAAAACTCACAGAGCCAATCAAGAAGCATAACATGGTCCACAGCGTCAAAGGCTAAGGCGAGGTCGAGGAGAACAAGAACTGACCTGCCTCCTCCATCTCTAGCCCTGAGCAGATCATTATGCACCCTCACTAGAGCTGTTTCTGTGCTGTGTCTGGCCCAAAAACCTGACTGAAAAGGCTCATAGATAATCAAGAACATCAGGCGATCCTTGAGCTATTGTGCCACCAACTTCTCATCAACCTTGCCAAAAAAAGGCAGGTTGGAGATAGGGCCGTAATTCGCCAGGACGTCAGGGTCGAGGGAATGTTTCTTTAGGTGGGGCCACACCAGCACTTCTTTCAAAGTTGCTGGGAGGATCCCCTCTGCCATTGAGCACCTGGCAATCCTGATGAACACCGGGCCAATAGCCTCAACACATCCCATTAAGAAATGCATCAGGGCTGGGTCCAGTTCACAAAAAGTGTGCTTCAGCTCTAAGATCACCTTAGTCACTTCAGACACCTCTGTTGGCCTAAACTCCTCCCAGACAGGTGGAGTGCCTCTGAATCCCCCAGCCTGACCACTGTGAGGCGAAGGCCTCCCTGGCAGGATCCCCAACTGAATGGCCGACACTCTGTTGGAGGAAAAACAGAGCAAACTCCTCACATAAAGTTGATTTCAATGCTTTTTTTTTGGCTGCAGGCAGGCTGGCAGGGTGAAGAAGCCTGTCTACAGTCTGCAATAGCTGAGATGGTCTGTTTTTCCCTGCAGCAATTTCCCTGGACAGGAATGTTGCCTTCTTATGGGAAATTGCCCCTGGTACTCAACATAGTGAGCACATAGGGCCGTCCTATTGGTCTGCAGCTGGGTCCTCCGTCAGCAACACTCCAACCTCTGACTCTTGACCTTCATTGCCTTGAGGTCCCCATCAAACCAAGGGGACCACAAGTGAGAAGATCTGGGTCATATACAAGATCAAAGGAAGCATAGATTCAAGGGGGGAGGTCATGCAAGATGAATCCAATTGATTTCTTTAACAGGGTGACCACGGAAACTGATCATGGCAGGACAGTGGATGTGGTCTATTTTGACTTTAGCAATATCTTGGACAGTGTGCTGCACAGATGACTGATAAAGAAACTGAGTAGCCAAGGGGGTGGGATACAAATTAGGGACCTTGGTAAGGAACTGTTTAATGGATATGTAACAAAGGGTGGTGGTTAACAGCACTCAATCTAATGAATGAAGAGTGACCATCGGGGTGCTACAGGGCATAGTACTGGGATCAGTCCTCTTCAATGTCTTTGTAAGTGACATTGCAGAAGAACTAGAAAGAAAGGTATGCCTTGTTGCAGTTGACATCAAAATCTGCAACAGGGTAGACACTCAGGAGGGGATGGAGCGAATGCATTATGACTCTGGGAAATTTGAGGAGTGGTCAAGAGCATGGCAGTTGGGGTTCATGCCAAAAAGGACAAAATCTTGCACCTGGGGCATAGAAACTCAGGACCTGCGTATAGGATGTGGAGGGGGAGGTATTGACAGTCACCAAGCAAGAAAGGGCCTTGAAGTCATCATATCAGATGAGCTCAAATTGACAGGGCAGTGTGACAAAGCAGTTGGTAGGGCAGTGGGATGCTAGCATGCATAGGGAGAGTGTGAAGGTGTGTGGGATAGACAGATGGACAACACACAATAGAATATGTTTTGACACTCAATTTGCATGATTCTTTATTAACAAAAGCATAAAATAAAAGGGTCAGTTTCTCATGCTACTTTTTTAGGTGATTGGCATGGTAGATCTTTCTGGAAAGTTTTTTATCTGAGATATTGACCTCATAATATACTGGTTTGGTTTGTCTCAGGATGGTATAAGGCACTTGCCATTTCATCATCAGTTTGTTGTCTGTTGAAGGCAATAATAAAATAACTTGATCCCCTGCCTGGAATGTTTTGTTACTAAGGCCTTGATCATATCGGGCTTTTTATTTTTCTTCCTTATGACTGTTTTTATGAGCCAATTCTACTAATTTTATGAGACACTGTTGTAATTGGGTCATATATTCAGTAACATATGTTTACCTAATGCTTTTGCCTTCCTCCTAATATTCTTTAATAACATCCTAAGGCCCCATAGGATTTTTCCCATGAAACAAAGCAAAGGGTGAAAATCCAGTGGAGGCTTGTGGGACCTCATGATAGGCAAATAGAAGAAAGGGTAGATATTGGTCCCAGTTTTTTCCTTCTTCCTGTACAAATTTTCTTAGCATTCATTTGAGTGTCTGATTGAACCTCTCCACAAGACCATCTGTTTGGGGGTGATATGGAGAAGTGCATACTGCCACCACACCTAACAGTCGTTATAACTCCTTTAATAATGTTGCATTAAAATTATTTCCCTGATCTGATAGTACTTCTTTTGGGATGCCCACCCTACTTAATAACTTAGCCAATTCCTCAGCAATTCTTTTGGCTGTGACTGTCTGTAATGAGATAGACTCTGGGTACTTAGTGGCATAATCACAGATGACTAAAATATACTTGTTCCCCCCTAGAACTCTTTTCCAGAGAACCCACTACATCCATGGCTACTCCCTCAAAAGGTGTTGTGACAATGGGAAGGGGCTGAAGGAGCACCTTCTCTTTCTTTCCTGATTGTGCCACTTTCTGGCATTCTACACATGAGTAATGGTATTCTGCGACTTGCTCATGTATATTAGTAGGCCAGTAAAATCAGGTCACCAACTGGTTAAGGGTGTGATCCCTTCCTGTGTGACCTGCCAGAGGAATATCATGTGCAAGTCTAGCAGTTGAGTACAATCAATTCAATCAATCAATTTTATTTGTATACTGGAAAGTATGTGAGCAGAAATGCCCATTTTTCACAAACGCCCAGTGGAGAGAAACAACAAATAAAGTATAAAAACTTAACAGAGTCAATAAGTTACAACATGAGGGCAAAGGTATCTAAGCACAACAGAAAATGGCAGAACAGTTTCAATAATTTGTACAGGCTGGACCAAAGTATTAAGTTGCCATCATGTAAACATCATAGACAAAGAGAGAAAAGAAGTATAGAAAGGCAGAAAATAAGAGGGGCAGAAGCCCTATAGTGCAGCATACGGGGAAAGTGCAGGTCAAGTTTGGGTTGATAGCATTAGGGGAGTCTTAGGTCAAGGCTGGACTCTGGCTAGGAGAAATGGATGAGGAGAGAGCAGGAATGGTAGTTAGGGTAGGGCAAAGTGGGGAGGGAGGAGGGTGAGAACAGAGGTGTTAAGTAGGAGGAAGCAGGGGAGTTGACAACTGGGAATTGCATGGAGACGTCCCAGAGCAACCGCAGTCAGATGTACTGAGGATGTGAGCCTTAAGGGAGGAGTTGACAGAGCTGATGGACCTACAAGCCTAGATTCTAGGGGGTAGTTTGTTATACAGTGTTGTGCCCTTAAAGGAGATAGAGCTCTGAGCCTGCTTAGTCCAGTAAAATGGGGTGGCAAAAAACATACTGGAAGCCCCTCTGGTCAGTTATCCAGGGACTGCAACAGGGAAAAGAGAGTTAACGCTGGGTGGCAGCAGTTTGAGATAAATCTTGTGGAGGAAAGACAGCATTTTTAGATTAAACCTCCCTTTCAAGGAGGGCCAACTGAGGGAGGAATAGAGGATGCAGTGGTGAGTTTTCAAGGGGAGACCTGTGATGAACTGAGCTATGCTGTTGTAAACAAATCTTAGGTTGGAGAAGAGGAGTGATGAGGTGAGAGGAGAGAAAAGATGATGGATCCATAGTCTAAGAGGGTCAGGAGAAGAGGGCTGACTAGGCAAAGTGTGGAGGCAGGAATCAGGAACTGTCTAATCTTGAAGCGAAGATCAATATGGGTCTTCTTAATTAGGTTGTTGATATGGACATTGTAAGAGAGGTGGAGGTCCAAGTAGAATCCAAAGTATTTGAATTCTGACACCTGTTCAATGAGGTTTCCAGAGTTGTTGAGTAGTGTGAGGCTGGTGACAGGGGCTTTAGTATGGCCCGAGAAGATCATGAACTTGGTCTTATTGGAATTAAGGACCATGCCATTCCCACAGAATCAGGAGTGAAGCACACAGAAATCAGACTGCAAATTATGGAACATAGAGGCAGGGTTTTCATTGCTGCAGAAGAGGGCAGCGTTGTCGGCTTAATGGACAAGTTGAGTGAATAGGCAGATAGAGGGAAGTTTATTAATGAAAAGTGAGAAAAGATAAAGGCCCAGGATTGAGACCTGGGGAACCCCGTATTTAATAGGACATTTAGCGGAAAGGTGACCCTCGATGGAGTTTGATGGAATCTCCTGGAGAGGTAGCTTCTGACCCAACTAACCACATTATCTGAAAGGTGTAGGTCTCTAAGGATGTCAAGATGGAGGGCATGGTCAACAAGGTCAAACGCTTTGGTCAAGTCCTGAAAAACAGACCCTGTGTGCTGGCCTTTGTAGTTTGCCTTAAGGATGGCACTCATAAACCTGGCCAGGGCTATTTTGGTGCTGTGTCTGGATTTGAACACATGCTGGGCACTAGAGTAATTGGTAGGATTCAAGGTAGGTGGTCAGTTGAGAGTGCATGACTTTCTCGATGATTTTTGAAAGGGGGCGATGAGGGAAATAGGGTGGTAGTTTCCAACCTCATTTCTGTACCCAGACTTGAATAACAGTTTGATGGTAGTGGTTTTCCAGGTATTAGGGAAAAAGCCAGAACAGAGGGAGCGGTTGAGTAGATTGGTGATGGGAACTGCTAGGGCACCGATGGAGGTTTAAGAATTTTATAATCAACACCGCGGGGCTATTTACTGGGTTTCAGGTTGTTCCTATGAGTCAGCTCAATGGTGTCTGCAGGTTTAAGGGCCTTAAAGTAAAAATTGGGGAAGGGGGCCTATCCATGGTGTTGGGGTAGCTGAGGTGGGGGAAGATGGGTGGGGAGCACAGAAGGGGTATGTTTGAATTTTTCGAGGTTGCCAAAAAAAAGAGTTAAAAATGTTAGCCACTTTGGAAGGGTCGCTGGCTTGTCTGTCACCTTGGTTTAAAGTGATGGGATCAGAATTGTTGTTTTTGCTAAGTAGCGAGTTGAGGGCACCCAACAGCTGACGGGGCATGAGGAATCCTCAAGTTGTTTTTAATGCAGGTAGTCAAGCTTCGCTTTTCTTATGACCGATTTGCTCTTGTTAGGAAGAGACCTATAAAGGGAGAGCTGAGCAGGGTCTTTCTACTTCAAGTAACATGCCCAGGCATTGTCCCTCATTCTCATCATCTTAATAATATCAGGAGTAACCCATTCATTGGTTTTATCCTGTGTTCTAATTTTTTTGAGTGAAGCATGTATATCACAGATGTTAGCATGGGTGCTGGTGAATTTCTGTAGGATAGAGTCGCAGTTGCCAGGTCCTTCAGAAAATCACCAGTCAACTAGGCTGAGATCATGGTTAATTAATTCGATATTATGCTCAGTCAACCTCCTGGTATAAATAAATTTAGGGTGTTCCTTGGGCAGATGGGTGGACCAAAGGCAATAGATGGCACAATGATTGCTACTAGAGTCTGGAAGAACTCCTGAGTCGGTAATGCAGGTGCGAGAGTGTTATCCAGTGTATAAGTGATTAAATTCCAGTGTTATAGTTAGATCTAGTAGGTGAGGCTATAGGCTAGTGGAGACCTAAATTTGCTATACAAGATTCGATGAAATTTGCTTGGCTGGACACCCAGTTAATGTTAAAGTCCCCCAGGTGGATCCACTCTCTGTTGAGTGGGAAGGAGTGTTTGAGGGTTAACAGTGACTTGAGGCCTAGGGGCGGCATAGGGGCTGGAATTGGGGGGCCAAGGGACCATGGCCCTACCACGTTTATAAGTGGTCCTGTCACTTTTTTCATTATTACCATAGGAAAATTTACCCCTTACATCCTTAGCCCTACCACATTTCAGTCTGCTCCGGCAGCAGTGGAGGGCGGGGTTCCTGGGGGGAGATAGGCGGTAGTGATGGTAATGGTTTTATTAGGACCTAGGAGAGGTGGATGGAAAGGGTTTCCAGAAAGGAAAACTCTGAGTAGTATTGTGCTCAGTGAAGGAGAATTTGTTTAAGATGTAGAAAATGCAGCCCCTTCCTTTTTTTCTCAGTCTGTCTTTTCTGACAGAGGTGTAGCCACTGAGCTCAATCTCTCCATCAGAAATCTTATGGGAGAGACAGGTTTCAGAGAGGGTGATCACATCAAAGTCATGCAAGGCTACTCATGCTTGAAATGAATCAATTTTAGCTGGGAGACTCTGACTGTTTAGGTGTATAAAACTGATATGTTTCTCTTTATTAAGGAGGGGCTGCTGGGTGGGGGGACGGAGGTACCTGGGCCAGGGTTGGGATGGATTGTTCTTGAGAGGAGTAGGAGGAGGATGAGGGTGCTGGAGAATGTCAAGTTGAGAGTGCATGACTTGCGTTGCTTAGATCTGAGACATTTGAAAATAGTAATGGGTGTGCACATGGACAGACACTGGGGGCTGTAGAGGGAAGGGGGAGGGTGAGAAAAGATTAGGGGTTATTAGGAATTGGGTTGGAGAGGTGTGAGGTGGTCAGAAGGTAGAGGAGGTAGTGTGCTGGTAAAATGACTGGGTGGGGGGAGTTTGGGGGGGGTTGGTGAGGGGTGCAGGGTGCCCGTGAGGGTGAGAGCTAGGGGGTAGGAACAAGAGGGGGTAATGCAGGAAAAATAGGAGAAGTAGGAGGAGTGACATGGCTGGAGACAGAGTAGCAGGTGGGAGGGAGTGATACAGGGACTACCAAAAGGGAGAAGAGGAAGTATACACAGGTTTTAAAAAGGTAGGCTAAGGGGTTGACTAAAGAGTGAAGTACTTAAGGCACCAGAATAGTGCAGGATTCTTTTCAGGAACCAATAGCTGCTCTACCATTTCTCCCATATTGGGGTTGACACATTCCCTGTACAATAGATCATTTTGTACCACATATTTAGTGGAACTGTTTTCCATCTCATTAACCTGCAAAAATAAAGGGGTTAGTGTTTTGTCCTCTTTTTGTTCAGTCTCAAAATCACACCCCTTTTGGGTCTGTCCTAAATCACCCTCTTGTGTTTTACACTGAGGATTGATCCATCATTGTTTTGATTGTCTCTTTTCAGTGCTCATCCTGCAGGTCTTACTAAGGGCAACAAAAATTTCCTCTCCAAAAGGGAACCCATTTTGCAGTTTTTCTCTTTTAGCTTGAGCTCTGGTAGTAATCGCTGCAGGTTCCTCGTCCCTTAACAGTTCAAAACCCGGATAGTCATGTGCAATAATTATGGGGACTGGAAGATGAGGTACAAGGCCTACAGATACTTCAGGTGCAATCCCCTGGATAGTCATCTCTATCTTAGTGATTGAGTAGAAGTAGATATCTCCAAGTATTCATACCATCCCAGTGTTAGGCCCTGTAGGTAGGTTATACTCCACATGTTCAGTTTGTAACAGTGTCCGATGACTCCCTGAATCAATAAGCCCGATAACTTGTTGAGGCCCAGTGAGCACAATGGTAATATACTGTCCCAAAATAGCCAAAGCTAAATGGATTTGCTCAGTTCTTTTCATCGGGCAACGTCTCGTTATGTCCCTTTCCCTGGCAACTGTGACATATTATGTCTTGTGGAAATGGTTTCCCTGTTTCTCCTGCTTTCCCCTCCTGTTTTTTTATACAAATTCATAGGCATCTGTGAAAAAGTAGATGTTTTTACGAAGTGGGTGGAGGTTGTACCAGTTCCCTGGAATCCTCTGTGCCTGGTCGGTCGGACTGTCAAATAGTCTTCCACCAAGGAGATCGTTTTCTCTGCTGAAACAGGTGAGTGTTCCTGCACCCAAATGTATACATCCTGTGGTAGAATCTTGATGAATTCTTCTATTATAACCATTTCCAGGAATTGGTCAATTGTCTTATGTTCAGTCTGCAACCACTAGTAACACAGTTCTTTTAATCTCACATCGGCTTCAAGGGTGTATCTGAAGGTAATAATCTTAAAGTCCTGAATCTTTGTCTACAAATCTCTGTGTTGATATCATACCTTCAGAGAGTTTCTTGTTTCACCAGATCATAACTATCTGCATTCCAGCTCTCCATATGGCTATAGGCCAATTGTGCTCACCCTGTTAAATAGGGAGCTAGCCTTACAACCCACTGTTCCCTGGACCAGGTACATGCCCCAGCCACCCTCTTGAAAGTTGTCAGGAATGCTTCTATATCATCTGACACTTGTGTAAGTTTAACGTCCTTAGGAGAATCCACAGACCTCCTTTGTTGTCCAGAACCAGGGCCTGTATAGCCATTATAGTGTTGTTCCATTTCTCATCTTGTCTTTACCTATCCATCTTTTGCTGCATGTCCATTACCATTTGTTTGACAAACAGCCACCTCAACAGTTCACTGACATTCTCAGGTGGCTCATCTGAGATGTCTTCTCCAGTTTCCTGCATGCTGGTATCCAAAAGGATTTCAGTCTTTGATTTACAGTACTCTGGGCCCCTATCTCAAGACCAGGAAGAGACTTCTTACCCAGTTTCTCAAGCCATTGTGCTAGTTAACACTCTTTGGGCTTGCCCTCTAGCAGCCCTCTTCATTGCTCCTGGTGCATCTGCCCATCTGGATATCAGGGCGATATTCACTGGAAATGTTCCCTGACCAGTCCAGATGTTCCAGTTTATCCCACTCTGATGCCAAGTTTGTGGAGGTATGTGGTATAAACAGATGGACGACACACAAGAGAATATGTTTTAACACACAATTTGCATGATTCTTTATTAACAAAAGCAAAAAAAAAAATGAATATTGACTTAAAAAAAAAATTTTGAACAACAGTAGTCCAACAAGAAGGATCACAGGCTTCCAAAGGTTTCCTTCAAATTCCAGTTAGTAGTACCCAGGAGACATGAAGGCATCTAACCAACCCACCTCTCTTACATCCCAGGTACAAGGCTTATGTACCCTTCCCTAGAAGACCATGTGCTCCAACAGTTTTTTGATAACAAAATAATTTATTACAGCAGCAATTTTATTAAACAAAACCTCAATTCATACAAGAAAGGAAAGGCAATTAAATAGATGTCATCAAATATTTAGAAATTAACTTCTTTTACAAGAAAAATAAATAGATATTAAATTAGTCTAGACTCTTCCCCTTTCATGATCTCAAAGTTTAACCTTTAGTATAAAACTACTGTCACTGGGGCCAGCCATCTCCTATAGGAACCCCATATAGAAATGACCTGACTCAGGTAAATGCCGTTATTTTATATTCCTTAAGTAGTTTGGTTTTTAAGAGAAGAATATAAATGTGTAGCATCAATTTTAATAACAGAACACATGACTTCAGCTGGTTTAAGAGGACACTGTTTAGAGGGGTAAATAATATAAATGTGTGTGTGTATTTGGCTTATATTCAGTCTTACAATGTGCACAAACTTTCAGTAATTTATTCTAAGGTTCCATGAAAATGCAGCATTTTTTTATCTTTTATTAAGTCATTTGGAATGTTTAGCGCACTGCGTCGTAGCAGGCTAGCTTTGGGAGCGAGGGAGAGAGAGCACTGTGCTGCAGCACGACTGTGTGGTTCCCTCCCCGCTGTTTCCCCAGTCTCCAAAGCATGACAGTAGTTTTGTTATGTATTATTTTTAAAATATTTCATTGAGGGAGTCCTGGTCGTCAGGCGTTTTCAAAACCAAACAGCCAGGTTCCCACAAGAGCCCACAAAGCAGCAGCCTCACTCTAAATGCAAGCTCCGTTAGGCAGGCTGTGGAGGAACTGCTCCAAAGTATTCTATTACAGGTAAAGAGCCCTGTGCAGTAATCCAAAATGGCTATACAGTATAAAAAAATATGTAATTGTTTTACATAACATTCTTTATGAAATGGGACCCTCTACAAAGTTTCAATGTTCGTCACAACAGGACCAAAATGGGAGTGGTTTAGAAACATAGAAACATAAAAACTGACAGCAGATCAGGACCACTAGGCCCACGCAGTCTGCCCATTTTAAAACCACAGTGCCTACTCACAGGTGTAGTTTAACTTTGACATTTGGGGGGGCAGGGGTCGGGCCTGAATAGGTTGCATGTAGCTGCTGGTCTTGCTTGATTTATGCAAAATAAAAAAAAATCATAGAATATTTTTTTTATTCAAATCTTCAGAGGTGCTTTAGTTTATACTTACTTCACATTTTATTTTATTGATAAATATCAGATAACACCTTTGAGTCAAAGTCTCTTTACAGTGTCATGTGATGTGTGAGAGCCCTGAAACCATCATGTGGTTTACATCAGAATGTGCTTGGCTCCCACTTACATAATCCAATCTAAATAAATGCACAGTCGTGCGTGGCCATAGTTTGTCTGTCCCGGTAGCTAGTACTGGTAGTAGCAATGATCTGGTGGTGGTGCAGGAGTGCCAGTGCTCCGCATGTGTGCTCACACAGTAGGCAGTGGGACAAGAGTCAGTCAAGTCTTAAAGATGCAGCGCATAGCACTTAGTTAAAGGAAAACTCCATGTTAAAATCAGAAAAAGATATGTTGTCACAAACCCACTCAACAGGTCAGGCCCTCTACTCCCAAAGTGCCAACCTCCAAGCGCAGTCTTGTAAACAGTTTAACAGAACAAGGTAACCCTCTTGTCTGTTTTGTGAGTACGGATCAACCTTTAGTCTCAAGTCTTGGAGAGATTCAAACTGTGAGCCTCTTGCTAACGTGCCCAATGCACTGGCTCAGATATATCTGTCTTCTGGGGGGCCAGATACTTTGCCTATGGGAACCAAACCAGGTATACAGAGATGAACCCTTAAAAACTTTAATAAAGACCTCAGATTTAAAACACTTCTCTTTCCAGTTTGGTACCACCATTCAAGCGTATGTGTATTGTCTGCTATAACCATGTATACTCCACTTGCACAGTAAAGAAATCAAGGACGGACCAAGTAAGTTCTAGAAAGAGATTACTGAAATAGATAAAAATATGTAACATAAACAATACAAAACTGTTACATCACAAGACATACAAATCTATTAAATGAACAAAGTTTTAAACAGTGCAATTCCTACTACAGTACTTAGTCTCTAAACACTTGCTTAAAAGTGCTCCAAAGATGTTGCGTGGTCAGAGTCTAGGTAAAAGTGTGTCTCTGTGAAGTAAAACAGACTATTCCTTAACAACTGTATTGGCCAACCCCTTTTTTGTGTGAGGTCAGCTAGCTCCTCCTCCTCCTCTGTCAGATTATGTATAAAAAACATATATCTTTTACAAAAAAAAAACAGGATGTCTTTTCAGTATTCATTTTGCAATCCTTAGCATGACTCATGTTTCAAATGACATCTCTTTTGATCCAAGCTGCATCTTCACTCACACAGGCTTCACAGGAGCATTTACAACCTTGTACCTCTGTGTAACAACCTAGGTTCCTCTCCAATGTCATAAACGTTTTTTATGATTTCCCTCTTAACACAATTAACTTAAACAAGTCTGTAATTAGCTTCTGGTCTGCCATGTAACACATTGTATCTAAAAACTGAGTGTGTGTGATACACTTGCTGTCAGCATTTTCTCCTGGCTTGCATCTTTCAGCTGAAACCTGTGGGGGGGGGGTGAGGTCACTCCTAGAGCATCAGATTTTCAGCAGAGACAGTCAGTAATACATTTTATATTAAAACAAATGATACAGCACTCAGAACTGGCTGTCTGTGTCACAATTCCTCCCACCAAGACTGAATTTGGGGTTCTATCCCCTAGATGGGATGAGCTTCCCAAATTAGTTCACTCCTCATAGACCCTAGACAGCCCATCTGAGTTCTGGTTCTTCACTCCAGCCCTATGTACGATTCTTAGATCATACCCTTGTAAAGCAAGACTCCATCTTAGCAGTCTCCCATTGTTTTTCCCCATCTGTGTCAGCCAAACCAGGGGGTTGTGGTCAGTCTGCACCACAAAATGCTGCCCATACAAGTATGGCTCTAATTTCTTTATTGCAAGACACTCCTTTTCCACCGTGGAGTACGCTTGCTCCCTGGAAAGTAGCTTCCTGCTCAGGTACACTACTGGGTGATCTGTCCCTTGGCTGGACGTCTGGCTCAGCACTGCCCCAATACCCATGTCTGAGGTGTCCATCTGAACTATAACGGTTTTGCTATAGTCAGGACTTGTCAAAACAGGAGCACTGCACAGTGCCTTCTTTAGTCTGGTAAAGGCTTCCTCACAGGCTGGGCCCCAGGTAATTTTCTTTGGCATCTTTTTTCTTTGTCAGGTCAGATAGGGGAGCAGCCAGGGCACTGTAATTGGGTATAAATTTCCTGTAGTACCCTTCTGTCCCTGGAAAGCTCCTAACCTCCATCTGGGTTTCTGGTCTGGGCCACGCTGGATCACCTCTATCTTTATTTGGTTAGGACAGAGCTGTCCCCGGCCTACCACATGCCTGAGGTATGCCACTTCTCCCATGGCCACCTGGCACTTCTCAGCTTTGACAGTGAGCCCAGCCCTCTGTATCCTGTCCAGCACTTCCCTAAGATGGGATAGGTGTTCCTCCCAGCAGGTACTAAAGATGGAATGTCTTCCAGGTATGCCACAGCATACTCCTCAGCACCATTTAACACCTGGTTCACCAACCTTTGGAAAGTGGCCGGGGCATTCTTCATTCCGAAAGGCATTACTTTAAACTCAAATAAGCCTATCGGAGTGATGAAGGCTGACCTCTCCCTAGCTCTGTCAATTCTACCTGCCAATATGCCTTTGTCAGGTCAATGGTCGTAAGGTAGGTTGCCCCCCCCCAACTTGTCAAGGAGTTCGTCCATCCGGGGCTTTGGGTGGGTGTCAGACTTCGTGACTGCATTCAGTCCATGATAGTCCACACAGAAACGAGTTGAGCCATCTGACTTAGGTACAAGGACTACGGGTGAGGCCCAGGGGCTGTGGGATCTCTGGATTACCCCTAAATCCAGCATCTCCTCCACTTCCCTCCCAATGTCCTTTTGGACAGCCTCTGACACCCAATATGCTGTCCACTGAATGGGCATCTGTGTCCATGTCTCCACATCACGTGTCGCTAAGGGGGTTAGTCCCGGTTTGGTGCTAAACAAGGGGGCAAAGTCTGTTAAAACCTCCCTTACTTTCTGGATCTGGTCTGGGGCCAGCTGGGAAGACAATTTTGCTGCCTCCACAGAGGATTCCCGCTTACCCTCTTCCAGAAAATCCAGAAGGGGGTCTCCTTTGTCTGTCCCCTCCCCATGACTACACACTGCAAACACCATGTCAGCCCTGTTTGCATATGCTTTATCATGTTGACATAGTACATCCTTTCTGTCTGTCTATGGTCAAGTAACTCCACAATGTAGTTCATGTCATTTAACTTTCTAACCACTTTGTATGGTCCTGCCCACTCAGCTTGCAGCTTGTCTTTCCAAACCAGAATAAGGACCATGACTTCCTGACCCACCATGTACAAGCAAGCTCTGGTTCTGTGGTCATACCTCACTTTTTGTTTCTGTTGGAAAACTGCTAGGATGCTCTGGGCTGTCCCCATAAGCTCCCTTAGTCTTTCCCTAAACCTAAGGACATAATCCACTATGGGAGTTCCCTGGGTAGTGTGTTTGCCTTCCCAGTCCTCCTGGATCAAGTCTAGGGGCCCACATACCCAGCGTCCATATAAGAGTTCGAAGGGGGAAAATCCTGTCGACTCTTGGGGCACCTCCCTGTATGCGAACAGCAGGTGGGGAAGGTATTTCTCCCAGTCCCTCCCATGCTGTTCAGCAAATGCCCGGAGCATTGACTTTAGGGTACCATTGAATTATTTCACAAGTCCATTGGCTTGTGGGTGATATGGTGTCGTGCATCTCTGCACCACCCCACACTTCTCCAATAAACATTTCATCAGGTCCGACATGAAGGAACCCCCTCGATCAGTGATTACCTCCTGTGGAAATCCAACATGAGAGAAAATCCCAAGTAAGGCATCTGCCACTTTGTCTGTCCTCAGAGAGGATAGGGCGACTGCCTCTGGGTACCGGCTGGCATAATCCACCACAGTCAGGATGAATCTCTTCCCTGAGGAGCTGGGGGTATTTAAAGGTCCCACAATATTCATTCCCACCCTCTGGAATGGCTCCTATACTATGGGAAAGGGGATCAGGCAGCTTGGGTTTTCTTGCCTGCCTTCCCTATTTCTTGGCACCGGTGACAAGACCTGCAATACTCCTTCACCTGCTGGGTAAAGTTAGGCCAGTAGAAATTCTGGGCCAACCGCTGCATTGTGCACGCGATTCCCAGATGACCAGACAAGGGAATATCATGTGCAATTTTGAGCAACTGCTCACAATACCCCTGGGGAACAACAAGCTGCCTGCCTAGCATCCCTCCTTCCATCTGTACTGCCTGAGTATACATAAGTCCATTTTCCCAATAAACCTTATGTTTGCCGTCACCTCCCTGTGTGCCGTCCGAGTCTGCCCAAGCCCTCAGCTTCTCTAAACTAGGATCACTTCTCTGAGAAGCTGCAAACCCCTCACACATTCCCAAGGCATGGGACAGGTCCCCTTCAGTTGCTAAACTAGGGTCCCTAGCACTAGCGTCAGGGCTCTCAGGATCACTGTCAATCCCAACCCTCTGACAAGAGGTCACCCCTCCCTCTTTGGAGTAACCTTCTGTAGCTGTGTGGTTACTTGCTACTGGAGAAATTTCTACCCCCTCTCTATCAGTCCCCATATCAGGAGACACAGGCTGGGGAACCAGCCTCCCAGTGGTTTCCACAATGGCTTCTGTGGGGTTCAGGGAACCACAATTATCCCTTGCTGTTTGGCTGCGGGTAACTGCACATACCATCCCCTGTTGGAGATTGTTACCCAGGATCATATCCACTGCTAATGTTTTGGCTACAGCCACCTGTTGCACAGTTAGCCCCGGTTTCACCCCAGTCCAGGAGAACACTGGCCAGTGGCAATGTTTTCTCTTCACCCGCAAAGTCCTGTACAGTGACATATTTATTGGGTATAAGCTGACCAGGCTTTACCAGATCCCCTTTCACCAATGTCAGGGATGCCCCTGTGTCCCTTAACCCCTGTGTCTGTGCACCATTCACCATGGCTGGCTGCATGTGTTCCCTCATGTTCACTGGCATGCTTCCAGGGACACACAAACAACCTACTTCTTTTCTAGTACCATGCTGTGTATTATTGCTCGCCCATTTGGGGCACTGTCTGGCAATATGCCCAGTTTCCTTACACAACCAACAGGCAAGTCTTACTTCAGAGAAATCTTTTCATTGAAACCTGGGGCTAACTGATTTCAGTGGAGGCAGTGTGGGTTTTAGTTGCCCTGAAGGCATGCTTTTTCCTTTCTGCTCTGCCATGCCTGTCCCATTCACTCTCAGAGCAGGTCTGCTCTTGGCATAGCGGTCTGAGAGTTCAGCAGCCTCTTGCACTGTTTTGGGATCTCGGTCCTTTAGCCAGGTTTTTAGCTCTGCTGGGCATGCCCAATAAAACTGCTCTAATAAAATCACAATGTCAATTTAATCAACAGAGTTTGCCTCAATTCCTTCCCACCAATGTTTTAAAAACTGACTTTGTTTCATGGCTAGCTCCTCGTAGTTCATATCAGGGCTTCTCCTGAGCTTACGGAATTTAGCTCAGTATGATTCAGCAGTTAATTCAAACTTTTTAACAGTGCAGCTTTTAGCTTGCTGTAATCGTTGCTGTCCTCATGGTCCATTTGACCCAATGCATCCCGTAAGTAGCAGGGGTAGCTGGAAGCTCCAGGACTCTCTAGGAATTTTAGCCTGAATACAAACTTTTTCAAAAGAATTTAAAAAGGCATTCATATCTTCCCCTTCTTTAAATTCGGCTATTAATTTGGAGTTCAATTTGTAACCCAGTCCTGCAGTGCCAGTTAAACCCAAGCCACTTACCTGCTCTGGTGCCACTGGTGGGAGTCGTAGCTTCTCCAGTTCATGTTGCCACTAGCGCTCCTCTCTCTTCTCCTCTGCAGCTCACTGGCGCTCACACTCCTCACAGTCTGCCTCACTCTGTTGTTGCTCTGCCTCTCGCTGTTCCCTCTCTGCCTCTCGGTCCTCTCGCTCTGCCTCCTTTTGTTCACAGTCCCTCTCTGTCTCTCTCTCTGGAACTCCAGCTCCATCCTGCGCAACTCAATTTGCAGCCTGAGTACCTCTGGATTCTGGATACTGGTGACCTTCCCCTGCTGTTGTGGCCCTTCACTGACAGTGACCCTGCTGTCATCCTCACCGGATCTGGACACAGCACTGACCACTAGTCCTGCCACACTCGAGGTCTGGTCCCTTTCAGTCACGGTCTGTGACTTGCTGCTCTGGGTATCTGCTACCATCAGAGCCTCTATGAGGTTCTGATTTTTGGCTGTCACCTCGAACGGGACTCCCCTGTCCCTGCACAACTGCTTCAAGTAAGCTACAGTGTGCCTGCTGTAGTCAGAAGCCATCTTCTTCTTCCCTGACTACAGCTATTCTGACTTGCACTTTAGAAAAAAAATAAAATGGGTAGGAACTGGATTGTACGCCAAGTGATATATAGTTCTGTTTCCTTTTTTAAAATAAAACTCTGCCTTTTTTCTTTCTTTGCAAGAGAGCTTACGATCTCAGCTGACACAGAACAATAAAAGCTTGTGATACCAAAATTATGCCACTGCTGCCAACCAATCTGTCACAATCCCTCTCAGCAGGTCAGGCCCTCTACTCCCAAAGTGCCAACCTCCAAGCACAGTCTTGTGAACAGATTAACAGAACAAGGTAACCCTCTTGTCTGTTTTGTGAGTTTGAATCAACCTTTGGTTTCAAGTATTGGAGGGATTCAAACTGTGAACCTCTTGCTAGTGTACCCAATGCACAGTCTCAGATATATCTGTCTTCGGGGGGTCAGATATCTTTGCCTATGGGCACATAGCCAGGTATACAGAGATGAATCCTTAAAAACTTTTATAAAGACCTTAGATTTAAAATTCTTCTCTTTCCAGTTTGGTACCACCATTCAAGCTATGCCTCGTGTCTGCTATAACCATGTATACTCTACTTGCATAGTAAAGAAATCAAGGACAGACCAAGTAAGTTCTAAAAAGAGATTTACTGAAATAGATAAAAATATGTAACATAAACAATACAGAACTGTTATATCACATAACATACAAATCTATTAAAATAAGGTTTTAAACAGTGCAATTCCTACTACAGTACTTAGTCTCTAAATACTTGCTTAAAAGTGCTCCAAAGATGTTTCATGGTCAGAGCCTAGGTTAAAGTGTGCCTCTGTGAAGTAAAGCAGACTATTCCTTAACAAATGTATTGGCCAACCCCTTTTTTGTGTGAGGTCAGCTAGCTCCTCCTCTGTCAGATTATGTATAATAAATATATATCTTATACAAAAAAAACAGGATGTCTTTTCAATATTAATTTTACAATCCTCAGCATGACTCATGTTTCAAATGACATCTCTTTTGATCCATGCTGCATCCTCCCTTACACAGGCTTCACAGTAGCATTTATAACCTTGCACCTCTGTGTAACAACCTAGATTCCTCTCCAATGTCATAAACTTTTTTTAAGATTTCCCTCTTAACAAAATTAACTTAAACAAGTCTGTAATTAGCTTCTGGTCTGCCATGTAACACATTGTATCTAAAAACTGAGTGTGTGTGTGATACACACACTGTCAGCATTTTCTCCTGGCTTGCATCTTTCAGCTGAAACCTGGGGGGGGTCACTCCAAGAGCATCAGATTTTCAGCAGAGACAGTCAGTAATACATTTTATATTAAAAAAAATATATATAGCACTCAGAACTGGCTGTCTACATCACAATGTAGTATTCTTTTTTTCTGTGTTATAACCTCTTCCCAGTATTTTTTATTTCCTCTTATTGTGAGAGTTGTTTTTTCTATCTTTCCCTGTCTGTTTTATTGCCCTTGGAGGTTGCCTTTCTGGTTTCTTTTATGGCCTCTTGTTCCAGGTAGTCTTCCTAGAGTGCCCTTTGGTGTGATGTCTAATCACCCCTGCAGGATGCCAGTGTCTTGTTACAGGGTCTGTCACAGCTCATCCACAGAGAGAATACTTCTTCCACAGAAGTCACACTGCTAGATTTTGGGTGAGTGTAATCATTATTTTTTGATATTGGTACCTTGTCCTGCTGTGTGTGTGTGTGTGTGTGTCTGCGTGTGTGTGTGTGTTTTAATCATGTCACTGTTTATAGTGGTTGTGTCTGAACTCATCTGGCTATTCCTCTCAGTCCCTTTCAGTTCTTGCACTAGTACTAAGCAGCAAAAAATGAACATCACCTTATAGGATGTAGCATAGCAGGATAAGGTACCAATATCAAAAAATAATCATGATTACACTCATCCAAAATCTAGCAGTGTGTCTTCTCTGGAAGAAGTATTTTCTCTGTGACTGAGCTGTGAAAGACCCGTAACAAGACACTGGTCTCCTGCAGGAGCAATTAGACATCACACCAAAGGGCACTCTGGGAAGACTTTTTGGGACAAGAGGCCATAAAAGAAACCAGAATGGCAACCTCCAAGGGCAATAAAACGGCCAGGAAAAGTTAGAAAAAACAACTCTCACAGCCAGAGTTAAAAAAAAAACACTAGGAAGAGGTTATAACACAGAAAAAAAGAATACTACATATCTTTTTTTGATTTTAACATGGAGTTTTTCTTTAAAAAAATGGAAGAAAGCTGAGCAAATAAAAAAAGGTTTTGTGTGTCTGCCAGCAGTAAACATGGAACCCCCCCAATCTCCACCCATGTGTCTACTTGATCTCCAGCTACATTATCTTTCCTCTTTCCAGGGTTTCCCAGTGCCTATCCCATGCATTTTTGAATTTCTCTACCAAATTTTCCCCCACCACCTCCGCTAGGATGCTGTTCCATGCATCCACCACACTTTCTATGAAGAAATACTTCCTTGTGGTACCCCTTAGTTTACACACTTCTGGTCTCATGTCATACTCCTTGTTCTAAAACATCTCTTTTTCTGAAAGATGCTGCCCTTCTGCACTTTCTGTATTCCCTTGAGATATTTGAAGGTCTCTATCCTATCCCCCCATCTGTCCTCTGGTACAGGATATACATAATAAGGTCTTCCAGTCTTTATTCATATGTCTTTTGGTGCAGTCCCTGCACCATTTTTGTTGTCCTTTTCTGAACTGCCTCTACTCTGTCTATGTCATTAAGGACATGTGGCATCCAGAACTGGATGCAATACTCCAGATGAGGTTGCACTAATGATTTGTACAGAGGCATCACCCCAACTTTCTTCTGCTAGTGATGCCTCTCCCTATGCACCCCAATACCTCATTGGCTCTCCCCACAGCCTTGGCACATTGTTTGGCCATCTTTAGATGATCTGATATGATTAACCCAGAACCCTTTCCTGTTTGGTGGCCATCAGTAACCCCCCCCCCAGCATGGCCCCTGGGTTCTTGTGCCCTAAATGCATGATTTTGCAGTTCTTTACATTGAATCTTAGCTGCCACAATCTTGACCATTCCTCTAGTTTACCTAGATCGCTCCTCATTTTTTTCCACCCCTCCCGGAGTGTCTACCATGGTGCAGATCTTGGTGTCATCTGCAAAGAGGCATACCTTTCCTTCCAGCCCCTCCACAATGTCACTTATGAAGACATTGAATAGGACAGGCCCCACAACTGATCTCTCTGGCACCCTGCTGGTCATCCTCCTTTCCTCAGATTGAGCTCCATTTACCACCACCCTCTATGTTCTATCCCTCAGTCAATTTGTAACCCAGGTTACCACCTTGGAACCCATTCCCAGGTTGCCTAGCTTGTTTACAAGCTTCTTATGTGGAACAGTGTCAAAGGTCTTCTACATTCACCACTCCCCCTCCCAATCCACTTCCCTGGTCACTCAGTCAAAGAAATCTATCAGATTTGTTTGACATGACCATCCTGCTGTGATTCCATGCTGCCTCAGATCTTGTGATCTGCTGGATTCAAGATGTTCCACAATCATTTCTTTTAGTAGTGATTCCATTATTATTTTTTTTTTTGTAAAATATTTTCATTAAATATGTGGATAGGCTTGCAGTACAAATAGAGAGCAACAATAAAGATGAATTATATAATTAATTATACATATAGAGTTAGTGTTTACAAAATTGATATGGTTTACAAGATTGACATTTGGTTGTCCTTCAGCATAACATAGTTCTGTTCTGACCAATTAATTAAGTACACTGACACACTTTCAGAGACACTAGGCAATCAACAATGGGCAACACAAGTTATACTTTACCCTATAAACAAGAACTGTTTATTATTGTATATGGACTTCCGCATTTCGGCTTGGGATAATGTCAGCCTCAACCACTGCCAGCCATTGATGCCACACTTCCCAAAATTGAGTATTCTTGCCCTGGGCACACATTTGTGCACACTCCAGAGTCATGCAAGATTTAACATTTTGAACCCATCTACTGATGGAAGGAGGGGTCGGTGACATCCAAAGCCGAGCAATAGTTCTCAGTGCATTAATAAGAGCTATGGATTTTAGGGGGCTTGTCTTCCCATGACCCGGTTGCTTCGGGTCTGCTCCAAGCACCAGCTCTACAGGGGGATTTAGAAGGCCTATACCCCAAGACTTTTGATTTAATATTATGTATTGCATGCCAAAATAGAGCTACCCATGGACACACCAGTGCCAAGTGAAGAAAGTCTGCCCTTTCAGCCAAGCATTTAGGACATAAATGTGATTTGTTAGCATCTATTGTATACAGATGCAGAGGAGTCATATAGACCCAGTGTAAAAAATACAGCTGTATTTGCTGTAATTTATTACCACGTGAGCATTGTTGATAGTGTACACAGGCCATCTACCATGTCTTGTGGCTTATAGGTATCAAAAGGTCATCACTCCATCTCACAATACTCAATATTTGTATGTCATCTTGGGCATTGTGTAACATGTGGTAATAAACAGACATAGATTTACCCCCTGGCTGTGGTCGAAACAGTTGTTGTTCAATGGGTGAAGGCTCAACCCATTTGTTTATAGGCGAAAGGGAGTTCCCACTTCTATGTCTTATGGTCAGATATAAAAAGAAGTCTCCAGGTGGGATCTTCCATTCAGCATGTATCTGTGTGAAGCTCTTTAACAGCCCCCCTTCAAATAATTGATTAACTGCAATAAGACCTTTTTTTCTCCATGCCCACAATCGCTGGATCATCATTACAGTACAATTCCCACTAGATTGCATAAAGTGTAACAAACCGAGATTTGGCGAGTTGCCCCGTTCATGCCCTATATGCATATGTGCCCAACTCCAGACCTGAAGAGTAATTGCGGTAAAAGAGTTACTTAAATGCACTTCTTCCATATTTTGTAGGTACCCAACAAGTAGGTCATGAGCTAGGTTTCCTTGCAGCATGTCCTCCTCAAGGCTCACCCAAGGACAGTCCAACCCCAAAGTCCCAGATGGGAGAAAAGCCAATTGAGCCACCCAAAATTATAATTTAAAACTCGGTAGACCAACTCCACCTTTTTCTGGCAGCTTCTGAAACACCGCTCTCGAAATTTTGGCTCATCCCCCCTGACATAAGAACCTATGTGTGAGTGCATTTATTTGCTTAAAGTGTATTTGCAACAGTCTTATAGGGAGGGCCTGATATAAGTACAGAAGTCTGGGGAGAATAGTCATTTTAATGACTCCCACTTTTCCTAATAAGGATATGGGCAGAGTCATCCATCTCTTACAGTCCTCAGTAACAGTAGCCATAAGTGGCTTGAAGTTCAACCTGTACAGATCACCCACCGAAGTAGATATTTGAACCCCTAGATATCTTAACCAGTGCACCAGCTAAAGATCCACCAAATTAGCTATAAGCTGGGCAAGCTCCAGCAGGCCCACTGGCATCAATTCACTTTTCAACCAGTTGACCTTATGTCCTGAGATAGCACCAAATGTCAACATCAATTTATGAACCACAGGCAAGTCCTCCTATGGGTGTTGCAGGTAGAACAATTGATCAGCAGAATACATTGCTATTTTGTGCTCATTAACCCCCACTAAGCCTCTAATTCCATCATGTGCTCTTAAGGCAGCTCCCAGGGTTCCAGGGCCATTAAACATAACAATGGTGACAGAGGGCAACCCTGGCAAGTACCCCTGCCTAGAGTGAAGGGTCTGGATAGCTCCCCATTTACAAGGACCTGCACCATGGGGTCCTGGTATAGAGCTTCAACCCAGGAGCAAAAGGCCAGACCTATCCCCAATTTATCCAGGGTGTAGAACAGGTAGCCCCACTCCACACAGTTGAACACCTTCTCTGCATTTAAGGCTACCACAGAAGCCCCGTGAGATCTTTTAGTGCGAGCCCACCTAAGTATAATATTAAGTGTCCGTCGAATATTATGTTTCCCCATGCGACCTTTAACAAATCCGGACTGGTCAGGATGGATTATTTCAAGTAGTGCTGTTTCTAATCTGGAAGCCAGGGCCTTTGCTACAATTTTATAGTCCACGGTGAGGAGGGAAATTGGTCTATAAGAGGCACATTTACTTGGATCTTTCCCTGGCTTGGGCAACACTGTAATAGCCGCAGACCATGTGGAGCAGGGCAACCCACCTATCATCAGACCCTCTGTCACAACCAAAAAATAGGGATCTAGAAGGTAGTTCTCAAATGTTTTAAAAAATCCACCAGAAGGCCATTGGGACCTGGGGCCTTACCACTTTTTAGTGCCATCATAGCTCTCCGAATTTCTTGTTTATCCAAAGGGGCTTCTAGTTTCATAGCCCTCTCTCCACTGATCTTAGCCAGAGGGAGGTTCTTAAAAAGGCATCAAATTCAAGACTGGAAGGGTCATACTCAGAGGAATAAAAAGACTTACAGTATGCCCCAAATCAGCTTAGACCCGAGTACCATCTCTCCCCCTTCATTCTGCATCTGTGCAATTGTTTTAGCTGTCTTTTTATGCTTCAGTTGTCAGGCTAAATATCTCCCTGCTCTATCCCCATCAAAGAAGACCCATGAGTTAGATAATAGTATAGTCTTCTCTAACTGTGCACTAGACATAGTATTAAAATCCCACCTGGGGACAAATGACTTGACTCAACATGAGATTAGAGCAGTTCAGGAGGAGTTTGTGGAGTTGGGTAGGGGTCTAAGGCAAGTAGCACACACAGTATCCTTCTTAGAGGTGCTGCCTGTCTATGGCAAGGGTGAGGCGAGGGTACTTCACACCATGTGATTCAATGGATGGTTGAAAACATGGTGCAAAGCACAGGGGGTTTGGCTTCATTTGGAGACTGGGGTTCCATCTGGAGGGATATCAGTCTATACTGGCAGGATGGTCTGCATATGGCCAGGAAGAGAACAAGTATTCTGGGCAGTCAGTTTAAATGCTTCATTGGCAAGCTTTTAAACTTGTCAAGGGGGGAGGCACTGATAAGTAGCAGGGGATTCCCAGCCTCCCCCCTACAAAACAGGATACTAAATGAGGGAAAGACCAAGGTACAAAGGTCAGTAGGGAGCAGGACAGGGGTGAATGGAGAAAGCAAAGTCAATGAGAACAGGGATAGTGCTACAAGAGGTAATACCATCAAAAAATGGAGAGCAATGAGTACTAATGCTCATAGTCTGGGTAACACGCTTCCTGAATTAGTGGCCTTGATGCAGGAGGAACATCTGGCTATCATGGCAGTCACAGAAACATGGTACACACAGAACCAGGACTGGACTGTAAACATACCAGGATACACTATCTACAGGAGGGACAGGGAGGGTAAATGAGGAGGAGGAGTAGCTCTCTACATAAGGGAAGGAGTCAAAGCTACAGAATAAAAGGGTAAACAGGGAGGAGAGGAACCACTGTGGGTCAATCTGGAGACAGGCAATGGCACCACAATCCGCATAGGTGTTGTATACAGACCCCCATCTTAGGGGGAGGACATGGACAAGGAAATGATAGGAAGTATCCTTAGAATGGCAGAAAAAGGGGAGATATTGCTGATGGCAGATCTGAATATGCCAGATGATAATTGGAGTACATTTGCAGAAGCCACTTCTAAGAGTTGGGTCATTCTAGATGCCCTACAGGGGGCATGCCTTAGACAACTAGCATTGGAACCCACTCGAGAGGGAGCAATCTTAGACCTGGCACTCTCAAATGGGGATGGCGAGAGGATCACAGATTTAGAAGTGGGTAGCCATCTGGGAACTAGTGACCATTGAACAGTATGGTTCACAATAAACACAGCAGTAGAGTCTCCATGCATCAACCAAACCCAGTTCAGTTTGTAATGTTGCCAATGATTTTGCATTTTGAGATTGAGGCACAGGAGTTCGCCTCGATCGATCAAGCACCGTATCTAGGATGCAATTGTAATCTCCCCCCAAGATCCATGAACCCTCCCAATTGGCCATATCTAGATCTAATTTCTGGAAGAAACTGGGGTCTTCCACGTTCGGGGCATACACGGAGCCCACCAATAAGACTCTCCTGTCCGGTACTAACACCTTGGCCAGAGCATACCGCTTGGCTTGGCAGAAGACACCAGGAGAAAGGACTGCTGTGTGACTGGACTTCTCTGCTGGGACTATATTGCCCTGCTTCCTTCCCCTCTACCCCCCCCACCCAAAGCTAGTTCTATTTTTATAGGCACAGGATTTGACTGACAACAGAAATTTCCTGTTTGGGAGCAGGAAGTGAGTGATCACAGAACCACCAAAGACCCACCATCCTAGAAGGGCAAGAGTAGCTCTGGCCCCTCTAGCTGCTGGAGGTCTGCCTCTGAGCAAGTAAGTGGTCTACTGAGAAATATAGGATATTCTTGTCTCAGAACAGGACAATCAGGAGCTTAAAGGGCACACAGGCAGAAAGTAAGGAGTGAGAGAGAGAGAGAAAAAACAGAGAAAAGAGTAAGGATTGCAAACAGTTAAGGGGCCAGAAAAAAGACATGAATGGAGTGGTGCAGTGCAGTGGCTGTGGAGCAGCAGTCTTCCGGGAGATGTTCTGGAGGATGCGGTGTTGTCCCATCTGCAGGCACCTCTCTGGGCTGAGGGAGGAGGTTGCTCATCTCCAGGCTGAGTTAGCCAGGATTTGTGGGACCTCCTCTTCCATCCAGGGACCACCAGTGCCACTGCCGTTGCCTCAGAGGTTGCCAAGAAAGAGGAATGGTTGGACCACAGTGGGCTCAGGGAGGGTGAGGGTGGTGGAACAGGTGCATCCCTCCAGTTGTACCTCTCCACACTTCCTATGCCATTCTGGCAAAGTATGGTTCTTCTATGGAGGCACCCGCAGTGGAGACCAAGGAGGATGCTGGGAACCTCCACAAAGGAGACCCACAGAAGGGTGGCAGGGGACCCTGCTGGGGAAGGAAACAACTCCTGGTGGGGGACTCCATTGTTAGGAAGGTAGAACTGGGGGAGGAAGGGGAGAGGGAGGTAAGGTGCCTGCCTGGCGCCATGGCTTGGAGGGACAGGAGCGAATCCTCAGGATTGCCGGAGCAGCTGCACAGGGAGGGAGCTGGATGTCATTGTCCACCTAGGGACAAATGATCTGGCTAAGAAAGGGATTAGAAGGCAGGAAGAGTTTGTGGAATTGGGGAGGGCCTTAGTCAAGTAGCACACACGGTAACCTACTCGGAGGTGCTGCCCATCTATGGCATAGGAGAGGCTAGGGTGTTCTGCACCATGCAATTCAATCAGTGGTTGAAAAACTGGTGTGGAGCTCAGGGATTTGGCTTCATTGGGGACTGGGGCTCCACCTGGAGTGATGCAAGCCTATACTGGCATGATGGGCTGCATCTGTCTGGGAGGGGAACCAGGATCCTAGGTGATAGGTTTAAATGCTTCATTGGCAAGCTTTTAAACTAGCCAAGGGGGGAGGCGCTGGAAAGGAGCAGGAAAATCCTAGCCCACCCAAATAATCACGGTAGTAAGTGCGGCAAACACCAACATAGAAGTGTCGATAGGGAGAAGGCCAGGGGTAAATGGAGAAAGTGACAAAGGCAAGAAGGACAGGGATGGGGCAAAAAGGAGTAAGGCAATCAGGAAATGGAGGGTAATGAGTACCAATGCCCGTAGTCTGGGCAACAAGCTCCCTGAGCTGGTGGCCTTGATGGAAGAGGGATGCCTGGATATCGTAGCAGTCACAGAAACATGGTACACAGAGAACCATGACTGGGATGTTAACATACCAGGTACATAACCTACAGGACAGACAGGCAGGGAGAAGAGGGAGGAGTAGCTCTTATGTAAAGGAAGGATAAAAGCAACTGAACAAAAGAGTAAACAGGGAGGAGAGGAGGCACTGTGGGTCACCTTGGAGACTGGAAAGGGCACCACAATCCGCACAGGGGTTGTGTACAGACCCCCATGTCAGGGGGAGGGAATGAACAAGGATATGATAGAAGGCATTCTTAGAATGGCAGAGAAAGGGGAGATACTGTTGATGGGAGACCTGAATATGCCAGATGTTAACTGGAGCATATTTGCTGCAGCCACATCCAATAGCAGGGCCATTCTTGATGCCCTACATGTGGCAGGCCTTAGACAGCTAGTTTCGGAACCCACTCATGAGGGAGCAATCTTAGACCTTGTACTCTCAAATGGGGGCAGTAAGAGGATCTCAGATCTAGAAGTAGGTTGCCATCTGGGGACAAGTGACCATCAAACAGTGTGGTTCACGTTAAACTCAGCTACAGAGTCAAGCCATACAAAAGTGAGGGTACTGGACTTCAGGAGGGCTGACTTTGGCAAGATGGGAGGAGTGCCTCAGAAAAGCACTAGCAAACAGGCTAGAAGGAGGTGTGGGAGCAAACAATAGGAATCATCAAAACTGCCATCACAGAGGCAACAAGCCTTGTATGAAGCAAATAAACAAATCAAAATGAAAAAAAGCCACTATGGTACTCAAAAGAGGTGGCTGTGAAAGTCAGGAAGAAAAGATAGCATTCCAGAAGTATAAGGAAACACAGAAGGACAGGACAGACAGCTGTACCAGTTAAGGCAGAAGGAAGCAGGAGGGAAGTCAGAATAGCAAAGGCCCAAACTGAGGAAAAGATAGCCAACTCAGTTAAGAAGGGGATAAAACCTTTTATAGGTACATCAGCGTAGAAAAGACAAAGGGAGGGATAGTGAGGCTGAACAGAATGAAAGGTGGGTGGGCAGAGGGGACAGTGAAAAGCAGGGATACTAATGAATATTTCTGCTCAGTATTCACAAAAGAGGAGAGGAAGTGCCTAATCCAATTAACAGAAGCACTCTTTGATAGGGGGTCGATCCCAGTCCTTTCACAGAAGAAAGGTTCTGCAAGAACTCCTAAAACTGAAGGTGGACAAAGCAATGGGTCCTAATGGAATTCACCCCAGAATTCTAAAAGAATTAAGGGAGGAACTAGTGAAACCACTGGCTACTCTTTTTAATAAATCATGGGAGGATGGTGTGGTACCCGAGGACTGGAGGAAGGCGGATGTGATTCCCCTTCACAAAAGTGGGACCAAGACAGAGGCAGGAAACTACAGCCCTGTCAGTCTGACCTCTGTGGTAGGGAAAGTGATGGGGTCACTTCTGAAGGAAAGAATTGTTGAGTACCTAGAGGCCAGTGGAGCACAGGACCCAAGGCAGCATGGGTTCACAGCGGGAAGGTCATGTCAGACGAATCTAATAGATTTCTTTGACTGGGTGACCAAAGTAGTAGACCAGGGAGGGGCTGTGGACATGGCCTACCTAGACTTTAGCAAGGCGTTTGACACAGTCCCACACAAAAGAATAATAGTCAAATTAACCAGCCTGGGAGTGGGTCCCAGGGTGGTAGCCTGGGTAAAACATTGGCTGCACAACAGGACACAGAAGGTAATTGTAAATGGAGTCCACTCTGAAGAAAGAGGGGTTCCTAGTGGGGTATCACAGGGTTCAGTATTGGGTCCAGTCCTTTTTAATGTCTTCATCAGTGACATTGCAGAGGGACTGGAAGGAAAAGTATGCCTTTTTGCAGATGACACAAAGATCTGCAACAGGTTTGATACACAAGGAGGCGTGGAAAGGATGAAAAGGGACTTGGCAAGGTTGGAGGAATGGTCAGAAGTATGGCAGCTAGGATTCAATGCAAAGAAGTGCAAAATAATGCACCTGGGAAACAAGAACACAGGGGAAGAATACACAATGGGTGGGGAGGTAGTAACAACAAAAAAGGAAAGGGACCTGGGGGTAATCATATCAGATGACCTTAAGGTTAGCAAGCAATGTGAGAAGGCAGTAGGGAGAGCTGGGCGTATACTGGGATGTATAGGGAGAGGCATCAGCAGAAGAAAACAGGAAGTTGTTATCCCTCTGTACAGACAGGTGGTGAGACCCCATCTGGAGTACTGTGTCCAGTTCTGGAGACCCCATCTCCGCAAGGACATAGACAGGATAGAGGTGGTCCAGAGGAGAGCAACTAAAATGGTGCAGGGTCTGCAAGAGAAGCCGTATGAGGAGAGACTAAAGGAGCTTAATATGTATACCCTTGAGGAAAGAAGGGAGAGGGGGGACATGATAGAAACTTTTAAGCACCTCAGCAGAATCAACAAAGTCCAAGAGGGCAGCATCTTTCAGAAAAAGAGACTTGCAAGAACAAGGGGACACAATTTAAAGATAGAAGGAGGGCGGTTCAGGGGCAATTTGAGGAAGTATTATTTCACAGAGAGGGTTGTGGATGCATGGAACAGCCTTCCTGAGGAGGTTGTGGGGTCTAAAACTGTGGGAGAATTCAAGAATGCATGGGACAGACATAAGGCAATTCTTGTGGGGGGTAGGAAGAAATAGGCAGTTGGTTAACTAGGATCTGCGGCCTATCCTGTAGGTAGGGAAATGGGCAGACTAGATGGGCCAAGCGGTCCTTATCTGCTGTCAAAGTCTATGTTTCTATGTTTCTATATTTCTATACGGCCCACGTTGTCCACCAATTTGTCCAAAAGTTGAACCTGGGACCCCTTTGGTAGCCACATTGACACTCCATGTGCCTTAGATGAAAAGGTCGAGGACACCCATGTACCCCCCATAAATTCAGCAGTTTTTAAGGATTCTGTATGGGAGAAATACATTTCTTGCAAGAGTATGATGAAACCCTTTTGTCTACGGACCTCTGCAGTGGTCTTCTTATGCTTTATGATGGACTTAAGACCATTGATGTTCCATGTCAAACACCGAAGGTCAGCCGCCATCATACCATATCCTGTTTAAGTCAAGTTGAACTCCATTACATGGCAAGCACATATCCACATGTTTTACCCCTTTTTCCCTCTCCCCTTCCCCCCTCCCATGCCAGCAGTTAACCCTAATGAAACCCCTAGAAAAATCCCAACCATAACACCGAACAGTACAAATAAGTATATTATGGCCTAACGGGGGCCTCTGCCAGTTATGCACCAGGGACAGCAAAATTAGGTACAATCCCAACAGCCCCCCTCCAGACCAGTATACCATACAACAGGAAAACTGTTTAGTTAACATCTGTATCCCTCCGGAAAGGGTGTTGCTCCCTCCCCATCCACCTTCAAGTACCTTAATATCCCAACTTTCCCTATCCAAACTCAGTCCACCTCCCTCCTGCAGGCTTAACCCCACCAGAATTCCCACTACAAACAAAGAGCAAGGATATAACACCTTGCCTGTATCCATACCCCTCCTTGGTGGGGCAACGTCCAAGGAGCTATAGTACCAATATATAAGTACAGCTGACCTTTAAGAGATCACCTATGATAATTAAGTATTTTGAGTGGCTAAATAAATCATTTTAAAGAAAAAGGATTTGTCTCATAAAGGTGATACCAACAACATTAAAATGTATAAATTGTATAACATAGAATAAATGCCTGCTGGTTTCCAAACATAGGCAACAGTTACATCTTGAACTAAGTTCTCCCTCCATGGTTTCAATTAAAGGAGATAGCACCTGTAGAGGTAAAGCGAAAGACAGGACTCGCTGTTATCCGTGCCCTCAAAGCACAGTCAGGCCCAAAAGTAAGAGCCTTCAACATGCTCAGGGTGGTCGTGGTTCGCCTATTAGGCCTCAGATGCAGAAGCTGCACACAGTACCCTGCATACATATTATAAAAGGGCATTATTGTCCCCCCCCATCGCCATCAGCAATCTGCCAACAGTTGGATTCACCACTATAGGCCACACTTGAGCAAAAATTAAGCTCTCCTGGTATTGACTTAACTGTTCCATAATGTCTAACACCTGGTGTTTTTTTACCAGAAGTTACAGACAGTTCCTATGTAAACTGTGGCTTGTGACAACTGCAGATAACACTCCCCGCTGTTACCCAGGTCCCCAGACTCAGCTGGGGGTGCTACAAATGAACAAATAAACCTTCAGGCACAGGAGTATAGAAGGGCTGCCGTCTTCCATCACCCCATGTTAATTCCACTCGGCTGAGCAGAAATTAGAGCTCCAGAGAGGGATTAATAACTTAAAGAAGGAACAATAAAGCATGGCAACATCAAAACCATAGTTAGAGATATTCAGTACCTTAATCTGCATTTGGTTGAGCTTCCTCCCTCCTGGCCTCCTCCTCCTCCTTGATCCATTTTTCTGCTGATTTATGGCACAAGAAAGACCATGGACTCTGGCCTGGTCTATCCACTGGCAGTCTCGCTGGATAGGAGATGAAAATGTCCAGTCGAATCTAAAGAGCCAATTCTTAGCTTGTCTAAATTTCTGTCATTTTGCCTGTAATTCCTGACTGAAATCTTGGAAAATGAGGACTTTGGCAATATTAAAACTGATAGGCCCCTGTGATTTGGCTTTTCCTAGCACCATCTCCTTGTTGCCATAATGCAGGTACTTAACAAGATAATGATTAGGTCGTTCCCCCGGTTTTGGCGGTGGGCCTACACGACGGGCTCTTTCAACTTCAAAGTTCATTGCTTCCTCCGGTAGACCAAGATGCATCACCAACCACCTATGTAGCTCTACATTAGGATTTCTCCCTTCAGTCCCCTCAGGTAGGCCTACCATCTTAAGGTTAGAGCATCGGGAGCAGTTCTCCTGGTCATCCAGGTGATCCCGAAGTTCCACGATCATTGATAACAGCCTATTCCTTTCAGCTGATGCTCCTGCATACGAGTCTTCCATATCACTTACTCTCCACTCCAGCTCACAGATTTGTGAGGTATGAGTAGTTGCAGTTTCATTAAGGCTGGTAACCATGGATTGCAAATGTGCAAACTGCGTGTTGAGATTACTAAATCCAGACTTCATGTCCCTTTGCATTTGAGACAGGGTATTTGGTATACCTGCTAAGGATTTAGTGAGTTCCATTAGATCAGCATCTGTCATGGCACTTTCTAGGCTCTCTCCCGAAGATGCAGGCCCCGAGCCACATGTTTCACTCTCTGGTCGCTTCACCAGTTTTCTAGCTTTGAACTGCAGCTTTTCCTGCTTGTTTTTTAATTTTCCAGACGCCATCAACACACTAGAGGAGGATGCCAGATACAATATAGCCACCGTAATGCTAGGTCAGCTGTGTTATCCTTTTAATGGACATTGCCCAGGGAGCCAGCCTAAAGAACAACTGCCATGCTTGCCAGGCTAGCCACCCAGTGATTCCATTATTTTCCCCACCACCGAGGTCAGGCTGATTGGACTATAGTTTGCAGCCACCTCCCTGCTCCCAATTTTGTGTAGAGGGACTACATCTGCTCTCCTCCAGTCCTCTGGAACCACTTCCATCTCCAGCATTTCATTGAACATGGCTGCTAGTGGTCCCATTGCCTCATCTGTTTTCAAGTTACTTTCAGATTTGCTAGTCCCTCATTCTGCAGCTCAAGGTGATTCAGGTAAATACACTGACAGTGAGGAGGAAGGGATTGCTCCTCCATGAATTTTATATAACAAAAATGTAATAAAATAAAATTTTAAAAGCTACATGGCTATTTGGCACATACCGTCATATAATATTCAAAAGTGAAATTTGTTTATAGTGTTATAACATATTATTTATAACTCAAACTATCAATTTTAAAGAAACAGCATTTGACAGCATGGCTGTATGATACTGCTTATGTATTTTACATTTCCTTTATGAACTGTTTCATAACATCAAATGACTTTTTGTTTTTAACAGCATTAGTACTTGTATACATTGCACTGGCACTTTAGAAGGATTTAGAAGGGAAAAAAGAAAAATACAGAGGGAATCAGATAGAGAGCTTTGGGGAAGGGGGGGCTCTGGAGGCGGCCAACCTGACAGAACTAAGAGGAAATACATAGGATCTTGAAAGGATAGTGAGATCATAGTGTTGTTGCAACAGTCTGAAAAAAAGAAGACAGTCCAGAGTCCTTCCAAATCAGATAGAGTATGTATGACCTATCACAGAGCGGTATCTCCAAGAGAAGGAAGGAGGTGGTGTTGCCCTGTATCATTTGCTTGTGAGACCCCACATGGAGTATTGTGTCCAGTTCTGGATGGAGACAGTCCAGAGGAGGGCACATAAAATGGTGCAGGGGTTGCATCAAAAGGTCTATGAAGAGAGAGACTGAGGTCCTCAATATTATATATTATGTATGCTATCTGCATGGCTTTTTATTTGTGCTTATTCACAAAGTTCATAAATAAAAGTAAAGAAAAAAGAGAGAGACCTAGGGATCTTAACATGTACACCCTGAAAGACAGGAGAGCAAGAGGGGACATGATAGAGACATACAGGTACCTCACAGGGTGAACAGGCTGCAGGAGGGGAGTCTCTTTCCATCATAAAGAGCACCGGGACCAGAGGGAATGCAATGAAGCCGAGGGTGGGAGGAGTTAAAGAGGGATGTGAGGAAGCGCTGTTGTATAATGCAATGAATTCACAGCCCGTACATTTCACAATTTCGTCCACACTGACATTTTCATGGCAGTTTGATTTGACGCAAGAGCAAGCTAACTTGTCAATTGCAGTATATATTTTCACTGGTATATAAATTTTACTGGATTTTCAAAATAGTGAATATAGCAACAATTTTATTCCAGTGAAAATAATGTCTTATACAGTACTTCACTGAATGAGTAATGGACACCTGGAACAGACTGCCAGCAGAAGTGGTGGAGGTGAAACAGTAAGGGGCTTCCACCATGCATGGGTCAGACGTAAGGGAATATTGGTAAATAGGCAAGGTGGAGGGAGAGTCGCCAGAGGCCAGTTAGGGTCTGTAGACGCAGATTAGGCAGGAACCATCTGGGCAGGCTTGGTGGGCCGAGCAGTCCTTTTCTGCCAACAAATTCTGTTTCTGTTTGAGAAAGAGGCACACACAACAGGAGTAAGTCCCAAGGTACACCTAGTAAGAAGCAGGCTTCAAAACAGATTTAGTGGTCTTTGCAATCCACTTTGTATATTTTATATTCGGCTCTCTGCAACACCTTGTATGTACTGTTGTCTGTTGTTTATTGTATATACCTTTGTGTGCCTGTTTATCATTTGACTGGACACTTGTGAAAACGTGCAGACCTGCTCACATACCTTCTAGCATAAAACAAGGTCTATCAACAGCCACTACAACTGCAAAATAATGGTATTGTGGGGAGTGAGAAATGTGTAAACTAGTAATTTGTGCACTAACCACTGAGCCACCTAACTGTACTGTCTAATTGCTATGATACATACACACTGATTAATACATATACACATATATGCATATATATTCCAGTGTAACATAGCAGTGCACTATCTACACACATGTTTACTGATTTAAGAAAGACATGAAGGGACTGTTTTCTTCTTTTTAGGCTCCGAGGGACATCAGAAGTGGGGTTTGCCAATAGACACCTCATTTAAATCAGCAATGATATGCATAAGGCTGAAACTGATCTATGCAGTGGCAGAATATAGACTAACAATTTGTGCACTAGCCACTGTGGCACCTAACTGCACGTTCTAAGTATTGTGATATACACACACACACTGGCTAATACATATACACATATATGCATATACTGTATATTCCAGTATAACATAGCAGTACACTGTCTACACACACAGAGAGCATTGCCACACATATACACTAACACACATACATAGCCTTATATGGCATTTATTTACTTATACATCTAACACTAATTTTTACTGTATTTATGACATGCACTGTGTTTTTCACAAACTCATTGTACTAATCTATGGTATGACTGAGTAACTAAGGTAGAAGATCAGGGAGGTGCAGTGGATGTAGCCTATCTTGACTTTATTACAGACATTGCAGAGGGACTGGAGGGGAAGGTATGGCTCTTCGCAGATTATACAAAGGTATGCAATATGATGGACATGCCAGGGGGTTAAAAGAATGAGGGAAGACCTTAAAAAACTGGAGATATGGTCTGAAGAATGGCAGCTGGGATTCAATGCAAAGAAGTGCAGGATCAGTGCAGGTATAATAATCAAATAAGTATTGTGTAGACTGTGCCTTGATGATAATATGAAAAATACTTAGGAGAGTTACAGGTATATGGTATTAATGGGAGAAAGAAAACCATATAGGTGCGATATTAAGTTTTCAATGCAACACAACGTTATAGACAGAATATGTTTAAATAATGCAAACTTTAATATTCACATATAGCATTGACAAATGAACACATAGTTACAGACAGAAGCATGTGCACACAGTGCCAGCATTGAAAATGCAACTGAAGTGTGTCTTTCAGTTTCTCCAGTTTTACAGACTTTAACACTGGGATGTTGTATGACCTTATATATCAGCATTGCATTCTGTTTGTGACTTTTGACCTTCAGACTGCCACATCTTATCTCTGTGCTTCCTAGATAATTATTCCTCTAAAACTTTGGCATTCATGTATAGAATGAAACCTTTTTTTTGAGAAGGCCTGCTATGAAATCACATATTTTGCACATCTCAGTGCAACATAGGCAAGAGGAAAAAGTTAAAAAGAGAAGGTGATATCAATGTCAATTACAGCTGAAAGGCTGATTAAGTTAACATGTTTTTGAGCTAAAAGGTGCTTTCAAGACTACTCAGCTCAATTCAATTAGTGCAGTGATTCTACTAAACCTCCAATATTATCTAGTCCATTGGGTATCTGGAGAGCTCCTTTTCTCTACTGTCATAGTTAGGCATCTACAGGGCTACACCTCATGCAGCCATAAAAATAAAAATAAATCCAGAAATGCCAATACAGTGTGTCAAACACAGCTGCAGGGTACCCCAGTGCTTCAACCAGTCAGGGCTTTGTCAGGTGGCCTACTCCATCTCGTGGTTGGCTGCTTGGAGAGGCATCTTACCAGGCTTCACAATCACCAAACAGTAAATAAAAAACTCCAATTGATGCACCATGGTATCAGAAAGCAGACTGGTTATCTCCACTATAATTACCGGGAAACAGAAGAAGTAAAATAAATGTTATTTAAACTGAAAACTACCATGAGCCATAGTGAAAAAAAGTTGTAGAAGACCAAAAAATAACTATATGCGGTAGGTAATATATTCAGTAAGTGATATACTGGCAGGTCATGTTCTTACAGAAAGGGTTCAATGTCCCAGTCTTCATTGAGACCATTAGCTTTCAGGCTTTTCAGACTGAACATTCAGTAGTTCTCCCTCTGGAGCAGTTTCCTCAGTCTGTCTCCTCCTCTTTTACACACTGTGACATGCTCTCATCCCATGAATATCAGGACCTATGTGTTGCCACCATGTACCTCCATAAAGTGGTTGCCCACTGTGGTATCCTGGTTAGCATTCCTAATATTACGGATATGCTCCTGGATCCTTTCTTATAATGGTTATATGGCATGATGAACACACAGTGGTAATCACACAAAAGTTGCCTGGTACAGCGCACTGTATATCATTGTGCGGTAGCGGTATACATGTTATTAAATGGGTACCGTGCTTGTGCACCACTCGGTATACCATGCTGCTGGGCAATTTTTGCATGATTACCACCGTGTCATTTGACAGGGGCAACAGAGAACATAAATCACAAAGCTGGTACTACAATTTATGAATTCTATGACTTCTACTGTTCTTTCTACATATTCAATTCAAATAAATTTGCTTGTATGTAGTTTTTGCAGACACTGCAGTGCTCATATCCATGCATCCCTTTTCAGAGTGGTGGCAACCAGCTAAGAACATAAAGTATTTAAGGATGTGATACTGGCTACATACATATTTGCCCCTCGATTTCTGTGGCCTTTTGAAGGTTACTTCTGGTTTGTCATCCCTAGGAAACTGGTCGGAAGAGTGGCAACTGGGATTTAACACAAAGAAGTGCAAGATCATGTACATAGGGAAGAGAAACTCTGAAGCCACCTGTAGGCTGGGAGGGGAGTTGTTGGAAGTCACAAGAGAAGAAAGAGACTTGGGCGTCATTATCACCGATGACCTGAAATCATCCAAGCAGACCACTAAAGCAGTAGGTAAGGCCAGAGGGATGTTGGGGTGTATTAGTAGGGGTATCACAAGTCAGAAGAAACAAGGTAATAATCCCTCTTTACAAGACACTGGTTAGGCCCCATCTGGAGTACTGCGTGTAGTACTGGAGGCCACACCTTCACAAGGACATTAACCAAATTGAGGCAGTCCAGATAAGGGCAACCAAAATGGTGCAGGGACTGCATCAGAAAACATATGAGTACAGATTAACTGAGCTCAATATGTATACCCTAGAGCAAAGGAGGGACAGAGGTGATATACTAACATACTAAAATGTCAGCAGAATAGGCCTAATGGTCTTTCGTGTCTGCTTGTTTGGTCAGCCCCTACCCTGGGAGCTGACCTTGCTGCCCCCTCTCCCTCTCTGGCTTCTCCCTTCCCAGTCCCGGATATTCTCACTGCACTGAATTTTGCTTCCAGAACCCTTCCCCTGTACCTGTCCCACCCCTCTTGAACCCCTCCACCAGCCCCTAGGCAGCGCATTCCATGGCTCCACCACCTCTCAGTGAAGTAGCACCTCCTCCTTTCTCCCTGAATCTCCCCCTCCAACTTCCACCCATGCCCTCTAGTTGCCTCCCTCCTTCCTTCAGAGCACACTGACTGCTCCTCCCTATTTACCCCCTTAATGTACCTGAAGACCTCTATCATGTCCCCCTGGTCCCTCCTCTCTTCCAATGTGTACATATTTAGCTCTTTGAGCCTCTCCCCATAGGTCCTGTCGCCCAAGCCCCAGATCACTTTTTTTGCCCTCCTCTGGACCCTATCCAGGAGTTCAATGTCCCTCTTTAAATGTGGCCTCCAAAACTGCAAGTAATACTCAAGGTGCGGCCTCACCAAGCAGTTATACAGAGGGAGTATCACTTTCCTCCTTCTGGAGGTGAGCCCCCTAGTGATGCATCCAAGCATCCTGTTGGCCTTTGCCGCTGCCCTTCTACAAGTCTCTGAGTTGTTCATCTTGACATCCAGCACCACCCCCAGGTCCCTCTCAGCCATCGAGACTTGCAACATCCCCCAACCCCCAGGGTGTACACTTGGCCCAGGTTTCTGGCTCCCAGGTGCAGTACCTTGCATTTCCCTGCATTGAACCTCAGCTTCCGCTTTCAAGAACACCTTTCCAGAGCCTCCAGGTCCCCCTGTAGGGCCACACCCCCTCCTCCCCATCCACCACCTCCCCCAGTTTTGAATCATCCACAAAGAGACTCATCTCACTCCTGATACCCTTCCTTATGTCAGAGACATAGGCGTTGAATAGGAGGGCCCCAAGGACCAATCCCTGAGAGACTCCACTAATGACCCTCCTTGGGGATGAGACTCTCCCACCAACCATGACCCTCTGGGTCCAGTTCTGGAGACAATTGCATATCCATCTGATCATCTGGTTCCCCACCCCCATTTCTTCCAACTTATCCAACAGGTTTCCGTGAGGAACAGAGTCAAACACCTTGCTGAAGTCAAGAAAGAGGACGTCCACTGGTCTACCCAGGTCCAAGGCACTCGTCACCCAGTTATAGAACTCCGCAAGGTTTGTCTGACATGATTTCCCAGGGATGAATCCATGCTGTCTATCATCCAGGCACCCCAACTTTTCCAGGTCCCCCCCAGTCTCTCCTTGATAATGTCCTCCATCACCTTGCCCGCAACTGATGTCAGACTGATGGGCCTGTAGTTCCCTGCCACCTCCCTTGATCCCCCCTTGTGTATAGGCACTATATGCGCCACCTTCCAGTCCTGGGCCACCCACCCTGTCCTCAGAGAGATGCTGAAGAGCTCCGCCAGGGGTTTTGCCAGGGCATCCGCCAGTTCATTCAGCACTCTGGGAAGTAATTTATCTGGCCCTAGTGCCTTCTCCATCGTAAGGGACCTGAGGGCTTCGTTCACTCTCTCTACCATGATTTCCACCTCCACTACCTCGTCCCCCTGCTTTGCCTTCCCCCCACCTGCCAGTGATGCCTCCTTCCCCAGCCCCACCAATTGGTAAGGGTCCCCCTCCTCAGTTTCACCATCTCCTCCCATGTATGATGCAGCCCCTCTATTTTCCTTGATGAAAACTGAGGCGAAGTACTCATTTAGTACCTCAGCCTGCTCCCTGGGTCTTGTGCCCATCCCTCCCCTGTTTTAATCATGCTAATCTGCCCCTTCACCCTTCATTTTTCCCCAATGTCTCTAAAGAACCCCTTGTCCCCTCTCCTAATTTCCCTGGGCAGGTTCTGCTTCTTCCTCACCTTAGCCACCCTCACCACCCTAGTGGCCCTTCTGGCCATCAGCCCGTACTCCCCTCAGTCCCTTTCACTCCTTGAGCACTTGAATTGCCTATAGGCCACCTTCTTTCCCCTCACAACCTCCTGAACCTTCCTGGTCTACCAGCAGGGTTTTTGGGCCCTACCGCATTATCGTCTTACTCTTGTGCAAGTGCTAGTAGCATCCTGCACTCTCTTCCTGATGATTTCCCACCTACTATCATTGTTCATATCTGGCCCAATCCCATCCAAGTGCTCCTTAAGGGTCCTTCCCATTTCCTTGAAATCCACCCCGCTGAAGTTAGTTACCTCCATCTTTGTGCAGCCTTCTACCCCTTCTAGGTTCAGGCAGAACCAGACCGTGTCATGGTTGCTCCCCACCAATGGGTCCCTTACCTCCAGGCCCCCAATCTGGTCACTGTCTGCCAGGACCACATCCAGTATCTGCTCCTCCCTGGTTGGTTCCCCCACCTGCTGAGTTAGGAACGTGTCCTGAAAGACATCCAACAACCTCTGTTCCCTTGCCACCAAGGATGTCATAGTCTCCCAGTTTGTTCCTGGCATGTTTAAGTCCTCCAGCACCACCACCCTTCCACTTCCCAATCTGCAGTGTCTCCCAACATCTGCAACCAAACTGTCCTCCAGCTCCTCCGCCAGCACAGGGGGTCTGTACACAAATCCTGTTTTCACTGTGTTGCCACCCCTTGTTATCAAGGTGACCCAAATTGCCTCCACATTTCCCTCTGCCTCCTCCACTCCACCTATGGCAATGCAGTTTTTGACTATTATTGCTACCCCTCCTCCCCTTCCCTACCCCCATCCTTCCTGAACATGGTGTAACCCTCCAGGTTCAGGTCCCAGTCATGCCCTGCAGTGGCCCAGGTCTCAGTGACCACTGCCACATTCACCTCTCCCTCATTTAGCATCACTTGGAGCTCAGGCATTTTATTGCCCAAGCTCCTGGTATTTAGCAGGACTACCTTCCACCCTTTCCCTATACTTCCATTTCCCCTGCTAGTGTTCCCGTGGGGATTCCGTCTTCCCCTGGTCCGCACCTTACCAGTCGGCCTTTTCCTGCATTCCTCCAGCTCCCCAGAGAGGTGGAGACAGAGTCCTTCCTTTATCAGACCCCCTCTTGACAGCCTTTTCTCCCATTGAAACATTCAAACACCTTAAGGGCATTAGCAAAGTGAAAGATTCTAACATGCTTCAAAATAAGAAAAATAGCAGGACAAGAGGACACAGCATGAGATTAGAGGGAGGCCGATTAAGGGGTAATGTGAGGAAGTTCTTTTTCACAGAAAGGTGGTGGATGCATGGAATGGCCTACCTCAGGAAGTGGTGGATATGAATACAGTGCAGGGCTTTAAACAGGCATGGGATCGGCATAAGGGAGCAAAACAGATGAGTATGAATAGATAGGCCATTGACAGAGCAAAGGCCAATGGCACATTCATAAGGTAGAAAAACAAATGGGCTGACTGTATGGGCCTTGCAGTCCTTATCTGTGATCAACTTCCATGTTTTTATATTTGGTGCTAAGTTGAATCCCTTTTCAGGATCAGCCAAAACCTGGTAACAACATTACCTGGTAACAACATTTGTGCTGATATCTGACTGTATCAAGTGTTAAAGCAAATTTCACTAGACACTTTATTCTCCCTCTACCTAGGTTTTAAGGAGGATTGTTCTCTCCATATTTTTAGCTCTGTCAAAGGCATTATCCAAGACTTTTCTTTCATACCCCCTCTCCAAAAATGTCTCTATAAGGGCACCTGCCTTGTTTCAAAAGTTGTCTCACTGGAGCAGTTCCTCCTTATTCTATTAAGTTGCCTATATGGTATGGAAGAGATTAGGTGACAGGAATCAAATCAAATTAAATTTTATTTATAACGTGCTTTTCAAATATCAAAGTGCGTATACAATAACAAACATAAATAATCAATCAGATAAAACATATCAGAACATTTGAACTAAGCAGCACATTTATGAACTAAACATTGTCCCCAAAGGCTAAACTAAATAAATATGTCTTCAACGAGGACTTAAAAGTCTCAGTGGACAGGCACTCTCTAATCCAATGAGGTAGAGTTCCACAGGGTCGGGGCTGCAAATGAAAATGCCCTAACATCCGAGGTTTGAAGATGGGCCCTGGGAACCTCTAGCAATCCCTCACTGGTGGAGCAGAGTGGACATAGGGGCAATAGGGCCAAAGGTCTTGCAAGTAGCCCGGTTCCTGTCCATGTAGGACCTTATAGGCCAGCAACGCGACCTTGAAGGTGATCCTCCATTGCACAGGCAGCCAGTACAGTTCACAAAACACAAGAGTGACATGACTAGTTCTTGACAGACCTATCAACAATCTGGCTGCAGCTTTCTGCACCAGCTGCAGGTGAAGGAGGTCCACCCCCAGTAGCCCTAGGTACAGAGCATTGCAGTAGTCAAGGCGGGAAGACACAAAGGCGTGGACCAACATAGGAAGGTTCTCAGGTGGAACTAGGTGCTTTATCTGGGCAATGTTCCTCAGATGGTAGAAAGAGGACTTAATGACTGCTGACACCTGAGCTTTTAGAGTCAGCTCGCTATCAAGCACAACGCCCAAATTCTGCACCTGCTCAGAGGGTCTCAACTGGTTGCCCGCTAGCACAAGACCAGATGACTGATCAGGAGTCAACCTCTCTACCTAATGACCTGGGTACACCACCAGCACCTCAGTCTTATCAGGATTCAATCTCAACCAGTTAGCACTCATTCAATCCTGAATTTCAGTGAGGCGGTTTGTTAAAGACCGAGACTGGGTTGTTCTGTTAGGGTACAAAGGACAGGTACAGCTGAGTGCCATCTGCATAGCAGTGAAAACTCAGCCTGTGCCAACTTATAATTTCTCCTAATGCAAGCATGTACACCGTGAATAACCTGGGGGACAGCATGGAACCCTTGTGGCACCCCACAAGGCAGGAAGAAGGGGGCCTAAGGAAAAATCCCCGATACCACCTTCTGCATCCTGCCCATGAGGAAAGAATGGAACCATCTGAGGATTGTCCCCGACAGTCCACACAGTAGCTGCAGATATTCCAGCAGTACCCCATGATCCATGGTGTCAAACACAGCAGAGAGATCAAGGAGGACTAATATCAAATGGCTACTCCAGTCCCTCTCTATCAGGAGATCATTAAGTACCCAAACCAGGCTGTCTCGGTACTGTGCCTCTTCCTGAAACTAGACTGGAGAGGATCATAGACTTCGTGGGTGATAAGAAAATACTCAAGCTGCAACACGACTACCTGCTCAATAACCTTGACAAAAAAAAGGGCAGGTTCGAGACAGGTCTGTAGTTCACAAGACAGTCTGGGTCGAGGGAAGATTTCTTTAAAAGGGGTGTCACCACTGCCTCCTTCAGGGGGCTTGGAAACAGACTCTTATCCAGCAAACACCAGACTACCTCAGCAAGGATTGGTCCAATGGCATCCACACCCCACAAGGAGGTGGGTTGGACCAGGATCCAAACTACAGCAAGTCGGTCGCATACCCCGAACGATCTTCATGATATTTACGATCGCTAGCTGGTCAAAATTCATCCAGACAGGCTGGGTGCTTGTGCCCTCACACCAACCACTGCCATACTCATCTGACCGATTCAAGTGGATCTCCATCCGGATGGAGGACACCTTATCTGCAAAGAATTGAGCAAACTCATCACACTTAAATTGTGAAAAGGCTCTCCAGCCCTGAAGGCAGGCTGGATTGCACAGCCTGTCAACAGTCTGGAAGAGCTGAGCCATTGCTGCAGCAATCTCCCTGGACAGGATCTCTGCCTTCTTATGGGAGATTGCTAATTGATAGTCCAAATAATGGGCCATCAATCTAAGTCTGTCCTCCTCCAGACCAGATTTCTGCCAACAATATAGTACAATACCAGGTCCCCTAGATACAAGCATTCCAATGGCCTGCTTGATAGATCCAGCACCACCATCAGACCCTCGGGGTAACACTCTTTAAAGGGCGGTACTGGACCATTTCCAAAGGGGCAGGTTTCAGGGGGAGCCACGAAGCTAAACCTTATAGATTGATGGTCAGACCACCCGACCAGTTCAACCACCAGATCAGTAACCTCCATCCCCTGGAGGAACACCAGGTCCAGGGAGTGACCCTGAATGTGGGTTGAAGCGGTAACTGCTTGTGTGAAGCCCAATGAGAACATTAGTTGGAGGAAGTTTTGACCAAAAAGTGAGAGTTCATCATCGATCCAGGCTTTGAAATCCCCCAGGACGAACCACCTGGAGGATTCCAACACCATGTCAACCATGAAGTCCGCAACTTCCTGCAGAAAAACTTTCCCATCTCCGAGTGGACAGTAGATGAGAAGAATCCTGCAACCCACACCTGCACCCATGATACACTCAAAGGACCTGGTGGCCCCCACTGGTACCTCTACAAGGCTCAGTTCTACCTTAAAGCAAATGGTTACACCTCCACCCCTATGATCCAGTCTCGGGCAGTGTATCATCGAGTAGCCAGCTGGAACTGCTGACTCCAATACCAGACCATCATTCTTGTCCAGCCAGGTCTGGGTGATGCAAGCCAGGTCAGATGTCTCAACAAGATCTGCAATAATTGCTATCTTGTTCTGTATTGACCTGGCACTGCACAACACCACTCGAGTTGGATGAGGGGCCATGGAAGAGCGGGCTGCTTACCTATCACCAATGGAGCTCTTGGGTATGGGCACCAGGTAGGGAGGCCCCCTTTTCTGGGCCCATTTTGCCCCAGGACCCCTCCTTGACCCTACTATTCCAATCGGCCCACCCTGCTCCCCTCCCCCACCAGGTCCAGGGCCCTGACCCCTCCGGCCTCTCTGTGCAATCCCCAGGGCATGACAGCGCATATTCACTTTGGGTTGCAATGGGGGTTATCAAAGGGGCACAAGTCCTTTAATCTGGAGGGGAAGTAGCGCCTGCCACCTGAAGAATGATCCCAACACATGCTGCCTGCAATATACCAACAGTGACTCTTATAATAAAATAACAGTACTCCACACAAAATTATTAACAGTACCAAATATCCCCAATTCAATAAAACAACACCCCAACACCCTAAAATAAACCCCAACACACTATGAAAATAAATATCAACAAATTAAAAAATAGTTCATGAAGAGTCCGTAAGTAATCTGTTCAGTCTCTCCATGACAGTTTATGTAAACATACAACCCCACAAACTTACACTTCAAGGGTTTAAGCAAATCAAACATCCAGGAGGCCATCAGCTTTCACCTGAGCCTCATGGAATCAGCAGCATATACATGTAAACAGAAAAAGCACTCTCACTGCTTTAAGTGACCATTAGCCACAGCCAGTTGATAGAAAGAAAGAAAAAGAAAAAATGCCTCAGACCAGATCTATAAGTGTCTGCAGAAGATTTATTACTAGGAAAGGCTGGACAGGAACTCCACAAAAGACTCTTCACCTCCGCCTCCACCTTCTTCCTAGGCTCTTTCTTCCATACACCAATCAGGGCAGAACTCGCCACTGTAAATCCTCGGAGCAGCTAAAAACAAGGCACACCTTATGGGCAGGCCCAGGAATGGCCTGAAAACACAGGATGAGCTCCTGCACAACCACCACCCAGGAGGAGGAGGAACAGCTCAAACATTTCTCACAGACTACGGATTCTAGGGTCCACCCGGCCAACACCAGATGACCCCCAAATACCTAGGAGGTCTTGGATCCAGACCCAGCTCTACGGCTGACTCTCCTCTCCCACCTCCCATCTAGGAACCAGGTGTCCTTTACCCCCCCAAGGAAGGTGTCCACACAGAAGCCCCAGGCCCCCGCACCCTACAGACCTCCAATCCTTCAGGGCCTACTTGCTGCTACCACCTGGTCCAATAGCGGTCCACAATAGTCACCACTCCAGAGTCTTCCAATGTAGTTTGTCCCAGACACTGCACCAACCAGGCCATTGCTCTACCAGAATGGTTCCTTCGACACTCCACAGCCAACACCTGCCTCTCCTCCTGTGCACCACCAAGCCATCTCCGCACAGATTCCAAACAATCTCCAGACGGAAGCAAGAACTGATCAGCACCAGGTATCTCTTTTTTTTTCTTCTACTCCCATTGACTGGATCCAATACTAGCATATTTGGGAGAAACTGAAGAAAAAACTTAGCGGTCAGACTCCTGCTTACTCTCAGAAGTTGTAAGCTGCACCTGCAGGCACCAAAATGTTCTAGCTTTCTCACGAAAGATCCCTGGCTAAACTAACCCTTACTAACTCAAAAAAATATTTAAAACAAACACAATTTAAAATTTAAAGAAATGATAATTAAAAATCACTGCTAAGGCTATTCTCCCACAGTCATAATGGCAAGCCCAGCATGGCCGCCATCTTAGTCACCATAGGCTCTGTCTACTTGATTCAAATTATTGGCTACTGTCAACTTGTGGTAGGCATTAAAAATGATTTTACCCTCATGAATTGTAAGAGTGACATCCAAGAAATTCAGTGAAGTCTTATTGGTATGCCAAGTAAAATGTAGGTTCAGATAATTTGTATTGAGCCAGTTCATAGACTGTCAGTTTCCTCTACACTTCCTTTCCACACACAGACCACATCATCAATAAAGTAAAACTGATTGATGATGTGGTCTGAGTGCGGGCTGTGGCTCCTGTCGAAAACAATTTTTCCTCCAAATGTCCAAGGAAAAAATTAGCAAAAGAAGGTGCCATTGAGGCTCCCATGGCTGTCCCACCTAACTGGAGATAAAAAATCACCATCAAATATAAAATACTTATGGATCAAAAACAAATCAACCCCCCTTACTCAAACTATCTCCATACCATACCCCTCAACCCCTTGGCCCCATTCCCTTCTCATCTGATCTGTCATCAGCTCCTCCACCCAGCACTCTGCCTAACATATCCCCAATCCTGCCAGTACTGTGAACTGAAATTTTGATGTCCCTTCACTACCACCTATTTCTTCCTTCCTTCTGAGCACCACCCCACCACTGCTGACTCTGTGAGTGTTAGACTCCTCCTTCCCTCCCCTTTCCCACCCTGGTTTGTCCTCTGAGCCAGGACCCCCTGTCTCCTTCCCCCATCTGCCACCTTCTTCCTGCTCCTCCCCTTACTCTCTTTGATCTGTCTTTCCCCCTCAGTTACCCTCCTTCCCTCCCCAACTGCTGAGTTGCCCTCCATTGCAGCACACATTCCCCTCCTAAGCTCTGTTTGTAAACAGCTGATCTTGTTCCTAAGCTGCCTTATTTCCTTACACACGAAACACTCTCCCTCTCCCTCTCTCCATGAAATTTTCAGAAAGGTTTCCGCTTCACATTTGTTGCAGCCTACCATCCTTCATATCTCACTATTCACCCACCAGTGTCCCCCTTCATTTTCAGTAGAAGGATGCTCATACCACCCTTGTGACCCCTCTCATCCACCTTTTGCAGTTCTGCCCATGGTTCACCCAGCTCTCTGATACCTTACCCTCATGTAAAAGTTAGCCAACCAACAAGCTTGCCCAACCAATAAGTGCAGACTGTCCCCTAAGCACAACCAAAAGCAATCTGCCCTTTAAACCTTGGTTACACTTCAGTAATACAGCAAATCCTAAACTATAATCACTATCCTATAATCACTAATATATAATCACTATTCAAGTAACAGATTTTGGTTTGGCCCCTCTGGATCTCATGGATGATTAGGACATGTTAGTGGGTGCACCTGGTTGTGCTGTCCACAAATCCCAATGCAGCACCACCCCAATAAATGTTTTCTGCAAAAGAAATCCCTGTCCCATTGCATGTTTAGAGCTTATTAATTGTCCCTTTATTATCCAATAAGGTTACCCTGAATCTAATAGCAGAGTGTTTTATCAAGAAGCTTAAATAAGGTTACCCTGAAGCTTAAAACAGAGTGTTTTATCACAGAGGTAGACTTGTCCTTACACCCCCTGTACCTACTGTAAATTTAACCTTAAGTATTAAATTTTTTAGTTTACTAGTCTAAGGTTACCTTGAATATAATAGAGTTTACCATACTTGTAATAATAACCAACACAAAATATCTTCCCCTGTAATCCAAATTCATGCAAGTTCCCTTTTCATAATTTCCTTTACCCTTAAACTATACTGCAAGACTGGATGCCCAGCTGAACAAAATATTTATATTTGAATATGAAAGACTAAAATTTGAACCCCTTAATTCCCTGTAGTTATAATATATTCATAAATACAATATAAGGACCACCTATGGGCAGATCATGATAGATCCTCCCTGTTCAGCTAAGCATTTAAGTATGTGTGGGGGCGGGGGCAAAATTTAGCTGTAAGCACAGCTCAGTAGCAGAAGTCGACACTATTCAAACAGAACTCTGAACCAAATCCAGACAGAAATGTAAGCTCTTTGCTTTTTGTATGTTTAAAAGTTGTCCCTGAGGCACTTTGTTGGGGGATGTTAAATACAAAAAGGATAAGTGACTTGTTTAAGGTCACATGTTGAGTATTTAATGTAGTTGTCATGGGATAAGGATTTGAACCCGAGTCTGAGGTTCACAGCTTTGTGCACTAACCACTAGGCTACACCAACTTCCTGCACGAGATAGCCTTGTCTACAGTGTCTCTTTGCACAATTCTGTATTAAAGTGTGCATATAAATGATGGGGGGGGGGTTATGAAAGCAAGCCAGAAAACATTTCTTCATGTAAAGGTGGTGGAGGGGTGAAATAAGCTACCAGTGGAGGTACTCCATGAGAAATCACCAAAGGGATTCAAACATAGGTGGGAAAGGCATTTGAGGCCGAGAAAGACAGTGGTAAAAGTAGAGGGAGGAGCGAACATTAGATAGTTAGGGCTTGACTTACTCTGTGGGCTGCCAGGCCTTTTTCTGCCACCAGGGTTTATGCCTTTGGGTGAAAGCAGTGCTAGAGGCCTAAATTCAAAATGTTCTTTTCTCAGAGTTAGACCACATCAGTGTCCCTTTAAAATCCATGTATCACTGTTTTCTGAAAGTAAGTATTCAGCAAACACATTAAAAATAGGTATGTGTCCTGTCCACTTCACTGTACCATTTAATAAACATACTTACAGTAGTTGTAACTCTGAAACTGTAAAAATGGCACTTGCTTACCCTGGATCATACTGATTGTTAAGGGAGATGTGACAAACACTTTCAGAAAGCAGGGCAGCAGTAACAGGTATATAGTGTTTCTGCAATGAAAATGTTCCAGTTCGCAAAACGACTATTATTAGGCTTTGAACAGCTTATCATCAAGGTAATCTCTAAACTGTCTTAAGAAAAGATACTGTTAAATATATTTGGACTCTGAATATATGGTCAATAACATGTTATCTTTTATGCTGTCCAGAAACAAGTGTTAATCATAGATTTTTACAGCCATACTTCGTGGATTACTGCTGACTTCTGAAGAGATGATTTTGGCCTTTACTAAGCAAACGTTCTTCTTCTGATGGTCAGCTTCATGATTCCATGACTGTACAGAATTCTGTACTGCATTTATTAAAAAGTTATTCAAGAAATGCATTATACTGTTTGTTAAAGGCAGTTTCTGATGTACTTATCAAGGTTAAACACACTTGCCGTTCATTTGAACATGTCCTCCGATCACCGAAAAACTTTGTTTTGTGCAAATATTTAACTGTTTCCCAAAGTTATGCTTGTTTGTCTGCCATCCCTCTGAAGTCCCATTTACTGTGTTTACAGTACTCACTTTTCTTCCGGGAATGCAACGTGTCGCTCTGCCATGATGTAACACCAGGGAGGGCTTCCGTGAGGGAAAATGCTATCTGTCACTTGCACAGTGTTCCCGCTTGTACTGCTACTCGTGGTGTCATGTCATGGACATTTTCCTGTTGCTGTTTCAGTGCTGTGACAATGTAGTTGTGCCTCTCTCACCTCTCAGTACTGGTACTGGGCTTTTTGTCCAACTTGTGTCCCGATTACCTAGCTGGTGCAAATTCTGCATTTCTTACCCAGACGATTGTGGGTTGCCATAATTTTTGACAGCTGTGCAGACTGTCATCCTGTGACACAGGTAATCCTCACTGTAGGTACCCATTTCCCATATTTCGAGGGTGTCCTTCTAGCAATCTTGTGTCTCTGTCTTACTGCAGTATATTTCTTAGTTTGTTTATTGGCTACCATATCATTTTTTACACTGTTATTTTACTGGTAGTTGAATATTGTGCTATACACTTAACTGTGTATATAGTTCTTTTGCTGTTGGTTGTTTCACAGTATTAGCATGGTGAACTACTGTGTAGTTGCACACTATACCAACAAGTCTTCAACCACAGTGTCTGTTTCTGAGTTCCCTAAAAGGGACCAGTCACCTGTCAGATTTAGAAAGTGGGTAAATTTTGTTCTGTTGCACAGGGACTGGGATTGGAAATCCGCATCTGCACCAACCATGTGCTCATCTCACTTCTCTCCCAAATATTTTACTAATCACATGTAGTTCCAGATGCAATATGCAAAATGTCTTAAGCTAGTGAAGGATGCGGTGCACAGTGTTAGACCCCCTGAAACCAAATTGCAGATGTTGGGCAGCAAGCGAACCAGTGATGGAGACACTGAAGACTCTGCTTCCCCAAGTGTAAAAGTCATGCATTACAAAAACTGACAGTGAATAGGGGGAATGTCATTCCTTTGTCCTTCTTTCTGGTCTTTATTGTGTGGTCCCTTGTGATGAGTTTACTTGAGTCACATTGGGTGGTGGTCTGAACTCTAACTGTGGCATGGAGACTCCAAATCCACTTGTGTGTGGAAGTTGGGTAGCCTGACCCTACCTGGGGGGTGGGTGTTGACCTCCAACTCTGGCACGGACACTCCAAAACCATGACTGGGACGTAAACATACCAGGATACACTATCTACAGGAGAGACAGGGAGGGTAAAAGAGGAGGAGGAGTAGCTCTTTACATAAGGGAAGGAAGCAAAGCAACAGAACAAAAGGGTAAACAGGGAGGAGAAGAAGCACTGTGGGTAAATTTAGAGACCGGCAATGGCACCATAATCCGCACAGGGGTTGTATACAGACCCCCTTCTCAGGGGAGGAAATGGACAAGGAAATGATAGAAAGTATACTTAGAATGGCAGAAAAAGGGGAGATATTGCTGATGGGTGATCTGAATATGCCAGATGTTAACTGGAGTGCAGCTGCTGCAGCCACTTCAAAGAGTGGGGTTATTCTAGATGCCCTACAGGGGGCATGCCTTAGACAACTAGTATTGGAGCCCACTCGAGAGAGAGCAATCTTAGACCTGGTTCTCTCAAATGGAGATGGAGAGAGGATCACAGATGTAGAAGTGGGTAGCCATCTGGGAACTAGCGACCATCGAACAGTATGGTTCACAATAAAACACAGCAATAGAGTCAAGCCATACAAAGGCAAAAGTACTGGACTTCAGGAGGGCTGACTTTGCCAAAATGGGTGAGTGCCTAAGGAATGCACTAGCAAATGGGCAGGAAGGAGGGGTGGAAGAACAATGGGGAATAATAAAAACTGCCATCACAGAGGTAACAAGCCTTTGTGTGAAGCAAATAAACAAAATGAAATGATGTAAAAAACCACTATGGTTCTCAAAGGAAGTGGCAGTGAAGGTTCAAGAGAAAAAGAAAGGATTCAGGAAGTACAAGGAATCACAGAAGGAGCGAGACAGAGAAGTGTATCAGTTAAAGCAAAAGGAAGCTGGGAAGGCAGTCAGAACAGCAAAGGCCCAAACCGAGGAAAAGAAAGCCAACTCAGTTAAGAAGGGGGATAAAACCTTTTATAGGTACATCAGGGAGTGAAGGAAGACCAAGGGAGGGATAATGAGGCTTAATAAAGGGGAGGGAGGGTGGGCAGAGGGTGACTGTGAAAAGGCAGAGATACTAAAGAAATATTTTTGCTCAGTATTTACAAATGAGGGGAGGTAACTTAAACAAACCGTGAAACACTCTGGATACAGAAGTTGATACCAGCCCATTTACAGAAGAAAGGGTTCTGAAAGAACTCTTAAAACTGAAGGTGGACAAAGCAATGGGCCTGATGGGATTCATCCCAGAATTCTAAAAGAACTAAGGGTAGAACTAGTGACACCACTGACTACCTCTTTAACAAATCATGGGAGGATGGGGTGGTACCCGGAGACTGGAGGAGGGCAGATGTGATTCCCCTTCACAAAAGTGGGAGCAAGGCAGAAGCAGGAAACTACAGACCTGTTAGTTTAACCTCAGTGATAGGGAAAATGATCGAATCACTTCTGAAGGAAAGAATTGTTGAGTATGTAGAGGCCAGAGGGGCACAGGACATGGATTCACAGCAGGAAGGTCGTGCCAGATGAATCTGATAGATTTCTTTGACTGGGTGACCAAAGTAGTAGATCAGGGAGGGGCTGTGGACATGGCCTACCTAGACTTTAGCAAGGCATTTGACACAGTCCCACACAAAAGATTAATATACAAGTTAACCAGCCTGGGAGTGGGTCCCAAGATGACAGCCTAGGTAAAGAATTGACTGGAGAATAGGACACAGAGGTAATAGTAAATGGAGTCCACTCTGAAGAAGGGGGTTACTAGTGGTACCAGAGGGTTCAGTATTAGGACTGGTCCTCTCTCAATGTCTTTATACATACATTGCAGAGGGACTGGAAGGAAAAGTATGTCTCTTTGCAGATGACACAAGATCTGCAACAGAGTTGATGCACAAGGTGGGGTGGAAAGAATGAGAAGGGACTTGGCAAGGTTAGAGGAATGATCAAATGTATGGCAGCTTAGATTCAATGCTAAGAAGTGCAAGGTAATGCACCTGGGAAAGAAAAACCCAAGGGAAGAGTACACAATGGGGTGTGAGACGCTAACAACAACAAAAATGGAAAGGGACCTAGGGGTAGTCATATCAGATGACCTAAAGGTGGGCAAACAATGTGAGAGGGCAGCAAGGAGGGCTGGGGGGATACTGGGATGCATAGCGTGAGGCATCACCAGTAGAAAACAGGAAGTTATTATCCCTCTGTACAGGCAGCTGGAGAGACCCCTTCTGGAGTACTGCGTGCAGTTCTAGAGACCCAATCTCCACAAAGACATAGACAGGATGGAAGCTGTCCAGAGGAGGGCAACTAAAATGGTGCAGGGTCTGCAACGGAAGACATATGAGGAGAGACTTAAGGAGCTTAATATGTATAGCCTCGAGGAAAGGAGGGAGAGGAGGGACATGATAGAAACTTTCAAGTACCTCAAGGGAATCAACAAAGTCCAAGAGGGTAGCATCTTTCAAAAAGAGGTGTGCAAGAACAAGGGGCACAATTTGAAGATAGAGGCGGCTGCCAGAGGTAATTTAAGGAAGTATTTTTTCACAGAGAGGGTTGTGGATGCATGGAAAGGCCTTCCGGAGGAGGTTGTGGAATCAAAAACAGTGGTGGAATTCAAGCATGCATGGGACAGTCATAAGGCAATTCTAGGGGATGGGGGTAGGAAGAAGTAGGCTGCTGGTTAACTAGGATCTGCAGCTTATCCATTAGGTAGGGAAATGGGCAGACTGGGTGGGCCAAGCGGTCCTTATCTGCCGTCAAATTCTATGTTTCTATCTTTCAATGTTACTCAGAAGCCAGTTCTCTGTGGCCGATGGGTATGCCATGGCATCCCAGACTACAAATCCATCAACTGTTCCCCAACTCTGTGTCATTCGCGGTAGCCTGACCCCACCTGGGGGAGCTGACTGCCAACTCTGGCATGGACTCTCAAAAGCCAGTTCTGTGTGGCTGATGGGTATGCCATGGCATCCCAGACTAAAAAGCCATCAATTGTTCCCCCACTGTGTATCACTTGGGGTAGCCCGACCCTACCTGTGAGGGGGGGATGCTGACCGCCAACTCTGGCATGGACACTCAGAAGCCAGTTCTGCATGGCCAATGGGTATGCCATGGCACCCCAGACTAAAATTCCATCATTTGTTCCCCCACTCTGTGTCACTCGGGGTAGCCTGACCCCACCTGGGGGAGGCTGACTGCCAACTCTGGCATGGACACTCAGAAGCCAGTTCTGTGTGGCCAATGGGTATGCTATGACACCTCAGACTAAAAATCCATCAATTGTTCCCCCACTGTGTGTCACTCAGGGTTGTCTGACCCCACTTGGGAGGGGGGCTGACCTCAAACTCTGACATGGACACTCAGAAGCCAGTTCTGTGTGGCTGATGGGTATGCCATGGCACCCCAGACCATCAATTGTTCCTTCACTCAGTGTCACTTGGGGTAGCCAGACCCTACCTGGGGGGCTGACCGCCAACTCTGGCATGAACACTCAGAAGCCAGTTCTGTGTGGTTGATGGGTATGCCATGGCACCCCAGACCAAAAATCCATCAATTGTTCCTTCACTCAGTGTCACTCAGGGTAGCTTGACCCCACCGGGGGGGGGCTGACCACCAACTCTGACATGGACACTCAGAAGCCAGTTCTGTGTGGCTGATGGGTATGCCATGGCACCCCAGACTAAAAATCCATCAATTGCTCCACCACTCTGTGTCACTTGGGGTAGCCTGACTCTACCTGTGTGGGGAGGGGCTGACCACCAACTCTGGCATGGACACTCAGAAGCCAGTTCTGTGTGGCCGCTGAGCATGCCATGGCACCCCAGACTACAATGCCATCAACTGTTCCCCCACTCTGTGTCACTCGGGCTAGCCTGACCCTACCTGTGGGGTGGGTGCTGACCACCAACTCTGGCACGGACACTCAGAAGCCAGTTCTGTGTGGCTGATGGGTATGCCATGGCACCCCAGACTACAAATCCATCAACTGTTCCCCCACTGTGTGTCACTCAGGGTTGCCTGACCCCACCTGGGGAGTGGCTGACCAGCAACTCTGGCACAGACACTCAGAAGCCACTTCTGTGTGGCTGGTGGATATGCCATGGCAATATGGACAGTGAAATAATCAACATATGTGTAATGAATGGCAGTTATCATTTCATCTGTACTTGTTGGTATCTGCCAAATATGCGGTCAGATGTTGACATATGTGCACTGATTGGTAATTTTTTTTCATTTTATTTTATTTTAAAGTTGCTGAGTGACGTTGCATCATCAAGTGTGATTTGCCTCAGCACCACATCATCACAGGATAATATGTCCTCCACTGATTTAGTTGGCACATCTATTCAGGTACATTGGATGTGAAACTGCTGTTGTGATGGACTCTGGTTTGTTGTGTGAATTCCTGTATTTAATGAGTGAATGCTGTTTTTCTATAGTATATATCCAGACTTATACAATACTGGGGATGGTAAATAGCATCTGATAAAATTGCAGAATAGCACCACCATTCAATAACAGCACCGTGACGTATCCGGATTGTGATATTTAAACTACAATCACACCCTGATATGTGACCAGTATGATTATGAACTCCGGACTCATCGTGGAACAGAACCGCTGTCACAAAATAAATCAATGTAACTTAGCAAAGGTTCCTATATCATCAGGTCACATAAATATGCTACACAAAGGACAACATTCACGTCGAAGCCAACATAAAACACACTACAAAATAAAAGGAAATAAGTCCAAAATGCAATAAGCCCACCACAGCACTCTTAACACAGAACAACAAACACAAATCACACCTGGACCAATCACAGTAAAATAACACACAAAATCAAGACATCAGACAACATGTCACACAGTACACAACACGTGATGAATATAAAAATAACAATACAATCAAATGCCACAAGGATGAATCATGAGTTGCTACATCTCACACAACACCGTCATGACTCCAGCAGAAAGAAATAAAGCAACATAAAGTCGATCAGAAGACGGAACAGCACCACACACCATAATAAAATACTACTTTTAACAAAAAACTAAGGCCCCGATTGTATTAATTACACATATGATTGGCGACTTGGGTCATATGTGAAATATTAGCACAACTGCAGAGTAAGCAGTGATAATATCACAGGTGGTAAAGCCAGTCGTGATATTACCACCTCTTACTCTGCACTCGTGCTGATATTTCACATAGCACACAGTCATCCATCATGTATCACTAATATACCACTGTCCACTGACAAACATACCCCCTTGTCTGTCAGCATGTGCTACACCGTGCATCTAGTTCTGTTAGTTGCTGCTGAAGCACATCACCATCGTTTTTTTCAGTGCCTGGCTGTTCTGTCCTCACCCACCTGTACTCACCACTGTTCTGTGTCACATGCCATTTTAAAGATACCCACAGTTTGTCATTATATCACCAGGTCTGGTATGGTGTGCATTTCTCCACATCTCTGTCTCTGAAGTAATGCATCCTCACTCCCCTCTTAAGTCTTAACTTTCCTCTCTGGTCTGCTAAAGTACATTTCCAAAATTGAAGGTGTGAGTTTTTCAGTTCATTTGATTTTCATGGATCTATATGTCATTTCAAATTTTGCACATTCAAGTCAATGGTTTCTGTCTTTCTTTTCATCCTGTGTAGGACATGCATGATTTCGTGTGTTCAAGCAATAACGATAACATTTCTTCTGCATCAGAAGCTTCAATGACAATGACTGATGAAGTAGTCAACGATAAAGAGGTACATGACATGTCTTCATTTCTTGATCAGTGCAAGCAGGGGCATGGGGAAGGTGCTGTAACTTTACACACTGGGAGACCTGACACGTCTGGGGGGAGGTAAGGGACACAGACATCTGATGGTTGGATGTAAGTAAAGTGATCAAAGGGGGATGGTGTTTCATGTGTTGGATTACTGGTACAAGGGCAGAAGTGATCCTTCCTCTGTATAACTGCTTGGTTAGGGTGCACATGCAGCACTGTGTGCAGTTCGGGAGAATGCATGTAAACTGTGACATTGCACACCTTGAGACGGTTCAAAGGAGGGAAACGAAAAGGATCCTGTGTGTCTGGGAATACGACCTAGGGGGATATGCTCGGTCACATGAACCTGTACACCTTGTAGGAGCGGAGGCACTGGGTGGACATGATATAGATCTTCAAGTATCTAAAGTAGATAAATAAAAGAGGGGAGCACCAAAGTAAAGAGTAGGGTGCAAGCAGAACACACATGTGTAAGCTACAGGGGACGGACAGTCACAGGGGTGAGTAAGAGATTTGTCTTCACTGACACGGTTTTTGAACCATGGAATGCAGTACACAAGGGATTTCTGGGGGCAGTGACTGTGGAATGATGTATGAGTGGCAGGGAGAGTTATAGGGTGTGTGTGAACACGATGACATACAACAGAAAGGTAAGATGTTGGACTTGGTACAGGGAAACACAAGGGGGTGTTGGACACATGAAGGTGTGCACGCAGTATGGGTGCTGAACATGTACAACTCACAAAAGACCATCAGGCATCCTGCTATGTCATTTTCTATGGTACTATGTTTCTATGTTTATTTGTTTCATCTTTACTTTACGCTCATTTAACCAGTGGCTTGCTGTGTAAACAATGACGGTGATAGAATCATCACCACAACAAAGTTAATAGCCATGAATACTGTGCCACTGCACGTACATAACTATAACAACTGTGCTGGTGTCTTCACATGTCACCTTCTGTGTTTTGATTGTCACATATTTTTACGACCAGGACAACACTCTTGAAAGGCATGCAAAACCTGACGAAGCTTCATGTACCAGTATGAATCTCTTGGTACCAGAATCACAGCATGTGGAATATCAGTTCATAATTGTTGATTCATCAAGTGGCTATGACATCACACCATCAACAGTTCTGACAATCCCAGTTACATCACCACAAAGTTTGCCACTTCCACCACTGCAGAAGAAGTCAGTGAAGGTCCAAACACAATCCAAATATATTACCAAGAACAAAGGTGAATAAATACTGCCTTCATGAGGTGACTAACACATTCATAGAACACAGCAACACCTTGATAACCTGATCTCTAACTTACTTTCAGGTGTCATGGCAAAGCTTCCAACTGTGACATGGTGGCTGTGCAGTACAACTTACTAGATGATGAAAGCATGTTATCCTCAACTGATGATGAAACTGTGAATAACACAGCAGAATACTTGATGAGTTCTGAATACATTCCCTCAAATATTACAATACAGGAGGCATCAGAAGACAGGGAACTTGAGATTATGAGGCAAGTGTGCATACCTGTACTTTACATGTATGATGTAAAATCATACATGAAATAATACATTTCATTTACAATGCTCACAACGTGGCAACTCATCACAGAGCAACACACACCATGTACTCCACAGTGCCATTGTCATATCATCTTCTTTACACAGGAACATAGATGACATACATGAACATATGTGTGGCGTCCCATTTACATGTAAATCCAGACTTAGTGCTATATGGTATTGTGCTCCATACTCCAATGCCTTATAGTAGCGCAAGCTGAGTGATACAAATTGCTTCATTGAAGGCGCAGTATTTTTATTAGCTGACGGGATTGTAAGTGGTGCCAAAGCCTGTGCTGTCTGATACCATATACATTTTAAAATAACACACATATACTTTTATTTGCCTTGACCATGCGCTCTCCCTGGTTACACGTAACATTTTCATAGAGCGCTGGTGCGGAGTGGGTTCACTGGGAAACTGGAAGGGATTGGCTGGCAGAGGCTTTGGCACCACTTACGATCCATTCCCCTAATAAAAATAAAGTGCTTTCAATGAAACAATTCATACCACTCAGCTCCCATTAATATAAGGTATTTGCCCATGAAAAACAATTCCTTATATCGGGAAACTTACTTTAACACAACTATGGTGAAACTAGTACTCATGACTGCCATCAGACAATTATTGCTTCTCAACATGAATCATTTAAGTAATGTACTGTTTCACAACACAGCAACACGAACAGTAACCTGTTTATCGTTGTTGTAGCAACCTGCAAGCACATGTTAACATGTTTTGTGATAACTGGTTCACGGTGTACATGCAATTATGAATGTCACATACACATCAGAACATCATTTGTAGTAACATCACAGTATGTCTCATTTTGGGCCTCATGCATCACACACATACACACACACACAGAAGGCTCACAGACATACACAGACACGATCACAGAAAGATGCACACAGACACACACACACACAGACATGATCACAGATACAAGAGGCGTGCGCAGAGACACACACACAGACACAGACACACACACACACATGCAAGCACACCAACTGGAAATGCGTAGCGACTACTTGCATGTTTGTACACATATCATGACACGAGGGATTGCCTCTGAATACATGGACATCAATGGAAGGGTGAGATTGACAATTGTTTATTGTTTCTCCTCAGCACCCCAAAAAGAAAGAGGTAAAAGGAGCCAATGATGAGGACAAATTTATTGTGTTTCGCTCCAGCCTTGAGGAGCTATTTAGGTACTGTGAGCTGTGCCATAGCCTCAACAAAGTGGACTTCTCCACAGACAATAAAAAAAGAAAGCAAGGAACACTACTCACAGTTACAGCTCAATGTGGTGACTTCAACCACTGGAAGACCTGGCACAGTCAGCCATTCATTCGCCATCATGCCTTGGGGAACATACTATTATTATCAGCTACAATATACTGGTGTCAGGGTGCCCAGTTTCAAAGGCACTGAAACTTTTCCAATATATGCACATTCCCTGCATCACATGATCAACTCTGCAAGATCACATGAAAAGTACCATATCCCCCGTGATAAGAAGCCTTTGGCAACAGGAGCAGACAACTATGTTCGCTAAACTATGCACAACGGAAGGAGGACTGATACTGGATGGAGACAGTAGGGCTGACAGCCCCAGTCACAACGCTAAGAACGGGTCCTACACCATGTTAGAATACCGCATCAACAAGGTCATCCACATGTGCCTTGTCCAGGTATATTGCCATACCATTATACTTTGGATGTAATCAATGTCAGCGTACAGAAACATTCAGTACATACGGGTTATCTCAACATGTCATACATGTTGAGCATATCTTATTCACCTTAGCAGTGTCATAATTGGCCACTTCATCCACTGGATGGTTCTGTTTCCTAATGCAGTTGTGCACAGTGATTTGCTATGTCATGTCCCAGGCTACCATGGAATACATGTCACTGCATGTCACGGTATGTGTCGTGTGGGTTGTGTGCTGCTGTCATAGTCACTGTTAAAGACATTGATCATGCCACATGCCAAAGTGCATGCATGTGTCATTTGCATGCTCTAATCACTGAAAGGAATAAAAGACACGCACACATGACGATAACTGAATTCACATACTGGTGTTAATGAACACCTACGTGTGTTGCCAGGAGATCATGAGATAGACTCAGCATAACACAACATTTTTCATTGCACAACTACTTCTGACCTCAGCATGACACTTCATGAGTTGAATGGAATACAGTACATAACCCTGCCATGATGCTGTGTTTATCGCTGCTGTTTCCTTCATTGAGATTATATCAATCATTCTGTCTTCCTTCGAGATAACACTGTCTTTTGTTTCAAATTGCTTTTTTGTCAGAGCAATGAAGTTAAAAATTCACCCTGGATGGAGACAGAGGGCCTGAAGAAGTTATTGACTGCAACTGTGGAAGACATCCACTTGAAGGTGGACTGCATAATAATTGACCGCCATAGACAGATCAATGCATGGCTTGTGACAACACCATTAATGGACGATGCAAAGTATTACTTTGATGTTTGGCATGTTGCGAAAGGTGAGGCATGTTGTTGTACATCTGACAGTATGTCAGTATGTCAAAACATTCACGGTAGGGAAACATTTTGTGTTGTAAAGCAATAGTGCAGTGACATGGCTGACAAGCAATGTGTATTTACTATCACTGTGCGTCATGCAATGTTAGAAAGAGGAAATATCGTTACGCATTCCCATGCCACTGCTTATACGCAGGTCTTAATGCTGATCAGCAGAAAACTGTGTGGACAGCACAGTTGACATGAGGGCATAGTTAATCCTTCCCAGGATACGCAGTAATGTATGACATGACTTGTCTGTACAGAACAAAATGAAAGTCTTTAACATGACCAATTCCATTTTCAGGATTGCAAAAGACACTGGAAGCACTGTGTAAGCAGCGTGGCATGGAATGCATTGTTCCATGGAAGAAAACAATAACTAACCACATATATTGGGTTCCTGCAACAACACAAATTGTGACAAAGCAGTAATGGAGGGAAAGTGTAATGGGATGATAAGGCATCTGCAAAACGTACACGATGGGCATAGTGTAGCATACACTGCCTGCCATCATGGTCCCCTACAAGGGAGGGAATCAAAGAAAAAGTGGCAGATGCCTAGTAAGTGTGCCTTTAACTTCTCAATATATCAGCAGGTCATAGTGTTGGTTATGCACAACCGTCAGGAAATTATCATTACTACTTCAGTGTTGTCAATACATTGCCACACTGAGGTTGCATCCACCTCAGTGTAGTGACTGAGCTTGCAGATGTCCTTGTGGGACCTTTGGAAAAGCTAGTTTATGCCTCATTACACTAAGGCATTGTACCTCATGACTGGCAGTGATCTCATGTGGTGCCACTCCACAACAGTTGCCCCATGAATGAACCGAGGAACTGCAGACCGGTGAGCATCACATTCAGCATGGGTAAGGTGATGGAGCATATCCTGAATGACAGGCTGGTGGCTGTCCTTGACTTGATATTTAGGCAATTGGACATGGACCATGCAGTTGAAGTCCTGTATCTATACTTCAGTAACGCATTTGACTCGCTGCCACATGGGAGGCTTCTAAGTAAGTTATAAGGCAGATGGCTGTGTGCAAAGATGTTAAGATGGGTAGGGAACTGGCTTCTTGGATGGCATCAGTGGGTGTTTTTCAGTGTAGAGCTGTCATGACCAAGGGTACTTATGAGCGGTGTTCCACAGGGCTCGGTGTTGGGACCACTGCTGGTTGCTATACTCATTGTAGACATATCATTGGTCATCAAGAGCAAAATCAGCCTGTGTGGTGATAATACCAATGTGGGAGCAGTGGTTGACAACATAGGGTGATGTCAGGGGTTGCATGATGATCTGACAAAGCTTGAAACCTGGTCATACAACTGTCCACTTCAGTTTCATGCCAAAAAGTGCAAGTGCCTCCATTACGGGATAAAAAACACATGGAGTAATTAACAGGTGGGGTGAGTGCAGGTAGCCCAGACAGAGGAGGAGAAGGATCTGATGGTGCTCATTACAGGGTCAATGAACAATTTGGCACAATGTATGAAGGCAGCTGTTAATGCCGCCCAACTGCCGGGTTTCATTGCAAGGGCCATATCCACCATGATGGTGGAAGTGCTTCTTCAACTGTATCGATCATTAGTTAGACTGCAATCATTGGAGGAAAGGAGAGACAGGGTGGACATGCTAGAAACCTTTAAGTACATGAAAGGAATGAACAGGACAGGTACAGTGGGGCTGCACAAAGAAAGGGAGTGGAAAGGACAACAGGGGCAATGATATGACACGAGTGTGGAAGGTTCGGGAGGGAGATGAGACACTTTTTTACTGTTGTGTAACATTGAACTGACGCTAATTTTTCTCTGTGTTTTCTGACTGTGGTTCAACAGGCAAGGCATCAACTGAAAGGCTTGTTTCAGTGCTGGAAAATAGACAGCTTGTGAAGCGTGTTACACACTTGTCCCCTCACCATCAGACTGTATCAGTAGAGGCTTTTCACAGACTGGTGATTCATTTTGCCCCAAAGCACACAGCGTTCAGCTTTGAGGGGATGCAGTGCAGGTATATAAAGCATGAGTGAGTCACTGACACATAGTTACAGAGACAGTGTCCCCACTATACAAACTGATACGTGGCTGTTACAGACCAGGAGGTGACAAAGAATGCAGTGATTGGTATGGGGTTACAGTTCATACCACAGCACCACATTTTGTTTTGGTCCATTGTGGCAACAGCTGGTGTAATGAACGATGGTATAATGGGCAGGCAATCACAACAGAGAACAGCTGATACACCATTGGGCCTAATCTGGTAGCTTTTATGATATGAGCACTGTACATATTCATGTGCATTTCACATTAATGTTTGACAACGACATTACATTACTGTTGTTACCATGGGAAGGTGGTCATGTACTCAGTTAGCAGCCACAGTCCCACTGACATGCACTGTCAATTAGTGACATGAAAGTGTGTGTCCATGAGGACAGCCTCGGCTCACAATTCAATGATTTATGCTCGGTATCGCCTATGTTTCTAAATGAGTAGAACAGTTACGTTTGGATTAATAAAGGACATCACTACAGTAACATGGCCCTTGTCAGTGGAGTGATGTCCATCACTATTGCAAAACTGACCATTGTAACATTTACAAATGTTCCCCTCATTGACTACCATTCATTGTAATGGCATGCTCCAAAGCAGTCTCGATGTCCACACATAGTCACATACTTGATATCAGTTGCATGTCAGCGGTAGAGGATCAGTGACAATCAATTGGCAGCTTATTGCAAAAGGTAAAGTACGATTGGTTTAAACAAAATATGAATTCAAGAAATATATTCAAACATGCATACAATGAATAGCGCCCAAGGTCAGCCACAGGTATACTGTTCTGGTAGATGCAAACTCTGAAATGTGGTGAAATTATTTTCCTTTCACAGAAGCATCGAGCAACAGAACATATGTTCTATGTATTAATTATAGTTACTGGCACACATTCATTTCAGATTGATATTGGCTGCACTGCATTATAACGAGAACAGCTGTCGATTGCCCTTGTTGGATGACAGTGGTCCTCCAAAACTGGAAGTGTATTTTTTCGAAAGCCAAGAAAGGGGAATCATCTGTTCGCATGGTGAAGCCCAAAGCCACATATGGTGAGTTTCAAGTTTTGGCTGATGACAAACTCCAGCAATGTTGCTACATTGATTGTACAAATGATGCTTTCTTGTTCTGTCATTGGCATTTACATTGGCAATGAAGATGGTTATCAGACTGCACTGCTGATATTACAGCTATTGATCATGTGTTGCAGTCAGATTTCAGGCAGCAAGCTGACACTAACAGAGTGAATTAAATCTTGGCCTGGAAAGAACACCATGAGATTTTGCTCACACAAATAAAATGCATGTGCAATACTTGTCCCATCAATAGTCACGTTGCACTGACTGCACTTACACGAGAAAGGGTCCTGAAGGAACTGGAAGTAATAAGAGCTGATAAAGCAATGGGGCCAGATGGGGTGCACCCCAGGGTCCTTAAAGAACTAAGAGAGGTGGTGGCTGAACCTCTGGCTATCCTGTTCAGCCAATCACTGGAAACAGGGGAGGTACCCAAAGACTGGAGGACAGCAGATGTAGTCCCCTTATACAAAAGTGGGAACAAAGAGGAAGCAGGGAACTACAGACCAGTCAGCCTCACCTCGGTAGTGGGAAAGATCATGGAAGCACTACTGAAGGAGAGTTGGTGGAACATCTGGTTGTCAATGGACTACAGGACCCAAGGCAGCATGGTTTCACCAGGGGAGGTCATGTCAGACCAACCTCATTGAATTTTTACGGGGTGACTAGGGAGGTGGATCAGGGAGGGCAGTGGACATGGCCTATCTAGACTTCAGCAAGGCCTTTGACACTGTGCCACATAGAAGACTATTACACAAACTGGGGAATGGGTGTGGGCAGGACAGTAGTGGTGGGTAGGTAACTGGCTGGGTGGCAGGACACAGAGGGTGGTGGTAAATGGCTGTCACTCCACAGAGGGAAGAGTGACCAGTGGGGTACCACAGGGATCAGTGCTGGGACCGGTCCTATTCAACATCTTCATCAGTGACATTGCACAGGATCTAGAAGGCAGAATTTCACTGTTCGCTGATGACACAAAGCTCTGTAACAGAGTAGACACACCAGAGGGTGTAGACAGAATGAGAAGGACCTGCAGAAACTTGAAGAATGGTCAAGGGTTTGGCAGTTGAAATTCAATGCAAAGAAGTGCAAGATAATGCATATGGGGCACAAAACCCTGGCACAATATATCAGTTGGGGGGTGAGGATAGCATGCACCAAGCAGGAAAGGGATCTTGGGTTGTCATCTCTGATGACCTCAAGGTAGGGAAACAGTGTGACAAGGCATCAGGTAAAGCAAATAGGATGCTGGGATGTATAGGCAGGGCATCACCAGCAGAAAAGGGAGGTCATAATTCCGCCATACAAGACACTAGGTGAGGCCCCACCTGAGTACAGTGTACAGTTCTGGAAACCATACCTACGTAAGGACATAGACAGGGTAGAGAAGGTTCAGAGAGGGCAACAAAGATGGTGCATGGGTTGCATCACAAGTCCTATGAAGACAGGTTGAAGGAACTGAACATGTACTCCTGGAGGAGGAGGAGAGAGGATATGATAGAGACATACAAGTATCTTACAGGGAGGAACAGGGTGCAGGAAAACACTATTTTTAAGCAAAAAAGATGTTTCAGGACTAGAGGGCATGGGATGAAGTTGGAGGAGGACGATTTAGAGGAAACATGAGAAAGAATTTCTTCACAGAACGGGTGGTGGACAAGTGGAACACCCTGCCAGAGGAAGTGGTGGGGGCTGAAACAATCACGGGATTTAAGAATGCATGGGATAGACATAAAGGAATTCTAGAGGTCAGGTGAAAGGGGAAATAGACTTCTAGGAAAACAAACTGAACTTACAAGCTCAAATGGGCAGACTAGGTGGGCCATAGGCCCTTATCTGCCGACACTGTCTATGTATCTATGTATCTATGCAGTGCCAGTGTCACAAATGTTGACATGGTGTTATCCAGTTTTTATACCTTTCAATGTTACCTGAATTGAATATGTGGGTATCCAGTACTGCAAATGTGCACTGCTTTTCTAGGCAGTGTCTCAAACAGCTATTGAAAGTGTTCCAGAAAAGTAAAAAAAAAATTCTGCAGCCTGGTTATTGTTTTTGTTCTCTCTCACAGGATATGCACAGAGGCTGCTGTCAGAAGTTGTGGAACCAATAACATCGACAGAAAGACGATCTCTGCTTCTACAGCACCTGACTGAAGAAAAAGAACACTTTCCACTGACAGTCAGTTATGTTATCAGACAGTGGATCGAGAGGCAGCCAAGGCAAATTTTGTCAGTCAATTCAAGAAACAGTTCCCACGATGGTGACACAACACATTATATGCACAATCGATCCATCATGGGCAGAACATACCGTCAGGTGATATTGACATGATTTACCCAATGTTATGCATTTGACCAGCTACTAGGTAATCAACAGCCCACATCTTACTCCCCACCCACCCGAGTTGCTTTATGTGTGTCTCATCCAGTGTTTTCAGCCCATGACCAATTATGTGTGTACTATGAAAATCCAGACTTTGTCGTTTACATAATAATGAAGTGCTTTAATGCAGTGCATGACAAATACAGTGAGGGACACAGAACTGGTTGAAAACCCAAACAGTTGTGTTGTGATTACAATACAGCAACATTTTTAGTGGCAAGCAACGCTGACATCAAGGGAAATAGAAACTGCTGCATTGCTGCTCAAGGTGTATCATTCTTTGCATCTACATGTACATTTCTTTTTCATTAAAAGTTATAACAAAACAGAATGACAGAATTGTCATTGGTACTACAATGTTGATAACTGCACCTTCTTTATCATGTCCTTTATGGTGGCATGATTCTTTCTGGCTTAAAGTAGGTATATGCCACTCTGTGCGTATTCGGACACGTGTCTCAAATTCTTTATATGGCACAAGCAAGTAGTGCCACCTGAACATCTTTGCCAAGGTATCCTCATACCCACCTGATCAGCTGCCCAGTATATCTGTACTTTCTGTGGAAAGTGAATGACATAGGACAAAGTCAGTGTTTATCAGTAACACAAATATATTATCATCATATTTGATATTATTTACATTAACTGGTAGAACTTATCATTTGACAGAATGAAACACTGCAGTTGGGGACTTTGTACTGTTAATTGTGACAAAACTGAAAGGTGATTGCTCACATTGGGACTTTCACAGGAATGATTTTAACAATTACGTGGTATTGTACTCATTACTGATGCATGGTCAAGTGTCTGTGGGTGACAAGAGAATGTCACAATGCATTAGAGGATGTGATAAGGGTACACAAGCTATTTCAGTGATGGTGGATTTAACATGTCTCAGAATATACTTTACACGCACATCTTCACACAGTGTGTGTAGTCCTCAACAATTTGATGACAGAGCTTGCCAAATGAAATAACTGTAATCAATTTGTACATTGATCAGTGCTGCCTGGAAACTCCATGGTTGTCTGACCATGTCAACACAAGTATTCACAGCTCCCGCTGTACTGGTATGACACTGTTTTGACACATGTACTAACACCATTTCTGTCTGATGCATTAATATTGCCTGTACGTGTGCATGGTTTGATACCACTGTGTAGCCATTGTGTGACACTGTCAGTGAGTCATATATGAGCACAACACCTAAAAGTGTTGTCACATGACAACGGCGGTTGTCAGACACTTGGCTTTCAAATGTTTCGTAACTTTACATATTAGTGCATTAACACACTGCTGCTGTATGTGGCTGCAGCAGTTGAGTGTGTCATAATGGAAGTGGGAGGAGGCCAGCAGATAGTCATAACGGATGGGTTCCTGGTGGTGGTAGTGGGGTGTGGTCGCAGCATTGGGCAAATAAGTGAATACAGGGCATATGTGACTTCTCCTTCAATGTCACCATTAGGGAGTTCAGCATGTACTCCCAGGAGGAAAGGAAGGATAGGTTCAAGATGATTGAAACCTTCAAGCACAGGAAATGAACATTATACAGCCACATAGTGGCTTGCCAACTGAAGGTGTGTTCATATCAGTGTGAAGAATGGGATGCATTCCTTCACACAACTGGTTATTAGCAACAGTTACATGATATGTGTATGGATGAATATGCAGCCCACAAGCTTAGATGATGTCTGAAGCATCAATACTGTTACATATTAGCCAAAAGTAGGTAACAAGTAAGTGGGTTACTCACTCACATATGGTGGCTTGGTGCACTGCCACCATTATAGTGTTGGTGGTATGTGTAGTATGCAGCTTGCAATACATGGGAATTCAGCACAACAGGTTCAAATGCAGGGTATAAGGTAATACATTGCACCACCTCATCCTCCTGTCTGTAGTTCGTTCTCTCAATTTCTGCACAGCACAGGCACTCCAGTGTCTGCTGCATAACAGGGCAATGTCCTCATGTGCACCTGATGTTGAGGGAAGCAAAGTAAAATTGGGTGCTATCATGTGTGGTGATAATACAGTACATTTTCAGGCATCAAGTGACAACATGTAATCAACATGCACTGGATGTACAGAAATTTTGTACCACAGTATGGCTTTGTAATCCACCCACATGTGATGCTGGCAATTAGGTTATAGTGACATGGGCTGCTGCAAAGCTGTGAGATGGGTTCATGGAAGTCAATAGATGGTGGTAGTAGGAGATGAGATATAATCCAGAAGGGAACTGACGAGCTGTGTTCCTCATGGCTCGGTGTTGGGACTACTGCCATTTAGTAAATTCATTGCAGACATATCATTGGCATTATGGGCAAGACCAGTGTATTTCTGCATGACACCAAGATGTCAACGCTAATGGTCAACTTAGGAGTATGGCTACAGGTGGGGGATGGCCAGGCAAAGCTGTAAACATGGTCAGACACCTGGAAACTGTGGTTCAATGGCAACAAATGCAATGTGCATCATGACAATAGACCCGACACCAAGCAATGAGGAACAGCGCTCGTCAGTACAATTGTGGATGATAGCCCACCTCATACTACCAAATTCTATTCCAGTCCTGGAACAAAGCTCACTACCCATCTCACAGCTTTGCATCAGCCCATGTCACTTCTAACATAATTCCATGCTTCACATGTAGCAGTGATTACAATGCATTACTGAAGTACACAGTGGACAGGAGCAGACATTGATGGATGTCTTCCAGGCTGAGTTCCTGACACAGCATGGGGGAGCAGACCACGGAGGAAGGAATACTAGATATACTCCTGGCAGACAGTGACAAGATTGGGGGCATGGAGGTGAGACAATATTTGGCAGTGAGTGATCATGCCACAGTGTAGTTTATCCTGGAGAGGGTCCAGAAGAGGGAAACAAAATTATGTGAGGCTTGGGTGAAAGGAAGCATGGGGGCAGATGAAGGAGAGCAACCTGTACACTGTGAAGGAGAGGAGGGGTGGGGTGGCATGACAGCGGCCTTGAAGTACACAAAGGGGATTAATTGGGGGGTGGGTTAGTGAGGGGGCTTCAATGGCAAAATGGTAGGCAACTTCAGGACACGGGTGGAAGCTGGAGGGGGGGACACTCAGAGGTGAGAGGAGAAGGTGTTACTTCACTGAGAGGGTTTTAGAAGCATTGAATGCACTGCAGAAGGGACTGGTGTAGGTGGAGACTGTGGATGGAGTCCAGAGGGGCTGTGACACATATAGGGGGGATGAAGCTAAAGAAGTCAAATACAGGGGGAACATATTGGACTGTGGATAGAGAAAACAAAGGGGGTGGTGGGGACAGCAAAGTGTGTGCACAGTATGGGTGCTGACTATCAAGCAAACAGGAAAGAGCATTAGGCCTAATCTGGTTACATTCTGCTATGTGACAGTGTTAGTTAACAGATAGGGGGAATGTACATCGCAGAGACAGCGTAGGATAATGATCGGGGGTGCTCATAGGGGGTCAGTGAACAACTCACTAAAATGTGGAAAGGCATCTGCAAATGTCAACTAAGTGATATGTTGCATTGAAAGGGGTATATCATGCAGGAGGGGGGATGTGATGCTGGCACTGTACAGATCAGTACGTAGGTAGCACCAGATAGCAGTACTTCCACGCATATTTGTGAAGTGGGACATTAACTTACTGTAGGGATTGCTGCATAAGGTGGCAGAGATGATTGAGGGACTGTTGAACAAGACCAGTACGGAGTGGATGTTAAAAGTAAGGGGGCAAAGTGACACACAAGGACCAAATAAGACACTGGGTGGTGGAGGAGGAACAGACAGGTACCTGACATGACACTGACTGGAGGTGTGACACACACTGACCTGATATGACACTGGGTACAGGAATGTTCAGGAAGGAGATGAGGACACACTTTTTTACTGAGAGGGTAGTAGCTGGGTGGAATGCCTTGATGGCGGAAGTGGTACCCATTAGATCAATGGAGTTCTTCAAAAGGAGTTAGGACAGGACAAGGGTAAGGGTAAGAGGGATGGGTCCATGCAGAATAAGGGATTGCACATAAACATTACAGCATGCTTGATGGATCACTATGACTTTACATGCTGGCACAGTTTCATAGGCACAATATCACATCTATTGTTTGTTATAGTAAATATAGTAAGTAGTACTCACCGCAGATATTGTTATTCACAAAATGTGCAAATGATCACAACAAAAGTTGAACGGTCAACAAGACACAGAGCAGATGAGGATGTGTTATAAGCAGTCAGTGTATGGAGCAGGACAGATGAAGACATTTGTGAGACCGAACGAGTTGTTATTCATATGAATGACACAACCAAGAAAATGTAAAAAAACAAAAAATGCTGGGAAGTGTTAGTGACAAGCGGTGTTGCCACGGCAAGGACCTTCCTGTTCGACACCAAAAAAAAAACAAGAGGAAGTCACAGATTGGATATCAGTGACAAGGACATGAACACAACACAGCCAAGACACATACATTCATACATTGAAGCTATCAGTAATTGTGGCAAACAGTAAACATAGTTTTACACATGGAATGAAAACTGTGAATAGTTGATATACTTCGTAATACACAGATATTCTTTTGGTAGACCGAGACATTTAGTGTAAGTTCACATGAAAGTCAACTGTGACTGATGGTTATACAAGGGCATGTAAAGTGTATACAAACTAAGCACAGCAGAGCTTTCACACATGTGAGGAGACATAGATTTGTTGGGAATGCATGTCACTGCAGGGGTACCCCCTCCCTCACGATGCTCTGATCACTGTTACATAAATATTGAAACACACAATGGCACTCTAGTGACACATCCCTCACCGCCCATAGCTGTGCCAATATATACTATTCCCTGGTACTCTAGTGTTCACCTCCCACCATGTCTGTGTCCATTATCACAACTATGAACAATGGAAATACTTCTCTGGTGGTCCACTGGCCACCCCACCACACACAGGCCACCTGCCCCCACCTATTCCCCACCCCCATCATCATCAGGGATCTGCAATGACGCCATCTTACCATTGACTGACAGCTCACATTAGCAGTGGTAAGCCAATTGTTCCACACTGTGGAACAATGGGTTTTCAATGCACAGTGCAATATTCCTTAAAAAACATGTGAATGAAAGACATCATTCACATCACTATTATAGTACGCACTGAACCATGTGCTTACAGCTGCTAATATAATCTGTCATTCAACAGTAAGAAGGAGGCATTGCAGCTACCTGACCATGATGGGGGGGGGGCGGAGATAGGTTGAGCCTGGGGGACTCTGTGTGTGTGTGTGTGTGTGTGTGTGTGTGTGTGTGTGTGGGCGGTGGGGCACTGAACCACCAGAGAAGTTTTTCCATTTCTCATCCTGGTGGTCAGGGATATGGTCCGGGTGGTGTGGATACCACTAAACTACCAAGGAATAGTAAATATTGTTTTTACAGGCAGTGCAGATATGGGAGTGGAGGGGTGCGACTACTCTGGGACATCGAGACAGAGAAGAGAAAGTGAAAATCACATGTTGAAGGCACAGAATCAACTGCCTCTGCATGACGGTGATGACACTGACTTTTCTTTGACAGAAACATTTTGCTTTGAGGTAGATCAAGCAGTACAAATGTAATCCTTACAACCTCTGAGGTTCAAGTCCATTCCCCTACATGAACTCACAAAACACGTAGGAACTGACTGTCCAGTCAGCCAATCGGTGTGCACATTTAGGTACATTTAGGAACCAACATAGCTGGGGAAATGAATGTGCTGACTACTGTGGAAGAATAACTGTCCTGAGGTGAATGACAGTCACCACACCCCCACCCCTCACTCACACAACCTCTTGTAGGTTCATCAGCACATCACATGCTGTATAAACAGCTAGCATTTTGTGATATGACTCTACCTGGCATGCAATACAGAAACTGTATGGATTTCACTTTATGGAATAAAGACATGTGGTCTTATATGCGGAAATGAGGTTAGTATAGTTACTGTACATAGCACTACTGAAAATTAAAATACCACAGATCTCACAGCAGGGGCCAGCACATGTCATAGACAAACACAACAAGCAGCTGTCGTGGAGTAAAGCACTGACAATATTGAAAAGTAAGACCGTCTCATGGCAGCACACTAAGCAACAATTCCACCAAATTAAAGACAGGCAGAACCAAAAAACAGCATGGTCATCAGGGTCAGCATAAATAACAGTGCTGTAACCTTGCTATCCATATACTGAATTTGTAACTCTGTTTACATAGACACTGCTAACGAACATTCCATGCACACTGCTGGAATACTGGACACATTTTAGGGCACTGGGAAACACATTCTTGACTGTATACTGTACATGATACACAACAGTGAGGTACCATTCAGTATTCCCAAGACAGCCATCCCCTCTATATCCATTAGTATCATCAATCACCGTTTTCGGCAACTAGATTTGAATCACTTCCTTCGGCAGAGGCATCGGATTCATGTGGGTTATCACAAAATAGGTCTAGAATGCCGACAGCCGCATTTCCAGACTCCAGATCACTGCAAGTATCATTATATCCCTCAGAAACCGAGTCGTCTGTGCAGTCGGAAGAGCTCTCACTAACATTATCCGCCATGTTGTACGGGAAGATGTACCTGGTAATACATCACACTGCAGACATGGAGACAATGCACATGCGCAGCTTGCAAGAGATGAGGTATGTAAACAGCAGAACGCACTTCCTGGTTCACCAGGGTTGGACTGGCCTGGCTGGATACCCAGAAATCTCCAGGTGGGCCCCCCAGCAGTACACACACGCGTACACAATTGCTGTGGAGGGGGCACACACTCGGAATTCAAACCCTGTTGTGGCACAGCCACTAATACAAAATACTATCCCCAGTTAACAGCCACGAGACAGCTGCAGTAGTTTCTTTGGGGGCTGGGGCCCTTTGTTCTGCATACTAATTGATGTGGCTGGGAGGGGCAGGGTAATCGTGCGCTAGACAAAAGTCTTATTATGCATTGCCATGGTGACCGGGGACTGACCGCGATCAGATAGATGAAATGACCTCACCACATTCTTCAATATTTGACTTGCAATGTGTTGGATGACAGGGGGCTGGGCACAGGACCAACTTCCATCAGCTGTCTCGTCACGTCACCATGGCAGCTGTCGTTCAGGTCTGTCTAGAGGAGTCTGAGACATGACACGGCATGCCAGCACGTAGGCCCTTCAAAAAGCCCCAAGTGAGCTGGGATTATTCTTTCTTTTTCTTCCTGTAGTAGCATCACTCATGATCAAGCTTGAAGTGGAGCCCAGCTGAGCTGCTGATTTTTGGGGAAGAAGTTCCATGACCACCCAAGTGCAGCGATGAACCAAACTTGAAGGAAGACCTCCGGGTTGATGCATGGGTGAAAGTAGTCCAACAACAATTTGGTGAGTTTTCCTTCCCTGGATCTTTTATCCTGGCCTGGGACCCTGATTGCAGTCAGTACTGTGACTGCAGCAGTCTGTGACTATGGCATGGCATGGCAGCATGGTAAAACAAGGAAGGGCAGCAGTACTGCCAGTGCTTTATTCTGCCAGAATAAGGGGTTAGCCCAGGGAGGAGTGCCTGCCAGTGCCTAGGCTAGATACAGTACAGAGTTAGTTAGTCTGAGAAAAGAGAATAGAAATGTTAGTTTCTGGGTGGGGTGGCATGGACTGTGTGCCATTTTGTGTGTGGGGGGGCCGGGGGTGGGGAGATGATCCGGTCCAGTCTGCATGGTGTTGGCATCATCCCTGTGGTGAGCATCCATCAACTTGTGACTCTGCTGCCTGAATTGTAGGGTGGCAGGCTCACTAATGTAGAACACTCTTCCTACTGAGGTGTGTGGAGCCCTGTCTGTTACCACTTTTAAAGTGCTAAAAACTCATTTGTTTGCTCAAGTTTTTGGGTCCAGCTAGGAAATTAGAATCTTAACTGAGTATTTTAAAATTATGCATTATTGCTTATCATTTATATGATATTTTCTGCTAATCCAATATTTATAGCTTATAAGAAATTGTACGGAACCTGAAGCCATTGGGTGGTCGCCTAACAAATACATTTGCCTTACCTTTCCAGGTCAAAAATTACAAATGCTTTACTAATTTTGAGTATGAGCATAACTGTAATGTAATTTTCTCATGGAACTTGCTCTCCTTGTCTTGTGCACTCTGTGGTGTCTAGTGGCACCCCCTCCCTGTCCCATGTCAAGCAGTCCCTGATGCTCAGTGGCACTCATTCCCTTTTTCCATCCCATTTTTCAAGCATTCTCTACTGTCCAGTAACTTCCACTCCATCTTCCATTTTACTGTTTGAACGGGTTCCTCCTGGTGGGTCTGGGAAGGCACTGAGGTGGAAGGTAATGGCTGTCACAAACACTCTCTGCAGGTCAGGCCCTCCCACAGTGCCAACCTCGAAGTACGATAGTGTGAACTGAGGACAGATAGGGTAACCCTCCTGTCTGTTTTGGGTTAGAATCACCTTTTTCTGTCCTGGACTGGTCCCGGGTGCCATCAGTCCCTGTAAGTACCTGGCTTCTGGTTATGACATGGACTACATGGGTGGGGTAGTAGAGTAGGGGTCAGGGAGGCACTTTTGTGAGTGACTAACTTACTCGAGGTGAGTGGCGAGCAGTGGCGACTCGAGTCCAAACGTCCAGAACTCAGATCCACTCCAGTCCACCATCTCTAAGCCAGCCAGTCCTGATTGCTCTTTGCCTATTTGTAAATGTTACCACCAGGAATTGAAAGAGGTGTTTGTTTTAGGGCCTGCCTTGGTGAGTACTCCTTTCTATATTAAGGGTGCAGTTTAACTACCGACAAAAGTGTGTACACTGTTAATTATCTAAAAATCTACTTCATCTGGAGTCCTAAGCCGCAAATATTGTGTGCGAAAGCTTAGTTTTTCTGTGCCATCTTGGCATTGGTACCATTTCTGTTTATCTTGAGTATCAATCAGTAGTACATTTATTTTTCTTTTTATGCAAAATATATATATATATATGTAATCCTTGCTTTGTGTACACTCAAGGGAGACATATTGGAAACCTATTTGTACAGCCCAGCCCAGAGCTTTAGCAAAAATTTTCCAAAGTACCTAGGCAAAGTCGGACCGTTTATGTTCACAACTTTGAAATATGCTGCACCTTATTGTTATATAGCAATCATATAACAAGGGATATGTGCAAAAGAAACCTTAGTTATGAGTCTGATGTAACAGAGAGAGAGAGGTGATGACTAGTGGTGCACAGTGAATCCAGTAGTTGGCACTGTCTAAGTTAATTCTCTGCCATGGGCTGGGCAGTGGATATGATCCAAATGGAACAATTGGTGTGGGGGGGGGAGTAGTGCCGGTGCCTGGTGTTAGTGGGGTGGACCATGACATCTCTGTTTCATGGGAGTCAGCCTGTACCGTCTGGTGACCATGATAACTCCACTGCTCCACCTTGTCTTATTGGTTGGTGTATTAATCGTTTATTTCAAAATTTTCACCAGTTGGGGAAATACATATGATACAGTGCTGAATAGCAGCCAGGCAGCTGAGCTCTTTTGAGATGTCCTGGCTTGACCTGCCAGACCTTGAGGGTAGTATTTGGACTGGCAGATTTCTACATTCGTCAGTGTGCATCCATGGAGGAATTTAAAAAGGCATTAAAGACCAATCTATGGCTAAAGGCATATACTTGACGATGATATTTTATGGCACTTTTTGAATTCAGAAGTTTAAGATTTGTGTTTATTTTGTCTTATGTGTGATTTTTGTAAGGCATCTTGGTTATAAAAAAGGCACAATATAAATAAAGATTTATTATTATTATGACATTGAATACATGTCTGTCTCTGGTATTTATTTAAGCAATATACCCTTCCAGTGAGTGGGTATACTGGTGGATTAACCGCGCTTGGTGTGGTTTGGTCACAAGGCATAGCCGAGTGACTTAACCACACCAGAAGTGGTAACTCCACCAGTATACCCACTCCCTGGAGGGGTATATTGCTATTATACAATGGCCTTTTTTTTCTTTTTTGGATATAAGAAAAAACAATTACAGTTGCTTTTTTGGAGTTTATTTTTTTTTTTTATTGTTTTGTATTTGTTAGTGCACAACAAGAAATAGTACCTTGTTAGAAGTGCACTGTGTGGAGTGGTGATACGCTGAGCCTGAAAACAGTGTTATGGGGGAAAAATCTTAGAGGAGTGAGCCGTAACTGGCGGGTTTAAGTTTAGAACGTGAACATGGCCGGAGGGTTACATTTACTGTTTTGGATTTTTTTTAGTGCTGAGATTATACAGAAAATGTTTCAGAGCAGGAATGGATTTGTTGGAGAGATAACAAGCGACAGGTGAGTGAAGAAGGGAACGCCAGGGAGCTGTGAAGCGGCAAGGTAGTCGGTGATGTTTTGAGGTGTAAGTTAGTTTAAAAAAAATACTAGGAGGAGATGGGCAAGTGCTGTGTGAAGATTTCTTTTTTTTTTTTTGCAGTTGTTTGGGCAGGGGTGATCGCTGTTTGTCGGGGATGGAATGTGGTATTTTTTGTAGAGATGGCTCGCTGTCCATCGCAGTGTTTGCCACTAGGGCTGTTGACAGTTGGAGTGACTAGAAGGATAAGATTTTATGTGGCAAAGTGATGGATGGCATCTTATCCAGTGGGTACACTGGAGGATTTACCACGCTGAAAAGGTGCCAGCCAGCCAATGAGAATGCAGGATTTGGCACTTTCTATTTTCACCATTGTATAATATCCAATTGACTGCTGTTATGTATTGGACTTATGCTGTCTTATGATGTTTGGTCCTATCCCTTTACTCTAATCCAGCCTTCCCCCTCCATACTAACATACTAAAAGCCAGCAGAATAGGCCTGATGGTCTGTCGAGTCTGCTTGGTAGCCAGCCTCCAATGGGTGATCGCTGTTCCATCCCCCCAGTCCCCAAGAGGATCATCTTCAGCTTCAGTTTTCCCTTGTAGCTGTCCGGCCCCTTCTTGAAGCCCTCCATTGTACCCTCCTCCACCAGACTCCTGGGCAGTGTATTCCATAGCTCCACCACCCTCTCAGTGAAGTAATGTCTCCTGTTTTCCCCCTTTGTAATTTCCCCCCTTTCTAGCTTCCACTCATGGCCCCTGAAGAAGGGGCGGGGAACAACCCGGGGCATGAGCGGATGCTAGAGGGAGAAATGACATCCCCATTTCCCCCTGATTATGTACATGAATTGGTTGCCTGAGTGATTCTGCTCCTTTGCAGTTTCATCTGCACTTTCTGGCACACTAGTTAGGAAATGTAATTACACGCACCGTATTGACTGATTTTCTGCTCCTTTGCATTTTGCCTCTGGTATTTATCCAATTGACTACTGTTTTGTTGGACTTTGTTCCTATCCCTTTACCCTTATCCCTCCTTCACCTCCTTACACCCCCATTTCCCCCTGATTGGTTACGTTATGCTTTTTGAGTGACTCTGCTCTCATGCAGTTTGATCTCCACTTTTGCGCAATATTTGTGAAATGACTTGTATGCACTGTATTATTGCAAGTCTTGTTATGCAGTCACTGTTCATTGTGTTGCCATCTCTTGAGACCTCTTTTAAAGCTTCACCATGGCATTTTATGCTCTGAGGATAACTCAATTACACATCAAAACTGGTGCACAGGCACGACCGCTGTGGCATAGCTGGCATGCATAGAAACGCGGGGGCACTTTGGTTTATTTTCTAATTTCTTAGTATGCCTCTTTACCGCTAGTTGTGTAGGACTTGGCAGATCTCAAGTTAGCAGCCTTCCTTCTGCAACTGACCTGCTTTAGTCCCTAGCGGAAGCAGTGTGTGGATATGCCAGCTTTTAAAGGCCTACTGTGCTGTACATGGATTAAAAGCTGACACCTGTATTATTGTTTGGTTATCTTATTTGAAATCTGCTGACCCATACTCTGTTGCTGCCCTTGCATCACTGAATGCTTGTGATATAGATATATAGCTGCTGAGTTAGCACTGGAGATTATACAGATGGCTTGTTATAATGTGGAAAGAAGGAATGGGTCTGCTGCTACATGATAAAATGTCATCATTGTCCTTAACAATACATGGAGGAGTCACCAGGATCAGTATTCAATTTTTCCTGCGATAATAAAGCACGTCTGATTCATCAGAGAAGGGGAATTTTTTTGAGATGCTTGAAGAGCAGCTCTGCACTTTGACATGTGCCTTCATGAATGAGAGAAGGTGTTGACCCACTGCTGCTACTTGTGAGTACTGATACGTTTTGCTGCTCTGATCCTGTCCTCCATTCCAAGCCCTTAAGTTGGCACCCTACACTTTTTTCCTTGAAGCTGAAAGAGCAGGTGCATACTTCAGAACATGCGACCCCACCCCAGATGTGATACCTCACCTGCTCCAATGTTGGTGGGTATCCACGGCCCATTTCTTTCAGTCTTGTATAAAAATTATATCACCCATAATTTTTACCCCACTACATAAAAACATAGACTCTGATGGCAGCTAAGGACCACTTGGCCCACCTAGTTTGCCCATTTCCCTACCTCCTGGATAAGCTGCAGAGCCTAGTTAACCAACAGCCTATTTCTTCCTACTCCCCACAAGAATTGCTTTATGCCTGTCCCATGCATTCTTATTCTATCACAGTTTTTGACCCCACAATCTCCTCAGAAAACTGGTTCCACCACCTTCTCTGTGAAAAAATACTTCTTCACATTGCCCCTGAACCTCCCTCCTCTGTCTTCAAATTGTGTCCCGTTATTCTTGCACATCTCTTTTTCTGAAAGCAAATGGAGCAGCTTCCTGATACTGCCACCACACCCCCATGCAGGTGCACAAAGACCCATTTTGTGATGTCATAAAATGGAGGCGTGCTTATTCATGCTCCAGTGACTTCAAGAGGGGTGATATTTCAGAAGGTTTTAGCACTATTTAAAGTTATGATTTGAAACAAAGTGACTACTTGCCTAACAGGGTCCTATTAGTCACGGGGGCTCTTTGTTTCAAATCATAACTTTAGATAGTACTAAAATCTTCAGAAATATCAACCCCCCCCCCTTAAAGTCACTAGAGCACACATAAGCAAGCCTCCGTTTTATGACATCACGAAATGGGTCTTCGCGCACCTGCATAGGAGGGGGAGGCGTGGTGACAGTATCATGAAGTGGCTCCATTTATAGTGGGGTAAAAATTATGAGTGATTTATACAAGGCTGAAAGAAACGTGCTGCGGGGTACCCACCAACTGTGGAGCAGGTGAGATATTGTATCTTGGGGGGGGCCATGTTCCAAAGCATGTAACTGCTCTTTTAGCAAATAAGGCATGACCAGGGGTTAGATTAAGTCTGTTAATCACCTCCTGGGGTGTAATGTAACACAAGGCGCAGCAAAGTGCCATATTACCCCTAGTGGGTGATTAACAATCTAACTCCTGGGAAGGCACTGCTGTTATACGAGTCCTAAAGAATATATTTTGATTCCAAACATTAGAGGAGATTTTTAAAAAATGCGTTCTTCCACTAATAGTTTAAGAATGCTGGTTCAAAATTAGAATGCACCATTCCAGTCATTCAGCAATGATAAAGGATGGAATGCTAATTGGAAGAATCCCTGTCCCGTGGTGATTCAGCTCTGCGTGACAGTGTAACACTGATTAATGTAAGGCTTCCTCATGGCCAGATTGCAGCGTTTTGAGACAACTTTTATAATTTAGTTTGGTAGAACCTGTGTTCTCAGACTCCAGAATGGAGCCCAGAGTGAGAAGAGAGCCTGTGGTTGTGCCACTGCTTGTGGGTGACCAAGAGCCAGCACTGTGGCTTGTGCAAGTGGCAACTGCAGAGCCAGCATGGTCTGAGTCTGTCTGACTTTGGAAAGAGCTGCTGGTATTGTTGACAGTGCGATGGTGGTGTGGGGCTTGATTATTGGAGCAAGTCACAGGCAGGGTAAACCAGAGGTTGAGTGCAGCCACTAGCCAGTGGTCCTAATAACTGGGAAAATACACTAGCCTCACGGACTTTCTTACTGACTCGGTTGGTGTACTTGGGGAAATGTTACTTTCTCCACTACAAGCACTTAAAATGGCTTTACTAGCCTGCCCCATACACAATCTACCAGCATTTGGTTAGTGGAACCATGCTAGTTTCGACTGATGGTTTTGCTACATCACTGCTTTTCATACAATGTCTGCATGCAGTTCTAAGGGTCAGAACTGGCACCAGCCTACTAACCAAATGCTGGTAGATTTCGTATCAGGCTAGTAAGATTTTCCATCAACTAGCCCTGTGGGCTTGTACTGGAGAAGATAACATTTTAGTAAGTACACCAGCTGGATCAGTGGAAAAGAATGTAGGGCTAGTCACTAGGGGCCTGTTGGCTAGTGATTGCAAATGCCCTAGTTTCCTGCCTCCTTGTTTCTGGAACCTGTGACTGCTCTTCATTTCTTTCTTGTCCCTCCCCTTGTCACTTCTCTCGTCTTTGACTACTTTTTCTTGACCTACCCACCCACTTGGAATTTCCATTTGTCTTGTGTTCTGCCTGCCTCCCCATCCCCATGCCTGATATTTGTGTCTATCATGTGATCCTAGCCTAGCATGTTAACTTGGATAGCTGTGGTTAGCTAAGCATTCTGGACTGCTCGCTCCCAGTTGGTGACCTGAATGTTTGCTTACTGCCAGCTGTAATTAATGGCATTATACACTGTTGGTTGCTATTCATGTTTCATATTTAAGGCAGTCCTCTGTTATGTATTTTGTACACAGTTCATTGGCACTTACCTGATTGTTTGTACCACTGTTATGATTTGTACTCTGCTGTATTTGACTTAATGTACTCTCCCTGGTCGTGCCTGAAAATAGGCAGGTTATGTTGCCTAGCACACTTACCCAGTTACCAAAAGCAAACAAATAAATAAATAAACTTGCCCCCTACTGTGCTGCAGACTGAGTCAGTCCAGAATGCCTATATGTTCTAATCTTATCAGCAGCTTAAGGGCTCGTTTCCACCACTGCAGTCCTGACGTGGTTGTTAGTTCTTATCTTTCTGGAGGGGAGAAGGGGAAGGTTGGGCTCTGCCCTGATGGGGAAGCTGTTGCTGTCATGGAACTGCTTGTTTTAAACAGCAAAAATGCTGGCTTTCACTGAACTTTTAAACTGTATGGGGAAACCAGATTTCAAGCAGGCAGCTGACAGCTGGGCAGGTTGGAAGTCAAGGCTGTTGCGCACCACCACATCCTCAGCTGCTTGACACTTTAGCGCTTTTACATTTGAATATGGACTCTGTTGCACTGGCAAACCCATGTGCACATCCTGATTTGTGGAATAGTTATGATGGCAAGTTATTTTTCCCTGCTAACATGGGCATTGTTTTATGTATTGAAATGGAGGAAACTGACGCGTACTGTTTTTATTTGTTCATGACTTTAGTGTCTCCTTTATCATATCATACATTATTTATAAAAAGAGCCTTTCTTACAACCAAGGTGCTTGTACATAATAAACAGCTACAATAAATACCAACAACAATTAATAAAATCTGATAATTTAAAACTAACAATTATAATACCACCCTTAAAAATCAGAATATGCCAATTCAAATAAATAGGTTTTTAGTGCAATTTTAAACTCCTGGATGGTCAGGTAATCTCACACCTGATGAGGCAGAGAATTCCATATGGTTGGGGCCACAAAGCTACAAGACCGGGCCCCAGATGTCCTTAAATGGACCCTGGGAATCTCTAGCAATTCCTCATCGGTGGATCGGAGAGGGTGGGGGCAGTAAGGGCGAAGGAGATCTTGCAAGTAACTGAGTCCCTGGTTGTGAAGGTTTTAAAGGTCAGCAAACTGACCTTGAAGGTGATCCTCCATTGCACTGGAAGCCAGTGCAGTCCATGAAGCACAGGCGTTATGTGAATGGTTCTAGATGTACCAGTCAACAGCCTGGCTACCGCATTCTGCACTAGCTGAAGGTGATGGACATCAACCCTAGGTAAAGGGCATTGCAGTAGTCAAGACGAGAGGTAACGAAGGCATGGACCAACATTGAAAGATCATTGGGAGGAACTAGGTGTTTCACCCAGGTGATATTCCTCAGATGGTAAAGCAGTCTTGATGACTGACATCTGCGATTTCAGGGTCAAGCTGTCAACAATAATGCCCAGGTTCCGCACCCGGTCTGAGGTAGTCAATGCAACACCACGAGATATAGTCCCGAGGGTGAGCCTGCTGACAAACTTCTGTGTAAACTTCTGCTGTGCTTCACACAGGCAGTTTCCTCCTTGACCCATATTGGTGGACACTCATTGGACCTGGTGTTCCTTCTGGGGATGGGGATATCTGATTTGGTGGTGGAACCTCTCGGATGGTCCGACCATCACTCCATTAGGTTCAGTTTTGAGGCCAACCCTATTAGGTCAGCCCCTTTGGAGATGGTCCGGTACCGCCTTTTAAGGGGTGTGTCCCCGGATGACCTGATGGCAGTACTGGACCTATCGGGCCTACCAATAGATTGCTCAGATCCAGGTGACCTGGTACATGCCTATAATAAGACGGTGACAGGGGTCCTGGATTCTATTGCACCTGTTCGCATTTGTCCTTTCACTCTTTGCCCTAGGTCTCCATGGTTTGATGAGACCGTGAGGGAGTTGAGGAGGGTTGGACGAAGGCTGGAGAGGCGTTGGCAGAAGTCCGGTCTGGATGATGACAAACTTAGTTTTATGGACCATTATATGGTCTATCAATCCGTAATCTCTCTTAAGAAGGCAGAATTCCTGTCCAGAGAGATAGCGGCTGCACAGAATAGACCAGCTCAGCTCTTTCAGACTGTGGACAGACTGTGCAATCCAATCTGTCTTCAGCCCAGAAGAGCCTTTTCTCCAGAACGGTGTGAGGAGTTTACTCTCTTCTTTGCAGATAAGGTTGCCAAAATCAGATGAGACGTCCATTCTACCCTCTCCAATGGGAGCGGTGATGGTCAGCAGGAGATGTCGAACACTCAGTTTGCATGGTCTGACTTCAGCCTCCCCACAATCGATGATATTGTGATGATCATCCGAGCGTTGTGACCAACCAACTGTGATTTGGACCCTGACCCCACACGCCTTTTGGTGGATTGTGTGGATAAAATCAGCCTAGTCCTGGTTTTGATAGTCTGGAAGTCTTTGGAGAGGGGGATCTTTTCAGATCCCCTTAAAGAGGTTATAGTTAAGCCTCTTTTAAAGAAGTCCTCCTTAGACCCAGACTGTCTAGCAAATTACAGACCAGTCTCTAACTTACCCTTTGTGGGTAAAGTTATTGAGAAGGTGGTCGGAGCGCAGTTGGATGATCATCTGACCAACAACAATATCTACGATTCTCTCCAGTCCGGATTTAGGAAAAGGCATAGTACCGAGATAGCACTTGTTCGGGTACTAAATGACCTCCTAATAGTGAGAGATCGTAGGACCCATTCTATCTTGGTACTTCTCGATCTCTCTGCAGCATTTGACATTGTTGACCATGGTGTGCTGTTAGAGCGTATGCGGTCCATCTGTGGATTATCTGGTATGGTCCTCAGGTGGTTTCGATCTTACCTCAAGGGTAGGACTCAGAGGGTGGTGTCGGGAATTTTTTCCTCGGCATCAGTCTCCCTATCCTGTGGGGTACCGCAGGGTTCTATTCTAGCGCCTATGCTGTTTGCGGTGTATATGCTGCCATTGGGAGCGATTATAAGACAATACAGTTTGGGTTTTCATTGCTATGCAGATATTACCCAGTTGTATATGTCTTTTGTGCCCAGCCAGGATGCTGCCCTGTCGGTATTTAATAACTGCCTTGCCGAAATCCAAGACTGGATCAATGGGAGTTGGTTGAGGTTAAACCCGGAGAAAACAGGTGTTGGTCATGGACAAGGGTCACTGTGAAGTGGGTCTGCCGGATGGATCGCCCTCAGGCCTATGGCTTGGGGGCGTTCGGCCTGTGACCTCAGATCAGGTGCAGAATCTTGGCATAATAATTGACGACCACTTGACGCTTAAATCTCAGGTGTCAGCGGTGGTCAAAACTTCCTTTTTCCATCTGAGGAATATCGCCAGGGTGAAGCACCTGGTTCCTCCAGAGGATATTCCAACTTTGATCCACGCCTTCGTTACCTCCCACCTTGACTACTGCAACTCCCTGTACCTAGGGCTATCGGGGGCTGAACTTCGCCGTCTGCAGCTAGTGCAGAATGCGGCGGCCAGGTTATTGACTGGATCTTCTAGATCCAGTCATATAATGCCTGTGCTCCGTGGACTGCACTGGCTGCCAGTGTTTTGGTGAATCACCTTCAAGGTCGGTTTGCTGACCTATAAAGCCCTACATGACCAGGGATCTACTTACCTGAATGAGCTCCTTTGCCCCTACTGTCCTTCCCGCCCCCCTCCGAGCCACTGATGAGGGATTGCTAGAGATTCCCAGGGTTTGTTTGAAAACTTCAGGGGCTAGATCATTTAGTTTTATGGCCCCGACCCTGTGGAATTCTCTACCTCGTCAGGTGTGAAATTGCCCAACTGTCCTAAGCTTTAAAGGAGCTTTGAAGACCCACCTTTTTAGTATAGCTTTTAATGATTTATATTAGTTTTAAATCTGGTTTATTTATTGTTTTATGAAACTGTACAGGCGCTTTGGTTTGAGAAAAGCGCCTTTTAAAAATAAAGTTTTGATTGATTGATTGATTGAAACCCACCTCCCGATGATCAGGGTCCACAACCAGCATCTCAGTTTTAATCAGGTTCTACCATAGCCAGCTTGCACTTATCCAGCCTTGGATCTCATAGAGACAGTTATCAAATACCGAGAGGAACACATCTGGACCAGGTGCAAAGGACATGTATAGCTGAGTGTCACCTGCATAGCAGTGAAAACTCAGACCATACCGCCTAATCCCTCCTAACAGCAGCATATACACTGCAAACATGAGTGACAAAATGGAGCCCTGCAGCACCCCACAGGATGGGGGAGAGAGGCCAAGGAATAAATTCCAGACACCACTCTTAAGTCCTACCCTCGAGGAAAGATTGAAACCATCTGAGGACTGTACCAGACAGTCCACAGATTAGTTGCAGGCACTCCAACAGCACTCCATGGTCCACAGTGTCAAAAGCTACAGAGAGATCAAGGAGGATCAAGATGGAATGAGTCTTCCGATCTCTAGCTATTAGGAGGTCATTTAGCACCTGGACAAGGGCTGTCTCAGTACTATGCCTCTTTCTAAATCCTGACTGGAGAGAATCACAGACATTGTGGCTGGTCAAATGATCATCCAATTGCAATGCAACCACTTTCTCAATAACCTTACCCTCAAAGGGTAGGTTAGAGACAGGTCTGTAGTTCGCCAAACAGTCCAGGTCAAGGGAGTTTTTTTTTAAGGAGGGGCCAAACAACCACCTCTTTCAGGGGTTCTGGGAAGATCCCCCTTTCCAATGACCTCCAGACTATCATAACTAGGACTGGCCTGATCTCATCAACGCATCCTACCAGGAGGCGTGTGGGCCTGGGTCCAAACTACAGCTGGTTGGTCACAGCATCTTGATGATCATCACTATGTCAGTGATTGTGGGTAGTCTAAAGTCAGACCAGGTAAACTGAGGGCCTGACATCTCCTGCTGACCACCACAACTTCCATTAGAGTGAACCAGACAGACTGTGGCAACCTTATCTGCCAAAATCGGGCAAACTCATCACACCTTTCTTGTGACAAGGCTCCTCCAGACTGGAGACAGATTGGATTGCACAGTCTGTTCACCATCTGGAAGAGCTGAGCTGGTTGGTTCTGTGCAGCAGCAATCTCCCTGGACAGGAATTCTGCCTTCTTATGGGTGATTGCTGATTGATAGACCACATAATGGTCCATCAACCTAAGTCTGTCAAATTCCAGGCCTGATTTTCTGCCAGCTCTGCTCTAACCTTTGCCCCACTCTCCTCAACTCCTTCAAGGACTGATCAAACCAGGGAGACCTTGGACAGAGGGTGAGGGGGCAAACATGAACAGGTGCTATGGAATCCAGGGCTGCCACCACCACAGCCTTGTTATAGGCAAGTACTATATCCCCCTTGATCCCTGCATTCATTCGGTATACCCAATAGATCCAGTACCCTCATTAGGCCATCTGGGGTAACACCCCTTAAAGGATGGTACCCTTTCCCAGTGAAAAGTGATATGGCATAGATGAACATTAAAATGATCCATGTTTTTGCATGGATCAGCAGCATACAAATGATACATATTTTTGCTGTACAAGAGAATGTTTAGAAGCCAAAATGGCTTGGGAGAAAATAATTTTAAGAAGATGAAGCCATTCTGCAAGTGCATGAATCCAATTTGATGTTTGTGAGACTACCCTAAACATGTAGAGAGCTGAGTAAATTAGGTGCTGTACGGCTTTAGTATTGCACAGATGGTAAGTTTTCAGTAGATGCACTGAGGTGCTAACTAAGTAGCCAGTTTGAAGTTACATTTTGAAAGACTGTGCAGAAAGAAAGAAAATGTTTAGTGGTACTGGTCACCCACTGCTACTGTTGCACTATTGTCTGTGCCATATAATTCAACACCAGATTACTATAATGGGCAGGTAAATAGCGTCAGGAGCAGATTGGAGTTTGTGACAATGGAGGGGGAGACGGATCTTGGTGCAATACAAGATCAGTGACAGTGTGGCCTGACCAGAGGAGCCGAGCCAGCAAAGGTAAACTAGGTTGTATTTTTGGTACCGTTTGTCATTTGTCATTGTCGTTTTGGTACGGTTTGTCATTTGTCATTGTCGTTTTGAAATGGTTTGTCATTTGTCATTATAGTTTTGGTACATCTGTTTGTCATTGGTTGTCACTGTCTTTCTCCAGGTTCAACAAGTGTAAAGAAAACCAAAAATAGTAGAAGATACTGAAACAGTGAGTGGAGGACCATCTCAGAGTACACGTCAACAGAAGAGTAACTATGTCTGAGCTGAGCAAAGTCAAATCCGGTACCCAGAAAAGGAGACAGGCAAACTTGTCAGGTCTGTTGGTAGCATCATCTGATCCAAAACAACACAAGCTATCGCTATCACTGTTTACAAGTCTACAAAACAAAGGCAGTACCCTGCAGAACAAAAATATTTCTGATGAGGCAGCGGTAATAAAAGAAGGTGGACAAAGTGTGTCTCAGTGTGTAACCAGCTGCACTACAATTTGGATTTGAGATATTCAAGAAATGGAGCCAGTGGACTCTACAATGGGAACAGTTATGCAACTTGATACTGAGATGACTAATAATCCCAATTTTCAATGCCCAAGAAGGACTGCCTCTCAATCTGAAAAGGTTGCCTTTGTTCAAAGGCATCCAATTCAGCCTGGACCTACTGACATTAAAGGCCTACCATACAATCCTGCGAGAATCTAAAAGCGGATACTTCCTGGAAGCAAAAAAGTTGTATCAAGGAACTGGGTTACTGTGCAGGTGGTTGACAGTTTGGTGCATTATATCCACTGCAGTATCTGCATGGCATTTTCTGATGTGGAAACTAGATTTGTGACAGGATACAAAGATTTTAATCATATCTACCAAGGCATGGTGGAACACGAGGATTCCAAAGCACAAAATGCAGCGTGCATTCATATCTGGTGTGCAGAGCAGATGCTGATATTGAAACGCTCATGAACAAAGATATGGTTAAGAGTCATAGGAAACAAGTCCAGCAGAACACTGATGTTAAGAAGAGGATTATTGAAGTTGTTAAATTTATTGGATGCCAGTGCCTACCATATCATGGAAAAGATGAAGCTTTATATAGCTTGGAGAACCCAGTGCTTAACCATGGAAATTTCTTAGAGTTGATTCTTCTGTTCTCCCTATTTGATGTTCCTCTGACTACACATATCCAAAAAGCAGTAGAGCAGAGCAAGAGAAGAAAGCAGAGAATGGAGAAAGAAAATGGCACTTCTGAAGCTCGTGGCCGTGGAGGGCTGATTTTCCCTGCTGTCGAAGACCACGGTAAATCAAATTGTTGAGATTATTTTGCAGATAATCAGAGATGGCATTGTACGAGATGCTACAGACCAGAAGATCAGCATTCAGATGGATACCACACAGGACATCAGTGTAACTGACCAAGCAGCCATCATTTTATGGTATGTGAAAGACTTACAAGTTCATGAGCATCTCTTTGCTGTGTTAGAGGTACAGGACACTTCTGGACAAGGAATGCACAAGGTTTTAAAAGAGAACTTTGACAGGCATGGACTCGATATGAAGAACATCATCAGGGAGTCATTTGATGGTGCATCCAACATGAGGAGCGAGTTTGTGGGGTTATGAGCATTGATACAAAATGATTCACCAAACAGTGTATACCTGGTGTTATGCACATGTTCTCAATTTATGTGTCTCAGATTGTAGTGAAGCAGTTGTGGAAGCAAAGACACTCTTTGGGTTGCTACAAAGGACATCAGTCTTCATTAACGAATCTCACAAAAGGATGACTATATGGAAATCTAGCATTGATGGGATGGACAAGACAAGCTCCAATGCCTTCAAAAGATTGGTGAAACTAGATGGTGGGCAAAACCAAGAGCACTGGCATGTATGTTCGGAGCATACAAAATCAAGAAAAGAATCTTCATGGGTCACTTCTCCAGACTTTGCTTTTTATTAGTACCTCTGGAAAGTTTGATGCTAAAGCTGCCAGTGAGGCAGATTCACTGCTTGACAAATGGAAAAAGTTTGATGTTATTTTAGTAGCCTTTGTGTTTATGAAGATCTTTACAGCAATTGGGCCAGCGTCAAAGTATCTGCAGACTAAGGGACTAAACTATCTTACAGCATGGTGCATGGTTGATCACATTAAGATGGAGTTGCAACAGTCTGAATTTATAAACACCCAGCAAAAAGCTTCTAACTCTGTTGCTAGAATACAAGAAGAAATTGATGATTTAGATATTGATATTGACATTGAGGATCATCTGCCAAATAAAAGGGTATCTTAGAAGAAGAAAATGCCTGGAGAAAATGTCAGTGACGAATGCGTGGTGGATCCTGTGAAGTGATTTGAATGTGAAGTATACAGCTGCATCATGGATCAAGTTTGGATGAGCTTAAGTAATCGGTTTGATTACAACCAGCAACTGATTCTGGATACCAGCTGCATGGACCCGCGTCACTTCGAAAGTATAATTCAAGATGGCATACCAAATGAAAGTCTCTAGAAAGTGGCAACGTTGGCAGAAGTAGACCGTAGCAAACTTAAACCGGAGTTGCTGGCTTTTGCTAAAACATTCAGACGACTGCAAAAATCACTGCCTGAAGAATACAATGAAGATGTGTTAATGGAGAATGTTCACTTTCATGACTCTGTAGACACTTGTGAAGGTGAAACTAGTGATCAGAATGAGCAATGAGTGAGAAGAGATGATTTCCAGACAAATGCAAGTCCTGCAAAGAATGCCTAAAGTGCTGTTATAAAATTTGGGTACAATACAACATGCAATCACCTGTGTTTTCAACCTTGTTCATTGTCTACGAGTATCTGTTGACTATATAGTTTACCCAGGTGTCTTGTGAGAGAGCTTTCAGCAAGCTAAAGACAATAAAGACTTGACTGCACTCATTGCTGGGACAAGAGAAACTAGAGGCATTCATGATTATGGTGATTGAGAGAAATCTTCTTGATGGAGTGCGTGCAGAAGATGTCATCCAGAAACTAGTTCAACAATCCGAAGCATACAAATGAGCAATGTCAGTTTGACACTGGAAAGCTACTGTCCAGCTAGAGGTCTGAAGCTGGATGCTAGGCTAAACATGCGTGGGTCCAGAAGTAGTCTTATCAGTTTGACACTTGCAGCCTGCTGTCCATTTGCAACCTAGAGAAAACGTTGGCGTGAAGTGCTTGTCGGGGGAGGGGCTTGAGCTGGGTAGTGCTCACCCTGTAGTGACTTGGTAGTTTTGCAAGACTGTACTTAGGGGGTAACAGGGGATCGTGTGTCTTGTGCAGCCAGATCTCCCTGAGGCAGACAGTAGTCTATAGTGACTATATAAATAAAACTGTATACAATGTTCTGGATAATGGTGGTATTGAGACCTTATCATTCAATTTGTATGTTTTCCATACCTTGTATAGGACATAGACTCAAAAACACACAGTTCAATTTATCAAATGACACTCCAGACACTGTGTTGGCAGATGTTAATGTATACCTGATCAAATATCATAATGAAAAGCACACAGATACACAGGTCAGTTTATTAAATGACACCCCAGACACTATGTTGGCAGACTTTGATGTATACCTGATCAAATGTCATAATGTAAAACGTACAACAGCGATGTTACAATACAGATTGTGTTTAGAGCTAGGGAAAGTGTAGGGACAGATTAGGATGGGCCAGAGGTTGTGTAACAAAAGCTCTTGAGTCAAAGGCCCATTTTCAAGAGTGTCCGGGCAAATGGTTTCTCAACTCATACCTTTGACGGCCCTTTAACCACCTCTTATCTCTCCCCCCCCCATATGTGAAGCAGCCACACTGAACTGTATGGTCCTGTTTTTTACCCCTAACTTGAGCACCAGCTCAGCCCCTCCCCTTCATTCTTGGGCAGCATTTTGCATTGGTTACATATAAATGTCACCATTTTATTTGTGGTTACTAAACTTATGCTTTGTCTCCCTCGCTGTAACACCACACGACTACCTGTAGTTGCATGTAACTGCTTTTCCTTTTCCTATTTCACCTTGGTTGTACCTGAAAACGAGCCTAAACTTAGTGTGCCTCACTTACCCACTATAAATGACTAAATTAATTTAACACAATGCAGGACAGTGTAATAATGCAGTATAAAAGTCAACATTTGCAGCACCAAAACCAATTGTGTAACACATAGGCAAGTATTTTTTTACACCTTGAGATGGCATTCAGTTGGCCTTTCATTGATTCTGACGTTTTTTGGTCAAATCTAATTATGTTGCCTTTGTAGCTACCCTGAATTCCCCATCTACTCAGCACTTGCTGCTCCTTTCACACTGTCTTCACAGTATGTAACCTCAATAACACCAATACAGACCATTGAGATGCATAGCATGGAGTGGTGTTATTGAGGTCATAGAACGTCTTAGACATATGAAGAGAAAGCAGTAGCTGTTGAGTGGAACTATATATGTACGTAGATCTGAAGGAAACCTAAAGCAAAATTATGAATTATTCAAAACTTATTGAAAACACATTGGTAGAAACTTTTGTTCATTCTATATATAATAAGCCAACATACCAATCTTTTCAGAGAGCAACATCATTTCTCTCTTAAGGCAGAGCATTGCAGGTTATGTCCCAATTTTGTTTAATTAGGGCTAACAATACTACTGTAACAACATTGTGTTGGGGGCACTTGGGCGTCTTTTGGCAAAATCTTAGCACAGCACACATTGCACTGCACTATTTTTCCTCTTAACACCCAGTTGCATCACAAACTGTTCAGACAGGGAAAGTGTAGGGAAAGGTAGGGCCTCAATTTCTGGAGCTGCCTTGCCAGGGCATTGAGCTTAACCATTGATTTTGTTTGAAAGGGGAACTCTTGGCTCACCTGCAACCATGTAGCGGGACAGTGAGGTTGAGTTATCAAAAAACAATGTAATGTTGCCAACAGCATTTCTGCAAGGTAACAGAGTTCATCTTAAATCAATGTGATGAAAGCCTCTGAAACAGTTAATTTAACTTTGCCAGTAATGAAATGGCTTTCTTACAAATAGAATACATGCTGATCTTATACTTGGTTGCAGCATACCAGGGCGTATCAGTCTGTAAAAACTGGGCTACAGTTTATACACTAGGGTGTGGTTGGCACCAAGGCCTCCTTGTGACTTTGTAGTGGTCCCCCACCCGGGGACCAGTACCAAGGCCCCCCTGGACCCATTTCCAGGTGAGCCCTTTGCTTCCCAGTCTGACCCTGTGGTTCATGGAGCATTAAAATGTAAAAAAAAGGTAATTGACTACATTTTTTGAATAACGAAGTCAGCGATTACAATTTCTAACCCTACAGGGATCCAACAAATAAACACAGCCCTGTAGATCAGAAAATTCCTTTAAAATGAGGGTTGACTATTGAGTTGGTTCACATAACATTGACATAAAATGGCTCTCAACAGCAAAGCTTAAAGACCCTGTGTCATTTCTGTTAAAACACAGAAAAACATAATAGCTACATACAATTCTGCTTATATTTCACTTATTTCTGTATGTATCTTCCTCTCTTTAGTGCTAAAGGAAATGTGTTTGAAAACAGAATCTGATTCCTTATCACCTAGAGTTTATCGGCTTCTTCTGTCTGTCTACATGTGATGTGATATAATCTTTTATTTTGAATCACAGTTGGCTGCTATGTAAAATTATGTCACAAGCAGAAAATTATAACATCATGTGTAACGAAGCAGTACAAGCAAATGAAGTCCAAAGAATAAGGATCCAGTTTCCAGACAAATTTCCTTATAAACAAATTGATAGGATCTAGTTTCCAGACAAACTTCCTTATAAAAAGAGAATGATCATGTAGAATTGTGCAATATATCCATGGTGTGTTTTTTTTAACAGAGGCATCACAGGCTCTTTAAAGCATGTTGATATTTGCCCCATGAAAATTTAAAAAAGGAGTACAAGGAAAAAATCATTTTTTAAAACATTACTATTTTAGCACTAATTTTAATTTGTGTAGACTATTCATTTTTCTGACAAGGTCCATATTTGAAAGGCTTCACCTATGGTTCAATGGGCGTTGTGACCAGTCATGCCCCCTGCCTGAGGTATATAACGCAATCATGCTCAACTTCTCTCAGAAGCATTTTTAGGGCTGCAGTGGTTGGAGCCCTGCAGACCTATTGCTTTCAAAAAGGACTCCACACTCATTGTATTCTTTGTGACCAAACATGTTGGAGTCCCACCACAGTTGCCTCGACATCTGTGGAGTACTCTGGTCACACTGCACTATTTTTTACTCCAAAAAAATCAGGCCATCTTGATCGGGACACTGGGGTTGGGGGTGCTGAGAGGGAGGGTCGGGTGTTGGAATAGGTGTAATTTAAAAGAACAAGAATAAACAAATGGCAGTCATTGAAGAACATTGCTCACTCTGCCACATCCAAGATGACCCCCACACTATACTGCGCATGCACTAGCACTAGTGCATGTGGACACGGCAGAGTGTGCTGCGCTTCGCTGTGACTGCCATTTATTTTCTCTCAATTTATAGATATCCCCACCCGACCCTCCCTCTCAGCGCCTACCACCCCTCCCCAGAAACATAACGTTGACACTGAGGTGCACAATCCCAGTGTCATGATCATGTTCTGTGCCCCTTTAAATAAATATTTCTTTATCCCCCACCCAACCCTCCCTCTCAGCACCCCAAAAATATAAGAGTGACACTGGGATGTCCAACCCCAGTGTCATGAAAATAATTTTAATACCCCCACCCAACCCTCCCTTTACACTGAGGGTGCCCAAACCCCAGTGCAGAAATCCTCCATTTTTTTGTTTATTTTGTACCTGTAAAAAGAAAGCCATCCATTGATGTCTTTTGCAGTCAACACTCCCTTCACCTGACCCTCCCACTCAGCACCCCCTCCAAGCCCTTACTTACCAATCAGAGGTCCAATGCCATAATCTTCTCTGGACCCCAGACATGTCTTCACTCTTCAAGGCCAGATTGGGAGTTGAAGAGACAGGTATGTGATTCAATGTATTTCAATGGGGTTTTGAACTTAGTGGCATAACTTGCTAGAGATGCAGTGGGTGGAGCCCTGCAGACCTATTGCTTTCAAAAAAGGACTCTGCATTCCTTGCATTCTTTTTGACCAAACAACATGTTAGAGTTCCACCGCAGTTGCCTCTGTGTCTGTGGAGTACTACAGTTTCACTGCACGATTTTTTACTTGAAAAGAATCAGGCCATCCTGATCAGGACACTGAGGGGATTAGGCACCCCCAGTGTCACTCTTATCCTTCTGTGGGGGTGTAGGTGGTGGGTGCTGAGAGGGAGGGTCAAGTGGGGAGATATCTGTAACAAAAACAACCAAAAAATTGGTGGTCAGGAAAAGAACACGACTCACTCCAACGTGTCCAAGATGACCCCTGCACTCTACTGTGCATGTGCTAGCACTAGCGCATGCACAGTGTAGTGTGGGGGCCATCTTGAACAGCAGTGGAGTGTGCTGTCTTTCTGTCATGACCTGTTTGTTTTTTTTAAAATTAGAGATTCCCCCACCTAACCATCTCTCTCAGCACACAACACTTCAAAAAAAACATAATAATGACACTAGGGTGCCACACCCAATGTGATAATGGTGTCCCATGCCCTTTCAAATATATATTTCTTTATTCCTCCCCCTGACCCTCCCTCTCAGCACCTCCCATCCCCCCCAGAAACATAACATTGACACTAGGGGGTGCCCAATCCCCCAGTGTCACGATCGTAATCTGTGCCCCTTTTCAATATATATTTCTTTATCCCACCACCCGATCCTCCCACTCAGCACCTCCCCTGGAATGTAAGAGTGACACTGGGGGTGTCCAATCCCCCAGTATCATAATAAAAATTTTAATCCCGCCACCCAATTCTCCCTTGACACTGGGGGTGCCCAATCCCCTAGTATCACAAGAACAATTTTAATCCCTCCACCCAATTCTACCTTGACACTGGGGGTGCCCAATCCCCTAGTATCACAATAACAATTTTAATCCCACCACCCAACCCTCCCTTGACACTGGGGGTGCCCAATCCCCCAGTATTGCAATAACAATTTTAACTCACCACCCAACCCTCCTTTGACACTGGGGGTGCCCAATCCCCCAGTATCGTAATAACAATTTTAATCCCACCACCCAACCCTCCCTTGACACTGGGGGTGCCCAATCCCCCAGTATCGCAATAACAATTTTAATCCCGCCACCCAACCCTCCCTTGACACTAGGGGTGCCCAATCCCCCAGTATCGCAATAACAATTTTAATCCCGCCACCCAACCCTCCCTTGACACTAGGGGTGCCCAATCCCCCAGTATCGCAATAACAATTTTAATCCTGCCACCCAACCCTCCTTTGACACTGGGGGTGCCCAATCCCCCAGTATTGCAATAACAATTTTAATCCCGCCACCCAACCCTCCCTTGACACTAGGGGTGCCCAATCCTCCAGTGCAGAAATCCTCATTTTTTATATTTTGTTTTGTGCCTGTAAAAAGAAAACATCCATCAGTGTCTCTTGCAGCCAACAATTCCTCCACTCGACCCTCATATTCAGCACCCACCATCCCCCCCAGCCCTTACTTATTGATTGGGGGTCCAACGCTGTAACCCTCTCTGGACTGCGGACATGCCTTCACTCTTCATATCATAGCTGGACCATGAACTGAAGAAACAGGTAAGTGATTCAATGTATTTCAAGGGAGTTTTGAACTTAGTGAGATAACTTGGGCATTTTTGCATATTTTTGGCCCAAATTTTCAACATGCCTTATTTGGGACCCTACCTTATGAACAATTGAATTGTCATTGGGGAGATCTGCCTTAAAAGATGATTTGGTGGTCACTGCAAGAAATCACCTTTCAGGCAAGAGTTGAACATTTGCTCTGCCATTGTTCATGAGGTGGGGTCATAAGAAGGCTATGTTGAAAATTTGGCTTAAAAATATTAAAAAACAACAACGTTATGACCCTACATTGCATTTTGTGAATGCAGGCTTGTAACTTTAGTAATCTGCAATATTTTTATCCCAAATTTACAATGTAGCCATATCTTTGCAGTACCTTATGAATGTAATAGCTGCCATTTTTCAAATCCTGGCCAAAATGATTGTTTTTTACATCCCAGAAGGTGATTTCATGGTCCCTGTGTGAAATCACCTTTCAGGCAGGAGTTTAAAATGTTCTCTGTCATTGTTCATGAGGTGGGGTAATGAAAAGACTATGTTATCAATTTGGTATAAAACTATTTAAAACCAAAAAAATGTTCAGGCTATGTTGAATTTTGCAAATGTAGGATCGTAAGTTTGGCAATATCCAATATTTTTAGCCCAAATTTTCTACATAGCCATTTCTTTACAGCACCTAATGAATGTGACAGCTGTCATTTTTCAACTCCTGACCAAAATGTGCTTTTGCATCCTGAAAGTTGATTTTCCAGTCCCTGCGAGAAATCACCTTTCAGGCAGGATTTCAACATTTGCTCTGCCCTTTTTCATGAGGCAGGGTCATAAAAAGTCTATGTTGAAAATTTGGTGTCAAATATTACAAAACAACATATTTAGGCACCTACGTTACATTTTGCTAATAAAGGCTCATAACTTTTGTAATTTTTAATATTTTTACACCAAATTCCTCACCTGCCGCCCTATCAGCTTTGGCAGGAGTTTGTTTCTTTGCTGCGGCCAGAAGCTCTACTCCTCTCTCCCTTTTTTCAGCTTTTGCCCCCTTGTGCTTTGGACCCTGTTTGGTTTGTGCCGCCTCCTACTTGCTTGTGCTGGCTTTCTGCTTGGTTTGTGCTTCTCCTCCTCTCCTGGGTCAGCATTTTGCTTCTCCTCCAGCTACAGTCTGTGCTTCTATCTCGGCTGTGTGTGTCTGCTCCCACTTGATCTCCTGCTTGTATTTTCTTTCATTTTACATCTTTTTGAGCTTTTCTAATGTTCTAGCCTGTTGTGTCCCAGTAGCTTGTCTGTGCTTTCCAGGCTTACATACTGCTGTTCCTTATAGTTACCATTCCCCAGTTATTTTTATCTTACTTTAGCAATCCCTCCATTTACCTGCATTTATGTGTGTGCTTTTCAGTTCCACTGCTGTTTCCCTGCCTGTAACAGTTTTCCTGTGTCCAACTATCCTTAATTGTTTCCACCTGGCTGCACTCGGTGCCTGGCTCCACACAGCAGTTACAACTCCCAGCTCTTAATTGCCTTGCTTGCTTTTCTAGCAGTGTAGTGTAACTCTACTGCTGTTTTACTAATGTTCTCTTGACATATTCTCCCCTTCCTTAGCAATTTAAATCAAAATGCATTCCTCATTCCACTGTTTATGTTATGCAGGCTTGTGCTATACCCCTAAGCATGTTTATATGTACAATATACAAATTTAAATTCTAAGATCTCATGCATTTGAACGGTTCAGATAAATGCTTTTCCCCTGCTAAGCATGGTTTCATGATGGTCTGCTTGTGACATCACAGTTATTCCTATAGCACAGGATTGTGGTGTCACAGTGAGGCATTGCAGTTTCTGGTAGGGAATGGGCACTTGCAGAAGCACGCATATATGTAAATTCATGAATTTTAACTTGCTCCTCATTAGGTTTGCTCATTTTTGCCCTCAACATTCATAATCAATGTTTACTGTTTTGCTCTGTTTTGGGCTTTCTTGTCTAGCAGTTTCATTGTTGCTTCCAGTGCTACCAACTGATAACAGGTGTGCCTGCTTATGTAGCACTGTCTATAGCACTCTTTTCTCATTTTCCCCTGCTTAGCCCATGCTGGGATGCCCTTTCAAGTGTTTCTGTGTAAAATGTATGACTTAAACAGTAACAGAAACCTTTATTTCAAAATTGTTTGTGCACATTGGTTAATAATGAATTACCTAATTTACTATGCTGGCTGATGATAGACAAAATGAGAATCATGAATCTCACAATAATTTGGCTTCCTTAATGGAACTGGTTGGCATTGTGCTGTTTCTCAGATCTACATGGGGATCCGATGATTGCTTAGGCTGACCAACGTGGGGGTTTAGTTTTCTTCATGCTTGATGAAAAGTAAGTATGACCTGCATGAAGTCCACAAATGCTTCACAGTTGATTTTATGCTTTCCTTCATATATCATGTTCTCATCCATAATCAGAGGCATGCCAACCGTAATCATTAATTACTATGGCTCAAGGTATGCTCTACGGCTGACGGTCTTGCTCTGCACCCACAAAGTCCACATCTTGAGTGTGTGAAACCCATGGTGGGGTCCTTCTTATCTGGCCCAGAGTGGGAATGTCCTCACTCAAGGTGAAGCTTTAGCCATGTAGATGTATTGGTGACAACTCTTGATGTAGAATTTAAGACTTCAGTGGTGAGGGATAGGGGGCCCTTAGGCCCAAGGAGGTGCCTTTAGCTAGCTGAGTGGGTTTGGCGACACCTTCTAAGTTATTCTCCCAATGACTGCCTTTGGTTCACCTGGTCTGTTTTTAGGCTTGGGTAGGTTGGGTGAGTGCCTCAGCAGTCATCGCTCTCCTCATGCTGCCTTGGGGGACAGTACTCCCATGTAGGAGTAACCCATTGTTGCAGAGTGCACAGCAACCCTTCACAGCAGTCCTGTTAGAGGGACAGAGTAAGAGCCTTCCTCCATATTTGAATATTTTCCACCTTTCCTGAATTGGGTTTCTAAATTGCAGCAGCACAGCCATCACTAAATTAAAATATCCCAAAGCCTAGAGGGAAGATGACCTAGGCCTTGGATCCCCAAAGGTTTCCTGTTCGGGGGGGGGGGGGGGTCCTCTGTGCCAAAGGTCATAATACCGAATTAGATTTTAGTAGTAGATTGTCTAAGTTACTTAGGTAGGTTTCTGCTGTTGGACGGAGATGGATGGTGGTCCTCCTTTGCTGTTCCCTCTTTTCTTAGGAAGCCATGCCCCTTTTTCTATCTAATTATGCTGACCTACACAAAGGTCAGTAAAGGTTGCCCACTGTCTCCCTCTGATCTATGTCATGGTCCTAAACACACAATACCTACTAACCTACGTAATGGTCCTCAATACAAGATTCATACTTGTTACTTTCTGCAATGCTTTCTGCTCCACATTCTTTTTGAGGCTCCTTTCTATGGAACCTTTAGCCTAACGGAATCCTTCCCACAGCACCTCTAGGGGTGGAACTCTTCCTAGGGTTCCTTGCATTTGGCACCCATATAGGATGGTATTTCCCTAGGAATGAGAGGCTAACAGCCACAAAGGTTTAGTCAACAAGCATCAAAAGCACAACTCTACACTAAATTGTGCAAGTGCATTGAAATCAAAGTTATACTAGCATAACACTACCTTAAGTCATGTAGGCTCATTGAATTGAAAGGCTTTGCCTGTAGTTCAATGGGCTGAGCAACCAGCCATGCCCCCTGCCTGAGGTATATAAGGCACTGATGCTCAGCTTCTCTCAGAAGCATTTCTTCTTTGCCTCACCATCCTATCCTCTTCCTCCTCCTCCAGTGGCTCACCTCTCTCATCGGGGGTCTTCCTAAGGTACCTTTAGCCTAAGGGAATCCTTCCTGCGGCACCTCTAGGGGTGGACTCCTTCCCAGGGTTCCTTCCCTTCAGCATCCCTACGGTGTGGTATCCCCCAAGGAATGGGAGGTAAACAGCCACAAAGGTTTAGTCAACTCTACACTAAGTTGTATCAGCACATTGAAATCAAAGTTGCACAAGCATGATACAACACTATGTTGTGTAGGCCCACTGAATTAATAGCACTGTGAAGGTGTCACTTAAGTTATCAGTGTTTAATCATTTCTATCTCCAGATCTCTATAAAATGTTTAAGTAATGTAAATTTCTACTAACATCAATATATAGAATAGTATATGGTGAAATAAAAATGATTGTTTGATTGATATGAGTGACCATACACAACAAGGCTGTGTTTCCATCGAGGGTATGTGATGACATCATAGAGATCTCAAAAGTAAATCTTGCGAGCTCTCCATGATGTCATCACATGCTCAAAATGGAAACACAGCCTTAGTTGTGTATAGGCACACATAAGCTGATTTACATAGTGTATGATTTTTTTTCCCCAAAAAAGTTTATTGTTTTACAGTTTGCCCATATCTCCTTCCACTTTTTCCGGCACCTCACTCTGTGATTGCATTACTCCTGATGATCCATCACTCCCACTCCTGAGTGCCCATCAGTCTTTAAGATATAATCCACAGCCACGATATTTAAAAAAAACTGCTAAAGTAGTAGTGTTTGGTGCCATGGAGAAATCTATGGCTGTCTGTCAAAACTGTCTCAATCAACCACTTGGCACTCGCTAAATGCCGTCACCATTTTTCTCAGACTTTTTTTCATCAAACCCGCATTTTTAACCAATCAGGTGGTATCATTGTGATGTTAGAACAATAGCGCAACAACGTTTCAGGGCCTTTGACCTATACCACAACATAATTATTGAGTATATGAAAATACATAAACAATAGGAGCTAACTATACTCGATAACTGCTTTTTATAAATAGAGGGTCACCGGCCCAGTGGCGCTGAGGGTTGAGGCGCTGGACACCACACCTCACACAACACCGGCAACCCGGGTTCAGGAACAGACTAGGGCCACCGAGGGTTGGCAGGGGAGAGGAAGGATCAAGCATCCCACAACTGCTCTCCTTCCTCTGGGGAGGGCTGGGACACTGCAGTGCACTGTAGCAGCTACTAGCAGATGCCAGTAGCACTACAAGCAGCGAGCAGTAGAACGGGAGGGAGCACGGTGGGTGTCAGCACTTATGTGCTTGCATGCCATTGCACGACCGGCTCTCTGGGGCAAAGAAAACCAGGAGAAAAATGGCGGGGCATGATCTCGGCTGCTGAAGGTCACGACCGCACCCCCAGTACCCGAGAGGATCCTGCATTCAGAGCATTGTGAACAATTAATGGGCCAGTTCTGAGGGGGTGCCAGACCAGGCCCAGGGGGTGCAGGTGTCGGCAGCTGGGGGATCGCGGGGATCCACTCCATGAGAGGAGAAGAAACAGGGATGTGAAAAAAAAAGTAAATAGAGGGTCAGTTGACAACTTTGTAGCAGGAGGTAAACTGTACTGTAACTTAAGTGACATGCTGCTTTGCATGGAATGTCCCAATTCAAAAACTTGGGAAAGACAGCGGTGATAAAACATTACACAGTGGGGCATTTCATGACTTGAGCCCTACTTCTTACTACAGCTTTATCTCTGTTACCACCCCTTTTCCCTCATAGTTTGGGAGTCTCTTAGAAGGCAGCTTCTCTCAGACTAGAGTAACTGTAGGTCAGCTCCAGAGGGGTAGATGGGGGTAATGATGAACTGATGCTGAATTTGTATTCTGTGTGTAACCCCTAGGTGGCACTATCCCAAGGGTTACTACCCCTGCCTACTTGGCTAATAGCAGGTTAAGGTGCCTGGGTAATGAAATGGGTGCCTCCACCCAGAGGTCAGGGTTGTTAGTGTGTTAGTGGTCAAGCTAACCTGGGTACAGCCCTCTGGGAACTGTAACCCCCCCCCCCCCTTTTCCTTCTAGTGGCCTGACCAATATACAATAATTACTTTCACAATTACCCTAATTTACCAGGCAATTACCCACACTGTTTGCACTTACCATTGCTGGTTCCTCTAGCTTGACCATGAGGACCCCCTGTTAAACAAGGTTAAGCACAGCAAATAGCAACAGTACAATATGTTTTGGCACAAACTGGAACCAAAGTCAGATTAACTCATTGCCTCCACAGGAGCTTTCTGAAGTTGCAGCACTTGTCTCCTGTATACTGTTAACAGTTAACCCTGGGCCCTTGTAAGCAAAATCAAGCCATAATTGGCTTGCCACAAACAAATGCTAATAGCACAAAAAAGCGTACAAAGTATGAGTGGCAAAATTGTTCAGCATAAAATTATCTTTCCAACAGTGGTGTGCAAGGAATAGCAGGTAATTTAGTTTTAAAAATAGTAAGAAAAAATCTATAAATCTCATTGGCCAAGAGACATCAGCTGACTGTATGTTAAATCTCTATATACGCACAGTCATGAGCAAATCAGTCCTCATACAACCAGAACTATCTTTCATCAGTCCCCTTCAACCAGAACTGATCTTCCATTATAAACATGGCTGCTGCCTTTACACTGTAAGAAAACCTTCAACTGGGCCCTAAAAATAAAACTACCTTAAATTAAAAATAAAATAAATTAATTAAATGTTGTTTCCCTGATCATCACACTCTCCTTACACACATAAACAAATTAGAAACATTAAGTATTGTTTGTAGTTTTCATTACAACTGTTTGTTTACTAACAGTGAAAATTCCCCCTTCTGTCTTTATCTGCTCATCAGGAAAATCTCTTATGCTTGCCTTGACAGTGATATAATTGAGCCTCTGGCTTTAAAACAGGCCGTTGTTGTCTATGTGTACAGAATGTCAGGAGAGTAACATTCTACAAGTGGAATAGAGCAGAATTTTGAATCCCTGTATTCCATGGTAAACATTCCATGATAAACATTCTGGGCCGGATATTCAAACTGTGCCCAAAATGTGCGCAATAGCAGGAGCAAGCACAAGTCCATTGTGCACATGCGCAATAGATGCAATATTCAAACATGGAGCAAGGCAAATTGTGCAACCAGCCAACGTCTGAATATCGCACAACCTGCGCCATAGCGCAACCAGGAAGGGGAAGCTGAGCAGATCTGATGCGTTATAGCGCAACAAGGCCAGCCCAGCTGAGCAGTCCAGAGGCGCCATAGCACAAGCAGAGAGCCCCCCAGCAGCAGAGCAATGGAACTGCACAACCATGCCACAGATGGGCACAGGAACACACTGCAGAACTAACAATGCACCCCCACAGCCCAAGCACAGAATAAGTGGGGGAGGGATGGAATATCCACCGGCCCATGGGGACAAGCCAACAAAGCACAGCCGGACCATGTTGCCCCAGCACACCCACTGGCAAGCTGAGACTGCCACACAAAGGTGGGCGGACCACCCCAGTGCACATCAGCCCCCCTTGTGCACAGCACATCCTGCACTGTGACCCCAAGACACCACCCATGAGTAGTGACTGTCACTGCAGGAATCCCTATGCATCCCCCCGTCACACTGCAACCTCGTGTACCACAGAACCATACAAGCCAGACCCACCATGAGCACCCAGCAGTGGGTGGCAGCACATGGCAAGACCGACTAAAGCCACTCCCACACCAGAGACACCTCCCCACGCACACACACATACCCAAGACAATACCACCCCAGATGCCATGCACACCACTGCAACTGAGCACCTATAGCCAGCTGCAAATCAGAGACCACCACAGTATTCATAACAAAATATATATTTCTAGTTAATATAATTACAATAACAATATGAACAACCAGAACTATATACAAATATATACAATACAAGGGTGGGGTTACGGGTACAAGGAAGGGTTGGGTAAGGGGCAAGGGTGAACAACTGGGAGAGGGAAGGCAGGGTGTGAGGGATGGGTAAAGGGGGGAAGTGATGGGCAGCTACTGCCTGCCAGTCCGCTAGTCATCCGCCTGCTGCTGGTCCCGGGGTCTCCTCCTGCGCCTAACGCCATGGCGCTGCAGGTCCCTCAGGATGTCAAGGGAATCCATGGCCACCTGAATGAGCTGTGGACCGACCTCTCAAGCCTCCGTAGAATCCGGACACCTAGGACAAGGGATCAGAATCAATGGCTGTGACTGTCCATATCCCTGTCCATACCCCTGAAGCCCACCCAACATGCATGGCATACAGCCAAGTGCCCCGCTCCTGTGATGGACTGCACTCACCCACAGTGACTGTGCACAAGACATGCCCAACCAGGCAGCAACAGCCATGAGTGCCACTGCACACACACACACCACCCATGTCCAGCAAAGTACAACCAAGGCTGTATAGTGACGTGGCTACGCGGTGGGAAGGCAGTGCCACAGCCATGTGCCGAATGCATGCATGGACCACCATTGACACACTCCCAGACATGCAGTGCCACTGGACCGTGCTGACTGTCACATGTCGTGTGCATGGCAGTGTTGTCCATGGATGGTGGCCATGCCCTGAGCCCCTCACAGCATGCAATAGCATTCATGATGTCATGTCATGCACCCTCATTGTACTGCTGCTGCTGCTGCTGTCATGGCTCGTCACCACCACCAACACCACGCATAGCCACCATTGCCACCCCTTGCTGCACCTCAGCCTAGGCCTCCTCCGCTCCGCCACGCCTGTGGGAACCAAAAGGTGAGAAACACATCAGTGAAATCCCAAAGCAGACATCCCCCTGCCCCAATGAGTGTGCCCGCCCACCCAGCCAGACCCATACATCACATATCCTGTAAACACCACCACAGCCAACCATAGACCAACCCTCCCCCATGTACTGGACACAATACACAGTGTTACCCATATGGACAATACAGGTGCATAGACAGCTCACCCACCTGGCCGAGGCACCACACCCCTCCTGGCACGTGACCGAAGTCGTGCTAGTAGTGCCGGCTCCCTCCTCCGCAGGTCACCGTACCGGTGTCTGCACTGCTTTGTGGACCGCCACCGGCCAATGGCCTCCTCAAGGGTGGTGGCCACCTGCTGCCACACATGGGTCCTTGCCATGTTCAGGGGTTCATCCCCAAATAGTGGGCCACGGTGAGGCTCCACTACGGCCTGGGTTGCCAGTTCCACTGCACTCCATTGTGGGGCTCTCCTGCGTGCCATCCCTGCATGTATACAGTAGGCAATATGGCCCTCCGCAGCGTGGCAACCCCTCGTGGAATTGTTGCACAATACAACTCCGCTATTCCCTATCGCGCTGTTCATATAGCGCCGCCAGTCCCCTATCGGCTGTTGCGAACAGCTGTGGCCGACTTCTGGACATGCCATACATACAGCGCCAAGGGGGCAAAGGTCAGGCACAGGGTCATGGGTCTCTGGAGCAAGGCCACGCACAGCACCATCGGATGTCTATACATCCAGCGTGATTGGTCATCTGTGTGCCATTGCCACAGTGGACTATTGCGCAGTTGTGCCACAGCGCCATGTAGGGACCGTCGCTGTAGTGCCACTGGCACTATGGCGGCCATGTTCTGGATTGCCTATCGCACACAGCACATCATCAGCATGGCAGACACCTGCGTAAGCTACCTGGGCATGCACAGTGCAGTGTACTACGCAGTCACAGAACTGCGCCATTGGCTCAGCCGGTTTAACCGTGTTGCGCAAGGCGCAACAGTGCGATATACAGCCGTCATATGCAAATCATCCGATCAGCCATTCAATGGTGCAGCGGCACGATTTGCATCTCATTAAAGTTGCTCTAGTCCTAATTTGCATGCATTGCGCTATAAAAATGCGACACTGTTCTGCAGTGGCCATATTCGGTTACTGCAGTTGATAGGTGAGTTGCATGCATTGTGCTGTTCTGGACCATGGCCCCAGAGAATTGCTGTGTACTCCACAGTCACAGGTGACCACTCTTACCCATACAGGCTGTGAAATGACCAAGCGAGGACTGGGTGAGGAGGATGATGGTGGACGGAAGAGGAGGCCCAACTTTACGAAGGCAGAGACAGAGGCACTGTTTGAGGCCTACCTGGCTGAGAAGCCACTTCTCATTGAACGGCAGGGCACCCCTCAGGCCCATGCTGCTGCATGGGAGGGGGTGGCATGTGCCGTCAACCTGTACGGCAGCCACCAGCGCTCTGTGCAGGAGTGTAAAAAGAAGATGGTTACCAACAGGAGGAGGGTGAAGGAGAAGGTTGCCGCCATCAGGGCTGCACGTGCTGCAACAGGCGAGGGACAGCCGGAGGTGGTGCAGCTGACCCCGGCCGAGGACATGCTCACTGCAAGCATGCAGCGCAGTGCCATTGAGGGTGTTCCTGGAGGTGGCTTCCAGACAGGTGGTAGCCCATCACTGCATGGTATGTCATGGTCGGGGGGGAAGGTAGTTCACATGCACTAATGTGTCCTTCCTTTCTGTTACAGATCCTGTGTGTCTGTAGGGGTCAGCAGTGGAGGGCCTGTCCACTGCGGACAGCCATCCGGAGTTGGAGGAGGGACCATCCACCTCTGCAAATTGCCGGCGTGCACTGTGCCAGTGTGCACGCCTGGCTACCTTCACTGATGTTGAGACAGGTGTGGGGAGTGCCCTTCCTGTGTCTCAGCAGTCTGGCATGCAAGCATGCCAGCACGCTGTGGCTGTGGCTGTGGCACAGATCTGCACCATCGATGATGCACCGACCACTATGGGCATTGACATGTGTGTGTCACAGAATGGACACACAGCAGGACAGCTTACGCCCTTGGATCTAGCTGGTTCCGACGTGTGTGCCAGCATGTCAGCACAGTCCCAGGCTGTGCCTGTCAGCACCGTTGGGGCAGCACCGGTGGCTGTGCAGGTCACTGGTATTGTTGCGGCCACAGCAGTGGAACTACTGATCCCGTGGGCACAGCAGGTGGAGGGGCAGCAGCAGCAGTCACCCACCGGGACTGGGGGTACAGGGCTCAGTGGTGATGTAGGTGCACCACCTGTGGACATGCCCATATCTGGTCCTAGTGAGCAGTGCCCACCCTCAAGGGGTGCTGTACATCAGGCCCTTCCAGACCCTGAGGGACAGGTTGCCAATGTGGCAGATGACCTCTTTGATGAGCACACCCACCTGCTGCAGGAATCAGTACAGCAGCAGATGCGGGTTGCAACATCCGTGGAGGAACTGTGTGTGGCTCTGGAGTAGCACAGCAGGGACACTGAGAGGATCCTGTCCCGGATTGACCATTTGCGGGTGGATGTGACCACTGCCATCGACAGGCTGACACAGGCAGTGGTCTGTGTCTTGGCCACATTGGGCACACAGTCAGGTGCCCCTGTGCCACTCACACCGTGCAGTATGCTATCCATGCCCTGTTCCCAGCATCATATGACACCCACCCTGTCGATGCCAGGTTCAGCTGTGGGCATTCTGAGCACCCCTGGTGCAGGTATGTTCGGTATGCTGCAGACCCCTGTGCGGACAAGGTCGCGTTCATGCAGTGGGACCCCTGGTGGTCCATCAGTGCCACCTCATGTGGCCCGTGCTCAGCCTGCCAGTGCTGCTGGGTCTTGGAGGGGCCGCCCATGCATCCGAGGTGGCCGTGGCACTGTGCTGCATGACTGAGCTGTCTCCCAGTGCGGGCCCTGTCTGGTGCTGCCCTGTGTGCAATGTGTGTTTTGTTGGGCAGTGCACCAGTGGGTGCCCTGCCCTAGACGCAGACACATGGACCACCTGCACACCCTCCCAACTACTGTCCACAGGTGCGTGTGCATGATGATGCCTTCATTGCACTGTACACCAAAGTGTAAGGGTGCCCAGCATCTGACACACGTACATGGACAGTACAGGTGGTGGTGGTGGCCTGTGGACGTGTGTGTTTTTAGTGTCTGTGTTCCTGCTCTGTTGTGCACCTGACCCCTGTGCACTTTGTGCCTGTTGTGTGTGTGTGTGTGTGTGTGTGTGTCTGTCCATGTGGCGTGTTACTGTTCACCCTTCCCTGGTTGTGTGTGTGTGCTTCTGTGCCCTGCCACTTCCTGCCGTCATGCACCCCTGGTGTGTTTCCCTGTGTGTATGTGGGTTGTGCCCTAGCCACTGTTGGTTGCACATGGCCCCATGACTTACCTGTGTTGGGCGAAGTGCTCCTCTGTGATGGTGTCCCAGTGCAGCTGGGCCAGCCAGATCAGTCAGGGGTCACACTGTCCAAGGGGGGGCTGCTCATCCCCATCATCACCGGCATCACCAGCGTCCCCATTGCTGTCCCCCTCCTCGACCTGTATGGCTATCCCACAGTCTTTGGCCATGTTGTGCAGGATACAACAGGCCAGGAATATCCCACAGGCCTTTGCGGGGCTATACTGTAGGGCACCGCTGGAGGTGTCTAGGCATCAGAAGCGTGTCTTCAGCATCCCAAACACCCGCTCAATGATATTGCGTGTGGTGGCGTGTGCCTCATTGAAGCATTGCTGCGATGAGGTCATGGGCCACCGGTAGGGTGTGAGCAGCCAGGGACAGAGTGGGTATCCACTGTCACCTGTGTGGAGATAGTGGAGGTTAGTGTCATGTTCAGGCTCATATTGCCCCTAACCCTGTGTGCCACTCCCATGGCACCTGTGGCTTACCCACCCTTGCCCCCGATTTTCCAATCCTACATGTATACTCACCCACTAGATGTCCTGTGGGTATGTCCCCACTCTCGAATCGATGGCACAGTGCTGAATGGTGCCATCTGAATGAATCATGTGCTCCACCAGGGTGCGTGGCACAGACATTGATGATGCGCCCACTGGCATCACACACCACCTGGCAGTTGACACTGAAAACCCTTCCGATTCCAATAGACAGCCCCATCAGGGCCAGGTGGCATGTTATTATGTACATATTGCCCCTAGCGTGCCAGGCATACGTGCTACCCTGTGGAACTCCTGTATGTTTGCTGTACACTCTGCCGCAGTGCTGGGGAAATGGATGTACTCTGCAGCATGTGGCAGCAGTGTGCTGAGGAATTGGGTGAGGATGCGTGATGTTGCTGACTGTGTTATGCCTGTGGTGTCCCCTGTTGGTCTCTGGAAGGTACCCGTGGCGAGCAAGCACATGCAGGCTGTTACTTTTGTCTCCACTGACAGAGCGTGACTCCGTCGTGAGGGTGCCTGTATCACATCACTGCACAGCTCACAGAGCCGCCTCAGTATTGCCCTGTTCAGGTGGTACCGGCCCACAATCTCGACATCTGAATACAGCTCAAAGCTGATGCAGGCTCGGTACTGCCTGTTGGGGGCGTACCGCCGACAGGCCCTTCTACGGCCATGTCCACCTGCAGCATGCCTTCTCACCCCCCTCATTACAGCTTCCATGTGGAAGCTGGCACTGTCCATGTCCCTGGCTTGTGTTCCCCCCCCCGGTTGTTGTTGCTCTGTTACCCCTGCTGTCCTGACTGCTACCTCCACTGCACCGGGTACACCGACTGGCCTCTGCACTCTGTGGCCCCACACACCTTCCCTTGTCCCTCTTCTGTCCTGTTCACTCCCTGGCCTGCACCTTTTGTTGCTCTGGCCCTCTCTGTCTCCCTACCTCATGTGGCTTCCCTGTCGCGTTCTTGTGCCTCTTCCTTGAGCCTTTTTATTTTGGCTCATTTCCGCTATGGCACAACTTCTGCTTGATCCACTGTTGCGCATTGCGCAAGCCTTTGAATATCGCATTGCACACTTTATGCATGGTTCCACCCCTTGGTTCGCGATACCTCATTAGCATTGCACTGTTGCTCAGCATGTTTTCTGTGGTGCAACTGCCTCCTGCTGAATATCGCAGAATGGCGCAATTTTGGACTTGCGCTGGCGCAACCCTATTGCGCATGGCGCAACCCTTTTGAATATCCCACCCTCTATGTCTTGAGTGTGGGGAAAAACAGAAAACAAAAAACAGGATGAAGAAAGTAGGCAATACAGTAATACTTTATAAACAAAAAGAAAAGGTGGGAAAATACTGTTAAATAGGCAGAAGCAGACCCAAAGTGCCCAAATATGTTGCTAGTTAATAAAAGCACGTACATTTGAATCTTATATAGCGGAGTTTTCAGGTGAAATCTACCCTCCTTGCCCACCAAAAAAAAAGGCAACCTGGCAGGTTTAAAGTTTTTTTTTTCCTTACTAACCTTTCACCTTAATCCTGTAGCAGTTTTCCTTTTACATTCTAGACCACAGCACATAAGTAAAAAACAAAAATAAAGAGAAGGTTGCCTTCAATGAGACTATGTAACTACAGTACAGTGTAATGAAAATTAAGTTTTAAACACAGCTTATGTCTTACAAATTTACAAATGTTACAGTGTTTTAATATGATAAAATTTACATGTGACAGATAAATTATTTATTTTCAACCAACTCTACTAATAAATACTTTTACTGCAAAGTACTGTACTAGTTAACCTATTGCTGACATATCCTATTTTATGCATTAATAAAAACTCCTTTTTTCAGTTTTTAGATGTTTTAGAGGTGTAATGTATTATAAAATGGTCAAGAAAAATCATGTCTCCTGATTGGTTGATACGGCTTGGAATCCAGTGGTATAAGGAGTAACAACCACCGGGTTGGGAACATTTTCCAGCCAGCTGTGCAAAGGCCACCCCGAAATAAATGCTTTCCCCACATTCTGTAATGGAATGCCCGACCTCCATGTTAGTAAAGAATCTGACTAGCAAGTGAAATCATCAAAATTTAAAAAAATACTATGATCCCATAACACAAACGAGAATAGAATGTCACACAATAAATGAAGTAAACCTTAGTGACCATTGCCAGCTGCATCACTGTCCCTCTCCTAAACTGAACTGCAGCATTTTTCTGAGTAGACCACAAATCCAGCTGTTCGCAGTACATGAACAACCTGTGCATCCAATCTCAGCATCGGGAAACTGTCCTAACAGCTGATTGCATGCTCATTCACCTTTCTCTCCCGAAGCACTGACAAATAATTGAAACTGCTTCTCTCCCACATTCGCTGAGTACTTCCCCCTCAGCATACACATGATAAAATGTAGGAATCGTAGTGCAAACCAGCCCTAGCTCCATCCCTGTCATACCACACGCCAGTCCCCACTGCGACACACACAGCTCACATTCGTAGTCTGGGTGTATAGGTGAATCGCCGCAGCAGCAGTAAAAAAAAGAAACTGATACTTATCATGGCACTGATGTAACTTGCAATCCATAGAGGTAATCGGCCAGTGACATGGGCTATCAGTTAACTCAAATGTACAACGCAACACGAGTGCAGAGAGGCATTGAAAAAAGAGCTGCTCGCTTCCCGAGATGGAAGTGCGCGGAGCATGATGGTAAGCACCAAAAAGTTAAAGAAGTCAACCCCAGTGTGGCAAAAACTTCCTTAGCAGATGGGGGTGCCCAATCCCCCATCAGCTTCACTGTCCCCCCCCAAGCTGCCTGTTGCCATGCTGGGAGTCCACCCCAGCATGGCAAAAGCTTCATTTACAGACAGGGGTGCCCAATCCCCTGTCGGTTTCACTGACCCTCAAAAATGTTTGTATGCCACATTGGGAGCCCACCACAGCATGGCAAGAAACTTCCTTAGCTGATGGGGTGCCCAACCCCCCGTTGGTATCACTGTCCCCACAAGCCACGCAGGGAGTCCACCCCAGCATGGCAAAAGTCCCTTGTGTGTAAATAAATTAAAAAAAAAACCTGAAACAAAAAAAACTTTCCCTCATTGATTGTTTGCCTACCCCAACCCGCACCCACCTCTCGTGCCCACCTCCCTGTACTCCACCTCACCCCACCTCAACCCATACTTACCTCCAGAGCCCGGCGCAACAATCTTTGGTGGACCGGGAACACATCTGCACTCTTCAAAGCCGACCACAAACTGAAGAAATGCCGGTAAGCTGTATAATGGCATAAATGGATTTTTTTCAACTTTACTGCATATCTCAGCCATTTCTGGGAATATTTTCACCAAATTTTCAACATGGGGTTTTTGGAGCCCCACCTCATGAACTGTGACACTATTATTTTGTTACTCCATCTGGAAAGGTGGTTCCGCAGTCACTGTGCAGAACCACCTTTCCAGAATGATTAATGAAATGACAGTGTCACAGTTCATGAGGTAGGCTCCCAAAAACCCTATGTTGAAAATTTGGTGAAAATATTCCCTAAAATGACTGTTTTATGAGTGTGCATTGCGCAGTTCCTACGCATGCTCATAACTTCGAGCATTTTTAATATTTTCATTCCAGATTTTCAGTGTTATCATTTTACCATACCTCCTTATGAACAGTACAACTATCATTTTTCATGTCTCACCTGAAATGTGTTTTGGCCCACGTAGTGCACAATGGCGCAGTCGGTGTGCAAAATCAATGTTCCAGACAGATCAATAAAATCACAGTGGCACTGTTCATGAGCAGTGGCCTTAAACTGGCTGTGTTGAAAATTTGGGGAAAATATTCCCCAAAACGACTGTTTTACGAGCTTCGTTGCCTGTTCAGCGCGCTCGTAACTGAGCATTTTAATATTTTTCACTCCAGATTTTCAGTATTGCCATTTTACCACACCTCCTTATGAGTAGTACAACTGCCATTTTTCACTTCTCACCCGAAATGTGTTTTCGCACATGTAGCGCACAATGGCGCAGTCGGTGTGCGAAATCGGTGTTCAGGACAGATTAAGAAAATCACAGTGAAGTAAAGTGCAATTCACAAACTACAACAAGTAGACTGTTGTTTGCTAATGTTGTTGGTAATTGCTATTTTTTACCATTCAAAAATGTTTACCAAGGAACTATTTTATCTCAATATTTCAATTAATTCTCTATTCTGTATTTAAATAAATGTTACAAAGTTTTCAAAATATAAACTCCTTGTCAGTGTCCTTTTTTCCATAGTTATTTCCCATTTTATAAGCGCAATAAGACACTCCAGGGTAGTGGTTGTTATGTGATAACCACACACCTCGGTGCAGAAGGACACTAGACCTTCAGCCTCGTGCCTCACCACGCACCTAGGTGTGCGGTTATCACATAACAACCACCACCATGTCATTTCTTATTGCTTACTTGTTGTCTGTGTGTACAGAATGTCAGGAGAGTAACATTCTACAAGTGGAATAGAGCAGAATTTTGAATTCCTGTATTTCATGGTAAACATTCCATGATAAACATTCTATGTCTTGAGTGTGGGGGAAAAAAGAAAACAAAAAACAGGATGAAGAAAGTAGGCAATACAGTAACACTTTATAAACCAAAAGTAAAGGTGGGAAAACACAGTAAAATAGGCAGAGGCAGACCCAAAGTTCCCACATACATTGCTAATGTTAATAAAAGCACGTACATTTGGATCTTAGATGTCAGAGTTTTCAGGTGAAATCTACCCTCCTTGCCCACCAAAAAAGGCAACTTGGCAGGTTTAAAGTTTTTTTTTTCCTTACTAAACTTTCACCTCAATCCTATAGCAGTTTTCCTTTTATGTACTAGACCACAGCACATAAGTAAAAAAACAAGCATTTGTCAATGCCGAATGTTTGCTTGCTGGCATTGGCAGGGGTAGTGTAGAAGTTACAGAGCTGCGTAATAGGAATGGCAGTGAAGTATTGAACTGAAGCCAACCCCACCACCACCCTGCAGAGAGTGACAGGCATTGGGGTGTGCGTTTGGGTCGTCAGGCATAATGGCCACGCCATTTCACCACACCCACTCTGCAGAGACTGACAAGTGTCACGTGTTCCTTGGGTCTTTGGCCCTTATGCACCCATTTCATTAGGAAATATGGTGAGATGGGTGCGATATAGGAGAATGGGTGAAGTTTGGGGCGAAGAGTCAAGGCATACCTTGATGCCTCTCAGTGACTGCAGGGTGTGGAATGGTATGAGCATCACAGGCAAGAATCCCAAGTCACACCCCTGATTCCTGTCATTCTCTATAGGGTTGGGCGATTTAGTTGAAAAGCCTAATACCTCAGGCATTCGTTGGTATATTAACTCCAAATTTTCAACATGTTTGTTTTGTGACCCCACCTCATGAACAGGGGGAATATCAGTTTGGTAGCCAAAAGCTGCTTATGCACAGTGACTACGGCATTTAGCACCACAGGTGCAAAAATATTCCGAACAGGATGTAAAAAATGACAGCTGTACTCTTTCATGGGAGGTGTAAAAATGGCAATGTTGCAAATGTGTAGTAAAATATTTAAAAAATGGTGAAGTCATGGCGCACATAGAAACTATACAGCGCACACCGTTTATAATTAGGTTGGGATTTTTATAGCAGATTGTCAACTCAGGCATTTTGGTGCCTCCAATCATGAACAGTGTCACTGTGATTTTCTTTATTTGTGCGAACAATGATTTCCCACAGTGACCACGCATCTCTGCACTGAAAGTGTGAAAACACACTTCGACCATGTTGTGAAAATGGCAGCTGTACTATTCATAAGGAAGTGTTGAAAAATGCCACTAGTGAAAATCTGGACTGAAAATATTACAAAGTCATGAACTAAAGAGGATGCGTGGAAACTGCACAATGCTCACTCGTGCCACAGTCATTTTATGGACTTTTGTCACCAAATTTTCAACATAGCCATTTTAAGACCTCTGCTCATGAACAGTGTAACTGTGATTTTCTTAATCTGTCCTAAACATTGCTTTCGCACACCAACAGCACCATCATGCGCTACATGGGCGGAAACACGTTTTGGGCAGGATGTGAAAAATGACAGCTGTACTGCTCATAAGGAGGTGTGGAAAATGGTAATGTTGGAAATCTGGAGTGGAAATATTGAAAATTCGCAAACCTATGAGCGTGCGTAGGAACTGAAAAATGCACGCTCGTAAAACAGTCATTTTTAGGAATTCTGTCACCAAATTTTCAACATTGCCATTTTAAGATCTCTGCTCATGAACAGTGACACTGTGATTTTCTTAATGTGTCCCATTCACTGAATTCGCACAACGACTGCGCCATTGTGCGCTACATGGGCGGAAACACGTTTTGGGTGAGATGTGAAAAATGACAGCTGTACTACTCATAAGAAGGTATGGAAAAATGGCAATGTTGAAAATCTGGAGTGGAAATATTGAAAATTCGCAAACCTATGAGCGTGCGTAGGAACTGCGCAATGCACGCTCGTAAAACAGTCATTTTTAGGAATTTTTTCACCAAATTTTCAACATAGCCATTTCAAGACCTCTGCTCATGAACAGTGTCACTGTGATTTTCTTAATTTGTCCCGTACATTGATTTTGCACACTGACTGCGCCATTCTGCGCTACATGGGCGGAAACACATTTTGGGTGAGATGTGAAAAATGACAGCTGTACTACTCATAAGAAGGTGTGGTGAAATGGCAATGTTGAAAATCTGGAGTGAAAATATTGAAATTTCGAACTTACGAGCCTGCGTAGGAACTGTGCAACGCACGCTCATTAAACAGTCATTTTGGAATTTTGCACAAATTTTCAACATGGGGTTTGGGACCCTTCTCATGAATGATGTCACTGTCGTGGTGGTATTCAGGCCCGAAGGGTGATTTCATGATCACTGCAAAGTCACTGCCGAAATCACCCTTTGAGGCCTGAATACACCATGACAATGTTATCATTCATGAAAAGTCCAAAACATGTTAAATGAAAAAATCAAAAATAGCTGAGATATCTAATAAAGTTGAAACCCCTATCTAGCCCATTATACAGCTTACCGGTCCACTGAAGATCGTCGCGCGGAGTCTGGAGGTAAGTATGGGTGGGGGTGGGGTGTGGGGAGGCTGGGTGCACAGTGGGTGGGTGCAGGTTGTGGGAGGGGTCGGGAGATGCACTGCTGGACCATTTTTCTTACAGGTTAAAAAAGGCGTTGTGGGACCGTTTGCCACGCTGGGGTGGGCTCCCAGCATGGCACAAGGACTTTGGGGGTGTTCAGCCGGCGGGATTAGGCACCCCATCAGCAAAAATAAAAAAAGCAGGGACCGTTTGCCACTCTGGGGTGGGCTCCCAGCGTGCACAAGGACTTTGGGGAGGGCGCGTTCAGCCGACGGGAGTTAGGCACCCCGTTGGCAACATGACGGACTGCCACACTGGGGTGGGCTCCCAGTGTGGCATCAACTATTGGGAGGGAGGGAAGAGACAGGCGCAGTTCAGCGATGGGGATTGGGCACCCGTCGGCTATACACCTCTGCGATGCAGAGGCAGCCCGCCTGCGCCTGCGGCTGGGGGGGAGCTGCTGCGTGAGCAGCTTCTTATCACTGCTCACTCGCTTAGTTCTCTTTCACCCCATGCCACTGCATTTTGGAGCTTGTCATGACAGCTCCAAAATGCATTGGCTTACAGGGGACGCGCCTGCAAGCACACTGCCTGAATTGGAGGAGGAGGAGGAGGTGACACACCTCCGAAATCTCCAATGATGGCACTATGTTTCTTGCACATGCGTGCAAGCAAACATAATAAAATAAAGAGAAGGTTGCCTTCAATGAGACTATGTAACTACAGTACTTTGTAATGAAAATAAAGTTTTAAACACAGCTTATGTCTTACAAATTTACAAATGTTACAGTGTATTTATATGATAAAATTTACATGTGACAGAGAAATTATTTATTTTCAACCAACTCTACTAATAAATACTTTTACTGCAAAGTACTGTACTAGCTAACCTTTTGCTGACATATCCTATTTTATGCAGTAATAGGTACTCTTTTTTTCAGTTTTTAGATGTTTTAAAGGTGTAATGTATTATAAAATGGACAAGAAAAATCATGTCTCCTGATTGGTTGACAGGGCTTGGAATCCAGTGGTATAAGGAGGAACATTTTCCAGCCATCTGTGCAAAGGCCACCCCGAAATAAATGCTTTCCCCACATTCTGTAATGGAATGCCTGACCTCCATGTTAGTAAAGAATCCGACTGGCAAGTGAAATCATCAAAATTTAAAAAATACCATGATCCCATAACACAAACGAGAACAAAATCTCAAACCTTAGTGGCCTTTGCTAGCTGCATCACTGTCCCTCTCCTAAACTGAACTACAGCATTTTTCTGAGTAGGCCACACATCCCGCTGTTCGCAGTAGATGAACAACCTGCACATCCAATCTCAGCTTTGGGAAACTGTCCTAACAGCTGATTGCATGCTCATTCACCCTTCTCTCCCAAAGCACTGACAAATAATTGAAACCGCTTCTCTCCCACATTCGCTGAGTACTTTCCCCCCTCAGCATACACATGACGAAATGTAGGAATCATAGTGCAATCCAGCCCTAGCTCCATCCCTGTCATACCACACGCCAGTCCCCACTGCGACACACAGCTCACATTCGTAGTCTGGGTGTATAGGTGAATCGCCGCAGCAGCAGTAAAAAAAAGAAACCAATACTTATCATGGCACTGATGAAACTCACAATCCATAGAGGTAATCGGCTGGTGACACGGGCTATCACTTAACTCAAATGTACAATGCAACGCGAGTGCAGACAGGCATTAGAAAAAAAAGCTGACCGCTTCCCGAGATGGAAGTGCGCGGTGCATGACGGTAGGCACCAAAAAGTTAAAGAAGTCCACCCCAGCATGGCAAAACATTCCTTAGCCGATGGGGGTGCCCAATCGTCCATCGGCTTCACTGTCCCCCCCCCAAACTGCCTGGTGCCATGCTGGGAGCCCACCCCAGCGTGGCAAAAGCAAGTACCCGACAGGGTGTCCAATCCCCGTCGGTTCCTCTCCCCAAAAATGTTCATATGCCGTTGAGGCCACCCCAGTGTGGAAAAATCTGTAGCTGATGGGGAGCCCAATCCCCAGTCGGCTTCATTGTCTTCAAGCCATGCTGGGAGTCCACCCAGCATGGCAAAAGTCTGTGTGTAAATAAATAAAAAACCTGAAAAAAAAAAACCTTCCCTCATTGATTCTTTTGCCCCTCCCCAACCCGCACCCACCCTCTGCGTACCCACCTCCCACACCCTCCACCCCACCTCAACCCATACTTACCTCTGGAGCCCAGCTCGACGATCTTCGGTGGACCGGGAACACGTCTGCACTCTTCAAAGCCGACTGCGAACTAAAGAAATGCCAGAAAGCTGTATAATGGCATAAATGCATTTTTTTTCAACTTTAGTGCATATCTCAGCCATTTCTGGGGATATTTTCACCAAATTTTCAACATGGGGTTTTCGGGGCCCCACCTCATGAACTGTGACACTGTTATTTCATTAATCAGTCCCAAAAGGTGGTTCCGCAGTCACTGCATGGAACCACCTTTCCAAATGATTAACAAAATGACAGTGTCACAGTTCAGAAAACTCAAAAACCCGATGTTGAATTTTGTTGAAAATATTCCCCAAAACGACTGTTTTACAAGCGTGTGTTGTGCAGTTCCTACGCATGCTCATAACTTCGAGCATTTTTAATATTTTCACTCCAGATTTTCAGTATTGCCATTTTACCACACCTCCTTATGAACAGTACAACTGTCATTTTTCACATCTCACACGAAATGCGTTTTCACACATGTAGTGCACAATGGTGCAGTCGGTCTGCAAAATCAATGTTTGGGACAGATTAAGAAAATCACAGTGAAGTAAAGTGCAATTCATAAACTACAACAAGTAGACTGTTGTTTGCTAATGTTGTTGGTAATTGCTATTTTTTACTATTCAAAAAAGTTTACCAAGGACTATTTTATCTCAATGTTTCAATTATTCTCTATTCTGTGTTTAAATAAATGTTACAAAGTTTTCAAAATATAAACACCTTGTCAGTGTCCTTTTTTCCATAGTTATTTCCCATTTTATAAGCGCAATAAGACACTCCAGGGTGGTGGTTGTTAATGTGATAACCGCACACCTCGGTGCGGAAGGACACTCGGGCCTTCAGTCTCATGCCTCACCATGCACCTAGGTGTGCGGTTATCACATAACAACCACCACCCTGTCATGTCTTATTGCTTACTTATTTCTGTGCTGGTCAAAACAGCAAAACAAAATATTTTTTCCACTAAAAAATGCACCATAAACCTTTTTTTGTTGGGAAATATGTAACATATCAACACCAAATTAAGCATCCAGACATTAAATGTAATTTTAATAATTTGTTTATAAAACAAACAGCTATTTCTGTAGTATTAAACATCATTTTTCACCATTTGAGTCAAGGTGTGTTGGTGAGGTTTGAGGGACAAATCTGAACCATACATACCATACCATTAACAAATGCATATAACTCCTAAAGTATATATGACGCACACAATGTATCAGTGGCAAAGTTGTTCTATACAAAATTGCCTTTCCAATAGTTCTATGCAATCAACTGTACTCAATTTGGTTTTTGTTTCATACTGGCTAAGATACCCAGAATGTATGTTTTCTTCAAAGTGCTTAGGTGGTTCTAGATTGACAAAATGTCAAAAAACAAATATGAATAACTCCTAAAGTGAACATGATACACACGAAGTGTCAGCGGCAAGGTTGTTCAGCATAGCATTACCTTTCTAATGGTACTATGCAGTCAATTCTAATCAATTCTGGCTGGCAAGTAATATAAAAATATGTGAGTGACTTCTCCAGACATTTCTAGGGCACACTGGAAGTCTGTAGGTGACTTCTGTAGGGGTTCTGGGACACACTGTAGTTAGATTTGCTGACACCTACAGACATTTCTAGGAGGCAATGAGTTAAATGCAAACAAAGTTAAATCTGATTTATTCAGGGGACTTGAACAAGGGAGGGGTGTAATCAGGTTGATTTACTTAAAATCTATATTAATCAGACAGTTATGCATGCAGTTCAGAGTCCTTACACAATCACACACTCTGGGTACCCAGGTAGGAAAACAGTAGGCTAGCCAGGAACGTTGCAGCTGGTTGGGGCCCTGTGGATGGAAGAAAGCAACATGCACAACACACGCTATTTGTAATCCAGAGCTGGAGGACTCGGTTTATGAAAGAAAAGGCAACAAGACAATCAGATGACAACACTTTTAGCTGTTGTTGCAGGGAGCTACCCTAATGTTTACTCACGATACCCAATACTGGACACAGGCAGGACGAAATTGAGACTGCAGGCTGTTGAGCTGGAGTGCCCAGAGAAGCAGGGTCCATGCAAATCACTGAGGCATTGTTCCTGCTCAAGGCATTGAGCAGGGGGCTGATCCCCAGGCCACTCTCTCGTCGAAGACTTTTTCTGCGTAGCAGGTATTCTGGCTGGGCCAGTGTAGCAGGGCCCAGGTAAATAGAAATGGATACAGATTCAGTCCATGGAGCTGAATACAGCCTCCAGCAAGTAAAACACAGTTCAGAGACACAGTGGGGAACCAAATCACAACCCACTATAAGCACACAGCACATTCACATGTAAGGAAATTCCACTGTACCAGCAAATGGCTCTCTGGTCACAATTACAGAGTCTCTGCACAATCCGGGAGTTTAGAGGTAGCTGGAAGTCCTGACAGGCCGATCTCATTCAGCAAATCTTCGGTCTTCTTCAGGTTAAAGCCTGGTCACAATTCAGTGGCTTAATTTGCTCTCCAAATCTGGATTCAGTCCAAAAAAAACCCCACAAGTTACCTCTCAGGAACAGCAGGAAGGCATGCAGGCCAAACTCAGGCCTTTCCACAGTTCTCCCACGTGAATCCATTATGGATTGCTGCTCAAACTATCTCAAGCTGTTACTTCTTCAGTTCCTAACTCAGATCTGACTGAAACTGCAAGCAGTGTGGGACTTTCCCCAAGATCCAAAAGGTTTGGTTGGCTGATCTGTCAGTCACAACAAGAGCTCACCCTCCAGATTATTTTAGGCACCAAAAGCCCAAAACTACAATTCCTACAGGTTTTGGCCCCATCAAGCCCCTGTAGGCAGGCTCCATTTTAGAGTCCCAAATGTACTGATTGGCCCATTCTGCAGTCCAGGGTTGCAAAGAAGGCAGATTAGAACCAACTGCAAAATTATTGCTACTCTAACAAATGATCAGCAAACAAGCACATCTTCTAACAGAGCTCCCTCTCAGATTAATTATGACTGCAATCCAGGCAGCTCTTAAAGAGACAGTACACAGAGGCTATACAAGCACTCTCTGGCCATACATTTAAACTGCTAAAACACAGAACACCAGCCTGGCAATAAGCATTTAGGCAATCTCAAGGAAGACTTTTCGAGAACCCCCATTTGTAGGGGGAGTTACATGTGAATGTCCCAAAGTTGCCTTGATTAGGCCCAGTTGAACTTTTGGGCATCTTCCAATCATTTTGACCTTTGGTCAAATAATTGAAAAAACACTCTAGCCCTTTCCAGGTTGCCAGACTTTGTCCTAAGGCCATTCTTTCTCCACTTCAGTCACGTTCTACATTCTTCCCCAATCCTCAGGCTTTTTTTCATAAAAAAAGAAAAAGAAACCATTTCTTGCCACTGTGCCACATGTTGACTCAGCAGTTTTTTAACTGACAAGAGGAACAGGGGAGGGTGAAAGAGACTGGAATTAACTTGAGTATGTAAGGGATGAAGGAGGGTGCCTGTTTCCCTTATTTGTAGCCCTCTAGATCCCCATACCAGGGACCTGAAGTGTATTTTGCCACAGTATAGAAGCAAAACCAAATTCAGGTTCCCAACCAGTTTTCACATTTGTTGATCCTTGGTGGAGGACTGAACCTAGCAGCAGTTTTTACATGGTCAAGCTAGCCACCAGTCACAGCTGCTTACACTAAAGAGTCCTTTAATAGTTCAGTAACATTTGGCCAGCCCATTGACACAGAGGGCTAAGACACTGTTCACCTTAACTCCTGTCACACTGGTGACCTGTGTTCTGGAACAATCATGGGTTGCCAGGGGTTGGCGGAGTGGGAGAGAATTGAGTGTCCCAGGGACAGCTCTCCTCTCCCAGGAAGGCTGGCCATGCCATCTCGGCCCATGACTGCCATCTGTTGGAGGTACAGTGGTAGTGTAGGTACAAACAACTTGAAGGGGGAGCTGCAGTAACATCCAATTTGTGCACATCCATGTACATGTAGGGGTGCCACAGAAGAGGAAGGGTGGGAGAAGAAAATGTGGAAAAAGATGGGGGACTGGGTTTTGAGAAGCCTCGCAAATGTCCTGGTGTTCTGCCTTGCTGCTCTGGTCCTGAGGCCATACTGGATTTGTCTACTCAGAGGGAGAATGGCCTTCCTCCTCCTGTTCCACCACAGGGGGGAACCATGGAGGTACCTGCTTCTAGACCAGAAGAGAGGTAAGGGACAACCATCAGGCAGGGGGATGCGGTTGATAGCCACCCAGACCTGCCTAGGAGGATACCAACTTTTGTGGACAAAATAGTTCAATAATGTTTCCCAGATGTGGGTGAAGAATTTGAATTAATCTGCAAATTGAATGTTTTATGCAATGGAAGGTCTGAGAGTCTGTGTAACTAGCAATAAAGGGACTGAAACAAAACATTTTGCATCAGATTCAGTGTGCCCAGATGCCAGGTGATATACTCAGGGAGGAAAAACACAGATAGTGCCTACACACTGTGTGGGGCTCTTCTTGCTGCAATGAAACAGGAAAATGACCCAGGGTCATAACAGACAAGGAGTTGAAACAGGCAAGTAGCATGTGTCCACTGTCAAGAGGGTCAGCATAAACTAGTGTGAATTAAAGGGGGGTGACCAGCAAAGCAGGGAAATCCTGACACTTTACAAGGCCCTGTCCAGATCTGACCTTGTACAATATGCAGTTCAGAGCTGCTCAGCACAAAAAGGATACTGGGGAAGTCAAGAGGGTGCAAGGCAGGGTGACTAAAACAATCAGCTGTATGGGGGATAAAAGTTATTAGTGGCTGGTGGCCCTTAACATGTTCACACTGGAGAAAAACAAAGCTGAAAGGGACATGTCCTCAGTCTTCTGCATTCCCAAGGGTATCAACACATCGAGAAGACTGAGATGTAGAGTCTAGTGTCCCTCTAGCAGGATGCAGGAACAGACACTGAAGCAATGGGGCACTACATGTAGGGGTAAAACTAGAAGGCACTTCTTTTTCTAGAGAGGCATGAACCTATGGAATTACCTGTCAGCAGGTGCAGTCAAAATGAAGACAGTATAGTCCATCAGTGTAAGCCTGGACACATTTCTACTTATCGAGGAAATTACAGGTACACTGAGTACTAGAGGGGATACTATCTGGACTGCTGTTTTTCTGAGCTGGACTGTTTCTACCTAATTGCCCACTCTACTTGTGCTTGACACAGCGTGAGAGGCTGTGTAACTTGCACAAACGAGCTGCCAGCTGGAGCTGGAGCTGTGAGAGGGGGGCTGCTGGCTGATTGGCTCTGGGAGTGGGGAGGCACTGCTTAAACATGGACGCTGCTCGCTAGCGGCATTTCTGTATTTTACTTTCCTCCGCTGCCTGGTAAGAATATCACTCGTTGCAGCTGTTGTACTAGCTGTGAAGTTATTTATCTGGACTGCTGTTTTTCTGAGCTGGACTGTTTCTACCTAATTGCCCACTCTACTTGTGCTTGACACAGCGTGAGAGGCTGTGTAACTTGCACAAACGAGCTGCCAGCTGGAGCTGGAGCTGTGAGAGGGGGGCTGCTGGCTGATTGGCTCTGGGAGTGGGGAGGCACTGCTTAAACATGGACGCTGCTCGCTAGCGGCATTTCTGTATTTTACTTTCCTCCGCTGCCTGGTAAGAATATCACTCGTTGCAGCTGTTGTACTAGCTGTGAAGTTATTTATCTGGACTGCTGTTTTTCTGAGCTGGACTGTTTCTACCTAATTGCCCACTCTACTTGTGCTTGACAGGCGTGAGAGGCTGTGTAATCGCAAACAGAGCTGCCAGCTGGAGCTGGAGCTGTGAGAGGGCTGCTGGCTGATTGGCTCTGGGAGTGGGAGGCACTGCTTAAACATGGGCGCTGCTCGCTAGCGGCATTTCTGTATTTTACTTTCCTCCGCTGCCTGGTAAGAATATCACTCGTTGCAGCTGTTGTACTAGCTGTGAAGTTATTTATCTGGACTGCTGTTTTTCTGAGCTGGACTGTTTCTACCTAATTGCCCACTCTACTTGTGCTTGACACAGCGTGAGAGGCTGTGTAACTTGCACAAACGAGCTGCCAGCTGGAGCTGGAGCTGTGAGAGGGGGGCTGCTGGCTGATTGGCTCTGGGAGTGGGGAGGCACTGCTTAAACACGGACGCCGCCCGCTAGCGGCATTTCTGTATTTTACTTTCCTCCGCTGCCTGGTAAGAATATCACTGTTGCAGCTGTTGTACTAGCTGTAGAATTTATTTATCTGACTGCTGTTTTCTGAGCTGGACTGTTTCTACCTAATTGCCTACTCTACTTGTGCTTGACACAGCGTGGAGAGGCTGTGTAACTTGTATTCAACGAGCTGCCAGCTGGAGCTGGAGCTGTGTGAGGGCTGCTGGCTGATTGGCTCTGGGAGTGGCAGGCACTGCTTAAACACGGATCGCCACTAGCGAGCTGGGCGCTGAGTTGTGAGTGGCGCTTCAGCCACCACTGAGCTGAAATCTGCTTGCTCTGGATGAGAGGCGGTGAGAGGTGGAATTATGTTTTAATAGTTGTATGTCAACCAGTTTTATTATAAAGTAGAGTTTTAGGTTATTGCCTGCATGATTTACATGTGCCATTTGGCTTATTTAATTAGATATGTGTAGGGTTCTGACAGACGGCTCTTAGAGCCCAGAATTGTTTATGGAATTCACAGTTGCATGCATTGTGCTTTATCCCCTCCTGTATCTGATATTATTATCAGACGTTGTAGGAAGTGGGATTGGGGATTGCTTTGCATGGCGCTGTGTGATGACCAGGAGCGGATTGATCAAACGATTGAGTGGTTAAGTCCAGGAGATGCCTTGGAATAAATAGAGCACCTAGAAGAAGCCAGACGTGGTTGGTGCCTGTTTCAGGGGTCACCAGGCCAAGTGGCCAGGTGACTTTTGAGCTTTCACATCACCCTCAATATCTCTGACAGCAGTGCTATGTAACGCCAGGATAATCAGAAATAAGACAGCTATTATTGCCTCTGGTTTCATCGGTCGACCTGTGTGCATTACAGAGACCTGGGTGGGAGATGATGCTGGCCCTGTTTTTGAGGCTGCAGTCCCCCAGGTTATACTGTGGTGCACTGCCCCAGAGAAAATCGTAGGGAGGCGGTGTAGCTATTTGTTTTAAATCAAACTTGACTTCACTGCACCCAGTGGAACCCCAGGTTCATTTGAGTGTGTGGCGCTCATGGAGGACTTGAGTTGGCTGCAGGATCCTCCTCATCTATCGCCCTTCTGGTCCGATGGGGGTTCCTGCAGGAATTCACCGAGTTTGTTGCTGCTGAAACATTGGATTCCCCAAATGTATTTTCTTGGGGACTTCAATGTTTGGGCCAGGGATAGAGGCCAAAGGTGCTACCGAAGTTACTGCAGAGTATGTCCCTTTGGGCTGGTACAGTCTGTCGGCGTGTTTTACTCACCAGGACGGCCACACATTGGACCTGGTGTTCTCACTGGGACTTGAGATCGCTAATCTTGATGTTAATCGAGTAGCTTGGTCTGATCATTGCACGGTGAAGTTCATGTTTAGTGCTCCCGTCATGAATTCTTCCCCTCCTGAGATATTTCGCTGCTGCCCGTTAAAAGATCTTACCCCAGAGGGTTATTTGGCGGCAGTTGATCTATCAAGGGTGTGTGATGCATGCGTTGGAGCAGTTGATGCCGGGGTAGACGCCTATAATGAGGTGCTATCTGGTGCCATTGACTCCCTCGCACCTGTCCGTGCACGACCCAGAACTCTCTACCTGAGGTCGCCTTTGGTATGATACAGCGCATCTCAGGAAATGAAGAAGCTGGGTCAGAGATTAGAGCGTCGCTGGAGGAAATCCCGCCTGGGGCTGACAAACTGGTCCTGTGTGCCATTATTGTGCATATCAGGAGGCAATCAACCAAAAGAAGACAATATTTTGTCTCGGGAGATTGCTGCTGGGAGAAGCTGACCAGCCTCACTCTTCCGGACTGTTGATAGACTTCTTCATCCACTCTGTCTTCAGCCCGGAAGAGTTTCCTCAAATGAGGATTGTGAGAATTTGCTCGGTTTTTCTCAGACAGGGTGTCTGCGATCCGGCGGGAGGTTTCCTCAGCCAGTAATATCATTGCTGTCAGTAGTCATCAGTTGTGTTCTAAGAGCACTCTCTCTAGGTGGGGGGAGTTTAGGCCAGTGGAGGTTCATGAGGTCATTGAGATAGTGGCCAACTTGAGGCATACCTTTTGTGAACTGGATCCCGTGCCAACGCACTTCTTGATGAGGTGCATTAACACTGTTGACCCGGTGTTTGCCCTGATTGTCCAGTGCTCCTTGAGTCAGGGTGTCTTTCCGGATGCCTTGAAGGAGGCTCTGGTGAGACCCCTTTTAAAGAAAGCTTCTCTGGACCCGGACATTAGGGCAAATTACCGTCCTAGCTCCAATCTTCCATTTCTGGGAAAGATTGTTGAGAAGGTGGTATCACTTCAGTTGGGGGAACATCTCAGGACCCACGAGTTGTATGATCCCTTCCAGTCAGCTTTTCGGGCCAGACATAGCACTGAAACTGCATTAGTTCAGGTGCAAAATGACCTCCTCAGGGCTAGAGATCGAGGACAAGACAATTCTTGTTCTCCTCGATCTCTCTTCACATTGATACTGTGGACCATTGTGTGTTGCTTTTCCACCTGAGGAGTTATGCGGACTCACGGTATTGTCATCAAATGGTTTGAGTCATTTCTTACTAACAGGAGGCAGCGGGTTGTGATGGGTAATTTCTTCCGCACCTACCTTCTTCGTGGGGAGTTCCTCAGGGTCTGATATTGGCCCCAATGTTGTTTCGTAGTATACATGCTGCCCTGGGGAGATCATTATGAGGTATGGTTTGAGTTTTCATTGCTATGCTGATGATACTCAACTATACCTTCCTTTTCCCCAGGAACATCAAATGCAGTGGATGTGATAAATATCTGTCTGGCTGAGATAAATGACTGGATGTCTTCCAGCTGGCTGTGACTGAACCTAACAAGACTGAGGTACTAGTAGTGGAGCTGAACAGAGCTCGTGATGGGATGGCCTCTGACTCTGCGACTGGCATTGTGCTAGGAGCTGTGTCATTGATGGCCTCCCATGGGTGTGAAACCGTGTGATCTTTGACAGGAATTTGTCCATGGAGGCTCAAATATCCTCTGTGGTTCATTCCTGTTTTTCATCTGAGAAATATCGCCAGGATTAAGCCCTTGTTCCGCTCTGGACCTCCCTACTTTGGTACATGCCTTAATCACTTCTAGGCTTGACTACTGTAATGCCCTCTATCTTGGGGTCTCTGGAACTTCCTTCGCAGACTGCAGCTAGTGCAAAATGCTGCCGGCTTTTGACTGGACAAAGTAAGTTCTGTCATATCACTCCGGTATTACGCAAATTGCACTGGCTGCCTGTCAGGTGGAGTGTATTGTTCAAGGTGGGTTTTCTCACCTATAAGACCCTACATGGACAGGGCCCTGGTTACCTTTCGGATCTCCTGGTACCGTCCACCTCTGTCCAGGATCTCCGCTCCTCTAATGGTGGCCTCCTCAAAGTTCCAAGAGCGAGGCTGAAATCAGCTGGGAATTGATCATTTGGAGTTGCCGCTCCAGCTCTCTGGAACTCGCTGCCACTGGAAGTGAGAGAGGCCCCCACTATAGAGGTCTTTAAGAGCCGTCTGAAGACCTTTCTATTTATGCAGGCTTTTGGAGATTGAATTTTATATGTATGTTATTTTAATGAAATGTATACGGTATGACATACTGTACAGTTTTGTGTGGTGCCCAGAGCCTTTGGATTGGGTGTCTTTTTAAATAAAATTGACATTGACAATTGACATACTACAGGGGATATGAAATCCCTGTTAATTAGTACATGCTGCACAGCTATTACTCATGACGTGTGGGAGGAAGAACTTGATGGACTGAGAGTTCCTTCTAACTTTAAATTACTATGTTTTTTTTTGTTAATGCCAGACAGTGCAAAAAGCATGTACTGTACATTCTACATGCACTGAGAAGAGGCATGTAAGAACAAGTTGACTGACATGGTTCCCCCTTGGCTATCAGGGGCATCCATACAGTGGCTGCTGCCACCATCCCTCCTACGGCATCAAACATCTTAGTTACCTCCCAGCTTGAGTGGGATACCAGATTTGGTATACAAACCCTAATTCCATATGCCACATGGAAGGCTGGGAAGGAAGTTAGTAGGCACAGGGGTGGGTGCAAAGCTGGTGAGATGGGTAGGAAACTGGCTGCAGGGAAGGCAACAGAGGATGGTGGTGGGTGGGGAGCTCTCGCACCCAAGGGCAGTGATGAGCGGTGTTCCACAGGGCTCAGTGTTGGGACAAGTGTTGTTTGGGATATTCATTTCAGACATATCATGGGACATCAAGAGCAAGATCAGTCTGTTTGCTGATGATACCAAGGTATGCGGTGGTGGATGACCTAGGGGATGGCAGGGTTGCAGGATGATCTGGCAAAGCTTGAAACCTGGTCAGATACCTGGCAACTGGCTTTAATGCCAAAAAGTGCAAGGTGCTGCATTTTGGGATGAAGAACCCAGGAGGATTACCAGCTAAGGGGAGTGCAGCTAGCCCAGACAGAGGAGGAGAAGGATCTGGTGTGCTCATTACAGGGTCAATGAACAACTCGGCACAATGTAGGAAGGCAGCTGCAAAGGCCAACAAAATGCTGGGTTGTATTGCAAGGGTATCTCCCGAGGAGGGAAGAGGTGATTCTGCCACTGTATAGGTCATTAGTTAGACCACACCTGGAGTACTGCGTGCAGTACTGGTGTCCGTATCTGAAGAGGGACATTAAGTTACTGGAGGGGGTGCAGCGCAGAGTGACAAAGATGATCAAGGGGCTGGGGGACTTATCATACGAGTGGAGGTTGAAGGAGTCGAGCATGTACTCACTGGAGGAGAGGAGAGACAGTGGTGACATGATTGAAACCTTTAAATACATGAAAAGGAATAAACAAGATGGGTACAGAGGGGCTGTTCAAAGTAATGGAGGGGAGGGCCACCAGGGGCCATGATATGAGACTGGAGCGAGGAAGGTTCAGGAGGGAGATGAGGAGACACTTTTTTACAGAGAGGGTGGTGGCTGGGTGGAATGCGTTACCTGCTGAAGTGGTATGCAGTAGAACAGTGGACTGCTTCAAATGAGGATGGGACAGGACAAGGGGGAGGGTTAATGAAGGGGAAGGGTGGAAGGGAGGGGCAGCTGTTCACCCAAATATGATTGTTCCAGTGAAAACTGATGTACCCCACTAAGCAGAGCTGGTGCCTCCGAAGTAAACCTTTGAAAAACATATTTATAAACAAGTGACTTGTCTATAATATATGATCATGTTTTTCATTCACTTTGTTCTTCAATAATTAGGATATTTCCATAAAAGGGGATCTTGTTCCCTCAGAAAAGGCAGATAAGTGTTCAGATACAGTTAAGTTGGCTGATAATGATTATACAGATCCCAGCAAGATAGTTATTCTGGTGCTTAGTTAATACACTAATCTCATATGAGAGATCAGCTCATTTGACTTTACCTGGCATAAAGACCATGGGGAAGAGGATTATATTACTTCTGTTGTTAGTGATGGGACAGACCAAGTACAGGTGTGTTCCTGGGAAAGGTGTAAAACAGTCTGCATTTCTGTAATGCCAACTGTGGTACAGGACATGAGATTTCAATTGATTACCAGGAACTGAGATTGGCAATTAGGGCCTGAGAGCTAAGACTGCCATTGGAGGGACTGGGAGCTCAGATTTCCCAAGGAGAACCAGGAACAGAGACTGACAATTGAGGACTGTAAGCTGAGACTGCCTTTGGGGGACCAAAAGCTGAAACTGTCAACTGGGAACTTGGAGCTGAAAGTGCCTTTGAAGGTCCAGGAGTTAGTACTGCCTTTGGGGGACCCCACACTGAGTTTGCATCATGGCACTAGGAGCTGAGACTGTTGACAGAGGATCAAAAGGGAGAGAGGTTCCCAAGCAGCAGCCATGGCTATGTAGCTCAGACATAAGAGAAGGCTTGCAAGTCTGAAATGAGAAACTGCAACCTTGGATCCCAAAGAGATGGAGCAAGGCATCTGTGCTGGAGGCATAGGGAGTAAAAGGTAAAAGTCTTGGAGATAAAGGGCAGAAATAGTTCTGAAAATATATTTATTTAAAAACTGGCAACCAGGAAAAGCACACTGAGCCGAGACTTGTTTCCAGATGTGACCAAGGGGAATAGATGGTACGAGCATCCCCAGAATGAAGCGAGTACATGGATGAGCTAGCTGGGGATAGGCAAGAGTTGAGGTAGGATGGGAGTGTCCCAAACCAGAATTTGGTGATAATGGAGAGGCTATGGACCTGCCGTCTGGCAGGTAGTGGAGATAAGGATGGGGAGGAGTAGAGGAGACTGTGGTGAGTAAGGGGGGGTGGAGGAGGTGGTGAACCGGCAGAAAGAGTTGAATAAAGTGTCAAGTCTGGCAAGGGAGTTTTCAGGAGCCAACCCATAAACAATATCAGCATAGCCGAATACAGGTAGCATGGTTTTGGTGACCAGGTCATGGCAGGTTGGTAAAGAGAAGCAGTCTTTGTGACAATAGAGGGCTCTGAGTTTTGGTCCTAGTTTGGCACATATGGAGTTGATGTGTCCAGCCAGACCTCCAAGATATTTAAAGGAATGGGTAGAGTCTAAGGGAGAGCCAGTCAGGGAAGTAAATATTGGGTAATTCTGGCAATTGGACAATCTCTGCCTAGAACCAAAGAGCATGGATACAGCTTTTTTGGAGTTTAATTTTAGCTGGTTTTGGTGAAACCAGTGCTGTACTTTGTCAAAGTCACACTGTAAGAGGGCAGACACATCTGTGGTGGAGGCATCAGAAAGGTAAATCACAGTGTCATGCACGTACATATAGATTTTTGAGGGAGAGCAGACAGATGGGAGGTCATTTATGAATAGAGCGACTAGAATGGGGCCAAGAATTGATCCTTGAGGGCCATCGGTTAGGATTGGGGGTTGGGAAGGTGACAGTTACAACTTGTACAGATTGCTGTCTGTTATGAAGGTAGAATCAGAACCAATTTACAGCAGGCTGAGCCAGACTGAAGAGTGAAGCATGTGGACTAGAAGATGATGAGAGACTGAGTCAAAGGCTTTTGCCAGATCCACGAAAATGGCAGCTGTGACTTGGCCTTTGTCCATAGCTGACTGTATGTGATCAGTGACTCAAAACAGGGAGGATACCATGGAATATTACTTGCTGAATCCTAATTGGAAAGGTGAGAGGTGATCCAAGACTGTAAGATGCTTCAGAAGCCTGGAGTAAATAAGGGACTCCTGGAGTTTGGTGAGAGCAGGGAGGAGAGAGATGGGCCTGTAGTTGCTTGGGGAAGTGGGACCACCTCCTTTTTGGAGGGGAGCTCCTTGGACAGTTTCCAGGCTTGTGGGACCAAACTGGTTGTGAGGTATAGGTTGAGGAGATGGGCAAGAGGGGATGCAATTGTGAGTGCTGATATGTGAAGGATCTTAGGGTGAAGGTTGTCCGGGCTGGTTTTGGTATGGTGTAGTGACATAAGTGCCCGGTAGACTTCTTTGGAAGAGATGGAGGGGAAGGTGAAACTGGTTCCAAAGGGAATGAAAGAGGGATCTATATGAGTAGAAATAGGGTGGTCAGGAAGAGCACAGGTTGTAAAAAATGTGCTGAAGGAATCGGCGATAGAGGCAGGGTCAGAAATTGTGCCACCTCAGGTGTTTAAAACCAGAGATGCTTGAGAGACAGATGGGTCTAAAAGAGAACAGATAAGTTTCCAGAAAGCTGAAGGAGAGTTGAAGGTAACCTGTAGTTGGGACTTGAAGAAATTTGATTTGGCGTTTCTGATGGCCTTGGTGCAGGAATTTCTAAGGGACTTGTATTGTTGCAAGTATACGGGTAGAAGGGAAGCCATGGACTTTGCCCATAATTTGTCCCAGGTCCTACACAGGGAGATGAGATCCGGAGTTATCTGGGGGTGGTGGTGCCTTTTTTAGTGGTGCGTGGATATCCCAGATATTTATTTATTTATTAATTTAGCTTTTGTTGACCGGGTAAGTGCACTAGACAAATCCTGCCTATTTTCAGGCACGACCCGGGGGAGGGGGATACAGATGAATGCCAACTGACCTTGAACTAGATTAAGCTGTTGGTGGTATTTTTTTAGTGAATGAGGGAAATTTGTCCAGGACACTGGGGAAATTCCCCTACTCTGTGTGGAGAGAGTGCTGCTGGGTAATCCGGAGGGGTTGCTCAGTAGGCTCTTGGTTAGGCATGGAATCGGATGCTGTGTTGTCTGGCTCAGTGGAGCCTACTGGAGCGGAGACCAGAGCAAAATCCATACCTCGAGAACCGGGAGAAGTGCTTAATATCCAGGAGAAGCCTCAGACTGAATCGCGGTCTGAATCGGGAGCTGCAACTAATTTATTTTCGATATCCAAGTTTTCTGTACCTGTGGAAATCGCGATGTCAGCCGGCCAGGTGACTGATTCCGGTCGGGCCCTTTTTGCAGACGCACCACAGGAAATACAGGAAGGGACTCATTTTGAAGCGCACCAGACATTGGAAGCTGCATTGGACCTGGGAATACTACCGCTGGACCCTTGTTCTACACCTACGGCCTCACAGATTCTAAAGCAACAATTTGGCTTGCATAATAGAAAATCATCCTACCCTACTATGGACTGGTCATCGGAGGAGGTTTTACAAGATGCTGGATGGACAAAATCACAAACAGGCATATGGATCCCAGACCCTACATGGACGGACAGTTCTCAGTCTTCCACCATGCATGCTAACGTTTCTACAAACCTGAGCTCAGGTATGGACATTCAGACTTCTGGGGTGGAAACTATTAATGATAATCAGAGCTCTGAAACCGTCCTTGCCATACCTGGGCCGAGTTGGGGTATAGGACTTGTACAGGATTTAGCTCAGACAGGGGCACAGGTTGGCTTGCAAAACCCAGAGCAGTAATGTCTGACTTGTTTAAAAACAAATTAGAACAGGCACCTAGAAGAAACGCTGTCCTGCGTATGAGGGTGGCCTTCAAACCCACCGGATAGATATTATATTGCTAACTCGCTTTTGAAAGGTTCCATGAATTTTCTTCCTGTTGATATTTTTGCATTAATTCACATCTCAGGGAGGATTCTTATGATATTAGTTTTAAATCCTTTAAGGGCTTAGAGAAATTTTGGGATAGATACTCCATTTTGAAAAATACCCTTTGTGGGTTCCATTTATGCTATCCCCTTACTAAACCAGTGTTTCGTTACATTACAATCATGTTTAGGAATGAAGGTGTCAGTGTAGGTAATATTTACCAATGGTTGCAAAATAAATGTGAGGTGATGGGACCCCTGAAGCTATCTTGGACCTAGAAGGTATTTGGACAGGAGCTGGAAATTTAAAGTGAAGTTACCCCAAATAAATGGTGAAATTATCCATTTACCGAACAGCTTCTTTCTAGGAAAGATAGAGGGTCTGTTTTTATAGTGGTCAGCCTCGGGCCTGTTATAAATGTGGAGCCCGTACTCATTTAAGTAGCTCCTGTGACCTTTAAAATGTCCATTGTGTGGAGGGTTTGGGCATGTAGCAGAAAGATGTCAAAACATCTTTCAGTGTAATCTTTATGGTGATAATGGCCATGCCTTTCCACCAATGCCCACGGCCTCTCATAACAAAGCTGGGGCTGGGATTCTGATGCCTAATTAACAAGGCTCAGGGGAAAACAGTGATTGATCCTGGATCCCTTCACACATCAGGTAGTCAGGCTGATCCTTCACCCTCTTGGTGGACAAGCCTTCCTCCTCAGAGACTGAGGTGCACCTTTGGTTGCAGATGTATCTATTTCATCTTCTCCACCTGATATCTCTGACTCTCAACAGGCCTCTTCTTCCATGCCCCCCTTGAGATAGTGAAACCTCAGAGGTTTACTAGAGCTTCTAATAAAGCTTCCTCTACTACTCCCACTCCAGTAGAAAACTTTTTTCCCTTTGCAACTGGAAGGTAGGGACTCAGATTTAGAATCTGATACTTCCCACCTATCGGAATTGATTTCGAAGAGGAAGATAGCAAAGCCACAGACTTAGCAAAAGAAAAAGGGAAAGAAAGGGAAGAAGAGAAAACTAGCCATTCCAGAAGTCTGGAACTTAATGGTACTATCTCTGCAACATGGCACTGAAAATGCCTCCTATAATGTCTGCAGTATAAAGAACTTTAAGAAGAGACTTGCTGTCCTTTCCTTTCTTGGTACTTTAAATGTAGACATTATTCTTTTACAGGAAACTAGGTTATCCTCCTGGCTGAAATCAAACAAACACAGAAATGATGGGTGTGGGGCCTCTTTTGGACTTTTGGGCCTGACGAGTGATGGGATTGGGGTTCTCTTTACTTCCACGGCCTTTAGAGTTCCTAAACTGGTGACATCTGTCCAGGACGTGCCCTGCTCCTAGATTTTTCCTGGCATGACTTTGATTATAGATTATTAAACATTTATGCCCCTCAAGTTAAAACTGCACGTATTAAATTATTTGAGGATGTTAAGCCCTTTCTATATACTCAAAGACACGTTATCTGGGGAGGGGATTTTAACTGTGATATAGATACTAAATTTAAAGGGGAAGTCCAGAAAAAAATATATTGTGATTCTTTAGCTTTAAAACAGATTATTAAAAATGCTGGACTATTGGACGTTTATAGGTCATTACATAGTACAGGTGGTTCTTCATATCACAGGAACATATTTTCTTCACGTATTGACTATCTTTTTGTCTCTAAGTTTCTAAAACCTTCCCTTACATATATTACACCAACTGAGTTCTCAGACCATCACCTTTTAATTGGGGTTTTTAGTCTAGCAGATATTCCCCCTAAACTATATTCAGCTAGCCCCAGATGGCGTCTAAATGTGTCCTCCTTGGAGGACAGTGATTGTATTTCAGAATTACAAAATCTATTTTTTGCCCGTCATTCTACACTTTGTTGTTATGAGAACCTTTTTTTCTGGTGGAGAGACACTAAAATAGAGATTAAATCCCTTTTAAGTTCTAAGGGGAAACACAAGGCCAATTCACGATATCTTCAATACCTACATTATCGGATCAATTTTACAAACTGATGTCACTACCATCGAGTGACAAACCCCTTTGTTGTCTCAAATCTCAGAATTAAAAAACAGATGGTTGAATATCAGTACAGTAGAGCTATATCACTAGACATGGAATTTAGATTTGGGGTACAAGCCCAACCAACTTCAGATCCCTATTTGGCGTGTAAGGAACGCCTTGACCGGACTGTAATGTCTAAATTAACTCTCACCAAGGTAAAATAGTAACCTCCGAGAAAGATATGATGTCTGTTGTACAGCAATTTGTTTCGGATACCTTTGGGGAGAACCGAGCTTAGTGGGAATTTGCCTGAGGACTTTTTGCCTTATCTTCCAGTGATGGACACCACATTTCAAGCTCAATTATTGAAACCCATTTCTCCATTGGAAGTGGAAAAGTTATCCTATCCCTTAAACTTAAAACATCCCCTGGTTTGATGGCATTCCAAATGAATTTTATAAAACCTTCATTTCGTTACATGTGTCTTTTTCTTCCTCTTGTGTTCAATTTTATCTTAACCTCCACCTCCAGGTTTCCAGAATTTAATGTGGCCTTATTGAAATTTATTTTTAAAAAGGGATTCCTCCTTACTTACTAACTGGAGGCCGATAAGTATCCTTAATAGTGACTATAAGATCTTTGCAAATCCTCACAAATAGATTGTCCTTAATTTCTGAGTCCCTTATTCATCCTGCCAATCCTGTGCAGTACCACATAGGAAGATACAACATAGTTTATATTTGTTAAGAGACTTATTTGACAACAGTGATAGGGGAAAGGGTCGGGTTTTATTATTGCTTTGGATCAGGTTAAGGCCTTCACAAAGTGTGTCACTCTTACTTATTTAATATACTATTAACCTACAAAAATTCCTAAACTCTTTGTATACTGGTTTGATTTTATATTCGGAAGCAGTGATACATCCTTTAGTGAATGGAAGAATGGGGCCTGCTGTTCCTGTAGTTGGGGAGTTCGGCAGGGTTGTCCCCTGAGCCCTCTTTTGTATGTGTTTGTTTTGGACCCTATTATTCGATATATTCAGGGCATTCCGAGATTATGGGTTTGACCCTGATGTATCCTTGCCAGGGTTAAAATAACCGCCTATGCAGATGATATTACACTTTACGTTCAGGATAGGCCTTCCTTCAGAAAGCCTTACATTGTTTTCTGATTTGGGAAAATCTCTGATCTGAACTTAACGTTTCAAAAGTTTTATTTTTTCTTTACATCCTGAACAGGATACTCTCTTTGATACTGGGGTATTCCATTCTCATCACAACCTAATAAAATTCTAGGAATTTGGTTTGGGTTAGGTGATATGGCTACTTTTAACTGGGAAAAGCAGTTAAAAATAGGGAATCTAAAGGAATGTCTGGAAACAATGGAAATTTGGGAAACGGAAAGGGTTTCTATTGTTAGCAATTTTGATTCCATATTTTTATACCTTAGTTATTTATACCCGCCACCTGTTTCATTAGAAACACGATTGTGCAGCGTCTTTTTCAGATGATTTGGGGAATCGTTTAAATCCAGTTCGACGAGGATTTCCTTTACTTACCAGTTAAGAAAGGTGGATTGTCCATGATAAATCCAATTGTTTTTTTTCATTCCATTTTTGTTTAATTCTTTTAGTTTCCTTTGAATCACACGTTCCCTTTGGCATTACGTGGTCTTATTTTCTATGGAGTCCTTACTTCCAGAAATGGAAACGTACTCTCAAATCGTTAAAACAAAATCATTTGCCCTGTATGGAATGCCTTCTTAAAAAATGTAGGCAGGAATTTATTATTTAATGACCTTATTTCACATACTAGAAATCTTTCTATAACTATATTGTTTTTACTGTACAAGGCTCCATTTTGCTTTTTCCAGACTGTGTGCCAACCAAAATGTCCTTTGCTTTACGTAAATTAACTGACTATAGAATACCATCTTCTATATGGGACATTGTGTGGATATCTTTACATGGGAAATTGGGGGTGCGGGGGAATCTTAAATACAAACCGACAACTGAAAGATACTGTTTAAGGTCTTCTTGTAACTCTATTGAAGAAAGTTTATCTCACTTTCTTATTGATTGTCAGTTCGCAAAGAATTTTGGTGTAAGGCATCTGATCATTGGGGGTTCCGATGCTGCAGCAGATAAATATATAATGCTTTGGTCTTAGGGATTATACAGGTATATGGCAGTCTTATCATCCCAGCACCTTGAATGTTTTTTTGCCTTTATTCAATTTTATCTTTGGCAGGCCAGATGTCAATTTATTTTTCAGCAACAATTAGTTCTATTTCTATAATTTTGTCACAGTGGAGACTGGTTTATCCTCTGTTAAGGTCAAAGATAAGCAAAAATGTTCTGCTGTTAAATTTGCTTCTTTTTGGAAATCTTTTTTTGTTTGACATATATATTTCTGTGTACAATTTTTGTATTGTTGTGTAAATCTGTTTAACTGGTGATGTTATGTTCTTTTCAATAAAAACTTCCCCTACTCTTTCGGAGGGGACTCCTTGTCCAAGATGGAGGACGCTTTACTGCCAGCAGCAGCTGGAGCTGTGGAGACAGGAGACCTGGTCTTGACTCCTGTCTCTGTATCTGAGGAGACCACGAATGTAAACAGCCTAGTTGTACCTGTATCTTCACCAGAGGAAGACGATTTGCAGAAAACAACAGTTGTTTCTCAGAAGATTTCTTCAAACGAGGTCTGTAGCATTGCGGTGAATCAGCACTACGATGAACGATAGGGGATCGCAAGAGATGCACATTTCCTGTATACGAACCTTTAAGTCAGGAAGCGCCTGAACCGCACGACTGCCTAATGGAGACGGACCGCTATCGACCGTCAGTCGAGATGGATACCCTGCAGAGTCTACGGAGACCATATCAAGCCGGCTCACCTTTGGAGGAAACCGAAACCTTAGTTCCAGTCCTGGCAGACCAGCTCCGTGTTTCTGAGCAGGTACAGTGTAAAACATTAACGGAGGTAGTTTCTGCCTCTCTTATACAGATGGAGCATTTTGAAAATGTTTTCTTGAAGGGGAATTTGCCCTCGGCATCTCTGACCCAGCCTTCTCATGTTAAAGAAAAACCCCACAGCCGCCTCAGAATGGTCCGTAGATGCGCGTTAAGGGTGGCAGGATGGGTGAAAGACCCTAAAGGGGGTACATGGGTATCAGGTCTATCATCTACAAAATCCCCTAGAACTGTGCAAGACTTATCCCTCGAGGAGGGTGAACTAATTCCTCAAACGGTAACTGACCCTATGGAACTGCCTGATGAGCTATGTTTGACCCAGAATCCTATCCTGGATCTTCACAGGGTCCAAGATAAACAGATGTTTTCAGGTTCTGATCCCATGGCTAAAGAGTCCCTAGCCACTACTCGACCTCCTTTTTCTCATAAAGGACCTGCGAGGTCTTTTTCCTCTCTGTTTAAATTCCCAGTTCTGGCTGCTAAGCGGCATAATGCTGTCAGGCTTTCATATAAAGGTGGACTTGAGGATCCCCCTGATCATGTATATGTGGCTAGAACATTGTTGAAAGACTCTATGAAGTTTTTTGCCCATGAAATATATGCCCTGATACATGTCTCAGGAGAATTAAATTTTGATATTAGTTTTCAGACATCTCGAGGACTTGACCGATTTTGGGCAAAATATCATACCTTGTGTAATACTGCTCTTTGAACCCCATTTCAGGCCATTCCCCTCACTAAACTGGCCTTTAAAATAACCACTGTCATGTTTCGTAATGAAGGTGTAGATGTTTCAAATATTGTTTACTGGTTAAAGCAATGATGTACATTACAGGGTCAGCCAGAGGCAATCTTGGATTCAGAAAACATATGGACAGGGGGTTGGAAATTTAAAGTCATGCTGAATGTCTCTGAATCTGGACCTGTGCATTTACCAAATTCCTTTTTTTTAGGCCGAGATAGAGGAGTTTTGTTTTACCTAGGTCAGCCTAAAGCATGTTATAGATGTGGAGACCCCTCACACCTGAGTAGTGCGTGTGATAAAATCAAATGTCTTAATTGTGGAGAAATGGGTCATGTAGGTATGTACTGTCTGAATAACTGTAGGTGTAATCTCTGTGATGAAATGGGTCACACATTTCAGTCATGTCCCTGGGCTGCTCATACTAAAGTAACTCATGATGGAGGTGTAGACCAGCGTTTTGTAATCTCTCAAGCACAGAAAGCTCGTTTCCGCAACACAACGGAAGCTTCTATTACAGAAGAGTCTCCCCCCCCTCTAAAACAAAAGCTGTGAAAATCTCTTGTAGCACTGCACCTTTGTCAGTCAGCAAAGATTTATCCTCAGGGAAGGTACTAACATCTGCTAGCCCTGCGGAGACAGAGGCTGTGGAGCAGGCCCCAAGCTCTAGTACCATGCCTCCCCCCTGTGAACCTACAATAGTAATAAATCACAGATCATTGCATTGTAACATCCACTCCACAGGCTTACGTTGCATCCCCTATTACACTATCAAATACCTTCGAGGTGCTTCAGCCGATATCGGATGAGGCAGGTGTGGAATCTGACTCATCCTCTATCGCTTCTTCCATCCCAGAAGGCCTCGATGACTCTATACCACCATTAGGCACTGGCCTTTCACATAAACGGAAGGCTAAGGTGAGATTGAAAGGGACTAAGGTAGCAGGAAAGAGAAAATCTTGATTGTATAGGTTACTTTCCTTATGACCTGATATGTCACTATTTACATGCCATACTGTTAATGTAAATAGTTTGAAACGTGTAGATAAGAGACGATTGGTGTTTTCCTTTTTGAGGTTTTTACCATTAGGGACATTTCTTTTACAAGACACAAGATTCCATACAGTGCAGGAGATCCGATTGGCTCAAAGAGACTGGCTTATGGGCTTCTCCTTTTGGTCAATAGGCCAAGACCCCTGCTCTGGTCTTGGCATTTTGATTAACATCCCAGATTTTAGGCTCTTGAAGCTGTTTGATCTGGTCCCTGGTAGAGTTTTAATTTTAGATTTTCTGCTCGGGCAATGCCCATACCGGGTGATAAATGTCTATGCCCCCAAATTAAACTGAACGAATAGCCATTTCTGATTTAATTCGCTTTTTTACACTCTTCTTTCGAATCATATTGTCTGGTGACTTTAATTGTGGACTTAGTCTACAGGATAAGAGTTCCTTTGCTACCAAAAAGAAAATGTACAGTGATTCTCTTGTATTAGGGCGCATGATTCGTACTGCTCGTTTGACGGATTCGTATTTATCTTTCACAAAACAGCATACTCCCACTTTTCAAAAGGGTAAGCTGGCTACGCGTATTGATTTTGTTTTTACCTCCAGTACTTTGGTAGTCACCTCAGTTGTAATACAGGCAATAGTCTTCTTTGACCATAAGCTACTCTCTGTCAGTCTTGGATCTCCTGCTAATTGTGATAGAGGGCCTGGTTTCTGGAAATTCAATGTTTCTTTATTACAAGTACCATCACTTCAACAAACCCTTTTGTCATTTATTCATGCTCGTAAGTCTGTATACCCTATGTATGATGATCCAATGAGGTGGTGGATGGATACTAAACATACTTTAACTGGGATGTTGAAATCATATAGTCGTTTAAAAAGTAGGTCTGATTATCTGGTAAATCTACAAAAGAGGGCTCATTTCCAGGCTTTAATGTCACTAGCATACTTGACAGGACAAGATTTGCTACAACAAATTCATTTATTGAAGAAGGACATGTTGGACTTTCAGTCTAAAAAGTCGCAATAACTGTATCATCAACATAGTTATGCAATGAAAGGTACTAGGGAAATAGTTTGTCCATTTGAATCTAATTATCATCAGAATGTTCAGAAAACAATGTCATGTCTTATCAATGCAAATGGAGATATTTGTACCTCCCACTTGGATATATGTCAAATTGTTACTGACCATACGACCACATTGTTTTCCCCATTACCCAAAGCGTCAGAAGACTTACAACGATTATATGGTACCCTTGAAATTCCAAATCCTTCCGTGCAGAATGTAGACTCTGCATGTCAACCTTTCACAGAACAAGAAATTTGGCTAGCTATATCTTCACTGCCCCTGCGTAGGACACCTGGCCCGGATGGTCTCCCCACAGCCTTATATAAATTCTTGGGGGAACACCTCCTTTCAGAACTGACCTCAGTGTTTACTTTCCTCCTTGCAACTGAACACATTCCCTTAGAGTTTACTAAGGGCATATTAATCTATGTTTATAAACGGAAAGGTGACATTAAGTCCCTAGACAACTGGCGTCCTATATGCATGTTAAATACGGATTTTAAGATATTGACAAAACTTATTGCACAATGTTTGCTTAAGCTGGCAGAAATAGTTATTCATCCAGCCCAATCCTGATCTCTACCGAATAGGAGAATTTCTGATCATTTAATTCTTCTCCGTGAACTATTTTCTCATGGTTTTTCGGACTCCGTTTCTGGGCTTATTGTTTCAGTTGATCAAAAAGCTGCCTTTGACTCCGTTAGCCATGATTTTCTATGGACGGTATTACATTTTTTACATATTCCTGATAAGATTATTAGCTGGATACAGACATTATATAAGACAGCGACAATCGTTCCTTTAATTAATGGTTGGGCAGGCCCAATGATCCCGGTGAAATGAGGAGTTCGCCAAGGTTGTCCATTAAGCCCTCTATTATATGTTTTTTTCTAGATATATTGCTTCGCCATCTTAATGATCACCCCCAAATTCGTGCCATATCATGTTCAGCACTAAGATCTCCGTTTACTGCGATTGCATATGCAGATGACGTATGTTTCTTAGTAGCTGACGAAGCTTCAGCGCTTGTGTCTCTCCAAGAATGCTCCTCTTTCGGTGCAATATCTGGAGCAAATATAAATTATAGTAAGAGTATGGGAATTTGGTTGGGTTTCTCCTCCCATTCTTTGGACACTATTGGCTCTTTACAAGTAACTGAAGGTCAAATCCGTATACTGGGTATTTACTTCGGGTTAAGAGATTCTGATTCATTTAACTGGGAAGAGAAGTAAACTTGGTAAAAGCATGATGACCTCTTGGAATAAAGGTCAAATTGGGAAGAGAAAACGTGTTTTTCTGATTAAAACTTATCTTCTCTCTCTGTTTTTGTATATGAGTTATGTTTTCCCTATCCCAAAACAATTGGAAACTAAGGTGTTTAGTATATTTTTCAGGCCCTTTGGGGCAGTCGGTTAAATCCGATTAAGAGGAATACTACTTACTTGCCTACTTTTGAAGAAGGTATTCTGATGATTAACCCGTTGCTTTTCTTCACTAGTATTTTCCTTTCAGCTAATCTGCGGCCTTTACTGGTGAACACCCAAAGAGGGTGGGAAGCGTGGTTCTACGACTCTTTGTAGATATTGGTTTCGAAGGTAGAACATAATTCTTTAGGAGTATTACGACAACAAGGGATGTTCAACATATATAAAACATATGTTTCTTCGCTTAAACAATGGAAAGTGTCACCTCAGACTCTTATTTCGAATACGCATAAGACTTTATATAAAACACTATTGTCTTCAGTTTGTAAAGTGCAAGCCCCTTTTCCAAAATGTCCGGATAGTTGATCTACCCTCGCTTCTAACTTTGTTACGCTTGTTCTAGAATCCCTGATCACATGTGGGACTTCCACTGGTTATCATGTCATGAACGATAAATGTAAAAGCAAATCATAAACACAAACAGTCTCAGGACAGGTTTTGCTCAAGACCTCTTTGTATAGCTACCCCGGAGACGATATCTGATTTGTTTTTTGATTGTTCTTATATCACAAATTGGTGGTCATATTTAGCAGATTCTTGGGATGTTCCTGTATTTTCCACAGTTACATATCAGAATATCATGTATGGTGTTTTTTCTTCCCACTGGTCTGCTTGGCATAGAGATACTCTGAATCTTGTATTTCTTGTTATTAAATGGAATGTTTGGATGTCAAGATGTATGTTTACACTTCAACAAAACTGTGTTCTTATTCGAACTTGAAGAGAAGATACTAGCGGATTTACGAAAATATATGAACATGAAAGGACTTTGTATTCGCACAGTTTCTGTTGGCCTTATGGACGGCCCTCCCATGGATCACAAACACTGATTCAGCCATTACTTAAAGGACTCATACTGCATTTTATTATTTCTCCATCCACTTTTCTTGCTTGATTTCTCTGTATATTTCTAATCAATGTATTTTGTGTTGGCTTCTTTGTACAATTTTTGTTTCAATAAAAAAGTCCCCTACTCTTTTCGATAAGTGCCATGGGATCTTTAACATCCACCTGAACTACCACCAATCCAGGTAGATGAGACCTCGGTTTAACGTCTCATCCGAAAGACGGCACCTCAGAAATGCAGCACCCCTCTCATGCTGCATTACAGTGTCAGTACTGGGATATTAACCCAAGTGCCAGATGTGGGAACTGTATATGGGTTAAGATATGGGTTAGAGTGTCAGAAAATAGCCGGAGAGTCGTATCTATGTCACAGACTGAGTATGTGGAAGACCAGTCTGCTTGGGATAGGTCCTGAAGGAGGGAGTAGGAGTCTAGGTTATGGAGCAGGCTGTACCATATAGTATATATTTGGGGGTAGATTGGGGAATGGAAGCTTTTCATATACAGAATGTAATGCAATGGTCACTGAGGTCATCGGGGAGTGTGCCCACAGCAGAGATGTGGTAGGGGTGGAAGATGAGCATCCAGTGAAACAGGGAGTGGTTTAAGGATTTTGGGTTGAAGCGTGTTGGCTCTGAGATCATCTAGGTGAGGTTGAGAGATTCAATTTTTAGGGTAGAGGACTTGGAGGATGGGGCGAGCCAATCCAGGTTGAAGTCACCAAGCAGGATGAGCTCACTCTTATCTGTGAAGAAGGAGATGCACTCAACAATAGAATTTTGAGCTACTTTAGGAGGGCTGTATAATACTCCAATGTAGATTGGAAGAGTGGATGGAAGGTAGAGGAGCATGATTAGAAGCTCATAGGGGGGGTGAGTTTCACAGTGGGATAAGGAGCACGTAAGTGATTGCCTGTAGCAAATAGTGACATTGCTTCCGAATTTGCCATGGTCCTGGCAAAGTAGATTAAAGTCAGGGATGGAGAGGGAAGAGTCTGGGATCCTGGCAGAAAGCCATGATTCAGTCATGCAGAGAATGTCAGGGGAATGTTGAGTGACCCATACTTTGAGGGTGTCTATTTTGGATAGAAGGCTCCTTGTTTTAAGGTGGAATATACATAGGTCCTTAGGTAGTGTAGAGGGAGGGAGGGGTGCCTGGTGGGGGACCTTGGTTTGCATTAATATCCCTGGATAGGAGTAGGAGAAGTTTGTATAGAGATGGTTGGTGAGGGTACTTAGTCCTTTTTGTTAAGGGATTGGGGTTGCTTTCAGGGTACCGAGAGAGCTGAAGTTGTGCAGAATGGAGGCAAGTTTGGGATAGGGTGAAGAGAGAGACAAAGCTCTTAGGGAGAGGGAATGGAGGTAGCTAAAAAGGCCCTCTGACAAAGCCCTTACATGGCGAAGTGCCAGGGCAGTCTGGTTAAGACGGACCTCATCCTTGTTTTGGATTGCATTGTATTGGGGAATTTTCCCCAAATAAATTCAATGCTTTGAACATTTTGAATTGAATGGACCTCCTTCACTGGAGTTTATCATTTTAAACTCCTGACTCTGGAGTGCTGGCACTTGTTTTATTCAGCTGAATAGGCAGTGCCTGTCTTGGAAGCTGATGAAGGCCAGTGCAGCAGATGGGCAGGAGCAAAGTAGACCACATTCTGGGCTTGGCAGAAGAGGGGCAGGGCAAAAAGAAAGTCAGGAGTGTTTTAGGGTGGCTTATTTGAGGGCTAGTATCGAGGCACCAAGGTCAAAAATAAAGCAGAGACTGAGTGGGACACAGAAAGAAGTTTTACTGTAAGGGGGGAGCATTGTAGTGAGAGGAGGTGGGGGAAGAAAGGAGTATAAGGAGTGGGTAAGAGAGAGGTAAATGCTCTAAGGAGAAAGGAAAAATACTGGTATCGGTAATGCCCCCTAGTGGGAGGAGGGAGGGACACCTAGAGAAGAGAAAAACAGGCAGTGGAGGGGAAAAAAGCAGCGGCAGGCCAGTGGGAAAATACCAACAGAAACAAGTGGGTGGGGCGTATCTTTGAGAAGAGCAAGTGATGTGGAGGTGGGGAGAAGAACAGAAGCAGGACAGCAGGAAGGTACCAATAGCAGCAATGGGGGGTGCTAGTAGAATATATCAGTATGACCAAATTTGTACCAGTGGAGATAGCCTAATGGTATGTGCAGCGGCTTTGGGAGACTGGGAGGCCAAGCAATAACAGACAGTGGTTCAAGTCCCAATGATGGGAAGGGGGGAAATTATGAGTGTGGGTAATGGAGAGGGGCAGGGTTGTGAAGAGAGTATGGGGATGAGATGTGGGGAGGATGAATGCTGTGGAGAGAAACAGAAAATTATATTTAAGAGAAAAGGCATAGGTAGAGCAGTGAGGGCCACTATTGGCAAAACAGTATAAGCAGCCAAGGGAGTATGAGGGAGCTAGAAAAGAATGGGGTGGGTCAACTGGCAATCACGTGACCTCAGACAGCAATAAGGGAAATGCCTGCCCAGAGTGGGAGAGCAGACAACACTGGAACACAGAGGAGCTGAAAATGGGGACAGGGATATCAGTATGGTCCTAGGATTCCTTTCTCCAGCTTGTGTAACATTCCCTTGTGTCCAGCTGTAACACCCTGTCTCTCCCCCCAGTCCTGTGTTGGCATTTTCTGCTGTCCAGCAGTACCCCTTCCCCCTCTTCAGTCCTGTGTAATGCTCCCTAGTGGCCAGCGGTAATGCCCCTCCTTCTCTCTCCAGTCTCTTGATGCATTCTCTGGTATCCAGCAATATCCCTGCCTCTTCTCAGTCCCATGATACACCAGTGTCTAGCAATGCCATCTTCCTGGTTCAGTGTAGCATTTCCAGGTCTCCAGCAATACTCTCCCTGGTCCTGTGTCAGAACATTGGTAGATCAATAGCCAAGACTGAAGCTGACACTGCGATCAGGGCCCACAAGCCGCAACTGCCCTCCAGCAAGCAGAACTTTGGGGCTGGGGGTTAGCAGTTCATCAGCTTTATAAGCAAACTTTTTCATAAAAGAACACTATCTGTAGATATTCCCTGGTAGTAACTTATGTCCATTGGCACCAGCCACCTCTTGTTTTGTGTTGCAGTGAAGTATACAGCATGATAAAACTACTTTTACAAGCTCAGCTGCATTCTTATCAGATACTGTTAACTACAACAGCAACAGTTTGGGTATCATTAAAGGTCATATACATGGCTTTGTGTTTGAATTCCAAGTACAGTGGTGTAATCTATTACAGCATCACAAGCAAAACTGCCAAAATTAGCTAGATGTTAACTATTACAGCATCACAAGCAAAACTGCCAAAATTAGCTAGATCTCCAATATTCATTAACCTTTTTCGACTAGTGAAGGGTAACTTAGAGAGCTCCAGATTTGACAGTACTGTCTATGAAGGAGCTGAAAGTCCCTCCATAATTTTAATGCATATTTCATTTTGTTTTTCATATAGATAATGATATCAAGTATAGCCACGCTGGAGAAGCAGGCAATGTCTAAAGGGCAGCTGTCCTGGTTTCAAGTAAATAAGGACTAATATTATGAGAAACAAAGTTAAATTTGAAGAATATATCTAATATAACTGGAAATATGTTTAAGCATCCTGTTTTCCAAAGTTTCTCTTGTGATCCCATTCTTTCTTTGAAGATTCAATTTTTTTAATTAAATAAAATAGCACTTGCTAAACCAATAAGTTTAAAGCAGCAGTGTAACAACAATGCTTTCCAAAGACTTAGCTTTCCTCTGTGACAGGGAGTTCCTGCCACTCTTGAAGACTGACCTTTTCTTAAATCTGTTGCAACTGTTCTTTTATTTCTTAGCCTAATCGATCCTTTACATTTTCTAGTTCATAGACTGGCCACCTATGGGCACCCCCTTACCTTTCTCGACTATGCTATAGTGTCCTCTTTAATTTTTTTTCCCCTCTCAGGTCCTCATACAGGGAGGTTACTGTGGTGTCTTCCAAGCATGTGTAAAACAGATTGTATTTATTGGTGCTGGATTTAGTATGTAATAGCACTATGTCATAAAATACCTTGATGTATATACCTTATGTTTATGAAACCTGTAAATATTGAAAATACCATGGCACTAGGTGTTTTTGATAATGGTAAAAAATACTAGGTGACTATTGTAGAAATTCAGTTAGTTGTGCTATTTAAAATGCATGTAAATTGCTGTAAACTGAACAAGTCTGAAATGTCACAGTGATTTGCATATATCTCATTATGCTTTGCATTATGGAAGTATGTATGATGATGTAGTCCTTTGAAGCTTGATTTGTTGCAAATGCCCTTTGGGATAACCCTGCTCTCAGTGATTCTGCATTGAGGTTCTTTGTCTATAGTTTTTTTTTGTTTTTTGTTTTTTTGTTTTTTTTTGTTTTTGAGCCTCCACTACCCAAGCATACAGGGCCCACACAGGGATGAAGGGTTCTCACTGAAAAGTAGTTAGATTAGAGATCACTGTCAGTAGGTGCTGGCTAAATGCAAAGAAAGGGCCTATATAGTCTGTTGCTGCAAACTCATGTACTGAGGAAGGAATATGGAATTGCAGAAGCTTATTTCCTGTATTTTTGAATAGTGGTGGGTGAAGTGGCCGACATTCGCTCTGCGGAGTGATTAGCAGAGTAACATGGAATCCGTATAAGTGCCGCACGCATATGGGTGCTTCTGCCATAATAAGGAACGGTAGTCCATTGAAACCAATGACTTTGCGTTATTCCGCCTTCCCCAAACCACTTCTCCACCAATTTTAAGGCAAAGTACATTGAAATCAATGTACTTCGCATCACTTTGCCTTGTAATTGAGCTCCAAGGTGAATTTTGCAGTGCTTCATGGGATTGCAGGTCAATGGGCTCTAGATTGTCCTGCACAGCCTCAGTTCAGTGTAGTGTGCATAGTGGAAGATGGAGACAGTTTCCTCTCAGAGCTCTGCAATTCAAATCCTCTAAAAGCTGGTAAAAAAGCCTTTTTGAGCCTTTTTTTGTTCCAATTTTAGTACATCGATTGTAGGAAACCCTCCTGTGCTCATATCATCGAGTGTTTATTGTTTGTGTGTGGATTTTGAATGTTACTTTAGAACAGTCAGTCTGTGTACTGTGAAGAGTGCTTCGGGGAGGGGCGCTATGGTGTAGGTAGATTAACTGGGAGAAAAAGGCAGTCTTTCTGTTTTGGTTATATTTTTCTTGTATAACTGTGTTAATGTACACACAGTAATATTTTCAGTAATTCTTGACATTTTTTGTTGATTGTTGTGGTGCAGCAGTGTATAATTTCAGTTTGTTTAAAACATTTGGTTATATTACTAAAGGTTTTCAATTTGTTATGCATTACTTGTAGTGTGTGTGTGTGTGTGTGTGTGTGTCTGTGTGCAATGCATGCCATTAAATCAAACACCTTTTACTGTGCCACAGAGTAATTGCAGCAATGTGAACCTGCTATCCACTGCACCTACATGAATTTTTTATACTGCTTTGTGGTATTTTTACTGATAGTGGGCTGTTACTGCCATGCACTACCCCTCCAACCGGCGAACGGTATTCTTTTCCAGATTTGGAATTGTGATTTGTGAGCACTGGTTAGGTGATGTTGTGCCTTTGTGTCTGCATCTCTCATAGGGATAGGCATCAACAGTAGAAAACAGGAAGTTGTTATCCCTCTCTACAGACAGTTAGTGAGACCCCATCTGGAGTACTGCATGCAATTCTGGAGATCCCATTTTCGCAAAGACTTAGACAGAGTGGAGGCTGTACAGAGGAGGGCAACCAAAATGGTGCAAGGTCTGCACCAGAAGACATACGAGGACAGACTAAAGCAGCTTAATATGTATACCCTTGAGGAAAGGAGGGAGAGGGGGGACATGATAGACACTTGTAAGTGTCTCAGGGGAATTAACAAAGTACAAGAGGGTAGTATCTTTCAGAAGAAGAGATGTGCAAGAACAAGGGGGCACAATTTGAAGATGGGGGGACGGCTCAGAGGTAATGTTAGAAAGTATTTTTCACAGAGAGAGTTGTGGATGCATGGAATAGCCTTCCTGAGGAAGTTGTGGAGTCAGGAACAGTGGGAGATTTCAAGAATGCATGGGAGAGGCATAAGGCAATTCTAGTGGGGGCAGGAAGAAGTAAGCTGTTGATTAACTGGAATTTGCATCTTATCTATCGGGTAGGGAAATGGGCAGACTGGGTGGGCCAAGCAGTCCTTATCTGCCATCAATTTCTATGTTTCTATGTTTCTTGAGTGCACAGTGCAGTCTTAATCTGTCTGTGTGTTTTCACTTTGCAGTACACTATAATTCTGGGAGACTTTGCATTTCATGTTACACTCTCATTTCACTTTGTCAGCACTGGGGGAATTTTCTGGACACAAGACAGTAGCATTTTGGGGTGCACATTAATTCTGATTACTGTGTGTGACCACTGCACACATGACTGAGTGCACCATTAATTCTGGGAGACTTTGCATTTCTTATTGTACTACCATTTCACTTTGTCAAGATTAGGGAATTTTCTGGACACAAGACAGTAGCATTTTGGGGATGCACGTTAATTCTGGTGACTGTGTGTGTGAAGGGCTGCCAATATTGTTGTCATTCTGCCTTATTTCGCGCTAAGGCAGAATGGCAACACAAAGTAATAATTACAAGGTGAAGTGAGCCTTTTGCTTTGGCCACTCCACATAGCGGAGTGACAACGTGAAGTGGCCACTTCACGTTCACTTCGTCAGTGGAATTTAATTTCACTGCATCTCTAGTTTTGAATAAACATCACACAGAGATTGTGTGTTGAACCTCAAGTTTGGTGTCTGGTCCATCTGTTATCCCACAACCTCTCCACACCCCTCTACAATAAATACAAATATTAGGCAAGGTAAATTGTTTTGAGTGTTCTATCCACAAAGGCTCAAAGGGCTTCACAGTGAGTAAACTGTGGTATATTGGTGTTGGTCTGCCACTAGGACCCTTGTCTTCTCTTCAGGTCTGCTATGTCCATCTCTCACTGCACACACAGACTTCATCTTGCTGGACCCAATGAGACAAACGTAGGTGGAAGCCCTGTAAAATAAAAGAAACCTTTATTTTCAGTAACAGGGAACTACTGTACCCAGTGAGGCATGGTCTCTGGCTCATGGGATTTCCCAGTGCCCCTTGCATAAATGGCACTGACATGCAGTGCAACAATTTGCAACAATAGTGTTCTAAGTGCTCTTAAAGAGGTGGCAGCTAGCAGTTAAGGTACCCCCCCTCTCCCAAGTGCTGCGTAGCCTTCCCTGGTGTTCAATGGTAACTTTATCCTTTTCTCTAGTCCCATGAACCATTCTTTGGTATTGTCCAATAGTACCCCCTCCCTTTTTCCAGCTTCATGTAGCATTCCAGATACCCAGTAGTACCCCTTCCACTCATTGGTTATAAGTAGAGACCCATGTTTTTCTTAAATAAGAAATACGAAATTCAAAGTATAAAAAGAAATAAAACAAACAAAAAAAAACACATTAAAAAAGTTAAAACGTTGCTTTTTTTTTGGCAAAAGCTAAATAAATGCTTGCAGCAGTTGTTGTGTAAGCTCCTTTGTTACCAAAGAGGCAGTCCACAAGGAGAGTAGCAGCAGAATTGTCTTATTCACAAAACCTTTCAAGCCCATAGCATAATGCTGCTTAATACAATGCAGTATACTAGGAATGTGATTTCTAGTGTGTATCAGGTAATTTTGAGGTATTTTATGAATGCAAATGAGAAAACATGTAAGCCCCCCACCCCTGCCTTTTGCAAATGACAGGTGGTATGCTGTTTGACTCTGACAGCACTACCAGGTGGGGACTGGGTTCAGGGAGGAATAGGTTACTCGGCACAAGGGCTAGATTTGGTTAATCTGCACAGGGGCACCCAAGTAACTCTGAACACAGGAAGCAATAACTGTAATGTTCAATACCAGAAATGGGATTCTAAAGTGTGGCTTTATTCACATCCAAACAGAACAAACAAAGCATAGACGGACCCCCACGGGGCTACACTTCTGGTAATGCAGATTAAAAGAATCAAGAACACTTCAACACTTCAGCCCTCAGGCTCTGAACTCACAAGGCACACAGTCTGGACTTGCACGCTGCTTTGCGTACACAGCCCAACTTCTGTACCACTATTTTGGCTTTCCTGGCTTGGCTCCCTTTGCGGCCACTTGGACACCTTCCATTTGTCATGGAAACATTTTCTGGTGGCTCCCTAAATCACCTAAGAGCACCTCAGCTCTATCAGAGAATTGTCCTTTTAATCCCACATCTGGGTACTTTCCTCAGGCACTGGCCAAGTACCTGAGAGAATGTAAATGTGCCACAGAGCAAATCCGTAGAGGTGAATTTGGTTACTACTGATGGGGGGGTCTCCCACCTCTCACTCCCACAATTCATACCTGGCCATTTCTCTGGACAGTAAACATCTCATTCTGTAAAGCTTGGCAATGTAGATTAAGGCTAAATGTATGTCACATTTCCTCTACTTGTCTTGCTTTCCCATTGTGCTGAACTTGGACATACTTTGAATTGGCATAGCCCATTGCTCTAGGCCCCCCACTGATTATGCAGTCCAATCCCCACTTTACTTTACTGTTTGTGCTGGACTTGAACTTACTTGAATTAAACGGCAATGTCTATTAAACTAGACCTCCTACAGATTAAGTAATCCAATCCCCACTTTCCAACAGTTCAGGTGAAAAACATTGTCCCTCTGTCAGAGTGAACTTACCCTTTGGTTGCAGGTGCCCCTCAGGTGATTCCTCCACAGGAATTCCTCTCCTACAGCTTCTGGTGCTGCAGCACAACTTGAAATAGGCAGCTTCTTCCTTAGCCGAAACCAGGAGGGTTGTCCCTGGAAAACAGGCAAACCTTCCCCCCCCCATCGCCTCAGGGATGGGGTCCTTGGACCAGTAACAGCAGTCTCCACCACTTCAACAATCAGCTTCTGTGTTCCTCTTACAGTGGAAACACACACCTCCCTTATAGTAGCTCTAAAACAGAGCTTAAAGCTCTGAGAGGCTGCACACAGACAGCTGTGCTACTCTCTCTGTCCAAGACTGTACACAGACTCTGTTCAAATTCCCCATTCTATCCTAACTTTCAACTGCAGCATTCCAGTGTGGCTCATGCAGCTGCTAGAGTTCTATGGTGATGTCATCCCTCAGTCTCAGCTGAGACTGAGAACAGAGTGAGACAGTGTGAAATCCATTTAACTGGAGTTTCACAAGCTGCCTTCCCTGCCTACCACTAGGTCTTACTAGGATTCTAGTAACCCTGGGTAACAGGGGAGTTACAAACAAAATATAAAACTACATTTTCAATGAATGAAAAGAACATGAAATTCCAGAAAAATGAAAATTCAAAAAATTAAAAAAGAACTTCATAGGGCTTTAGTTATAAGTAGCCTTCCCTGGTGTGCAGTGGTACCCTCTCTCTCTACCAGTACTATGACAGCACGTTGGAGGACTGGAAGCTAGTTTTTTTTTTTGTCAGAGACTAAAAGTTGAGACTGCACCCCATGCTTAAATGTACTTCACATCACCCCCAGGGTAGTGAAGGTGAGAACCACTTGAACACCTTTAGTAATAAAAACATTACAAACATTAAGATAGTTTATAACGGGAATGTCAAAAACATTTTATTAAGCAACCTGAACATAAAAAGTACTCTGTTGCTGGGGAGAGGGATGATCTACAACAATGGCCAGTCACAGTAGAACCAGGGAAGGGGAAACACTACAGAAATCTGAATTTTGGCCAGAGCCACAGGTGTCACAGTGCAGGGAATGGAGACAGGAGGGGAGAGGACAAGTGTTAGCAACACTAAAATACCCTGAAAAAAAAATATGTGCACTAAAACATTATTTGCGTGGCATAGGAAACAGCAAATAAGAGGTCATCCTAACTTTCAGTGTCTTACATGCACACTGAGAGGGCTAAAAATGTTTTGTGGATAACATGGTACTGTACGTCAGGTACATTTACTACAGAAGATTAACAATAACATAAGCATAACTTTTAGCAAAATATATAAACACTTACATGAAGAACACTAAATGAATAACAGGTAAACAATTATGGTTGTTTGGATATCTCATAATCCAATATGAGTTGGGATAGTTTATTTTATTTATTTATTTATTTATTCAAGTCTTGGATTACAGACCTTAGTATAATCCATATCCAAATCCAACATCTGATGCTAGTGTCAGATGCCCTTGGATAAGGATTCAGATATCCTTAAATCTGACTACCTTAACAATGATCCCCCACCCTGCAATTATTAGGCCCCAGACCTCATTGTCTCAACCCAAACCACCCTGTAAGCCACAATCACTCTCCTCCCCCCAAGCCCAATGACAGCATTGTTAAATAGTCATTATAACACTAGTCTCTTACGCTTATAATAAAATATTACCAGCAATAACAGTTAACAAACCAGTCCCAACCTTAAATAGTAGCTGCCTGACACCCTGCAACAAGCTGCAATCTCTGTCCCCCAATTCAATAAATAACCCCCTTCCCAACACACGCACAAGTCCCCACCTCCCACCTTCCCCTAAAGCACCCAAAGTAGTGAGGACAAAGATTATTAACTATAGTGGGTTGCACAGCAGAGCGGTTTGTTCTCTTCTTTATTCCAGTATGTAAGAATATAATGGTGTCCACCTATAGTAGCAATATCTGATTGGCCAACAGTCAGTCAATCATGTTACTATTATAGGTGAAAGTCATTTCATTTATACCTACCAGAGTGAAGAAGAGTGCCAGCCACTCCACCATGGGACCAGCTATTGTTAATTATGATCTTTGTCCTCCCTACTTTGGATGCTATGGGGGGAGTGACTTGGAGGGCTAGTAAGTGTGTTGGGAGGGGGGTTCTTTATTTAATTGTGGGGATGGAGCATGTGGTTTGTTGCAGGGTGGGGGTAGTAGCTACAATTTAGTGGGGGTACAGTTTCTTAAGATTTTATTGCTGGAAATGGTGTGCTTGAGGAGAGGGAGTTTGTGGGTAACAGGTTGGTTTGGGCTGGGGGTTTAATAATATAAGGGGTAGGAACTGTACAGGGTGGAGGGAGTTTATAAGCTCAGGATTTCAGATTTTCAGCAGCTTTATCCAAAAAGCTGAAATACTAAATTTTTGCTGTTGAAGTATCCATTTTTTTGAAATAGATATCCAGACAACCCAACAAACAACTCATGAAAACTGCCAATCTGGAAACAACATCCCTGTGGAGAAAACAATATATGCAGTACCATTTCATGAAATGTTTTTGCATAAAGATAGGTACATTGAGACATTTGCTTCGTAAGAACAGTTTAACACAGATATTTAGCAATACCATGGACAATACAACTATTATAGTCCCAAGAAAACATTGAGTTGGGTGCATAAAAGTTCAAGACTTACACCGACTTTTCTGGTCGGTAGGAATGGTACTGTGAATTGCCTACACCAGTTCCTGACATGAAGGAGTAAAGTCTGCAAAAGCAATCCAGGAGTTTTTTTAAACTGTCAAAGTCACACCATTTGACTCTATTAGGTCCACGATCCATTTGCAAATGTGTTTTGTAGAATCGTCTCAATCTGGTATACAGGAGCGTGCACAAGAGAGTGTAGAGGAAGCAATACAAGAAGTTCCTTTGAGTTAAGGTCTGGTGCAACAGAGTCCATCTGGAGAGAGTCAGAAGAGAGAGGATATGAAAGACCTGGTTGCAGTTATTCAGGAGGAAGTTGTTGCCAACATGATGAGCAGGCTCAAGTGCAGTTTCACTGCTGGGTGAACTGGGCTCATCGGGGAGGATGTTGCTCAGATACCCGTCCTTTAGATGTCAGCTGTGGGCTTTGTTTAGCACAAGCTTGCTATCTGCCTTGCACAGCAGATAAATGTGAACTGGAAAAAGCTTTTCCACTATGTAAAATGTACCAATCTAAGGATGAAGCAATTTCCTTGTGGTTCCTGCAACTAGGACAGCTCAAGACAAGTAGAGTCCCCCGCATAAACCCATGAGATGTGGCGGAAGACATTTTTTACACTGCAGATTTTGCCTGTGAATATGTCTGGCATGTTGAAGATGTTCCTGTACAAGGATTGCATATGAGGATGCTGAGTTTGAAACCTCTAGCAGTGAGAGATCCATATCTATTAATTCTTGAATGGTATCCATTGCACAAGAATAATGGGGTGTACTCTGTATTATGGATGCAAGACTTTTGTTGTAGACAACTCAAACAAAAGAAACAAAGTGGTCCCAAGTGTTGTGGGCTTTATCCAGGTACTTGGAGACAATGCCATTTTATATGTTTTGCAAGTCCATCAAGCAGGTGCAGGTTTACAGTTTCAGTATTTCATTCACCTAGTGAGGCTGTCAACCTGCACATACTAGATAGACTTGAACATTTTGAATAAACGCACTACTCGACAAGCATATAACTAAGTATGCCTGTCTACAGTACTTCAGGGAGGAACATACAAATGTGCCAGCAAACACAGACCACCTGGTCTATCTAAGTCTGCTCGAGTGTGCAGCCAATACCCCTAGTTTCCAGCTGCCCCATCCCCCCTCCTTTTTGTCATCCTACTGCCACCCCCCACCCTCACTCTCCCCTGTTCCCCTGCCCCATGCCCTTTTGAAGCTGTTCCAGATTTACATGATACCACCCATTCTGCTGGGCATTCCAATTTGCTACTACCTCTCTTGGAAATAGTGTCTCCTCATTTCCTTCCTAAATCTTCCCTCCATTCTAGCCCATGCCCCTGGTGACCCTCCCCTCCTTAATTTAAAGACCCCATCTGCCCCATCCTTATTGATGAGGAGAGCACTCTTGCTGTATGGCAGGATTGTTATTCCAGGCATCTACTACTCTTTCAGTAAAGTAGTACTTCCTCACATCTCTCTTTAATTTCCCCCCTACAGCTTCATCGCATGCCCTCTGGTCCTGGTGCACTTCCTTTTTTAAAAAAGACTCCACTCCTGCACTCTGTTCACCCCTGTGCAGTACTTGTAGGTATCTATCATGTTCCCTCTCACTCTCCTCTCTTCCAGGGTGTACATGTTCAGATCCTTCATTCTCTCCTCATAGGGCTTTTGGTGCAACCCTGCACCATTTTAGTTGCTTTCCGCTGGACTGCCTCCACTCTATTTTCTTTCTGGTAGGGCCTCCAGAACTGAACACAGTACTCCAGGTGTGGGTCTCACCAGTGAGCAATATAGTGGGAACACCACTGCTCTCCTCCTGCTGGAGATACCTCTACCAAAGCATCCCAGCGTTGCACTGGACCCTACCCACTGCTTTGTGCGAGTCTTTTTTTCTTAAGGGTCTCTTTGTGGTCTTTGGTATTCATGATTGTGGAAAAAGGAGAACTGGGCATTTGGTGCAGTGGCACCTGGAGGGAGCTGCTGTTGTGTCCCTGAATGCAAAGAGAGATGTTAGGCAAGTGTGTGAGGCAGTAGGGAGCCTGAGAGAGCAGTGGATGGTTGCACTGAAATCAGGATGAACTGGAGAAATGAATTACAGGTAGATGCTACAAGATGAGTACAGCTGAGGGGCAGGCAATTTTACCAATTGCATTTGTTACCGAGTTCTGTGCCATCAACTTCTCATATGTGGTCTCCAGGGCAATGGAAAGCCCTAATTTTACTGTCTTTTTTCATTTTTACTGTCCTCATTTCTCTGTAATGCAGGGGGAGTTGCTAATAACAGCATTATATTTTTCAAACATGACTAGATTGCTGGTGGCTGGGGTCCAGGTTTTAACTCTGCTGGACTAGGGAGGGATACTGGGTGCCTAGTAATGCACTGAGCAGTTGGGGACTGGTGCATGCTGTCAGTATAGGACTAGGGCAGGAAAAGGACTGCATTTTCCACCATGTGAAACATTTTGGTGTTTGCCTACCACTAGAACACTTGCCTTCTCTTTAGTTGAGCCATGCACACCTCTTTCTGCATCTGCAGACTTTATCTTGTTGAACCTGGATGGACAAACTTTATTTTCAATAACAGGGAACTACTGCACACCATGCAACACTTCCTCAGATTGCTGAGGCTTCCTAGTGACCCTGGCATAAATGGCACTGCCAGGTAGTGAAACAATTTACAACAGTAGTGTTCTATCTGCTCTTAAAGGGGTGGCAGCTGACAGTTAAGGTACCCCTCTATCTCCCCAGTGCTATGTAACATTCCCTGGTGTTCAACAGTAACACTCTTCCTTTCCCTTGTACCATGAACCATTCCTTGCTGTTGGCCAGTGGTACCCCTTCCCTTTTCCCAGCCACACGTAGCCTTCCTGGTGTCCAGTGGTGCCCTTTTCTCCCACTGGTCACAAGTAGCCTTTCTCAGTGTGCAGTGATACCTCCTCTTTCTCCCCAGTCCTGTGACAGAATACTAGAGGACTGGACGTTGATATTTTCATCAGGACTGAAAGTTGAGATGGTTGTTATGGGACCAAAAATCAAGGTTGCCATTGGGGAAACAAAAGCTGTGATTGTCATTGGAGGCATCAGAAGCCAAGATTGGCATTGGAGGGGTCAGGAGTTGAGACTGCTATTGGGAGACTGAAAGCTAAGAGTACTAATTGGGGGACTGGGAGATGAGATTGCCACTGGGGGACTGGAACATGAGACTGCCACTGGGGGACTGGGAGCTGAGACTGTCACTGAGGGACCAGATGTTGAGATTGCCACTGGGGGACCAGGATCTAAACCGCCTTTGGAAGACAGGGAGCCGAGATTGTCTTTGGGGGACCAGTAGCTAAAATTGCCATTGGAGGACTAGGAGCTGAAACTGCCATTGGGGGAGTGGAAGCTGTCACTGCCTTTGGGGGAACCAGAATCTGAGACTGTAATTGGGAGAATGGGAGCTGAGATTGCCATTGGAGTACCAAAAAGAGAGATTGCATCCAGGGGACAAGGAGCTGATATTACCAATAGGTTCTAAAAGTAAATGTGCTCCAAAATGAATCACAACACCACAAATTTAACAACAAATTAGTTGTTTTTAATAATCCACCAGTGTGAGCCCAATAGAAGACCAAGAGCTGGGACTGTCATTGGGGGACTGGAAGCTGAGATTGCCTATAGAGGACTGAGAGCTGAGATTGCCACTGAGGGACTGGGAGCTTTATTTCTTTTGGGGGACAGGAGCTGACATTGTGACTGAGGGACCAGAAGCTGAGATTGCCACTGGGGGACCATGATCCTGGGCTGCCTATAAAGGACCAGGAACTGAAACTGACACCTAGAGACTGAGAGATGAGATTGCTTTTGGAGGATGAGTAGCTGAGACTACCTTTGAGGGACCAGGAGCTGAGATTGCCATTGGTGGACTGAAAACTAAGCTTGCCATTGGGGGACTGGAAGCAGCAATTGCCACTGGGGGACTAGGGACTGAGACTGTTTGAAAAGGACCTGAAGCTGAGATTGCCACTGAGTGACTGAGAGCTGAGATTGCCATTGGGGGAGACAATTATGAGATTGCCTTTGGGGGGACCACAAGGTAAGAAGAATAATAATAATCAGCATTTATATAGTACTTTTCATACATAGCGTATCCCAAAGCACCTTACAAACAATGCTAGACTAGTAGTGATGTGACCGAATGTGTAGTGATGGCCATATCGCACATCAACACCCACACAGCCTGAACAATTGAATGAGCCAGTTTATGGGAAGGGATATGGTAAGGACCATAGAAGAGGGTTATTTAAAGGGCTCCTGATGTGATAGTGTTGCCTATGGGGGCAATGCCTCCCCCTCCCCCGACACACACAATTTTTAGGCACATTTCACTTTGAATTTCATATAGATTATGATATCAAGAGTAGACACACAGGTGAAGCAGATAATGGCTAATGGCTAGGGATCCTGTTTTCAAGTAATTGAGGGCCAATATTATGAAAAAAGGAGAGTCGGATACAGAGAGTATGATAAATATAAGCTGCCATGTGTTTTAGAGTTGTGTTTGGAAGTTTCTCTTGTGATGTCATTGGCTCTTGGAGGATTCCAGTTTTAAATGGAAAAGTTTGTAGTGCCAAAAAATAGCAGGCAGGAAAGTTTTGTAAGGTTATACCTTAGTACTTTTTAGTTCTGAAGTATTTTTCTTTTTCTACATGGTCTTAGCTGTTGTCTACCTACAGTAATGCCAGCCAGAATGCAATGCAGTAATTATCACAAAATATTTGCAGTACACTGTAGGGAACAGTGTAATTCATTGGTAATTAAGCCTAGCACTGCACCAGTGCAACCCCACATTGCCCTGCGGTGGAATATTGAGAAGGCTGCCTGGTGCAGTGCAAATCCAGATGTGCCAGGGTGCAATGACAATGTATGCGGTGCAGATGCAGGGGGCGTGCCCATGCATTTGCGGCACATCCCGATATTCAGCCCGGGATGTGCGGCGCATATGCCAGTGCACACCTCAACACTGCGCCACATAGGGAGGCTCAAAGTTGAGCCCATGCAAGTAGGAGCAAAGCTCCAGCCACCCACAGGTGGGCTGCTGTATTGCAGGGTGCAACACAGCAGCCCAGCCCTGGGTGGCCACCCGCCTGCCCAGAACACTGTCTGCAAGCACGCACAACTCTGGTGGTCTAGTGGACCCTCCCGCCCATAGCCACGATCATGTGGTATATGTACATAATGCTATCTCTGGTAGTCTAGTAGCCCCCCCCAGTCCCTGATGAGTATGTAACATGACCATCCCTGGTGGTCTAGTGGTCCCCCTCCCACCCAAGTCCCCAATAAATGTCATTCTGATGTCCTTGGTGGTCTAGTGGAATCACCCCCACCCATTGCCTGATCGTAGTAAAATCCTGTATTGTAATACCCTGGTGATCAATGGCACCCCACCCACCACCCACAAAGACCCCTTACCCACCCGCTCCCCCATCATCGGTGGGTGGCTGCATCCCCGCACACCACCAAGCCAACCACTGAATGACAGGTACAGAGTACTATAAGCCCATTGTCCCCAGTGTGTGATTAACAGCAGAAGGATACTGTACTAGACAGTTTCAAATCTGTGAATGACTCCATTCACATTTTGGGACTGTCTAGTACAGTATGTCTTGCAAAGTCCATTGGTCCACACTGGGGACCAATGGGCTTACAAACCTTACTAAACTTGTCATTTGGTGGCGGCCGGGCTGTGTGCAGGTGAGATGCAGCCCCCCCAATGATGGGGGAGTGGGGTGGGTGGGGTTCTGCGTGGGTGGGGTGGGGGGTGCCATTGGATCACCAGGGCATTCCGATACGGGATTGTACCGCAGTCACAGCAATGAGCAGGGGGGATTCCACTAGACCACCAGGAACATCAGAATGCCATTCATCAGGGAATCTGGGACTCGGGTGGAAGGGGGGACCACTAGACCACCAGGGATGGTCATGTTACATACTCATCAACAAACTAGAAGAATGGTCTGGAGAGTGGTAGCTGAGATTTAACACAAAAAAGTGCAAGGTCATGCACATAGGAAAGAAAAATCCAAGAAAGGAGTATTACCTAGGAGCCGAAAGACTGGTGGCCTCAAACCAGGAATGAGATCTGGGAATCATAATCTCATATGACTTGAAGGTTAGTAAGCAGTGTGAGAAGGCAACATTGAAGGTCAACAGAATGCTGAGCTGCACTGGGAGGAGAATCACAAGCAGGAGGTGAGAGGTGGTACTACCACTGTATAGATCGCTAGTCAGGCCTCACCTGGAATATGGAGTCCAGTTCTGGAGGTCTCATCTCAGGAAGGACAGTGACAGGGTGGAAACAGTACAGAGAAAGGCAACAAAAATGATCCAGGGTCTGCAGTATATGTATGTCCTATGAGGAAAGAATTAGGGATCTGAATATGTTCTCCCTGGAGCACAGAAGAGAGAGAGAGAGAGAGGACATGATTGAAACATTCAAGTATGTAAAAGGCATTAACAAAGTACAGGCACAGGAACTTTTTCACTTCAAGAAGGGCTCCACAACCAGGGGACATCACCTCAGGCTGCAAGGAGAGAGGTTTTCTACCAACACCAGGAAATTGTTCTTCACAGAAAGAGTGGTGGATGCCTGAAACAGCCTGCCCTAAGAGGTTGTGGGTGTCAACACTGTGGGGGATTCAAGAATGCATGGGATAGACACAAGGTTACCCTGATCATAACAGAGTGTCAAAATAGGTGTAAAACAGATGGGCAGACTAGATGGACCTAGCGGTCTCCTTCTGCCATCAGCTTCTGTTTCTATGTTTCATAGAGTGCAAAGGTCTAAATAAGCAAACCGTTTCAAATGAAACAATGAAACAAGCTGCTCTGAAATATATATATATATATATATATATATATATATATATACACACTGTATATATATATTTATATATTTTTTCTTTCATCCTTTATTCACCTTTCCTTCAGGTAGCTCAATCCACTGGCTACTCCCAGCACCATCACCCACCATCCCAGAACTTACTCCCTACCTCTTGAACCTCCATGGGTGGGTCAGTACCTTGAAAGGTGGCATGGAGCCTGCAAGGTATGCTGCCATCATTCTGCCACCCAAGCTGTTTTCCCCAGAGCTTTTCACCCAGTCTGGAAACTGTGCTGCAGTGAGCACATACTGCAAGAAGACAAAGTACGCCTCAGGGATCTGCCCCCCTCCACCCATGAACTAGCTGATCCACTACCTAGCCACCATTAGGTGGTGGTTGAGCAGTGATACACACTGTTCCCCCTCCAGGAAGAAGGACAGCTGTTGAGGGGAAGTTTGATCCTCTTTCCCCTGGCTAGGCCCCAAGTGGCTTGAGTTTGTTCCCGATGTCAGTGCGGCAAGCAGCAAGGCCCCTGCCTCAGCTCATCATATCTGGGCCAGCTTATGCTCATAAAATATTTGACCATAAAATTAACAGAGGTACAACAGTTTAGGGTTCAGTACCATTAGCTGACTTAAAAGATAACTTTTTAGTCCCTTTTTAAATAGAATGGCAAGAAATTCCAAATTGTCAAGGCCACCATTCAGATTGTTCTATTGTCAGCATACTTGTTCAATCTGCTGTTTTAGGTCTGTCCTACTGTACTATGTGCTGTGCACTGCATGTTGTCTTTTCTTGATCCCCAACCCTTGTCTGGTCAGGTCCATAATGCTATTTCTAAGTCAAAGAAAATTGACATACTTTTTATGTTGATTGCGCGCATGCGCAAGAAACATGTTGCGACAGGTTTGTACAGAAGCAGGCTGTGGAGGCGCGGCACTGTTGTGGCCAATGCCCCCACAGCCTGCAGATGCTTGCCCCGATTCCCCCAATGCTGTTGCACGCTGCTGCTGACACTAGTTCAGCCAGCGTGCCACAACTTTAAAAAAAAACAGCCGCTGCAATCAGGGTCTGCCTCGTCATTGCAGCGTCAGTCATCCGCTGCAATGAGGGAGCAATGAACATAGCGGTGGCTTGCCACCATGTTCACAAACAATATACCCGTTCCCTCCACCATGTTTACTTGCCGACAGGGGGCCCCAATCCGCGTCGGCATTGTGTGCCCCCCCCGGTTTTGTTCCTGCCGACGGGGTGCCCAATCCCCATCAGCTGTAGTGGCCCCGCTTTTTGTTTTGTTGCCGATGGGGGAGCCCACACCCCATCAGCATTCTGTCACCCCCACCCACCCCCTTTTTGTTCTTGCCAATGGGGGTGCCCAATCCCCGTCAGCATAACGATACCCCAGCCCCCGCCCCTTGGCCGACGGGGGTGCCCAATCCCCTCGTCAGCTACTTATGCTCCCAAATGAGTAACCCACTGGTGGAACACTGGAAGCCCACCCCAGTGTGCCAGAGGCCCCTGCAAAGTCGAAAACGGTCCCACAACATCCGTTTTTATTTTGTTGTTGTTTGTACCTGGAAAGCAGGAAACCATCCCTCAGCGCTCGCCCTGCCTCCCACCCGCACCCACCCACTGCACTCCTGCCTCCCCACCCCATACTTACCTGATGAGCTCAACATGACAATCTTGGTGGACCGGGAACACGTCTGCACTCTTCAAAGCTGACCACGAACTGACGAAATGCCCGGTAAGCTGTATAATGTAATAGATAAGGGTTTTTCAACTTTACTGACATATCCGGGCATTTTGAATTTTTCACCAAATTTTCAACATGGGGTTTTTGGGGCCCCTCCTCATGAATTCTTGAACTGTCATGGCGTTAATCGGGCCGGAAAGGTGATTTTGCGGTCACTGCATGGAATCACCTTGCGGGACCGGTTAACGAAACGACAGTGCCAGTATTCATGAGGAGGCTCATAAAAGCCTATGTTACACAAATTTGGTGAAAAATCAAAATTACTGTTTCTGAGCATGCGCTGTACGCAGCTGCTCACTAAACTCACAACTTGTGAATTTGCAATATTTTCATGCCATATTTGCAACATTGGCATTTTGCCACACCTCCTTGTGAACAGTACAGCTGTCATTGTTCACATACTGGTGGAACTGTGTTTTCGCACTTCCGGCGCAGAATAGCGCGGTCGCTGCAGGAAATCAGTGTTTGGGACAGATTAAAAAAATGACAGTGACACTGTTCATGAGTAGAGGTCCTGAAATGGCTATGTTGAAAATTTGATAATGATACTCCATAAAATGACTGTGGTACGAGCGTGCGCTGTGCAGTTTGCACACACGCTCGTAAGTTCGCAAATTTATAATATTTTCACTCTAGATTGCCAACATTTCCATTTTCCCACACCTACTTGTGAATAGTAAAGCTGTCATTTTTCCCATTCTGACCAAAATGTGTTTTCGCACTTCCGGCGCAGAATAGAGCGGCTGCTGTGGGAAATCACTGTCCGGGACAGATTAAGAAAATGAGAGTGATACTGTTCATGAGCAGAGGTCCTAAAATGCCTATGTTAAAAATCTGGTGATAATAACCCATCAAATGATTGTGTTATAAGTGTGCATTGCATACTTTCCACGCACCCTTGTAACTTCGCAGATTTGTCATATTGCCACGCCACATTTTCACCAGTGGACTTTTTCCACACCTCCTTATGAGCAGCACAGCTGTCATTTTCCACATCCTGACCAAAATGTGTTTTCACAGTTCCAGCGCAGAATAACGCAGTCACTGTGGGAAATCACTGATCGGGACAGATTAAGAAAATGACAGTGGCACTGTTCATGAGCAGAGGTCCTAAAATGCCTATGCTGAAAATTGGGTGACGAAACTCCATGACATGACTGTGTTACAAGCGTGCATTGACCTGTTTCCACACACCCTTGTAACTTCGCAATATTGTGATAGTTTCACCCCACATTTTCAACAGTGGCATTTTTCCACACCTCCTTATGAACAGTACAGCTGCCATGTTTCACATCATGGCTACAATGTGTTTTTGCACTCCTGCCACAGAATAGCACGGTCGCTGTGGGAAATCACTGTGTGGGACACATTAAGATCGAACGAGTGAGAGGGGGGAGTGACCGCGCTCAACTGAGGTCTGTCAGAACTGCTACGGATTTGTTCGTGGGCAGAGAAAGGGCCCAATGCAAGAGCCCAGTACAAAAGGGCAGCCTGCAGCACTGGGAGAAACAGAATGAGAGAGCGAGTGAGGGAGGGGCAGTGAGCGAACTCACCGGAGCTCTTTCAGGACTGCTGTGGATTTCTTTGTGGGCAGAAAAAGGCATCAATGCAGGCAGGGGCCCAGCACAAAAGGCCAGCCTGCAGCAGTGGGAGAAACAGTACGAGTGACTGAGACAGGGGGACTGAGTGAGCTCAACGGAGCTCCATCAGGACTGCTGCAGATTTCTTTGTGGACAGAAAAAGGTGCCAATGCAGGCAGGAGTCCCGTACAAAAGGGCCGCTTGCAGCGCCAGGACAAACAGAATGAGCATGTGAGAGAGGAAGACTGAGCGACCTCAACACAGCTCTATCAGGACAGCTGCGGATTTGTTTGTGGGCAGACAAAGGTGCCAGTGCATACAGAGGCCCAGTACAAATGGGCAGCCTGCACTGGCGGGGAAACCAGAATGAGTGAGTGACAGAGGGGTAGTGAGGGAGCTCAACAGAGCTGTATTGTAAGTACTGCAAATTTCTTTGTGAGCAGAAGAAGGCAGTAACACAGGCAGGAGTCCAATGAAAAGGGCAGCCTGCAGTGCCGGCAGAAACGGAATGAGTGAGTGAGACAAGGGGACTGCATGAGTGAGCTAAACAAAGCTTTGTCGGGACTGCTGCAGATGTCTTTGTGGGCAGACAAAGGCGCCAACAGAGGCAGGAGCCCAGTACAAAAGGGCAACCTACAGCGCCAGGACAGACAGAAAGAGTGAGTGACACAGGGGGAGTGCGCGACCTTAACGGAGCTCTGTCGTGACTGCTGCGGATTTCTTTGTTGGCAGGAAAAGGTGCCACTGCAGGCAGGAGCCCAGTACAAAAGGCCACGCTGCAGCGCTGGCAGAAATGGAAAGAGTGAGTGAGAGAGGGGGAGTCAGCAGGCTCAACAGACCTGTGTCGGGACTGCTGCAGAGTTCTTTGTGGGCAGAAAAGCCCCCAACAGAGGCAGGAGCCCAGTACAAAAGGGCAGCCTGCTGCACCAAGAGAAACAGAATGCACGACTGAGAGAGGGCGACTGACCCACCTCAATGGACTTCTGTCGTGACAGCTGCAGAACTCTTAGTGGCCAGAACAAGGTGCCAATGCATGCAGGAGCATAGTACAAAATAGTAGCCTGCAGCACCGGATGAAACAGACTGAGCGACTGACAGAGGGCCAGTCAGCATGGTCAACACACCAACGCAATCAACACTCGGCATTGACAAATGCTTGTTTGCAGAATAAAAATATTAAAACACTTGAAAACATAGAGTACTTAAGTTCTAATAGACCTTGTACCACTTACAGCAATTGAAAGTTGCAGATGTTTGGAATAATTTTCAGTTAAAAGACAGGATTATATTTTTTTGTCTGGGTTCACTACACCTGCTTTAAAACAATTCAGATTTTAACAAACTCCTCTCATTAAAAACATTGAAATATAATTGGATTCAAAACAAAGCAATCTGGCAATACTGAAAATGCATACTCGGTGGTGACTCAGGACTAAACAGGCATGGAGACTTGAATTCCTCTTTCACATCCAAGTGGATGTTTTAACTTTATAGTAAATGCCCAACAGGAGACATTAAAATTATCATTTTATTTTCAATGAAGTGATGCACTACCCATACCCCCATGTGTACATTCCCTAGCTGACCTGGAAACCTGATGTGGAAGTACTACTTTCTAACACTAAATAAGTATGCCTTGTGGGCTTCTACCCCCCCCCCCCAATAATGCCCCAAATCAATTTCTTTGTGGTGTTCCTTGAATCAATAAGTTACAGTCATAAGTTACTAATTCTGGCAATTTTAATCTTCCTTGGCATAATCCTTGTAGTACCCAGCAATTAGTTCATCTTTCTTTGGATCTCAGTTTGACCCAACTGTTTTTGGATTCAACTAGGATAAAGTCAGCTAGTTCTGCTAAATCCATTTCGGTAGATTTCTCAATTTGACCCAACTATTTATGGATTCAACTAAGACAAAGCCAGCTGATTCTGCTACATCTATTTTACTAGATGTATTAATTACTAACAGATCTGACTGCTTCACTTGATCTGGTGTATGACTTGATACTTTTAATAATCACCATGAGATATATTGCATGAGAAACAAGATTAAAACATCTGCAGCACCTTGAACCATCACTTAGATCCTTCTGTGGTTCCAATTATTTGTAGTTGATGTCTGATCTAGAATTTGTACCCTGGGAGTTAAGTAAGCAATAAGACATGACGAGGTGTGGCTTATGGCCTGATAAGAGCATGCCCCAGGTGTGTTATGTGGCATGAGGAACTTATACCAAGTGACTTTAGCACCTGGGAAGTGTTCTTACCAGGCCATAACCCACACTTCGGAGTGTCTTATTGTGCTTATAAAATGGGCTCCCTGTGAAGAAGTGAATTTAAAAAATGGACATACAAAGTGTAAATAAATACAGTAAAAAACTGTGATAAGTAGAAAAAAAAAAGTAGTCCTAGTCATTGTCTTGGAGTGGGGCTCTCTAATAAAAATTCACTAGAGGAGGAGATTGGTGTCTGTCTGTGTGTCTACTCCCCAGCTACCCAAAGACTCAAAATCATGTATTTTTTTTCCTTTTTTTTCATATTTGTTACTTTGCCAATGCCCACCTGTTTCAGTGATAGTGGACGGGAGTGGCCATGTACCTTATTTACTTGTGTGTTTAGTGTGATATTTGTCTCCCCCCCCCCGCGCCCAATACACAAACCATTTTTTAGTTGTAGTTTTTTTTCAACCTTTATTTCCATCACTTTTTTTGTTTTATTTTTGTTAAATGGCTAGGTTGAGTGGCAGCGAGTGTGTCTCACCAGCTGCCACAGTCAGTACCTTCCTGCGTTTGCGGTTCTGAAATGGCAATGGTCTGTGAGGTAGAAAAACAAACGCTTTTCAGTTTTGAGTTGACAGTAATCGTAGAGAGTAATGTGATGCATTTTTGTTTTGTTTCTTGACTGTTGCTGCCCTTAGAGAGGATGCGGGGTGGTGTGCAGGTTCCAGAGATGCTGGCAATGGTCACTGTGTGCTGGGAGGTACTGGGCAACTACAGCGAGAGCAGGAGCTGTGACGAGGAACGGCCAGTGAGTAAAGCAAAATGTTGAAAGGAGTGAATGTTTACGGCTTGCATAGAACGGGAGTTTTCATGCACTCACTGGCTTTCCTCTGCTTTCACTGCAGGTGTCACTGCTCTCTCCCTGCAACAATACTGCATGTTACTGGTTATGGGAGGCTGGAACGAACTGGCTTGAGGATTGCACACTGATACACTGCTAAGTAGGGTTGCCACCTTTGAATCGGACAAATACCTGACTGATAAGCTCCGCCCCCAACTGACCGAAGCCCCACCCCTTTGTTTCTGGCCACACCCCTTTTCTCCTTCGTGTCACATGGCCTGACTGTCAAATTTAAGGCACAGTCACCTATGCTGTGGTGCCGGGTGTGTTGTTACAAAAAGCAATGCCTAATTGGTCTCTTACTTGGGTGGGGTACTTCAAGTGAATATAATCACACTGATTTAATAACACCTGCACACACTGATAATTAAATGTGCAAACTTTATTATTACAAGCAATAAAATTGTGCAAAACTGTGCAAACTGCATACATAACATTACATGAGGTGAATAATATGCATTAATTAATTACAAAGAGTATTTATATGTAAAAAGAACACAAGGACACTGCACAGACAATAAAAATGAGCAAACTTTCTTTACTAAATAGCAATCAAAACTATGCAAACAAGGCTTCAACAAATTAAACATCTCAGCTGTCATCTCTGGTTCAGAAGGTCACACTACTTTATATTTAAAAGTGTACTTTTCGTTTGACTTTGCAGCCTCAAGAAGCTTGTTGTTTGTTTTAACAAAGGCATGGAATTGGGTGCATGTGAAGCTATAATTTAATTTTACTTGTAATTCAGCTTTCACCAAGGGCACTAGCATTCTGTTTCTTTGATCAGTCCATGCATTGCCCATGAGTGAAAAACACGCTCCACAAAGCTGTTACTGGCAGGGATAGACAACACAAACTGAACAGCTTTGTAAAGTGTCCGGCACTCAGGCGCTTTATTGAAAAAGGCCACCCATCGATCACTGACAGATTTCTCCATCATTTCTATTAAAAAAGGCAATGCTGCAGTCAGTGTGCTGTAATCTGAGTAGAGTCCATCCATGTCAAGTTCTTTTTGCAGCTTCAATGTCTCTACAGATTTATACAGTTCATCCCAGGTAACTTGACGTTGCAAAGAGAATAGTTGCATTGCCTTGAAAGGACTATTTTCAAAATCAAACCATTTATTTAGATAGGCTAGTGCACGGACATAAAACCCACTACAGTCTTCTGACACTCTTTCCCTGACAGTTGAGGGAAAGTCCTTTACAGCAGATGACACCTTAAAACCAAAGAACATGTCATCAAGTCTTTTTTGAAGTTCATTGCGCAGATTATGCATTACACAATACACTTCTGGAGCAGTCAGGCTATTGCTCTCAAGCTTGGCAATGGACTTATGGAACAGCTAGAACGAATGCATAAAATGCAGGTAGCACTCTGCCTCTGACGCAGCATCTTTATCACTGTATCCATCTTCATCAGCTTCAACAAATTTCCATATCAGGGGTGGCATTCATCTGGTCCCTGACTTATGAAATAACTTTTATAGCTGGCCAACATTCCACAAGCCTTGCCACTGCAGGAAGGAATGACAGCCACCTGGTTATTACATGCTGCAGAATCTCCTTCCAGTCCTGGTCAACAAAGCGAACATCTCTTTCAGCTGTGCAACTTTCTTGGCAGAAGATGAAAATTCACTGTAGATTTTAACACTAAAGTTTCTACATCAAATCGTGCAAGGGCCTTGCTTGCATTCCTTGCACAATTGTGTAGCACATGGCATAAGCAGTTGGCAGAGATGATGTGTGCACTTCTGTTTTAAACTGCTTAAACACAGAGCGGTGCTTGCTATAATTAACTGAAGCATTGTCTGCAGCATAACTTGACAGGTTTTGCAGTTGCAATCCTTTCTGATGAAGACAGTCCTTAATTTGATTAAATATGGCTTCAGAAGTCTCTGCTGGTCCTCATAGAAGTCCAGGAGTTTCTGCTGAATTCCATGCTTTTCGTGAAAGTACTGAATAACCACAGGAAACATTTTCTTGTTGCCCTTATTAGAGGCGCCTGAAGCTGCAGAAAAATAGGATGTGCCCAGGTCATGTAAGAGAAGTTCCTCTGAATACGGGCGCCAACACATTGGTGACTATGCACTTGCTTTGGTCTTCCCACAGCTCAGTTTGGATGCAATGGCAGAGTTCGAATAAATGGTCTGTGCCAGTTTGCTTCCACAGTCCATGGATAAATAGGAGTGGTTGTGCTTCACCCATGGTACACTGATGTTACCTCCGCTGCAGTAATCTTCAAGCTCTCACTTGTTGTGGTCCGTGGCTGCATAAACTTGGTCATAAATAAATTCTCCTTCTGAGTCTGCAGGCTTTGCTGGTGCTTCTCTGACTTTTGATGAGTCTTCAAAGCCTTTTCACCATCCCATTTCACTGTAAAGACAGTGCCACAGGATGCACATTTTGCCACTCCTTCTAGGCCTGGTACTGACCGCACCCACGAATAGTTCTGCTCCCAGGCTTTATTATAATTGCAGAACCCTTGGCTTTCTTTGCTGGGCTCCCACTGGTGGCATGGCTTTGTGGCTCTGAAGGCCGTGCTCTCTTTCCAAAAGTATTCATCTTCAGAGTCACCGTACAAAAACCAACCGTCGCACTGTCGCTTGCGTTACACAGACGTGTGATGGCAAGTTAACTAAAAGTACAAACATAAACAACCTTTAATTGCCATCCTGTGTAAGGCCAATGTAATAACAAATCAGTGCCCATGGGGAGGACCTTGCCGTGGTGGCACTGCTTTCCACTAACGCTCCCTAGCCATATATGATGTGTTGAGGTAATGCATACTGATTTTGCCTGGCCTTAACCAATTTCCAGGTTACACTGCAATTTTTTCAGTACAGGCTTTGGCTCTACCTTGGTCATTAGTATTGCTGCATCATGCTACGTTGCAGTGGGTATTGGATTAGCATGAATCTGGAGCAGTTGTACAAGATATTTGTCTATCATTCTTAAAATAAGAGTTTGCAGGCCTTTTGCAGAGTGCCACAAATCTGTCTTAATATTAGTTATTGCTATTTTGCATTACTTCAAAACATCTGCAATGGTAATACCAACAGGGCATGGGTATTGCATGTATATTCAAACTCTATACACTCATAATATCTATACTTTATTTTTATTACTGATATTGCTGTACTTGCTTTGAAAATGTAATTATGACATCAGCATCAATATAAAAGTCAGTGCATAAAGAAGATCGCTCGCCCTCCACCGAACCATCACTGCAAATAACCGTCCGACAATGTATATGTACATTATACCATGCAATGTCTTATTAATGGGCGCATGGTGCCTCATGAGCATCTCACAGAGTAGACAGCACTGGAAAGTGGAAAACAGGAACTGCTAAAACTTCCAACTGGCACACATAATGCATTGCATATATCACAGTGACAGCAGCACAAGTGCATAATAATGAAGAAGAATCAGCATTTATAGTGCTTTTCATACACACACATATGTGTATGGGAAGGGGTGTATATGAAAAGCGCTATATAAATGCATATCATGATGTCACAGTTCTCACATACATTTAAATGCAGCATGGACAAAACAGTTATAATAATCATGATGTCCATAACAAATGACTTATTCAGCGTAGCATACCAGAGAATTAGTATGTTGTTGCTGCTGCTAAGGTATAATCACGTATGACAAAAAAACATTGAATAACAGACACCAGCCCACTGTTGCTGGCAAGCAAGACTGTCAACCATTTGCTCTGCTGACAGTCTGATTTAATTAAGTAAAAGTAATGTCTATGTTTTTCTTTACTGGAATGGTAACTGCAAACAGCAATATTATTTATGTTAGGCTCAGTGGGGCTGACAGTCTGTTATTAATTACACTAATGGTCAATGAAGTATAATTAATAACAGACTGTCAGCCTGAACATAAATAATATTGCTGTTTGCAGTTACAATTCCAGTAAATAAAATGATAAACATTACTTTTACTTAATTAAATCAGACTGTCAGTGACAGCAGAGCAAGAAAGAGCATGCATATCACAAAAAATATTTTTAAGTCACATACATTACAGACAGTTGCTAAGCTAGGCTAATGCTGCCAGTGTTTTAACTTTTCTAGTACCCTATCCACCTGACTGAGACTTTGAGTGATTACTAGACTGGCTAAAAGACTTAGACTTATATAGCTTACCTTAGTGCTGAAGCTGTCAGAGCCACTCTGCTGCTGCTGGTTGGTAAATTTTCTGAAAATCCAATTAGTTGGTCCTGGCTCATGTCCTGGTTCTTGGGATTCTCTGCTGCTCAGTCAGCTCAGCTCCCACTCAGTCAGCCTGGAAGTCCTCTGATCATCTGATAATGGCAGGCAGTAAAAGTTCCTGGTTTTCCGAATTTCCGTCCTCACTCTGGATTCCACGACTCCTCCAAGGCTCTAGTCCAACTCCAACGCTGTGTCCCTACCCTGGCAGCCAAGGGTTAATATAGGGCATGAGTCCTTTGATGCCTTTGTTTGTTTTTCCCCGCCCTACACTACCTGGATGACCACAATGATTGGCCCTCCTAATGGACCAATCGCTGGTGACTTGTTCACCAATCATAGTTCAGCTCTACCCTGGCTATTGCTGATTGGCTGTATGCTCCCCCTCTTGATTGGCTGCTATCCTAGTCTTTTCAGGTTGTTTTAGTCAGCCTGAGTCTCCTGCGACTGCTTCCTAACCCTTTGAGTTCCTCTGCTGCAGCAACAAGTGCACTTAGTTAGTAAGGAGGGTTAGCGCCCGGTGGTTGTTGTGTTGGAGTCGGAGTCTGGAGAGAGCGAGTGGAGTGTGGAGGGCAGCCAGGTGGTGCGGCAAGCGGGCATGATCTTGGACCGGGCGGCCGGACCGGCGATGACTAGTCGGAGCAAGCCTGGGAGTCGGAGACAGACACAGACAGTTTTGACCCTCGACCGCCTGGTACAGCTGAGGGAGGAGCGAGGCCAGCTACCTTACTGAACTTACTGCACTATTAGTACTCACTGTCATGGTGAAAGGCGCGCCGTGGTCCACGGACTTTGGGGGGGGGAGAGAACCAGAACGGAACCTGACCTCCTCTACTACTGAGTGACTGTGTGGGTCAGGAAGTCTCTGCACGGTGGGGTAATGGGGGTCAGTGGATCGACTCGGTCGGGACTCGGGAGTCGGAATGGATCGGATGGAGAGGAGATTCAGCATGCTGCGAGTGACACTGGATTTGGAGCTGGAGGGAGTCGGGAGAAACATCTACTGCTTTTGCAGCTGGCTGCCTGCATTCGGGACTCGGAGTCGGAGGAATTTTGGAGTCGGGGGCTGCCTGGAGAGAGACCGTGAACTCCGTGAACGTGAGTGGTGAGTCGCAAAATGTGCAGTGCTGCTGGTGCCTTTTACTGTGTCTGGGCTGGCTGGGGAAGTTAGAATGGGGGGGGGAGATGGAATCTGCAGCCACACGGCTGCTGTGATTGTGCAGCTCAGCTGTGCTTGGAGACTGCCTCGGTCCTGCAGTTTAGGCAGGCTGCTGGTGTGGTGTTGGTGTTCTTCCCGGAAATTGTGACAGCTATGCACCTCAGCCCTCATTACCGGACTCGATGGGCTGAAAACCGGGTAACCGGAGTAGAAGGCTGATTTCCGGACGATCCGGAAAATTACCGGGTAGGTGGCAACCCTACTGCTAAGCTACGTATCCATAGGGCATAGCAAGAGGTCCATCCGACCACTGGACCCATGCGCTTTAGCCTTTAGCAAACGCAGAAAGACCCGTACTCTTAAAAATCTCCTTGTCTATCTGAGAAGAATTCTCCTCCTTCTACTACTGTGTGCAGGAGACATTGAACTTAATCCTGGCCCCACAAAGTTGCTTTCATCACCATGCGAAATTACTGCTTTGAAAGGAATCAGCTTCCTGCATGCTAATATCTGCAGCCTCCTAAAAAAGTTGGATTCTGTCCAGGCTTGGATCATTCACTCCTCTCCAGATATTATTGTGATCTCAGAATCATGGCTCCGAGCATCTACGCCGGACAGCGAGGTTAACTTCCCAAATTACCTACTTTTCAGAGCAGACAGAAAGGCTGGGGGTAGCAATTTATGTTAAAAATAAATTCACAGTATCCATATGACGCTACATCCATGGCTGGAGGATTTGAATGCCTGTCTCTCAGAATTGAAGCATCTCACCAGTGGCCTTCAGATAATTGGCTGCTACAGACCTCCTGCAGCAGGACCACAGCTCTTGACTCACCTGTCATCACAAATGGATGCAACACCCATGGAGACAGTCCTACTAGGTGACCTAAACTATGACTGGCTAACCAATGGATCCCTACCCTAAAAGCGATTCTGTGGCTCACATGGGTTCACCCAACTTATAACTGAACCAACCCGTATCAACAAAAAAATCCTATGAGGAGCACCTCCTGGATGTGCTTCTTGTTAACAAGCCTCAATATTTCTCACACGCGGTATCCTGCCAGCTGACATTAGCGACCACTGTATAACAGCTGGCATCAGAACCATCACCAAGCCACTATCCACTTCAAATTCTCTATCAAAAGATCCAAACGGAACTCGACCCCACGGCTTATTTTAATGATCTAAAAACTCTCTGCTTTGGCAGAGCTTCTACCTAGCCAAATCAATGAGTGAGGCTTATGAAATTCTGCCAAATCATAGCCAGTGCCCTCAATACCCATGCTCCCTTGATCAAAACTCGATAAAACAAGGACCTGCCGTTGGTTCACACCAGAACTAAAAACGCCTTGCTCAAAAGAGACCAGCTATGGAAAAATGCCCGAAAATCACATGCTGATGCTGACTGGTGTCTCTTTAGGTCAGCTAGGAATGCCTGTACAAAATGATCAGGAAACTAAGGCTATTTATTACCAAAAGGAATTATGCTCTGCATCCACCAACCCTACCAAATTCTGGTCCACTATAAAAGAACTATCTGGACACTCACCAAGTAGTATGCTACCATCTAAAATTATGATTGACAATGTCACTGTCACTGACAGATCTGAAATTCTCAAGCTTTTAATAACCATTTGCCACAGCAGGCATGGCTTTCGATAATGCACCAGTAAGCAGTCTTCATCCGCGTTCCAAAGCCCAGCCATATGAACCAATTAACATTATATGCCTTTTCCTTTTCCACAATCAACATAAAGAAGTCAAGACCTGCTGCTACGGTTGGACACTAGGAAAGCGAGGAGCTGGGACTTATTAGACCCATACTTTCTGAAAATAGCTTATCACATACTTGCCGCACCCATTTCGCACTTATTCAACCTATCCCTAACTCAAGGCTCTCTCCCCACAGAATGGAAAACTGCCCATGTTATTCCGCTTTTCAAAGCAGGGGACCCAAGTGACCTGAACAACTATAGGCCAATCTCCCTACTACCTATACTTTCGAAAATGCTGGAAAAAGTTGTGGATACACAATTGAGATCATTCCTAGACAACTCTGCATTTTTTAACCCCATGCAGTCCGGATTTAGAGCTAAGCACAGTACTACTACGGCACTGGCCAGCGTTACTAATGACTGGCAGCGGAACTCGATAAAAAAAATTTGTTTGTGCAGTGTTTCTAGACCTCAGCAAGGCGTTCAACACCGCCGACCACTGCCTACTTCTTTCCACGCTAAACACCATAGGTCTGGACTCTATCTCACTGAAATGGTTCCAGGACTACCTGTCTGGTAGGCAGCAACAAATCAAAGCTGAAGGAGAACTTTCTCGCTCAAACCCTAAAAAGAGGAGTCCCTCAGGGTTCCATATTGGGCCCCTACTGTTCAATATCTACATTAATAATCTGGACTTAGGAATCAAGAAAGCCAATATCCACCTGTTTGCTGACGATACAGTGCTCTACCTAAGTCGTGACTCTCCTGGAGCTGCATGCTCAGAACTCCAAGTCAAATTCAATACGCTACAAAACCAGCTTAGCAACAAAAAACTATTGCTAAATGCAAAAAAAACAAAGGCCATGCTGTTCTCTCCATCCAGCACTGGGGCCAAATCCACATTATCTGGTACAATTCCTCCTATAACCACCCTACTAGGTGAAAATCTTGAGTTCGTAACTAAATTCAAATACCTGGGTCTATGGCTGGATAACAAACTCTTCTTTATGGAGCACATTGAAGAATTGATGAAAAAACTAAGGCAGAGGCTTGGATTACTTTATAGAATCAGACATCTCCTGGCAGTAACCGCAAAAAGACAGCTAGTTCACTCTACCTTCCTTTCCTTAATCGATTACTTTGACATCATATATGGACAATGCTCTGCCTCACACCTTGCAAAATTGGATGTACTGTATCATAGAGCATTAAGATTCATTACTGGCCTCCGTCCTCCACACATCACTGCTTGTTATACACTGCAGCAGGGTGGCCGCTCTCTACAATACAGGCGACATAGAAATGCAGCTCTCTGGATACTCCGTGCACTTACCAACAAACTCCCTAACTACATTGTTGATTGCCTCCCATTGTGTACGCAAGCACCTATGCCATAAGAAGCCTCATTAACTTCACTAAAATCCCCAGAATCAATAACCACTTTGGTAGGGCAGCTATAAGCCATGCCTGCCTACACTCTGGAGAAGGATACAAGGCTCACTGAAACTTAGCTCTCCTATCAGTATCTCCGTGTTTAGGAACCTGTATGACAGAACATTTGCGAAATCTGCAAATGTTTCCATAGTACATAGTAGTCCTGTTGATAGCTCATGTCTAGCCTCACCATATGCAGCTATAACAGACCCCTCCCCGCCATACATAAACCTATTCAGCACTCAGCTGCCATGCTGACCACTAGAACCATAAACATTTTCTTTTTCTTTTCCTTTTCTCCCTCTGCCACCCAAATACGTGAACAACATGGGCTCCTCAAGCCCTGGTCACCCACCCATGCACTGAACCGCTCCGGGGCCTGTAATGCTATTAAACTTGTACCATCCTGTAAAGTCATGGACAAATATGCAACTCTAAATCCTATGTCATTAAAGGCTGTATTTAATGTCATGTAATCCTATGTGAATACTTGGAATTGTACTTATTGCACCCACCTCATGTTTGTAAGTTTATTCTTTTGCCTTCCGTACATTGTTTAACTCATCTTTAAGTTATGTGTGTATGACTGTCTTTTTACAAACGCAGGTCCACCTTGTAAATGAGCTTGCTCAACGGTGTCCGCCTGGATAAATAAAGATTTGATTGATTGATTGATTGATTGTTACAGGGCTAGCCTGGCAGAATTAGTGCCAGTTGCAAAGTTATGGCTCTATAAGAATATGACTGAAAAAGGCTTTCAGCCAATCAGTATTTAGGAAATGTTGTGCTCATTTTATAAGTAAGCAATAATACATGACAGGGTATGCATTAAAACATTTCTGAGATTCACACCCCAGGGTTTTGTGAGACACATGGACAAAGGCACAGGGCCATCCCACCTGCCCCATGCAGTGCACAATGTTATTTTATGGGACTGGGGTAGGCGTTTGCAACATTAATGCGAAGCCATAGTTTCAGTGGTAACTTTGCTTCCTGCCTAGTTGTTAGTTTCCTGCCAGCTAATGCCTGGACAATGGCCCCAAGTGTTGCGTAACCCAAATTGTAGGGTGTGCCATTCACTCAGCATGCAACACTAGGCAGATGTTTTCTAGTAATGCTCTACTGAATTCTGCAACCCAAATGAATATACATTATTTTGTAATACATTCTATAATCCCTGTGTTGCTTAGATAGAGATTGACAGTAATCAATGATGGTAATAGCAGAAATCCTTGGCAGGCATTGCTAGCACAGAGAGAATGATGTAAGGGAGACTGAAGAAGAGTGGTGGTAGCAGTAAGAGAACAGCGTCAGGCAGGCATGCAACAGTGGCATCAAATGTCACCTTTGAAAACGATGACAGCAGCAAAGTCCTGGCAGTGCCCACAGCAAAGAAGACCAAAATGGCATCAGAGGAGACTACATTATCAAGCAGCAGTCAAAGAGAAGCAGTGTGTAAGGAGCAGCAGCAAGTGTTGAGTGACAAGAGATAAAGACTATCCGTGGCATGAGCAACAGTCAGTAGTATGAGACTCTGTTGTCAAGCAGTATCAGGTGTTTTACATGGAAAGATGACTGTTAAATGTTGGGAATAATTCAGTATTCAAGTGTACATGTAACCCCCTTGTTACCCGGGGTTACTAGAATCCCAGTAAGACCTAGTGGTAGTCAGGAAAGGCAGCTTATAAAACTCCAGTTAAATGGGTTTCACACTGTCTCACTCTGTTCTCAGTCACAGCTGAGACTTGAGAGATGACATCACCATAGAACTGTCGCAGCTGCATAAACCACATTGGAATCTGCAGCTCAGGGAGTGAGTTTAGAACTTTGGGAGTTTTCAAGGAGTTGTCTGTTTACCTCCAAGCAGCAAGGAGGCAGTTTCTGTTTACCTTTTGTTGGAGAAGGAGGTGTGATCCTGTTTACCTTTTGAAAGTGGTGGAGACCGCTGTCCAGGTCTCAATGCCCCCTCCCTCTGGGGGGGGTGGAAGAAAAGTCCCTCTGTGGATTCCAGGGGCAATCCCCTATTTCCACTATAGAAGAAAGCTGCCTGTTTACAGTTTCAGTTCTTGTATAACAGTGAAGGATGTGATACTTCGCCTGTGGGGCACCTGCAACGAAAGGATGAGTGTTTTGCTCCATTTGAAGGGGCGAACCAATTGTTTCATCAGTTTGGAAATATAAAGAAAGCTAGGATGTGGAATGCTATTTTGGGAGGACTACTTTACTAGGACAAACAAATGGAGCAGTCAAAAAGTCTAAAGTTTTAATGGATTTCAAGTAATGCTGTAGAGGGGATGCTTCAGGTCATCCACCATTTAATCTACATTTTTACAGTTTAAGTTTATGTTTGTCCAGAGAAATGGCCGGGTATGGGCTGTGGAAGCTGGAGGTCAGAACACCCCCCATCTTTAGTGATCAGGTCCACCTCTACGGATTTCTTCTGTGATTTGCTACTTGCCTCATGCGCCTGGCTAGTGATGAGGTGGGTACCCAGACGTGGGTCGCAACTTTGGAAAATCTCTCTAGGAGTCGCAGACTCTATGTGGTGTGGGGAGCCACAGGATGGGAAAATATACTCCTTGTGTGATGGGAGTCTCTCCAAGTAAAGTTTGGGTTCATTCTTCAAATGGACCGTCAGTCAAGTGGCCGCAGGGGCCGGGCCAGTCGGGCTAATATCAAAGCGCATGCAAGTCTGGGCTGAGTGCCTGGTGGGTCCAGAGCCAGACAATAGTAAAATGTGTTCATTCTTCAAATGGACCGCCTTTAGTCTCTATCTGCATATACAGTGAAAGTAGCCCTTGGGGACCATCAATGCTTTGTCATGTGTCAGCTAGTTTTGAATAAAGCCACACTGAAAAATCCCAATCCTGGTTCTGGACATTACAGTTATTGCTTCCTGTAGTTGGATTTACTTGGGTGCCCCTGTGCAGAGTAGCCAAACCTAGGTCCCTTGTGCCAGGTAACCTCATCCTCCCCGAACCCAGATCCCCACCAGGTATTGCTGCCAACGTCAACAGCATGCCACCTGTCATTTTAGTAAAAAGGCAGGGGTGAGGGGTTACAAAAATGGAGGCACCGCTTTGGATTTGTTCAGGAAGGAAGGTGCTTGGGCAAGTAGGCTAGCGTTTTGGCTATCTGGCAGTGGGTAGCCCAAAAAGTTGAAGCAATTTCCCTAGTGTGTTGCTGTGTGCTGTGAATCTTGTGCTGCTGTTTAAAAAATGCCAACTGTTTACCAAGGAGCTGTAAAGCCAAAGAGTGTGCCCTTGTCCTGCATCATCAAAATTGTTTACAGCGTTTTTGTCAGTTTTAAAATGAATTTCTGTGAAGAAAAGTGTGGAAAACTAGGGGTAGCAACAGAGAAATTATGCCCTGGATGTTTGAAATGCTTTTAAAATGAATTTCCGTGAAGGAAAGTGTGGAAAACTAGGGGTAGCAACAGAGAAAATATGCCCTGGATGATGGAAATGCTTTCTGTGCAAAGTTAGAGACTGCAGAGTTAATGGCAATGTTACATGGTTGAAATGGGCTCCCTCCGTGGAGTCAGTTGAAAAAAAAAAAGTGTGTGCATTTTACAGTTTAAATTTGACTGCTCGACGATCGCCGTGAGGAGAGGAGCCCTCGCGAGGAAGAAGAGGCTCATTTGCATGGTGTCATGTGGTTGGTCAGTTTGCCATTAGTCCCGCCCCTCAGCCAGCTCTTCTGTGACTGCCTCAGCATTCTAGAGGGAGACAGAGTGTAGTGCGTGTACTGGCAGAGGAGAAGCGTCGCGAGGATTCAAAGTGCTGTGAAACAGTTCAAAAAGTGACTTTTAAGTTTAAAATCGGGCTCAACCTGCAAATCGATCGTGGGATTAGTGAATTTTGTGGTTAAAACAACGATCGTGGAGACTGCCCGCCCGTTTGCATTCTGAGGCCTTCAAAATCTGACTGCAGGCCGTTTTACCCCATCGCAGCAAGTTGCTACAAATAACAGTGAGTAAACAATTAAAAAAACTGCTCAAACAGTGATTTTCAGAAATGCCATATAAAATGTGTGTGCAGCAGTATAGTCACTTTGCAAGTAGCGACTGTGTGATGTCCTGCCAGCAAGTGCAAGTCTGTAAAGCCATTGAATGTGTGCATGGAAGTGAAAATAACCTCAGTTTAAAGTTTGCAGCCAGAGAGAGACTGTGGGTTGTAAAAAAGTGCAACACTAGTAGAAGCAGGCAATCCTGTGCTGAAACCTGAAGTTTTTAAGGGACTGTAATTAAATGAATGTTGCCAGCAAGTGAAAAGTCCAAGGAAAATCCTGTAACTGTGTGAACAGCCAGATCAGAGCAAGTTGTGCAGTTTGAGTAAAAGTTATCAGTAGCTGATGTAAATCGGGTGTGCAGTGGCTTGACCCAGAGTCTAAATGATGATGCACAGGAGTGCTGCCGCCGCCATTACAGGGTGGGGTAGTAAAGTAAACACAGCAGCAGAGGAGCCATTTTAAAGCTACAGAGTGTGTTCATTTAAAGTGGGACTTTCAATTACAGTGAACTTTTGTTTATTTTTTTTGCAGTTATGGCCTTAGGACCAGCTCGTTACCCGGATCATGCCCGGGTTGCAGTAACTGCAGCAGTAAATAGACTGAGAGATATTGAAAAGTGGTGCTATGGAGGGCAACGCCCTCCTGATGTGGCAATTCCTAATTATCCAGTGCGTGTATGCCAGATGTACTTGAGTGCTGGAAGGGATGTCTTTATGATTCCTCACTGTGCTGGATGTCTACAAAAATATGGCTTGTATAAAGTGCCTCCAATTTGTTTGGCTCCCACATGGACAAAAATTCAGGAATCTGCAGTTGGCAGCACACAGCATCAGGCAGAGCCTGTGGAGGAAGGTTCCTCGGGGGAGTGTGGCACAAAGCTAGAGGGTGCAGAATTAGAGACTGAATCTGAAATTGAAGTTTTGGATGCTGAATCTCAGAAAGAAAGTTCGGATAAAGCATCAATAGACCCCTGGGTGGGGGGGCCTAGCCCAAGTCTCGCAGGTGAAGATGAGATGCGGGAGGCCTTTGAATGGGAGGTACCACCTCTGCTCCTAGTGATGAATGGATAGTCTCAGGGGTGAGAACGACTGCTCACTCCTGGGCTCAGATCCTCAGTGAAGAGGAAGATGAGGGGGAACCTATGTGGCCTTGTGAGAAAGGAACGGGTACACAGCATCAAGATCTTGCCTCGGAGGAATGTGTTCAAGAAGGTGGTGATGCCACTGCCCTGGCTTTACAAGAAGAAGAAGTCAGGGATCCGTTTTTAATTTCTTTGAGGATGCGAAGCTGGCAGAACCCGGACTGGCCACCCCCAAGCCAGGCCAGCGGTCTCAGATTGACCAAAGCAAGTAAAGAGGAGAGACTGGTTCGTAGAAAGGCCAATGAAATCTATGGTAAGACCTTTCCTACCTTTCCTCAGAAAGTCTGGGAGGAGATTGAGGACTGCAGGAAATCCTGGATCTGGGATGAAGCAATGAAACATGTGCATCCTGGGGCCAACCAGCATGTAAAAAATAGACTGTTCCACGAAAAGTATACACCGTGGAAGAGAGGCAGGACACTGTTTATGGACAGAGTGAGAATAGTGGATGGAGAGGGACGTGAAGTCTCCCACTGTGTGAATTATGTTCGCCCAGACAGGGTAATAATTCAAGCCCCTGACCCCCGGCACTACTGGCCTCAGTGCAAGGACCTCCCAGTAATTAAGCCCGTGCCTACAAAATGGAGAGCCGAGCAGTGGTAGTCAATACTGCCACATCTAGACTGTGAAGTGCCCTTATTGATCTGCCAATATGAATAACCAAGGACTCAGGTGCTCCACATTCTTCAGTCTACAGTGTACTGTCTTGTTTAGCAATCATCTACTGGCCCACCAGATGTCTTCAGATCCAGAGAGGACACCAGCCCAGCTGTTTCCTGTTCATCGCCTGGTAATCGGATGACGTCTGACCAGCTGTTTTTCTTTTTGTTCCTGTTCTAAGGTTCCTTCTCCAGCGATGACATCAGCCCAGCTGTTTCCAGATGTGCCCTCTTGTGTTCCCGAAAGATGTCTGCCCAGCTGTATCAGAAAAATGCTGCCAGGGAGAGTCTTCGTCAGGGACAAGGTTGGTGCCGTTCGTATACTTCAAGAGGCTGTTAAGTCCGAAAAACCCTTTTTTCTATCTTTATGACATTGCAGTACACACCCTACACTACAGACTTCAAAAATGTGTGAACTGTCCACAAATACTCTCCCATTTGGAATTTTGGCCTTCTAGAACTGTGTTTCATGGGGCTCCGGCCCAGGAGAGACTCTTTATTGGACTAGCCTTTGGGCTTCGTGGTCACTAGTTGGGACTTTTAGGGCACTCCATCACCCAAATGTGTATTGTAAATAATGTCATTATTGTACTCTAATGTAAATACTGTTTTTCTACCTTTTTCTAAAAAAAAAAATCTTTTTGGGATTGTTCAGTGTTTTTTCTGTATGGTAGGGGTTGTTGTTGTTTAGGTAGACTGTGTATGCAGATTAGGAGTGTGTTTTGTTTTGTCTTTTTCTTACAGGTGTTCCTGGAAGACAGAAGAGAGACAAAAGAGGAGGAGGGCTCATTGAGTTCCTCGTCAGTGCTTTATTGTGTAGAATTTAAAGTACTGTGTTGTTATGCTATGGTTGTTACTGTATTAACCCTTTTCCTTCCACAGGTGTGATTGTGGGGGTAGGGAGAAAGTATTTATTGGTATTCTAATGGTTGTAGTTGCAGGTTGCCCAAGGTCGGGGAGGTCCCCGGTTTTGTTTTTGTTTGGGATGTTATGTTAGAGGCAGATAGGTTTTCCCTAGAGGGTTAGGGGGGATAGACAGGCTGTGGTCCTCAGTGGCCATAGGGACTGCAGTACTGATCTATCAGGGCTATGCTCTGGACGGTTCTACCAGAGCCACTAGGTGTCCATAGTAAGTGGATAGAGTAGAGGCTGATATGTCAGCTACAGGCCTCTAGGCCCTTAGTGTTGCCTGCCTGTGCTTGCACATGGTAGGAGGGGGGCCTGATCACCCCCCTCCACAGGTAGCACATAGGGTGGGATGGCCTAAGGCCAGGTGCATAATGACTGGGGACAGTCATTTTCCTGTTCAAGGGCGAGTATAACCCCCTTGTTACCCGGGGTTACTAGAAACCCAGTAAGACCTAGTGGTAGGCAGAAAAGGCAGCTTGTAAAACTCCAGTTAAATGGGTTTCACACTGTCTCACTCTGTTCTCAGTCACAGCTGAGACTTGAGAGATGACATCACCATAGAACTGTCGCAGCTGCATAAGCCACATTGGAATCTGCAGCTCAGGGAGTAAGTTTAGAACTTTGGGAGTTTTCAAGGAGTTGTCTGTTTACCTCCAAGCAGGAAGGAGGCAGTTTCTGTTTACCTTTTTGTTGGAGAAGGAGGTGTGATCCTGTTTACCTTTTGAAAGTGGTGGAGACCGCTGTCCAGGTCTCAGTGCCCCCTCCCTCCAGGGAGGGTGGAAGAAAAGTCCCTCTGTGGATTCCAGGGGCAATCCCCTATTTTCACTATAGAAGAAAGCTTCCTGTTTACAGTTTCTGTTCTTGTATAACAGTGAAGGATGTGATACTTCGCCTGTGGGGCACCTGCAACGAAAGGGTGAGTGTTTTGCTCCATTTGAAGGGGCAAACCAATTGTTTCATCAGTTTGGAAATATAAAGAAAGCTAGGATGTGGACTGCTATTTTGGGAGGACTATTTTACTAGGACAAACAAATGGAGCAGTCAAAAAGTCTAAAGTTTTAATGGATTTCAAGTAATGCTGTAGAGGGGGTGCTTCAGGTCATCCACCATTTAATCTACATTTTTACAGTTTAAGTTTATGTTTGTCCAGAGAAATGGCCGGGTATGGGCTGTGGGAGCTGGAGGTGGGAACACCCCCCATATTTAGTGATCAGGTCCACCTCTACGGATTTCTTCTGTGATTTGCTACTTGCCTCATGCGCCTGGCCAGTGATGAGGTGGGTACCCAGACGTGGGTCGCAACTTTGGAAAATATCTCTAGGAGTCGCAGACTCTATGTGGTGTGGGGAGCCACAGGATGGGAAATATTCTCCTTGTTTGATGGGAGTTCGATGGAAGTAAGAAAACAAATCTCTCTAGGAGTTGTAGACTCTAAGTGGTGTGGGGAGCCACAGTTTGTGAAAATATACTCCTTGTGTGATGGGAGTCTCTCCAAGTAAAGTTTGGGTTAATTCTTCAAATGGGCCATCAGTCAAGTGGCCGGCAGGGGAGCCGGGCCAGTCGGGCTGTGTATCCAAAGCACATGCAATTCCGGGCTGAATGCCTGGTGGGTCCAGAGCCAGACAATAGTAAAAATGTGTTCATTCTTCAAATTGACCGCCTTTAGTCTCTATTTGCATATACAGTGAACGTAGCCCCTTGGGGGACCATCAATGCTTTGTCATGTGTCAGCTAGTTTTGAATAAAGCCACACTGAAAAATCCCAATCCTGGTTCTGGACATTACAGTTATTGCTTCCTGTAGTTGGATTTACTTGGGTGCCCCTGTGCAGAGTAGCCAAACCTAGGTCCCTTGTGCCAGGTAACCTCATCCTCCCTGAACCCAGGTCCCCACCAGGTATTGCTGCCAACGCCAACAGCATGCCACCTGTCGTTTTAGTAAAAAGACAGGGGTGAGGGGTTACATACAGTATTGCAAAAGTTCTGTGGGCAGCACATGGGCACCCGACCCACCTGCTTGTTACATTATGTTATTTTATGGGACTGGGTTATGGGTTTCCAACACTGCTGTAGAGCCATAGTCTTAGACATAGCTTTGCCTCCTAGGTTGTAGTCTCCTGCCACTTCCGGTTGCCTGGACTATGGCCTTAAGAGTGTTGTGCAATCCTTACCACAGGATGCACATCAGTCACTTAGCATACCTCAGCTGGCAGAGATTTTCCAGTAATGCTGTGCAGAATGCTGAAACCCAAACAGCAGTGATAAGTTATATAAACCATATGTTACCTATGGAAAGAAGGTACTGTACAGCATTCCATTCCGTTAGTAATGTATTGTGTAATTGTTGGGATGATACTTATTTTGGAATTACTGGGAACTGGCTGACTTTCTTTTTCTGGCACATCACACATGTAATGAGTCATGTGATGCCCTCGTATTGAATGGTCGCACTGTACCCAACTCCATGATCTCGCTCCTAATTTAATACTATTTTTCAATTACAGCTGTTTTTTTTTTCATTTCTGTCAGTAGTGTTCGCGATCCTGAATTAATGGAGAACCCTGTAAACATCCCAGTGGACACAGAAGAAACAAATTATATAGAAAATAATGTCTCTGCTGAAACTACGCCACAACCCAGTAATCCAAAACCACCACAAAAAAGGCCTACCTCCGACTCTCCTGAGCCTGACGCTGAGTCCGACAAACTGGATTTGATTTTGGCAGACATGGTGGGGATCAAATAAACACTTACAAAAATAATGGAGGACTTACAGTTGTTGTAACCAACCTTGCAGTCTTTTAATAGGAGACTTGGAGATGCAGAGGCTAGGAGAAGTTTAGTTGAAGATGCTCAAACCTGGGAACAGCGTGCGATGTAAGAGCTGAAGATGCAACTGATCAATTTGGAATTGAACGTGGATGATTTACAGGCACAAAGCCACCATAACAACTTGGTTACTGTGGGCATCCCTGGGCTTGCAGAAGGGAATAATATGCTGAGCTTTGTCCAAGGTTTGTTAATTGAAGATCATTGGCCCTCCGACCCATGGTGCGGATTATCAGATTGAAATAGTGCATCGCTCTCTCCGCCCACAACCACCACCACAGGGGAAGCAAACTTAGGGCCATTATCTTACTCTGCCTAAACTATCAAGATAAAATTCTAATTCTGCAGCGAGCTTATATTAAATGTCCATTATTGTTGCAGGGTCATCAGTTTGACATTTTTGGAGATGTCACCCCACTGGTACGAGAAAGACAGCTCGCTTACCAGGAAATCAAGCAAGCACTGTAACAAGTGGGGATTAAATACTATCTCGGCTATCCTGCCCAACTGTTCATTTCTACATCTTCAGGCACCCTAGGATTTGCTTCAGCTGAACAAGCCAAAATGGAACTGCCTAAACACTTTCTACATCTCACCTTTGTGATTTCTAAGGTAGCAATCACCTGAAACAGCACCATGGATTTTGGCTTACTGCTGGGAGAAATTACTAGCTACTAGATCCAAAATTTAAGCTGCATAACCTCATCTAGTAGCAAAAGCCCCATCCTTGTAGCTAGAGCATATAGATTTACAGGTGATTTTATTTTCAGTCTCCTTTCTCCATGGAATGTTTTAAACTTATTACTTTCCTGAAAGAGATCCTCATTGTGCCTGATTTGGAATGGTAAGAACAGGTTGTGTTTCTTTTTCTTGTACAACCAAGCTGCGGTTTGAATGCTGTGCTGAGATGTTTACCTTTTGGATAAATACTCTGCCTGCCCCACAAAGACCACGTTTGCTCCCTAAGGGATCTCTCTTTCAGTAATTTTACTGGGTACCACTTGCACTGATCAGTTTAACCATCCTTGGAGAGTGTTATGTTACCTCCCATTTTGTTCCCATGGACTGTTTCTTTTGGGGTTGGATCATTATTTTACTGCTGCTACAAACATTGGGATCAGGTATGGGTCCTATGATTTGATGTCTTACATGTTCCTTGTCATGGATGGTCGTTATTTGTTTTATTTCTGAGGACAATATATAATGGGTCTTTGGGAGTTAAGTTAATCACTGTATTGTTTTAATTCCGCTTGGAAGACAAGACTAAAACTTTAAGCATATCGCTCCCTACCAGACTTAAAGCTATGCCACCAGTAAGGGGACTGGAACTTTCCTTTGAGACATTACCATCATCAGCGCCTTTCATTTTTTTGAAATTCTCTGTTTATTCATTTTCCAACTCAAAAGAGAGAATACAAAGACTGAAACATAGCCGGTAGCAAAACACATAGTGAACTAGATAACATTACATAAACCAAAAAGAGAACCACCCCCCCCGAAAGATGTCACCACCAAAACAGAATGTGCCTGAGTTATCGTCACCCTGTACCCTGGGATAGAATACAACCTGAATTTGTCGCTTGTACACTATCCAAAACAGGGAAATAGCTTGGAGGGATGGCAAACTAGAGGAAAAAGAGGAAGGAACCTCAGGGGCGTCCAGAATAGGGGGCTCAGTGAAGGTACAAGGCGTAAAGTTTGCCCAATTTTTTTTGGAAAGTCAGTATGGCATGCCTGGAACTGGCTATTAGTTTTTCCACTTTAAAGCATTGTGACATTTCCACCACCCAGTCCTGATAGGAAATTTCCGATTGGTCTAACCAATGTCGGAGAACTAATCTTTTGACTGCAATTGAAATTAGTGCCATATGGTATTTTTTCTCTTTAATCTTAATATTGGAGTATATACCTAATATACAAATTTCGGTTGTAAATAATTCCTCTAACCCCAAAATTGGGTCCAGGCTATCACGAATGACTTTCCACAAAGGGGCAACCTTGACACAAGACCAGAGCACATGCAATATGCTTCCTGGCTCCTCGCCACATCTGATGCAGTTAGCAGATCTAGGCTTCCCAAACTTAGCCATTTTCAATGGCGTGTAATACATATTATTAATTATATAAAATTGTATAAGTCTATTCCTATCCAAGGTAAGGAATACGTGCATGTCTCTCCACACCTGACTCCAGGACATGGAAGGCTCAGAGACTATGGACGACCACACACCCTGGAGCCCGCTAGAGCCTCGGAGCCTTGGTTAGTATGAGCTGTGCATATAGTCTGGCTATACTGTGGGGATTGGTTACACAGTTCTTAAGCTGCTCCAGAAAGGGCCTAATAGTAGAAGTGTTCTCATCAATCCAAAATCCTTGCCTATGAGGTGTCTCAATTGATATAGCTTAAAGATGCTCTGGGGTGGGATATTTAATTTATCATCAGGTCACCAGAGGAGCCAAGGGAATCCTGGATGTAAAGATCATCTACTGTACAATCCCGAATCTGTGGTAGCCATGACGGTGTCAGCCATTGGGACCCAATCCTAATATTGGGGTTAAGAATCAGTGGTTGAGCTGGATCTTTAGAGTACTGAATCCCGACAGAGGTACAGTATTGGTTTAAGACTCTCACAGAGATCCCCATCACTGAGTTTCTTATATGTTCCGGTAAGGCCGAAAAGTTGTAGTAGAAAATGTGTTGAGGTGCAATATTGTACCCTCAGTAAGTCAAGCTCCAGCTTCAACATATGGGTGTACAATATTCACTTGGAGAAGTGAAACCATTTGCCCATTTTGACTAAATGACTGGCCCAGTAATAGAATTCAAAATTGGGTAAACGGAGGCCTCTGTTTTCCTTAGACACACACAATTTAAGGAAAGATCTCCTAGGCCATTTGCCTCTCCAAATGAATTTAGTTAGAATTGAGTGGATCCTTTGGAAAAAGGACTTGGGGAGCCATATGTTCAAAAGGTTCAGGGGGTAAAAAATACGCGGGAGTATATTCATTTTAATTATATTGATCCTCCCTCCTATGGCTAAGGGAAGATTATCCCATCTGTTAAGGTCGCCTTGTATTTTATCCACCAAGTCGTCTAAATTTAGTTTCTTTATCGTGTCTTCATCCCGGGCTAGGTGAATGCCCAGGTACCTGAGATGATTCGGGGCCCATTTCATGCCAAACTGGGATACATTAGAATGGAATAAAAGTGAGTTGAGCGGAAAATTTCGGTTGGCTAGATTCAATCTATATTGGAAACTTCACCGAACTGGTTTACAATCTTTAAAACCTCCTGCAGAGACCTACACAGGTTGGCAAGGTGAAGAAGGATGTCATCTGCAAACACCGATATGGTCAGCATTTGTTGAGCTATGACACATCCTGTGATGTTAGGTGAGGATTTGATATGCATCAGCAAGGGTTCTAGGTAAAGATTAAATAAGTACGGCGATAATGGACATCCCTGATGGGTGCCCGAATGTAAGGGGAATCGGGATGAGAACACCCCGTTGCAACAGACTCTGGTCGAAGGCGAACCGTATATCGCCTTGACCCATTGAATAAATTGATCTGGAAAGCCCATCTTATTTAAAGTAGCCCACAGAAATTCCCAATTAACACGGTCAAAGGCCTTTTCAGCTTCCAAGGCCACTAGTGCCATGGGGACCTGAGATTCTTGGGCTATATGAAAAATGTGTGAGAGGGTCCTCATATGGTCTGATGCTGATCTCCCCTGGACAAAGCCTACCTGTTCCGTACTCAGGAGTGGTTGCCAGACCTGTTTAATCCGTAATGAAAGGATCTTAGTCAAAATTTTAATATCACAATTAAGCAGCGAGATTGGTCTGTAACTGGCTGGATCCAGAGTGGGCTTGTCTGGTTTAGGGATTAGGAATATAGTAGCCTCTAACAGGGAAGGATCCAGTGGACCGGAAGAAAGAATGTAATTAAACAGGTTGAGTAGAGCGGGCACCAATTCTTTACAAAAGGATCTGTAGAAATTAGGGGATAGGCCATCTGGCCCAGGGGCTTTGTCCAGGGTGAGATTTTGAATAGCCTCTTCTACTTCCTTTAAGGTTATGGGGGCTGAAAGTACCCCACATTGACTGGGTTGAAGTTTGGGAAGAGGGGTGTTCTCCAGAAAATCAGTTATTCCTGAAATTGAGGTCGAGGGGGACTTATTCCCATAAAGGTCTCGATAGAAGGTCTCGAAGACCTCAGCTATGTCTCTTGGAGCTGTTTTGATGAATCCATCCCTCGCTCTTAAGGCGGGGATTAATCTAGAACTCTACTTCCTTAAGCCTAAGAGCCAGTAGTCTCCCAGGTTTTTCCCCCTGATCGAGGTATTTTGATTTAGATTTTATAATGGCATATTCTGTTTTTTCTCTAATCAAATCCTCATATTCATCTTTGAGTTTATACAAATTCTCTAAGGCCTTTTGGGAGTTGGTAGAGGAGAAATTTTCCTCAGCCATCTTAATTTGATTAGCCAAGGAGTTAATTTTCTCCACCCTCAACCTTTTCCTTCTGGAAGTTACTTTTATAAATTCTCCCCTGAGAAAACATTTCAGTGAGCACCACACTAGGTCATATCTGGGTACTGAACTTTGGTTAATTTCCAGGAAGGACGAGATCAGTGACTTAAAAAGTGAGGTGATCTGCTCATCCTTCAAAATCTGGTTATTGAGTTTCCATGAGGAATCTCTTTGCCCCGGAGGACCAGGTGAAAGTTTGATCCATGCCATAGCATGGTCAGAGATGACAATGGGCTCAATACCAGTGGTGGAAATATTAGCTAGAAGGTTGGCGCTCACTAATATGTAATCCAGTCTAGACCAGGAATTATGGATTGGGGAGTAGAAGGTATAGCTCTGAGTAGAAGGGTTCATTAATCTCCAAGGGTCCACTAATCCTAACAAGTTACATAAATCTTTTAGTGCCGATTGAGCAGATGAGGGAAGTTTCAAAGGCCTATAGGTTCTGTCTAATGACTGCGACGGCGCAATGTTCCAGTCACCACCTAAAATAAATGTTGTTGGTAGGAAAACACTTAGTCTGTCTGCTAACCGCATCAGAAAGTCAGAGTCCCCCCCAACAGGACCATATATAGCTCCTAGAACCACATCAGTATTACAGCGCATCCCCTTCACAAAAACAAATCTGCCTTCTGAGTCTTGAATACATTCCTCCAATATAAAAGGCACATTACCCTTGATCATTATAGCTACCCCTTTACTACCTGTAGCCCTACCCGACACAAAAACTTGTGAAAAGCCTTTGGTCCGTAACAACTTAATTTCTGTAACAGTAACATGAGTTTCTTGCAGAAGAAGAACATCTACACCAACTAAAGAACAGTTTAATAGTATTTGACCTCTTTTGATTGCCTCCCTCATACCCCTAACGTTCCAAGTAGCGATTTTAATATGTTTTAATGCCATTTAGAACAGTAGGTGGAATAGTTTTGTTCTGGTAGCATCCCATGGCACAGTTTACCAAACTGATTTGTGGTGACATCTTCCGCCCTCCCCCCAAAAAATCGCCTTTAGCCCCCATTATAGCCTTTCTCTGGGGCAAGTTAGAAAGCCCTAAAACAGATAGGTTATATATTGTTGATACCAAACAGTACATAAGGGGGCTCCCCATCCAAAATGCAACCATATTTAAGAAAGTGAAAACCCCCAACCCTTCCTCTCCCAGCCCATACTCCCCAACTCCCCCTTGCCTCCACCCCCCCAGGAACCACCCCCTTCCTCCATAATAACCATCATGTAGAATAAAATGATAAGTAAGTAGTGCAGTAGCAAGAGTGAGTATAACCCAAAGTTTCCATCTCTATAGCTACTGTTGTATGATATGTGGAGCCCCCCTCCCCAACCTACCCACCTTTTGTCCAACCTTACACAAATAACTATTTACAAATATTCCCCAAAACAGAGTAGTCCAGAGAATCAGAACGTTGAGCCAGATTCCCCACACCCCACCCCCAGGGCACCGTGAACTCACCCATATCCCCTTTGAACTAGGAATGTGGCCAGAGCTAAAGGGACCCTGACATATTGTCCCCAAACTGATATAAAGGAATCCGCACCACATAAATTGAGCCGACCATGGTGCCCCGATATCCCAATCACAGTCGCGAAGCAGAGCTCTGAAGCGACTCACCTATCCACTCCTCCCACCCTCCAACCTCCCCAAAGTGAATTATTAGGCCACTAAGAACTCTAATGCAGGCCAGTATAGCACCACCTACAGACTTTCAACTCAATCAGGCGTCACGTAGCATTTTTAGTCATTACAGGACTCAGCGAGGGAAAAGGAATAAGAATAAGTACCTGGATGGGTTTTAAACCAAGTAAGAGGTGTCCTGGGTGAAGCCATAAGGAAACCAGGCGCTTTCTACCAGAAACCAGGCCTCTAGGAAGTACCGAACGGAAGCTCAACTGACGGACCAAATGGTCCGCCCGTTTGAGTGTCCCCCGGAAACACACCCTCGCCCTCTAGTACCCAGGACCGAAATCAGGAGAGTACACATGGCACTATGCGGACAACAGGTCGCCTAGGCCTCACGGCCTACTCCATCCTTGCTCTCCCTCCCATCTGGAACTACCCTACGACCCTCAAAAACCAGGTAAATCCATAATTAAATCGCCCAGAGATAATCCGAATCGAAGAAGACGTGGGTTAAAATATATGACTGTTACAGAGTGATAGTTTAAAACACTAGACAGTTGTTAATATCAAAGTGATATCAGTCTCATTTAAACAGATCTGGGAATCATTTGGACAACTCAGTCGAGGCTTGTTCAGAGTCCTCGTAAGCGTGCCAGGTACCATCTATCGAGACTAAGAGTTTTGCTGGGTAGTTCATTCTAAAGCTCTTGCCTGCTGCGATAAGTTTCCTGACTATCTGGTGAAATGCTGCACGTTTTTTGTCGAACCTCATAAGGAAGATCCTGCGTGATTCTTAATTTGTTCTGGTTCCAGTGGACCGTTTTCAGTTCCTTAACTTTAGTTAAAACATGTTGTCGTTCTAAGTAACTGAGAAACTTAATGATGATTGGTCTGGGGGGAGCACCCAACGGAGGTTTAGGCCTGAGAGATCTATGAGCCCTCTCGATATGATATTGTTGGTTTATGGGAGAGGGGCCGATCACTTTGTTGAAGAACTGTTGGATGAAGCGTATGGTGTCTCCACCTTCCTCTGCTTCTGGTAGGCCCAAAATTAAGACGTTGTTCCTCCTGCTCCTGCCCTCTAGGTCTTCGGTCTTGACTTGTAGTTTCTGGATTAATTGTTTTAATTTGACAACTTCTGGATCTGTTTTGAGTCTCCAATGCTCCAGGGAAGTTGTCCTTGCCTCTGTATCTCCAACCCTCCTCGAGAGATCTGCAAAGTCGCTCCTTAGCGATTTAATCTCACTCGAGATGTCTTGGAGTGTGTCTCTAAAGGGAGCCAGTTCCTGGAGGAAACGATCCTCAGTTAAAGGGTTGCCTGGTGGACCAGTATTTGTTTGCTTGGTCGATTGCCCCTGGTTAGCATTTCTGGCCTTCTTAGAAGCTTTTTCTGGCGATGCAGAAGGGGTATGCTTCACCCCAGCCACCTTCATTTCTGAGTCCATCGCCGTTAAAACCGTTAAACTCTGCAGAGCACCAAACTTATCGGCGCAAGTGGAGCAGTAGTGTCCAGAAAAGCCTTCAGATCACAATTTAATTAGAAGAGAGACGTTAATCCGCTGAAATAAGCACCTTTAGAGGTGGATGGTGGGAGCTCATCAGAAAGCTGCTTTCAGTTCCTCTGCATCACATGACCTCAGTATCAGTGCCTTTCAATACTGTTTCCTCATCCCCTCATGTTGCAGTTACAGAGTACAGATTCTAGTTTGGGGAAGTGGGCGCTCGTTTTTGACTTTGGATCTCCTTTTTGTGATTGATTTGCTGCCTGGATTGTGCCAGACAGTTTGGTTATGGACTCCTTGCTCCCTTTTGGGCACAGCTGGATTGATTATCCCCAGTATCAGCTCTCTTTGATAATGGGACGAGGATCTGATTTTATTTTTGTGAAACTATTCCCTGCTTATCTTCAACTTACACAGGTCAAGACTGAAGATACAGAGTGAACTTTCCTTTGGTACTCTAGGGGCTAATCATAATTTTATTTTGTAGCCCTCATAAAACTTGGCCATTACCAAAAGAAAATTTGTGGATCTTTGGTATCTGTGACCTTAGTACTTTTGTTACAGGTTGTGGACTGCATCTTCTCTGTCTAGACTAAGCATCTCTAAAGAGCTACCCCCCAGAAAACAATGTATGGTTTGTCTAGACTGGTACTAAATGCATTGGGGGACCACAGATGCAACTCTGTGATGACAGTGCAGGGTGTTTATGCAAATATACGGAATAAAAATCTTTTTTTTTTCCTCTTTCTCTCTTTTTCCCTGCTGTGTTATTTTATGTGGCTGACTTTTAGTCATCAAGGCATGATGGCCAGGGTTCAATGAGTGTTCCTCGAGCCACCACGGTCCATAGTTTCATAGGAGATTCCTTCTCCTTTTATGGTGTGCATCCCCTATTCCTTCTCCCTTGTGTGGGAGGACAGCACAGGGGAACAGTTTATTTTTTATGTAGTCATGCTTATTACTGTATTCTGTTACTAGCTGGTGTTCGAATTCTGTTGTTTTTGATTGTTATTGTTATTGCAATTGGTATTTCTTGTATTTCCAGATCACAAGGGTTTGCTGTTTGCAGGGTGGGTTGGCCACTAGTGGAATCTCTTTAATCCCAAGGGTAGTCTGAGTTTCAGGATAAATGAGGAACCTAGCTATTACAGGTTTTACTGTATGACAATAGGGGGAAAGGTTCTTAGATGTACTGTCTTATTATTATGGCCCTATCTCATTTAACATGCATTACATGTAACATTAAGGGGGACAATTCTCCCATGAAGCATCCTCAGGTCCTTAAACATCTTGCTACTTTTCTGCTGGATCTGGCGTTTCTTCAAGAAACTCAACTGTTGCCAAAGGATGCACACCTTTTTTGCAGGTTAAGGGTGGGACACTCCTTTGGGGTAGGTAACAGCTCTCGCAGGGTGTGAGTTATTATCTTGGTTCATAAATCCTTACCTTTTCAGGTTCTTAAAGAACATCTGGACCAGAAGGGTAGGTACCTCCTTCTCCATACCCTGGTGGGCATGTCTGAGTTATTATTGGGTAATGTTTATGGTCCTAATGCGGACACACCCTCCTTTTTTGTTTCCCTTTTAAACACCATCTCTGTTTATGCCTCATTCCCTAAAATCATTATGGGGGATTAGAACCTTACAATAGAGGACATTGTTGATAGATCCGGTTTCATTCAGAGAGGAGTTTCTCCAATGCACAGGGCATTGCATGATTTGTTAGATAATGGAGGTTTGGTTGACATTTGGTGCACTCTTAACCCCTCTGTCAGGAAATAGACCTTTTCTTCCCCAGTGGATAATATGTATTCCCATTTACACTATGCCTTGGTCAGCCCAGGTTTTTATCCAGACTGCTAGATTTTGTGAAATACATAGTCAAATTCTGACTACACTCCAGTTTCACTTTCAGTGAGTCCGTCTCCTACTTCTGATAGGGATAAACGCTGGAGGATTAAAAAACATATATTAAAAGACGAGAAATGTTGTGGCAAGTTAAAACAAGCAACTAATAATATTTTCACTTTTAATTTGCCCTCAGTACAATCTATCGGTACCCACTGAAACACATATAAATGTGTTACTGTATAAGGGGAGAAAGGAGAAATTATCAGATTGGCTGCTGTACGTAAGAACCTCAGAGAACAAAAGGCTCAGGATTTGCTTTACTCCATTTGGGGTTTGGAAAAAAAACATTAGTTCAGCTTCTCTTCAGGAGGACTACGTGCATCTTAACCAGGAAAGAGCGGCTTACGCTGAGCTGAACAGGGAACAAGCCGAGTTCGCTTTATTTCATTCCCACCTGAACTATAAGATGTACAGCGGCATCCCCCAGGATGAAATGCAATTTTGCAGCACTGCAGAATGCTGCAGAAGACCTACTGAATAAAGCAATGTAATTTCAATGGTAATTTGTCCCCTTTGTCATTCAGGAAAATGTGACGCTGCCAGCATGAAGTGAATGCCACAGTTTCCTGCACGACAGAGGGGACTAACTGCCATTGAAATTACATTGCTTTAATCAGTAGGTCTGCTACAGTATACTGCAGAGTGCATTAAAAGTGCATTTCATCCTGGGGGATGCCACTGTATGGGGAGAAATCTAGTAAGCTGATAGCTATGTGACTTAAGCAATCTGAAATGGCTTGCCTGGTTACAAGCATTCAGTCTAACTCACATAACGAGTTGCTGACATCCCCATGGGACATTGCCAAGGAATTTCAGCAATATTATAAAAAAAATATGTAGTGAGGAGGCAGACCCATCAGATTTGAAGCCCAAAATCCAGGCATACTTGGAGGAATCTGATCTGCGCTGCCTAGATCCAGAGTTGGCCCCTTTGTTGACTACCCCGATTACCACTCTAGAAGTGGACAGAGCAATTTCTGCTCTTACTCTGGACAAATCATCAGGTCCCGATGGCTTTTATCTTAATTTTTATGAATTGCTTAAAGCAGAGCTAGTCCCCCCTGAAGGACTTTTATCATTTTTGTTTTCAACATAATACTTCCCTCCCCCAGATTTTCTTGAAGCTTTCATTACATTAATCCCTATACCTGCCAAACATCCTACGGTGGTGGGCAATTATAGACTGATCTCATTCTTAAATGTAGATGTTAAGATCCTCTCTATCATTTTAGCAAACAGATTAGCTCGTATCTGACAGCCGTTAGTTGGTGGAGAGCAAACAGGGTTTATTTAAGGTTGCCTGGTTTTGGATCATAAGAGTAAAATTCTTCATTTTTCTTTCGGCCTCTAGGGAATCAAGTAGCCCCATGGTACTTGTTTCCCTGGATGCCAAAAATACCTTTGACTGTGTTTCAGGGACTTTTTTGTTTCAGACCTTACAAGCATTCGGGATCGTGGTGGATTTCATTAAATGGATTAGATTACTTTATTCTGCACCTTTAGCTCGAATCTATTGCAACAGGGTTTTGTTGGATGCCTTTAGTTTAAAAAGAGGTACAAGACAAGGCTGCCTGCTATCCCCTTTTTTGTTTCATTTATATCTGGAACCCCTCACCTGATTTTTTTATGTAGCGCCCACATATTTCTGGTATATCAATTGGACTGCTACTCCCAAATTTCTTTCATATTACCTAGTCTCCCATGTGAGTAAATTGTTGACTTGGGGTTTGCAAGACATGGAAATCACTGCTGGGCAGTATCATCCACAACAAAAAGACACAGAATTGTATTATTGTGGTGCTCATGGCATTTCACCTAGGGCCTTGCCATATATAACCTGTTCGAGACTCCCTTATTGCCATGCGGGATACTCTGTTAGGCTGTTCATTGCAGGTTAATGTACAGTTTTGCCATCTTCTTCATTATGTGCCACAAAAGAACCCTTGGCAACCACTTTGGTTTAGCCCAAACATAAAGATCACTATTAAACCTATCCCTTTATCCTTTCTATCACAGGCAGATTTTCAAAATATAACTGATTTTTTGTGAGAGGATCAACTTATCTTATTTACAGAGTTTTGTAGAAAATTTCAGGTTACCCACTCGGTTTTTTTCAACTTAAATATTCTTTAATGGACTTTCTACGCCCTCATGCATGGTGTTTTTCTGATGGTTCAACATATAGAAACTTAGCTAATTTAGTGACCCAACCACATGATGTGTAAGCTCTATATAAAACCTTAAGAGACATGATAGGGAAGGGGTCCCAAATGAAATGTTACTTCCGGGAGAGGGAACTTTTCCAAGTCCCTTAGATCTAATGTCCCTTGGGACTTTATCTATAGATATCTTAGAGTAGATAAATGGAAACTGACACAATATAAGATCTTACATAATGCTTACTATTCACCACAGTGCTTATTTTCTGTTGGTAGGACAGAAACTTCGACCTGTGGGAATGCAACCTTCAAAAATATACCCTTAAACATCTTTTATGGTACTGCCTGCATATACAAAGTTTTTGGAATCATATTAAATCTCATTTAGGTCCCCTTTTGGGGCTGTAGGAGAGTTTCATTCCTGAGCTATGTCTTTTGGGGACTGGTACTGACCAACTGACGAGCCCTCAGAAGTATCATTTTTCACTTATTACAGCTGTGGCTAAATTAGTCATCCTGAGAGTCAGCCGCCATCTACAGGGAAATGGCATGCTGAGCTCTTGACTCTCTTAAAGATGGAAAAATCACTGGCTAGTTTACCGAATAACGTACCTGCTTATAAAAGGCATTGGGGAAATGTTGGATACCATCCTCCAAGTAGCCTAGCTACAAAACGGCTATGTAAGCATTCTTATTGTCGGAGGGCCCTCTGTCATTCATGTATGTGCTTGAATTTTGTTTGTAACTCAGATTCCATGGTCGGTCCTTTTCATTTCTTACCCTTCATATTATTTTTTTATTGATATGCAGGATCCAGATTAACCTGGTCTGAATCCTGTCCTGATTTACTGTATCTGGCAGCAAGATCTATTTTCATAATACAATTTATGTTGAGCTTCTTTTACAGTTCCACTGAATGTGATGAGCTATTGTAATTTGATATCCTGCAATTTCCACCATTGTGCTGATGTCACATGTTTTCATATCTTCACTTGTTCCCTGTGCTCTGTAATTTTCAATAAAGTATGTTCAGTTAAAAAAACATGTACTGCTCCTTACACACCAGTGCTCTGTTGTGCAGTTCATGTAATCCTCTGTTTGGGTACATGTCAGCATGTTGTACGATGGACAATGCAACCCTAAGCCTGTGCAATACATCTACATTATTGCCTCATATATTTGGGAGGTGGCCACAGTAGAAACAAATCTTCAATGCTGCAGACTGTACCTGGGATTTTTATAGGCTAGGAGATGATGGAACAGCTCACACTCTACTGGTTTGTATTGCAGAAGCTTTTGTGCTAGCTGTTCTGCCACATGCTTTGTCATCTCAAGTGCCCATGGATGGTTATGGTGGAATTCACAAGTTTCCTGATTAAGTTATTTTAAAGTCAATTGCTTCATGGTGCAATTTCTGAGTCTCTTAAATGGTGAACGGGGAATATCACCACTGCCAACCAGTGTACTGTTGACACTAGCATTACTTGGAATCCACTGAATGAAATCAGATTAATCAGATTTCACGCTTTTTTTTCTGGAGTTCAGAATTCTGGCATTTAAGGCAAAAAAAAATCTGAATTCTGAAAAAAACTTCCAAGCGTTTGATCCCCACCCTACCCCATACAAAGCACCAGAAGGCTGTAGCGGGACAGGAAAAAAGTCCTACCACCTCTCCCACTCCTGTCCCATTTCCTTACATTTAATGTGTCACTGTGCTGCTTCTGGGGTGGGGTCACCTGCTCTAGGACATGGGAGGCTCACACTGTGAGGGTAGAACTAATTTTGCAGATTGCAATGTCTCTACCCATATCCACCAAAAATGACCCCTCTCTAAAGCAAGCCTCCAAGTCCAAGGACTCCAATCCCTCCCCCATTTATCCCGGTTCTCTCATCCCTAGTCTTCCCTCCAGGTCCCCCCTCAGAAGACAAAGTCCAACTCCGTTTCAGTAGCTTAGCCAACTAACCACCCACATCAGACATTCCTCCTCATCATCTTCCACTTCAGCCTGAAAATTCTCCTCAGTGAACACACCATTCATGCTTACACTTACTTCTAACGCCATTCCCCTTTTCAGATCTAGTTCTTTCTGTTCCTTCTAGCCTTCACCAACCTAGTCTTGCTTTCCCCTAGTTAAGTTTCCCTTTCACATTGCTTTTTGACCCTTGTGTTTTCTCTTTCCTCCACCCCCTCTCCTCCCAAGCCCAGTGATAGTATAGTCCTCCCCTGGGTGGGCTACTACTTCTGGATTGTGTCCAGTCAGAGTATTGCTAATTTCACAGTCCTATAAAATGGTATTGTATATCAACTAGTGTGAATACTGTATGTACCAAAATGTATTTTCCAAATATTATGTATTCCAACTCCTTTTCTCCGGCATACACCTGGAAACTAGTTGATTTCAACCGAGTGTGCCCTCCTGGCCATATATTTTAAATAAAGAAAGAACAATAAAGAAAAATGTAAGTATATTTAATGACTTTATATTTTTAAGGTGGATTTAAGATAACCTTTTGGTTGTATTTACATGTTTAACATGTTTTCTCTCCTTTTACATGGATTTATTCTGTAATACTTTGTATTCCTGACTCTTGACATTTTTAAAAAAGATCCCACTGAAGCTGACTAGCAATAAAAGCTTGAACAAGTCTTACCTTTTGCATTCCAAAATAATGTATTCATCATCATTCTTTTTTTTAATTAATTTCTAACTTTAAATTGTTGTTAACTATATAGTTGCATATAGAATGAAAGTGTGGTTATAAAGTTCTATGAATTTTTTTTTCTCCCTGTGCTGACTGACTCCCATCCAACCGGTCTCACCAGCTCTGTCACCCCAGCAACCGCTGGGACTTACCATGTCCAACACTTCCCCCAGGGCTTGCCCCCCCCAGCAGGGTTGGTGGGTTTCTCTCTAACCCCACCGGGAATAGGATCCAGTTTGCTCGGACATCACTCAGATAATCAGGTGCAGGGCCTGCGGGAGACTGGTGTTATCCTGCTGGTCAGCATTTATCCCAATTTTTTTTCTTCACCCCTGGCACACAGGAAGTGGTGTGTAATGACACCAATGTCTGTTCTGCACACACTCCCATATGCCAGGCATCTACCCTACCTCCACCCCCTTGTGTAAAGTGTTGGCATGCTGACCCCCAGCTACAGCTAGAGACCAGATTAATGCTGGGCATGGATCCCACCCCTTCACAGAAGAGGACATCAGTCACTGGGACACTTGATCCTCCTCCCCCTCGGCTGACCCTCAGACTTCTGAGGTTGCTCCCAACCCCGGGTCATCAGCGCCATAAGCAGTAGTGCTACCACTGTGATGGTGGCAGGCCAGCCAAATTCCATGGAATTGCATTCCCATCAGTTAGCAGCAGACAGCAGCTGAAGTCTTCACTAGCACCACAAATAGATAGATGAGTGAATGGTGGTAGTGAAGTCATGTGGAATCACCTACTGGTGACAGAGAATATAGAATTCATGCCTTTAATAACATTAGTGTCATTGTCTGTGAAAATGCATAATATGTTATTTGCAGAATTGAAAAATAGAAAAACAGGATTAAGATTTAAATGAATAGGTAAATAAGTGACAACAGATGGCAGGGTGTGTAGTTCTGCTGGAATAACAGCATGCCTCAGGTGCACTGTGAGTCATAAGGCAAAGACCAAGTGTCTACAGCCACAGGAAGTGCATTCAAGGAACAGTAGGGGTTGCTAGGGAAGAGTGAAACGTTTGTACTGACATAAAAGCTTGAAAAATAACAATTCAGCATTAACGATTAAAAGTGTAAAACCAGCAACATTTCTGTTTTTTTTTTTTATTAACTTACTTTAACTCCCATGGTTCCCCGGTTGGCTCCTTTCATTCAGGTATCCACTCCATTCTCCGGCCGCTGTCTGTCTGCACCCATGTCCTATTCGGGCCACCACCTAGCTACCCCATGGCTTACCCCTGCGGTGGAATGACAGGGAGCCCCCAACTCCCCACCAGGACCGGATCCAATACAGTTGGCAGCCTCGGAGACGGTGTGTGAGGCGGACGGCCATCAAGTTGCATGATCTGGGTGCCATTTTCCTTTCTCCCTTATAGTGGCAAGCATGCAATGCTAACAATGGCCATGCCACCCATGTGTCCACCTGTAGCGCACCCACCAGCTGTGTCACCTCCGTGCCTCACTGTATTGACCTGGCATGCCAACATCCAGCATCTGCTAAGTGTCAGGCAAATGCCGGTTGCTGTTCCCCACCCTTCCCGGCAGAGGTGAGCAGCCTCCCAGATGCTCAATCCTCTCCCTCCCCGGCCTGCCCCTGACTACCCTCTTGCACCACAATCATGAGTCACCAGCATGGCAGGAGGTAAGGCATCACTGCCTCATCCCTCCACATCACCGGGCCGGCCTAAAACCAGCAACATTTCTGAAACTCTGGCTGTAGTATAACCAAAAAATGAATAACATTTTATTAAAAGTGTTCTAAAAGATTTTAAAACAATAGTCATGCGATTTTATGTACTGATACAAATAAACAGTATCATTACAAACTCTTGATACACAAGCAATGGACTTGATTTTCAAAGAGCTCCCTAGACCGACACAAGCCATGGCAAACAGCAGCTTGTGCCAGAGCCTGGTGCATCAGGGACCCTGCACCCAGTTTTCCAAGAGGAGAGGTCCCAGGCCAGAGTCAGCCCAAGTGCCACAAGCACTCCCATGTGCCAAGCCAAGGGCGCAATGTAGGGGAATGCTGCAAACACCAGGATGGTCATGCAGCACTGCTCCGAGAGCTGGAGACCATCAGGTGGGTGCCCAGGAGGTCAGAAAGGCCTGTGTCACTGCTGATGGTCAGGTGTCCAGTAAAGTGGGAACAGACCTAGGGGAGGGATGGGTAGAGAACAGGCTATTGGTAAATGGGCAGCACTCTGACCTGTGCTGATGGGACCCTGAGGACACTGATGACACGGGTGGCAGCAGAAGTCCATGGCCACCTGCTGTCCTGGTGCTGGGCTGTGTGGCAAATTGCTGCCTGACCTTGGCCCCCTGTGCCCTTGCCAGCCATTGTGCCATCCTCCACACTGCTACCCCACTGTCCATGATCTGTTAGACCAGCTCTGGGCTGGTCTAACTCTGGGCAGGTCCTGCGCCTGGTATGGCACTTTCAGGATCCCACAGAAAGAGATATGGCAGCAACACCAAGGTGCAAGCCGCAGCCACCAGGGCACAGTCATGTGTCCACTGTAAGAGCAGTGCAAGCCCGGCTGGTGCAGGCAGATCCCAGATGGTTCAGGTGGTATCTGAAAATCAGGAATGGTGCATGGTGCAGTGCAAGACACCCTTTGCACCATTCCCTATTGGTGCAAGCACCATGCACCATTCCCAATCTTTTGAAAATCTGGCCCTGTGTGCATGACATGTTTTGCCGTGTCACAACAAAAATTCTATCAATAATGGAAAACTGTAGTGTAATGACATGTTGACCTGACTCCAAACTTTCATTTAAAAAAAAATAAGTTTCTAGCACTAACGGTTCCAAAGTTAGACCTTTTGAAAGATCATTTCTATTTATTGAGCTAACAATGGAATTTTTAGGGTTAGGAACTTCATTTAAGTTGATGAATTGACATATTACTATTATTTTTTTCTATTATTCTTTAGTAACTGGGTAAGGCCCACTAGGCACAATGTTTGTTTTCAGGGGTGGCCCGGGAGTACTGGGAAGGTTTTGTGATTTGCTCAGAGTAACACAGTATTTATTTATTTTGTATTTAGTTTTTGTTTACCGGGTGAGTGCCATTAGCCAAGACAATGACTATTTTCAGGCACGCCCCGGAAGAACACAATACATTCAATACACAGGGAAAACAATTTGATTTGGGAAGAGACAAGGTACATACAAAGCTATACCAGGGTTTCATAAGCACATGGGTAGGTAACAAGAGATAGCATAGTATATAATGAGAAACATGATAATACTGTGAAAAAAGAATTACATGCTGCTGCCAGCTACTGGAATAGGGTGGCAGAAAGAAAACAATAAGAGACAAAAGTGCATAAATGACTTACCTATATGGTCAGGACAGGTGCAGAGCAGTTTGCAGCAGTAGGGAAGTGGGTTTCAGTCAAAAGCAGAACTCCAGGGGGTTTGAAGTAGGCACAGGAGATCTGGCTAAGTAGGAAGTTACGACAGCGGTTTTTGAACTGGGCATGACTGGGGGCTAAGCGTACATCAAGGGGAAGGGAGTTCCAAAGCTTGGCTGCTGAGTAAGAGAAAGCAAGGGTCCCTTTATTAGATTTACATCTAGGTATTTGTAGCAGCGACTTATCGGCTGATCGTAGGCAGTGAGAGGAGGGCAGTGGAGTTAGTAGTGAGGCCAGCGAGATAGGGATGCCTGCTCTAAAGATATTATCAGTCAGGGTGCCGAGGGCGAGAGTTCAAGCCGATGCAGAGGGCAACCAATTTAGGTCAGCGTAAAGTTTGCAACAGTGTTTTGACCAGGGAGAGGCTGAGGTATACCTGCAGATGCTGTTGTATGTGGTGTCCCACTCCCCAAGGAGAGTTTTGGATGCATTGAGATAGGTAACAACCCCATAGGATAGCGACAGAAGCAGGATCCCATGGGCTATGGCTAGTCTTGCTGACTGTGTGAGGACATAGCTGCTATGCAAGCAGTGGTGGCTGTGGAAATCAAACCCAGGTCTGCTGGATGTACCAAGCTGATTCACAGCTCGTTACTCTAACCTCTAGGCTATAGCATTTCTATATCTTGATGTATATAAAACCATAAAATGGTTTAAAACTTTTTTTTAAATCTTGTTGATTGTATCAATATATTATAACATGATACATAATGAAACAGTAACTGTAGCAAACAAACACACACACACTGGTTGCATTCAACAGTGGCTGCTTTTACATTTCCTTGCAAATGTTCTTTCTTGCAGCAGAAAGGCAAAGGGAAAGGGAACATTGTTTAACCAGGATTATCACACTAAGCCGAAGCTTGTTTCCAGATGCGACCTGGGAGCACAAGGAAGTTAAGTAACTTGCTCAGGATCACACAGTATGTGCCTAGGCAGCTGTGGGATTCAAACCCAGGTCTCCAGATCTGCCGCTCAGAGCCTTAACCCGCTATGCTATACTGCCTCCTGTCAGAAGGATCAGACGCAACTAACATCAGTAACATTAAAGTAACAATGATACTAAGAGGTGTCCAGCTGCCTAAGCAAAAGCAGAACCCCTCTGAAAATGAGATATGTCATCTCCGGTAGTCTTTTTTTATTTATTTATTTATTATTGTCTTGGATTATAACACCTTTGAGCTAGCAGCTCATTTATACAGGTTCCACATTGTGAGATAAACAATATTTCAGCAACAAATACAGAAATCAGAACAATGGTTACAAAAATACAGTAATTACATTCACTTTCTCATTCATGGCATAACAAACAAGATACAGAAATTGGTTGAACATTAGCGTAGAAAAAAGTGGTTAAGGCAGTTTCGACAGGATAGGAGACTAGGAGGCAACGGAAGGCGAGGGCAGTTAGAATCCTACCAGTGGGTACGAGGACATGGGGGAGATAGAGGGGATTCATGGGAACAGCCTGCGGGGCCTTGTCAAATGTTTGTGGGCTGGTGACAGTGAACCTGGGAAGGATAGATGTAGATAGGCAACAGGGTGCAGGGGGGTGGAATAAATAGGTCAGGGGAGGGAGTGGGAAAGGACTGGAAAAAATGTAGTGTGAGGGGGCAATGGAGAGGGGATATGGGACAGAGGTTACAGGTAGTAGAAAAGTGCTGAAGTTGTGCAGAAATGCCACTGTAACTCTGGAGGTGTTAGGAGCACTATCCTATGTATATCACATGCTTGTATACTATGAGGAAATATATTCAAAAATGTTTTATTGTCAGAGTGAGTGGAAAAGGTTAAACAATGTACATGCTGATCTGGGAAAAAAAACACGTAGAATGCGAAATAATACAAGAGGGCAGATACTTTCCAATTAGTAAGGTTTCTGTAAATACCGAGTCCCATAAGGATGACTAGCAACTGTTGCTTTAGCTTTCTGGGAGGGCTTAATCTTCTACTCTTATTATTGTTAAAGTGAGTGGAAAGTGAAGTACTTTAAATGCTAATTAGAAAGAAAGACAACAAATACAGCATTCTGAAGTTTCCAACCCTCTCAACTCTGGCTGAGCTGCTCACTCAGCAGACCTCCAGCTACTGTACAGCCTGCGCTCAGCCGATACATCCCTTTTATGCATCCTGAAATGCAACATCACCAAAGGCCCTAGAGCTTTTGCCCACCATGCACCCTCAGCAATGGAACTCACTCCCACTAGATGTCCATCTAGCTCCCGCACACAATGCCTTTAAAAAAGTGTTCCACTGCTACCTTATCTCAACCAGCCAATGCACCTGCTTTAAAACTCCTTAGTACTCGTTTCTCCTGCCTTTCCCGAAGCACTGAACTGGCTTCTGCCAAGATATCCAAGCGATACAACAATTTCCTGCCCTGTTCTCCTGCCTCACACCCCTTACATCTACCCCCTCTCTCTCAATGCCAGCTATTATCCCCATGCCTGTCCTTGTCTCTGAACCTAGCTTTTTCCCCCAAACCCAGCTGTCTCAACTTTCCTATCCCCTGCATCTTATCCCCCTTGCACTTATCAGTTATTGTCCCATATTTTCTAGATCTGTCTGAATTTTTGCTTACTGTTTCTAGTGTGTTTCTCTGCAAGTCATTTGATCTTTACTGCTTTACTTACCAGCCAAATTACTTTGTCCTGATGCTACGACTGGAACTATTGCTCTGTTCCCTGCTCTGAACACCTTGTATTTTGTTTTTTGCTGCACAGCCAATGTATAACACTTTGTTTTGTATCCTGATATAACCTGCTATTTGTTACACCTGTAATGTTTACAATACCTTGTTTATGTATACTGACGTAACCTGCTGCTTGTTATACTTGAAATGTTTACCTTGTAACCTCCTGGGTAGTGCCTGAAAATAATCATCTCTATGGTTAGTGCACCCACCTGGTTAACAAAAACTAAATAAAAAATAAATAAATATGTAGAATGTATAAATTGTAACAGAAGGCAAATTCTGTACTTTCCAAATGGTGTGATTTCTGTTAACATGCATACAATCAAAAGCTTCTAACCCAGCACAAAGCATCATGGGTATGCAAACCCATGTGTGTCAGGGAGGCCAACTATGAGATTTATAACAGGTACTATGTTCCATTGTCATATCAATATTCAGAATTCACAACAGCCAAGTTGTACACACTAAACATAAGAATAATCATTAAAATCTGTACAAAACAGTGTAATCTTTAAAATCTGTACAAAACAGTATGCATGACAACACTAGGTGGAAGCTATCGCTTCCTGTTTAATGAAGGGAACAGGGCTATGGAGGGGGGATCTGCTGGATGCAGCAACATGGACAACCAATTCACAGGATTCTGGGGCTACTGGACCACCAAGAATTGCATATGATGGTATATGCACACATTGGCATGGCCATGAATATATAGAGTGAAAGGAATGACTTTGGCATCAGGTGCCCTCTGTACTATGTGCCTCAAATGTCTCAGTGTCCCTTGCTAATTTTTTTGTTAGTCTTCTCCTCCTTGTAAGAATCCTATGTCCCCTTTGTAAGGAGGAGCATAAGTGTTGCTGTCATTTAGTGATTACATAGTGACCTACTATATTATTCCTGATGAAGACTAGAGACAAACACTGGCTGCTTGTAAATCCTCATTTCAATAGCTGACCTTACTGAGTATAGAGTGTATGAGACTAAGAAATGTATACATGAATGCTATATAAGAAGGCTATCCACACAGCAAAAACGGAATTCTGCAGATCTACTCTGCCTCTGTGAAGGACCCACATAACTGTTAAAGGAATTTCAAGAGCATAGTGGTTGGTTCTGCTACACAGCACACTAGTGACCTTCTCCTAGGTGGGCTCAACTGAAGCAACACGTATACCGTTACAAATGTATTTATCGTATTGTTCTTGTACTTCTCCACATTCACTTCTCTTTTCTTGCACCCAACTATGCAGGACCCAACTATACCGTCTCCCCTTTTGTTCTTCCCTCCACCCACTTTCCTAACCATATGTCTATCTTAGCCCCCGTCGCCCTCCTTTCTTCCAGGGTGTACACAGTGAAGTCATTCAGTCTCTCCTCATAGGGCTTCTGATGCAGAATCTGCACCGTTTTAGCTGCCCTCCTCTGGACTGCCTCCACTGTGTCTATACCTTTCTCAAGATGTGGTCTTCAGAACTGGACACAGTACTCCAGGTGAAGCCTCACCAGTGATCTTTACAGTGGCAAACCACCTCCCTCCCTCCCTCCCTCCTTCTGCTGGTCATACCCCTCCTTGTGCATCCCAACATCCCACTGGCCTACCCACTGCCTTGTCGCAGGGCCTCGTGACCTTGAGATCATCAGATATGATTACCCCCAGGTCCCTTTCCTGTTTGGTGACCATCAATACCTGTTCTCCTATATTGTACTCTGTCTCTGGGTTTCTGTGCCTTAAAGGGACACTGTCAACCCCCCTAGGCCTCAAAGTGTCCCAACTTTAAAAAACACATTTTATGATTGGTCACATTGTGTAGAGACTGCTGCTGTATATCATAGTTTAATTATAATTCCCTTTTTCTTTTAAAAAGTGAAAAACAGACTGCCTACCATACTGGTGTTACCAAACCAAAACATGTTTGTTTACATTCTTTGATCAACTCTCAAAGCATCTTTCCTGGACTTGGTAACACTCCAACACTGTAGAGCCACTTATGATGCAGCCAGAGGAGAGGAGACTATTGCATATTGACTCATTGCACTGTGTGGGCATGTTCCTAATGTTCAGCAACAGTAGATCAAGGATCAGAAACAAAACAAGAATGGGTATAAATACACTATTAGCATGCATTTCAGTTCTACTAAGAAAGGAAGCAGACAAAACAAGCATCATCATCAATGAATTTTAGAGAGGGGTTTCAACCAAAAATAGTATGAGGCAAAAAAGGTTGACAGTGCCCCTTTAATTTTCTGTTTTTACATTTGTAACCCCTAGATGGCGCTATCCCAGGGGCTACTACCCCTGCCTGATTTGCCACTAACAGGTTGAGGGGCCTGGATCCAATGCCGGGTGCCTCCACCCAGAGGTCAGGGTTTGCAATAGTTAAACTAACTTGGTCACAGCCCTCTGGGACACTGCAACCCCTTTCTTCCCACTAGTGGCCCACACAATATATCAGAATTACCTTCACAGTATACACTTACCGCCAGGTGTGGTTCCGTACTGGGACCTCCTGTGAAATGAGATACAGTGCAACAATCACAGTACAGTACTTTAACATAGACAAATACCTCAGGCAGTATAACTTTGCTGAAACAAGCAGCTCTGATTTATTTGGGGGATATAACAAGGACAGGGGAAATCAGGTTAATTAGCTTACTCTAATAATCTACCTATGGCTCTGTGCACAGGCCTATCCCTATCAGTTACTGTCCCTGGGTACCCAAGCCCTAGTGGCTAGTCCAAACTGTGGCAGCTGGTGGGGCCCTTTCACACAGAGAAAAGGAGAATTAAACAGTCAGCAGTACAGTAATTCCATTTGGATTTAATGTGGCAATTCAACAGGGAAGCGACCCTGAATTAGTACTCACGACCTCCAAATAAGATAGGGTTCTTCAATGTCAGCAGGGCTCACTTGAGGTACACAAACCTCTTCACACATCCATATAAAGAAAGCACTATACCAGGCAGGCTGCATCTGTATCCCGATCACAATTACTGCACAATACCGGGAGAACACACAGCAGATTCCGTTCCTGACAGACAGAGTGCAATTTTCAGCAATTCCTCCAGTCTTCTACAGGGTGAGCCTGGTTTCTACTCTTCAGAGATCCTTTGATTCTTTTCACAGGACGATTCAGTCCTAACAAGCTGTTACACAAGCTGCAGACCGGAACTCTGGGCCTTACACGCTTTTGACTAAAACTGCACACTGAAAAGCACAGGGCTCCTTCCTTCTTCACTGCCAAAGCTCAACTGAAACTCCAACTGACAAAACCGGGCACTTCCTTTGAGTTCCTCCCAGTTCTTGACTGGATTGGCTGTCACTCACAATAGACTGCTGCTGTTGGTCCAAAAAGGCACTGAAGTCTAAACTACATCTCCCAGAGTCACTGCCCATACAATCCTCTTGTGGCTGGCTCAGATTATGAGTCAAGTTCTGATTAGTCAAGGCACCATTTTAGAGCTAGCTTACCCCACACTGATTGGTCCAGTTCAGCAGTTCAAAACTAGAATGGGGAACTAGCAGACACAGTTCTGACTGCAAAAAGCAGGTTAGACAAACTGTAATTTCATTATTACTCTAAATAATTTCTGGCAAACAGTTACATCTTTCAGATAGGTTCCCTTTGCACCCTAGTGACTGCAAAAATGAAGTGAATTGGCAGCAGCTCGAGTGGTACTCAGAAGCACACAGTCCCCCATATAAACTAATTATGTCTGCAAGCAGACAGCTCTTAAAGAGACAGTACCAGAGGCTCTAAAACACTCACTGATAAATGGCTTAATGCAAACACACCATTCAGGCTTGGAGCATTCAAGCAAGCTCCTTGAAGTCTTTTAGGAACCCCCCATTTGTAGAGGTTACACCCTTCCTAGTCCCTGGGAAAGCTTGACGTCCGCGTCAAGCAAGTACCCATAAAGTTTCAACTGCAACCATATACATTTGCATTAGGCTGCCATGTAATCATCAGTCAATATATCATTTTACCAAGAACACATTTCTGAAACATTGCAGTACGTCACTCTTTACACAGTATTACATACACATTGTACCATAACTCAAGTTATTACCTCTTGTACATGAAACCTGAAGAGGGCCTTCCCTATCAGTTACCTTGGGGCTGGATGGGGCAAGGGCACCATATAGAGAACAGCATAGTAACTTGGAGTTAGCACTGATGCTCAGTTAGGGCAATGAGCTGGGGACTACATACACATCCTTTATGGACAACATTGAGAGGCAAGTCCACAGGCCTCCCAAGTGAATCATAACTAGAGGTACCACAGGCTTTAGCATGCCGACTGTCTTCTAGGGGAACTGTTATAGTCTCTGCACTCTGAGCCTCCATTTTCATCATTGTCCTCACTTGTCAGGGAGTCTCCATGGGGTGAGAGGCTAGAACTTGGGGCACTTTCAGCTCCAGGGAGTTACAGTTTCTGAGTCCACAACATTTGGCTCGCATGGAGAGCTTTCTCTTGACACTGGCAGTGGACTGTCAGCACTCAAAATACTTTCTTGTTCAGGTGTATCACCAGTCTGCCCTTAATCTATCATTTTCCTCCCTGAAAGCTCAAACAGCCTTAAACTATGCACAATGATTCCATTTCATCTGATCTGATGCTTTGCACTTCACTTTCTGGGGTTATTGCTCCAGGATGAAGCTGTAGTTTAGACAGTCCAGAAGGCCCAGCTTCATCTCCTGTATTGACTAGGGTATGTCTCAAACAATTGACTCAGTTTGTAAGAAGGATAGTATTCAAGTCACTCTCACTTCTTCCGACATGGACTGACAGTCATGCTCAACTGGGACTTGTGGAGGGAACACTTTAACTTTGCTTCTGTAGGTGCAGACTTTCTTGATCTTTTCTTAGCAGCAGCTCTGGTCACTGGTCGAGGGGCATCTTCTAGGGCTCAGACTCACTAAGATTTGTCCAATGGGCAGTAAATGATTTCTGTGCATTGTTTTTACATCTTTGAATTATTCTCAGGCCTTACTTTGTACACTGGCAGATCATCTAGTTTGCCCACTACAATGTGAGGGAGATGGTAGCCATCTGTCAGCAATCTTGTGCTTGCCATGCAGTCCCAGATTTTAGCACACCCGATCTCCCTCCTGGAGTTCCTGTGTGCTTTCACCTTTTATCATACTTTTTCTTGTTGGCCAGGATTTCTTTTGCAAAGCCATGGTTTGAGCCAGTTGTACGCATGAGTTAGCTGGGCCTTTTAACTTTTGCAATATACTGTAAATAGTTGTCAGCTTGAACCCCATCAGGAGAGACCCCCAACACACATCTACTGGTAGTCGAGCTTCCTTCCAAACATCAGGCGTAGGGGAGAATCCAGTGGCATCACTTTGGTGCAGTTATAAGCATGTACCAAGAGTTGCTAATTTGTTGGCTCCATCTAGGCTTGTCCTTTGGGTGCAGGGTGCCTAGCATATCTAGCAACAATCGTGCGTTGAAACGTTCATAGGCTGTGGGTCCCCCTGGGGGTGGTAAGGAGTGGTTCTGACTCTCTCGCACTCCCCACAGAGAAAGCATCTTTGATCAGACTACTCTCAAAGTCTCTCCCTTGATCAGAATGGATTCTTTGGAGCCCTACAGTGAACAAAAAGTTTTCTACAAGTACTTTGGCCACAGTGGATGCTTTCTGGTCTTTGGTGGGAAGCTTGGGCATATCTAGTGAAATGGTCAGTGACCACCAGCACATTACTGATATTTCTTTGATCTGACTCCAAACTCAGAAAATCAATACAGACCAGCTCCATGGGTGCATTGGTGGTGATGTTAACAAGGGCAGCCCTCTGGGGCAAAGCTTTCCTCTGTAAGCAGCATTACAAGTCTGAATGTGTTGCTCACATCAGCCCCCATCTTAGGCCAATAGAATCTGGATCTCACCAAGTCAAGTGTTCTGTCTATACCAAGGTGCCCTGTGGTTGTGCAAGGACCCAGTACTGAGTCCTCAAAGGCAGTGGGCAGCACTAGTTGTTGTTTGTCTACTTGTCCCCCTCTGTCTACTGTTTCTCTGTACAACAGTTTGTTGATCAGTTTCAACTTAGGACCTTCTTTGTATAACAGTGCAGTTCTCAAATCAGTGGAGCGAATTTGGACACATCTTTTCCTGCATAGAGGGCTTCTAAAGCTGCTTTGATCATGGGATCATGGATTGAGCCCGGCGTCACTCGTCATTGTCCAGCTGAGGCAGTGCACCAACAATGTCTGTGCAGAAAAGTGGCAATAAGCAGGTGGTATGCAATTCTCAGAGGCTCCAAGCAATCCACTATGCCAGTCCACTGCGTCTGTGGACATTTGTTCCTCCCTGTCAAACTTCTCGGGCAGAGTGTTCAATGTCAAGTTCTGCCAATCGGACCCAATCATTCTGGGGAACAGGCCTCCGAGAGAGCATCAGCATCTATGTGGTTCAGACCTGCTCGGTTATTCGAGAGCATAGTCAATGTAGATAATGCAGAAGCTACCTATGGCCAGTGGTCATCCAACTTAGCTGAGGTCTGCACATAGGTCAAAGGATTATTGTCAGTTTTTTACTAGTATTTTAGCCCCATATAAGTACTCATGAATTGGTCAACAATAGCCCACTTCAAAGCTAGGAACTCTAACTTATGTAACAGGATAGTTCTTTTCGATGGAGTCAGGCTTCTGCTGGCAAGGCCACTGGTCTCAGGCCATTCTGCGTGCTCTTGAGTACACACAGCCCCCAACCCTTGCAAGCTAGCATCAGTGTGCAGGACGTGAAGGTTTTCTTGGATCGCATAGGCCAGCACTGGAGCATGGGTAAGTTGATATATGATCTCACCTGAAAGCAGTCTCACAATCAGGAGTCCAGCAGGCCCCAAATACTTCACCTGGATGAAAAATACACCTTTTCAGTCTTGAGGGACGCTTGACTTTTGGTATTTTTTGGGGTTGGGATACCCTTGAGTAAGGTTAAGTAAAGGCGGATCACTCTTGAATAGTCCTTGATGAAGCGCCGATAATAACCACAGAATCCCAGGAATCTTTGCAGTTCTTTTAGATTTTGGCTGTGCCAGGTGGTCAAGGCCTCAACTTTACTTGGGTCGGTCTCTATTCCTCGTGGATACTATGTGTCCCACATACTTTACTGATGTTTGAAAAGAATTGGACACTTATCAATGGACAGTTTAGGCCAAAGTCCTCCAGTCGGTCCAATACCTTAAATAATCTGCTCTCATGTTCCTCCAGTGAGCTGCCAAACACAATAACATCATCTAGGTATACTCAGGCACTCTAGTAAGTTCATGTCCCCACTGCACGCCTCCATCAATCGTTGAAAAGTGGCTGGGGCACCTGAACCCTCGAGGCATCCTCATGAATTCATAGAAGCCAGCGGACAGATAAAGGCCGCTTCTCACGGTCCTCTGGGGCCATCGGGATCTGTAGTACTGCATGGAGATCCAGCACAGAGAACCACTTGTCTCGCTTAGGCAGTCCAAGCATCCTGAATGCGGGCATTGTGTACTGATCAGGATAGTCCACGGTTTAAGGTGCAATAATCCACACACATCCTTACTGTTCCATTCTTTCCTCACTACTACAATGGGGAAGCATAAGGCTTCTGGATTCTTGTATTACACCAGCAGCTAACATCTCTTGCAGATGCCGTCAGCATCATCTATGTCAGCAGGTGCTATGGCGTCGAGACCTCTCACTTAAATGGTCTTTTCATGCAGCCGGATATTGTGCTCAGCCCTTGCACGCATCCTACATCCCATTCCTTTAAAGAAAACACCTGGTCTCTCTGGGCAAGCTTCTCACTGATCCTCACTTTCCATTCAGCTGGCAGCGGGAGTGCGTAAATCAAACAAGTCAGGCGTTACTCTGTCATTCTTCCCTTGAACTCTTGCTGCTGGGTAGCACTGCAGTGTCTGCACAATGCACATTAGCCAGGATGCAACCTCTGTTTACCTGAATGTCTCTTTCAGACACATTATGAACTTGGACCATTACCCTTCTGGCATAAGCATGGGCTCTAGCGGGCAAAATACTAGGCTTGACCAGCAGTCCCTCTGGCACTTTTCCATCGCCTGGTGCATCCAACATTAATATTTTATTCTTAACATCCTTTCTGATACGGACCTCTCCCTGTAAGGTACACTGGGCATTTGGCGCCAGGATCAGAGACTCAGGATCCTTCTTCCATACAATCCGACCGGTTCTCTGGTTCTGTTTTTCAGCATCTCTCTGTGCCTCATAGGCCTTTTAATTAAAGCTGGAACTCTTAAAGCTCTACTAGTCTTTGACCCTGTTTTCATATAACACAACTGTGCCAGCCTTCCAACATATGAGCATTGTTCCAATCAATAAAGGGACACCATCATACAGTCCAGTGGGGGGACACACTAAGGCTAGGGTCTCTACTTGTTCGGCCACTCCAGCCACGGAGGTGGGAAAGACAGCCAAATTTGGATATACCCGGAATAGGGTAGGCCTTCTCACTTAACTCCATACATGCAGTCCTTCTAATGGTTGTAAGGTCACGTCTGACAAATGCTTCTGATACCAATCCTGGAACATAATTGTCACTTGGGAGCCACTGTCTAATACAGCCTTGTAGACACTCCATTCACCTTTCAGTGGTCTCCATGGAGGGACCCACTATTCTGGACCAGTCTGAGAGGCGTAGTGGGGGCCTGGGCAACTGACCTTGCCACAAAGGGACGTGAATTAGCATTTTTGGTGCCCTCACTGGGACTGTCGTCGGCACCTCTTAACCACTGATTTCTTCTCCCAAGCTCTCCTTGTAGCCTATATGCAACTTTGTCAGTGTCTTTGGGACTGGCATTCCCTTTTCATATTGCCCATCTTTCCCACAATTATAGCAAAACATACTTTCTGGAGTTTGAGCTGGCTGAGGCGCCACACTGGGAGCCAGGGCGGGGGATTACTAACTGGAAACCTGGTGCCATCTCTGTCTGCGGCGTGGATAAAGCATTTGGAGACATCCTCGTCAGTTTCTCCACTCCATGGTCAAGGAATTGAGTTTGGAGCTGTTATCAGCAGGAGATACATGGGTGGGTACCCCACCCCATAGCAGATGCAGTCGGATATAGGTCAGGGCTCTGTACTTGCAGGCGTGGCCTTCATAAAGGGACTGTTTTTGAATCTCGGATCTCTCTCAACAGTTCGCCCCCATTGTGGCATATCTTTTCCTTGTCAGAGCACTCATTGACTGTCAACCTCTGCCCCTGAACTTCACTTGATGGGTCACCTCAGTCACTCGGTCGTAGCCACAGCTGTTGGTGCAGGTACCTCCCGAGGTCGCCTTTTTCAACTCCCTAATTTCTCCTCATTAACTCATCATAGGAGGTTGGGGATTCCAGTCGATTTGCCGGCGAATTGAAGCAACAGCAGTTCTGAGAAGGGGCAGACTTAAGGATTCTGTCCAGTCTGGTTCGGTCCAGTTCAATCGCTGGCAAACTACCCTTTCTGAGGCATTCTTGCAACAATTTTTCCAGCCGAGACATACACAGACAACAACTCCTTGGTACTGTTGTGCATTTCTTACTCTCCACCATAGGTCCTCATCAGAATCTGGGCTCCCATACACATTCTCCAAGGCCTCAGATAGGCCTGTGCAGTCGCTTCAGGGTTACTGGCCCGCTTAGCACGGATGGTAGCCAGGGCAGGACCCTCGAGGCTCTCACTAACCCTCTTTCGCTTCGCCTTCCGAGCATTGCCATTCTAGCACTTGGGGCAACATAGTCTATCCAGGTCTCCCAGTCATCCTCCCCTTGAGGGGTGGGGAGGGTGCCAGAGAAGATCCTCAACCTTCGGTAAGAGTCGTGACTAATGCAGGTGCAGAAATAGGAGTCTGCATTGGTTCAGCCACCATTACGTGGCACTGGAGCAGGAGAGGGTGTTGGGGAGGAACACCCCAGGTGGCAAGAATAGTTTCTTCAAGTCCTCCACAGTTTTCCCTCTCCCAGCAACCATTCAGCAAATTTCTCCTCAAAAGTTTCAGATAGTGGTGGGGCTGATTCTCCCGGTCTTTACTGTCCTTAGTTATCACTCTCCAAGCAGTGAGGGCTCCTCTGGGGTAATGGTCTGTGGCACTTTGGAGCTATCTATGGGATCCTTAAACTCTACTAGGGCAGGAAAGTGTGGGTGAGCAGATTAGCATGCCGACCCACCACCACAGGGTTTGTAAACCTTCCACCTTGGAAGTACTCCCTGCACAGTGTCCGTATTGATACCCAGGGGATGTCCAGGATAAGCATAGCATTTTGGGGGTCGATCTCCTCCCAGTACACCACTCCACCAGCCGTGCACAGCCACTTCTGTCGGGTACCCATTTTTTCTTAACAGTGGTTCGTAAATATGGCCACTAGAGGACACACAATCCCAGCGTGAGCCTCCAAGATGTAACCCCTAGATGGCGCTATCCCAGGGGCTACTACCCCTGCCTGATTTGCTACTAACAGGTTGAGGGGCCTGGATCCAATGAGGGTGCCTCCACCCAGAGGTCAGGGTTTGCATAGTTAAACTAACTTGGTCACAGCCCTCTGGGACACTGCAACCCCCTTTCTTCCCACTAGTGGCCCACACAATATATCAGAATTACTCTCACAGTATACACTTACCGCCAGGTGTGGTTCTCGTACTGGGACCCTCCTGTGAAATGAGATACAGTGCAACAATCACAGTACAGTACTTTAACATAGACAAATACCTCAGGCAGTATAACTTTGCTGAAACAAGCAGCTCTGATTTATTTAGGGGATATAACAAGGACAGGGGAAATCAGGTTAATTAGCTTATCACTCTAATAATCTACCTATGGCTCTGTGCACAGGCCTATCCCTATCAGTTACTGTCCCTGGGTACCCAAGCCCTAGTGGCTAGTCCAAACTGTGGCAGCTGGTAGGGGCCCTTTCACACAGAGAAAAGGAGAATTAAACAGTCAGTAGTACAGTAATTCCATTTGGATTTAATGTGGCAATTCAACAGGAGCATCTTCTGAATTAGTACTCACGACCTCCAAATAAGAAGATAGGGTTCTTCAATGTCAGCAGGGCTCACTTGAGGTACACAAACCTCTTCACACATCCATATAAAAGAAAGCACTATACCAGGCAGGCTGCATCTGTATCCCGATGCAATTACTGCACAATACCGGGAGAACACACAGCAGATTCCGTTCCTGACAGACAGAGTGCAATTTTCAGCAATTCCTCCAGTCTTCTACAGGGTGAGCCTGGTTTCTACTTCAGAGATCCTTTGATTCTTTCACAGGACGGATTCAGTCCAATAAGCTGTTACACAAGCTGCAGACCGAACTTGGGCCTTATACACGCTTTTTGACTAAAACTGCACACTGAAAAGCACAGGGCTCCTTCCTTCTTCACTGCCAAAGCTCAACTGAAACTCCAACTGACAAAACCGGCACTTCCTTTGAGTTCCTCCCAGTTCTTGACTGGATTGGCTGTCACTCACAATAGACTGCTGCTGTTGGTCCAAAAGGCACGAAGTCTAAACTACATCTCCCAGAGTCACTGCCCATACAATCCTCTGTGGCTGGCTCAGATTATGAGTCCAAGTTCTGATTCGTCCAAGGCACCATTTTAGAGCTAGCTTACCCCACACTGATTGGTCCAGTTCAGCAGTTCAAAACTAGAATGGGGAACTAGCAGACACAGTTCTGACTGCAAAGAAAGCAGGTTAGACAAACTGTAATTTCATTATTACTTAAATAATTTCTGGCAAACAGTTACATCTTTCAGATAGGTTCCCTTGCACCCTAGTGACTGCAAAATGAAGTGAATTGGCAGCAGCTCGAGTGGTACTCAGAGAAGCACACAGTCCCCCCATATAAACTAATTATGTCTGCAAGCAGACAGCTCTTAAAGAGACAGTACCAGAGGCTCTAAAAACACTCACTGATAAATGGCTTAAATGCCAAACACCATTCAGGCTTGGAGCATTCAAGCAAGCTCCTTGAAGTCTTTTGGGAACCCCCATTTGTAGGGGGGTTACACATTAAAACCCAGATGCTATGCCCTTGACCACTCTGAGTTTTCTCAGGTCTCTGCATGTTCTTTTAACCCCTGTGGAATGTCCACTCCATTGCAGATTTTGGTGTCATCTGCAAAGAGGCAGACCCTCCCTTCCGGCTCATCTGTAATGTCACTTACAAAGATATTAAAGAGGATTGGTCCCAGTACTGAGTCCTGTGACATCCCACTGGTCACCCTTCCTTCATCAGTGTGAACTCCATTTACCACCACCCTCTGTTTCCTATCCCTTAACACATTTGTTACCCAGGTTGCCACCTTTGGACTCACCTCTAAGCTGCCCAGTTTCCTTATAAGCCTCCTATGTGGAACAGTGTTTATTTATTTATTTATCTCTCAGCTTTCAAATACCTTTGAGCCAGAGGTTCTTTTACGGAGGTTCCACGTCAGTAACAAAATAAAAATACATAATGGGATAGTACCAAAGCAATTAAATCACACAAACATTAAGGCAACAATTACAAAGAATGTGTCAATGTAAAGAAACATGTGGGTTACAGGTAGATAAAACAACAATTGGATAACAGAAAATATAGGTAGGTGCTCTGTAAGTGTGGTCAGTCAACTGGACTTTTTCTGGTTCAGGAGAGGAATAGAAGGAGGGCGGTAGAAGAAGAGCAGTCAGTACTGAGATGTTATCATTGACTTTGTCTAGTAACAAAGAAGAGGGGGGTAGAAAAGAGCAGGGGGAAGTAAGGGGGTGTTTGGGCCAAGTGACGAGTGGAGGTGGAGGAGTTCTACAGGGGTTGGAGACTAGCTGGGACAGTGTTAAAAGCTTTACTGAAATCTAAATATGTCACATCCACCGCCTCACCGTGATCTGCTCCCTGGTCACCCAGTCAAAGAAATCTATCTGATTTGTCTGACATGACCTCCCCTTCATGAATCCATGTTACCTCAGTTCTTGTAACCCGCTGGATTCAAGATACTCCACAATCCTTTCCTTCAGAAGTGACTCCATTAGTTTCTGCACCACTGATGTCAGGCTCAGTGGCCAATAGTTGCCAGCCTTCTCCCTGCTACCGCTTTTGTGAAGCGGGCTACATATGCCCTTCAGTCCTCTGTAACTAATACTGTTTCCAGTGAATTGTTGAAAAGGACTGTCAGAGGTTCAGCCAGTACCTCCCTGAACTCCCTCAGCACCCTTGGGCAAGGCTGCCGCCAGGCATACTCAAGTGCGCACCCTGTGTACACTAAATCTATCACGAATGTATTAAAATGAAGGGCTGGCCTACCAGGTGGAAAACATTTGGGTAGCAAACTGTAAATAATTGGGCTTCAAACTAAATAATTCCCTCTGAAAATGAATTTTACAAGTCTGGGAGCAGCCTGCCTGTAGGTGTACCCCCGCCTGGCCCCAAAGCTTTGATAGATTTGTGAGTCTCTTCAGGACTGTCTCCTCTGTATATTGACTTGCATCTAACGCCCCTCTCCAATGACACTGTTGCTTTTATGTGGCTCATCCCCTTCTCCTGTGAAGGCTGAACACAAGTATTTGTTCAGGATATCTGCCTGATCCTCCTCTGCACAGTCTCCAGCTATCGTTCTTAACCTCACAATCCCTCCCCTAGTCTTCCTCTTTTCCCTTATCTACCTAAAAAATGTCTTGTCCCCTTGTGTTATCCCTTTGGGCTATTCTTTCATTAGTTAGCACCTTTGTGCTCCTCACCACCTTCCCTGACTCCCTCTGCTTCTCCTGATATATATATATATATCTGTCCTCTTCTCTCTGCATCTCTTTATACCTCCTGAATGTGACCCTTCTAGCCTTTACCTTTTCAGCCAATTCCTTCGAGAACCATAGTGGTCCCTTTTTCTTCTTGTTTTTGCTCACGTCTTTGCACAAAGGTTTGTTGTCTTCACCATGCTTTCCCTTAGCTTAAACCACTGTTCCTCCTCCCTACCCAGGTCATCCCCAACTGCAAGGTCATCTCTGAGGCATTCACCCATTTTTTTTTTAAATCTGCCCTCCTGAAGTCCAGGACACTAGTCCTGTGGTTCACTTCCATCGCTGTCCTTATGTTGAACCACACTGTATGGTGATCACTGGTTCCTCAGGTGGCCTCCCACCTTAATGTCTGCAATACTGGCACTGTTAGTGAGCACCATGTCCAGCATTGCCCTGTCATGAGGGAGCTCCCTGACTGGTTGCCTGAGAAATGCCCCCTGCAAGGAGTCCAGGATGTCCCTGCTTCTACAGTAGCTGAAGGTGCAGCTGAGAGGCTCCAATCTATATCCAGCAGACTGACGTCTCCCTGCCAGAAGCATCTCCCCTTTTTTTCTGCCATTGTGCCAATGGCTTCAACCAGTGTCTTAATCAAATTCTCCCCTTGTGTTGGATGCCTGTAGATTATGCCAGTGTGAACAGTGACTCCATTTCTCATCTCCAGGGTGACACACAGTACCTCCAACTCCTCCACCCCCTCCAGAATCCATGTGTCTGTCACTTTGCTACCTCCCTACTAATCTTCTCCTTTTTTGCTTTGCTTAACCATTTTGTTACCTGACCCTAGATAGGGTTTTTTAAGTTTTCCCTTTTTGCTTCTTTTGTTGTCTTTTTATTCTTACCTTACACTGTGTGTTGCCTCTATCCACACATTACAGATGCTTTTAGTTTGCCCCTTTTAACTTGCCTTTACCTCACTAATGTCTCACACACACCTCTGACCTCTACACTCAAACAAATTGGCTGCAACTGGAAAATAGAATAAAGTACCAAACCTGTGTGGTTGCAAAGAAAATCCAGATGGGCCTTGTTCCACCTGGAGTCAGTACCCTCCTTCAACTGAAAACCAACAGTCGAACCACCAGGGGATCAAAGCCACTGCTGTTTCAAATTCCTCGCTGCTGCACAACACAAGGCCAAAGATCCTTTGCCTAATGGAGCCCCACCTGGCTAAATGGTCTTGCTAGTGATACTACCTCTACCACCTTGCTCGGTGCTTTCAAATCCAAGCTCCAAAACACCTTCATTGCCTTCAGCACCTGTGACTGCCCTGGCTGACAAAATCGGCAGTGCTCTTGAAACCCGCTGTGAGGGGCCTTGGCCCCACCTTGGCCCTATTTTTCACACTTGCCCTCCCAGGCCCCTTTCTCATGCTCTTATCCCACTGACAATGCCACATTGGCTGCTTGACCCACCGTACCCGACCTCACCACACTATCCCCCCTGTCCTCCCCCCACCTCCCCATCCCATCCCTTGTTTCTGTCTATTCTCTCCAGCTACCCCCCCCATTGCTTTTTTCCCTCCCAGCCTCTTTCTTCTACTCCATTGTTCCCCCTCCCAGCACATTATGGTTTGTGGCTTGTCTCTAAATCAATCCCAATGTTTTTTTTTTCTTCCTGTTGCAATTTATGTTGTCTACTGTATCATGTGACGTGGAACCTTTGCAAAAGAGCCTTGGCTAAAAGGTACTTGTAATCCTAGATTCAAATAAACAAACAATATGCCTACCCTAGATAGGCTGTTTCCTCCCTTTCCACACAATAGGTAGTATATCCTTCCATGTACTGATTTACCTCTGCTGCTGCCCCCTTACCTTCTTCCAGTAGTCTCTTACACAGGCAGTAGTAAGTAAACAGCTACTTTACCTTACCTTAGTGGACCATCACAGTTCCCTGCATGCCTGCTGTTGCCTGTAGATGCTGACAATGCCTAAGATGCCAATCCTGTTTTCACTCCTGCACTGTTCCACTCACATGATGGGGCACGAACATGAAAGGGACATGTTAGGAGTGGTTTCTTTTAGAGTTCCCCTGTCACTTCCTGCTTGCTGGCGATTGGTCCATGTAGCTCATGTGACCCTCTCCTGCTGCCAGCTGTGCTCTGATACCGACTTCCATCTGGAAGTTAAAGAACCTGAAGACAGAGATGAAAAAAAAGACACCAAAAAAGTAGGTTAGATTTTCCACTGTTGTATTTCGTTCAACAAACTGATGAACCTGATCCTTTTAAATAGGACTCCCTGCTTTTTGTTGAGCCCAAATCAGAAATGTGACTCAGTTCCACCTGCAAAAATCAACAAGCTGAGGCCCCAGGCCAGACAATTATCACCCTTCCCCCATCTGCAGGGCAAGACAAAGTTCTTTTAATATGACCCCTAAATGTGGGCTTCTATGGCTGGTCTCAAATCTATCAATCAGTAATAAATACACCAATTCAAGAAGTTTCACCACAACTTACCCCCACCTATGTTAACTCAAAATCCCTGAAACCTTATAGAAACATGGAAATTATCAGCAGATAAGGACAACTAGGCCCATCCAGTCTGCCCATAAGCCCTACACTTGTTTGCGACCTCTGACCCTACATTTTCAATGGCTTTTCACCCTTCCTTCCCATCTCTAAGGTTTACTTATGCATGTCCCAGGCATGTTTAAACCCCTCCACTGTGCTAGCTCCCACCTCCTGTGGCAGACTATTCCATGTGTCCCCCACCCTTTCTGTGAAGAAAAACTTCCTCATGTTTCCCTTTAACCTGACACCTTCCAATTTCATATCATGCCCCCTCATTCTTGTACTCCTATATTGGAAGATGTCTCCACCCGTACCTTGCTTATGCCCTTAAGGTACTTAAATGTTTCTCTCATGTCCCACCGTTCCCTCCTTTCTTCCAGTGAGTACATATTGAGGTCCTTTAATCTCTTTCCATACGTTTTCTGGTGCAAGCCCTGTACCATCTTAGTCGCCCTTCTCTGGACTGCCTCCACCTTGTCAATGTTCTTGCAAAGGTGCGGCCTCTAGAACTGCACACATTACTCTAGGTGAGGCCTCACCTTTATACAATGGCATCATTACCTCCCACCTTCTGCTAGTGATACTGTACCTCTGTCTATGCAACCCAGCATGCCACTGGCCCTCCCTGTAGCCTTTGTACTCTGCTTAGACACTTTTAAGTCATCTGAATTGATAACCCCCTAGGTCACTTTCCTCCATGGTGATTGTCAGCAACTCCCCCCACCCCCATCCAGTAGCTCTCCCCAGGGTCTCCTCTTCCCAGGTGCATTTATTGGCACTTCTTTGCATTGAACCTCAGTTGCCACAGTTCAGACCATTTTCTCCACACTAACTGGAGTGTCCACACTGTTGAAATTCTTGGCGTCATCTGCAAACAGGCAGACCTTTCCCTCCAGCCTTTCTGCAATGTCACTAATGAAGACATTGAATAGTACTGGTCCAAGGACTGATCCTTGAGGTACCCCTCTGGTGACCTCCCCTCTCTCCAGATTGGAACCCATTTACCATCACCCTCTGCTTCCTGTCCATTAGCTAGTTCCTAAACCAGTTTACCGCCTTCTGCCCCATGCCCAGGCTGCCCATCTTGTTAACCAGCCTTTTATGTGGGGCGGTGTCGAAGGCCTTACTGAAATCAAGGTAGGTAATGTCCACCGCCCCCACACCTGATTTACCGCCTTTGTCACCCAGTCAAAAAAATCTATCAAATTCGTCTGACAAGACCTTCCTGCAGTGAATCCATGTCGCCTCAGACTCCTGTTATTTCACTCCTGTGACAAATGTAGGTGGACTCTGCTTAAGGCAATGTCTGCAGCACTGTTCCTTATGTCTGAAAAATAACCAGAGCTGTTCCATTCCTTAAAGAAAAACTACACCATCATATCTTGTAAATTTATGTTTCTGTATCAACTGACAACTCTTTTCCTGTAGCTGTTGGGGATATATTTGTTTCTTTTAGTCCCATTTCCAGGGCACAAGATATGAGGGTGCAGTTTTTCTTTAAGTATGGGGATCCTGAATGTGTTGAGAACTATTGTCCTAACACAATCCTAGATCCTATCAGCCCTTAGTAAACTGCTAGAGAAAGTTGTGGCATCCCAACTAACTGACCACCTCTGTTCTAACCTATGTACTACTGGTTTCCAGAAAAAGCACAGCATGACCACTGCCCTTACCAAAGCAACCTCAGAAATTAGAGCTGCCATGATCAAGGTAACCTAACCAGGGCAGTCTTTGTAAATCTATTACGAACATATGAAAATGCCAACAGAAACAGGCATTTTGGTCTACCTAGTCTGCTTGAGTGTGCAGCTCTGAAACAAATTTTCTGGTGCTGCCCCCCTCCCTTTTCCACAAAGTCTTCCTCCCCCCATGCCCTCCAACCCTTCTTCCCATCCGTTATGACTCTCCCTTTCATTCTGTCCCTACCAGCTTTAAAGCAGTCCACTGTTTTTGATGATACCACCTCCTACTCCGGCAGTTTGTTCCACTTGGACACCACTCTTTCTGTGAAAAAGTGCCTTCTCATTTCCCTTTTGAATCCCCCTCCTCCCACCACTAACTTTAGACTGTGCCCCTAATGGACTCATTCCCCTGAAACTGAATATGCCATCTGTACTAAACTTGTGTATACCTTTAAGGTACTTAAAGGTTTCAATCACATCTCCCCTCTCTCTGTCCTCTAGGAAATACATACTGAGATCCTGAAGCCCCTCCACATAGAGTTTGTCCCACAGGCCCTGAATCATCTTAGTTGCCCTACGCTGCACCCTCTTCAGTAATTTGATGTCCTTTTTCAGATATTGGCACAAGAACTGCACACAGTACTCCAAGTGCAGTCTCACCAATGACCTATACAATATACAGGATGGCTTCCCCTTTCCTGGAGGTGATTCTGATGGTGATGCATCCCAACACCACTTTGGCTGCTGCTTCACAGCAATGTGCATAGTGCCTCAGGTCCCTTGTGATGATTACAGTGTCAGTGGCTCAGTAGGTAGCACACTCACCTCTGAGGCCGGGAGATCAGAGGGCTGTGGGTTCAGTTCCCACATCTGGCACTTGGGTTAATATCCCAGTACTGACACTGTAATGCAGCATGAGAGGGGTGCTGCATTTCTGAAGTGCCGTCTTTCGATGAGACGTAAACCGAGGTCCCATCTGCCTGGATTGGTGGTAGTTCAGGTGGATGTTAAAGATCCCATGGCACTTATCAAAAAGTAGGGAATTTCAGTGTCCTGGCCAAATTTCCCTCATTCACTAAAAAAAAAAAAATACCACCAACAGCTTAATCTGGTTCAAGGTCAGTTGGCATTCATCTGTATCCCCTTCCCCCGGGTCGTGCCTGAAAATAGGCAGGATTTATCTAGTGCACTTACCCGGTCAACAAAAGCTAAAATAAAAAATAAATAAAAATAAATTACCCCTAGGTCCTTTTCCTCCTCTGACCTGGACACTTATACCCCTCCCAACCAGTAACCGGCCCTGGGTTTTTAGCTCCCAGGTACATGACCTTGCACTTCTTGGTATTGAACCCCAGCTGCCAGATACACAATCACATTTTGAGTCTAGCCAGATCCTCCCTGAGCTCCTGTCTCCACTCCTCTGTGTCCACTCTCCCACAGAGCTTAGTGTCATCTGTGAATAGGTATATTTTACCTTTGAACCCCTCTGCTATGTCTCCAATAAAGATATTAAACAACGAAGGGCTAAGCATTGAGCCCTGTGGGACCCCACTGGTTATAGGCCTAGGCACTGAGAGTCCCCCCCCAACTCCCACCCTCTGGTTTCTGTCTTGTAGCCAGCTCTTGTCCCACCCACCCCCGCAGCTTCTTCCCAACTCCCAGGTCCTGCAGCTAACTGAGCAGTCTCCCATGTAGCACAGAGTCGAAGGCCTTGGTGAAGTCCAGATACAGGACATCAACCACTTGTCCCCTGTCCACAGTCCCTGTGACCGAGTCAAAAACATCTATCATGTTGGTCTGGCAGGATCTTCCTAAGACAAAAGAGTCCACTAGTCTCTCCTTCAATATGGTCTCCATTAATTTGCCTACAATGGAGGTAAGGCTGACTGGTCTGTAGTTATCTGGTTCATCCCTGGGTCCACTCTTATGAAGAGACACCACATGTGCCATACTCCAGTCCTGAGGCACACACCCTGTCTCTAGTGAGGTGTTAAACAGGTCAGCTAGGGGGCGAGCCAGGACTTCCGCTGATTCCCTTAGAACTCTCAGGAGCACACCATCCAGTCCAGGAGCTTTGTTAACCCTAAGGGCTCTAAGACTCTTTAAAACCTTGTCCTCCTAAATTGCTCCATGAGTTTCACCCCCCTCCCCTTCCAACCCCCTATTTTTAGGGCTGTGGGTGAAGCCTACAGCCCTACTGGGATCAGATTATAGCTCTAAAAATGGCCAATCGTGGAACCTTTTATTGGATATTTGGAAGTATCCTTCCAAATATCCAATAGAGCCTGAAACTCTCCACCACAATCAGCCGCTATAGAATATAACAGCCGCACCATTTCGGCTATTACGTCTGCATTCTGTTGCATGAACTGCACATGTGCGTGAGGCATCATCATGTTGTTAATTGCAAAACACCATTCACACCCTTCCACTGCTGCTGTCCTCCTATGTAGATATTGGGGTCCCCAATCCCTGTGTTGGTGTTATGTAGCCCCCCCAACTCATGTGGTACACTGGGAGCCCACCCCAGTGTGCCCAAATGTACTTATTGATTTGCCCCGTGCCAACATTGGGGTGTCCAGTCCCTGTGTCGGCACTATGTGCCCCCCCCCCACTGATGTGGCACACTGGGGAGCCTACCACAGTGTGCCCAAATGTTTGTTTTCTTCCCACCACCATCGAGTGCCCAATCCCTGTGTCGGCGTCAAGTACCCACCCCCCCAACTCATGTGGTACACTTGGATCCTACCCCAGTATGTCCAACTGTGTATATATATATTTTTTTCCTGTAAATAAAGAAAACCTTCCCCCAACATGTTTTTAACCTGTAAAAAAGAAAACAGTCCCTTGTCATTGCCCAAATGTGTGTTTTCTCCCCCCCCCCACTGACATCAGGGTGCTAACCCTCCATCTCATGTGGCACACTGGAAGCCCACCCCAGTGTGCCTAAATGTATATATATTTTTTTCCTGTAAATAAAGAAAATCTTCCTCTGACGTGTTTTTTGTTTTTAACTTGCAAAAAAAACGGTCCCTTTAGGTCACCCAGTCCCCCCTCCCCACCCCTCCCTCAGCACCGGCTCCCAGCACCCCCACCCTTACCCCTTACTTGCCTCTGGAGGTAGGCACTGTCATCTTCTCTGGACCAGGACATGTCTGCACTCTTCAAAGCTGAACCGCAAACTGAAGAATCAGAGGTAAGCGTGCTATAATGGCATTCAATGGGGATTTCAACTTAAGTTGACAAATCAGCTATTTGTTTGAATTTTGGCCCCAAATTTTCAACATGGGGTTCTTGGGACCCCACCTCATGAACAGTGTCACTTTCATTTCGTTACTGGGTCCCAAAAGGTGATTTGGCAGTCACTGCACGGAATCACTTTTTGGGACTGATTAATGAAATTACAAAGCCACTGTTCATGAAGTGGGGTCCTAAAAGGCCCAGGTTGCAAATCTGGTGAAAAAACTCTAAAAAATGACTGTGTTACAAGAGTGCATTGCTTAGTTTCTATGCATGCTCCTAACTTTGCTAATTTTTTATATTTTCACTCCAGATTTTCAACATTGCCATTTTGGCACACCTCCTTTTTAATAGTACAGCTGTCATTTTTCACATCCTGCTCAAAACATGTTGTCGCACCTGTAGCACAGAATGGCATGGTCGCTCAGCGAAATCACCTTTTGGGACAAGTGAACAAAATGACATTGGCACTCTGCATGAGGAGAGGTTCCAAAAAGGTCATGTTGAAAATTTGGTGCAACACCTCCAAAAAATGGTCAAGTTACACCCGGGCGTTGAATAATTTCTACGCACATGTGTAACTTTGGTCATTTGGTAGCTTTTCACAGCCCTACCAACTCTGGCTAGAACGTGTTCCTGTGGCATAGGTCCAACCTTTTCCCCGGTGAAAATCAAGCTGAAGTACTCATTCAGTGCCTCCACCTCTTCCTCACTACTTTCCGCCCATCCCCCTCCCACTTTAATCTAACAGTCACATCCTTGGTACTCCTTTTCTCCCTTATGTACTTAAAAAAGTCCTTTTCCCCCACCTTTATCCCCTTAGCTAGCTTTAGTTCCCTTGTGGCCCTTGCTGTCCTGATTACTCTGCTTGCCTCTACTGACTTCTCTGAGTAAACCTCCCTATCCACATCTCTCAGAGTATGTTTGTACTTATGAAAGGCTGCTTTCTTTTCTCTCACTTTTGCTACCACCTCTTTGCCAAATCAGCTTGATTTTATGATCCTGGCTTTCTTGCTCTGGGCCTTTGTACACACATTAGTGGCCTCAATCAGAACCATCTTTATAATTGACCACTTCTACTCCACTTCTATCTCCAGACTGATTTTGGCAAGATGCCCCTTTAGGATTTTTTTTTCAATTGTTTAACCAGGTGAGACAAGCTAAGCTGAAAGTTTGTCTACAGATTCAACCTGGGAGCACAGGGAAGTTAAGTGACTTGCTCAGAGTTGCACAGTATACAAGTGGGGGCTGTGGGATTCAAACCCAGGTCTCCAGATTTGCAGCTCAGAGCCTTAAACCACTGTGCTATACTGTCACCCATCTTTCCAAAGACAGCCCTCCTAAAGTTCACTACCCTCATCTTAATCCTGGCTATTTCCTTATCCAGATTTAGGTAGAACCACACAGTGTGGTGGTTGCTGCCTGCAAGAGGGTCTTCCACTTCTAATTCCTGGACATACTCACCATTGGACAGTACTAGGTCCAGTATGGCTCTAACCCTGGTAGGCTCTGTAACACCCTGCACCAAGAAACTATCCTGGAAAGCCTCCAGGAGGACCTGTTCCCTGGAGCAGTAGGTAGCTGGGGTCCTCCAATCCACTCCAGGAAGGTTGAAATCACCTGTTATGTCTATGTTACCTGTACTGCATACCATTCTAATCTGCTCCCCCAGCACTCTATCCAACTCGTCATTCTGCGAAGTTGGTCTGTAAACCACTCCCATTCTAACATTTCTCCCTTTGGTGGTCTGAAGCTGTATCCACAAGGATTCAGTCTTACCCTCAGCCTCCTCCTCCCTGGTGGATGTGATCCCTTCCCTTATGAATAAAGCTACCCCCACTGTGTCTCTGTCCTTCTGGTAAATTCTATACCCAGGGATCATGAGGTCCCAGTCATGGTATTGGGTGGCCCATGTCTCTGTGCTGGCTGCTATGCCCACTTCTCCCTCAGCCATCAGTGCCTGAAGATTGGCAATCTTATTTGCCAGGCTCCTTGCACTCAATGACGCCACCTTCCACCTTGACCCCTGTACACCATTACCACTGACCAGCCCTTTTCATCTCCCCCTCCCCTCTTCCTCAGACCTGCTCTTCACTCTTACTTCCACCTGCTGACTTAATGGGAGGGGAGGCCCATCAGACTCCCGCACCTGGCGACTACAGTTGCAGCACACCCTGTTGACTTCAGATAAAATTAAGGTTTGTTGACATATAATTCTCCAGCTGATCCTTTAAGAACCTGGTGCCCTCTCTACTTAAATGCAGTCTATCCAGTGCATATAGGTCCCTGTTATCCCAAGTCCCACCCCATCCCCCACCCCTCACCAGCCCGTACTCATTTGACTTGCACCACCTTCTTAACCAACTGTTAAATTCTTCAATTCTCCATTTCCTTACAGTACTAGCCCTAGGGACTGGGAGCACTTCAGAGAAGGCTACTGACCTTCCTGCCTTGCTGCAGATTCTCCCTACCTCCTTAAACCTCTCCTGCACCACCTCTACCCTACTCCCTGCAAGATAATTTTACCCAGGTGCACTATAATGTGAGGCTTCTCTTGCACCTGCCCTACACACTTAGTTATAAAGGCCCCACCCTTACCACCATCATGCCTGGCATACACTCCGTCCACCTATGGCTGGACCTTGTCCACATACCTCCCCATCTCACGCTCTTCACTACTGAATCTACCAGGAAAATGTTCCTCCCTCCTTTCTCCCATCCCCACCCACACATTCTGCCTTCCCTGCTGCAAAAGTCCCCTTGTTACTTCCATTTCCCTCTGAGACCCTTCCCTTCCCACATGTCCAGCTTCCCCTGTCCCCCAGTATCTCCCCTGTGTTGTGCCTCCATTTGGCCCTCCTTCCTCCATCCCTCCAGGCTCCCCACCTCGACTACCCCTCTCAACCCCATGTAGCCATCCTTCCACTCCCACCTGCTCCTCACCCTTGTCGCCTCCCCCCTTCTTCCCCTCTCACCCCCTTGCCAATATCTTTGGCCTCTACGTTATGTCTATCCTCTACCTCCCCACCTGCCCTCTGATCCTCCAAATTGGCCAGTGCTGTGAACCTGTCCAAAGAGGGCCTCCCCATATCAGAATATGCCTCTGTTCTCCCTCCTTGTTCTTTTCTCCTTCCTCCTTACACTGTTTCCTTCACCCATCTACCCTTTCTCTGTGCCTCCTGACAAGTCCCTGCTTTGGTTTCTCAGGGTCCTTGAGGGAAAGATGTCCCTGGACACTTTGGCATCCTCCCTGGTTCCATCCTGTGCCTACCATCCATTTGGCCTGGAGCAGCCCTTACCTGCCCCATCAGCCAATGTGCTTCCCCCCAGTTTCTCCCTGCCCCTCTCCCCAACTATCATCTCAGCTGTGCTGCCTTATCTCTTCCCTGAGTTACCCAAGGTGTCTGCACACTGTACAGCCTCCTGCTCTCCACATTGTTCCTAGAGAGACTGTGGCCCCACATCCATTGCAGCTGACCACCCTCCGTTCCCCACCCTTTGCCCTGTCTCTTCCATCCCCCCTCCTTTTCCATGCCTCCCAGCTGTCCTTTTTTCTGCACCAGCTCCCAGGATCCCACATCCTCCCTGATTAGCTTATACTCACCTTACTATATTACTGAGTTGTCACCTGTAATTATTTTTTCAAATAGGCTGACCCTAGATGGGGTTTCACTGCAATCCCCTTTTCCTACTAACTGCCTCCCCTTGCTAGATAGACTTATGAAGCCCACACTATGTTTCCTATTCTTATTTTACAAATTGGCTGACCCTAGATAGGGCTTTGCCACAATCTCCTTTTACTGCTGGAGATAGATGGATAGATGGATAGATAGATAGATAGATAGATAGATAGATAGATAGATCACCTCCCTTGTAACACTATCAAATAAGGACACAATTTCACAACTACAACTAAACAGATCAGGCAAGCATTAGTGAACAACAAACATAGTAAATTCCCACATGAACCCTTTCAGAGCACAACTTCAACCCAACCAACTTCCCACCCTCTGCCTCCCCCCACAACACACACAGTATTACTTCCCTCCCATTGCCTCCCCACACAATACACTCATAATTACCAAATGGATTAGAATAATTAATGCAGTATACACAGATAGGACACAGTTTATGAATTCAGTCTAAAGTCACTTGCATAATCTTGTGAACCTTCTTCTTTTGGTCTGTCCCCCACTCCTTTCCCCTGTCTTCCTTTTTCAAACCCTGTAAAGCCAAGGTACTAAAGCAAAAGGATCAGAGTAGCCTGCCGACCGGTCAACTACCGGTGGACTCCGGTAGACTCAAGGCAGGTAATTTTCCTTAGTGGGTACAGTCCTTTGCCTGGATAGATCACTGCACTGATGGGCTGCTTAGACACAGCTGCCAGAAACATAAAACCAGAGGGATTGACTGGATTGCTCAGTGGCCAGTGGAGGTCCTGAAGGCTGATGATGGCAAGTTCCTGCCGTTCTGACTCCCGGAAAAACACCACAAAGTGATAAATGGGGAAAGATTTCCTGACTGGGAAAACATTCCCCACTATCCCTTTGCTGTGCCCAGCAGCAACAGGAACAGAAAGGTACAGTCCACACAGAGTTCATTGGGGTTGTGACTATTTAAAATCTAGCAGCCTGACTGGATTACTAAGCAACCAGTGGGAGGTCCTGAAGGCTGATGATGACAAGTCCCTGCCATTTGCACTCCTGGTAAAAACTGAAAGCCTCTGATTTGCTTGACTACAAACCTCACTGTTCAAAGCCCCATACCATGGTTTTATCATCACATACTATTACCTGGTATGCCAATTATCTCCAAGATAGATAACAATTGGTCAAATTCAGTTGGGGCCCTGTCAGAAACAAATACCATCAATCTTGGTGTCCATCAGGGATTCATCCTTTGACCCATATTAGTCTAACACTTTATTAATGATCTTACACAGTACCTGTCCACTGCAGGACCACCCTGTATGCTAATGACTTGGTACTTCTAATCAGTTCCTACTGCAATGAACTTAATAATTCCCACTGAAATGCTGATTTCCACTGTATCCAGTCCTGGCTTACTGACAACAGATTTGCCCTTAATGCAAAAAAGACAAAGGCCATGCTTTGTGGATACTGGCCAAAATTAGAGCCTGTCCTGAACCTCTACCTAAATTATGTGCCAACAGCTCTCCTTTCACTATTGTCTAATCATTCAAATACCCTGGCATCACCCTGGACCACAAACCAGACTTCTCCCTGCATATTCATAATATGTGTAGGACTGTAAACAATAGTATTCATGTGTCTTATAGAGTCAAGCACATCTCCACTCTGGCAGCTCGACTTGACACTGCCAGAGGAGACAAGTACTCCTTCCTAGTCTTAACTATGAGCTTATTCCTTTCACATTTGCTGGAAACAGGGTTGCCACCTTTGGATGATTCAAAAACCAGATCCTAAGCTCCACCCCTACCCCCACCCCTTTTCATGGCTCATCATGTATTGTTCCCCCTAGAAGGCCATTTGTTTTATCAATAAAAGACAACACTTAAAGCAGCAGTTCAACAAAAATGTTAAGATACTGCACTGTACCTGTTACTTTCCTAGCGTCTTCCTAGTTATTTATGTACTTATGTATTTATTGAGATTGGTTTACCAGATAAACATCCAGAGATAAAAGAAATCTCATTTACAGACATGATCTGGAGGGAGACAATGGAAATATTGTAAATCCTATAATGTGTACTTTTATCTTTTTCTGGCTCCATTCCCTGTTTATATCCACAGTACTATTTCAAAGCCAAAGAAGTGACCATACTTTTTTTCTTGAGGAAAAAATAATAATTTTAAACATTAAAAAATGCCTAAATTCTGTTACAGATGAAAATGTTTACTAGCAAATGAAAGTGGAAGACAAATGGCTCTGTTACTGTTACAAAAGGTGAGGGCAGCTGTGCTGCTATGCCACTTTAAGATGCAGTGGAAAAGATTAGGTTAAGTATTATTATGAATAATAATAATAAGTGCTAATGGTGTTAATGGCCATACTTTACACCTCCCAGTCTGACTGCTTTCACAAATAAAGGGTTATATTGACAACAGAACGTGTTTGTAACCTGGACATGTAGCTGAAACAATGAATGATATGACAACATTTGTTTCAAAAGTATATGAGCGCTCAAAATGGCTGAAAAACCTGACCAGCACACAGCAAAACCGGATTACCTGATAGGGACCCTGAAAACCTGATCACCAGGTAAAAAACCTGACAGGTGGCAACCCTCGCTGGAAAATGTATTTTGGATAAAAGAGATATAGCCATCAACAATATCTGCAGGTTTGCCCTATCTACTGTCCCCCTCGCACAATATTGTGTGCTTTATGGTAAGCTTGTATGAGTGTCCCATGCAAACTGTTGCCTGTTAACACTGCAGGGTTTTAAATAATTGATTAGCAGTTATTTTCTTGGGACAATGTTAACTGTACAGAGAGTATTTATACAGGTTTTCTAGAAGTGTTATGCTTGTTAAACACAGTGAGGCAAGTGTTATGCATTTTCACAATGTTTTAGCACTTTTATGAGCAAAACACTAATCAATTTTTGGAGTTAAATAAATCCCTGCACTGGATGATTTACTGACAAGGCCGTCGGATCTGCCACTCAAGCCGGGCTGCTAAAGTATTCAAACCAAGTGTACCCATTCAGATCTAATGAGAGAGCTCTGCTTAATGTCTCCAAAGCCTAAACTGCTATGGGCAACTAAGCCTTTGCTGTATGTGCTCCTAGGCTTTCGAATTCTTTTCCTCTGTGGATTTGTAGCTCCCCCTCACAGTTTAGATCACTCTCGTCTGGAACTATCTGAAGGCTTTCTCAATCTGTAACTGTACTTTATCAAATTTCAGCTTTTTATTTATTCCTTCTGTATTATTTTTTACTGGTTGGTCTTGATAACTGTACAGTTTGAAAGGTGTGTAAAACTATGTGTTTGGAAGGCATCAGGCAGTAAGAGAAAAGAGGTTAGCCTATAGAAAATTAACCAAGACCAAGAGAGGGTTGGACAGGGAAAATTACCTAAGGTTGGCTTGTGAGGCAAGTAAGAAAGTCCAGTAAGCTAAGGCACCGAAGGAGATACATATGATACACCGCCCGAGATTGGACCGAAGGGGCGGGGGTGTAGTCATCTGTTTTAAGACGGAACTGGGCCTTGTAGAGGTTCCAGTGGGGACCACTAGATCCTTCGAGAGTATCATGGGAGCAGGTGCAGGTAGCAGGATTCTGCTCATCTACCGTCCACCTGGAGATGAGAAAGTTTTCCTGCAGGAAGTTGCAGACTTCTTGGTCAACATGATATTGGAATCCTCCAGGTGGCTTGTCCTGGGGGATTTGAATGCCTGGGTTGACGATGAACTCTTGCATTTTGGTCAAAACTTCCTCCAACTGATGATCTCGTTGGGCTTCACGTAGGTAGTTACTGCTGCAGCCCATACTCAGGGTCACACCCTGGACCTGGTGTTCCTCCTGGAGATGGAGGCCACTGACTTGGTGGTGGAACCAGTTGGATGGTCAGACCACCACTCTATAAGGTTCAGTTTGGCAGCTCCCCCTGTGAGACCCACCCCTTTGGAGATGATCTGGTACCACCCCGGAGGGTCTGTTGGCAGTGCTGGACCTATCGAGTTGGCCAATGGAATGCTTGGATCTGGGAGACCTAGTAGTGCACTATAATAGTATGGTGCTGAGGGTCCTGGATTCCATAGCTCCCATCCAAGTTCGCCCTCTCCCTCTCCACCCTCAGTCCCCTTGAATTTATGGGACTTTCAGGGAGTTGAGGAGAGTGGGGAAAGGTTGAAACGTTGTTGGTGGAAATCTGGCCTGGAGAAGGAGGAGGACAGAATTAGGTTGAGCACCCATTATTCGGACTATCAATCAGAAATCTCCTGTAAGAAGGCAGAGTTCCTGACCAGGGAGATTGCTGCAGCAAGGAATTGACCAGCTCAGCTCTTTTGGACTGTGGATGGGCTGTGCAATCCAACCTGCCTTCAGGGCCAGAGAGCTTTGTCACAATCCAAGTGTGATGAGTTCACTCAATTCTTTGCAGATAAGGTGTCTTCCATCAGGTCGGAGATCTGCTTGACTCGTTCAAATGAGTATGCCAGTGGTCGATACGAGGGCACAGGCACCCGGTCTGTCTGGACAGATTTTGACCAGACAACGATCATGGATATCATGAAGATTGTTCGGGACTTGCAACCAACTTACTGTAGTTTGGATCCTGGTCCAGTGCACCTCCTTGTGGGGTGTATGGATGTCATCGGACCGATCACTGCTGAGATAGTCTGGTGATTACTGGACCGGGGGTGTTTCTGGACCCCTGAGGGAGGCTGTGGTGACACCTCTTTTAAAGAGATCTTCCTGTGACCCAGACTGTCTTGCGAACTACAGACTGGTCTCTAACCTGCCCTTTTTGGGCAACGTTATTGAGAAGGTAGTCCAGGTTGCAGCTCAAGAACTTTCTTACCACCCATGAAGTCTATAATCCTCTCCAGTCTGGTTTCAGGAAGAGGCATAGTACTAAGACGGCATTAATTCGAGTACTTAATGATCTCCTAATAGCGAGGGATCGGAGGAGTCATTCAATCTTGGTCCTCCTTAATCTCTCTGCAGCATTTTACACCGTGGATCATGGGGTGTTGCTGGAATGCCTGCGGCTACTCTGTGGACTGTTGGAGACAGTCCTCATGTGGTTCCATTCTTTCCTCACAGGCAGGACTCAGAGGGTGGTGTCAGGGATTTTTTTCTTTGCCCCCTTCTCCCTGCCTTGTGGGGTGCCGCAGGGTTCTATGCTGTCCCCCATGTTGTTCACGGTGTACATGTTGCCGTTGGGAGACATTATAAGGTGGTACAGGCTGAGTTATCACTGCTATGTAGATGATACTCAGCTCTACATGTCCTTTGTACCCGAACAGAATAGCGCGATCTCAGTCTTTAACAACTGCCTCGCTGAGATTCAGGACTGGATGAGTGCTAACTGGTTGAGACTGAATCCAGATAAGACTGAGGTGTTGGTGGTGGACCCAGGTCAGCGGGTAGAGAAGTTGACTCCTGGGCAACCATCTGGCCTTGTGTTAGGGGTAACCAGTTGAGACCTTCCGAACAGGTGTGGAATCTGGGCATTGTGCCTGATAATGAACTGACACTAAAAACACAGGTGTCAGCAGTTGGCAAGTCCTCATTTTACCATCTGAGGAACATCGCCCAGATAAAGCACCTTGTTTCACCCGAGGACCTTCGTATGTTGGTTCACGCCTTTGTGTCCTCTCGTCTTGATTACTGCAATGCTCTATACCTAGGGTTACCAGGGATGGATCTCCGTCACCTGCAGCAGGTGCAGAATGCTGTGACCAGGTTGTTGAAGGGTTGTCAAGAACTTGCCATGTCATGACTGTGCTGTGCAAACTGCACTGGCTGCCGGTGTGATGGAGGATCACCTTCAAGGTTGCGTTGATGACCTATAAGACCCTACACGGACAGGGACCGGGTTACTTGCAAGACCTCCTTCAGCCTTACTGCCCCCTCTGTCCACTCCACTCCACCAACGAGGGATTGCTAGAGGTTTCCAGGGTCCATCTTCAGACATCAGGTGCTAGGGCTTTTGCTTTTGTTGCCCTGACCCTGTGGAACTCTCTAGCTCATCAGATTAGAGAGTGCCTGTCCACTGAGACTTTTAAATCCTCATTGAGAACATATTTATTTGGCCTGGCATTTGGGGATAATATTTAGTTTTATTATTGTTGCCTTTTTATTTGTATATGTTTTATTTGATTAAATGTCTGTTTTACATTGTATATGCGCTTTGGTGTTTTTGAAAAGCGCTTAGAAATAAAATTTAATTTGATTTGCTATAGCTGAAGGAATTAAGAAGGGGGAGAAGGCCTTCTTTCACTATATAAGTGAGAAAAGCGGAGAGAAGGACAGGGATTGTTAGGCTTAAGAAAGGGGAAGAGTTGGTGGAGGATAACGGGGGTGGGGGAAACAGAGATACTAAATGAATTCATCTGTTTCAACTTCACCAGGGAGGATGGACCAGTGCCTTCAGGAGGGGGAAGAGGAGCGGGGAGGGGGGACAAAGGTGTAGTGATAGAAGAGGCTAGAGTGAGGGGGGGGCTGTTAGCATTGAAGGTGGACAAATCACCAGGCCCAGAGAGAGTACACCCAAGGGTACTAAGGGAACTGGCTGAGGAACCGGCAGGTTTATTTAATAGTTCACTGGAGTCAGGCATGATACCACAGGACTGGAGAATAGCACATGTGGTGCCACTCCACAAAAGCGGTCCCAAGGATGACCCAGGGAATTGCAGACCAGTCTGACCTCAATCGTGTGGAAGCGCATGAAGACCATACTTAAGGAAAGGTTAGTGAATATCTAGAAGAGCATGGTCTCCAGAATGTGAGGCAGCACAGGTTCATGTCAAATGAATCTGATTGACTTTGACTGGGTCACTAATACAGCAGACGGGCCAAATGATAGACATCCTCTATCTGGATTATAGCAAGGCCTTTGACTCTGTGCTGCACAAAAGGTTGATCAGGAAGTTTGCGGATCTCTGGGTTTGGGATAAGATGTCCAGATGGGTGGAAAACTGGCTGAGGGACAGAACCCAGAGGGTGGCTGTAGGGGGAGAGTTATCTGGTACCAGAGAGGTCACCAGTGGGGTTCTGCATGGCTCGGTGCTGGGGCCGGTGTTGTTCAATGTCTTCAATGACATTGGGGATGGCATTAAGGGCAAAATGTGCCTATTCACAGATGATACCATACTCTGCAGGAGAGTGGACACAGCTGAAGGGATACAGGACCTACTGGATGATCTAGAAAAGCTGGGGAGGTGGTCTGGGATCTGGCAGCTTTGCTTCAATGCCTTGAAAAGCAAGGTTATGCACATTGGAGACTAGAATTCTAAGACAGAGCACTACCTGGGTGGAATCCATGTATCTGCATCAGAGAAGGAGAAGGACCTGGGAGTGATGATCATTAGTGACCTGAAGGACTCCACGCAGTGCAAAAAAGCAGCAGCAAGGGCAAACAAGATGCTGGGATGCATAGCTAGGGGAATCAGTAGGAGGAGAGAGGAGGTTATACTACCTTTGTACAGGTCACTAGTGAGGCCACTTTAGAGTATGGAGTTTAGTACTGGTGTCCACACATCAAAAATGGCATTAACTTGCTGGAGAAGATCTAGAGGAGGGCTACAAAGATGATAGTGGGTCAGCAGGGAAAGGCATACAAAGAGAGGTTGAGGGCACTGAACATGTACTCCCTGGAGGAAAGTAGAGACAGAAGGAATATGAGTGGGACCTTCAAGTACTTGAATGCGACAAATAAGGTGGATAAGGAAGGTCTCTTTAAGCTGACTGGCAACTATAACACAAGGGGACACAGCCTTAAGCTGGGGGGGGGGTTAGGAGGGAGATCAGAAAGCACTTCTTCACAGAGAGGGTGGTGGACACATGGAATGCACTGCCAGAAGATAGTGGGCAGCTTCAAGACAGGCTGGGATAGGCATAAGGGGAAGGTAAGGATCACAGGTAGGGAGGATGGGAGGAGTGGGTTTTGGGGGCAGGGACATTAGCTCAATCTGTGGACCCTGCAATAAGAGCAGACTAGATAGACTAAGTGGCCTTCTTCTGCTAGCTTCTTCATATGTTCGTATGTTCAGTTAAAATCTTTGTGAGCCATAGTTGGACTTGTGTTTGGTCTCTGACTTGCTATCCCTTGTTACTTAAAAATTCTACATGATTGATGTTTATTTCTATGGCCCCTCTATAGTATGATTTTCACTGTATTGTGGATGCTTACTACATATGAGGCTTGCTTTGCTCTCTCTACTGTGGGATCATATCTAAACTAGGCATGCATTCGTCTACTGTACTTACCTGGTCAGTAAAACTTTGGTAAAAAAAATGTCTACACAGCATTTTTCAAGATCGACATTTTTGATTGGTGGGGTTAAGTAGCCTTAAAGGATCTGCCAGAGCTTCAGCTCTTTATCAAAGCAGCTCAGCTCGTACTTCTCTTTGTTCCTTGAGCAAACAGAAGGGTAGCCAAACAAACCATCAGAGAGGTCGGGGGAAACTAATCTAAGAAACATCAAACAATAAGGGCAAAGTTCTCTGTCCTTGGTAAGCAGAATGAGTTTTCAATAAACTTGAAATCCAAAGTATATTTATATGCCCTTAAAGAGCTACTGAGGCCTCAAAGAAAACTTTAAAAAACATAATAATTAGGTAACATTCTGCATGTATTCCATATATATTCTAGATTTTACCTCCCCATTATTTATTATTAAGTAAATGGCATGCATACATGATTTTTATCCTTTACAGTTACTTTAAAGTTAATCTGCCTCTGTAGCGTACTCCCTACTTCAAGTCATAATGCTCTGTTGCGATATCACAATCTGTTGCCATGAGAGTAACTGTGATGTCACAAGCAGTGCACTATGATCTTGGGTAGGGCGACAGCAACAGAAATAGATGAACTCTTCAGGAGCAAAAATCATGTTTTCATGCAAATTACCTCGGCAATAAATAATGGGCAGGAGGAATAAAGAACTAATGTGAAATACAACCTGAACCATATATAAATTTTATGTTTTGTTGAAGTTCTCCTGAATGTGTCAGCTGCTCTTTAAACTGCACAACAAGCACTTAAGACTGTGGTCATCTATATGTTAATACAGTCCTGAGTCCATTCTTATAGATGAAAGAGTAGTCTCACATGCATTCTGAACCGTAGGTGAGCAATTCTGATACCCCACAAATGTGAGACCATGCTTACATCTGTAAGTGTGGTCTCCAGGGTCATATTAATATATTACCAATCACAGTAAAATTGGTAGATCAATAACATATTTCAAAATCTCAAATTATCTCCCTGAATGTTCCCATTTCCAGGGCACAAGAGTATGAAACACTTGTTTTAGAATAACAGTATCACGTGCAGGGGAAAGGAGTGTTCTCGTCGTTCAGCAGCACTCTCTCAAGGTATAACAAGTGCACATAGAAACATAGAATTTGACGGCAGATAAGGATCGCTTGGCCCACCCAGTCTGCCCATTTCCCTACCTAATGGATAAGCCGCAGATCCTAGTTAACCAGCAGCCTACTTCCTTCTACCCCCATCCCCTAGAATTGCCTTATGACTGTCCCATGCATGCTTGAATTCAACCACAGTTTTTGACTCCACAACCTCCTCCGGAAGATCATTCCATGCATTCACAACCCTCTCTGTGAAAAAATACTTCCTTACATTAACTCTGAACCGCCCCCCCATCTTCAAATTGTGCCCCCTTGTTCTTGCACACCCCTTTTTTTGAAAGATGCTACCCTCTTGGACTTTGCTGATTCCCTTGTTGTACTTGAAAGTTTCTTTCATGTCCCCCCTCTCCCTCCTTTCCTCGAAGCTATACATATTAAGCTCCTTTAGTTTCTCTTCATATGTCTTCCGGTGCAGACCCTGCACCATTTTAGTTGCCCTCCACTGGAAAGCTTCCATCCTGTCTATGTCCTTGTGGAGACTGGGTCTCCAGAGCTGCATGCAGTACTCCAGATGGGGTCTCACCAGCTGTCTGTACAGAGGGATAACAACTTCCTGTTTTCTACTGGTGATGCCTCTCCCTATGCCTCCCAGTATCCCCCAGCCCTCCTTACTGCCCTCTCACATTACTTGCCCACCTTTAGGTCATCTGATATGACTACCCCCAAGTCCCTTTCCATTTTTGTTGTTGCTAGTATCTCACCCTTCCCCCCATTGTGTACTCTTCCCCTGGGTTTTTGTTTCCCAGGTGTGTTACCTTGCAATTCTTAGCACTGAATCTAAGCTGCCATGCATTTGACCATTCCTCTAACCTTGCCAAGTCCCTTCTCATCCTTTCCACCCCACCTTGTGCATCAACTCTGTTGCAGATCTTTGTGTCATCTGCAAAGAGACATACTTTTCCTTCCAGTCCCTCTGCAATGTCACTTACAAAGACATTGAAGAGGACTGGTCATAATACTGAACTCTGCAGTACCCCACTAGTAACCCCCCTTTCTTCAGAGTGGACTCCATTTACCATTACCCTCTGTGTCCTATTCTCCAGCCAATTCTTTACCCAGACTATCATCTTGGGATCCACTCCCAGGCTGGCTAACTTGTATTATAATCTTTTGTGTGGGACTGTGTCAACTGCCTTGCTATAGTCTAGGTAGGCCATGTCCACAGCCCCTCCCTGATCTACTACTTTGGTCACCCAGTCAAAGAAATCTATTAGATTCGTCTGGCATGACCTTCCCACTGTGAATCCATGCTGCCTTGGGTCCTGTGCCCCTCTGACCTCTAGGTACTCGACAATTCTTTCCTTTAGAAGTGATTCCATCATTTTCCCTATCACTGAGGTTAAACTAACAGGTCTGTAGTTTCCTGCTTCTGCCCTGCTCCCACTTTTGTGAAGGGGAATCACATCTGCCCTCCTCCAGTCCTCTGGTACCACCCCATCCTCCCACGATTTGTTAAAGAGGGTAGTCAGTGGTGTCACTAGTTCAACCCTTAGTTCTTTTAGAATTCTGGGATGAATCCCATCAGGCCCCATTGCTTTGTCCACCTTCAGTTTTAAGAGTTCTTTCAGAACCATTTCTTCTATAAATGGGCTGGTATCAACTTCTGTATCCAGGGTGTTTCTATTGTTTATTTTAGTTACATCCCCCTCTTCATCTGTAAATACTGAGCAAAAATATTTGTTTAGTATCTCTGCCTTTCCAGTCACCCTCTGCCTACCCCCCTCCCCTTTTATTAAGCCTCACGATCCCTCCCTCCCTTGGTCTTCCTTCGCTCCCTGATGTACCTAAAAAAGGTTTTATCCCCTTTCTTAACTGAGTTGGCTATCTTTTCCTTGGTTTGGGCCTTTGCTGTTCTGACTGCCTTCCCAGCTTCCTTTTGCTTTAACTGATACAATTCTCTGTCCTGCTCCTTCTGTGATTCCTTGTACTTCCTGAATGCTTTCTTTTTCTCTTGAATCTTCACTGTCACCTCCTTTGAGAATCATAGTGGTTTCTTACATTGTTTTGTTTTGTTTATTTGCCTCACATAAAGGCTTGTTACCTCCTGTGATGGCAGTTTTTATTATTCCCCATTGTTCTTCCACCCCTCCTTCCTGCCCATTTGCTACTGCATTCCTTAGGCACTCACCCATTTTGGCAGTCAGCCCTCCTGAAGTCCAGTACTTTTGCCTTTATATGGCTTGACTCTATTGCTGTGTTTATTGTGAACCATACTGTTCGATGGTCGCTAGTTCCCAGATGGCTACCCACTTCTACATCTGTGATCCTCTCTCCATCTCCATTTGAGAGAACCAGGTCTAAGATTGCTCCCTCTCGAGTGGGTTTCAATACTGTATGGAACAAAAAACTCTGGATTATTGCTAAACTGGAATGCAGTTGTGTGTCTGTTTCTAAAAGGCAAACAACACAGTCATGACACTAACATCAGGAGACAGTAGCCAAGCTGCTTTAAGGTGATGGGAAAAAATTGCAAATCCTGTAAAGTGATTTTCCAGTGTACATGAAAATATTTTAAAACATAATATTCAGACAAATTTCAGTTAGCATTTCTTTAATTTTCTGTAATTATTTTTCAATATTCTTTATTTTTGAGGACATTTACATGAAAATTGGATCTTTGTCCCTTACCCTTCAACAGCTTCTCCTGCTGCTCCCTCCCACTGATGTCATAATTCTGTTTCTGATGTCATAATTAACTGATGTAGAAGTGACAATGATCATAAAAACAGTGTTTTATGACTTCAGCAGAGGGAAAGGCAGGAAGGTGACATGAAGTCTCTGAAACATAATCCTGGGTCAGATTTTTTTTTTTTTTTTAATGCCATTCTTTATTTGGTTTTTGAGTTTAAAATGCTACAGGCAGCATATCAACATATAAGTGCTACATGGTAAGCATCTCATCAAACTTCTCATACAATCATTAGTAAGCAGATATATAAATGCAAAAGAAAGGGATACATTATCTGCTAATTCCTTAAATCCGGCTTAGATAATTAATACATAAACTGAAAAATTAAGTCCAAAAATAATTAAAGTACATATGGGTTTATACATGTATGGCATGGCATGGAATTGTCTCCCCTCTCCCAAGTATCTCTCATTAAGATAGCTTCGTACATGTCCCAGAGATGACCTCCAGCATGTCCTTCTGACACACAAAGAAGGGAATTTGGTTACAACCAGCTTCCTAGGGCACAAAGTCCGCATATTGATCTAATTGGAAAGACACCCACTTCCGCCATTGTGTGTCAAATTTTTCTGTTTTATCCATCGTTTTGGCTGAGAGTCACTCGAGGGCATAGATTTCCTTGGACAAGGATAACCATGCTTCTTTAGTGGGCAGTTTATTTGTAAACCACAGTCTGGTTATGGTTTTATGGGATGCTTTTATACATTGTGATTTTAGTGGGGTTTTTTTTATCAATTCGGATTCCCTGGGGTTTAATGAATGCGGGTGTAAACAGATCTGCAACATCATATATTGCTCTCAGCTCCTCAAGGACCTCGGTCCAGAACTGTGTTATCTTTGGACAAGACCAAAGAACATGGGTCTAGTTTGTCATATCTCCTCCACATTCCCTCCAATGCTTTCCCTCTCCCAATTCTGCCATTCTCACCAGCAAGGCAGGGGTCCTGAAGAATCAAGTTCGGAGCTTCCACATATATTCCCTCCAGTATGGGGATGTGAAAGCTTTTAAGACAGGCAATGCTGAGTCATTCCAAGCTGAGGCAAGTATGTCTACCTGTAATTCTGTAGCCCATCTAAGTCTAATCAAATCTGTGGAATCTCCCCTCCTATCACTCAGGGTCTTATAAATTTTACTAATTAAGTGGTACAAAGCAGAACCCTTGATGTGGGCCTGGATTAATTGCATTAGTGGAGGTGTGTTTTCCACCAGATCCTCCTCAAAGGGCTGCAAGTGGGACTTAAGGTGTATTAAGAAATAAAATATTTATGGGATCAGTGATATTCTCTTTGCAGGGAGATAAAAGGAAGTAAGCCAGTCCCTCCCACAAGCTGGAAGATATGGGACACCACATATCGCTGCCACTGTGTCAGATATGGGTTCAGGGGACCTGCCTTGAGGTCAGCTTTGTGGCTCAAGGTTCCCAGTGACAATCTCTCTGGGAAAGTAAGAAAGTCATCTACTGTTTTGAGCCAGGCTTTTAGAGGTTCCCTTGTGAATTTTGGGAAGTTCCCCACTGCATGACATTTAGGGGGGATTGCAAACAGAAGCTCTTGTGTATTGAATAAATCACCCCATGTTAATTTCAGCTCTTTCCAATGGGCCTCATAATGTGCACTGATCCAGTTTAAAACCACCCTAAGCTGTGATGCCAGAGCGTATTTTCTGAAATCTGGTAGATTAAGCCCCCCTCGCTCTCTAGTGAGCTACAGGACTGAATATCTTATTCTGGGTGTCTTTCCACTCCAAATAAAATGCAAAATTATTCTGTCCCATGTTTGAAAATATGTCTTGGCAGGTGAAAACAGCAGAGTCTGAAGGAAAAACAGAATGCGAGGAAACACATTCTGCTTTATTGTGTCAATTCTACCCAGGAAGCTTAGGGGGAGATGGGACCAATGGGAGAGGTCCTCTGTCAACTTTAGGGTCAGGGGTTCTAGATTTAATAATTCAGCATGTACGGGGTTTCTAGTGAGCTTGGTGCCCAGATACCTAATTTCTTGTCTATGCCATTTAAAAGGGAAATCTTTTTTAAGTTGGATGGGGGGTAAGAAATTATAAGTAAAAACTTCTGTTTTTGTTTTGTTTATTTTATACCCAGCTAAGGTGCTAAATTTATTTAATAGTTTCCAGATTTCTGGGAAAGATGAATCAGGTTCTGTAATTGTTAGGAGGATGTCAACTGCAAAGAGTGAGATCTTCTGTCGATTACCACCTAGGGGGATACCCTCTATTTCTGAATCATCCCTAATGGCAATGGCATGGGGCTCAAGATACAATGTAAATAGCATTGGGGACATTTGGCAGCCCTGGCGGGTTCCCCTAGAAAGTTGAACTGTATCCGAGAGTGCCCCGTCTACCTTAACATTTGCTTTAGGGGAAGCATATATATTTTGTAGCTGTCTTATAAATGGTTCCAGGAATCCAAATTGCGATAGAGTCTGCCAGAGAAAGGTCCAGCTGACCCGATCAAATGCCTTTTCAGCATCTAGTCCTAGTAGGACTAGTGGAATTTTCCTCTCTATGGCATAATCCATCAGCAGGCCCTTAATGAAGCCCACTTGGTCTGAATCAGTAATGGCCAGAAGTAGATGGTCTATTCTTGAGGTCATGGCCAACATATATAGCTTATAGACATAATTCAACATTGAAATGGGGCAGTATGAAAAGGGGTGTTTTAGGTCCTTCTGGAGTTTTGGGATGGCTGATATAGTGGCGTACTGCCATGAAGTGGGGTTCACCTTGGACTGCATGCAAGGCTAGGGTTAATATAGGTAGGAGAAGTTTCTTGAATTTAGAGTAAAATTCTGAGGGATATCCATCTGGTCCTGGGGCTTTTAGGGTTTGGGCTTTCTTAAGAACTTGGGCTAATTCTCTCTCTCAGATGGGAGCCAGGAGGGCTTCTGCTTGCTGTGGGGTGATACGTGGTATGAAGAGACTCCCTAGGTAAGATTGTATCTCCTCTAAGGGTATTTCTTGTTCTTTGGTGTATAGATCTTGGTAAAACGGTTTTAAAATTTCCTGGGGTTATTTGATAAGATTCCTGTTTCAGGGTTCAGCATGTTAGTTATGCTTACCCTGGATCTTTGTTCCCTCAGCTTGAATGCTAAATTTCTCGAGGCTCTGGGCCCCCCCCTGTGGAATCTCAGTTTAAGATAGAACAATTTTTGTTCTATGGATTGATCCACTATCTTTTGTAACTTTTGTTTAGCAATTCTCAGATGCTGATGAATTAGTGGGTCATTCTGGTCTGGCCAGTGTTGGAAGTGTATTACTTCCTCATGAAGCTCTGTGAAAGCTTTGTCCCTTTGTTTTTTTTGTTTTCTGGCAGAGAATTTTATGATCTCCCCCCTCAATACTACTTTTAAAGTATCCCAAAGAATAGGGGGTACATCCTGGTTTGTATTCTCCTGTTCAATTCTGGGTATGGCCTCCTGGACTAGACTGAGAAACTCAGGGTCTCTGAGGTGCGTAAGATTTAAGCGCCAATTGGTCTTCTTGTATTGTGCCCCCAATTCCAGCTTAATGCATAATGGGGCATGGTCCAAAAGAAAAGTGGCCCCGTGTGTCACATCTCACATGTAATCTAAATGCTCTGTTGTAGTAAAAAACTAGTCCAGTCTAGCTTGGCCCCCCCCCCCCCGAGTGTGGGGTCTGGTAGGTATACTCCTGGGCTTTGGGGAAAAGTGCCTCTCCACATCCACTAAACCCAAAGTGGGAACGGTTTGTTTGATGTATTTTTGTAGCACATTCATTCTGTGGGCAAGTGGGGTGGCTACATCCAAAGAGGGATTCAGGGTGATGTTTAAGTCCCCTCCAATTAACAACTGGCCCTCCAATAGCGACAGCAGGTCAGTAAAGTATTTCACTGCTAGCGGCCTTCTCGAGGGGGGGAATACACTGATGCCAGGGTAACAGGTCTTGAATACAGCGTGCCTATCACTATGGCATAGCAGCCCTCCGGGGTCAACAACCTCCGTTTTTTTTTTAAAAGGCACCCCAAGTGGCAGCAACATCACCGCCCCTCTCCTTTTGCCTCCCTTGTAGTCTGACTCAGCAGCAACAGTGTACCCATATCGCTGGCACTTTTTATGTTCATCTGAGGGCACATGGGTTTCCTGGAGAAGGATGATCTCCGTTTTTTCCTTTTTGAAGAGCTGGAGCAGGCGGGAACGTTTAATCAGATTTCCTATACCATTTATATTTAGCAACAGAATCAATGAAGACTTATCCATTGCTACTTCTGAGTGAGCACTGATTGAGCTGTCCCTGTTTATGAACAGTAGACTTCCCGTCTTCTCACCCTATCTCTATGTCATTTCCCAAATCAATGTGGCTAAGTATTGAGCTGCCATAAATATGCTCACCATTTTAAACAGTTTATATTGGCTGCCTGTTTTGCTATGCAGAAACTTTAAACCATTCCATATGCTCTTAATTACACATGCATTTGCTGTACTAGTTATTAAACATATAACATTCAACCATATAAGAAATTCATAGAACACAGTTCTTCTATTCACCTCATAAACTTCTCGAGACCAATGAAAACATCCAAATACCAACAGGGCTTTAAGTGGATGGAGTAATGTAAAAAAAATCAATTTAAAGACCTCCTTGTACTTCCCTGTGCTTTGAATTGGCTCCCAAGGTAGAGAGAGAGGATATATACCTCTCCTAAGCAGGGGTAGTTGGAAATGCCCTGTGGAGGATTTTCAAGGCATGGCCGAGGGCCCCCAGCACCACTGTTTCCCTGGTACCATGTGGCGCATGTAGGAAATGGTCCCCACAGTCCTCGTCTCCAGTAAGGCCATTAGAAAAAAAGTCAACCTTATAATAAGCTCTGACCTACCACTGGTCAAGTGAGCATGTAGCTCTTTAGGGGATGCTTTAAATTCAGATCTCCTATCCTGGGCTGTGTAATTCAAGGATCAGAATTTATCGGTGGCATATCTGGTGAATTGGGGGGGGGTGCTATTTAACAGGCTGCATAGTGATCTCCTTAGTTTCTAGGCACTCTTTCCTCATAAAATCTAGGAAAAATAAAAGAGCCCACATTGCCCCTTGCTCCCACCACGAACCCAAAACCCCTCCACATAATGTTGTGCACCCCCAATAAACAGAGATACTGCTGTATCAGCAGTTATTACTTCAAAGTATCTCCCAGATTCCTCTTACCAGTCACTCTGGAGCAGATCTCTGAAAGCATTGCAAAAGCTTTGTAACGTCCTCCATGGTTGCCTGGCTCTGTCTTTTCCTCGAGCTGGAGTCTCTGGCCATCTTCCACGCAGCATCGCGCAGGTCTCTCTGTGCCTTTCTAGTCAGGGAGTCTCCCATCTCATTGTGTACTAGTCCCTTCTCCTGAAGTGTTTTTGTGGCTTTCTCCGGTGTATCGAAGGTTTGTTGGCCATCTGGAAACATGACCTTAAGCGGGCTGGATATGGGGTGTCAAATTTAAGCTGTTGTTGCTTTAAAAGGTGCAGTATTGGCACGTAGGCCCTCTGTTTGGCTGAAATAATGGGGGGAGTAATAGTTGTCGAAATAAATACGCTTTTCTTTTTATTCTGTGTCCCGCATTCTCCAAGCTCTAGTGAGTATGATTTGTTTTGTTGCAAAGTTTAAAAAGCACATGATGTTGATTGGGGCCATTTGTCTGGCTGGGTTGGTTTCAACAATAGAGCTCTGTGTACTCACTCGATATCGAATTTGAAAGAGGGATCCAACTGAAGTGAGTCTCTTATCAGGTCTTCTATGAATTTTAAGAGATCTCTCCACTCTTCATTTTCCGGAACCCATCTACTCTCATGTTATTTCGGCATGATCTTTTTTCTAGATCTTCACATTTCTCTCTGAGGCTATGCTGTTCATCTAGGAGGTGTACAACCATTCATTCTAGCCTATCAGTGCAATCATTTATTTCAGAGTGCTGCGCCTCAATTTTTGTTACCCGAGCTGTGAGTTTGCCCATTTCAGAAGTTAATTCAGTGTGAAAAATTTGTATCTCTGTTCTAAATTCTTGTAGCTCCGATAGGATTGTTGCATTGCTGGGCTGCAAGGCCGAGGCCCTGTTGGAAGCCACCATGTCTGTTTGTCTCTCTGTGGGGCTTGCTTGAGGACGAGCAAATCCAGAGGAATCCTTGGTTCTGGGAGTGCAGGTATTTCGTTTTCTGCCACCCATTCACTGCTGTGACTCTCCCTGATCATTTTTTTGTTATTTTTAAAATTATCGGCTGTGGAAGAGTCTAATTTTAGCCCAGGATCGATGGAGCTGTTGTTCACCCTTGCATCCTGGGTGGTGATGTCACTGGAAGTCCCTGGGTCAGATTTTTAGGCAGGATGACACAGCCACAACTCTCAATTCTAAGTTAGAAACATAGTTTTCATCAGCAGAAAAGGACCTTCAGACACATCCAGTCTGTTCCTTGTCCCCGTCTATGCCATCACCAATGACTCTAGTTGGTCACAGGTGTCACCCCCCTGTTCCTTTGCCTAATATTCTCCTGTGCCTATCCCATACATGCTTGAAGCTCTCCACAGTCATTCTCCCCACCACCTCCTCTGGCAGACTGTTCAAGTCATCTACCACTCTTTCCATGAAGAAGTACTTCTGCACATCTCTCCTAAACTTCCCCCTCTTAGCTTCGGTTCATACCCCCTTGTTCAAGTGCCTTCCTTTCTCTGAAATAGACCCTCCACTTGCATCTTGTTAATGCATGTGATGTACTTGTAGGTAGTAATCATATCCCATCTCACCCTCCTCTCTTCCAGAGAGTACATGTTGAGTTCCTGCAGCCTTGCCTTACATGGCTTCTCATGCATTCCCCTCACAATTTCAGCTGCTCTCCTCTGTACTGCCTCCACCCTTTCATTTGTGGAGGTGCGGCCTCCAGAACTGGACACAGTACTCCAGGTGGGGCCTTATCAGTGAGCAATACAACAGCAGCACCACCTCCCTCCTCCTGCTAGAAATCCCTCTCCCAATGCACCCAGCACCAGCTACCTTGAGGTCATCAGATATGATGACCCATAACCTCTTTCTTGATTGATGACTGGAAGCTCCACTCCCCCCATCTTATATGCAGCCCCTGGTTTCTGTAGCCCTAAGTACATAACCTTGCACTTTTTGACACTGAAACCTAGCTGCCACCCTGTAGACATTCCTTTAGTTTCTTCAGATTCCTTTGCATTCTCTCCACCCCTTTATCAGTGTCAACTCTGTTGCAGATTTTTGTTTCATACGCATAGAGACACAACTTACTTTCATGCACCTCTGCAATGTCACTCATATAGACATTGAAGAGGACTAGCTCCAGCACTGGACCCTGGGGCACCCCACTAATCACTCTCCTATCACTTGTGACTACTGTTTACCACCACCCTTTGTGGCTCCTATCCCTTAACCAGTTTGGTATCCAGCTTGTCACGTTCTTCCTCCACCCCAGGATGCTTAGTTTCTTAACTAGCCCCCATTGTGGCACAGTGTCAAAAACCTTACCAATGTCCAGAAAGGCCACGTCCATTGCTCTTCCGATTCAACCCCTGGTAACCCAGTCAAAGATATCTATGAGATTAGTTTGACAGGATCTCCCTCCATGAAATAATGCTGCCAGTGGCCCTGTAGCACTTTTACCTCCAGATGCTCCAGAAGCCTCTCCTTCAGTAGTGTATCCATTAACCTCCCCACCACGATGAGACTGATCAGCCTATAGTTGCTAGAATCCTCCCTACTGACGCTTTTGTGCAGAGGGCCCATATCGGCCCTCCTCCAGTCCTCTGGAACTTTCACCATCTCCAATCAGCTGCTAAAAAGCACTGCCAGAAGGGTGGCCAGCACCATGCTCAGTTCCTTTAGGACCCTTGTAACCATGTCCCTCTGAAATGCATCAAAACATCCTTTTGCAGTTTTCAGATATTTTGGCTCATTTGCAACAGTTTACCTGGACTAGGGCCACATGTGTAGAAAAGTGACACATTCATCCCTTATGTATTATTCCACATGCTGCAATATTACTATTGTCACAGTTGTGTGAAAATATGCTGAACATGTACTGCAATTCTTTGAATCTACAGTCTCCTATTTTCCTGCAAATGTGTTCCATAATAAAGAAAGGGGGACAAAAAAACAAGAAATGTACATGATATATAAGCCACCTTATATACTGCATGTATATAACATTTTAAAACATCTTCCTGGACACTGGAAACATTGCTTTAAACCATTTTGTTTTGCCTTTGTTCGTTACTAGTATCCACTCATATGCTTTGCCTATTTTTTGTTTAAAGAAACATTTTTGTAATGTTTGACTGCCTTTGGGTTAGCCTTGTGCTGCTCTGTTGTAAGATGCCTAGATATCTTATGCCAGATCCATAGCTCAGTGCTGTTAACTAAGCAGAAAGAAACAGCAGAAACCACATCCTAGAATGTCCAGGAGAGAGACTTAGATAACAATGAACATGGAAGAGGGAAAATACAAGGATAACACTTGCAATAAAAAAGTAATGGCAATTTCTTCAGAAAAAAAGAGGACTGGATATCAACAAGAAGAAGAACAAACAAAGGGGTTTTTACATATATTTCAAACTGCTTTCTATCACAATGAATATGAAGAGTTACATAGAAACATAAAAGTTGACAGCAGAAGGAGACCACTAGGTCAATCTAGTCTGCCCATTTGTTTTAGACCTATTTTGACACTTTAGCTGCCCTCTGTAGTCAGGGCTCCCTTGGGTCTATCCCATGCATTATTGAATCCCCCACAGTGCTGACCCCCACAACCTGTTGGGGTAGGCTATTTCAGGCATCCACCACTCTTTCTGTGAAAAAAACATCCTGGTGTTGGTAAAGAACCTCCCTTCTTGCATTCTGAGGTCATGTCCCCTGGTCCTGGAGCCCTTCTTGAAGTGAAAAAGTTCCTGTGCCTGCACCTTGTTAATGCCTTCTATGTACTTGAATGTTTCAATCATGTCCCCTCTCTCTCTTCTCTGCTCCAGAGAGTACATATTCAGTTCCCTAAGTATTTCCTCATAGGAGATCTACTGTAAACCCTGAATCATTTTTGTCGCCTTTGTACTGTTTTCACCCGGTCAATGTCCTTCCTGAGGTGAGGCCTCCAGAACTGGACTCCGTATTCCAGGTGAGGCCTGACTAGTTATCTATACACTGGTAATACCACCTCTCTTCTCCTGCTTGTGATTCCCCTCCCAATGCAGAGCAGCATTCTGCTAGCCTTCAATATTGCCTTCTCACACTGCTTACTAACCTTCAAGTCGTCTGAGATTATGATTCCCAGATCTCATTCCTAGTTTGAGGCCACCAGTCTTTCCCCTCCTAGGTAATAGTCCTTTCTTGGATTTTTCTTTCCTACGTGCATGACCTTGCACTTTTTGGCATTAAATCTCATCTGCCACACTCCAGACGATTCTTCTAGTTTCTTGAGGTCAGCTTCCATCTTGCTCACTCCTCTTGAGGTGTCCACCCTGTTATATATGTTGGTGTCATCTGCAAACAGACACACCTTCCCTTCCAGTCCATCAGCGATGTCTGCTATAACAACATTGAAGAGCAGAGGCCCCAGCACTGAGCCCAAGGGTACCCCACTGGTCACCCTGCCTTCCACTGATTGCATTCCATTAACCTGTACCCTCTAGGTCCTGCCTTGTAACCAGTTTTGTACCCATCTGACTACTTCTGGACCAACCCCTGTGTAGTCAAGCTTCTTTACCAGACTTCTATGTGGAACCGAGTCAATGGCCTTACTAAAGCCTAGGTAGACTGCATCTACTGCCCCACTGTTGTCCACTATTTTTGTAGCGTAGTCAAAAACTCAAGCAGATTTGTCTGGCATGACCTACCTGCTATGAAACCATGCTGTCTGAGGTCTTGCTGGCCACTAGTTTTGAGGAATGCTATGATCTTCTGCTTGAGTAGTGTCTCCATTAGTTTTCCCTACTACAGATTTCCCCTACTCTCGTTTTTGTTCCCTCCAACTATCATCTACCACATCTCCACCCACTCCTTTTCCTCTATGTTGCTTTTTTAGTTCTTCTTTCTTTTCACCACTCCTGACTCTTCCCCTTCACCCCCCACCTCTTCTGAGCCCTCAATGATCTTTCCTTTTTGTTGACTAGTTTCAGCCTGTTCCCAGTTCATGACCATGCCCTTTGGCTGCAATTCCTGCCCTCTCCAACTTCGCTTCTCATGTTTATCTTCATCTTCCACCCTCCCTCCTACTTATCCCTCTGTTAATCTGTGTCCCCATGTATACATTCTACTTATTCTAGCTACTGTATTGATCTACCATTGTAACCTAACATGCCAACCTATTTATTGTTTTGTTCCTGTTTCTGTAACTTGCATTGTATGTGTTCCCTGACGTGGAACCTTTGTAAAAGAGCCTGGCTCAAAGGTACTACAGAAGGGACAGGGAGGGTAAAAGAGGAGGTGGAGTAGCTCTCTACATAAGGGAAGGGATCAAAGCTACAGAACTAAAAGTAAAAGGGGAGTACAAGAGGCACTCTGGGTCACCTTGGAGACAGGGAATGGCATCACAATCCGCACAGGGGTTGTATACAGATCCCCGTCTCAAGGGGAGGAAATGGACAAGAAAATGATACAGGGCATTCTCAAAATGGTTGGAAAAGGGGAGATACTGTTGATGGGGGACCTGAATATGCCAGATGTTAACTGGACGACATGGAATGCAGCCACATCCAAGAGCAGGGTCATTCTCGATGCCCTACAGGGGGCATGCCTTAGACAGCTAGTGGTGGAACCCACTCAGGAGGGAGCAATATTAGACCTGGTACTCTCAAATGGAGAGAGGATCACAAATTTAGAAGTCACTAGACATCTGGGAACAAGCGACCACTGCACAGTGTGCTTCACAATAAACACAACCATGGAGACAAGCCATACAAAGACAAGGATATTGGACTTTAGAAGGGCTGACTTTGGCATAATGGGTAAATACCTGAGGAATGCAATAGCAAATGGCCAGAAAGGAGGGGTGGAAGAACAATGGAGAAAAATCAAAACTGCCATCATGGAGGCAACAAGCCTTTGTGTGAAACAAATAAAGAAAACAAAGCAGAATAAAAAAACACTATGGTTCTCAAAAGAGGTGTCAGGGAAGGTTAAGGAGAAAAAGGCTGCATTCAAAAAGTATAAGGAATCACAGAAGGAGCACGACAGGGAACTGTATCAATTAAAGGAGAAAGAAGTGGGGAAGGCAGTCAGAAAAGCAAAGGCCCAAACCGAGGAAAAAATAGCCAACTCAGTTAAGAAGGGGGATAAAACCTTTTATAGGTATATTAGGGAGCACAGAAAGGTTAAGGGAGGGATAGTGAAGATTAATAAGGAGAGGGGAGGTGGGCAGAGGGAGACAGTGAAAAGGCAGAGATACTGAATGAAAACTTTTGCTCAGTATTCACAAAAGAAGAAGAGGAGACGTTACCTAAACCAAACAATAGAGGCACTCTGGGTAGTGGAGTTGACTCCAGTCGATTTACAGAAGAAAGAGTCCTGAAAGAACTCCTAAAACTCAAGGTGGACAAAGCAATGGGGCCTGATGGGATTCACCCTTGAATCCTAAAAGAGCTAAGGGAGGACCTAGTGACACCAATAACCACACTTTTTAACAAATCATGGGAAGATGGGGTGGTACCTGAGGACTGGAGGAGGGCAGATGTGATTCCCCTTCACAAAAGTGGGAGCAAGGCAGAAGCAGGAAACTACAGACCTGTTAGTTTGACCTCAGTGGTGGGGAAAATGATGGAATCACTTCTGAAAGAAAGAATTGTTCAGTACCTAGAGGCCAGCGGGGCACAGGACCCAAAGCAGCATGGATTCACAGCAGGAAGGTTATGTCAGACGAATCTAATCGATTTCTTTGACTGGGTGACCAAAGTAATAGACCAGTGAGGGGCTGTGGATATGGCCTACCTAGACTTTAGCAAGGCATTTGACACAGTCCCGCACAAAAGATTAATAATCAAGTTAGCCAGCCTGGGAGTGGGTCCCAGGGTGGTAGCCTGGGTAGCAAACTGGCTGAACAATAGAACACAGAAGGTAATAGTGAATGGAACACATTCTGAAGAAAGGGGGGTTACTAGTGGAGTACCTCAGGGCTCAGAACTGGGTCCAGTCCTCTTTAACGTCTTTATAGGTGACATTGCAGAGGGTCTGGAAGGAAAGGTATGCCTCTTTGCAGATGACACAAAGATCTGTAACACAGTTGATACAGAAGGGGGGGTGGAAATGATGTGAAGGGACTTGGCAGGGTTGGAGGGATGGTCAGACATATGGCAACTTAGATTCAATGCGAAGAAGTGCAAGGTAATGCACCTGAGAAATAAAAATTCAGGAGAAGAGTACACAATAGCAGGGGATGTACTAACAACAACTATAATGGAAAGGGATCTGGGTGTAGTCATATCAGATGGCCTAAAGGTGGATAAGCAACGTGAGAAGTCAGTAAGGAGAGCCATGGGGATACTGGGATGCATAGGGAGGGGCATCACAAGTAGAAGAAGGGAAGTGGTTATCCCTCTGTACAGACAGTTGATGAGACCCCATCTGGAGTACTGCGTGCAGTTTTGGAGACCTCATCTACACAAGGACATAGACAGGATGGAAGCAGTCCAGAGGAGGGCAACTAAAATGGTGCAGGGTCTACATCAGAAACCATATGAAGAGAGACTGAGAGAGCTTAATATGTATACCCTTGATGAAAGAAGGGACAGGGGGGACATAATAGAAACTTTTAAGTACCTCAAGGGAATCAACAAAGTCCAGGAGGGTAGCATCTTTCAGAAAAAGAGATGTGTAAGAACAAAGGGGCACAATTTAAAGTCAGAGGGGGGACGGCTCAGTGGTAATGTGAGGAAATTATTTTTCACAGAGAGAATGGTGGACACAAGGAACTGCCTTTCTTGGAGAGGTTGTGGGGTCTAAAACAGTGGGGGAATTCAAACATGCATGGGGCAGGCATAAGGCAATTATAGTGGGGGGTTGTCGGAAGTAGGCTGTTGGGTTAACTAGAATCTGCAGCTTATCCAATAGGTAGGGAAATGGGCAGACTGGGTGGGCCAAGTGGTCCTTATCTGCCGTCAAAATCTATGTTTCTATGTTACTTGTAATCCTAGTTGTAATAAAATAAAATAAACAGATGTGAGGCTCACCAGTCTGTAATTACTAGCCTCTTCGCAACTGCCTGATTTGTGAAGTGGTACCACTATTGCCTTTTTCCAGTCTTTGAGTACCACACTGCTCTTCAAGGATTTCATGAGTAGAAGTGCCAGAGGGGCTGCTAATTCTGCCCCCAGTTCCTTAAGGATGCTGGGGTGCATTTCATATGGTCCCATGGCTTTGTCTGCTTTTAGTTTATTTAGCGCCTCCCGTACTTCGGCTTCTGTAAAGAGACTCGTGGTTCACCCTGGTCCTGGGGTGTTGTGTTTTTTCAGTGCTGAGCCAGCCCTGGGGCCTCTTTGGTAAACATTAAGCAGAAGTATTTGTTGAGGATTTCGACTTTCTCTGGGTCACATTTGGTGCATTTCCCTTCTTCAGTAGCAATCTTTACTATCCCCCCTTTTGCCTTCCTATGTTCCCTAATGTATCTAAAAAAATATTTGTCTCCTCTGTTTGCCACTTCTGCTATCTCTTCCTCTGTCTGGACTTTTGCCTTTTTAATTTGTTTGTTAGATTCTCTTATTTTTTACTTGTATGACTCCCAGCGTTTCTTTGTTTTGGTTTCCTGGTATATGCTGTACGCTTCTTTTCTTTCTTTTACTGTGGTAGCCACTTCCTTGGAAAACCATCAAGGATTTATTTTTCTTTTTGCTTTGCTGACCCATCTGGCACATTGATCTGTGGCAGTCTTTATTGCTCTCTTGAGTCTCCCACATGATCTCCACTTCCTCAACCTTTATTTCTATTAACTGGCCACTTATGTTGTTCCTCATTTTTTGGAAGTCAGTCTTTCTGAAATCTAGCACCTTTATCTTTGAGTGGCTGATGTCCTGTGTTATGTTTACCTTAAAGCTTAACATGCGATGGTCGCTGTTGCCCATACAGCATTCCACTTCAATGTCCTTGATTCTTTCCAAGTTTGTGAGGACAAGATCGAGAATGACATCTCCCCTTGTTGGAGTTTTAACAAGTTGGCACAGTCCCATACCTTGTAGTGATAGTAAGAAGTCCCTACTTCTTTTGTTGCTGCCGTTAGTGTGCTCCAGTTAATATCTGGTAGGTTGAAGTCCCCCACCAGTGTTACTTCAAATTTATCAGACATTTTGTGGATTTCCTCTATTTGGTCATTCTATGTGGTTCATAGCTCAGTGCTTGTGATATGCATGGTATGGCAGAATGATGTAGGTTGTGCTAGGATACGTAGGCCAGACCAGTAAGTAGGACAATGCCTGCCAGGTATATGGGTTATATGAATGATTAGTGCTCAAATCCCACCACTCACTGGTGTTTGCTCAGGTCTGCTATGTGCAGACGATCTTGTTCTTTACTCATCCTCCTCAAACCTTTCAGATATCAAACTTAATCTCAATAGTAACTTCAATACCTTTCAGAGCTGGCTATTGCAAAACAGCTCGTCTTAAATAAAGATAAAATGGTGACTATGCTCTTCGGTTCAGGTCCAAATATTCAGTTCTGCACCCAACCATTAAGTGTCAGAGCACTAGATGACACTCCCCTTAACACAGTTACCTCTTTTAAATACCTAGGAGTAACCCTTGATCCTGCCTTGGATTTTGACCTGCATCTAGCCTCAGTCATTAAATCTGTCAATATTCAACTTGACTGGCATACAAGGCGGACATAGCCTAACATCGGCGGCGAGGATGGCCATTGCACAGGGGATCCTGAGACCCAAACTGGCGTATGGGTTAATAGCTTTTCCGGCAACTACTGGAGGGCTCCTCCGAAAGTGGGATGTCTGCTACAACAGCATTTTCCGTTTTGCTTTGTCTTTGCCCAAACTTACTCACCGATGCACACTATACTCCAGTCTGGGATGGTTTACCCCCTCAGCCTTCCAACAGTTTACTTCCTACTGTTTTATAAAGAATATAATCTCCTCCCAGATACCTGACAAACTGCTCAAACCTGTGACCTCTGCCTAACCACTGAGATCAGCTGATAAATCCCTTCTTGTCCAACCGAGATGTAAAACCAAAATGGGGGAGAATGCTTTCTTTAGCTGGGCCCCTAAACTATGGAACTCCCTTCCACTAAGTGTAAGAATCTCCTCTTCTCCACATAGCTTCAAACAGGAGCTTCATATGGCTCTTCTAAGCTATGAACCCTGCTCCTGTCCTCTATCCACCCACTCCTGTACTGGTTCCTCCTAGTTGCCTACTGGCTCCAACCTCTTCTTCTCCTCTCAAACCTACCTGGAAATCTTGTTATTTCCCCTCTTCTAGCACTTACTCACCAGTTGTATGACTTATGACTATTAGTTATTTGCACTTATATTTCTGTTTTGTTACTACATATAGATTCTTGCAAATGTACTGTCATTGCTGAAAATTTTGTATAAGTGTACTATGTCTGACTTCTACTTCTACTTGTTCCCATGATGTTTTCTTGTATCTACTATTGTTTACATACCCTTTGTTGTAATCTCCTGGGTCGTACCTGAAAATAGGCAGCTATGCTGTCTAGTGTACCTACCCGGTTAACAAAAACTAAATAAAAATACTTCAGCATAGATATGAACAAATCAGTGATTGTAGTACGTATGAACTGGATTGGATATGCATGATTCTTAGGTGCTTGAATTGATGAATAACAACTTGTTAGGACTTGATGTTTTGGCCTGTCTCAGTATCCCATCTTAGGAAGGATGCTTAGTTGAGTCGGATTGAGACCCCCCCGGTGGGATAAGTGTGTCAGAGAAGGAGGAGGAGTCAGGGAGGATGGAGGGCGAGTGCGACTTGCTCGTAGCAGAGCGGCAGTAGCCTGATTGTTTTAAGTAGGAGATTGGAGAGAGTTATTCCCACAGAACCACAGGCAAGTGCCTTTCAATTCTATGTGGTTCATAGCTCAGTGCTTGTGCTACGCATGGTATGGCTGAATGATGTAAGTTGTACTTGGATACGTAGGCCAGACCAGTAGGTAGGACAATGCCTGCCAGATATACGAGTTATATGAATTATTAGTGCTTAGATACTTCAGCACAGATATGAACAAATCAGTGATTGTAGTACGTACAAACTGGATTGGATATGCATGATGCTTAGGTGCTTGAATTGATGAATAACCACTTGTTAGGACTTGAATTTTTAGCCTTTCTCAGTATCCCACCATAGGAAGGATGTTTAGTTTAGCAAGATTGAGACCCCCAAAAGAAAGAATATGATTACAGGTACAATTATCTCCTCCAGCTCCAGAGAGTGTGGCCAATAGCATGCAGGACAGGAAAAAAACCCTTAGGGAAAACCTCCGAGGACCCATGCCTACTGACCTGCCCGTCCTTCTGGGCATACTAAAGGAGAGTAATCCTAATTTAACAATATTAGGTTGTCGGGTAATCCGAAGTCCAGTAAATTGTAGATCCTGAATCTGATGAAAGCAGGGAAGCTGGAATAGAAGCACTGATGTTGAGTGTTGGGCGAAAATGGCATCACATCCTTCTAGCGAATTCCCAGTCCAAGAGACATCCATGTTCAGGGCAAGAATCTGATAGTACATTGGAATTCACAGTTGAGAGCATGAAGGATCTCGAAGGGTTGAGTGTTGAACTGGTCAAAGCAATCCACAAGGCAAGGAAGTCTTTTCCAAGGAGGACCTGTGACCAAATGACTATGTCTCCATGACCCAGAGTAGGAAGAATGGTAGTCCATGTTCCGATTGGCAAGCTGTGCAAAGGATAAGTCACTTGGTGATGAAGCAAGGAAGCTGGATGCAGGCTATGAGACTGGGAGAGAGTGGAGCGGTAGGAACCTCCGGGTCCTGAGCGGGGTGAAGCAAGTAAGAATACATTGGCACTAGAACTCGGGTTTGAGTAGGTAGACAGAGAAACTTGATGGATCTCCAGGCTTTGAGAGGCGAAGCAGGTCGTTGTAAATAGGCGAGATACTCTTGATGAACCTTCAGGCCCTGTAAGGGCGAGCTAGGTAGGTGTGAGCAGTTAATACGTAGGCAAAGTGGACCTGCATGTAGGTTAGTAGCAGTAGTAGTAATTATCGCACTTGCATGAAATGCAGATGTAGTAGTAGAGGAGTAGTACTGAATAGATTATGTATGGTATACAGTGAAGACCATTGAGGGCATGTAAATAAGCAGGTCAATAGAAGAGCCTCCTATGCTGAGCAATATATCCCTATAGGGCAGCATATACATATGTTTAGTGAAGCCAGGATGATGCAGCAGCTGGAAATGTGAACCCATGAGAACAGCCTGACAAGTCCTGAACAAGTGTCATGCTCCTGATGGTCAAAGGATGGCAGAAGAATGTGATGAAGAGGACTGAATCGGATGAGTCAGCAACTTGACCAGATTCAATAAGCCTTATAAGCACTGCAGCAGATTAATGTCGCAGCCTAAGCCATGAGATAGAAGTGGCATTGCGGGATAGAGCTCAGCTGAGAGTCCTGGCAGGAATGGGAGTAGTAATAAATCCATATGAACTGAAGCAGCATGGCAAGAAGCATCCAAAGAATATGACTGCGAATATCCTAAAATGTAAACCAGAAGTAAGTCCAGTGGAACGAAGAAGGATATCCTTGACGAGTGGAAGCAGGTGCAAGCAGACAAGGTGAGGGCTGCAGCTCCAGAACTCGAGTAGAGTGACTGAAGGTGAGAACCACTGGCAGTGCATCCAATCCTGATGGAAAACTGAAGATGAGTAAGTGACATGGAATGAAGGCTTCTGGTGTATAGGAAGCTGATGACATGCCCAAAGGAGGAAAACAGTCCAAAATAGGCAGGCAAGGAGCAGCAGGAGTGGATCGGTCCAGGCCAGGGAGAAGGGGACACCCCAGAGGTAACTTGGACAAGGCTAGCTGACTAATGACGGTCCAGAGACAGTCCAGATCCAGAGCACGTGAACAGCAGGAAGACAGGACTGAAGCAGACTGTCCACAGCATGAGATCCAACAGGCTGCAAGGATGGGAAGGAATGAACCAGCTGATCCGGTTGGAGAAACTGCACTAGAAGGAAGCTTGCAAGGAGCTGAATCCAGCGCCCAGAGGAAGCACAAGGCAGGAGGAACATCCAGAGCCAGAAATGGAGAACCACAGGAATGACTCAGCAGACCAACACTGGAGGAGCAGGGCTCTGAACGTCATGATAGAGTGCACAGCTGGAGTGCATGACAGGAGTCTAAGGACAAAGCAAAGTAACCAGCTAGGTCCCCCCGTGGGGATGATGGTGGCTGGAAGATGGAGGTCAGCTGGATGAAGGCGTAAAGAGTGGCAGCTAAGCCCCACAAAGGCTAGCAGACCACAAATCCTCACGGGAAGAGCAAGGAGCAGTGAAGCGTGCCAGGCAAGGCCCCTGCACGGCCTGCAGGTACAGCCAGACCACATGCAGGCCCGGCGCAAAGGGAAGAGTGAGTCAAGTTAGACCCCATGTAGGCTAGATGACCAAGGCACCACCACGGACGGCAGCACGGTGCAGCAGGTATCCCAGAGGCTGAAGCCAAGGGGACAATAGCAGGCAAGCAGCAAAAGTGTCAAAGCAAGAGGGGACCTGATGTGTGCAATAAGAGAATAGCAATAATCAGACTTGAGTGGTAGGTGGCCTGGGACAGAGCTGATGCTGCGTTGCTGTAGGAGAGAAGCAATGTAATAGCGCCATATATGGAGGAGCAAAGGTAGATCAGCAGCAGGAGGAAGCCACATTGACTCGCAGAACAGGGAAGGCCTTCGAGGCAGCACTGATGCTGCGAGGCAGTATCATAGCAGTATGAGAGCAAAAGTAGATAGAATGTAGCTGGCAACAGTAATTGTACAAGGGTAGGTCCCTACCACTGTGGCTTCCACAGGCTGAAAGGAAGGCCCACAGTCACTGCTGGTGACCAGTTGCATTGGCCTTGTACTCGAGGACAGATCTGTCATTATACAAAAGACAGCCAGGGCTATAAGGGATGAAGCAGAAGGCTAAATGTGATGAGGCCCACTTAGGAAAGGGGGCAGCCAGGCTGGAGGGCAGAATAGCAGTGCAGTCAGGAGAGAAGAGTAGCAAATATGACTCTGGACCATTGCTTCATGGTTTACCAGCCAGAATGACATATATAGTCCTTTCGCCACTGCAGAAATTTATGGAATGCAATATGAATATATGTAAAGGTTGAAAGTTTAAATGTCATATTTGGTCATTAACCTGCAATATCCTTCCCAATAAAGTTGTCTCAGGCCAACTGTGGAGCCGGCAGCCAGTGCTACCCAGATCCCTAGGCTATCAGATATATGGCTGAGTATGGTGTGCAGGAAGCTGGTCACAAACCATTAACAGAATTCACGAGCGCTGCATAAGGTTCTCCATATATGACATGGTTGTAGAGAAGGGGTGATCAGTTAGGCAGCATTGACACAATCATAGTCTGAGGAGGAAACATGGATGATCAGGATGGTATCCGAGCAGGAGGAAAGGCTGACAGGTTCCGGAAGCAGGTGGGCAAACACCAAAGTGGAGGTAGCCCAGGTGTCCTCAGCACAGCAGCAAAATAATGGAAGCCCAGCTCAGCAGAGGTGACGTTCGACTGCAATGGAGGTTGAGCGGAGCGGTGCAGTAGAGTGGGCGGTATGAAGCTCTGAAGCTAAGGGAATGGGAGCAATGCAGACTGAAATGTGCATGACTCGGGGTTAGCATAGGGGACCGGCTGCTCGAGGAAAGAAACAGAAGCAGGGAGAAAGAAATGAGTGAGTCAGAGAAGCAGTCCAGTAAGTTGTGCCGGAAGAGGTAGAGGAAAACGAGTGGCTGCCGAAACATGTCTCAGCAGGCAAGGAGGAGCAAGCAAAATCCCCAAAGAAAGGAACAAGGTAGGGGAAACACACAGCAAACAACAGAGGAGTGGGTGGGGCAAACAAATGAGCAGAGAGACAGGAGGCACCTGGGGAGGGGGCACAGCAACAGAAACGGAGGAAAGAGCAGCCCAGCACCAGCACTGCCACTAGTGAGAACGACTCGCTGTAAGCAGAGCAGGGGTAGCCTGGTTGTTTTAAGTAGGAGATGGGGGAGGAGTTATTCCCTCACAGAACTACAGGCATGCGTCTTTCAATTGTCTCCTTTATCTCTTTGATTTGGGGGCCTGTATACAACACCAATTCTGAAGGGTTTTCCCTTGCCAGTGTCTACTGTTAGCCACAGTAACTTGAAGTCCCCAGTTGCCCTTTTACTTCCGTGGCTTATTTCCTCCGAATGTAAATGGCTATGCCTACCCTCTTTTTTTGCTGTCTATCTTTCCTGAACAGAGTGTAACCGGGAATGGCTGTATCCCATCTGTGGTTTTCCGTGAACTACATTTCTGTTACATCCACCCAGTACAAGCTTTCTGTTTCTAAGATGGCTGTGAGTTCGGGAAGTTTGTCGGTTAGGCTCCTAGTATTTCCAATCATTGCCTTCCAGAAATGTACATCCTCTTTGGTGTGAGGCTGTACCCTCTTCCTGGACTGCTCCAATTTGCTCTTTCTGGCCAAGAGAGTATGGAGGTTGATGGTTCAGGCAGATGTTGGCTCTGATTTGTTTTCTGAGGATGTATGCACGCATTTGGCGTTTTGGAGAGTGATGACCAGGCCATCGACGGCAGGAAGGTGAGCTGCATCACACTCCCCTTTATTTAGTTTAAACTACCTGTACAGACATCGAATTTGTGTTAGAGTGCACACACACCTTCTCTCTTTAGGTGCAACCCATCATATTTGAAGAAAAAAAAAAAAAGCTCTTTCCTAAAAGTTGTGCCAGTTCCCTATGTAGAGGTATCCTTAGTCTTGGCACCAATCCCATCACAAGTTGAATTCACCTACTTCAATCTCTCTGACTCGCCTGGTGCTTTTTCTTTTTTCCCACACTGGCAGCACTTCTGAGAAGGCTAATTTGGGTGGAAGGGAAGAAAGTTTGCTGGCCAGGTACTCAAATGTTTCTTGGCCTCCTGAACTGAGTGATTGGTACCAAGGTGTACTGTTATATGTGTAACATCTCCCGATTCCTGCACAAATGTCTATTCGGTTCATGTCCCTACTTGCAGAGGCTCCTGGTAGACACTTTACCATGATGTCGCTTTTAACATTTTGTGTTAGGTGGTGTTCCACTCCTCGGATCATGGAATCCCTGATGAGAATTTTGCTTTTGTTTATATTTGTGTTGATTTTATTCTGAGTTTTAGTATTTCTGCTTTTTTTGTATTAGTAGTTTAGTTTTTATCATAGTTTGTATTGGTTTTGTCGTATTAGCCTTTTTTGATGGTTTGATTTCTTTACCTCGTATTACTTTGTGTGTAATTGCTAGCAGTGGAGCTAACCTTTTTTTGTTTGGATGGCAGGAAATGCTCCTGGTTTTTGGCTTCCTTCCTGGGTCTCCTATGATGCCTTTTCTTTCCCTTTACCACCTGCCAGTCTCTGGGTCCTGCTTCGAGTCCTGGCATATGGCTGACATGCTGGTACTGGTGGTGGTGGTGGGGGGGTGGGTTGAGGAGGTGTACTATACAGTCTCTTATATTGGAGGTTGTATATTATAGTGCAAGCATACTGTAGTTGGGCTGCAAGATCTACTATAGCCCACAATGCATGGCAGGGTTCTGGCTGCCATTTGGATATACTATTGTACAGTGCATTGCAGTTTTCACAACTGACAAGGTACATTTTTTTGTTTTAGTTGAGAGATACTGCTGATTCCGGTTTCTTGGCAGGAAGTGTGGACAAAAAAGTAAACAGAACAGGGATTTTTTTTTGTTTTGTGTTTTTGTACCTTACTACCTCATATCAGGTGTTCTGGGTGGCATTACATGCCTATAAAGCAAGAGCATGCAGGGAAGGGTGAGATTAGGGGAGGGTGGTTGGGTGGGTGGGTGTATCTGACTGTTCTCTGTATGCTGTAGAAGACAATCAGGTACCTGTTGAACAGATGAGGCCCATCCTGTACTCCTGCAAAGTAAGAAGGAATCTGGTTACTAGCTCAGTTGTTCGGCCCTTTGGCTCAGAACAGCTCCAGGTAGTCCTTGCTGCTTGCAGTAAAACCCCCTGCCTGTGGTCCGTGCATCCCGGCTCCCTGCTGCTGTGCAGAAGAGGGGACTGATCCACTGGCTGTGAGACAATACCCACCCTTCTCAAATGCTGCAGTGCCCAGGGAACTGTTGCAGCAAAAGCCGCCAATGAGTGCAGAAGCCGCTGACGAGCTGGAACCTGGATGCAGCTATGCTGCTGCTAGTTCCACTTGTAGTGCTTCGGTCAGCAGACCTGCAGGCAAGAGCGTGGGAGAATTTAAATCTCCTACTTGTGCTTCCCTCAGGTGAACCTTTGTTTCTCCTTTCTGCTGAAAAAATAATCAGTTTGTTAAGGTCTGCCACTTAGTAGCACAACTAGAGTTTGGAGAAAAGGAGATCTCTCTCCCAGTCAGTGACGAGAAGTGAAGTTCAGCAGACAGTAAGGCTAGGGGCTGGACTGCACTTGGCGTATGCCTCTTAGGGTTGCCCTTTGTGTCTGAGCTGTTGCTCCTGGCTGAGAGCTATTATTCAACCATTATTTCAGTAGTGGCACAGCAGTACAAATGCTGATTTACATACAGTAGCCAGGAATTCTGGGTAAGTGTTCCAACTGCTCCTTATGCTGAGACAGCAGCCGCTGGCTGGGTCTGAGTATAGTGATCGAGGCAAAAAGTCACCTCAGCAGAGATAGGAGCCAGGACTGTGCACACCAAGGGGGATTCAGCCAGATAGAACTGCTGTCAATGGAAAAAAAATTACTCACCTGTAGTAATCTTGTTTCTTCCAAACAGATCCACTAATATTATTACTCTTGCAGTGCTCCCTTAAGCCAGCACTGCCCCAGAAAGAACAGAATGCTATGCTAATCATGGAATGTTTAGCTTGTACATCTATTTTCAAACTGCCCAGTGTCAACTGCCTACATTCTACCTCAGATTTATTCTCTCTGCTGCAAAGTTCAGATGCCCTGGAGATCTCTCTCAATCAAGACAGATTCCTATAGTGCAGACAGCAAAAAAACTTTAGTATTTTTCTTTAATTTTTCATTACTGCCTAGTATCATTGTTCTTTAGTGTTTTATACCTCATTAGTTTTAAATTTAAACTGATTGGTTCCTCGCAGTTCCTTTGAACTGAAGGGCAAACAACCTTTTTTTATTTTATCAGAACCTTTTTGGAGGGTTCTGGTTACTTTATTCTTTAATTTTATTCCATTTTAACTGCTTTTGAACCGAGATTTATCAGTTTTCCTCAGCGGTTTCTCGGTTCCGGATCCCATCGGAACCAATAGTTTTTCACTTTATTGGTTCCAGAACTGACCATTATTCTATTGAAACCAACCATAAATATTTATATTTTTTGGTCGTTTACTGATTCCTGTTTTCTATAATGTCAGACAAGCCTAACAAGAAAACAGGACTCCCTGGGTTCAAGAATTGCTTGAAGTGTGCAGAGGTGTTTGCCAAGGCAGACAAGCATGATCTTTGCTTGATCTGCTTTGGGCAACAGCACTTCAGTGAAGACTGTGATATTTGTCTTTCCTTGTTAAGACAGTGGAAAAACACAGGGAACAGCTTAAAAGAAAACTAGAGGAGGGGTCCATGGGCTCTAACCAGTCCACCCCCTCTAAGACCGTGGTAGTTCCTTCCAGAGGCTCTGGCAATAGGGGTAATCAACCGGTGCCTGTCAAAAATATTAAAGAAAACCAAACACACTGACACCCTGGTTGAAATGCCTCAAGGAGTCCCTCAGGTGCCTAGTAATGCTGCTTCTCCTGCTGAGTTGACACAGGCTTTCACCTTACTCCAGGTGCTGCAGGGTTTATTACCCCCTTAGCAGCCTGTGGTTACTACTGCTGAAAAAAACAACTGCTGTTACCACTCTTTTGCCTGCTGCTAACGTGACATATGAGGAGGATGACCAAGATAAACAGGGAATTGAAGCTGATGTGTCACCAGAACAGGATTTTGGTTCCCCTCCCAGACCCTCAGAGGATTTCTCTTCCCATTTTTCTTTTAAGAAAATGGTAGAGACCCTGGATCTGCAAACAGCTGAAGAGATCCAGGATGAAGAGGAGACACAATACATGGAGCTTATGGGGCTGACACCATCAAAAAGGCTCCTTCTGCCTATCTACAAATTCTTAAGAAGGATGTTTTAGAAATCCTAAAGGCTCCCAATACAGTCACACCCACAGACAAAAAGTGTGACAAGAAGTATCAGAAAATTCTGGTGCAGAATTTCTTTTTAGTCACCCAGACCACCAGGGTATTGTAAAGCAGGCTGCCTGTGAGAAAGCCAAACCTCCCTTATCCTCTCACCCCACTGAGGATTTGAGAAAGGTGGACAACATCTCAAAAAAGGGATACCTTTTGGCATCCCTGGCAATTTCTCAAGCCAGCTACCAGGCCTATGCAGCCCTTTATCAAAAAGCTCTCTGGCAGTCAGTAGTGGACACTGCTGAGGCTAACCCCTGTTTAATAGTGTCAGAGCTGCTAGACACAGCAAAATCGAGCTTGGAGGCTTCCAAATACCAATTTTAGATGGCAGCTGACACCAATGATACAGCTGCAAAGTGGATGGCTGGTACCATTGCTCTAAGAAGATTTGCCTGGCTGAGGGCTACCAGCCTCACCCAGGATACCCAAACTAAAGCAATGGACCTTCCTGTCGAAGGCCACTCTCTTTTTGGGGCCCAGACCGAGGCATATATGAAAAAAGTAGATGAATATAAAGCTAACTTGACCAGATACAGGCCCTCTACTTCAACTTCCTCTTATTCTAGTGGAGGCAGAGGCAGGTCCTCTTTTAGGAGGCCTTCCTTTCAGGTACAGGCTGTTTCCCAGCAGCAGTACCAATCACAGCAGACTGGATTTTACAGAGCTAGAGGTAGAAGGGGTTGTCAGAGAGGATCCCAATCTACTCAGCTTCAGCAGCAAGCAAAACAGAACCCCTGACGTTTTCCTTCAGGCTGCCTCTCTACATACTGTAGGGGGCAGACTCATTCACTATTTCCAGGAATGGTTAAAAATAACCACAGACAAGTGGGTCCTGGAAATAGTTAGTCAGGGTCTCTCCCTTTGCTTCAAGTCCCTTCCTCCTCCACCAAGGTTAAAACATTTTGCACCAGCTCCCTTCTCAGAAAGAAAACTACTGGAGCAGGAGGTACAGGCCCTACTGCTCGCAAAAGCAGTGGAGCCTGTTCCCACAACCAAAGAGGTCAAGGGTTCTCATCCAGATATTTCCTAACAACAAAAAAGACTGGAGAGAGGTGACCTATACTAGACCTCAGACTGCTAAACAGGTACCTGGTAAAGACCAGGTTCAAAATGGTCACAATGGCCATGATTTTGCCAACTCTGCAAAAAGGGGACTGCCTAACCTCTTTGGATCTAAAGGATGCATATTTCCATATTCCCATAAGGGTGTCACAAAGAAAGCATCTCAGATTCAGACTCCCCTCAGGCCACTACCGGTTCTCAACACTTCCCTTCAGCCTTACCTCTGCATCAAGGGTCTTTACCAAGTGCATAGCAGTAGTGGCACACCTCAGAAGACTGGGTGTGACAATTTTTGCTTATCTGGACAATCAGTTAATTGTAGAGAAATCCCACCAACGGGTGTCAGACCACCTTCAGGTAACCCAGGATATGCTGCTCTCCCTGGGATTCCTTCTCAGTACCAAAAAGTCAGTTCTGACCCCCAGTGCAGGTTCTGCAATTCATAGGTGCAGAACTGAATACAGTAGTGGGAAGAGCTTTTCTCTCTTAGGAGAAGGCAGAAAGCATTCAGCTTCTGGCAGCCTCATTTGCCCTGGGCAGGCCAAAGCCAGCAAAACAGTTTCTTCAACTGTTGGGGCACATGGCTGCAGAAATAAGCAGTCATAGGTGCCAGGTTTCAGCTGAGAGATATTCAGTTCCACCTCAGAGCACACTGGTACCAAAGGTGGGACCCCCTCTCAAAGCCAGTACTAGTCACACAAAAATTACTACAGGCCCTCCAATGGTGGAGGGAACCGGACAATTTAAGGGAAGGGGTTCTATTTCTGCAGGAACCTCCCTCCCTGGTTCTCACAACCAATGCTTCCCTGCTTGGTTGGGGTGCTCACTTAGGGGATCACACCATCCACGGTACTTGTGAAAGTGCAGACTCCTTCCTGCACATAAACCTGCTGGAGTTAAGAGCTCTTTATCTGGCCCTTCACGGTTTCCCTCATCTCATACATGAAAAGGTAGTATGAGTCAGAACAGATAATACCACAACAATGTATTATATCAACAAACAAGGAGGGACAAGGTCCACTTCTCTGTGTACAGAGCCAATGAAGATATGGAGCCTGGCTTACTCTCTAAATGCCTCTCTACAATCAATTCACCTGCCAGGCAAGGACAACACCTTGGCAGATGCCTTCAGATGGATAAACCAGGCCCATCAGGAATGGACATTGAACAAGCAAGTGGAGAATGCTCTATTCAGGAGGTGGGGGACCCCACAGATAGACCTTTTTGCTTCCCAACAAAGTCACCACTTACCTCTTTATTGCTGTAGGGCCTCAGTGAAGGATGTCCCCTCAGGGGACAGTGCTAAGGCCAATGGATGCCCTGATTCTGGATTGGACAGGCAGGTACCTCTATACCGTTCCTCCTTTTCCTCTGATACTCAGGGTTGCTCATCAAGCTCAGGTCACAATCAGCTTCAATGATTCTGGTAGCCGCGGATTGGGCAAGACAGCCTTGGTACTCCCTGCTGCTCTCAATGTCTGTGAGCAAACTGATTCATCTCCCTCAGAGGCACAATCTACTGATTTTTTTTCAGGGCAGGGTAGTGTACCCCAATCTCAGGTCTCTCAAGCTCAAGGCCTGGCTCTTGCAGACTTAGAATGTGAAGACTGCTAATTCTCTGAAGCAGTTTTAGAACGTCCTTAAGGGTTACGGGAAGCCTTCCACCAAGAAAACCTACGCCTCAAAATTAAAAACTTTCCATTTGGTGCAATGACAAGGGTTTAGTCCCAGCCCAGGCTGGGATCCTAACCCTTCTTGATTATTTGTCTCACCTGCACTCCATGGGGTTGCAGCACTCAACTCTTAAGGTGCACCTGGCTTCAGTTTCAGCATACCTTTCAGCTAGAAAGGATACCTCCCTGGCATCAAACCTTATATTCAAAAGATTCTTTAAAGGGCTCTCTCATTTGTTTCCCCCTCACAGGGAACTAGTGCCAGCATGGGACCTTAATATTTGCATTGCCCAGCTTATGCTTCCACCCTTTGAGCCTATGGCATCTGCAGAGCTTACATTTCTTACATGGAAGGTAGTTTTTCTGGTAGCAATCACTTCTGCCAGAAGGACAAGCAAGCAAGCTACAGGCCCTCTGTGTGGAAGACTATGTTTCTTTCCACAGGGACAAGGTAGTGTTGAGAACTAATAGAGAGTTCTTCCCCAAGGTGGTGTCTGACTCCCATTTGAACCAGTCTATAACATTGCAGGTTTTCTTTACTGAACACTCTACTTCTGGTGAGCGTAGATTGCACAGCTTTGATGTAAAGAGAACAATGAGTTATTACATAACTCACACCAAAGATCATAGGCAGAACAGACAACTAACTGTTCCTCACCTATGGGGAAGTAGGTAAAGGTACTCCTGCTTCAAAGAGGACTATCTCTCGATGGGTAGTCGAGTGTATTCAGTTTTGCTACTCAAAGGCAGGCAAGGTTCCTCCCTCTGGTCTTAGGGCCCACTCTACAAGGGGCACAGCTGCCACTACTGCAGTTGCCTGAGAGGTACCTCTAATGGAAATATATAAAGCAGCTACCTGGAGGTCAGTTCACACCTTCACCACGCATTATAGCCTGAACACCCAGTCAAGAAGTGATGCCAGATTTGACACAGCAGTCTTGCAGAATCTTTTTCATAAATAGATTCTGGCCCACTTCCTTAAGGTACTGCTGCATAGTCTGCAAGAGTAATAATATTAGTGGATTCCTGGGGTTAAAAGAAAAAATTACTCACCTGTAGTAATCTTGTTTCTTCCAAAGAGATCCACTAATATTACTCCCCACCCTTGGTTCCCCTTTCAGAATCAGTAACAAGAACAATCCTCTCCACAGCCGATAAGATGTACAGTTGGGAGTGGAATGCCACCTGCTGGGACCTTCTAGTAATGTCTCAATTGTAGTTTTTTTTTTCCTGAAGGCATATCTGACTTCAGAAACAAAGGGGACATTTGTTTATACTAGTCCTTTGGTTAATGTTGTTCTTTGCCCAGTTGGGCATTATTTTTCTATAATTATTTAGTGATTCACATGTTGTTATGGCCTCTTTGTAGGCTTCTAAGAAATCTGAGGTAGAATGTAGGCAGTTTGAAAATAGATGCGTGAGCTAAACTTTCCATGATTAGTATAGCATTCTATTCTCTCTGGGGCAGTGCTGGCTTAAGGGAGCACTGCAAAAGTAATAATACTAGTGGATTCCTGGGGTTAGAATCACTGCTTCTGCACCTGTCAGAGTCTGCCTTCCCTCCATGATTTGTCTCTCTCCCAGCCAGTGACGCTCAGCAGACAGTAAGGCTAGGGGATGGACCGCACTTGGCATATGCCTCCTAGGGTTGTCCTTTGTGTATGAGCCGTGTGTTTTATCACACTTGGTCGAGGTTAATGATCCTGCCCCTTCTATGTATGGCTTTATTAGGGACAGATCCTGCCAAACCAAGCTGATTACCTTATTCGAGGGGGAGACTAGAGAAATGGACAGAGGCAAGGATGTGGGCACAGCCTAGCTGCACTTCAGCGGGCCTGTGATACTAGAAACATAACTGGTCAGCAGAAAAGGACTGCTTGGCCCACCCAACCTGCTCAGATGGTCCCTGCTTAGTCAGTCTCCACAGACTTTATCTGCTCGAGTAGCACACTTGATGTGTCTTGGCTTTTTAAGTAACGAGTGAGAGGTTTGTTTTGCCAAACTGCAGTATTGGGTAAGTTACTGTTTCTATTACTTTTGGAAACTTGTTTCAGAAAGCTGTGCAGTCACTAGCAAGCATGGAAAAGTACTGGAAAAAGTAATAAACCTTACAGTTACAATTACTTATGTCTTTTTATACAAAAGAAATACGTAACTGTAACTGATTACATTTATTTGAAAGCAACTAATAACTAACCTATTACTTTCAAAAAATGTAATTTGTCATATTTATTATTTTTGTTTTGTTTTTGTAATAAGAAATACTTAACTATAATTGTAAGGTGTATTACTTTTTCTAGTACTTCTCCGTCCTTGCTAGTGACTGCACAGAGCTTCCTGAAACAAGTTTCCAAACGTAATACAAAATAATAGAAAAAGTAACTTACCCAACACTACCAAACTGTTACCTGCATATGGACTAGGAGAAGATAAAGATAGGGCACTTCACACCAGGCCTTTTAACAACTGGTTGAAGCTATGGTGCATGGAACAGGGTTTTGGCTAGAATGGGGACTGGGGGCCAACCTGCAAGGATATGGCCTCTCTGGGAGAGATGGCCTGCATCTTTCCAGGAGGGGGGACTATAGTCCTTATTGGGAGGTTTAAATGCTACCTGGTTGACGATTTAAAGTAGCCAGGAGGGATAATGTACTTCTTAGAGAGGCACCAAACTGCTCCCCCCAGATAATGAAGCAGCAAAAAAGCTGCAGTTGGAAGGCCTCAATTCACATCTAGCAGACTGAAGTTCCCACCTAGCAGCACCTCTCCCTTGCTTGTCATCTTGATGATGGCTTCCCCAAGTTCCTTATACAACTCCTCTCCCTGTGCTGGAGGTCTTTATACAGTACCACCCCTGTACTGATAGCAGCCCCAGTCCCTGTCTCAAGGATGACTCACATCACCTCAGGCCCTTCTTTTTCCTCAAGGTGCCTCGGCACACTTTGGTAAATGCAACTTGAAACTTCCCTGCATAATCCCTACCCTGTCCCTTTTCCCCCAAGTGGACAATGACATCAAATTCCCATCCATCTCCTACTGCACATGCGATCCTCAAGATCCACCCGCCATCCCTCCAAGCTGATGTACCTCTCAGACACTTCACCTCCCTCTCCCCCCTGCTCCCAAGTCTATCCCCTCCAACAAAGTCCTCCACCAGCAGCTGCTTCCTCCTCTGCTAGGGGACTCTTCCTCCCTCCTTGGGGCCTCCCTTTCTGAGGACCCCCACTTCCTCCCTTCCCACTGCTACTGGTACCTCCTCCCAGCTGCCCTGACCCATCAGTATGGAGAAGGAATTATGATGTGGAACAGATGGAAGAGTTTGTACTCTTCCTGCCTCACCCTCCCTCCTGGAACCCACCATAAGTCCAACTGCTCTGTCTCTACCTAGGGATCCTCTGGGGTGGCAGAATTTGTGGCCCCTTGGTTGAACAGAAGGTTCTCTGCACCCTTGCCAGTTCAGCCCAGAGTCCAGCAACCTCTGGTTTCAACCTAGACAGGTTAAGTACAAATGAAGCAGCACCTCAGTCTCTAGTGTCTCAAAAGACTGCAGCTCCACACCTGTTGCTCTGCATGACTCCTATGTACTTTCCTTCTTTAACCTTAGTGCCTGTTGAAACTTCCCTGTACCTTACTGCCTCTTTTCTGTGCCCATTTAATTCCTACCTCTTCCTTTGCTTGTCTGAGATGTGGCACCCTACCTTGATATGGTGTCTCCTGTTTTTTCCTTCTTTAACTCATCTACCAGTGCCTAATATGCTCTGGGTGTCTACTACTCACTTACTTGCACAAAATTATGTTACCCAACCCCATATAGCATGTCTCCTACCCCCTTATGTGTATCCACCTTACCTTGGTTCCTACTACTTCTTACCCACTAGATGTTAACACACTATCTGTATCTCCCTACCATGAAGCTGACAGTTTTACTATACCAGAACACACTAATGTGCCATTTCCCACCTTGGCCTGATATTCCTCCTGCAGGGTCTCCTGTGGATGCCTGCTGATGCTTATGGTAGAAGACCCACTCCTGCGTTGTTCCACTCACACGTTGAGACACCGTGGTGCACGACAAGTTTCTGGGCAAAGTAAACCAGTGTGTTATCTAGATATACACAAGGTGGATGGATAACTGTCTCAAGGCAGGACGCAGAGTGCGCGGTGGTAATGTATGGACACTATTTCAAATGAAGAGGAGTACTCAGTGGCATCCCTCAGGGGACAGTGCTAAGGCCAATACTCTTCAACATCTTTATTATTTATCAATGACCTGAAGCTGGATTTCCAGCAGACTGCTAGTTTTCATATGACGCTAAGCTAGCCAGGGTAGTGGCCTCCCTTGAGGATGGGGATGAACTTCAGGAGGACCTGAGCAATCTGAACTACTGGTCTGACTCCCGGAGCCTCAGACTCAATGTAGCTACAATATACTACACTTGCAGAGAAGAAACATACTGTAGGTAGAGCATACACACTGTGGCTCCTCTTTCTGCAGTTGAGGAGGAAAAGGACTGGGAAGTCAAAACATAATAAGGATTGAAGCACACCATGCAGAGATCAGCCACCATCAAGTGGGCCAGCAGAATGCTGGGAGTATCAAACAGGGGTGACCAGCAGAGCAGGGAAAGTAATTCTGCCACTTTACAAGGCACAGATTAGGATCCACCAGAAGTACTCTGTATAGTTTTTGTCTCCTCTAGACAAAACGGACACAGAAGCAGTTGACATTGTGCAACACAGGGCCACCAAAATGGACAGCGGTATGGGGAAGAAAGCTATTTGGAGCAGCTGGAGACCCTTAACATGTTCACCCTGAAGAAATGGAGACAGAGAGGGGACGTGATCACAGTCTTTCTCATACTTAAGTGTATCAACAAGACTGAACTGTCTGAGATGCTTGATCTGTATGCAGGGTCATGCCCTGTAGCTCAGGGCTGGTAACTTTAGGAGTAACATTAGAGGGCACTTTTTACCCCCGATGATGGTGAGTCTATGGAACAGCTCACCAATGGAGACAGTGGACATGAAGACAGTATAGGCCTTTATTTAGTTTGGACTAATTTCTGCTCATCAAGGAATCACAGGGTACCCTGGATATAGCAGAGTGGGTAGGGAATCCTACAAATGGATATGTGCTTGCACAGCACACATACAGTGTTTCCTACCTGCATGTGGGGGCGGGGACTGACCATGATGTACACAGTGTTCCTTCCCTCCTTAAATTAATAAATTACTATGGCACATACATCAAGGATTAAATACGTATTTATTGCATTTCATTAGTGCACGTTATACTATCATGCTATGTGCACTGAAATAGAATCACAATTCTGTCTTACAGATATATATTACTACATTTATATAAAAACTGAGCAACACACAAAAATACAGTTATTAGTACATCTGATATTAATTTATCCCTGTGCAATAAAACAGAATGAATGTAGCAGTAAAGTATATTTTATTGAAAAATTGAGCCAACTGAGCTGAAAACTCATTTATAATGGCTTCCCAAGTGTTGTCTTAAATTTATGGCACCAGTTGCTAGTGTTTCTCAACACTGAATGAACACAACACTGTTTGGCTTCTTGTTTATAAGAGTTTCCCTGCCTCAGATACACTAATATTAGCTGGTAAAAACAGCAGTCACTCCAATTACTAACCGTCTCTTCATAATGAAGGGAACTGCTGCAAGTTATGTAGTACACTCCTTACAACTCTACCCATAGCTTTTGGAAGCATAATTATAATTGATGTGAATACACACTACAATGCTTCATGGCACATCAATCAAGTAATCCCCCAAAAAATTAATTCTGCAATAAGTCATGGAAGGATTACCACACAAGAATTAAATGGGACGAGATATTCATTTTGTTATTGCTGATTTTACCGAGCAATCAGAAAAACAGGCATTTGTTTGCCTAGTGCACCTGCCTAGTAACTAACACAAATAAATATTGTAAATCCTGTTTATTTAAGAATCATTTGTGTATAGAGACAGTGAGAAAGGAAGACACAGACAAGCACACATAAATATATAAGACAGTAAAAACTGGGTCCTTTGTACGCAGTTGCAAAGAGCAAGTTTAAAAAAAGTAAGGTTATTAGATTACATTTGATCTGGTTGTATAATGTTTAATTTTTTTTAAATGTATTTATACCAAATACCATGGATAGTTCAACAGAGAAGTGGCACCTACATACTTGGACTCTGCTTCTATCCAGGTTTTCTTTAGTGAGGACACAAGGAGACTGCATAACAAAGAACTATGTTTAAGCAACAAGTTAGGGTTAAAGCACAGTGAGCCACAAAAGTGGGGAATTTCTTGGGGTTTCAACAATTCCTTGAAGCGGCGTTGACATGACCCTAACTTCAGCCCTGTCTTTCAAGGCACAGAAATATACTCGCACACCAATGCTTCGAGAAAGGGTGCTGATGTTAAGGTAATGCCAACACTGCTTCAAGCAATCATTCAGACCCCGACGAACAACACACTACACAATTAGGAAGATTCAGGGGAGTTTTATCCTACTGATGCATGTCCCTACTTTTGTAGCTTTGTCCTACAACCCTAACTGATGCCTACACATAGGGTTTTTTTACAATTAATTTCCATCCTTTCTAAAAAAGAATATTTAATGCCAAATATACAGAAATTTGTATTGACCATGACAGCATTTAGACAGCATTGTCAATACTTTTCATGCCAAGCAGACCCCAGTGCCCAGTAACAGAAAGTCCCCAGTGTCCAGTAGTACTTCCTGTCCTCATACTGTTCTATACCAAGTTGATGCTACAATCCTGAGTCATCCCTCACTTTTGCCCTGTACACAGCATTTCATGGCATCCATCTGTATCCCATCTCTCACACCCTGTCCCTATGCCAAACAGCCCCTAGTGTCCAGTGGTACCCCATCACCCCACCCATCAAGCAGTCCCTGGTGTGCAGTGGCAGTTCTTCTTCACCTGGCACCGACACCACCCAAACCTGTCAATCTCCCAGCTGGAGTCAGGCACAAACCCCTTCAATCACCTCTTCGACCTGCTGCTGACTTAATGGAGTAGTCCACCCAGAATTTGCAAAAAACATATGTTATGCAGAGTGTTTTGATATGTATGTTAAGTCCTCTATCTGCTATTAGGAGTTTTTCCTAAATCAGTCTGCTAGCTGTATGGTAGTTTTACGACCCCTGGGGATCTCTATCACAAATAGGTTTATTGGCTTTCTTTCTTCTACAATGCAACCTGTCTCATGTGACAGTGATGTAGCCATGCCCTTAGATTTAGCATGTGCACTGCGTTAAAATCAGTTCACAACAGCAGGTAACTGTTATAATTCAGGAAGCACACATGGTAACAGTTAGTTTAGCAGATACCTGAGAGCAAGCTAACTGGGGTTTCTGTAAGACAACAGCTACTAAATAGCTCTAATTCACTATTTTTGTGTTCTATGGGCATCAAGTCTGGCTAGCAAGAGTGTTTTAATTTTAAAACTTTTAATTTAATTAAATACAATTTTAATTTAATTAAAAATGTGTCACTGGACATCTGTGAAAACAGTCATTTTTTGCTCACAGATTTTTGTCAGTATAAAATAAATGAAATGAAAAAAAAAATGAAATGAAATTTTATCAAACTATACATAACCATAAAAGCACAGAAACTGCCCAGATCATCAATGCTACCTATAATTAATAAAGACTCTAGCTGTTTTCTTACAGAAACCCCATTCAGTTAGATATCAAGTATTTGCTAAACTGTAAATGTAGGTATCAGCATTCTGTTAGTAGTTAGTGCTGATTTTGCTCTGACAAGATTTTCATATTTTTTTTTTTTTTTACAAATGAAGTGTATGGTATGAAGATGTAGTCTAGAAACTGCAAACTACTTTGAAGTCAGCTTTTCTCCTGCCTGTGGTATGGCATGAAAGAAACAGGATGACTATTCCAGCTACACATTTGATTCCATTTTACAATGGTTCACTGCACTACACATTTAGTGTATCACACTTTTTCAAATAATAAAACAAATATTCTCCAAACTAAATAACTCACATATATTTTTATACTTTATTAAAAAGACACTTCACATTTGCAACAAAACTAAATAAATTAAAGTGATGTCACAGAGCAAAATCAGCCCTAACTCCCAGTTCCTTCCAGTAGAATGATGGTACCTTCACTTATGGTTTAACAAACACTTGAAAGCTGAGTAGGTGTTCTGTAAGAAAACAGCTACAGTCTTTACTAATTATAGCATTATCTGGGGCAATTTCTGTGCTTTTTATTGTTGTGTGTAGTTTGATGAAATAACACTTTAAAATCAAAACAGTTACTACTGCTAGGTAGACCTGATACACACTGAAAACACAAATAATGAATTAGAGCTGTTTAGCAGCTATTTTCTTACAGAAACCACAGTTAGCTAGCTCTCAGGTATCTGCTAAACTATAATTGTTGCCATTTGTCCTCCCTGGATAAGAACAGTTACCTGCTATTATGAACTGATTTTAAAGCAGTGCACATGCTAAATCTGAGGGCATGGCTACATCACTGTCACATGAGACAGGGTGCATCGTAGGAGAAAGAAAGCCAATAAACCCATTTGTGATGGAGATCCAAGGGGTCGTAAAGCTACCATACAGCTAGCAGGCTAATTTAGAAAAAACTCCTAATAACAGACAGAGGGAAGGACACACTAGGACTAGACGTACTTCTCAAAACACTCTGCATAACATATGTTTTTTGCAAATTCTGGGTGGACTACTCATTTAATTGCAATATTACAAACCGCGACTGGTGAAACAAACACACACAGCTGTCATTTTCAGTAATGCCATTCAGATAGTGGCTGACAGCAGAAATGAGAGGAGGGTTTGTGCTAGCTGCTGTCTTGGAGGTGGGACAACAGGTTTGTGGGAGTGGTTTGGGGCAGAAGTGTGGCATTGGGGATGGGCTCCTGGTGGCCATATAAAATCACTGGGCAGGGGGTCAGAACAAATACAAGGGTAGGGGGATGCTATCACCAGGGATGGGCCACTGACGTCTGGTAGTGTGTTGGGGGGGTGCCAACACTGGGAATAGACTTATAGTACGGATCTGTTTTCTTGGTGGGTAGGATCCTGAAACAGGTAATGGGCTACTGATGTCAGGCAGTATGTTTAGGGGAGGAAGAACTGGAAGAGGGGGTGGATACAAGGTATTAAGCAGTGTATTTGGGGGTATACTAGCAAAGGGGATGAGTTTCCGGTGTCAAGTAAGGATGCCTGGGTTCCTGGTGTCAAGCAGTATATTGGGGTAACGCTGGTACAGGGGATGGGTATTTTTTTTTTTGGGGGGGATGCTAGCACTGGGAACTGCTTGCCAGTTTTGGCCCGTGCACTGAGGAGGCCAGGAACCAGAGATTGTCTGATAGGCTTCTGTTGTCAGGCAGTATATTATAGAGAGGGTTGCATGAGATGACATTTGGTGTCAGGAAATACCTTCAGAAGTCAGGGAGGGAATAATAAAAAAAACACAAAGGTGGTCATGCATCCATAAAGGATAACGAGCACATGAAAACACTTTAAAATCTATTTTTAAACTAATTTGTTCAAACACTACCAGAAATACCACCTTTTTGATAGGATCTAACAAATCTGAAAGCTTTAGGTTTTAGACCTATAAAAGTTTTCAGTTTTCCTTTACCAAAAACAGCATCTTAAAATTATGTTTTCTTATCATTTTGGCTACCCTTTCTCACTGATCGCCTCAAAAGTTTGAAGTTACTTGTCTTATGCAGCCACATGATTTGAAAGGTTGCATTGATCAGTGGCACAGGCCCACTCACTTCGGGATGGCAGTGTTTAGTTTGCTTGTTGTACTTCCTACTGTATGTTGAGCTGCATTACATGTAATAGCATTTCTTCATTGATGAAGATGCTGTCTGTATCGTGTGGTAAGAAGAGGGGTCCTGCAATTTGACTTGCTGCCCTCAGTTGCTACTACACCCTACCTGTTGAGCGGTGGGTGAGTCTTTGTTCAGACTACTGTGTGTTAGTATACTGCAACTTGGTCAACAGCTTCAGCTTGTGGCAGAAATAACATTAAAATATATTCTGAGCCAGTGTCGTCATAGATGGATACATAATTACTGAATGCAGTATATGTAACTGATGTGTTTATTTTTTTGCTGTCCTAACCAGCACCTCCTTGAAAATGAGCATTGCTTAATGCAGCCTTTTTACCGGTAAAGCAAATGAAATGCAATGCAGATAATATGTTTTAATCATATAAAGTGGCTTGGCATCACATACTGTATAAAAGAATGTAAAAAATTGATGGCTAAACGTAACCGAGCATTAGAAACACAGAAACATAGAATTAGTCTGCAGATAAAGACTGCCTGGCCCACACAGTCTGCCCACTTGATTCTATCTTGGGGTTTTTAGTTATAGAAACTACTTGAGTTTCACTCTCCTGGTTTATTATGTCACCAAAATCCTTAATGCAATCACAGCCTTGGTACTTGTATTATGCTATACATTATACTGTAGAAAGGGAAAACGTCAATGTCTTCCTTAAAAACAGTGTGTGTTCTTATCGCCCAAAACAAAATAACAAAAAAAAAAAGCAGTCAGAACCAGAAACCATTAGTTTTAATGCAAAACAGGAGGGTGAAAACATTTTGCAATGATCCCATCTATAATTAATGGGCTATTTTTTTATAGTTTTGTTTGCCCTATTTTGTTTCTCCCAACCCTCAGCCCAACTGGAGTGCAGCCAGGACAGCAGATGTTTATCTGCTGTCATACACAATACCAATGCTGCCCCTTATTTGCCTGAATGGGTGCACAAATGCCTCTCTCTCTCCAGGAGCTGAGGACCCCACTGCTGTGACACAAGCAGCTTCCAGATGGTACCAGTGTGGGATTCTGGGGTTAAAACAAGGCTACTTATTACATGGTGACTTGTGTGTGCACTAACCCCTTAAATGGATGCAGATTAGGAATGTTGATCGACTAGCAGCCTCTTCCTTGTCTTGGAGGGTTTTCCTATCTACAAATAACATTTGTGTAGCAGTATGATGCTGTTGTCACTTACCTGGATGCACTGGAACCTCCACCCTTGAAACTAGGCCTGGACTTGGTGTGTGTTCACACGTAAATAGCAAGTTTCTTAGCTATACATTTGATCACAAAGGAGAATTTATACATCTAACAGGTTTCGTCAAACATGGTGCTTTAATCTTTGAACAATCACAGAATTGATTAATTTGGCTTGCTGTAGAGTCTGGGTTTCTTCTATGAGCTCTCTGCTTGGAAAAGTAGTCATGAGAACAAACTCGGCAACAGCAAAGTTGGGTCGGGATTCAATAATGAACTGTCGCACATCAAGGACCCTGTGAGAATAAAGATGTGGTTACTCACAGAAATAAAAGCTTAATGGTAAATAAAGGTTACATACTAGATTCTGAATTGCTGGATAGTTTTCTCAGTACCCTGATGAAGAGATCACAGAGGTCTGAAGACTTGTGTACAAATCCCTCAGTTAGTAAAATAATAGGCATTACTAATAAATGTATAATGATAAAGCAACTGAACAGCAAGTAGGAAAAAATGAAAATTATACAAAAAAGGCATGGGAAACACTCATTTTGGGGCCATCCTGCTAGCACAGTATAGTTTTTCACCTTAGAACAAATAGCATCCCTACAGTAATTTACGGAAGTCGGCTGTGCCTGATCTTCAAAATTAAGGGACAAATCCTAAATGTGAAATTATCGATCAATATCGGTTCATTCAGTCCTTGCCAAAAATTAGAAACATTGGTATTTGCACGATTTGATGGATATCTGCCCGAGCAAAAGCTTATCTGCATTGTAAAGCAGTGTAACTGCCTCCACCAATTCAATGGCAGTGCTACTGTACCTCTTGGTCAGCGTACAGTTGGTGTCTCATGCTGCTCCGCTCAGCTGATTCCCATCGCAATGATGCTGCCTTGTCACACCCATACTGTCATAATTGCCACAGCAGAATCAGCTGTCAGACAAATCCAGCACAATAAATCTACTTTCTTTAGTCAGGAAAGTCAACAGAAAATAATTCAGCACATTCCATAAAAGCAGTAGTGACTCATAAACATGGAGCCAGTAAACTTCAACATTTTCCTGGAAATGGAAGATTCCCCCCCACACAAGAGAATCTTGAAGAAGTCACACAGATAGAGGCACACGCCTTTCAAGCAGCACACACTGAGTAAGGTAGCTTCCCAACACTGATCAAGGCAGATATAGTGGTGTTAGAAGATCAGACAAGTAAAAAAACACACTAAGTAGCAAGAAAACTAGGCAGCCAAAATCTTTAAAAGATTTTTGTGTTGAAAAGGGCATGTCACCAGACTTCGAGCTGTTCCCTATAACCAAACTAGCAGATCTACTGAAAACATTCTTCCTCCCAGTCAGACAGTGCTAGAAGTGTTTCAGCTGTGCCATTATGCACAGTATAATTTCCAAGGAGTGATGTCTGCACTTCACTGTCTGAGGGATTCACTGTTACACAAAACGGAACAAATTTCTTGGTCACACTTATGTCATAACTTTCATCACATACTAAGCCTAAAAATTAACTTTTATTTATTCTGGACTGAGTAACCTCAGTGAGGACCTCAGCCAGGCATGACTGCATCTTAGTGACTATTGAATGAAGCTTATACAGTCGTCTTGAAGACTAGTGCAGCCATTTATTTTTTGCAATTCAATTAATGAGCTGTATTTTACATTAGATACTGCCTCCTAACAAAGTGAATATGCCGTTCAAAATTCAGCCAGGCTCTATTATTTCACTTGCAGTGTTTGCTCCTCTGCAGCCTTCTTAGCACTAGCAATGGCCTTCTAAAAAGTCAGTTTCTGTTTAGTACGCTTTACAGCAGTGACATGTTGCTCAGAACCCAAATGTCGGGTTAAGCTACTGTGTTGAAAATTAGGACTACCAACATGCACAAATGGCAACAATTTCCTGCCTTGCCGCAGATGAGTATTTCTATAAAATTGCTCACATTCCTTGCAGTGCATCAAACTTGCATATTCATCAAAATGTAGCCACTTGTAAGTATACAGCCATTTTGGATCAAAACTGCATTTTACTTTTTTGGCTGGTGGTTCAGCAGTTGAAGATGGGGTTGCTGGAGGAGAAATCGCAGCTGTAGAAGATGATGGTGTGGCTGGCCAAGCAAACATGGCAGTGGAAGAAACCGGGTGGGTGTCTGAAGGAGTGGAGACAGTAGTGGGACAAGCCACTGATGTGGGTGGGTTATTAGGAGCAATAGAAGAAGATAGTGCATTTTTGTCTTCCATGACCAACAAATAGTCCACAATGTGAGTGCAACACTCAAGAATTAAATGTATAACTATTCAAATAAACAAAACAAAACAATGTCAGAAACCACTATGGTTCTTAAAGGAGGTGGCAGGAAAGGTTAGGGAGAAAAAGAAAGCATTCAGGAAGTACAAGGACTCACAGAAGGAGCTGGACAGAGAACTGTATCAGTTAAAGCAAAAGGAAGCTGGGAAGGCAGTCAGAACAGCAAAGGCCCAAACCGAGGAAAAGATGGCCAACACAGTTAAGAAGGGGGATAAACCTTTTTATAGGTACGCCAGGGAGTGAAGGAAGACCAAGAGAGGGATAGTGAGATTTAATAAAGGGAAGAGGGGGTGGGCAGAGGGTGACTGTGAAAAGGCAGAGATGCTAAACAAATATTTTTGCTCAGTATTCACAAATGAAGAGGGGGAGGTACCTAAACCAAACACTAGAAACACTCTTGATACAGAAGTTGATACCAGCCCATTTACAAAAGAAATGGTTCTGAAAGAACTCTTAAAACTGAAGGTGGACAAAGCAATGGGGCTTGATGGGATTCATCCCAGAATTCTAAAAGAACTAAGGGTAGAACTAGTGACACCACGGACTACCCTCTTTAACAAATCATGCGAGGATGGGGTGGTACCTGAGGACTGGAGGAGGGCAGATGTGATTCCACTTCACAAAAATGGGAGCACGGCAGAAGCAGGCAACTACAGACCTGTTAGTTTATCGTCAGTGATAGGGAAAATGATGGAATCACTTCTGAAGGAAAGAACTGTCGAGTACCTAGAGGCCAGAGGGGCACAGGACCCAAAGCAGCATGGAATCACAGTGGGTCATGTCAGACGAATCTAATTGATTTCTTTGACTGGGTCACCAAAGTAGTAGATCAGGGAGAGGCTGTGGACATGGCCTACCTAGACTTTAGTAAGGCATTTAACACAGTCCTACACAAAAGATTAATATACAAGTTAGCCAGCCTGGGAGTGGGTCCCAAGATGGCAGCCTGGGTAAAGAATTGGATGGAGAACAGGACACACAGGGTAATAGTAAATGGAGTCCACTCTGAAGAAAGAGGGGTTACTAGTGGGGTACCACAGGGTTCAGTACTAGGACCGGTCCTCTTCAATGTCTTTATGAGCGACATTGCAGAGGGACTGGAAGGAAAAGTATGTCTCTTTGCAGACGACACAAAGATTTACACCAGAGTTGATACACAAGTGAGGTGGAAAGGATGAGAAGGGACTTGGCAAGGTTGGAGGAATGGTCAAATGTATGGCAGCTTAGATTCAATGCTAAGAAGTGCAAGGTAATGCACCTGGGAAACAAAAACTCAGGGGAAGAGTACACAATGGGGGTGAGATACTAACAACAACAAAAATGGAAAGGGACCTGGGGGTAGTCATATCAGATGACCTACAGGTGGGCAAGCAATGTGAGAGGGCAGTAAGGAGGGCTAGGGGATACTGGGAGACATAAGGAGAGGCATCACCAGTAGAAAACAGGAAGTTGCTATCCCTCTGTGCAGACAGCTGGTGAGACCCCATATGGAGTACTGTGTGCAGTTCTGGAGACCCAATCTCCGCAAAGACATAAACAGGATGGAGGCAGTCCAGAAGAGGGCAACTAAAATGGTGCGGGTCTGCACCGGAAGACATATGAAGAGTGACTTAAAGTGCTTAACATGTATAGCCTCGAGGAAAGGGGAAGGGGCATGACAGAAACTTTCAAGTACCCCAAGGGAATCAACAAAGTCCAAGAGGGTAGCATCATTCAGAAAAAGAGGTGTGCAAGAACAAGGGGGCACAATTTGAAGATGGGGGGGCAGCTCAGAGGTAATGTAAGGAAGTATTTTTTCACAGAGAGGGTTGTGGATGCATGGAACGGCCCTCCGGAGGAGGTTGTGGAGTCAAAAACAGTGGTGGAATTCAAGCATGCATGGGACAGTCATAAGGCAATTCTAGGGGGTGGGGGTAGGAAGAAGTAGGCTGTTGGTTAACTAGGATCTGCAGCTTATCCATTAGGTAGGGAAATGGGCAGACTGGGTGGGCCAAGCGGTCCTTATCTGCCATCAAATTCTATGTTTCTGTTTCAAACACGCTTTTGGTCAATCCTAATTGCCACAGAACTTGGAGATAAGTGTTAGCCCCCGCTGTAGGTACATATACTTGTTTTACTCGGTCAAATGTAGAGGCTGTAGCCTTTAAGACCTGAGCCCCTATCCCTTCGTCCTTTAACACTCTGGTTGCTTAATACCCTGCTAACAAGTTCTGCACAATGGTTAAGCTCTCCAGTCAGAAGATTTTTTTTTTTACTCATTCAGTTCAAATACACAGACTGCGGAGTAGATGTTTTCACCTAAATCCACCCCCAGTCCTTCATTAACCAGTCTGGCTCCTTAATGTCTTGTGAGCAAGCTATCCGGTCAGAAGATTTTTTTTTTTATTCAAATGTCAGAGGCTGTATTGAAATAGATGTTTAGAACCGAGCCCCCTCTAGTCCTTTATCAAACAGTCAGGCTCTTAATGCCTTCCTTGCAATCTGATCTCTGAAGTCAGATTTTTTTTTAATCAAATGTCAGAGGCTGTATGTAACCCCCATTACCTGGGGTTACTAGAATCCCAGTAAGATCCAGTGGTAGGCAGGGAAGGCAGCTTATGAAACCCCAGTTAAATGGATTTCACACTGTCTTGCTCTGTTCTCAGTCTCAGCTGAGACTGAGGGATGACATCACCATAGAACTCTCGCAGCTGCATGAGCCACACTGGAATGCTGCAGTTGAAAGTTAGGATAGAATGTTGGGGATTTTGAACAGAGTCTGTGTGCAGTCTTGGGGAAAGACAGTAGTACAGCAGTCTGTGTGCAGGCTCTCAGAGTTTTAATCTCTGTTTTAGAGCTGCAGTACTGTTAAGAAGGTGTGCATTTCCACCGTAAGAGGAACACAGAATCTGATTGCTGAAGTGGTGGAGACCGCTGTTACTGGTCCAAGTGCCCCATCCCTGAGGGGATGGGGGGGAGGTTTGCCTGTCTTCCAGGAGCAACCCTCCTGTTCTGGCTAAGGGAAGAAGCTGCCTATTTCAAGTTGTGCTGCGGCACCAGAAGCTCTGAGAGAGAAATTCCTGTGAAGGAATCGCCTGTGGGGCACCTGCAACCAAACGGTGAGTTCGCTCTGACAGAGGGCCAATGTTTTTCACCTGAACTGTTGAAACGTGGGGATTGGATTACTTAATCTGTAGGAGGTCTAATGTAATAGACATTGCCGGTTAACTCAAGTAGGTTCAAGTCCAGCACAAAGAGTGAAGAAAAATAGGGACTGGACTGCTTAATCAGTGGGGGGCCTAGAGCAATGGGCTATGCCGATTTAAAAGTATGTTCAAGTCCAGCACAAAGGGAAAGCAAGACAAGAAGAGGAAATGTGACATACATTTAGCCTTATTTTACATTGCCAAGCTTTACAGTACGAGGTATTTACTGTCCAGAGAAATGGCCAGGTACGAATTGTGGAAACGAGAGGTGGGAGACACCCCCATCAGTAGTAACCAAATTCGCCTCTACGGATTTGCTCTGTGGCAACTTTACTTTCTTTCAGGTACTTGGCCAGTGCCTGAGGAAAGTACCCAGATGTGGGATTAAAAAGAAAATTCCCTGCTAGAGCTGAGGTGCTCTTAGGTGGTTAAGGGAGCCACCAGTAAATGATTCCAGGACATATGGAAGGTGTCCGAGTGGCCGGCAAGGGAGCCGAGCCAGGGAAAACCCAGAACAGTATATAAGTTTGGGCTGTGTACCCAAAGCAGCGTGCAAGTCCGGGATGTGTGCCTGGTGGGTTCAGAGCCTGAGGGCTGAAGTGTTGAAGAAGTGTTCTTGAATCTTCTAATCTGCATTGCCAGAAGTGTAGCCCCATGGGGGTCCATCTATGCTTTGTTTGTTCTGTTTGGATGTGAATAAAAAGCCACACTTTAGAATCCCATTTCTGGTATTGACATTACAGTTATTGCTTCCTGTGTTCGGAGTTACTTGGGTGCCCCTGCATAGAGTAGCCAAACCTAGCCTTTGTGCCGAGTGACCTATTCCTCCCCGAACCCAGTCCCCACCTGTTACTGCTGTCAGATTTAAACAGCATGCCACCTGTCGTTGCAAAATGATGGGGGTGGGGGTTACATGTAGAATAGATTTTTTTATATCTGAACCCCCTCTAGTTCTTTATCATATAGTCTGGCTCCTAAAGCCTCCCTTGTAAGCTCTCTCGTCTTTCTTTTTTAATTTTTTATATTGAAATACAGTGGCTGTAGTCAAAATAGATGTTTAGACCTGAGCCCCCTCTATCCCTTTTATCAGACTGACTGGCTCTTTAATGCATCTGTCAGCAAGCTCTCCACTCAAGACTTTTTTTGTACAAATACAGAGGCTGCAGAATTAGATGTTTAGAACGGAGCCCCGTTTAGTCCTTTATCAAACAATCTGACTCCTTAATGCCTTCCTTGCAAGCTGAGCTCTGTAGTCAGGTTATTTTTTTTAACAAAAGTCAGAGGCTGTAGAATAGAATATTTTTAGATCTGAGTCTCCTCTTGTCCTTTATCATATGGCCTGGCATCTATTGCCGTCCTTGCAAGCTCTCTAGTCAGAGTATTTCTTTTTTATTCGAATAGGCTGTAGTCAAACAGATGTTTAGAACTGAGCTCAGGCCCCTCTAGTCCTTTATCAAACAGTCTGGCTCCTAATACCTTCCTTGCAATATGAACTCTATAGTCAGAGATTATTTTTTTTTTTTTTTTTCTAATCAAATGTCAGAGGCTGTAGAATATAATTTTTTTATACCTGAGCCTACTCTAGTTCTTTATTAAACAGTCTGGCTCCTAATGCCTTCCTTGCAAGCTCTCTATTCTTTCTTTTTTTTTAACAATGAAATAAAGAGGCTGTAGACGAATAGATGTTTAGACCTGAGCTATCTCTGGCCCATTTTGTATCAGACAGTTTGGCTGTTTAATGCATTTGCCAGCAAGCTCTCCACTCAGAAGACTTAATACAAATACAGAGGTTGTAGAAATAGATGTTTAGGACAGAGTTCCCTCTAGTACTTTTTCAAATAGTCTGGCTCCCCACCCATTAGCACCATATGGCGTCAGAACCATCCATTGCTTAACCTGACCAAAATGGCAGCATCACATAGAATGAATTAAAGAGAGACTCTGGCCAAAAGTGCTACATTGCAGAATTAGAATAAGCATACCCCCAATAAATCTCATACCAGACATTAGGTTCTAGGGACAAACTGGGGAACTATAGGCCAGTAAGCCTAACATCCATAGTGGGGAAGCTAATGGAGTCCATCCTAAAGGAGGGGCTAGTGGCACTATGGGAGGTTAGTGTGGTGCAGGACAGGAGGCATCATGGCCTTGTCAGCCAGACCAACCTGGTGGAATACTATGACTGGGTGACTAGGCAAATTGATGGGGGCCATGTGGTGGATGTCCTGTACCTAGACTTCAGTAAGACCTTCGATTCGGTACCGCATGGGAGACTTGGAAGTAAACTACAGGGTTGGGAGCAAAACTGGTGGGGTGGGTGGAGAACTGGCTACAGGATAGACAGCAGAGGGTGGTGGTAGGAGGGGAATTCTCATCCCCTAAGCTGGTGACAAGTGGGATTCCACAGGGGTCGGTTCTCGGGCCGGTGCTGTTTGGCATATTTATTGCAGACATTTAGGAGGGCATCAGCAGCAAGATCAGTCTATTTGCAGATGACACCAAGATGGGGGCAGTGGTGGATGACCGGGGGCTGTGGCAGGGGCTACAGGAGGATATGGCAAGGCCTGAGGCATGTTCTGACAACTGGCAACTCGGGATCAGTGCAAAAAAAATGCAAGGTGTTGCACTTCAGAACAAAGAATCCGAAGGGAAGCTACCATCTCGGGGGGAGGGGGGTGTGTGTGCGGCTAGAAGTAATAGAGAAGGAGAAGGATCTGGGGGTGCTCATCACGGGAGCAATGAACAATTCCATGCAACACAGCAAGGCTACAACAATGGGCAACAAAATACTGGGATGCACTGCAAGGGGTATAACCTCGAGAAGAAGGGAGGTGATTGTGCCGTTATACAGATTGTTGATTAGACCCTACCTGGAGTACTGCATGCAGTACTGCTGCCTGTACCTACAGAAGGACATTAGGCTGCTGGAGGGGGTGCAGTGTAGGGCAACAAAAAATGATTCAAGGTGTAGGAGAATTGCCATATGAGGTCAGACTGAGGGAGTTAAACATACAGTATACTCGCTAGAGGAAAGGAGGGATGGGGGATATGACTGAGACCTTCAGATACATGAAGGGGATAATCAGGATAGACACAGAAGGTCTATTCAGGAAGAGGGCGGGGAGACACACTAAGGGCCATGACATGAGATTGGAGGGGGAAGATTCAGGAGGGAGGTAAGTAGGCATTTCTTTATGGAAAGGGTGGTGGCAGAGTGGAACGCACTACCAGCAGAGGTGGTGGCATGTAAGACAGTAGAGCGCTTCAAGAATTGGTGGGACATGGCATAGGGGAGGATAATGGGGGGAAAGGGGAGTGTGGGGGGCAGCTGCTAAATAAGGGAGCTAGCTGCAAACTCGAGCAGACTGGATTGACCGGATGGCCTTGTTCTGCTGGCAAATTTTGTATGTTCTTAGGTCTAAAAAAATCTATTCTGCAGTGTACAGCATTGACACTTGATTAAAGAAGATAAATATGACCACAGAGCTCAGCTTGCAAGAAAGGCATTAAAGAGGGACTATTGTCAGTTGCCAGTTGTCAGAACATGCCTCAGGCCTTGCCATATCCTCCTGTAGCCCCCGCCACTCCCCCGGTCATCCACCACTGCCCCCATCTTGGTGTCATCTGCAAATAGACTGATCTTGCTGCTGATGTCCTCCGAAATGTCTGCAATAAATATGCCAAACAGCACCGGCCCGAAAACCGACCCCTGTGGAACCCCACTTGTCACCAGCTTAGGAGATGAGAATTCCCCTCCTACCACCACCCTCTGCTGCCTATCCTGTAGCCAGTTCTCCACCCACCCCACCAGTTTACTTCCAAGTCTCCCATGCGGTACCGAATCAAAGGTCTTACTGAAGTCTAGGTACAGGACATCCACCGCATGGCCCCCATCAATTTGCCTAGTCACCCAGTCATAGTATTCCACCAGGTTGGTCTGGCATGATTTGCCCTTGACAAGGCCATGCTGCCTCCTGTCCTGCACCACACTGACCTCCAATAGTGCCACTAGCCCTTCCTTTAGGATGGACTCCATTAGCTTCCCCACTATGGATGTTAGGCTTACTGGCCTATAGTTCCCCAGTTTGTCCTTGGCTCCACTCTTGTGGAAGGGAACCACGTCAGCCAGTCTCCAGTTCTGTGGCACACACCCTGTGTCTAGAGATGTATTAAATACGTCTGTCAAGGGACTTACCAGGACCTCTGCCAGCTTCTTCAGTACGCTTGGATGCACTCCATCCGGTTCCATTGCCTTGTCTGCCCTCAATGCCCTTAACCCCTTCAGAACCCTCATCACTGTGATTTCTCGTCCATCACCCCCCATCTGTTTGTATCCTCCTCCTCCTACTCTGGGTACTGCCCCTTCTTCTTTGTAAAGACTGAACAGAAGTAGTCTGAACATTTCTTCCTTTTCACCCTCTTCCACCCATCCCTCCTTCTTAATTCTTACAATTTGGTCCTTACAGCTTCTTTTCTCCCTAATATACCTAAAGAAGTCTTTCTCCCCTTTTTTATGCCCTGCGCCAGCCTGAGTTCCCTTGACACCTTGGCTGCCCTTACCTCCCCGATCACTTCCTTTGCTTCTTTCAGATACACCTCTCTATCCTCCTCTCTCCCCAATTTTCTGTATCTCTTATATGTTGTCCTTTTCCTCCTCACCCTAATACCCCTTTGCTTATACAGCTGGGCTTCTTTCCCCTAGCCCTTTTAGTCTTGGCCCTGCAGCAGGCTTTTGTTGCCTCCACTAACCCCTATTTTATCAGTTCTCACCTTTGATGTGTGTCCATGTTTGGTTGAATTTTGTCCAGGAACCCCTGTACCACTTCTCCCATCCTATTAAAGTTGGCATTCCTGAAGTCCAGAACCCCTGCTCGAGATGCCATCCTCTCTTTAGCCATCTGTAACTATAACCATATTGTCCGGTGGTCACTCTCTCCACCCCGTAGTTCCTCAACATTCTCATCCCTTACCCATTCCCCATTCGTCAGTGTGAGATCAAGGGTGTTTCTTCCCTAGCTGGTTTACTGACAACTGTGCCAAAAAGTTATCCTGGAAGATGTCCAGCATTACCTGCTCCCTTCTGCACTTTGTGGTAGGTGTTTCCCACTCCACCCCTGGCAGGTTGAAATCCCCTACTATCATCACTCCCCCTTCCCACAGTTCCTCCTGATCTGCTCCACCATTACCCTGTCCTTCCCTTCAGATTGGAAGGATGGCCTGCACACCACCCGCAACCTTAGTGACTTATTTTTGGGATCCTGGAGTTGCACCAACACAGCCTCTGTATTTCCCTCCTCTCCCTCTTCCCTTACACATTTTTCGAACATACGAACACTGGCAACAGCAAAAGGCCATCATGGTCTATCTAGGCTGCTCTTGAATGCAGTTAGCTCCCTATTCAACAGCTGCCCCACCCCTCCTTACCCTCCCGTTTGCCCTGTCCCACCCCTTCTTGAAGCACTTTACTGTGGTACACGCCACCACTTCAGCTGGTAATGCGTTCCACTTTGCTACCACCCTCTCTGTAAAGAAATACCTCCTCACCTCCCTCCTGAATCTATCCCCTCCAATCTCATGTCATGGCCCCTAGTGTCTCTCCCCACCCTCCTCCTCAATAGACCCTCCGTATCCGTTTTGATTATCCCTTTCATGTATTTGAAGGTCTCAATCATATCCCCCATGTCCCTCCTCTCCTCCAGTGTGTACATGTTTAACTCCCTTAGCCTGACTTCATATGGTAATTCCCCAGGCCCTGAATGATCTTTGTTGCCCTATGCTGAACCCTCTCCAGCAGCCTAATGTCCCTTTGTAGGTACGGGTGCCAGTACTGCATGCAGTATTCCAGGTGGGGTCTAACCAACGATCTGTACAATAGTAGAATAACCTCCCTTCTTCTCGAGGTAATTCCCCTTGCAATGCACCCCAGCATTTTGTTGGCCATTGCTGCTGCCTTTCTGCATTGTGTGGAATTGTTCATTGCTTCCGTGATGAGCACCGCCAGATCCTTCTCCTCTTCTGTTACCTCCAGCTGCACTCCCCTAGATGGTAGCTTCTTCTTGTGTTGCAACCCAGCTGCCATCTGTCAGAGCATGCCTCCAGCCTTGCCAGATCCTCCTGTAGCTCCTGCCTTCCCCAACTTCCTGATCGTCCACCACTGATCCCACCTTGGTGTCATCCACAAATAGGTTGATTTTGATGCTGATGCCCTCCAAGATGTATGCAATAAATATGCCAAACAGCACTGGGCCCAAAACCGAACCCTGTAGAACACATGTCACAGGCTTAGGGGATGGGTATTCCCCACCTACCATCACCCTCTGCTGCCCATCTTTTAGCCAGTTCTCCACCCACCCCAACAGTTTTGCTCCGGCTCCTGAGCCCTGTAGCTTGATTCCAAGTCTCCCATGTGGTACTGAGCTGAAGTCTAGGTACAGGACATCCACAGCATAGCCACTGTCAGTTTGTCTAGTCTCCCAATAATAGTATTCCACCAGGTTGGTCTGGCATGATCTGCCCTTGACGAAGCCATGCTGCCTCGCGTCCCGCACCCTGTTAACTTGCAGTAGTGCCACTAGCCTATCCTTTAAGATGGTCTCCATTAGCTTACCACTATGGATGTTAGACTTACTGGCCTATAGTCCCCGATTCGCCTTGGGTCCACTCTTGTGGAAGGGATCTACGTGAGCCAGTCTCCAGTCCTGCGGTATGCATCCTGTGTCTAGAGATGAATTAATTAAGTCTGCCAAGGGTCCTGCCAGGACATCTGCCAGCTACTTCAGCACTCTCGGATGTATTCCATCTGGTCCCGGAGCCTCGTCTACCCTCAATGCCCTTAACCCCTCCAGCATCCTCCCCACTGTGATTTCTCCCTGCGTCACCCCCCCCATCTGTTTCTATCCTCCCGCCTATGGGTAGCACCCCTTCCTTTTCTTTCATAAAGACTGAACAGAAGTAGTCACTGAGCACTTCTGCCTTTTCACTCCCTTCCTCCACCCATTCTCCTTCCTTCTTAATTCTTACAATTTGGTCCTTACAGCTTCTTTTCTCCTTGATGTACCTAAAGAAGTCTTTCTCCCCTTTTTTATGCCCTGCACCAGCCTGAGATCCCTTGATGCCTTGGCTGCCCTTACCCCACTGGTCACTTAATTCACTTCTATCATGTATTCCTCCCTCCCCAATTTTCTGCATCTCCTGTAAGCTGCCCTTTTCTTCCTCACCCTAACACTCCTTTACTTATCTAGCTTGGTTTCTTCCCCCTAGCCTTTTCAGTCTGGGCCCTGCTGCAAGATTCTGTTGCCTCCCTTGTCCCATCTTATCAGTTCCCACCTTTGCTGTGTGCCCATACCTGGTTGAATTTTGCACAGGAACCCCTGTACCACTTCCCTCATCATCTTAAAGTTGGCATTCCTGCAATCCAGCACCCTTGTGCCAGATGCCATCCTCTCTTTAACCATCTGTAACTGGAACTATACTGTCCGGTGGTCAATACCCCCTCCCAGTGGTTCCTCCACCCTCACATCTCTCACCCACTCCCCATTCGTCAGTACGAGGTCAGGGGTGTTCCTTTCCCTAGTTGGTTCTTTGACCAACTGTACTAGAAAGCTTTCCTAGAAGGCATCCAACATTACCTGCTCCCTTCCGCTCTTTGTGGTAGGTATGTCCCACTCCACCCCTGACAGACTGAAGTCCCCCTCTATCACCACCCCCATTCCTGCAGTTCCGACTGATCTGTTCTGCCAGTACTCTGTCCACCCCTTCAGTTTGAGAGGGTGGCCTGTACACCACCCCGTGTCTTTGTGATCTATTTTTGGGATCCTGTAGTTGCACCCACAGTGCTTCTGTATGTCACTCGTCTTCCTCCTCCCTTACACATTTTAATCCCTCATTTGCGTACATCACCATTCCCTCTCCCCTTCCCATTTTCCTTATCCTTCCGGTGTAATTTATACCCCGGAACCGTCATGTCCCAGTCGTAGATTTGGGTGGCCCATGTCTTGGTTACAGTCACCAAGTCCACACACCCCCTCCTTCAAGAGATCCAGTAGTTCCGCCCCTTATTCCCCAGACTCCTAGCATTTAGTGTTACCACCCTCCAGCTCTTGTCTCTACCCTTCCCCGCCTCTATTCCCTTATGTCCACTCCCTTAGTAGTTGCCTTCCTCCTTACCTTGCTATCACGGGGGGGGGGGTAAGCCCATTTAGTTTCACATCGTTAGGCCTCTGAACACCACTATCCCTCCTGCTACCCCCCCCAGTTTAAATGCTCCTCAATATGCTTCTCTATCCTTGCCTTCAGTACATTTCTGTCTTCCTCATTTAGGTGCAATCTATCTTTTGCATACAGACTACTGTTCTCCCAGGTCCCACTCTTCTACCAGCCCATACCCCATTTCCCGACACCGGGCCCCCAGCCATTCATTAAACTCTTGAATTCTCCCCTTTCTTGCTATGCTTGCCCTGGGATAGGGAAGTACCCACCCCTGAAAATAGTTCCTTTATACCTGAGGTTCTGACATAATTTCCTCGAGTGCAAGGTGCATTTCACTGTCATATCCTCTCTAGCACACTGCACTGACAATATAAGCATACACATTGTATTATATATATATTTCTGTATAACAAATCACACGCGCACGCACACACACGCACGCACACACACACACACAAATACAATAAAAAAAAACTAGATAAACATGTAGGGAGTAGTGCAATGTAATGGCTGTGGGGCAGCAGTCTTCCGGGAGTCTTTCTGGAGGCTGAGATGCTGCCCTATTTGCAGACAACTATCTGCCCTGAGGGAGGAAGTTGCCCGTCTTCAGGCCGCACTGGACAGTAGTAAGGAAACCTTCCCCCAGGCCACACTGGACAGTAGGAAGGGAACCTCCCCCATCCAGGGAGCATTAGTGCCACCACCACTACCTCAGAGGTTGCGAAGAAAGAACAGCAGTTGGACCACAGTGGGCTCAGGGAGGGTGAGGAGGGTGGAACAGAGGCACACTCAGTCAACTGTTCCACTCCACAATCCATACACCATTCTAGGGGGAGCATATCTCCCCTATGGATGCACCCGCAGAGAAGACTGATAACTGTCACAAGGGAGACCCACAGGAAGGAGGCAGAGGACACCACAGGGAAAGGAAGCAGCTCCTGGTGGGGGACTCAATTATTAGGGGGCTAGAACTGGAGGGAGCAGGGAAAACTGAAGTAAGGTGCCTGCCTGGTGCCATGGCTTGGAGGGACAGGAAGCGCATCCTCAGGATCACGAGAACAGCTGCAAGGGATTCCGAGCTGGACGTAATTCTCCACCTAGGGACAAATGACTTGGCTCATCATGAGATTAGAGCAGTGCAGGAGGACACTGCAGAGTTGGGGAGGGACCTAAGACAAGTAGCACACACAGTATCCTTCTCAGAGGTGCTGCCTATCAAAAGCATGGGGGAGGCGAGGGTAACTGGCACCATGCAGTTTAATGAATGGTTGAAAAAATGGTGTGGAGCACATGGGTTTGGCTTTATTGGGGACTGGGGTTCTACCTGGAGGGACACCAGCCTATACTGGCAGGATGGTCTGCATCTGTCCAGGAAGGAACAAGTCTTTGAGCAATCGGTTTAAATGCTTCATTGGCAAGCTTTTAAACTAGTCAAAGGGGAGGCACTGACAAGCAGCAGAAAATCCCAGCCTCTCCTACAAAACAGGGTACTAAATGAGAAAAGACTGAGGTAGAACAGTCAGTGGGGGATGCTGCAACAGAAGGTAAAGCCATCAAAAAATGGAGAGCAATGAGTGCTAATGTCCGTAGTCTGGGTAACAAGCTTCCTGAATTAGTGGCCTCGATGGAGGAGGAACATCTGGATATTGTGGCAGTCACAGAAACATGGTACACACAAAACCATGACTGGGACATAAACATACCAGGATACACTGTCTACAGGAGGGACAGGGAGGGTAAAAGAGGAGCAGGAGTAGTTCTTTACATAAGGGAAGGAATAAAAGCAACAGAACAAAAGGGTAAACAGGGAGGAGAATAAGCACTGTGGGTAAATTTGGAGACATGCAATGGCACCACAATACACACAGGGGTTGTATACAGACCCCCTTCTCAGGGGGAGGAAATGGACAGGGAAATGATAGAAAGTATACTTAGAATGGCAGAAAAGGAGATATTGTCTGATGGGTGATCTGAATATGCAGATGTTAACTGGAGTGCAGTTGCAGCTGCCACGTGAAGAGTGCAGTTATTCTAGATGCCCTACAGGGGCATGCCTTAGACAACTAGTACTGGAGCCCACTCGAGAGGGCAATATTAGACTTGATTCTTCTCAAATGGAGATGGAGAGAGGATCACAGATGTAGAAGTGGGTAGCCATCTGGGAACTAGCGACCATCGAACAGTATGGTTCACAATAGACACAGCAATAGAGTCAAGCCATACAAAGACAAAAGTACTGGACTTTAGGAGGGCTGACTTGACAAAATGGGTGAGTGCCTAAGGAATGCACTAGCAAATGGGCAGGAAGGAGGGTGCAAGAACAATGGGGAATAATAAAACTGCCATCACAGAGGTAACGAGCCTTGTGTGAAGCAAATAAACAAAACAAGACGATGTAAGAAACCACTATGGTTCTCAAAGGAAGTGGCAGTGAAGGTTCAAGAGAAAGAAAGCATTCAGGAAGTACAAGGAATCGTGAGAAGGAGCAGGACAGAGAACTGTATCAATTAAAGCAAAGGAAGCTGGGAAGGCAGTCAGAACAGCAAAGGCCCAAACCGAGGAAAAGATAGCCAACTCAGTTAAGAAGGGGATAAACCTTTATAGGTACATCAGGGAGCAAAGGAAGACCAAGGGAGGGATAGTGAGGCTTAATAAAGGGGAGGGAGGGTGGGCAGAGGGAGACTGTGAAAAGGCAGAGATACTAAACAAATATTTTTGCTCAGTATTTACAAATGAAGAGGGGGGGTACATAAAACAAACAGTAGTAACACTCTGGATACAGAAGTTGATACCAGCCCATTTACAGAAGAAAGGGTTCTGAAAGAACTCTTAAAACTGAAGGTGGACAAAGCAATGGGGCCTGATGGGATTCATCCCAGAATTCTAAAAGAGCTAAGGGTAGAACTAGTGACACCACTGACTACCCTTTTAACAAATCATGGGATGATGGGGTGGTACCCGAGGACTGGAGGAGGCAGATGATTCTCGTCACAAAGTGGGAGCAAGGCAGAAGCAGGAACTACAGACCTGTTAGTTTAACCTCAGTGACAGGAAAATGATGGAATCACTTCTGAAGGAAAGAACTGTTGAGTATCTAGAGGCCAGAGGGGCACAGGACCCTAGGCAGCATGGATTCACAGCGGGAAGGTCATGCCAGACAAATCTGATAGATTTCTTTGACTGGGTGACCAAAGCAGTAGATCAGGGAGGGGCTGTGGACATGGCCTACCTAGACTTTAGCAAGGCATTTGACACAGTCCCACACAAAAGATTAATATACAAGTTAGCCAGCCTGGGAGTGGGTCCCAAGATGACAGCCTAGGTAAAGAATTGGCTGGAGAATAGGACACAGAGAGTAATAGTAAATGGAGTCCACTCAGAAGAAAGGAGGGTTACTAGTGGGGTACTATAGGGTTCAGTATTAGGACCAGTCCTCTTCAATGTCATTATAAGCGACACTGTGGAAGGACTGGAAGGAAAAGTATGTCTCTTTGCAGATGATACTAAGATTTGCAACAGAGTTGATGCACAGGGTTGGGTGGAAAGGATGAAAAGGGACTTGGCAAGGTTAGAGGAATGGTCAAATGCATGGCAGCTTAGATTCACTGCTAAGAAGTGCAATGTAATGCACCTGGGAAACAAAAACCCAGGGGAAGAGTACACAATGGGGGGTGAGATACTAACAACAACAAAAATGGAAAGGGACCTGGGGGTAGTCATATCAGATGACCTAAGGTGGGCAAGCAATGTGAGAGGGCAGCAAGGAGGGTTGGGGGTTACTGGGATGCATAGGGAGAGGCATCACCAGTAGAAAACAGGAAGTTATCCCTCTGTACAGACAGCTGGTGAGACCCCATCTGGAGTTCTGTGTGCAGTTCTGGAGACCCAATCTCCGCAAAGACATAGACAGGATGGAAGCTGTCCAGAGGAGGGCAGCTAAAATGGTGCAGGGTCTGCACCGGAAGACATATGAAGAGAGACTTAAGGAGCTTAATATGTATAGCCTCGCGAAAAGGAGGGAGAGGGGGGACATGATAGAAACGTTCAAGTACCTCAAGGGAATCAACAAAGTCCAAGAGGGTAGCAACTTTCAAAAAAAGAGGTGTGCAAGAACAAGAGGGCACAATTTGAAGATAGAGGGGGTCGGCTCAGAGGTAATTTAAGGAAGTATTTTTTCACAGAGAGGGTTGTGGATGCATGGAAAGGCCTTCCGGAGGAGGTTGTGGAGTCAAAATCAGTGGTGGAATTCAAGCATGCATGGGACAGTCATAAGGCAATTCTGGGGGTTGGGGGTAAGAAGAAGTAGGCTGCTGGTTAACTAGGATCTGCAGCTTATCCAGTAGGTAGGGAAATGGGCAGACTAGGTGGGCCAAGCGGTCCTTATCTGCTGTCAAATTCTATGTTTCTATGTTTCTAAGGTGACAGATCTGCCTGCTCCCTCACACAGAGGTCCCAGTTCCTCAAACCTCCTCTTAACCTCCCCTTCCATCCCATCAGCCAGGTCATTCATCTCCAGGTGTATTATAAGGCGAGGTCTTTCCCTTCCCCTGCTTGCATACCTTTGCATGGATTGCCCCACTCTTTCTGCCTTCATTCCTGGCATGGCTTCCACCCAAATTCTACTGTGCCTCTCCTCTTTGCTTCCCCACCTGACCCCTCTTAGTATTGAGTCCCCCAAGACCAAGTCACCTTCCCTCTTCCCCTCCCTGTCCTCCCCCTTCTCCTCTCCTTCTTCCTCCTGCACAATGTTCCCTCCTATTGTCTCTGTTTCTCCCCTTGTTCTCTGCAGTACTCAACCCTTTTTGCCCCAATTCACCTATTTCTCCATCTCCCTCCTCAGTCAATTTGTTCTTTGTACCCATGGAATGCACTTCCCCTTCCTCCTTTGACTCCTCTGTTAAGAGGTCTGCCCCATCTGAGCTCCCAGCGTTACCAACTCCCTGTACTCCTTCTCTTATTCTCCTTGCATGTCTGTCTCCTGTAGCTGTGTCACCCCCACTGCCCCCCTGACCACCCCCTGCCCCTCTTATTCCTCTCATCTTTTTTCTTTTCCTGGATGTCTTTTATGCTTTCCACAATCCCTTCTCCTCCCAACCTAATATGCCCCTTCATCAGTTTTGACACTTCCCCCTTAGCCTTAGTACTTCCTTCTCTGGCCTCCCCAGTCTTATACTGACGGGGCAGCCCCCTTCCTCCACAGGGTGTTCATGAATACTGCCTCTCCACAGTTATTACACCCCACAATCCTCCCTCCCCTGTGACTTCTGTTCCCCTTTTCCGAATTTCTTTCCCCCCTCCCCTCCACTGACCCTCATTCCGGCCTGCCCCACTACCATGTCCCCTTCCCAGACTGCCCCAACCCATCGCTATCGTCATTGCCCCATTACCCCTTCCTATTCTTTGTTCCCTCTGCTCCATTCTCCCTCTTGAGGTTCCTCTTCTATCTTAACCCTGTCTGTTGGCAGCACTGTCTCACAGCTCCTCAAGCACCTCCCTAAGCTCCCTCACAGCCTTCAAGCCCAACCCCAGTGTCTTTTCAGTGTTTAAGAAAGACTGGTGGACGGGAGGGTGGGAGGGCTTTCAATCCCAACCACCAAACCTAGCACAGTGCTCAGCCAGCAGTTGTAAACTACAAACTGAAGCTAAAAAACACCACCAAAACTTACAAAATATCTCAGAAATAAATAAGCTCTCAGAAAGCTTACAAGGCCGGCACCAGGTTCTCAGCAACTTTTAATCCTTCCTTTATGTACAGTGCCACCCCCTTCCCCTTCTCCCTATCCTTTTGTTGTAATCTGTACCCTGGAACAGCCAGGTCTGAGTCCTGGTTTTGAGTGTCCCATATCTAGGTTATAGCTGCCAAGTCCACTCCCCCCTCCACCATGAGAGCCTGTAGTTCTACCCCTTATTCCCCTGACTCCTAGCATTTAATGTTACCACCCTCTGACCCTTGTCTCTAACCTCCCCCCATTCTCCTCTCGCCTTATGTCCGCCCCCTTAGTAACTGCCTTTCTCCTTACCTTGCTATTGCCATCCTGGAGGGGAATCCAAGCACTCAATGATAAGTTTAAATGCTACATTGACAAGCACTGAAACTAGACAAGGGGGGTGGAAGGCCAACAAAGAGGGTACCTACTTGCTCACCCCCACAGCTAGCAGCAGAACCAGTGAACTGGAGGAGTGGCTACCTCTACAAAGCAGTGTGCAAAAGATGGAGATTAGTGCCCAAGAGGTGGACAGTCAGAAAAGGGGCAAAATTCAGCAGAAGGGCAGACAGCAAGGAGAATCAGGGATAAAGGACAACCAGGAAAGGGGCTGGAGTAGAACAGCTAAACAGTCTATGGAGGTCAAATCATGGAAAGCCATGTGTGCCAGTACCAGGAGCCTTAGCAACAAGATGGAAGATCTGGAGGCTGTCATGGTGCAGTCAGACCTGGACATTGTGGCCATCACTGAAACCTGGTGTAATGATAACCACGACTGGGAGATGGCCATACCTGGCTACAACATATTCAGAAGAGACAGGGTAGGTAGGAAGGGAGGAGGAGTGGCACTGTATGTGAAAAATGATGTAAGGGCCACAGAGATCCAGAAGGAACAAATTGGGGGAAAGATACTGTGAGCTAAGCTGGAAAGGAAAATGGGGCCAGCCATCTGCACAGGTGTGGTCTATAGACCACCAGCCCAGGAGGAAGAAACATATAGGGAGCTGATGCTAGCCATCCAAAGGATGGCAGACAAGGGTGAGGTAGTACTGATTGGAGATCTCAATATTTCAGATGTGGACTGGAGCATCTCAGCAGCAGCATCAACTAGGAGCAGATTTATCCTGGACTCCCTTCAGGGTGTCTTCCTCAAGCAACTGGTCATGGAAACAACTCAGCAGAAGGCAATACTGGACCTTGTGCTCACAAACAGGGACAGTGTGATGTTGGTAACAGTGGGACAGTACCTGGGGAACAGTGACCACCAGTCACTGTGGTTTGAAATCACAGAAGGAGCAGAACCAAACCACACAAAAACACGTATCCTGGATTTTAGGGGGGCAGACTTTGGGAAAATGCGGAGATACTTGAAAGAGGCATTAAGGGGAATGGGGCAGGAATCAGGGGTTGAGGAACAGTGGGCAGTATTTAAAATGGGGATTACAAGAGCAACAGAATTATGCATTAAGCAGGTTAGCAAGAAGAAAGGAAGAGGAGACCACTATGGTTTTCCAAAGAGGTAGCAAAGAAAGTGAAAGCCAAAAAGATTGCATTCAGGCAATACAAAAGACACAGGCAGAAGGGATAGGGAGAAGTACCAGGAGAAGCAAAGGGAGGCAGGGAGGTCAGTAAGGGAAGCCAAAGCTCAGACAGAAGAACACATTGCAAAATCAGTGGGTAGAGGGGTCAAAACCTTTTACAGGTACATACAGTAAGTGAAAAAATAAAGGCAAAGGGAGGGATAGTGAAACTGAAGGGGGAGGATGGGGGCCTCAGGGAGGATGACAACAGTAAAGCTGACATACTGAACAAGTATTTCTGCTCAGTCTCTACTGAGGAAGAGGAGGGTAATGGTCTGAAAGGAGTACAAGGGGTGAGAATGGTGCAGAAATGGACACAAGTCCCTTTACACGAGAAAGGGTTCTGAAGGAACTGGAAGTAATAAGAGCTTATAAAGCAATGGGGCCAGATGGGGTGCACCTCAGGGTCCTTAAAGAACTAAGAGAGGTGGTGGCTGAACCTCTGGCTATCCTGTTTAGCCGATCACTGGAAACAGGGGAGGTACCCAAAGACTGGAGGACAGCAGATGTAGTCCCCTTATACAAAAGTGGGAACAAAGTGGAAGTGGGGAACTACAGACCAGTCAGCTTCACCTTAGTAGTGGGGAAGATCATGGAAGCACTACTGAAGGAGAGACTGGTGGAACATCTGGTTGTTAATGGACTACAGGACCCAAGGCATCATGGTTTCACCAGGGAGAGGTCATGTCAGACCAACCTTGTTAAATTTTTTGACTGGGTAACTAGGGAGGTGGATCACAGGAGGGCAGTGGACATGGCCTATCTGGACTTCAGCAATGCCTTTGACACTGTGCCACATAGAAGACTATTACACAAACTGGGGAATATGGGTGTGGGCAGGACAGTAGTGTGGTGGGTAGGTAACTGGCTGGGCGGCAGGACACAGAGGGTGGTGGTAAATGGCTGTCACTCCACAGAGGGAAGAGTGACCAGTGGGGTACCACAGGGATCAGTGCTGGGACCGGTCCTATTCAACTTCTTCATCAGTGACATTGCACAGGACCTAGAAGGCAGAATTTCACTGTTCGCTGATGACACAAAGCTCTGTAACAGAGTAGACACACCAGAGCGTGTAGACAGAATGAAAAGGGACCTGCAGAAACTTGAAGAATGGTCAGGGGTTTGGCAGTTGAAATTCAATGCAAAGAAGTGCAAGATAATGCATATGGGGCACAAAAACCCTGGCACAATATATCAGTTGGGGGGTGAGGATATAGCATGCACCAAGCAGGAAAGGGATCTTGGGGTTCTCATCTCTGATGACCTCAAGGTAGGGAAACAGTGTGACAAGGCAGCAGGAAAAACAAATAGGATGCTGGGATGCATAGGCAGGGGCATCACCAGCAGGAAAAGGGAGGTCATGATTCCACTATACAAGACACTAGTGAGGCCCCACCTGGAGTACAGTGTACAGTTCTGGAGACTTTATCTACGTAAGGACAGGGTAGAGAAGGTTCAGAGGAGGGCAACAAAGATGGTACATAGATTGCATCACAAGTCCTATGAGGACAGGTTGAAGGAATTGAATATGTACTCCCTGGAGGAGAGAAGGGAGAAAGGGGACATGATAGAGACATACAAGTATCTTACAGGGAGGAACATGGTACAGGAATACACTATCTTTTAAGTGAAAAAGATGTTCTAGAACTAGAGGGCATGGGATGAAGTTGGAGGGAGATCGATCCACAGGAAACGTGAGGAAGAATTTCTTCACAGAATGGGTGGTGGACAAGTGGAACACCCTGCCAGAGGAAGTGGTGGGGGCTGAAACAATCACGGAATTTAAGAATGCATGGGCTAGACATAAAGGAAATTTGGAGGTCGGGGTAAGGGGCAACAGACTTCTAGGAAAACATAAACTGAACTTACAAGCTCAAATGGTCAGACTGTGTGGGCCATAGGCCCTTATCTGCCGACACTGTCTATGTATCTATGTATTATGGTGGGTAAGCCCAGCTGGTTTCACTGCTCCAGGCCTCTGAACACCTCTATCCATCTTGCTAGCCTCCCTCCTAGTTTAAATGTTCCTCAATGTGCTCCCCCATCCTTTCCTTCAGTAAATTGTTTTCCTTCCTCATTTAGGTGCAGTCTATCTTTTGCATACAGACTGCTGTTCTCCCAGGTCCCCTCCCCACCAGCCCGTACCCCTTTTCCTGGCATCAGGTTTCCTGCCACTCGTTAAACTCTTGAATTCTCCTTTTCCTAGCTATACTTGCCCTGGGAACAGGAAGTACCTCCAAGAAGGTGACTGATCTTCTCACTCTGGCTCCTTAATGCCTTGCCAGCAAACTCTAGTCTAAGTACAACATACTATCTGTATCTGTATCTGTATATATATATGTATATATTCATTGCAAAAAAAAACTTTGTTAAGGCATCAGTTAAGGTTTTTACTAAAGAGACAAATGCAGGGAAATTGAGTTAGGGTTTCCAACCTTAACACCCCATCCCACTCTCCCCCCAAACCCTACAATCGCAACACCACCTCCACCCTCCACACACCAACACGTGTCGGGGTGTGCCTTAGGGTTGTGAGTATCCAGAGCTCACTCTGCAGGAGTTAAAGTATTTCCCATATCACACTCTTGCCCATCATGCATCCCATATTTTATATAGCTACACACGCACACATATATATAGATATATATACATACATATATTTATACAATAGGGTGAGTGATAAATGAGTGAGACAAAACAGTGCATCATCCACTGCACTGTTATCTTTTTACCCTCTGCTCTACTATGATGATATCAGCCATTTACACACACTGGTCACTGATATCATCACTAGGCAGCTTTCCCCTCGGCAAGCAAGAAACACCTGTGCTGTTACCATAGACACAAATGCAGAACTACATGAGAGGTCCCACTGCTGCCTGCAGCTAACTCAGCATTACAAAAACACACCTATTCCCCACTCTAACTTTCAGGTCATTACTGTGATACTCTCAGCTTGACTGCAGCCAGAATTCTAAAGAGCACAGCTTCACAGAACACTCTGTTCCTCACTGCTGCCTGCAGCTAACTCAATTACCACTAAAAATAGCCTCAGCTGTTCTGACACTCTGATTCTCAGCCCATTGCCATTACTGTGATACTCTCAGCTTGACTGCAGCCAGACTTCTAAAGAATACAGCTCCACAAAATAGTCTGTTTCGCACTCCTACCGAAAACTAATTTAGCAGTGCAAAACACACACATCTGCTTCCCAGAGTTTATAACACTGCCAGCCCATTCAGAAAACTCATACACAGAATGAGCAAACACATAAACAGGAACAGAACACAAGACAACATAACAATACTTCCGAAACTCCTAGACCTATTGTAAAAATCGAATACAGATCGTGTGCTATGGCAAATATTGTCATTCCAGCATTCATGAGATATCAAGAGCTCACTCTGCAGGAGTGACACTATGTGCCATATCACACTCATGCCCATCATGCATTATATATAGATATAGTTATAAAATGGGTAGGGAAATTGCTTGGAATTTATCGGCGAATGAGCGCGACCGCACACATGCACTTATACCCCCTTCCAAAACAATTTTGCCATTTTATAAGATAGACAACCCACTTTGAGATGTGCAGTCATGCTCTGATATACGCACACCTTTTGTGGTTGCCGCACACCAAGGCATGCATATATCAGAGTGTGACTGCACACCTCAGAGTGGGTTATCTATTACATATACATGTATATATATATATATATATATATATATATGTATATACACACACACACACACACACACACACAGATATATATATATATCTACCTACAGCAGTAGCGCTGAATTTATCAAATAATTTTGTGACATTCCCTATTTATCCTTCACAAAATTTAGGGAAAAAATCCTCTAAAATTCTTTTTGTTATACCTACAGAAAGAGGCCAGTCCCTATTACAGTACTTAAGTGCCATCTGGTAGATTTTCAGCTACACTATCAGATGAGACAACCCTCTCTGCATAGCAGTGAACACACTAACAAACAAAAGAAAGTCCCTAACTAAAGGTTTCAAAATTCTCAATAGGGATTTTTAAAAATCCTTAAAATCCTTTGACTAATTCAGTGCTACAACTGTACATACACATATTAATTACACTGGTGCAGTTGTGCCACTATAGTTAGGGTTGCCAGACCACTTCTATGCTAAACCCAAAGGTTTGTACTTTAATAACTTTGCAACCATTTGTTCGATTTGCCTGAAATTTTGCATGCGTGGTGTCTAACCATAGGTCTCTCGATCTGGACAGTTTTTTTCTGGTTGGATGTATGGTTGCTGAGCTGTGGAGTGTCAAAAATGTGAAAAATCTTCAATGTTTGTGCAATTCTTTGTCAGGCTAGAGAGACCAAACTGTCTGGCTTCACGAGTGCCTTTTAAAGATTTGGAGAAAAAATATTAATCCACTTCAAAAGTTATGCATATTTTTCAAGTCCCTTTGTAGCCTATGGCAAAATTTCTATGGGCGACACAAAAATTGTCGCGAAAACATTTTTTTCTTTTCGTGCTCTGCATTTTTTTTGTGCTGCCGCCATCTTGTTTTAGTTAGTGAGAGAGAAAAAACTATGTAATTCGAAAAATACTGTTCCTTGTTAAAAACAAACACTTTTGCTTACCTAATTGGGGCCAGAGGAACTCGCCCCTGACATCAGTTTTAGCCAAACTGATGCAATAACAAAGTTTTTTGCAATGAATATAACACAGACCTAGAAACATAGACTTTGACGGCAGATAAGGACCACTTGGCCCACCCAGCCTGCCCATTTCCCTACCTATTGGATAAGCTGCAGGTTCTATTTAACCAACAGCCTACTTCCTGCAATCCCCCACTATAACTGCCTTATGTTTGTCCCATGCATGTTTGAATTCCCCCACTGTTTTAGACCCCACAACCTCCCCAGGAAGGCAGTTCCATGCGTCCACCACTCTCTCAGTGAAAAAGAATTTCCTCACATTACCCGAGCCATCCCCCCCATCTTTAAATTGTGCCCTCTTGTTCTTGTACATCTCATTTTCTGAAATATGCTACCCTCCTGGACTTTGTTGATTCCCTTGAGGTACTTGAAAGTTTCTATCATGTCCTCCCTGTCCCTCCTTTCATCAATGGTATACATATTAAACTCTCTCAGTCTCTCTTCATATGGTTTCTGATGTAGACCCTGCACCATTTTAGTTGCCCTCCTCTGGACTGCTTCCATCGGGTCTCCAAAACTGCACGCAGTACTCCAGATGGGGTCTCACCAATTGTCTGTACATAGGGATAACCACTTCCCTTCTTCTACTTGTGATGCCCCTCCCTGTGCATCCCAGTATCCCCCTAGCTCTCCTTACTGACTTATCACAATGCTTACCCACCTTTAGGTCATCTGATATGATTACCTCAGGTCCCTTTCCATTATTGGTGTTGTTAGTATCTCCCCTGCCATTGTGTACTCTTCTCCTGGGTTTTTGTTTCCCAGGTGCATTACTTTGCACTTCTTTGCATTGAATCTACGTTGCCATACGTCTGACCATTCCTCCAACTTTGCCAAGTTCCTTCTCATCCTTTCTACCCCCCCTTGTGTATCAACTCTTACAGATCTTTGTGTCAACTGCAAAGAGGCATACCTTTCCTTCCAGACCCTCTGCAATGTCACCTATAAAAACGTTAAAGAGGACTGGGCCCAGTACTGAGCACTGAGGTACTCCACTAGTAACCCACTTTCTTCAGAATGAGTTCCATTCACTATTACCTTCTGTGTCCTGTTGTGCAGCCAGTTTGCTACCCAGGCTACCACCCTGGGACCCACTCCCAGGCTGGCTAACTTGATTATTAATATTTTGTGCGGTACTGTGTCAAATGCCTTGCTAAAGTCTAGGTAGGCCATATCCACAGCCCCTCCCTGCTCTATTACTTTCGTCACCCAGTCAAAGAAATCAATTAGATTTGTCTGACATGACCTTCCTGCTGTGAATCCATGCTGCTTTGGGTCCTGTGCCACGCTGGCCTCTAGGTACTCAACAACTGTTTCTTTCAGAAGTGATTCTATCATTTTCCCTACCACTGAGGTCAAACTAACAGGTCTGTAGTTTCCTGCTTCTGCCTTGCTCCCACTTTTGTGAAGGGGAATCACATCTGCCCTCCTCCAGCCCTCAGATACCACCCCATCCTCCCATGATTTGTTAAAAAGTATGGTCAGTGGTGTCACTAGGTCCCCCCTTAGTTCTTTTAGGATTCTGAGGTGAATCCCATCAGGCCCCATTGCTTTGTCCACCTTGAGGTTTAGGAGTTCTTTCAGGATTCTTTCTTCTGTAAATGGACTGGTGTCAACCCCCTTACCCAGAGTGCTTCTATTGTTTGGTTTAGGTAACTCCTCCACTTTTTGTTTTGTGAATACTGAGCAAAAGTATTCATTCAGTATCTCTGCCTTTTCACTGTCTCCTTCTGCCCACCTCCCCTCTCCTTTATTAATCTTCACTATCCCTCCCTTAACCTTTCTATGCTCCCTAATGTACCTATAAAAGGTTTTATCCCCCTTCTTAACTGAGTTAGTTATCTTTTCCTCGGTTTTGGCCTTTGCAATTCTGACTGCCTTCCCCACTTCTTTCTGCTTTAATTGATACAGTTCCCTATTGTGCTCCTTCTGTGATTCCTTATACTTTTTGATTGCAGCCTTTTTCTCCTTAACCTTCCCTACCACCTCTTTTGAGAACCATAGTGTTTTTTTTTTACTCCGTTTTGTTTTAATTTGTTTCACACAAAGGCTTGTTACCTCCATGATGGCAGTTTTGATTTTTCTCCATTGTTCTTCCACCCCCTCCTTCCTGCCCATTTGTTAGTGCAAGTCCTTAGGCACGCACCCATTTTGCCAAAGTCAGCCCTTCTAAAGTCCAATATCCTTATTTTTGTATGGCTTGTCTCCACGGTTGTGCTTATTGTGAACCACACTGTGTGGTGGTCACTTGTTCCCAGATGACTGACTTCTAAATCTTTGATCCTCTCTCCATTTGAGAGTACCAAGTCTAATATTGCTCCCTCCCGAGTGGGTTCCAACACTAGCTGTCTAAGGCATGCCTCCTGTAGGGCATTGAGAATGACCCTGCTCTTAGATGTGGCTGCTGTACATGTTGTCCAGTTAACATCTGGCATATTCGGGTCCCCCATCAACAGTATTGCCCCTTTTTCAGCCATTTTGAGAATGTCCTCTATCGTTTTCTTGTCCATTTCCTCCCCTTGAGATGGAGGTCTGTATACAACCCTTGTGCAGATTGTGATGCCATTTCCTATCGCCAAGGTAACCCACAGTGCCTCGTCCTCCCCCTTTACTTTTTAGTTCTGTAGCTTTGATCCCTTCCCTTATGTAGAGAGCTACTCCACCTCCTCTTTTACCTTCCCTGTCCCTTCTGTAGATTGTGTACCCTGGTATGTTGACATCCCAGTCACGGTTCTCTGTGTACCATGTTTCCGTGACTGCCACAATATCCAAGTGTTCCTCTTCCATCAGGGCTACTAGCTCAGGAAGCTTGTTTCCCAGACTACGTGCATTGGTGCTCATTGCCCTCCATATAATGTTGGCTTTATCCTTTCTTCCCCCATCCCTGCTCTTATAGCCTTTATCTATTTCTCCATTTACCCTGTCCAGCCCTCTGTCAACCTCTGTACCTCAGTGTTTACCTTACTACCTGCCATGTTTTGTGGGGGGAGGCTTGAAATGTCCTGCTTCCTATCAGCATCTCCCCCTTGGCTAGTTTAAAAGCTTGCCAAGGAAGCATTTAAACCGATCACCTAGGAGCATGGTTCCCTTCCTGGACAGATGCAGACCATTGTGCCAGTATAGATCTTCATCTCTCCAGATGGACCCCCAGTCCCCAATGAAGCCAAAGCCCTGTGCTCTGCACCAGTTTTGCAACCATTCACTAAACTGTATGGTGTGCAGTACCCTAGCCTCACCCCTGCCACAGACTGGCAACACCTCTGAGAAGGTCACCATGCTTGCTACCTGTCTGAGGTCCCTTCCCAACTCCACAAATTCATCCTGCACTGCCCTGATCTCAAACCTAGCTAGGTCATTTGTCTCACGGTGGACAATGATATCTAGTTCCCTCTCTTGTGATGCTGCTTCTGCAATCCTGAGGATTCGTTTCCTGTCCCTCCAAGCCATGGCACCAAGCAGGCACCTTACTTCCCTCTCCCCTTCGTTTTCCAGTTCTACCCCCCTAACAACTGAATTCCCTACCAGAAGCTGTTTCTTTCCCCCTGTGGTGTCCCTTGCCACCCTTTTGTGGGTCTCTCTTGTGGATGTCCCCAGCATTCTTCTTGGTCTCCATTGAGGGTGTCATCACAGAGGAACCTTGCTCTGCCATACTGGCATATGATTTGTGATGAGGTACAACTAGAGGGATTCACCTCTGTTCCACCACCCTCACCATCCCAGAACCCACTGTGGTCCAACTGCTCCTCATACTTGCCAACCTCTGTAGCAGTGGTTGTGGCACTGGTGCTCTTTGGAAGGGGAAGACCTCCATAGTCCTTGCTAGTTTTTATTTTTTATTTATTTAGCTTTTGTTGACCGGGTAAGTGCACTAGACAAATCCTGCCTATTTTCAGGCACGACCCGGGGGAGGGGGATACAGATGAATGCCAACTGACCTTGAACCAGATTAAGCTGTTGGTGGTATTTTTTTAGTGAATGAGGGAAATTTGGCCAGGACACCGGGGAAATTCCCCTACTCTTTTCGATAAGTGCCATGGGATCTTTAACATCCACCTGAACTACCACCAATCCAGGCAGATGGGACCTCGGTTTAACGTCTCATCCGAAAGACGGATAGTTGAGCCTGGAGATGGGCAACCTCCTCCCTCAGAGCTGACAGTTGTCTGCAAATAGGGCAGCAACGCAGTTTCCAGAATGTCTCCTGGAAAACTGCTGCCCCATAGCCAGTGCATTGCATCACTCCCCACATGTCTCTCTCTCCTACAATATGTAATATCTAATTTTTTTATTTTGGTGTGTACTTACCCTTTATGCACTTGCTGGGTTATTAAGACTATGACAGTTCTGTCCCAAGACCTGTGGAGGAAGTGATGTCAGAACTTTGGCTATAAAGGAAATGCCATGCCTGGGGCAGGTGGGGGTGAGGGGAAGGGTGAGTGGGTAGTCCACAACCACCAGTGATTGTTAGAAACAATCAAACACACCACTGCTCCACCACCCTGGTGAGTACTGCCCTTCTTTACAGTAATTCAACCAACACCTGGATCTGAAACTGGATCACACCAGTAGTTTATAGTAATTGATCAATGCTGGAATGTTCCACCCAGAACAATTGGCTATGATGCAGGCCTCCCTGACTAGTGAAGACAACGTCCCCCACCTGAGACTCTGTCTGGCTTCAAATTACAAACTGTAACCTTTGCTATTAGACGTAAACAGCCACCACCAATAAATTATTTCAAAATATTTTGATGCAAACTGTCACAGAATACTAGCAGACAGTCCAGTTAAGTTACCCACAAAGGAAAATAAAATATGCAGTTATTTCAACCCTTCTGAAGTTACTCACAAGATAAGCAGTTTTGAAACCCCCCTTCCTGATTTAAAAACTAAAATAATTAAACACAAAGCAATACCAATGTAAGACTGTAAAGTAAGGAAAACCTCCCTCAGATGTAAGCAAGAGTGAGATTTGTTGCAGATTTCTAGTCTAATATAGTATCTACCATGCAGCTCTCAGTTGTTTCAATGCACACCCTGTTACACAACTTCAAGAAGAATGGCTTCGCAATATATACACCACCTTCTGCATACTCCCCCACTCCCATTGACTCTCTCGGTCAGGGTATTATTGTATACAGCATCAGGAAAATTGGGAACTAGCCTCAGAACTCCCTATACTGCCGCAGACAAATCACGTAACTGAAAGAAGACTCAGCCACCCACACTTCTCCTAGGACTCTGCAGGAAAAGTACAGTTATGTAAGAACTTACCATAACAGTAGATCTTCGAGAACAGCTCTTGCAGCAGGTTACACCATTAGGACTGAAGCCGGCAGGTGCCAGGACCCCATAGAAATTTTCTAGCTAGCAGTATTCAGCGGGGACCACCTCCGACGTTGCTCCTGCCCCCGATGTCAGGCGTAGTACATATGGAGGTGGTCCCCCATAATCCTCAGTTCTTCCGCTGGAGACTCATGGACGCTGGATGACATCAGAAGAGGAGACCGAGGATCCGCTATCAAATGGCAAACAAAGAGGCTGTAAATGCCTTATCCTAGGAGAAGGATGTTGTGACTACAACCTACCTCCAGCAGGGATGGTGGGAGGAAAACTACCTGTTGCAAGAGCTGTTCTCGAAGATCTACTGTTACGGTAAGTTCTTAAGTAACTGTACTATCTTACTTCGAGAAACAGCTCTTGCAGCAGGTTACACCATTAGGACTGATTCCCAAGCAATACTGGAAATCACACAACATCGGGAGGAGGAAAGGTAAAATCCTCGAATTATATTGAGCCTAGGACAAAAGTCCCTGAAGGACTGCTAGACCAAACCCTGCTCTTCGCATCAATGTAATGTCCAGGCTGTGTTGCTTGATGAAAGTGTGTATGGTGCTCCAAGTAGCTGCAGCACAAATAGCTGAGGTGGACATGTTCTTTAAAGTCGCAAAAGAGGTAGCCACCCCTCTGGTGGAATGACCCTTAACCGTGCCCGGTAAGGGTTTGTTGCGCTTCTGGTAACAGAACGTAATGCACTGAATGAGCCACCTGGACAGTGACTGTTTTGAAACAGGAGCTCCCATCATCCTGTGGGCAAAGGAGACAAAAAGTTGGTCCAATTTTCGGTGGTGTTTGGTTCTGGTCAGGTAGTATCTGAGACATCTATGCACATCTAGAGAGTGCAGAAAGGCTTCTCCTCGATTAGAGTATTTCAGGAAATACACTGGTAGATCGATGTCCTTATTAAGGGTGAGAGCTGAGACCACCTTAGGCAGAAATTTAGGATTAGTCCTTAGGGATACCCTGTCTTGGTGGAAAACCAAATATGGTTCTTTGCACATAAGTGTGTGTATTTCAGAAATTCTTCTGGGCGAAGTAACTGCAACTAAAAATAACGTTTTCCAAGAGAGAAAACGTAGTTTGCACTCCGCGGCTGGTTCAAAAGGTAGCAGCGTGAGCTGCTCCAAGATGAAGGGTAGATCCCATGGTGGGTTCGGATCCTTAATCGGGGGTCTAAGGTGGAGGACGTCCCTCAGGAAGGTACGTGGCGTGTCCAATTGAGCTACAGTGCGTTGGCCTATAGGGACATGATAGGCTGAAATGGCACAGAGGTGTACCTTAATCGAGGAGTAAGCCAAATCAGAGTGGAAAAGGGACAGCAGGTAATCCAATACCAGATTCTCTGGGCAGTCCAAAGGCGATAAACTGCGTGCTTGAACCCATAAGCAAAACCTGCGCCACTTCATGGCGTATGTCACGTGGGTAGCCAGTTTCCTGGTGGCAGTGAGAAAGTCTGCCACCTCTTGCGAGACCCCGTGTCGCATCATGGCTATGTCTCTAGGAGCCAAGCATGCAGGTTCAGGGAACGTAGCTCCAGATGGACCAAAGAACCCGCCTCCTGAGGCAGCAAATGGGAGCTGATTGGTAAAGGCACTGGAGGTTCCTGGGAGAGCTGATGCAAGAGAGGGAACCAGATCTGTCTGGGCCAAAAGGGCGCGATCAGTATAAGCATCGCTTGCTCCCTGCAAAGTTTTAGAAGAACTCTCTGGATCAATGGGAAAGGGGGAAAAGAATAGAGGAATCTGCCCGCCCAGGAGAGGGACAACGTGTCTCGCCAGAAAACACCAGGCCCTGGACCTAGCGAGCAAAAATTGGGCAGTTTTGCGTTGGATGAGGACGCGAAAAGGTCTAGCTTTGGTGTACCCCATCTACGAAACAGATCCTTTGCCACCTCCTGCAGTAGTTCCCATTCATGGACTCTGGCCTGAGAGCGGCTCAGGCTGTCTGCGATGACACTGTCCACTCCTGGAACATGAATGGCAATAAGGTTTGCGCCGTGTTGTAAGACCCAATCCCACACTCTCATGGCCTCCCTGCAAAGTAGGTAGGAATGGGTGCCTCCTTGTTTGTTGAGGAAATACATCACCGCGGAATTATCTGTTTGTAACAGAAGTGTACCCGGTGGAATCTCCGACTGGAAGGCCTATAGGGCGTAAAGAACTGCCCTCATTTCCAGAATATTTATGTGGAGATGAGACTCTTGGTCCATCCACAGGCCCTGCGACTGGACACCGTCGAGGTGTGCTCCTCTACCGAGCCCTGAGGTGTCTGTGGAGAGTGTCACAGTCGGGGATGGCGCTATGAAGGGGACTCCCGCTGAGAGAGTCCTCGAATCTTGCCACCATTGCTAATCTCGAATTACGGCCTTCGTGATGCGGATTGGATGTTGCAGATGGTCTTGCCTTTGGTCCCATTGTACCCGTAACATCCACTGGGTTACCCGCATGTGGAGACGGGCTAGTGGGACTGTCGCAATGTCCGCAGCCATGTGTCGGTGACGACCACCAGTCTGGCAGTAACGGTCTTCTTCGCTGAAAAGTCACTGATTAGGGATCTTATGTGTTCCGCTCTGTCCGGGGGAGGAAAGCTTTCCCTTGGACAGTGTCCAGAACTGCACCTATGAATTGCAGAGTCTGGGACAGAACCAGGCTTGACTTCTCGTAATTGGTGATAATGCCCAATGTCTCGAACAGAGACTGAGTGCAGTGAATGGCAGACATCAGGGCCTCCTGGGAGGGTGCCATGAGAAGCCAATCGTCCAGGTAGGAGAACATGTAGTGGCCCTGTCTCCTCAGAGATGTGACTACGACCGCCATGCACTTCGTGAACACCCGAGGTGCCGATGACAGCCCGAAGGGGAGAGCATGGAACTGATAATGGCGACCCAGAAACTTGAAGTGCAGGAACCTCCTCTGCGCCTGAGCAATAGGAATATGCACGTAAGCATCCTGCATGTCTAGGGATGCTAGAAAAGCGCCCTACTTTAGCATGGGAATTAGACCGGGAAGGGTCACCATGCGGAAGCGTTTGTACGGGACCAAGACGCTGAGGTTGCTGAGGTCCTGTATCGGACGGAGGTCCCCTGTCTTCTTTGGAACCAGAAAGAAGTGAGAATAATATCCTAGTGCCCTCTGGTTCCTTGGTACGTGCTCTATGGCTTCTTTTACCAGAAGCGTGAGCACCTCCTGCTGTATGAGCAGAGCATGCTGACCTGAGTAGTGGGAGACCAGGGGAGGTCTTGTAGGTGGATCACCTAGAAATTCTATGCAATGGCCTTTCTTGACCAACTGGAGAACCCACCTGTCAGTGGTGATTGACTGCCACCCTAAAACGTGGTGAGCGATGCAACCCACAACTTTCCTTGCCCGTTGATCAAGAGGAGGGGTGGGGGCCGGGAAGGAGTCATGCTGTCGCAGCAATAGTCCCTGCAGGCTGGGCTGGCTTCGTGTAATGATGGCCTCTGCCTGGGGACAACTTGGCCTGGGCCTTATGCAAAAAAGTGCCCCTTTGCTGCTGGCCGGAACGCGGCTGCTGCCTTTGTTGCCATCCACGAAAACGGCTCTGGTTCCTACAAAAGGAACTAGGCCTGGATCTGTACATGGCTTGTACAGATCGGACTGCCTTCCCTGCGTCCTGGAGCTTGGTGATGACCTTGTCCGAGGATTCACCAGAGAGTACCTCGCCGTTGTACAGGACGTTTAGAATACTGTTCTGTATGTCCGGGGTGAAGCCGGAGACATGGAGCCAGGAGTGTCGCCGGAGACAAACGCCTGAAGCTGCTGCTCTGGCAGAAGAGTCCGCGGAATCGTATGCGGCTCTAAGTACTTGGGCCCCCACATCTGACCTGGTGCAGTGTAGGATGAGGAGCTCCGCTTTCTGGTCGCCATTGGGAAGCTTTTCAACCAGGTGCTGGCCCTGTTCCCACAGGGCATTCTGGAACTGTACCATATCGGTAAGGCAGTTCAGAGACCTGATGGCGCATGTAGCAGCTGCATACGTGTGCCTCCCCAGGGCATCCAATTGCTTGGATTCCTGGTCCGGTGGCTGAGTGCTCATATGCTGGGGCCTTTGAGACTGGTCATGTGAGGCTGTGATGACCAGGGAGTCTGCCAGAGGTTGCTTTGCCAAGTACTGGTTTTCTCTCAGAGCCTTGTACAGGCGGTCAGCCTTCTTCAGGACAGCAGGAGCGGAGTGCCGACTCTTCCACGCAGCCTTGGTGATGTCCGCAAAGGTGTCCACCAAGGGTGGCACTACCACAGGCTTTGGGTCTTTTTGCCTAAGGTAGAGGGCAAGGCATTGTTGTTCGGGGTCAAGGTCTTCAGCATCCCACCCCATGTTGTCCTGGATGTGCCCTCATGATCTCAGCGAAAGAGGGATCATCTGGTGGAGACCTGGGGAGGTCATGTGGGTCAGGAGAGGAGATGCTGAGCGGACAAGGAGATCTGGAGTAGTCCAAGGTGTCCGATCTTGAATCCCCCCCCCGATGGAGTATACCGACAACGTCTGGGTCGTTTGGGGTTGGGAGACCCTGACGGAGATCTGGAGGGAGGCCTTCTCCTGTCTGTAGATCTGCCCATAGGAGGTGGAGTCTGTTCCTTGGGGGTTGGTGGTCATCCTACTGGCCCCTTAGGTGGACGGGGGGGCCTAGGAGGTGAAGGGGTAGGAGGAGGAGGAGTAGGAGTAGGAGGTTTGATGAGGACCACATCCTTTCCGATGGTGTCCCACCAAAAAGTAAAGAGTTCCTTTACTTCTGCGATATTCATGCCCGACGAAGGGCCTGGTGCCAGTGGTCTGTTGCCGGGGTCAGGTGTCGGCTCCCCGGGTGTCTCCCAGTCCGGGGAGGGTTCCTGTGGGAGCCCGGCATCCTTGGTGTCGCCTGCCTGGTCTTCGGGCTGCGGGATGTCCTCCTCCGTCGATTCCCTATGACCGGCACCCGCCGGTGACGGGGGTGGTCTCCCGCTCCGGAGATGCCGACATCAGACTCCTGGCCGATGCCTTCGGATCAGGCGACTGCCTGGCCGGCGACTGGTGTCTGGCAGGTGTCGTTGGCTCCTGTGAGCGCCTGGCTGATTTGGAATGTTTAGCCGACGTCGGGTGTTGAGCTGACGTCACGTCCGATGCCCTTTTCAGGACGTCAGATCCTTGGTCTTTCTGGGTGCAGGATCAGGACCTCTGGGTGGTTGGGAGACCAACCTGGAGTTGGTGTCCCAACATCGGGTGGAAGAAGAGGACTTACGGCACTCAGAAGACTTCGAAGAGGCCTTGGATGGGGTGGAGGAAGCCAAGGGCCTCGATGTCTTGATCGGCTGGAGCGAGGAAGAGCCGCCTAAAGTCCGGACCTTAACCGGGAGGGGGGGAGACTGTGACCGAGCCCTGGAGGGAGAGCGGTCCGATTTGGAGCCGGAGCTGTGGGAGTCCGAGGCCAGAGTTGGGGACCTAGACCTCACCTTCTCCCAGTGCTTATGGGATTTAGAAGAAGATTCTCCTCTGGAGAAAGGTTCTTGGTCCATCCTTTTTAATTTCTCTTCGAGGAGATATGCCCGTAGTGCCTTCTGATGGCGGATCCTGGTGTGGCTACTGAATCCCTGGCAAAAGGTGCAGGCCTTGGTGTCATGGTCCAGGCCTAGGTAACACACACAGGAAGAGTGAGGATCCTTGAAAGAGATCTGTTTTCTGCAGGCACACTTACAAAGGTGACCTTCAAGTGATGGAGTTGGAGAGGACATCAGTTGTGCAAAGAAAAAATTCACCGAAAGTTCTGTAGTCATATACTAGAGACCGAGAGGCCGATGCTGGTGAGTCGACAGCGGGAAAAGAACTGAGGATTATGGGGGACTGCCTCCATATGTACTATGCCTGACGTCGGGGGCGGGACAGACATCAGAGGCGGTCCCTGCTGAATACTGCTAGCTAGAAAATTTACGTGGGGTCCTGGCGTCTGCCGGCTTCAGTCCTAATGGTGTAACCTGCTGCAAGAGCTGTTTCTCGAAGTAAGATCTCTTGTTCCTGCTTTTACTATGCTCAGGAAATGCTGAGCTTAATCCAGGCCCTCTGGCATCCATGGAATCCCCAGCAGAGCTACAAAGCCTCATGGGGCCTACATTCTTGCACGTTAATGTATGTAGCCTATTAAAAAAAATCGTTTCTGTTCAGGCCTGGGTATGTCATACTGCTCCAGATGTTCTGGTGATTGCACAGTCCTGGCTCTGACCAGCGACCAGTAACAACAAAGTTAACATCCCCTCCTACTCTTTGTTAAGAGCTGACAGGCAAACCAGAGGTGGTGGGGTAGCTATTTACATCAAGAATAAATTCCCTGCCTCCATAATTGATTCAACCTCTGTCCCAAAAGAATTCGAAAGCTTGTCATTAAAGACTGAAATTGCTACCTGTGTCTCATTATGTATAACAGGATGCTACAGACCCCCATCAGCTGGACTACAGTTGTTAAAACATCTCGAAAACATCCTGGGTTCGGCATCTTCAGAGTTTATCATACTAGGGGACTTTAACTTAGACTGGCTCTCCAGTGCATCCACCCCACTTAAAATGTTCTGTGATTCCCTTGGGTTGTCACAACTAATAAACAAATCTAGTTCTCCTAACAAGCTCAACCCTAATAACAGTGCTCTCTTGGATATCATTTTAGTTAACAAACCCAATTTATTCTTCCATGCTGGCGTCTTTTTCTCTGATATTAGCGACTATTGCTTCATTGCGTGTGTAAGATCCACTCTTGAATCCACAACTGTACCAAAATTCTCCTTTAAAAGGTGCATACACAACTTTGATCTCTATGGATATATGTCAGACCTAAGAGACTCCATGCGATGGCAGGACTTATATCTAGCCAAGCCCCTGACTACGGCTTATGATATTTTCTCAGAAATTGTGCTAGGGGCTCTCAACAAGTATGCTCCTACAGTAAAAGTTTATGCCAGATACAAATCCTGTCAGTGGTTTACAGAAGACCTGAAAAATGCTTTGCAGAGTAGAGATGTACTCTGGAGCACTTCTAGGAAAACTAATTTAATAAATGACTGGAATTCTTTCCGGAGGGCGAGGAACCTCTGCACCAAAATGGTCAGAGAAGCGAAAGCTAATTTCTACCGCTCTCAACTGGAGAGCTCCTCAAGAAAAGCTTCCAAATTCTGGAGGACAATCAAAGACATTGAAGGTTACACCGCTGTAAATTCCCTACCTACTAAATTATTGATCGACAATACTGTCATCTCCGACAGACCGTCTATCCTCGATGTTCTCAATAACCATTTTGCCACTTCAGGGCTACCCCTTTACTCCTCTCCCGCGAATATCCTCCGCAAACAACTTAGATTGGATACACAAGAAAAACCCATCCCCAGTCCATCCTTCTCTCAGCAGCCTACTCCCCTAAAAGAAGTCGAAGATCTTCTCCTTCAGCTGGACACTAGGAAAAGTGCTGGGGCCGACCTCATTGTCCCGTACTTCTTACAGATCGGCTACCGTGTCCTCGCAGTCCCAATTACTCATCTCTTCAACTTATTCTTGTCCCAGGGTGACCTACCGCCCATTTGGAAGAATGCACTTGTGGTCCCTTTGTTTAAGTCAGGAGATCCTACTGACCTCACCCCGGCATCAGTTTTTGTGTAGGCTGACTGGAAATATGTGTTTTAAAATTTTTGTGCCATTTTGTTTAACAAACATAGCACTTCTAGAAAATCTATAGAAATACTTTCTGTACAGTAAGTCTCATCCCAAGAAAAAACTGCTAATTAGTTATTAAAAACCCTGTGGTTGTCCATGTACCATATTTCTGTGACTGCCACAATATCCAAGTGTTCCTCTTCCATCAGGGTTACCAGCTCAGGAAGCTTGCTTCCCAGACTATGGGCAATGGTACTCATTGTCCTCCATTTAATGTTGGCATTATCCTTCCCCCCCCCATCCCTGCCCTTATTGCCTTTGTCTATTTTTCTGTTTACCTCTGTCCTGCTTCTGTCAAACGCTGTACCTCAGTGTTTACCTTACTATCTGCCATGTTTTGTTGGGGAGGCTTGAAATTTCCTGCTTCCTATCAGCACCTCCTCCCCTTTAGCTAGTTTAAAAGCTTGCCAAGGAAGCATTTAAACCTATTACCGAGGAGCTTGGTTCCTTTCCTGGACAAATGCAGACCATCGTGCCAATATAGACCTACATCTCTCCAGGTGGACCCCCAGACCCCAGTGAAGCCAAAGCCCTGTGCTCTGCACCAGTTTTGCAACCATTCATTGAACTGCATGGTGCGCAGTACCCTAACTTCACCCATGTCACAGACCAGCAGCACCTCTGAGAAGGTTACCGTGCTTGCTACCTGTCTGAGGCCTCTCCCCAAGTCCACAAACTCATCCTGCGCTGCACTGATCTCACGCCCAGCTAGGTCATTTGTCCCAAGGTGGACCATGATATCTAGTTCCCTCTCCTGTGATGCTGCTTCTGCAGTCCTGAGAATTTGCTTCCTGTCTCTCCAAGCCGTGGCACCAGGCAAGCACCTTACCTTCCGCTCCCTTCCCCTCCCTTCCCCAGCTCTACCCCCCTGACAATTGAGTCCCCTACCTGAAACTGTTTCCATCCCCTGTGGTATCCCCTGACACCCTTTTGTGGGTCTCCCTCACGGATGTCCTCAGCATTTTTCTTGTTTTCCACTTAAGGTGTCATCATAGAGGAACCTTGCTGTGCCAGAACAGCATATGAATCGCGGAGAGGTACAACTAAAGGGATGCGCCTCTGTTCCACCACCCTCACCATTTCAGAGCCCACTATGGTCCAACTGCTCCTCATTCTTGGCAACCTCTGAGGCAGGAGTTATGGCACTGCTGCTCTTTGGGTTCGGGGAGGCTTCCCTAGTCCTTGCCAGTTCTGCCTGGGCAACCTCCTCCCTCAGAGCTGACAGTTGCCTGCAAATAGGGCAGCAACACAGTTTCCAGAATGTCTCCTAGAAATCTGCTGCCCCACAGCTAGTGCATTGCACCACTCCCCACATGTCACTCTCCTTTATAATATTTAATATGTCATATATATAATATATAAGATTTTTTTTTTTTTTGGATTGTGTGCTTACCCTTTATGCACTGTGCTGGGTAATTAAGGATATGACAGAGTTCTGCCTCCTGATCTGATCTGTTGAGGAAGTGATGTCAGAACCTTGGGTATAAAGGAAATGACACACCTTGGGTGGGTGGGGTGAGAGGAAGGGTGGGTGGGTGTCCCCAACCACCAGTGACCGTCAGAAACAATTGACTACACCACTGCCCCACCACCTTGGTGAGTACTGCCCTTTTTTACAGTAATTCAACCCACACCACAATTTACTAGACCACTGCACCTACAGAAACCACTCTACTAAACTCGGGGATAAAAATGAAGTTAAACCTCAGCCAGTAGGACAATTCTGAAAAGTTGCAAAAATATCCTAAAAAAATCTTAGGCCTAAACAATAGCAATCACACACAGTAAAAAAAGAAAATTCATTAGTATTTCACTCCCTCTGGTTATACAATTACTACACTTTAATGGAATTCTGCAAGTCTCTTCTTAATTCCAGTAAGCCAAAATGAAAGTGTCAGTATTATAAAGTGTAGCTTACCTTCCTCACAAATCCCAAGCAATATTATGTCTTACCAGGTTCCCAGGTCTTAAAATGAGGATTATTTTGTTCTCTGCAGTATAGCAAATTTTAGCAGCCTCAAAGAGGAACAACCAAAGTCTGTCTGTTGCTGCAGGCCTCCAGCCCTGGGAACTCTCCCAACAGAAGCCTCAGTTCTGGATTGGACAGGAGAGTTTCTTTATGCCTTTCCTCCTTTTTCTCTGATTTTCAGAGTTTTGTTAAAGCTCAAAACTCAACCTGCAACAATGGTTCTGGTGGCAGCAGACTGGCTAAGGCAAGCCTGGTATCCCCTGTTGATAACCCTGATTTGCAGCAAACCCATTCCTCTCCCTCTCAGTCACTCCCTCCTGGCTCTCCCTCAGACATGGGTGACCTATCCAGATCCGAAATCTCTTCACCTCAAAGCTATGCTATTGAGGAGTTAGTTTCCTGCCACTCAGTACTCTGTACACATTCTAAAGATCCTGATTGATGGCCAAAAAGCCTAATACAAAAAAGTCAGAAGTAGCCAAATGGAAAAGATTTTTCCTCTGGTATAAGAAAAAAGCACAGTAATCCTCTTACGGCTTCGATTCCTAACCTTTTGGATTACTTATTGCACTTGCAGGATTCAGGCTAGAGGCCTTCTTCCCTGAAGCTTCTCCTGGCTGCTGTTTTGGCTTATCTTTGTGTTGGGAAGACTAAATCTGTTTTTTTACAGCCAGTCTTTAAACAGTTTTTCAAAGGTCTCTTCCATGTCCAGCCTCTGATCAGGGAACCTGTCCCTCCTTGGAGCTTGAAACTCTGTATTGCCAAGCTCATGGCGTCACCCTTTGAATCCATGGCATCGGCTCACCTCAAATACGTCACTTGGAAAACTGTATTTCTAGTAGCCATTACCTCTGCAAGAAGGCTTTCAGAGTTACAGGCTCTCTGCACTGAGTCCATCTACGTTATTCCTCATAGGGATAAGACTGAGCTCAGGATGAACAGAAAATTCCTGCCTAAGGTGGTCTCAGAGTTTCACCTTAACCAATCCATCACCTTATCTGTGTTCTTTACTGACAAATCCACTCCAGGGGAGCAAAAGCTCCACAGTCTGGATGTCAAAAGGGCCCTGTTTTACTATTTGGATCACACCAAGCAGTGCAGTTCAGGAGCCTATCCACACAGTTATTTGTCAACTATGGGGAAATAGGTAGAGGAAAACCAGCCGCCAAGAGAACTATCTCTCGCTGGATAGTTTTGTATATTCAGTTCTGCTATGACAAGGCTGGTAAACAGCCCCCCGAGGGCCTCAGGGCTCACTCTACTAGGGGCACTGCTGCCTCTGTGGCAGCTGCTAGGGACATACCCTATTATAGACATCTGTAAAGCAGCTATTTGGAAGACTGTACACACTTTCACTAAACACTGTTGCTTGCATGTACAGTTTAGATCTGATGCAAAACTTGGCAAGGCGATTCTGCAGAACCTTTTTCCTAAGTAGGTTCTCTACCCACCTCCCAACTGTGCTGCTTTATAGTCTGGCGATAGTTACTGATGCTAATGGACCTCAGGGGTGAGAAGAAAAAATTACTCACCATATTAGTCTTCTTTTTTCCAAGGTGTCCTATAGCATCAGTAAGCTCCCACCCCATTCTATCTGAAATTACATTCACAAGCCACAGTAAATAAGAATGGGGTGACATTTAGGCCTCACAACCCCAATGATGCACCCCATCAGCTGTCAACCTTGGGATGATGGGCGGGTCCTGGGGGGAGGGGCAATCCTAAAGATTTTCATTTCCTGAATTTTTGTACTTTAACCCTAAATTATGCATTAACACAGTTTTTTGCATAGAATTTCCTTACTGTTTGAGAAAGAATAGAAAAGTAAGAACTTGCGCAAGTTGGTGGGAGCGCGGGCCCTTCGGGGCCCTGTTCTCCCACCAACTTGTAAATGTGTGTACCATCAACACCCTCCAAATTTCAATGTAAAACACCAAACCATGTCTGAGATATAACATGCAAAAGTTTGAGATTTTCATTCGTCAGATATGCAGAATTCCGCACCTGTTATCATTTTACAGGCACAACAACTAAAAACTACATCCATGAGACTAAGGCTAGGTACTCTATTAATTTCAAGCCACCAGCACAATGCAAAACACTGTCCACAAAACGTAAATGTCATCACGCAATATCTCCGCCAAACAAATTTCTCTGACACGTAAACACTGTAATTCACATCTACAGGACATGCTGAGAACACCCTCCAAATGTCAAGTAAAAAGACCAGACTGTTTCTGAGATATTTAAACTTAAAATTGGTGAAATTGCCCTATCTAATGCATTATAAAATCTGGCCATCTGGTCCCTCGTTCACAATCAAAGATCGCGATCAAAGAATTTTTAGGCTCACGATCAAAGAAATTGCACACTCATGATCAAAGAATAAAAAATGCTGAAACTGGACTTTTAGGCAGAAATGAATAAAACCACTGTCATGCTTCGATAGAACGAAGCCCCCCGAACAAAACTCACCCTCATTTGTATCTCTAGGCCACCCCTGAGCAAAGCAAAATGTATTTTGACCTCACGATGCAAGATCGCAGTCAAAGAAGCTCGCAATCAAAGAATTTGGAGGTTCGCGGCCTTATATAATTAGCGAGCCGCGATCAAAGAATTTAAAACCTTATAAGTCTATTTTTTGACCATTTTACATTAAACCAAAGGCATGGCTTGATAGAATGAGGCCCCCTGAGTAAAACCCATCCAAGTTTTACTTCAGGAGTGACCCCTGAGGCGAGATATTTGAATTTTTATGATCGGAAAGGCAAAAACAAAATGGCGGACCTCGCAGTCAAAGAATTCTCGGGGACAAAGATTCTTGAACCACGAGGCTGCAAATTCTTTGACTGCCAAGTGGGACCAGATGGTCAGAACCCCATTCTTTGTTCGCAAAACAACCATATAAATTTTCCCATTGAGTTATAATGGGAACTTAAAAGTGGTGTAAATTTTGAATGCCTTAATACTTTTTCACCATATGAAAAGCGGCATGTTTGGGCAGCCAAGCTCTTTCAGATGAGCCATCTCGCAGAGCAGCACACCACATGACGGCCGTGCAGGGCCATGGACAAAATCCCCCAAACCTGCCTCCAAAACTGGATAATTTTGCATTTTTCAGTGTTTTCATGCACAAAAACCATAAGTCTGACTGAAACGAAATTTGGCAAATCGAGAGGTCTTCCATGCCCCACCGCGCATACCAAATTTCAGGCAAATCGTTGAACGGGTCCAAAGTTATTAACGTACAAAAGTTTGACTTTAATATAGAAGTGCCTTCTTAACCCTAAATATAGTGGCACAGCCGCGCCACTATAACATATATACACACACTGTATATATTTCAAGATACAGCAACACTTAATATTAGGGGTTGGGGTTATACATTTAAAGAGAACTCACTAAGGGATAACCTATCCTCTCCCTTGCACAGAATCCTAATGTGTCTCACATAACTGGAATAACTGCACTAATTTATCTCTTTGTATTCAAATGACATTCACTCTAAAATGATGAACCCCAAAGAAACTTGTTAAGCCTGCATGAAATGCGAGAGAATTCCGAGGATTAACTCCCCTGCAGAATTCAAACACTTCTTATATATATATATATATATATAATATATATACCATTCTGATAATTACTCTTAGAAGAACAACTACTCCGAAGGATTTATCTGTGTTCCAAGTATGACAGGTCCCTGGGGCAAATGAATGATGAAAATTAAAAACACTTTAGACAGTAATCAATGGGTATTTGGAGAGGAGAGCTGAATATTTTTTACCACCACCAGTTTTAAATATGTGCATGATTTAAAAAATGAAAATACCATTTGTAAAGGTTGTTGCCCAAATTTGCTGTTGGGAGGCCTCTGTTGCCCATCGTTTGATAACTAAAATCCACGTGACGCCTATCTCTCATCACATCAGCCCAGCTCTGCGCCCAAAATCAAATATTATATTATTAAAATGTGGACAATATTTCTAATAATTTCATAGTTCTTAAAAATATATATTTTAGCATTTTGCAATAAAAAGATGTGGTAGATCTTGTTTTATTTTAGGAAGGGAAATAACATGCCTTTTTATTCCTTTATTTTGTGCATAACTATTGGCAGTAACATATTTTTGGAAAATATTTATAATTACAAAAATTAGGTCCCATTTGTTGTGTTTCTTCCAATCTGCAAGCCAGCAAGGGGACCAGAAGTGTGAAATGAATTTTTCCCTAAAATAAGATCCAAATAAAACATCAGTTTATGTGGTTTAATAAACTTCCTCGTGCTCTGTTAGAGAGAACATGAAAAACACTGGATAACAGAAAGAACAAATGATGCACATTGTCTGCAAACAATAATGCATGTTACAAACGAAACAAAAACATTGCAAGGGAAAAATACATGGCGATGGGTTTGTTTGCATCTCTTTGGAGGACGCATGTATCCTGCTGTCTGGTTGCACTTGGCAATAATTTTGTAGTAGAGGTATAATGACATCTGAGATGGCCCCAAGTATAAAGACTGAAAGTATTACGCCCCCCCCCCCAAAAAAAGGAAAGAAACTTAATGAAGTTGGGGATTATTATAACACCATTAGCACCATTTAAAACCCTCTTTGCTTAGTGTGATCCTCCCCTCCTGACCTCACCCTGCTGTATGATGGGGCTCTTGATCCAATTTGTTCAGAGATGGTTGAGTGAAGTCGAGACCCTACATTCGCCTCTAATGCGGTAATGAGACAATCTGTAGTCCCAGACAAGGCCACCTGCTTCCAGCACAAGAAAGGCATCTTGGGGGGGCAAACCACTCATTGGACTGAGAATGTATACCATATGGGAGTATATAATTCATTCTATCGATCGATCTATCTATCTATCTCCATCTATCTATCATCCATCCAGACATATACCACACCTACCACACCCATGGTAAATAAACTGGTTAAATCACAATTGGAGATTCACATTTTGAACATGTTATTTACACTTAGAATCTGAAAATAGAGACCTATGGATCGGATAGAGTTAACAATGGAAAGAAAGGCAGTTTCAATCTAAAACAAGATACAACTAATAATACATTGCCATAAAATAAAATATGGGTAAATGAGGTGGTATATAATGAATTAAACACATCAAGGGAACTAACTAGATCATAAAACCATTCTCCCTTTGGGCTTGTGGCCTTATGATCTGGTGGATGGATGGATGGATGGATGGATAGGTAGGTAGGTAGGTAGGTAGATAGACAGACACATAGATAGACCTACGGAAGTTGATGGAAGCACTGGTCCTTCAGGCCCTGTGCTCCCATCAACTTGTAAACATGTATATACCATCAGCACCCTCCAAATTTCAATGTAAAAACACTAAACCATGTCCGAGATATAACACGTAAAAGTTTGAGATTTTCATTTGTTAGAGATGCAGAATTCTGCACCTGTCAACATTTTACAGGCACAACGACTGAAAACTACATCCATGACACTAAGACTAGGTACCCTATTAATTTAAAGCCACCAGCACAACGTAAAACACTGTCCGCAACGTAAATTGTGTCACTCAATATGTCCACAAAAAAAATTTCTCTGACACATAAACACCGTAATTCACATCTACAGGGCATGCCGAGAAGACCCTCCAAATTTCAAGTAAAAAGTTCAAACCGTTTCCAAGATCTTTAAACTTAAAGATTGTTGAAATTGCCCTATCTAATGCATTATAAAATCTGGCCATCTGGTCCCTCCCTCGCGATGCAAGATGGCGATCAAAGAATCTCACGATCAAAGAATTTGCAGGCTCACGATTAAAGAATTTGCAGGCTCGTGATTAAAGAATAAAAAATGCTGAAACTTGAGTTCTAGGCTGAATTACATGTAACCACCACCATGCCTCGATAGAAGGAAGCCCCTTGAGCAAAACCCACCCTCATTTGTGTTCCTAGGCCACCCCTAGGCTGAGAAAATTGAATTTTTAGAAGGGCCATTTGGTTGGGCACTCGCGATGCAGGATTGTGATAAAAGAATTTGCAGGCTCGCAATCAAAGAAATTGTACGCTCGCGATCAAAGAATGCAAAATACTGAAACTTGACTTTAAGGCAGAATTGAATAAAACCACTGCCATGCCTCAACAGAACAGAGCCCCCTGAACAAAACCAACTATCATTTGTGTTCCAAGACCACCCCGAGCTGAGAAAAATGTATTCCTAGAAGCGTGGATATGTTCATCCACACTCTCTGGCATGTCCCTTCCCCTAAATTCACCGGAAAGTCTTCAAGCTGGCTCCTCCCACCCACCCGGGTGATGAATACCTTGACTCTGCCTCATGACGCCAGATCTTCCTTTCCGCTGAAAAATTCAGGTCCCTCGTGCTACTTCTGCAGTTCGTAGGCCCTGGAATCTCAACGACGGTTTTCACCACAATCGCTTTCTTTAAAACTCATCAGAGTTTATGATTCCAATCCGAGCGCATCGGACATGGAGGACAAGTCATCCCCCAGATTTCGCCGGTGTCCCTGCGGACAGAAAATATTGCACACCGATCCCCACCTCTTGTGCATCTACTACTTAGGTGTCGTGCACGACACCACTTCTTGCACCATTTGTCTGGCCTTCCATCCCAACATCCTGGACGACCGCGAGGCACGCCTAAAACTAGGAAGACCGGAGCTTTGCAACCCACCGGTGAAATCGAAGGAGGCCAGGTGGGCGGTTTCCACGGCTGCGGGATCCGCCGAGCATCTCGACCAGATGGCGGCTTTTGAAGAGGAAGCTGCTCAAGTTTCCGCCAGATGAAGTTTTTTCATGCCGCTTAACCTGGGTTCCACCTTCACTGGGTCCTTTCGGGAGCTGTGCCAGTCTCTCCCCACCAGGGGTGAGACACCCTCAGGCTCGCACTCCTCCCACCCGAAGAAAAGGAACAAGGACCCTAAATCATCTTCTGGCCGAAGACGTTCCTGGGACTGAGAGCGGTTTGATTCCCAGGATATTGCGGTCTCGACCTCGTTTGAGATCGCTTCCTTGGCTGCCGGCTTCTCGGACCTTCCGTCATGCAAAGGCACTGAGGTCGAGGACACGGCTGAACCAGCCGAGGTTTCTCTCGACCCGATCGAGCCATTGTCGCCGACTCCCGTCGATGACTCCTTGGAAAGGACACCTATCCTTTTCTTCCCCGACAAGGAGACCCAGCCCTCGAGTATCCCGATCGAGGGAAAGGTGCCGGGACCTTGGTTCTCACCAACTCCAGCTTCTCCCAATCGAATCAGCCGACCCCATCGGTCTCGATCGAGGACTAGGACCCCTTCGGTCGAAAAACAGAAGAAAGGTCACAAGAACTCTAGAAAGAGGCGGCGCCAAACATCCTCATCCTCCTCGGACGAGAAGAGACTTCGACGGAAACTCTGTCAACATTATGAGGATCTCATGTGGCAACAGCTGGTTCTGACCGGTCTGAAGCCATCTCCGTCGGCACCACTGGCCATTACTTGGCCTCTGCCTCTTAGGCCAACACCGACCCCTCTGGAACCAAAGATTCCGGTTCCTCCTCCAGTAGGGCCGGTACACATTGCAGCTCGGCCTGTTTCGGTTCTCCCCACCGATTTTGGTGGAACCACCGGCTAAGCAGCCTCAGGGAGGGGCTCCCTTGAAAGAGGATAGGACAGACACCAGCCTTCCCCGAACATGCCACTTTTCGTTTGGTGAAAAAATATTAAGGCATTCAAAGGTTTTTCGACTTTTAAGTTCCCATTATGAGTCAATGGGAACATTTACATGGTTGTTTTGTGAACAAAGAATGGGGTTCTCATCATCTGGTCCCGCCTGGCGGTCAAAGAATTTGCAGCCTCACGGTTCAAGAATCTTTGTCCCCGAGAAATCTTTGACCGTGAGGTCTGCCATCTTGTTTTTGCTTTTCTGACCCTAAAAATTCAAATATCTCGCCTCAGCGGTCACTCCTAAAGTAAAACATCGATGAGTTTTACTCAGGGGGCCTCATTCTATCGAGCCATGTCTTTGGTTTGATGTAAAATGGTCCAAAAACAGACTTAGAAGGTTTTAAACTCTTTGATCGTGGCTCGCTAACGATCTTTGATCATGAGCCTGCAAATTCTTTGATCTTATATCGTGAGGTAAAAGAACAGGTTACTCACCTGAAACAGTAGTTCTAGGAGTGGTATATGTTGTTCATCCACACTCTCTGGCATGTCCTTTTCCCCTTTAAATTCACTGGAAAGTCTTCAAGCTGGCTCCTCCCACCCACCCGGGTGATAAATACCTTGGTTCTGCCCCATGACGCCAGATCTTAGCCCCTCTAGAAGCAAGGTGGTGTGTCTAAAGCCGGGGAGGTCGGGGGTGTGTGTGTGTGTGTGTGGATGAACAACATATACCACTCCTAGAACTACTGTTACAGGTGAGGAACCTGTTCTTCTAGGAGAGTGGATATGTTGTTCATCCACACTCTCTGGCAGACTCCAAGCAGTTCTCTGGGAGGAGGGAGGCAAGGCGCACACCCCCTACTTGGGAAATAGAGACTGGAGAACCGAGGCCCCAAAACCAGCATCCCAGTGTGACTCAAGATCGATGTGGTAGTGGGTAATGAAGGTGTTTGCTGACTTCCAGGTAGCAGCCCGACAGATTTCCTGTATAGGGATGTCCCTGGAAGCATCCACTGATGCAGCAGTATGGCGGGTAGAATGAGCTCTTACCCCTCTAGGAGGCTCCTTGCCTGCCAACTCATACCACAGACCTATGCATGATGTAATCCATCTCACAATGGTCCATTCAATCAATCAATCAATCAATCAAAATCTTTATTTATTCAGGTGAACATCATTGAGCATAGCTCATTTACAAGATGGACCTGAGTGGTCATACAAAGAAGGATACAAGTTTTGTACAAAGACATGAAAATAAAATAACATTAATACAATCAATTAGATGAGAGATATATGCAAAATTTACAGATATACAAGGCACAGTAACAATAACTTAAAACCTGTAAAAATGAAGAGGACATTCGATATAGGAGGGCTAATATTCAGATAGTAGGGCTTCTGTAGGCTTTTATATGAAGTGGGATAACTGACAGGGTAGAAGAATGGAAACTAACATAATGGATTACAGAAGGAGGGTGGGGGTTGGGTGGAGACTAGGCCTTATGGAAGCAGTTGCACAGTTCTGGGAATAGGGTGGTGTATAATTTTGAAGGATGATAAGGGTAAGAGGGTATTCAGATTCATAGATTTTGGAGTGAGTTCCAGATAAATGCTAGGAATAGCTGATAGCAGCCCTCCCAAACCGGGTGCAGGTATTGGGAATCTTTAGCATAATGAGCTTATTGATCCTTAGGGTGTATGGCCTGGATGTGATTCGGGTGAAACAGTCTGAGATGTAGGAGGGGAGTCCGTCTGATAAAGCTTTATAGATCTAGATTGCAGCATTCTTTTTTCTTCTGTGCTGTAGGGATGTCCAATTGACTGCTTTGTAAAGAGAGTAATGATGGGTGCTGGAGGGAAGGTCTGTAATAAATCTAATGGCTCTATGATACAGGGTGTCCAGTTTATTTAAGAGGAAGAGGGAGCAGTGGCCGTAGAGGAACTCAGCATAATCAATGAGGGATAGGAATGATGCCTGGATTAATCTTTGTTTGGAGTCTCTGGTAAGGTAGTGTTTTATTCTGTAAAATAGGCCAAGTCTTTGCCTCAACTTTTTTAGGAGCTCTTCAACGTGGACAGAGTAGTCAAGTTTATTGTCAATCCAGACTCCAAGATATTTGAATTTATCCACAAATTCCAGATTTTCTCCAAATAAGGTGGATAATTGTGGGGTGGTGAATGATGGGGTAGTGGAAGAGCAATTCTTGGTGGCAAAGAACATAGCTTTTGTTTTTTTGGCATTTAGAAGTAGTTTTTTTTCCAACAGGTTGTGTTGTAGGATGGAGAATTCTGACTGTAACAGTTCACAGGCTTTTGATGGTGAGGGATTACTGACAAATAGTACAGTATCATCTGCAAAAAGGTGAATGTTAGATTGAGAGAGGTTGGAGTCAATGTTATTGATATAAATGGCAAAGAGGATGGGGCCCAGGACAGAGCCTTGTGGTACACCTCTTAGTAGTGGTTTAGAGGTAGATAGGTAACTTTCATTTTTTACCAGTTGTAACCTTCCAGAGAGATAGCACCTGAACCAATTGAGAGAGAGTGAATCAAGGCCTACGGAGCTAAGAGAGGAGATTAATGATTCATGATCCACCGTATCAAATGCTTTACTCAAATCCAGGAACACAGCACAGGTACTATTCTTTTTATCCAAGGCAGTCTGCCAATCGTTAGTGACTTTGGCTAGGGCAGAGATGGTGCTGTAGGCATTCAGCTGCAGGCCTGCCAGAAGCGGCTTCAGCATAGGTGACAAACAGCTGGTGAACCTCTCCCCGAATTTCCGCCGCCTTTCCTTATAATAGGAAAGAGCACATCTCAGGTCTAGAGTATGCAGCCTGTACTCTGTGTCCGAGGTGTAGTTAGGGTAGTATACCGGCAGAGTCAACACCTGGTTATGGTGAAACTCTGACACCACTTTCGGAAGGAATTTCGGGTGGGGGCGCAGGACAACTTTGTCCCTGTGAAAGACCAGATAAGGGGAGTTCACTGACAGCGTCTGGAGTTCCCCTGTCCTTCTGGCTGACGTGAAAGCCACCAGGAAGGCCGTCTTCCATGACAAGTGTGAGAGCTCACACTTGTGCATGAGTTCGAATGGCTTGCCCATGAACTTTGCCAAAACCAGCAAGAGATCCCACAGAGGTGGAGTTTCATGCACTGGAGGGGATATGTGATCCAGGCCTTTGAAAAAACACCCGACCACTGTCTCCTGTGCCAATGTCGGCTGACTGGCCCATGCCCGGTAAGCAGAAATGGCTGCCAGGTGCACCCTAAGGGTCGATGACCGCAGACCCCCTTTGGAGTGAGACCAAAAGTAGTCTAAAATGTTAGCCACAGAACAGGATAAGGGGTCCAGACTCTTACTCTGACACCAAATGGAAAATCTTTTCCATTTGAAGGCATAACATTTTCTGGTCGATTCCTTATGAGATGCCTCCACCACAGTGTAGATATCCTCAGAAAGACCCAAAGCCTGCAACTCTAGCCGCTCAGGTACCAGGCTGTGAGGTGCAGGGATTGAAGGTCCAGATGGAATACCTTCCCCTGGTTCAATGATATCAGGTCCGGGCATGTACAAAGCCACTCCGGGGCCCTGCAGCTGAGACTGAGGAGATCTGGATACCAGAACTAGCGGGGCCAATCTGGGGCTACCAAATCACCTTCGCTTTGTCCCTCCTCACCTTGAGAAGCACCTTGTGGATCAAGGGAAATGGAGGGAAGGCACAGAGGAGGCCTGGGGTCCACGGCTTAGAGAAGGCGTCCCCCTGCAGCGAACTCTGCTGAAGGGGGCGTGCATGGTAAAGTCTCAGCTTGGTGTTCTCCTTGGAGGCAAATAGGTCCACCAACGGTTTGCCCCAACAGGAGAACAGATGGTAAGCTACCTCTGGATGGGGAGACCACTCGTGGGATGTCTGGCCTATGTAGCTGAGAGCATCCGCCAGTTAGTTCGAGACTCCTGCCACATAGATGGCAAGGAGATCCGCCGCCAACCGGCTGATGAGGGTTCAGATTCGAAGCGCCTCCTTACAGAGCAGACGGGAGTGCGTGCCGCCCTGTTTGTTGAGGTAGTACATGGTCGCGGTATTGTCTGTCTGGACTTGAACCACTTGACCCCGGAGCTGAGAAGCGAACACTGACAGGCCAGTCTGACTGCTCTGAGCTCCAACAGGTTGATGTGGCATCGGGACTCCTCAGGAGTCCAGAACCCGTGGGCCCTGTTGTCCCCCATGTGGGCTCCCCAGCCCATGAGATGACCGTTGGCTCGGACGGACAAATGGGATCCCTTCCTGCAAGTGTTCTGGGACGGTCCACCATTGGAGAGCATCCCACATCTTCTGGGTTACAGTGATCAGCTGGTCTAAGTGACCAAATCACTGAGTCCACTGGGCGGCCAGCTCCCATTGAAGTGGGCGCATATGCCACTTAGCCCAATGGACCACTGAGATGCACACTGCCATGTAGCCCAGAAGGTGAAGAAAGTCCCGGGCAGGGCACAAGTGCCCAATCAGAAATGATTGGACAAAGGAGTAGAGAACCTCCACCCTGTCCGCCGGGAGCTGAGCTCTGGCTTGGCGAGACTCGAGCTCTGCCCTGATAAAGCCCATCACCTGAGAGGGCATGAGTTCCGACTTGGCCTCGTTGATCAGGAGGCCTAGTTGGGAGCAGGTACGGAGGGCCAGATCCCTGGACCTCTCCACCTCCTGAAGGGAGGAACCCGCCAGGAGCCAGTCGTCGAGATAGGGGTGTATCCGAACTCCTCAATGCCGAAGATGGGCTGCCACCACTGCAATACACTTGGTGAAGAGCCAAGGAGCCGATGACAGGCTGAACAGTATGGCTCGGAACTCGTACAGGGTCCCTTCGACCCTGAAGTGGAGGAACCACTGGTGGGATGGACTGATTGGGACATGAAAGAATGTGTCCTGTAGATCCAGTGAACAGAACCACATGTTTCGCTCCAGAGATGGTATGATCTGGTTCAGAGTTACCATTTGGAAGGTGCGAGACCTTAGATATTGATTCAGGTCGTGGAGATCTAGGATGGGGCGCCAACCCCCCATCCTGGACACGAAGCCTGGGTCTGTAGGAGCATCTGGCACTGGAGCTATCGCCTCCTTGTGGAGGAGCTGAGCAATGCCGTCCCGAAGAGTCAACTGAGTGTGAGCTGAGATCCTTTCCTCCCGAGGGGCACGGGTTTGGCTGGGAGAGTACTGCTCGAATTCTAGAGGCAGTCCCTGGCCGACCACTTCCAGAACCCACCTGTCCAAAGTGATACCAGACCAGGCGGAAAGAATGTGGTGGAGCCGGCCCCCCATGGGAGGACCCAGAGCTGGCATGATGGGTGTAGGGGTGGCAACCCCTGACCCGTCACTGAGCTGGCTTACAAGAGGAGGAGGCTCCTGGACTGGCATCTCGGGATTCTTTACGGGGCTATTGAGGAACCTGCTTGGGCCTGGGGTGCCAAGCTTGAGCCTGCTGCTGCTGTTGTTGCTGCTGACCTCACTGACAGGAGAGCTGTCTAACCGCAGGGGAAGAGTGCTGAAAAGGCTACTTCTTGCGCTTCTGCTGGTTCTTGCCTGAAGAACCCTTTGCAGAGGTAGTATCCAAGGTGGCAATGGACTGCTCTATACGCTGGAGATGACCTGCCACTCCCGGCCCGAAGGGGTCAGTGCCAAGGAAAGGCACATCAGCTAACTTGTGCTGAGTATCCACCGGGAAGGAGGATAACCTCAGGCCGGCCCTGCGGCGAGTGGCCACCTCGGCTGCTAAGAAGTGGGCACAGGAATCTCTAATATCCAGGGCCGTCTGGAGTTGCTGTTTGGCAACAGCACGGCCCTGGTCACAGACCTGCTTAACCATGGTCTGCATGTCTGCTGGGAGATGAGGGAGGACTTCATCTAGCGACCCCAGAAGGGCATGAGAGAAGTGTGCCATGATCACAGCTGAGCTGGCCTGACGAAGGCCCATGGATGAGGCCGCATAAACCGTCTGGGCAGAATAGTCCGTATTCTTGGATTCCTTGTCCGGAGGGTGGTCAGTGACAGCTGAGCTACCCGTGGGTCTAAACACAGGGGCAGTCACAAGGCTCTCGGCCGAGGGATGCTCTGTGAAACCCGCTAGGGACCCCATGGGAACTATATACTTGCGGGCCATGAGGGCAGACGGAGCTGGGCAAGAGGCAGGGTATTGCCATAGCTGAAGGGCCGGGCCAACAATGGCTTCAGGTACTGGAAAGGCCTCTGTCGGGGTATCCCCCCTCTTGAGGATATCCGTGAGGGGGTACGCCACCTTCTTTTGGATGGTCTCCAAGGGCATTCTGGTCGATTCTGAAATGAGGTGGAGGATGCCCTGAAAGGAGGAAGGACCTTCCTCCAAGCCTGCCACTGATGACTCGTCATCCTCCGGATGCGAGTGCAGACCAGTGGCATCCGAGTCCGAAGAATCGGGATATAAGGGTCTCCCACCTATGTCTCCCTCAATACGCCGGGGGTGATTGGGGACCACTGTAATGGACAGGTGATGGGGAAGGCTGGTGTCTGTCCTATCTTCTTTCAAGGGAGCCCTTCCCTGAGGCTGCTTAGGCGCTGGTTCCACAAAAATTGGTGGGGAGACCGAAACAGGCCGAGCTAGAATGCGTACCAGCCCTACTGGAGGAGGAACCAGAATCTTCGGTTCCAGAGGGGTCGGTGTTGGCCTAAGAGGCTGAGGCCAGGTAATGGCCGGTGGTGCCGGTGGAGCTGGTGGTGCCGACAGAGCCGGCTTCTGACCGGTCAGAATCAGCTGTTGCCACATGAGATCCTCATAATGTTGGCGGAGTTTCCATCGAAGTCTCTCCTTGTCTGAGGAGGATGAGGATGTTTGGCGCCGCTTCGTTCTAGAGTTCTTGTGACCTTTCTTCAGTTTTTCGACCGAAGGGATCCTAGTCCTCGATCGAGACCGACGGAGTCGGCTGATTCGATCATAAGAAGCTGTAGTTGGTGAGAACCAAGGTCCCGGCACCTTTCCCTCGATCGGGATACCCGACGGCTGGGTCTCCTCTTCGGGGAAGAAAAGGGAGGTGTCCTTTCCCAGGAGTCATCGACGGGAGTCGGCGACAACGGCTCGATCGGGTCGAGAGAAATCTCGGCTGGTTCAGCTGTGTCCTCGGCCTCAGTGCTTTTGCCTGACGGAAGGTTCGAGAAGCTGGCAGCCAAGGAAGCAATCTCGACTGAGGTCGAGACCGCAAGATCTTGGGAATTGAACCGCTCTCAGTCCCAGGAACGCCTTCTTCAGCCAGAAGATGATTTAGGGTCCTTGTCCCTTTTCTTAGGGTGGGAGGAGTGCGAGCCCGAGGGTGCCTCACCCCTTTTGGGGAGAGACTGGCACAGCTCCCGAAAGGACCCAGTGAAGGTGGAACCCAGGTTAAGCGGCATGAAAAAACTTCATCTGGCCGAAGCTTGAGCAGCTTCCTCTTCAAAAGCCGCCATCTGGTCGAGATGCTCGGCGGATCCCTCGGCCGCGGAAACCACCCACCTGGCCTCCTTCGATTTCACCGGTGGATTGCAAAGCTCCGGTCTCCCTAGTTTTAGGCGTGCCTGGTTGTCGTCCAGGATGTTGGGATGGAAGGCCAGACAAATGGTGCAAGAAGTGGTGTCACGCATGACACCCAAGCAATAGATGCACGAGAGGTGGAGATTGGTGCGCAACATTTTCTGTCTGCAGGGACACCGCCGAAACCCGTGGGATGACTTGTCCTCCATGTCCGATGTGCTCGGATTGGAATTGTAAACTCTAATGAGTTTTAAAGAAAGTGATTGTGGTGAAAACCGTCATTGAGAATCCAGGGCCTACGAACTGCAGAAGTAGCACGAGGGACCTGAATCGTCCAGCAGAAAGGAAGATCTAGCGTCATGGGGCGGAGCCAAGGTATTTATCACCCAGGTGGGTGGGAGGAGCCAGTTTGAAGACTTTCCGGTGAATTTAGGGGAAAGGGACATGGCCAGAGAGTGTTGATGAACATGTCCACGCTCCTAGAAATACATTTTTCTCAGCTCAGGGTGGTCTAGGAACACAAATGATAGTGGGTTTTGTTCAGGGGGCTCTGTTCTATTGAGGCATGGCAGTGGTTTTATTCAATTCTGCCTAAAAGTCAAGTTTCAGTATTTTGTATTCTTTGATCGCGAGCGTACAATTTCTTTGATTGCAAGCCTGCAAATTCTTTGATCGCGATCCCGCATCGCGAGCGTCCAACCAGGTGGCCCTTTTAAAAAATTCAATTTTCTCAGCCTAGGGGTGGCCTAGGAACACAAATGAGGGTGGGTTTTGCTCAAGGGGCTTCGTTATATCGAGGCATGGTGGTGGTTCCATGTGATTCTGCCTAGAACTCAAGTTTCAGCATTTTTTTATTCTTTAATCGTGAGCATGCAAATTCTTTGATCGTGAGATTCTTTAATCACCATCTTGCATCGCGAGGGAGGGACCAGATGGCCAGATTTAACAATGCATTAGATAGGGCAATTTCAATAATCTTTAAGTTTAAAAATCTTGGAAATGGTTTGATCTTTTTACTTGAAATTTGGAGGGTCTTCTGGGCATGTCCTGTAGATGTGAATTACGGTGTTTATGTGTCAGAGAAATTTTTTTTTGTGGACATATTACGTGACACAATTTACATGTTGCGGACAGTGTTTTGCATTGTGCTGGTGGCTTGAAATTAATAGGGTACCTAGTCTTAGTGTCATAGATGTAGTTTTTAGTCGTTGTGCCAGTAAAATATTAACAGGTGTGGAATTCTGCATCTCTGACAAATGAAAATCTCAAACTTTTACATGTTACATTTTCTACATGGTTTGGTGTTTTTACATAGAACTTTGGAGGGTGCTGATGGCACATACATGTTTACAAGTTGGTGGGAGCGCAAGGCCTGAAGGGCCAGCACTCCCACCAACTTCCGTAGGTCTATCTATGTGTTTGTCTGTCTGTCTATCTACCTACCTACCCATCCATCCATCCACCAGATCATAAGGCCACGAGCCCAAAGGGAGAATGGTTTTATAATCTAGTTAGTTCCCTTGATGTGTTTAATTCATTATATACCACCTCATTTACCCACATTATATTTTATGGCAATGTATTATCAAGGCCCCTAGAATTCTGCAGCCGCAGAATTTTGCGCAGAACTTGCAATCTACCGCAGAACTTCTGTGGTACCACAGAATTCACTGTTCCTGGTGATTTTTTTATTAATATTTCTGTTTATCCATAGAGTCTGGTTCCCGTCTCCCTCTTTTTATATCCAAACCCCCCTATATGCTCAGAATGTGATGTTACCATTGCTGTAACATCATACATTAGCTAATGAAATGACTGCATTCTGCAACAGAAGTGAACAGTCACTTATCTACCACAGCTCCCACTGTCAGAGATGGTGGCACAGCACATCATGCATGGTGATATTTGCTCAACCTGCACTACAGCCTAATACAATTTTCAGTCTTGCATTATTGCACTAGGGCCAACTTACACAAAACCTTGTCAAAGGCACAGACCTGTTAAGTCCATACCTCACTTTGTACAAATCTATTTGTGCCTTTAAGGTATAGAGATGCCATCTGAAATGAATAACTGGTAAAATTAATTTAACTGTCATTTTTAAGAAAAATAATTATGCCCCGAAAAGTGGAATATAATAATGTGTAGACTTGTTGAAAGAATAGACCTGTTAAATAAATAATTGCCCTGTACGCACTTTTGCCAGGGTTATTGATAACATATTGTCATTGGTTGATAGAATCACCTAAAAGTTATGGAGAAATGTTGTGTGCAGGGACAGCTGTTAGGCCAGAGGGTAGCATGCGGTGTTTTCATGCCGGTAACTCAGATTCAGAGATTAGCTCTGGGAGCTGGCTATGCAGCACAAGGATTGGTGGAACACATCACTGCTCGGAGCCTGGGAAGGTATGGTGCAGTGTTCTGTCACATGGTGGACACACTGTGATGGGCTGGAGAGCTCTATCTCACAATTGGTTCACATGCATGTCATGGCCTGATGGTGTGACACAGTGTGTCAGGGAAACCAGGTTGACATGAAAAATGTGTTTTGCAATAACTCCTCTATTCCATTTCCAATGGGACCTGTATGAATGAGGATGCAAGTTCACGAAAAAAAAAAAAAATATATATATATATACACACACACACACACACACACACACACACACACACATATTTGCATGTGTGTTACAGATTGCATATAATATATAAGTGATACACAGTGGGAACCTCATGAGTGGTGTAGAAAGCACATACAAATATATAAGTGATAGACAGTAGAAATCTCATTAGTGGGATAGATAGCATACTGTACATATAGAAATACCTTCTTTATCACATAAGATCCCCTCTGCATGTGTCATTTACGCAACAGATTAGGACCTTAAGGGAGAGACATTTGTTTTTCTTTTTTAGGCATAAAATTATTTTTATAAGTCTTTTATTTTTTGAACTAGTGTTACTGTGCTTTCCACCATCCTGATTGCTATAACTACTGCCATGAAAGTGAAGTCAGGATGACAAGCTGACACTGTGATGTAGTTTGTTAGTGCCGCAGAACTTCCGCAGAAATTACAAACCACTGCCGCAGAAGTACTGCGGCAAATGGCAGTCTTGCTGCAGAACTTGGTCAGACTGTGCCGCAGAAAAGTAGGGGCCCTGTGTATTATTAGTTGTATCTTGTTTTAGACTGAAACTGCCTTTCTTTCCATTATTAAATCTATCCGATCCATAGTTCTCTATTTTCAGATTCTAAGTGTAAATAACATGTTCAAAATGTGAATCTCCAATTGTGATTTAACCAGTTTATTTACCATGGGTGTGGTAGGTGTGGTATACGTCTAGATGGATGATAGATAGATAGATAGATAGATAGATAGATAGATAGATAGATGGATAGATAGATAGAATTAATTATATACTCCCATATGGTATACATTCTCAGTCCAGTCAGTGGATTGTCCCCCCAAGATGCCTTTCTTGTGCTGGAAGCAGGCGGCCTTGTCTGGGACTACAGATTGTCTCATTACCGCATTAGAGGCGAATGTAGGGTCTCGACTTCACTTAACCATCTCTGAACAAATTGGATCAAGAGCCCCATCATACAGCAGGGTGAGGTCAGGAGGGGAGGATCACACTAAGCAAAGAGGGTTTTAAATGGTGCTAATGGTGTTATAATAATCCCCGACTTCATTAAGATTTTTTCCTCTTTTTTTTTTGGCGAGGGGGGCCTAATACTTTCAGTCTTTATACTTGGGGCCATCTCAGATGTCATCATACCTCTACTACAAAATTATTGCCAAGTGCAACCAGACAGCAGGATACATGCATCCTCCAAAGAGATGCAAACAAACCCATCACCATGTATTTTTCCCTTGCAATGTTTTTGTTTCGTTTGTAACATGCATTATTGTTTGCAGGCAATGTGCATCGTTTGTTCTTTCTGTTATCCAGTGTTTTTCATGTTCTCTCTAACAGAGCACGAGGAAGTTTATTAAACCACATAAACTGATGTTTTATTTGGATCTTATTTTAGGGAAAAAATCATTTCACACTTCTGGTCCCCTTACTGGCTTGCAGATTGGAAGAAACACAACAAATGGGACCTCACTTTTGTCATTATAAATATTTTCAAAAAAAATGTTACTGCCAATAGTTATGCACAAAATAAAGGAATAAAAAGGCATGTTATTTCCCTTCCTAAAATAAAACAAGACCTACCACATCTTTTTATTGCAAAATGCTAAAATATATATTTTTAAGAACTGTGAAATAATAGAAATATTGTCCACATTTTAATAATATAATATTTGATTTTGGGCACAGAGCTGGGCTGGCGCGATGACAGACAGACGTCAGTGGATTTTAGCTATTAAACGATGGGCAACAGAGGCCTCCCAACAACAAATTCGGGGAACAACCTTTACAAATGGCGTTTTCATTTTTGAAATCATGCACATATTTAAAAATGGCGGTGGTAAAAAATATTCAGCCCTCCTCTCCAAACACCCATTGATAACTGTCTAAAATGTTTTTAATTTTCTTCATTCATTTGCCCCAGAGACCTGTCATACTTGGAACACAGATAAATCCTTCCGAGTAGTTGTTCTTCTAAGAGTAACTATCAGAATGGTATATATATAAGAAGTGTTTGAATTCTGCAGGGGAGTTAATCCTCGGAATTCTCTCGCATTTCATGAAGGGCTAAAAAGCTTCTTTGGGGTTCATCATTTTAGAGTAAATTTCATTTGAATACAAAGAGATAAATTAGTGCAGTTATTCCAGTTATGTGAGACACATTAGGATTCTGTGCAAGGGAGAGGATAGGTTATCCCTTAGTGAGTTCTCTTTAACAGTATAACCCCACCCCCTAATATTAAGTGTTGCTGCATCTTGAAATATATACAGAGTGTGTGTGTATATATATTATAGTGGCGCGGTCATGCCACTATATTTAGGGTTAAGAAGGCACTTCTATGTGAAAGTCAAATTTTTGCACATTAATAACTCTGGACCCGTTCAATGATTTGCCTGAAATTTGGTATGCACGGTGGGGCATGGAAGACCTCTCAATTTGCAAAATTTTGTTTCAGTCGGACTTATGGTCTTTGTGCACGAAAACACTGAAAAATGCAAAATTATCCAGTTTTGGAGGCAGGTTTGGGGGATTTTGTCCGTGACCCTGCGCAGCCGTCATGTGATGTGCAGCTCTGCAAGATGGCTCATCTGAAAGAGCTTGGCTGCCCAAACATGCCACTTTTCATATGGTGAAAAAATATTAAGGCATTCAAAAGTTACACCACTTTTAAGTTCCCATTATAACTCAAAGAGAAAATTTATATGGTTGTTTTGTGAACAAAGAATGCGGTTCCGACCATCTGGTCCTGCCTGGCAGTCAAAGAATTTGCAGCCTTGTGGTTCAAGAATCTTTGTCCCCGAGAATTCTTTGACTGCGAGGTACACCATTTTGTTTTTGCCTTTCCGATCATAAAAATTCAAATATCTCGCCTCAGAGGTCACTCCTGAAGTAAAACTTGGATGGGTTTTACTCAGGGGGCCTCGTTCTATCAAGCCATGCCTTTGGTTTAATGTAAAATGGTCAAAAAATACACTTACAAGGTTTTAAATTATTTTGATCTCGGCTCGCTAATGATATAGGACCGCGAGCCTCCAAATTGTTTGATCGCGAACTTCTTTGACCACGATCTTGCATTGTGAGGTCAAAATACATTTTTCTCTGCTCAGGAGTGGCCTATGGATACAAATGAGGGTGGGTTTTGTTCAGGGGGCTTTGTTCTATCAAGTTATGGCAGTGGTTTTATTCATTTCTGCCTAAAAGTCCAGTTTCAGCATTTTTTATTCTTTGATCATGAGTGTGCAATTTCTTTGATCGCGAGCCTGCAAATTCTTTGATCGCGATCTTTGACTGCGAGCGAGGGACCAGATGGCCAGATTTTATAATGCATTAGATAGGGCAATTTCACCAATTTTAAGTTTAAATATCTCGGAAACAGTCTGGTCTTTTTACTTGAAATTTGGAGGGTGTTCTCAGCGTGTCCTGTAGATGTGAATTACAGTGTTTACGTGTCGGAGAATTTTTTTTGGCAGAGATATTGCGTGACGAAATTTACATTTTGCGGACAGTGTTTTCCATTGTGCTGGTGGCTTGAAATTAATAAGAGTACCTAGCCTTAGTCTCATGGATGTAGTTTTCAGTTGTTGTGCCTGTAAAATGTTAACAGGTGCAGAATTCTGCATATCTGACAAATGAAAATCTCAAACTTTTACATGTTATATCACGGAGATGGTTTGGTGTTTTACATTGAAATTTGGAGGGTGTTGATGGTACATGTTTACAAGTTGGTGGGAGAACAGGGCCCGAAGGGCCCGCGCTCCCACCAACTTGCACAAGTTCTTACTTTTCTATTCTTTCTCAAACAGTAAGGAAATTCTATGCAAAAAACTGCGTTACTGCATAATTTAGGGTTAAAGCACAAAAAGTCAGGAAGTGAAAAATCTTTAGGATTGCCCCTCCCCCCCAGGACCCACCCATCATTCCAAGATTGACAGCTGATGGGGTGCATCACTGGGGTCGTGAGGCCTAAATGTCACCCCATTCTTGTTTCTTGTGGCTTGTGAATGTAATTTCAGATGGAATAGGGTGGAAGCTTACTGATGCTATGGGACACCTTGGAAAAAAGAAGACTACTATGGTGAGTAATTTTTTCTTCTCACCCCTGGGGTCCTTTAGCATCAGTAACTATCGGAGACTATAAAGCAGTGCAGTTGGGAGGCGGGTAGAGAACCTACTTAGGAAAAAGGTTCTGCAGAACCGCCTTGCCAAATTTTGCATCAGATCTAAACTGTACATGCAAGCAACAGTGTTTAGTGAAAGTGTGTACAGTCTTCCAAATAGCTGCTTTACAGATGTATAGAAGAGGTATGTCCCTAGCAGCTGCCACAAAGGCAGCAGTGCCCCTAGTAGAGTGAGCCCTGAGGCCCTCGGGGGGCTGTTTACCAGCCTTGTCACAGCAGAACTGAATATACAAAACTATCCAGCGAGAGATAGTTCTCTTGGTGGCTGGTTTTCCTCTACCAACCTCCCCGTAGGTGACAAATAACTGTGTGGATGGGCTCCTGAACTGCACTGCTTGGTGTAATCCAAATAGTAAAATAAGGCCCTTTTGACATCCAGACTGTGGAGCTTTTGCTCCCCTGGAGTGGATTTGTCAGTAAAAAACACAGATAAGGTGATGGATTGGTTAAGGTGAAACTCTGAGACCACCTTAGGCATGAATTTTCTGCTCGTCCTGAGCTCAATCTTATCCCTATGAGGAATAACACAGATGGGCTCAGCACAGAGACATATTTGAGGTGAGCCAATGCCATGGATTCAAAGGGTGATGCCATGAGCTTGGCAATACAGAGATTCAAGCTCCAAGGAGGGACAGGTTCCTTGATCAGAGGCTGGACATGTAAGAGACCTTTGAAAAACTGTTTAAAGACTGGCTGTAAAAAAAAAAAAAACAGATTTAGTCTTCCCAACAGAAAGATAAGCCAAAACAGCAGCCAGGAGAAGCTTCAGGGAAGAAGGCCTCAAGCCTGAATCCTGCAAGTGCAGTAAGTAATCCAAAAGGTTAGGAATCGAAGCCTTAAGAGGATTAATGTGCTTTTTTTCTTATGCCAGAGGGAAAATCTTTTCCATTTGGCTACTTCTGACTTTTTTGTATTAGGCTTTTTGGCCATCATCAGGAACTTTAGAACTTGTACAGAGTACTGGGTGGCAGGAAACTAACTCCTCAATAGCATAGCTTTGAGGTGAAGAGATTTCAGATCTGGATAGGTCACCCCTGTCTGAGGGAGAGCCAGGAGAGAGTGACTGTTAGGGAGAGGAATGGGTTTGTTGCAAATCAGGGTTATCAAAAGGGGATACCAAGCTTGCCTTGGCCAGTCTGCTGCCACCAGAACCATTGTTGCAGGTTGAGTTTTGAGCTTTAACAAAACTCTGAAAATCAGAAAAAAAGAAGGAAAGGCATAAAGAAACTTTCCTGTCCAATCCAGAATTAAGGCTTCTGTTGGGAGAGTTCCCAGGGCTGGAGGCCTGCAGCAACAGACAGACTTTGGTTGCTCCTCTTTGAGGCTGCTAAAATTTGCTATACTGCAGAGAACAAAATAATCCTCATTTTAAGACCTGGGAACCTGGTAAGACATAATATTGCTTGGGATTTATGAGGAAGGTGAGCTACACTTTACACAGACACTTTCATTTTGGCTTACTGGAATTAAGAAGAGACTTGCAGGATTCCATTAAAGTGTAGTAAATGTATAACCAGAGGAAGTGAAATACTAATGAATTTTCTTTTTTACTGTGCTTGATTGCTGTTGTTGAGGCCTAAGATTTTTTTTAGGATATTTTTGCAACTTTTCAGAATTGTCCTGCTGGCTGAGGTTTAACTTCATTTTTATCCCCGAGTTTAGTAGAGTGGTTTCTATAGGTGCAGTAGTCCAGTAAATTGTGGTGTGGGTTGAATCAATGTAAAGAAGGGCAGTGGTGTAGTCAATTGTTTCTGACGGTCACTTGTGGTTGGGGACACCCACCCACACTTCCCCTCACCCCACCCACCCCAGGTGTGTCATTTCCTTTATACCCAAGGTTCTGACATCACTTCCTCAACAGATCAGATCAGGGGGCAGAACTCTGTCATATCCTTAATTACCCAGCACAGTGCATAAAGGGTAAGTACACAAATCACCAAAAAAAAAAAATCTATTATATATATATTACATATTAAATATTATAAGGGAGAATGACATGTGGGGAGTGGTGCAATGCACTAGCTGTGGGACAGCAGATTTCTAGGAGACATTCTGGAAACTGTGTTGCTGCCCTATTTGCAGGCAACTGTCAGCTCTGAGGGAGGAGGTTGCCCAGGCAGAACTGGCAAGGACTAGGGAAGCCTCCCCGAACCCAAAGAGCAGCAGTGCCATAACTCCTGCCTCAGAGGTTGCCAAGAATGAGGAGCAGTTGGACCACAGTGGGCTCTGAAAGGGTGAGGGTGGTGGAACAGAGGTGCAGCCCACTAGTTGTACCTCTCTGCGATTCATATGCCGTTCTGGCACAGCAAGGTTCCTCTATGATGACACCTTTAGTGGAGACCAAGAAGAATGCTGAGGACATCCATGAGGGAGACCCACAAAAGGGTGTCAAGGGACACCACAGAGGAAGGAAACAGCATCTGGTAGGGGACTCAATTGTCAGGGGGGTAGAACTGGGGAAGGGAGAGGAGACGAAGGTAAGGTGTTTGCCTGGTGCCACGGCTTGGAGAGACAGGAAGCAAATTCTCAGGACTGCAGAAGCAGCATCACAGGAGAGGGAACTAGATATTATGGTCCACCTTGGGACAAATGACGTAGATGGGTGTGAGATCAGTGCAGCGCAGGATGAGTTTGTGGACTTGGGGAGGGGCCTCAGACAGGTAGCAAGCACGGTAACCTTCTCAGAGGTGCTGCTGGTCTATGGCATGGGTAAAGTTAGGGTACTGCGCACCATGCAGTTCAATGAATGGTTGCAAAACTGGTGCAGAGCACAGGGCTTTGGCTTCACTGAGGACTGGGAGGTCCACCTGGAGAGATGTAGCTCTATACTGGCACGATGGTCTGCATCTGTCCAGGAATGGAACCAAGCTCCTAGGTAATAGGTTTAAATGCTTCCTTGGCAAGCTTTTAAACTAGCCAAGGGGGGGAGGTGCTGATAGGAAGCAGGACATTTCAAGCCTCCCCAACAAGACATGGCAGATAGTAAGGTAAACATTGAGGTACAGCGTTTGACACAAGGCAGGACAGAGGTAAACAGAAAAATAGACAAAGGCAATATGGGCAGGGATAGGGGGAAAAACGATAATGCCAACATTAAATGGAGGGCAATGACTACCAATGCCCGTAGTCTGGGAAGCAAGCTTCCTGAGCTAGTAGCCCTGATGGAAGAGGAACACTTGGATATTGTGGCAGTCACAGAAATATGGTACATGGACAACCACAGGGTTTTAAATAACTAATTAGCAGTTTTTTTCTTGGGATGATACTAACTGTACAGAAAGTATTTATATAGATTTTCTAGAAGTGCTATGTTTGTTAAACACAGTGAGGCAAGAGCTATGTATTTTCACAAAGATTTAGCACTTTCATGAACAAAACGCTAATCAGTTTTCAGAGTTAAATAAAACCCTGCAACCATGACTGGGATGTCAACATACCAGGGTACACAATCTACAGAAGGGATAGGAAGGGTAAAAGAGGAGGTGGGGTAGTTCTCCACACAAGGAAAGGGATCAAAGCTACAGAATTGAAAAGTAAAAGGGGAGGACAAGAGGCACTGTGGGTCACCTTGGAGACAGGGAGTAGCACCACAATCCGCATAGGAGTTATATACAGACCCCATCTCAGGGGGAGGAAATGGAGAAGGAAATGATAGAAGACATTTTCCGAATGGCTGAAAAAGGGGAGATATTGTTGATGGGGAACCTGAATATGCCAGATGTTAACTGGATGACAAGTGCTGTAGCCACATCCAAGAGCATGGTCATTCTAGATGACCCAGAGGGGGCATGCCTTAGACAGCTAGTACTGGAACCCACTCGGGAAGGAGCAATATTAGACCTGCTACTCTCAAATGGCGAGAGGATCACAGATTTAGAAGTGGGTAGCCATCTGGGAACAAGTGACCACCACACAGTGTGGTTCACAATAAGCACAACCATGGAGACAAGCCATACAAAAACAAGGATATTGGACTTTAGAAGGACTGACTTTGGAAAAATGGGTGAATACCTAAGGAATGCACTAGCAGATGGCCAGAAAGGAGGGGTAGAACAGTGGAGAAAAATCAAAACTACCATCATGGAGGCAACAAGCCTTTATGTGAAACAAACAAAGTAAACAAAACGGAGTAAAAAAAACACTATGGTTCTCGAAAGAGGTGGCAGGGAAGGTTAGGGAGAAAAAGGTGGCATTTAAGAAGTATAAAGAATCACAGAAGAAGCACAACAGGGAACTGAATCAGTTAATGCAGAAGGCAGTGGGGAAGGCAGTCAGAATAGCAAAGGCCCAAACCGAAGAAAAGATAGCCAACTCGGTTAAGAAGGGGGATAAAACATTTTAGAAGCACATTAGGGAGCAAAGAAAGTTTAAGGGAGGGATAGTGAAGATTAATAAAGGGGATGGAAGGTGGGCAGAGGAAGACAGTGAAAAGGCAGAGATACTGAATGAATACTTTAGCTCAGTATTCACAAAAGAAGGAGAAAAGGAGTTATATAAACCAAACAATAGAAGCACTCTTGGCAGAGGGGTTGACACCAGTCCATTTACAGAAGAAAGGGTCCTGAAAGAACTCCTAAAACTCAAGGTGGACAAAGCAATGGGGCCTGATGGGATTCACCCCAGAATCCTAAAAGAACTAAGGGGGGACCTAGTGACACCACTGGCCACCCTTTTTAACAAATCATGGGAGGATGGGGTAGAGGGTGGATGTGATTCCCCTTCACAAAAGTGGGAGCAAGACAGAAACAAGAAACTACAGACCTGTTAGTTTGACCTCAGTGGTAGGGAAAATGATGGAATCACTTTTGAAAGAAAGAACTGTTGAGTACCTAGAGGCTAGCGGGGCATAGGACCCAAGGCAGCATGAATTCACAGCAGAAAGGTCATGTCAGACAAATCTAATCAATTTCTTTAACTGGGTGATGAAAGTAATAGACCAGGGAGGGGCTGTGGATATGGCCTACCTAGACTTCAGCAAGGCATTTGACACAGTCCCGCACAAAAGATTAATAATCAAGTTAGCCAGCCTGGGAACTGGTCCCAGGGTGGTAGCCTGGGTAGTAAACTGGCTGCACAGCAGGACACAGAAGGTAATAGTAAATGGAACTCACTCCGAAGAAAGAGGGGTTACTAGTGGAGTACCTCAGTGTTCAGAACTGAGTCCAGTCCTCTTTAATGTCTTTATAGGTGACATTGCAGAGGGTCTGGAAGAAAAAGTATGCCTCTTTGCAGATGACACAAATAACTGTAACAGAGTTGATACACAAGGGGGGTGGAAAGGATGAGAAGGGAATTGGCAAGGTTGGAGGAATGGTCAGACATATGGCAACTTAGATTCAATGCAAAGAAGTGCAAAGTAATGCACCTGGGAAACAAAAACCCAGGTGAAGAGTACATAACGGCGGGGGAGGTACTAAACACAGAAACACAGAATTTGACGGCAGATAAGGACTACTTGGCCCACCCACTCTGCCCATTTCCCTACCTAATGGATACGCTGCAGATCCTAGCTAACCAACAGCCTACTTCTTCCTACCTCCACCCCCTAGAATTGCCTTATGCCTGTCCCATGCATTCTTGAATTCCGCCACTGTTTTTGACTCCACAACCTCCTCAGGAAGGCTGTTCCATGCATCCACAACTCTCTCCGTGAAAAAATACTTCCTCCTCTGAGCCATTCCCCTTCTAGCTTCAAATTGTGCTCCCTTGTTCTTGCACACTTCTTTTTCTGAAAGATGCTATCCTCTTGGACTTTGTTGATTCCCTTGAGGTACTTAAAAGTTTCTATCATGTTCCTCCTCTTCCGCCTCTCCTCGAGGCTATACATACAGTATTAAGCTCCTTAAGTCTCTCTTGATATGTCTTCTGGTGCAGACCCTGCGCCATTTTAGTTGCCCTCTTCTGGACTGTCTCCATCCTTTCTATGACCTGCGGAGATGGGGTCACCAAACCTGCATGCAGTACTCTAGATATGGTCTCACCAACTGTCTGTACAGAGAGATAACCACTTCCCTTTTTCTACTTGTGATGCCACTCCCTATGCATCCCAGTATCCCCCCAGCTCTCCTTATTGCCTTCTCACATTGCTTGCTCACCTTTAAGTCATCTGATATGACTACCCCAGGTCCCGTTCCGTTTTTGTTGTTGCTAGATTTTTTTTGACTGTGTGACCAAAGTAGTAGATCAGGGAGGAACTGCATCAGAAACCATATGAAGAGAGACTGAGATAGCGTAATATGTATACCCTTGATGAAAGGAGGGACAGGGGGAACATGATAGAAACTTTCAAGTAACTCAAGGGAATCAAGTCCAGGAGGGTAGCATCTTTCAGAAAAAGAGATGTGCAAGAACAAGGGGCACAATTCAAAAGATAGAGGGGGATGCTCCAGGGGCAACGTGAGGAAATATTTTTTCATGGAGAGAGTTTTTGATGCTTGGAACTGCCTTCCTGGGGAGGTTGTGGGGTCTAAAACAGTGGGGGAATTCAAACATGCATGGGACAGACATAAGGCAATTATAGTGGGGGGGGTAAGAGGAAGTAGGCTGTTGGTTAACTCTAATCTGCAACTTATCCAATAGGTAGGGAAATGGGCAGACTGGGTGGGCCAAGCAGTCCTTATCAGCCGTCAAAGCCTATGTTTCAATACAGTGGAAGCTGTCAGTTTAGGTGAGAGGCAAAAAAATCTACTTCTGTTGTGCCCCACCTTCTGAACACCGTGGCCAACACCTGCTTTTTCAGACACCATTCGCTGTGTTTCTGGTTGATATGACTGAGAGCATCTGCCAGGGTGTTGTCCTTGCCTGGAAGATTTATGGCTGACAGGCTGACTCCCAGGGAGTAGGTCAGTCCTCAATTCCTCATGGCTTCCAGGCACAGAATGCTGGACCTTGTGCCACGCTGCTTGTTTATGTAGAACATTGCAATGGTGTTGTCTGTCCTGATCTGGACTGTGTGACCCCTTATCTGTGAAGCAAATGCCTTGAGTGTCAGACAAATGGCCCTGAGTTCCAGCAAACTGATGTGAACCCATGACTTCTGTGGAATCCAGGAGCCACTGACGGAAGTACTGTCCATGTGAGCTCCCTATCCAAGCAGAGAAGCATCTGTAGTAATGATTCTTGAAAGGGAGGGTGCTTGGAAGGAAATTTCTACTGAGAGGTTAGTAACTTCCTTCCACCAGTCCAGAGACTGAAGGCACTTCTTTGCAACTGGGACCAGTTTGGACAGTGAACTTCTGATTTGAGACCACTGAAACCTTAGGTGCTGCTGTATGTCTCTCATTCTGAATCTGACTCCCAGAACCCCCGTTGTCATAGATGCCATATGTCCCAGGAGCCTTAGGAAGTGTCTAGCTGGCCTCGACTGGCCCAGGATGAAAGAATCTGCCACTGACCAAAAGTTTGAATTCTTTCCAAAGGAAGGAAAGCTCTGCTCTGTAGGGTGTCCAACTATGTTCCTATGAACGTAAGGAGCTGTGTTGGCTCCAGATGGGATTTCTTTTGGTTTATAAGAAAACCCAAGCAGTGCAGAGTGTCTCTTGTCAAGGAGAGAGGGCCTCCTCCTCTTGTAGAGGGGTTTTTACCACTGTGAGCCATTCGTCCAGGTAAGGATAAACTGAAATCCCCCTTTTTTTTTGAATGTGCTGCCACTACAGCCAGGCATTTTGTGAACACTCTTGGTGCAGATGTCAGGCCAAAGGGCATGGTTGCAAACTGGTAGTGTCAGTGTCCTGAAGGAAGTTTGAACCTCAAACATTCTGTGAGATTGCCTTATTGGGATGTTAAAGTAGGCATCTTTGAGGTCTAGGGAGACTAGCCAGTCTCCCTGCTGCAGAGACTGAATCGCCATTTTTAGGGTGACCATTCTGAATTTGGGCTTCAGAAGATGCTTGTTCAAGTATCTGAGGTCTAAAATAAGTCACCACTCTCTGTTTTTCTTTAGTGTCAGGAAGTATCTGGTGTAAAGACCTTTGCTCCACTGATGGGCAGGTTCTCTCTCTCTCTCTCTCTCTGTCACCCTTGCTTCCAAAAGGTATTTTACCTCCAATTCTAACAGGATCCTGTCTGTTGGAGTTAGAGATTTGGATAGTGGTGTGCCCTTGAGGGCTGGCATCTTTTTAAACTGAAGGGACAGGCCCTTTTCCACTACCTCTAGGACCCACATGTCTGTTGTGATAAGGGTCCAGGACTGCAGTAGTGGGACAACCTGCCCCCCCCAAAACAGGCAGAGGGGACGCAACCTGAACTGAAGAGTCAGGGCTTTTGCTGGGTATCAGGAGCAGGGCTAGAGGCAGCTCTTCTCTGACCTCTCCTGCCTCTTCCTCTGAAATAACTTCTAAACTGAGAGAGATCAAACTGAGGAGAAAGGGAATAATAGGACCTAGGGAAGTATCCCCTGCCTCTATTACAACTCTGTTGAGTATTTTGAGGAACAGAAGACTTCATCTTTGAAGTGCTGCTCTGATAGGTTGCTTTATATTTCATCAACCTTTTTCATGTATTCCTCCGTTCTAGAATCAAATAGCACATCCCTGTCACAGGCAGAGTCCATGGCTTTGGATTGAGTGTCCTGCATCAAATTTGTTGCTCTTAACCAAGCAAAACATCTCAGGGAGATAGCCTGGGCCATAACCCTGGAGGTTGCATCATTACTGTCACCTGCTATATACTGGTACTTTGTGGCTCCCAAGGCAGTTTTAGCCATCTCCACCAAATCCTTTGCCATAAAGTCAGAGCCATGTTTAGTTATGGCTAGGACTGAATTCCAAAGAGCCTTTTGATACTTGGCTGTATAAGCCATGTATGAAGCCAAGTGGAGGAGAAGGGAGGCTGAGGTATATGACTTTCTGGCCATAAAGTCCAGCCTTTTAGAATCGTTTTCAGGAGGCTGGAAAGAAAGAGGAAAGTACAGTTATGTAAGAACTTACCGTAACAGTAGATCTTCGAGAACAGCTCTTGCAGCAGGTTACACCATTAGGACTGAAGCTGGCAGGCGCCAGGACCCCACAGAAATTTTCTAGCTAGCAGTCTTCAGCAGGGACCACCTCCGAAAATCGGTCCTGCCCCCGACGTCGGGCATAGTACATAAGGAGGCAGACCCCCCATAATCCTGAGTTCTCCCGCTGGAGACTCCCGGCCGCTGGATGACATCAGAAGAGGAGACCGAGGATCCACCACCAGATGGCAAAGATTAATGAATAGGAATGTCCCATCCCATAAGATGGGTGCCTGACTACGACCTACCTCCAAAAAGGGGGATGGTGGGCGGGAAGGTACCTGCTGCAAGAGCTGCTCTCTAAGATCTACTGTTACGGTAAGTTCTTACGTAACTGTACTATCTTACTTCAAGATACAGCTCTTGCAGCAGGTTATACCATTAGGACTGATTTCCAAGCAGTAGTGTGGCAATCGTGCACCACTGGGAGGAGGAAAGGTAGAGACCTCAAAATAACTCGAGCCTAGGACAGAAGTCCCTGAAGGACAGCTAGACCGAACCCCGCTCTTCACCTCGATGCAATGTCCAGAGTGTAATGCCTGATAAAGGTATGCACAGAGCTCCAAGTAGCTGCAGCGCAAATAGCTGAGGTGGAGATGTTCTTTAACGCCGCAAAGGAAGTAGCCACCCTTCTTGTAGAATGACCCTTGACCGCGCCCGGTAAGGGTTTATTGCGCTTGTCATAACAAAAAGTGATGCACTGGATGAGCCACCTAGAGAGTGACTGTTTGGAGACAGGAGCTCCTATCATTCTGTGAGCGAAGGAGATGAAAAGTTGGTCCGACTTCTGGAGCTGTTTGGTTCTGGTCAGGTAATATCTGAGGCACCGATGCACATCAAGGGTGTGCAGAAAGGCTTCTCCTCGATTAGAGTACCTTGGGAAATACACTGGTAGATCGATACTCTGATTAAGGGTGAGAGCTGAAACCACCTTAGGCAAAGACTTTGGGTTTGTCCTTAGGGATACCCTGTCCTGGTGGAAAACCAAATAAGGCTCTTTGCACATAAGAGCATGCAATTCCGATATCCTTCTGGCAGAAGTAACAGCAACTAAAAATAACGTTTTCCAAGAGAGAAACCGTAGCTCGCAATCCACGGCTGGTTCAAAGGGTGGCAGCGTAAGCTGCTCCAGGACAAAAGGTAAGTCCCAAGGAGGGACTGGATCTTTGATGGGAGGCCTAAGGTGGAGGACACCCCTTAAGAAGGCACGAGTAGTGTCCAGCTGGGCCACCGTCCGATGGCCTATGGGGGCATGGTAAGCAGAAACTGCACAAAGGTGCACTTTAATCGAGGAGTAAGCCAGTCTGGAGTGGAAGAGGGAAAGCAAGTAGTCCAGAACCAGCTTTTCTGGACAGTCTAACATTGGAAAGCCGCGCGCTTCAGCCCACAAACAGAATCTACGCCATTTCATGGCGTACGCTGCATGGGTTGCCGGTTTTCTGGCAGCAGAGAGTATGTCTGCCACTTCCTTCGAGACCCCGTATCGCATCATGGCTATGTCTCTAGGAGCCAAGCGTGCAGGTTCAATGAGCGTAAGTCTGGATGGACCAATGAACCTGCCTCCTGAGACAATAGATGGGAGCTGATTGGCAAAGGAACTGGAGATTCCCGGGATAATTGGTGCAGAAGAGAGAACCAAATCTGTCTGGGCCAGAAGGGTGCGATCAGAATGAGTGTCGCTTGCTCCCTGCGAAGTTTTAAGAGAACTCTCTGGATCAATGGGAAAGGAGGGAAGGCATAGAGGAATCTGCCCGCCCAGGAGAGGGACAACGCGTCTCACCTGAAAACACCAGGCCCTGGATCTAGCGAGCAATTGGGCAGTTTTGCATTGGATGGGGATGCAAAAAGTCTGACTCTGGAGTGCCCTATTTGTGAAACAGATCCTCTGCCACCTCCTGCAGAAGTTCCCACTCGTGGACTCTGGCCTGAGAGCAGCTCAGACCGTCTGCAATGGTGTTGTCCACTCCCGGGACATGTACTGCAATCAGGTTTGCGCCGTGTTGCAATACCCACTCCCACACTCTCATGGCCTCCCTGCAAAGTGGGTAGGAGTGAGTGCCTCCTTGTTTGTTGAGGTAATACATCACCGCGGTATTGTCTGTTTGTAGCAGAAAAGTACCCGGTGGAATCTCCGACTGGAAGGCTTGCAGAGCATAAAGGACTGCCCTCATTTCCAAAATGTTGATGTGGAGAAGAGACTCCTGGGCTGTCCACAGGACCTGAGACCGAACACCATACAGGTGTGCTCCCCACCCAAGCCCTGAGGTGTCTGTGGAGAGGGTCACAGTCGGAGACGGTGCTGTGAAGGGAACCCCCGCAGAGCGGGTTCCCTGGATTTAGCCACCATTGCCAATCCCAAATTATGGCTTTGGTAATTCGGATTGGATGCTGTAGATGGTCTTGCCTTTGGTCCCACTGCACCCGTAGCATCCACTGGGTTACCAGCATGTGGAGACGTGCCAGCGGGACTGTCGCAATGGCCGCAGCCAATGCAGACAAAGGACCAGTCTGGCTGGGATGGTCTTCTTCGCCGACCAGTCCCTGATGAGGGATCCGATGTGTTCCGCTCTGTCCGAGGGAAGAAAAGCTTTCCCTCTGACAGTGTCCAGAACTGCACCTATAAACTGCAGTTTCTGGGATGGCACCAGGAGAGACTTCTCGTAGTTGATGAGAATACCCAGTGATTGAAAAAGGGACTGGGTACAGTGAATAGCCATCATCAGTGCCTCCCTGGAGGGTGCCATGAGAAGCCAGTCATCCAGGTATGGGACTATGTAGTGGCCTTTTCTCCTCAGAGACGCCGCTATGACTGCCATGCACTTCGTGAATACGTGAGGTGCTGATGACAGCCCAAAGGGAAGAGCTTGGAACTGATAATGGTGGCTCTGAAACTCAAAGCGCAGGAACCTCTGGTGCGCTTGAGCAATCAGAATATGCAGGTAGGCGTCCTGCATGTCCAAAGACGCCAGAAAGGCATCCTGCTTCAGCATGGGAATTAGGCCCAGAAGGATCACCAAGCGGAAGCATTTGTAAACGACCAAAAGGTTGAGGTCGCTGAGGTCCAGTATTGGACTGAGGTCCCCTGTTTTCTTTGGAACCAGGAAGAAGTGAGAATAGTACCTTAGTCCTCTCTGGTTCTCTGGGACGTGCTCTAAGGCTTCCTTTTCCAGAAGCGCAGCACTTCCTGCTGTATGAGCAGGGCATGCTGACCCGAATATCGGGAGAGCAGGGGAGGTCTTGTAGGTGGACTGCCTACAAATTCTATATAATGGCCTTTTGACCAGCTGCAGAACCCACCTGTCAGTGGTGATCAACTGCCACCCTGGCAAGTGGCGTGCGATGCGACCCCCGACTTCCTTTTCTCGTTGATCCTGAGGAGGGGCGGGGGCTGGGAAGGAGTCATGTTGTGGCAGCGTTTGATCTGGCAGGCTGGGCCGACTTAGCAAATCATTGGCCTCTGCCTGGGGATGACTTGGCCTGGGCCTTGCGGGTGAAAGTGCCCCTCTGCTATTGGCCAGAACGTTGCTGTTGTCTTTATAGCCAGCCACAGAAATGGCTCTGGTTCCTATGAAAGGAACTAGACCGAGACCTGTAGATAGCTTGTACAGATCGGACTGCCTTCCCTGCATCCTGAAGTTTGGTGATTACTCTCTCGGAGGCTTCACCAAATAAGACCTCGCCGTTATAAGGGATGACTAAAATGTTCTTCTGGACGTCCGGGATAAAGCTGGAGACACGGAGCCAAGACTGTCTCCAGAGACACATGCCTGAGGCTGCAGCTCTGGCTGAAGAGTCCGCAGAATCATATGCAGCTCTGAGCACTTGGGTCCCCACATCTGAACCCGTGCGGAGGAGGTTCAAGAGCTCCTCCTTGTGGTCGCCATCAGTCATCTTCTCTACCAGGTCCTGTCCCTGCTCCCACAGTGCATTCTGGAATTGAACCATGTGGGTGAGGTAATTTAGTGACCTGATTGTCGCGGCCGCGTACCTGCGCCTACCCAGGACATCCAACTGCTTGGATTCCTGGTCCGGTGGCTGCGTGCTCAAGTGCTGAGTTCTCTGAGACCGGTCATGCAAAGCAGTGATGACCAGGGAGTCAGCCAGAGGATTGTTCACCAGATACTGGTCCACCCTAGGGGCCTTGTATAGGCGGTCAGCATTTTTTGGCACTGCGGGAGTGGAGTGTGGACGTTTCCAGGCGGCCTTGGTGACGTCCGCAAAGTTATCCACCAAGGGCGGCACTACCACAGGCTTCGGGTCTTTCTGCCGAAGGTAGCAAGCAAGGAGTTGTCTCTCGGGGTCGAGCTCTTCAGCATCCCACCCCCATGTTCTCCTGGATGTGCCTCATGATCTCCGCGAAAGCGGGATCATCTGGAGGAGACCTGGGTAGGTCGTGTGGGTCCAGAGAGGGAATGCTGATAGGAGAAGGTGATCTGGAGCGATCTGAGAAGTCAGATCCGGAATCCTACCCAGACGGAGTGTACCGGCGTCGTCTGGGTCTCTTGGGGCTGGGTGACCCTGAGGTGGATCTAGAGGGAGGTCTTCTCCTTTCTGAAGATCTGCCCCGAGGAGATGGTGTCTGCTCCTTAGGGGTTGGCGATCGTCCTACGGGCCCCTTAGGTGGAGGAGGGGGCATAAGCGGTGAAGGAGTAGGTGGAAGAGGAGTTGGAGTAGGAGGAGGACATGTGGTGACCACATCTTTTTTGATGGTGTCCCACCAGAAGGTAAAAAGTTCTTTTACCTCTGCCAAATTCATACCCGACGACGGGCCTGGTGCCAGTGGCCTGTCACCGGGTCGGGTCCCGGTGGTCTCCGCCTAGAAAGGTTCCTGTGGAGCCCGCATCTCCGGTGTCACCTGCCTGGTCCTTGGGCTGTGTGGCGTCCTCCTCAGACGAATCCTTTTGACCGGCGTCTGCCGGTGACGGTGGTGCGGTCTTCTTCTCAGGAGTAGCCGATGTTGGTCCCCTGGCCGACGTCCTCGGGGGTGAATGCCTGGCCGGCGACGGGTGTTTAGGTGCCGCTGGCTCCTGGGAGCACCGCTGGTGTTTGGCCGACGTCGGATCCGACGTCCGTTTGAGGGACGTCAGGTCCTTGGTCTTACGAAGAACCGGATCCGATCCACGCGGAGGCTGGGAAACTGACCTGGCGCCGGTGTCCCACCGACGGGAAGAAAATTTATGGCACTCCCCGGACTTCGACGAGGCCTTAGATGGAGTGGAAGAGGCCGACGGCCTGGAAGTCTTCAGGGGTTGTAGAGAAGAGCCGCTGGAAGATCTGACCTGAACTGGGGGAGGTTGCGTCCGAGCCCTGGAGGGAGAGCGGTCCGATTTTGAGCCGGAGCTTCGGGAGTTCAAGGCCCTCGCAGGAGACCTGGATCTTTCCTTTTCCCAGTGCTTGTCCCGGTGCTTATGGGTTTTACCTGACGACTCCCCCCGGGAGGAAGGTTCCTTATCCATAATTTTCAGTTTTTCCTCCAAGAGAAATGCTTGAAGGGCCTTCTGTCGGTGGATCCTGGTGCGACTGTTGAAGCCCTGGCAGAAGGAGCAGGCCTTGATATCATGCTCCAGGCCTAGGCAGCGCACGCAGGCTGAATGGGGATCCTTGAAGGGGATCTGTTTGCCGCAGACACACTTCGTATGGTGACCCTCTACAGAAGTTGTTGGAGAGGACATCAGTTGATCCAAAGTTGAAAGGCAGACGAAAATCGTCGTAGTTCTAATGGTCATCGCACGCTAGAAAAGGAGACCAGGAGGCCGATACTGGCGATGTCAATGGCGGGAAAAGAACTGGGGATTATGGGGGGACTGCCTACTTATGTACTACGCCCGATGTTGGGGCCGGGACCACTGTCGGAGGCGGTCCCCGCTGAAGACTGCTAGCTAGAACATTTCCATGGGGTCCTGTCGCCTGCTGGCTTCAGTCCTAATGGTGTAACCTGCTGCAAGAGCTGTATCTCAAAGTAAGATCTCCTGCTTTGTCACATGCTGCCTGTTGTACCACTCCCTCATGATTGGGGTGAACAAACGAAAAATCTGTGTCTGTTTTAGATAACTGATATTTCTTAACTATTCTCTTCTTGACCCCTGGCACAGATGTGGGAGTCTGGAGAAGCTTCATAGTGTTCTTTCTGAAAGGTTTATAGACAGAAAGAACTAACTTCTTTGAAGGGGGAAGACCTTTCATTTCTCTGTAGTACTGGTCTTCCTCCTCTTCCTGATTAGACTCTTGAGAAGGAAGATCAAGAGTGTCCACCATATGCTGCAAGAAAGTAAACATGGAGGAGGTATCCTACTGGTCTATAGGGATGCTCCAAAATTGGGGTCAGATGACACGTCAGGTTCTGGGACCTTACCCTCTGAAATGTCATCTGAGGCATCATAAAAATCATCACTGTTATTCCCCTCATCAGCTCCTGTATCAGAGGGAGCTGCAGAGGGGACCTGCCTGGGGAAGGCAGAGGCAACAAAAAAGGACCCCATACCCTGTATAGTTTGGTAAAGATGCCAGTCTTTTGCCATATCCTCTATAGAAGGCAAATCCCCCTCTATATCTTGGGGAAGACCCTCCTGGGGTTCAGTGTTTTTGGATTTCTCTTTATGTTTTTTACCAACTGCAGCCTCACCCTTAGCACTGGAGGTGCAGAGTATTTTTGTCTTTACATAGCTTTTTAGCAGTCACCGCATCAGTGACTTGTTTAAGCTTCCTCTTTTAACTAGGCACTTCATCAGCACCTTTTGAATTTTTTGATTTAGGAACTACAACAGCCCCTTTTGAAGCCTTATTTTTAGCAGGCGCTTCATTAGCATCTGATTTTGTGTTCTTTACTTTCAAAGGCACTTCATCAGCACCTGTAACTGGTTTAGATTTTAAAGATGCCTCATCAGCACCTTGACTGTTATTTTTATTCTTTGAAGGCCCCTCATTGGTAGCCTTGGGTCTGTGTTTGAGAACAGAGGAAGGCATTTCTTCAGCCATTTCTCTAAGCCTTTTAGCTTTATTTCTTAATGTTTCTGAACAAAATTTAGAGCAAATAACACAGTAACACCTTGAACGCAGGTTGTGGGTATTGGCTTTGGCCAGTATTTTTTGGCAATTTAAACAATTTTTAAAACCTGTGGGTCCAGTCCTCTTCTTAGAGATTTCTGACATGCCAACACACAGAAAACTCTGTAATTATACAGCCCAAATAGTGTTTTGAATTAGTATGCGGTTGGTTCCGTCGCGGTAAAGAACTGCGACTTTTCTGAGGTAAAATATAAAGAATAATGCTGGTTCCCGCTTAAAAAAAGGGAAACCACAAATAAAAGAATAAAAGGAACTGTGGGAAACACTATATACGTTAACTTTTTAAACTATATAAATACAGAAAAGGAACTGAGGGAAACTGAACGAAAAATGCAGTTTCTGGAAACCGAGGGGAACCGCGCCCCCCCACCCCAGAAAATAACACTCAGCACACTACACAAATTAGAAAAAAATATTTTATAGCTACCAAGTCCCAGAAGAATTTTTCCTTGGCCAAGAGAAAGAGAGAGTACCTCGGAGGTAGTGTTGCTCAGTCGGGCGGATAAAAATTCTGGGGCCTTCCTCACTATCCCTGCTCGGCATACCATCAAGCTTCAATATGATTGGCTAATTCATAAACCCATTACCATAATCTCCATCTCTGGGGCAGTACTACCTAGACAGCTCACTGCAATAGTTACTGATGCTAAAGAACCCTTGGGGTGAGAAAGTACAGTTACGTAAGAACTTACCGTAACAGTAGATCTTCGAGAGAGGCTCTTGCAGAAGGTAATTACATATAGGACTGATGCCAGCCGGCGGCAGGACCCCATGGAAAAATTTCTAGCTAGCAGTCCCTGGCAAGGGACCGCCCCCACGTCAGGTAATCAGCGTCACGCAATGTCGGTATAAAGGGGTGGTCCCGGACGCCCGCCTTCCAGTTCTTTCCCACCACAGGCCCGGAAGGCTCGGACGAGAGAGAAGCAGATATTTCCTTCAATGGAAAAGGAGCTGAAAAAGCCTAGGGGGATGGAGGGCGGGAAGGTATTACCTACTGCAAGAGCCTCTCTCGAAGATCTACTGTTACGGTAAGTTCTTACGTAACTGTACTATCTTACTTCGAGAGGGCTCTTGCAGTAGGTAATTACATATACGACAGAATCCCAAGCAGTCTGGAACAAATGAAAGGCACCGGGAGGAGGAAGAACTCCAAGGAGTAACCAAAAAATCTTGCAACCTCAAGACAGGAGGCCTTGCAAGACCGCTAACCCGAAGCCTGCTCTACGGCGAGAGGCAATGTCCAAACTGTAGTGTTTAGTAAAGGTATGGACGGAAGTCCAAGTGGCGGCAGCACAGATGTCTGCCGCAGACACATTCTTGAAACAAGCCGCAGAGGCTGCTACTCCATGAGTAGAGTGACCTCTGACTTGACCTGGAAGGGTCTTGTACTTGTCATAACAGAAAGTGATGCAATGAGCCAACCACTTAGATAGGCATTGCTTGGAAACAGCATTACCTTCCCTTTTGTGAGCAAAAGAGATGAACAACTGATCAGTCTTTCTGAGATCCTTTGTCCTATCAGTGTAGTATCTCAGGATCCTGTGAACATCCATGGTATGGAGCAAATATTCTCCCTGGTTGGAGTACTGCATGAAAAAGGCAGGTAACTCTATAGACTGATTTATGGTGGACTCCGCTACCGTTTTCGGTAGAAACGTAGGGTTCGTGCGAAGAGCTACCCGTTCCTTGTGAAAAATCAGATAAGGGATTTTACACATAAGGGCCTGGAGCTAGGAAATTCTTCGAGCAGAGGTAATGGCCACTAAGAAGAGCGTCTTCCACGACAGAAATTTCAAGTCTGCGGAGGCCGCAGGCTCGAAGGGAGGAAGGGTAAGTTTCTCGAGAACAAAGTTCAGATCCCAAGGGGGAGCAGGAGTCCGGATAGGAGGCCTAAGATGAAGGACCCCTCTGAGAAAAGTCTTGGATACCTCTAATTGGGCAAAGACTTTATCAGCGAAAGGGCCATGGTAGGCTGAAATGGCAGCCATGTGAACTTTCAAAGAGGAATGACTGAGACCCAGGTCAAAGAGATGACGTAAATATTCGAGCAGAATGGCCACAGGACAGGAGAAAGGCTCTACCTTCCTGGAGGCAGCCCAAATAGAAAATCTCTTCCATTTCATGGCGTACATAGACCTAGTGGAGGGTTTTCTAGCCTCCACCAGAATCTCGGCCACTTTTGGAGAGACGCCAAAGCGAGACTGTGCTAGGTCTGCAGGAGCCATGCATGAAGCTGTAGGACTTGAGTCCTGATGGACCAGGGTCCCTGATCCTGGGTCAGCAATCTCGAGATAAAGGAAGAGGAAGAGGAGGAACTCTGAGTATTGTTGTAGAAGAGAGAACCAGATTTGCCTGGGCCAGAAAGGAGCGATCAGAATCATTCTCGCGCCTTCCACTGCAAGTTTCTGCAGTACACGAGGGACCAGAGGAATTGGAGGAAAAGCATAGACGAATCTGCCCTTCCAGTTTAGAGACAGAACGTCGCTCCAGAAAGCGCCTCACTCTGTAGCGAGCAAGCAAAAGGTGGGAAGTTTTGCATTTTGGGAAGAGGCGAACAGGTGTACCTGTGGAGTCCCCCAAAGCTGGAAGATGCCGTCTAGAACTTTTTGGTCCAGTTCCCACTCGTGTGGCAGAGCCGAGGAGCGACTTAACTTGTCTGCCAGAGTACTGTCGACTCCTGGAACATGGATCGCCGTGGAGGTGAAGGTTGTGAAGCGTGCCCATTCCCAAACCCTCATCGCTTCTGTACAGCGGGGGATCGAGTCCCCTCCTGCTTGCTGATGTACCACACCACGCACATGTTGTCCATTTGACAGCAGTGACCAGGAAGGATGTATATGGTGAAGGCTTGAGAGCATATAGTACTGCTCAGAAGCTCTTCTAGCACATTGATGTGGAGAGCTAACTCCAATCTGGACCATAAACCCTGGGTTCGGTGGAGGACCCAGATGGGCTCCCCAACCTTCGCCTGATGCGTCCGTGGTCAGAGTCTGGGAGGGGGAGGATGACAGAAGGGGACCCCCCGAAACAGGTTCTCTCGAACCATCCACCACTGCAAGTCTCTTGTCATTGGCAAGGAGATCAGCACCAGATGATCTAGGTCATAGAAACATAGAATTTGACGGCAGATAAGGACCGCTTGGCCCACCCAGTCTGCCCATTTCCCTACCTGATGGATAAGCTGCAGATCCTAGTTAACCAGCAGCCTACTTCTTCCTACCCCAACCCCCTAGAATTGCCTTATGACTGTCCCGTGCATGCTTGAATTCCACCACTGTTTGTGACTCACAACCTCTTCTGGAAGGCCGTCTCCATACATCCACCACCCTCTGTGAAAAAAAATATTTCTAAATTACCTCTGAGCCGCTTCTTCTATCTTCAAATTGTGCCCCTTGTTCTTGCACACCTCTTTTTTTGAAAGATGCTACCTCTTGGACTTTGTTGATTCCCTTGAGGTACTTGGAAAGTTTCTATCATGTCCCCTCTCCTCCTTTCTCGAGGCTATACATATTAAGCCCTAAGTCTCTTCATATGTCTTCCGGCAGACCCTGCACCATTTAGTTGCCTCCTCTGGACAGCTTCCATCCTGTCTATGTCTTTTTGCGGAGATTGGGTCTCCAGAACTGCACGCAGTACTCCAGATGGGGTCTCACCAACTGTCTGTACAGAGGATAATAATTTCCTGTTTTCTACTGGTGATGCCTCCCTATGCATCCTAGTATCCCCCAGCCTCCTTGCTGCCCCTCTCATTGCTTTGCCCACCTTTAGGTCATCTGATATGACTACCCCAGGTCCTTTCCATTTTTGTTGCTGTTAGTATCTCACCCCCATTGTACTCTTCCCTGGGTTTTTGTTTCCAGGTGCATTACCTGCACTTCTTAGCACTGAATCTAAGCTGCCATACATTTGCCCATTCCTCTAACCTTGCCAAGTCCCTTCTCATCCTTTCCACCCCACCTCTGTGCATCAACTCTGTTGCAGATCTTTGTGTCATCTGCAAAGAGACATATTTTTCCTTCCAGTCCCTCCAATGTCACTATAAAGACATTGAAGAGGACTGGTCCCATCACTGAACCTCGCGGTACCCCACCATCAACCCCTTTTCAGAGTGGACCCATTTACTATTACTCTCTGTGTCCTATTCTCCAGCCACCTGTTGCCCAGGCTGTCATCTTGGGACCCACTTCAAGGCTGGCTAACTTGTATATTAATCTTTGTGTGGGACTGTGTCAAATGCCTCTGCTAAAGTCTAGGTAGGCCATGTCCACAGATCCTCCCTGATCAACTACTTTGGTCACCCAGTCAAAGAAATCTATCAGATTTGTCTGGCATGACCTTCCGCTGTGAATCCATGCTGCCTTTGGGTCCCATGTCCCTCTGGCCTCTAGATATTTAACAATTCTTTCCTTCAGAAGTGATTCCATCATTTTCCCTACCACTGAGGTTAAACTAACAGGTCTGTAGTTTCCTGCTTCTGCCTTGCTCCCACTTTTGTGAAGGGGAATCACATCTGCCCTCCTCCAGTCCTCGGGTACCACCCCATCCTCCCATGATTTGTTAAAGAGGGTAGTCAGTGGTGTCACTAGTTCTACCCTTAGTTCTTTTAGAATTGTGGGATGAATCCCATCAGGCCCCATTGCTTTGTCCACCTTCAGTTTTAAGAGTTCTTTCAGAACCCTTTCTTCTGTAAATGGGCTGGTATCAACTTCTGTATCCAGAGTGTTTCTACTGTTTGTTTTAGGTACCTCTTCCTTTGTAAATACTGAGCAAAATATTTGTTTAGTATCTCTGCCTTTTCACAGTCACCCTCTGCCCACCCTCCCTCCCTTTATTAAGCCTCACTATCCCTCCCTTGGCTTCCTTCGCTCCCTGATGTACCTATAAAGGTTTTATCCCCTTCTAACTGAGTTGGCTATCTTTTCCTCAGTTTGGGCCTTTTAGATCTGCCTGCCTTCCTTTTGCTTTTAACTGATATAGTTCTCTGTCCTGTTCCTTCTGTGATTCCTTGTACTTCCTGAATGCTTCTTTTCTCTTGAACCTTCACTGCCACTTCCTTTGAGAACCATAGTGGTTTCTTACCCGTTTGCTTTGTTTATTTGCTTTACACAGGGCTTGATACCTCTGTGATGCAGTTTTTATTATTCCCATTGTTCTTCCACCCTCCTTCCTGCCCATTTGCTAGTGCATTCCTTAGGCACTCACCATTTTGACAAAGTCAGCCTCCTAAAATCCAATACCTTTGTCTTTGTATGGTTTGACTCTATTGCTGTGTTTATTGTGAACCATACTGTTCGATGGTCGTTAGTTCCCAGATGGCTACCCACTTACATCTGTGATCCTCTCTCATCTCCATTTGAGAGAACCAGGTCTAAGATTGCTCCCTCTCGAGTGGGCTCCAATACTAGTTGTCTAAGGCATGTCCCCTGTAGGGCATCTAGAATAACCCCACTCTTAGAAGTGGCTGCTGCAACTGCACTCCAGTTAACATCTGGCATATTCAGATCACCCATCAGCAATATCTCCCCTTTTTCTGCCATTCTAAGTATACTTTCTATCATTTCCTTGTCCATTTCCTCCCCCTGAGAAGGGGGTCTGTATCCAACCCCTGTGCGGATTGTGGTGCCATTGCCGGTCTCCAAATTTACCCACAGTGCTTCTTCTCCTCCCTGTTTACCCTTTTGTTCTGTTGCTTTGATTCCTTCCCTTATGTAAAGAGCTACTCCTCCTCCTCTTTTACCCTCCCTGTCCCTCCTGTAGATAGTGTATCCTGGTATGTTTACATCCCAGTCATGGTTTTGTGTGCTGGTTGAGGGAGAGAAAATGCAGGAGCTCCTCCCTGGATGAGGCCGCCAGGAGCCAGTCGTCCAGGTAGGGAAACACCTGAACTCCTAAAGTACGCAGGTGGGCCGCCACTACCGCTAGGAATTTGGTAAAAACTCAGGGAGCCGATGAAAGACCAAACGGAAGTGCCCAGAATTGGTAATGGTTCCCCTGAAAAGCAAACCGGAGGTACTTGCGATGCGAGGGACAAATGGGGATGTGCAGATATACATCCTGCATATCCAGTGCTCAAAGTCATTGACCCGGCCGAAGAAGGGTTTGAAGGGAAAGCATCCTGAACTTTTTGTATTCCACGTAGGTTGTCTACTAGTTGATCCCACTGAGAGCGGAGAGTCCACTGAGAAATCCTCATGTGGAACCATTGGGATGGCGGCTGCCATAAGCCCCAAAAGACGGAGAACCGACCTAATCAGAACCTTCCTGCGTTCTGATAGCAGTGAAATCCGTGACTGGAGGGAGGCCGCCCTGTCTGGAGGAAGGAAGGCCTTGCTCACTGTCGTATCGAGGATCGCCCCGATGAACTGAAGTCTCGGGAGGGGTCCAGATGAGACTTGGAATGGTTGATGGTGATACCGGCAAATGAAAACCTGCTGGTTGAGGGAGAGAAAATGCAGGAGCTTCCTCCTGGGACGAGGCCGCCAGCAGCCAGTCGTCCAGGTAGGGAAATACCTGAACTCCCAAGGCACGGTAGGTGGGCCGCCACTACCAGCTAGGCATTTGGTAAAACTCAGGAGCCGATGAAAGACCAAACGGAAGTGCCCTCGAATTGGTAATGGTTCCCTGAAAAGCAAACCGAGGTACTTGCGATGCGAGGAACAAATGGGAATGTGCAGATATACATCCTGCATATCCAGTGCACAAAGTCATTGACCCGGCCGAAGAAGGGTTTGAAGGGAAAGCATCCTGAACTTTTTGTATTCCACGTAGAAGTTCAGGGAGCTGAGATCGAAAATGGGTCTGAGATCTCCCGTCCTCTTTGGTACTAGGAAGAAATGGGAAGAGTAACCCGTCCCTTGAAGACAAGGAGGAACGGGTTCTATGGCCTGCTTCGCGAGAAGGGCAGATATTTCTTCCCTGACTAAAGGGAAGATGGTCCTCGCGCATCCGAGGACTTCAGAGGGGGTGGCGTGGAGGTTTCTTAGAAACTCTATGGAGTGCCCTCTGCGATAATCTGAAGCACCCATGAACTGGATGTTATCGCTCCCAACCCGGAAGGTGGAGGGAGAATCTCTCCTACTGTTCCTCCGAGAATCCGGAGGCGTGGGAGAGGGAGGAGCTCAGCTGGCATGGGGCAGTGACGCAGCTGGGGCACTTGCTGCTTTTAGGTGGCGGGGCCTAGTCGCTGGATTCAGCCGCTTATGGGTCCGCCTTCCTTGGGGTTTCGCTTTAAGGCCAGCTGAGTCTGCTAAAAGGACGGCAATTGCAGGGATGGGACGGTACATGGAATCCATCGGATTTCAGAGCCGCCCCTTCTCCCTGCAAATCGTGATGATGTCCTTGACATCACTGCCGAAAAGCACTGAACCCTTGAAAGGTGCTCTTGGACTGCTGACTGTACCCGGGACCAAACCCTGACACGCTGAGCCAGTCGACGTCAAGACTTGTTACGGGCACGCGGCCTTCCCTGCAGTGTCCACTGCATTGTTGGTTGTCTCAGATGTGACGACTGGCCGAACGGCAGAACAGACTAGGTCAGCTAACTCCTGCTTGACTTGGGAGTCAGGTAAGGAGTCAATCTTAGATTCCGCCTGGGTAAGGATAGCCTTCTGGTAATCCCCCATATGTGCTACATAATTCAGGGTCCTAATACCCAGTGTGGAAGAAGCGTATATTTTTCTTCTGTACTGATCCAGAAGGCGAGATTCCTTATCCGGGGGAGACAAGCTTAAATGTTTGGGTGTGCTGACCGCCGTGGAGCGGCGCTAATCAATGCATCGAGTCTGCACGAGTGAGAATCAAAAATCTACACCCTCCAGAGCCTGGTATAGCCTGTTGACTTCCGAGAAGCGGGCTAGTCGACAATTGTTTCCAAATAGTGGAAACAAGGTGAGCGTGAGGCTTGATCCAGGGTGGCACTAGAGAAATGAAGGGTAGGTCCAGATGTTCACAGTTTAACCCGCTGAGGATCTGTTCCAAAGAACGCCACTGATGGACTTCCTGGATCTTCCTGAGCAACTCCATGAAGGAAGGATCCTCCGAGGAGTCCCCGGCCTGGGCTTGATGGGAGCAAGTCTTTCTCGAACAACCATCAGAGGAACTGAGGAACTGGAGGAGGAAGAAGAAGAATTAGAAGCAGAGTAAGACCTGATCCGCCTAGGGGAGGAATGGGTTCTTAGGGAAATCCCTGGATGCGTGTCCTGCCCTCTCTGGATCCAGAGGGAAGAGCTGAATCCAAGGCAGAGAGGAGGTGCCGCCTCAGGTGGTATGGGGGCCGAAGGTGGCACCGCCGCTGAGGCGGTTCTTCCACTCCCTGGTGAGCTGAGCCTGGCCTCAGCCCACCAGGAAGCCAGAGTTCCTGAAGATTCACCAGCGCCTGGGGGCGTGGAGAAGGAGGAGGAGGAGGGGGATAAGTATACTGGATTGTATCCGTATATTAGTATCTGAAACCCGGTTGCAAAACCGTGCGGCCGGGTATGCGCTGTGGCCGCAAGTGAACCGGGCGCCGGGTACTACGCGCTGGATACTGCGGAGTGGGCTCAAGATGCCGGATAGGATGGTATGGCACCGGTGCTGTGAGGAGTGTCGACAGACGCCTTCGAAGGAGGCTTTACCGGCTGGTCAACAGTGATAGGGCCCATGGGGGTCGGGCCTGACGGAGGAGGGATATCCTCGCTGGCATCAGTGTAGGGCCGGTGTCGAACCGGGCGCTGGGTCGGTGTCGGAGCCGGCGGACCGCGTCCCGGGGGTCAGGTCAGATCCGGGTTCTGTAGGAAGAGGGTCTGACGGTGGAAAAGCATCCGCGCATCGCCTGGGACATAAGGGAAAAGTCCCCGGGTCAGGCACTGGCCTCGATGGCATGTGCTGCTGTGAACCTGGGATCATAGACGATGGAGGGTTCTCACAGGATCCAACATCTATGTAGACGTTGGAGGATCCGACGGTGACTTAGGGTTGAATCCCGGCGGACACCAGAGGAGCCGGTGTCCAGCTTTAGGGGTCCCTTGTCGGAGGCGGGCCGAGGGTGTGAAGCGTCCCGGTCCGAGGGGGACGCAACCCTGCACCACCCCAAAGGGTCGGGCATCTTATCGGTCTTCTCCCGGCGGGTGTTGGAGGAGCCGATGTCTGGCTAATGGGACGAGCCCGCACCAGTAGGCTGCAAGCCTGCGGCAGCACTGGGGACAGAGGCCTCCTTTAGCCCGGAGGTGCCCGCAGGACCCGAGCGTGAGCCCGACGGGCGGGTCAATGCCTCCTCCAAAACCTTGGAGGCTGCCGTCGGGTGATCCCCCAGAGGGGACATTACCTGAACCGTGACTCCGGCCGGAGTTGCGGATGAGGAGGCCTTCTCCCTGTGCCTTTCTTTGTCCCGCTTCTTGTGATGTCCTTCTGGAGAGGTCGACGACTGCCTAAGCTTCTTCAACTCCTTCTCCATTGAAGACATCTTCTTTTTGAGCAGATGGGCTTCCAAAGACTATGCCGTCATCTGGGTGGCCGCTTTCAGGAAATGCAGGCAATCGCGGCACTTGTCGATCGTGTAGTCGGGGCCTAGACAAAAAAGGCAGAGAGAGTGACCGTCCTTGTGAGGCAGTTAGGCGCCACATGAGTCGCACTTATTTTTGGAAGCGGACGACATAAACTGACGTTCACCTGACGAAATAGTGATAAAATACTAATAATTTTCGTTAAAAACCGATGAAAGAACAGGGCTGAGGACAAACTTTACCGCGAGGCACAGCATGAGCTGACGGCAGGAAAGAACTGGAAGACAGGTGTCCGGGACCGCCCCTTTATACTGATGTCGCATGACGCTGGTCACCTGACGTGGGTGCAGTCCCTTGTCAGGGACTGCTAGCTAGACATTTTTCTGTGGGGTCCTGCCGCCGGCCGGCGTCAGTCCTATATGTAATTACCTATTGCAAGAGCCCTCTCGAAGTAAGATCTACAAGTTTTGTAAATGCCAATTTGTTTTTGGTCGCAAATCAAACCCCAGTCTCACTATGCCACTCACATGATTAGCTGGCTGCATCCTGCTTCACTCCTAACTCCACTGTTGGTGTCGCCCTGCAGCCAAATCCACTTGAGTCCTTTGCCATGATCTGACTGACACATCACTCCCCTTACATACACACATGCACTGCTGTGAGGAATTCTGCTCACACATCTGCCTGACAATGGAACCCAGCTGTTGCCAAACTGCAAAACCAATTTGCTGCCACCCCACCCACCCCCAAAACTGCTGCACCAGGTGATGTCAAGTGTTGCTCCTCCTTAGCAAGTTCCGAGTGCTGACACACTTTACATGAAAAAGATGGTCAAAGCATGGGATGTAAATTATAAGTTGCTCAACTAACTAGTGCTCCCAGGTCGCCCCTGAAAACAGGCACCTGTGCCTAGAGGGCCTTACCCATTTACCAAAGACTAAAGTAAAAAAAATAAAAAAATAGTCCCTCACTCAGTTTTACTGTAAGTGTTTGAAACTGCATTTGATTTGGCCCCATCTGTTAATACTGCTCAATGCTTGACTAACATTGTCTCTAGACACACTGACTTAGCCATGAGATCTGCAGTCAGGAGTTTTTCACTGATCCTATTGCCATCTCTAACGTATGTACTTGTCGGTTGTGCTGCTTAGCCATTCATAGCTTCACTCCCCAATCCCAAGAGAGTAAATGCACCATATCTGCAATACAATCACCCCCCCCCCCAAAAAAAAAGCTGGGGAATGACTCAAGGATGCACCAACATTTTGAGTTTCCTGTATTACAGTAGCACAGTATGGTGCACTAAGCCTGCTCACTGGAATTAATCTTACCACACTTGTCATCAAGGATGAATTGTGTAGTGCTAGTGCAGTGACAGAATACCTGGTACTGGAAACAGAAGCCCACCTCCAAAGCTAAAACTATACCTCTCTGCTCCACTGTGAGTGAGACAGCGGTACCTGACTGCAAAAACAAGGGATCTGATTCACAGCTTCTATAGGATCTATATTTACCATGTATTGTGTATAAATTTAAACCACTGTGGCCAGGAGTGGGTTGATGCTGTGGCTCCGTCATCATAATTTCAAATGCTCTGATGTATGTTCCAAGCTGTAAGCATTTAACAAATGTCACAGATACACCCTCTCCCTCTCTGTTCAATGCTGCACAGATGTCATTATATTTCAGAACAGCACACTGCATATGTGTATCAGTGAACTCCGATTCGACTGCGGAACACTGACAGAGAGGGTAATTAGTCTAGTAAAGTTCTACATCATAGGTATTTTCAAGCTTATGAACTTACGTCCTGAATGCTTGCCCTTCTATTTCACCTGATGAATTTGGTTTTAATTATAAGACATCCTTTTTTCTTGTCTAGCATATATTTGTCTAGTTTGTTTTTGAAGGCCTGCATGTTTTCACTGCTCACTACTTCAAGTGGTAGTGCATTCCATATTGCAACTACTGTCTGACTAAATCAATATTTTCTAGGAAGTGTTTTCCATTATTGTGCTACTAATTGTAAAGGGTGTCTCCTTGGTTCATATCTTGATTTTCTTAAAGTGACCCCCAACTCTTCGCTAAATTTAATTTCCTGCATTGCCTTGAACAGTAGGCACATAGCTCCCCTTGTTCTTCTAAACTCCAGGGTATACAGTCCCAACCCCTGGAGTCTCTGCTGCTAGGACATCTCTAGTCCTTCCACTACCTTAGTTGCTCTATGCTGTATCCCCTCCAACTTGCGGATATCTTCCTTTTTGTATGGAGCCCATACTTGGGAGCAGTATTCCAGATTTGGTCTTACAAGGGCACCATATAGGGGCATGATTATTTCCTGTCTCTACTTGGTATGTGTCTTAATATACAATTTAATATCTGGTTACCTTTTTTAACTATTTTATTGCAGTGTGTACTGAATTTTACATCTGCACTGATTTCTTGTTCTTGAGCTAGAATAATTTATCTTTTGAGGCAGGGAGCTTGCGTCAAGTCTTTTTGTTTCCAGCTGAAATTACCAATACAGTGTGAGAGAAAGTGAGTGGAGAAAGGACAATGAATAAAAAGGAGAAACCTTTATGTTCATTTTTAACAACAAATCTAACTTTGGCATAACATCTCAGAGCCATGGCTCAGATCTTTTTTTTTATGTGTTATTACAAAATAAATAAAAATATATACCCATTTCATTCATTAATTCACTGTCATTTAGTATTTAAAAAAACATTGATAAGTCTCCTCTTCTTCTTGTTCCTGACCTGTACAATCCCGTCTGCATTAATCTTTCCTCATACTGTACATGTGGTTCAATCCCCTAATCATTTTTGTCATTCGACACTGTACAAGTTCTAGCTGGTCTATGTCCCGCCTCAATCATGGATTCCACAGAGGTGAACCATAATCCCTTAGAATGAGCATGATGATTGTAAAGCGGCAGCAGATAATTTGCGTCTCTTCTTAGAGTTGCCCTTTTAACCCCATTTATTACATAATTAGATTTCCTTATGGATTCACTGATATGCGGACCAAAGTTTGGTTCTTGATCAATTTGTACACTTAAATCTTTCCAAACCGTAACTTTTTTTATCATTTGATTAGCTAAGTAATAATCGTGCCTTGTATTATTTTTGCCTAAATGTAGCGTGGGACATTTTTCCACATTGAATAACATTTCATTGTCACACGCCCATCTATATATGTTATCCAGGTCTCTTTCTAGAGTCATCCAATCTGCCTCTGTCTCCACCGGCCCTCCTAATTTAATATCATCAGCAAACTTCATGATATGACTATTGCTATTATTTTGGAAATACCCAATAAACAAAAAGAAACAGTACGGAGTCCAACACAGAGCCTTGTGGTACCCCACTAGTAACTCCCACTATGCCTGATTCGAGCCCCCAAGCCGTACACATTGTTCCCTATCACTCAACCAAGTCTCTATCCATGTGGTCATTTTTGTATCTGCTTGAAGTGAACTGATCTTTCTGATTAATACCATATGAGATACCTTATCAAAGGCTTTTTGGAAGTCTAGAAATATTATATCACATGGTAAGCCTTTGTTGATATTTTTGTTTACTTTTTCGAAGAAAACATAACTGATTGGTTACACAAGTTGTTTTTTTAAACTTATGCTTCCTATACTGATACCCAATGCTAATTAAATATGCCTCTAGCTTAGTTTTAAGTAGACATTCTGTTACTTTACGCAGTATACTAGTCAGATGGATAGGGTGATAGACAATCTACATTTATTATCCTTTTTGAATAAAGGAATATAGCATCAGCCTTAGTCCAATTCAGTGGTATAATTCCTATGTTAAAATATGCATTAAAAATGTGGGTTAGTGGAGGTGCAATGAGATGTCTAACTTCTTTCAGAAACCATGGATGCAAGGAATCTGGGCCTGCAGACTTATTCTCCTTGAGTTTAGATTAAAGGTCAAGTACTTTCACAGGACAACAAAAGTCACCATCAAATATAACAGGATTTGTATTATATGATTTCTTTAGGGGTATGCCTTTGGAGAAAACAGAACCAAAATATTTATAAAAATTCATCTGCTAGAATGGTAGGGTCATATACTTGTTCCCCTTCTATGTTAATTGGACCGACATTAGAATTTTTGCTTTTATGATTGTTTATATATGAATAAAAACTTTTTCCGTTATTTTTTGTATGTATGAGTCTGAATTCTAATTTCTTCTTTTCAGTTTTTATAAGATGTTTCTATGTTTTTAATTCCTCTCTGTACACAGTTGTTGTATGGTTATTTCTGGTCTTTTTCATTTTGTTATATGCCCCTTTCTTTTTATTACTGTGCTTAATAACTTTATGGGTATGCCACAAGAGTATGTCCCCTTTTTATTGTACAGGTGATTCTTGGGGACAAAATCTTCCTCTAATTTCCTTACTTTCTCCTAAATTCCCACATACCCTGAGCATCCTTATTACAAAAGGTCTGCTCCCAGTGCTCTTTTTTCTAGGTCATAGTTAATTTTTGTAAAATTTGCTTTAGCATAATTTTTGATGATAGTTTTAACCTGTTCCCTCTTTATATTCATGGTAATACTGATGGGGCAACAAAGGTTACTGATCAAAGGAGGGCAGCTGGTGTGTGGCCTACCTGGACATCAGTAAGGCCTTTGACTCTGCTCTTCACCGTAGGCTAGTAAATGACAGAGAGCCTGGGGGTGGGACAGAAAATAACTATGTAACCCCCCTGTTACCTGGGGTTACTAGAATCCTAGTAAGACCTAGTGGTAGGCAGGGACGGCAGCTTGTGAAACTCCAGTTAAATGGATTTCACACTGTCTCACTCTGTTCTCAGTCTCAGCTGAGACTGAAGGATGACATCATTTTAGAACTGTCGCAGCTGCATAAGCCACACTGGAATGTTGCAGTTGGAGGTTAGAGTAGAACGCTGGCGAATTTGAAGTTAGTTCTGTTGCAGTCTGTAATAGAGGAAGGAGGTGCTCTGCTGTAAGCAGGCCCTCAGAGCTCTAAGCTCTGTCAAAGAGCTATTTTTTTGTAGGTGTGTGTTCTCACCTGAAGAGGAACACAAGAAGAGCACATTGAAGTGGTAGAGACCTCTTTCAGTGGTTCAGGGCCCCATCCCTGTGGGGATGGGGGGAAGGAATCAGCCTACTTCCAGGGGCAACCCCCCTGGTCTGGCTAGGGAAAAAAGAAGCTGCCTGAGTTAAGTTCGTGCTGAGGCACCAGAAGTTCTAGATGAGATATCTTTGAGGAGAAAATGCCTGTGGGGCACCTGCAACCAAGGGGTGAGTTCGCTCTGCTAAAGGGCCAATGTGTTTTCACCTGAAACAAGATGAAACTAAGATGACTGTTACTGTGGGGTCAGGAAAAGACAGCCAAGTACAGTTTGGAAGATGTGGGTACTAGACTGCTTAACTCTGTGGGGGGTCTAGAGTAATGGACACAGCCACTTATTAAGTATGTTCAAGTTCAGCACAAATGGGATGTAAAGACAGCAGATTGAATGTGAATACATTTAAAGAGAACCTACATAGCAAAGTGTTTTAAAGGATGAGGTGTTACAGTCCAGAGAAATGGCCGGGTATGAATTATGGGAGCGAGAGGTGGGAGACCCCCCCATTAGTAGTAACCAAATTCACCTCTATGGGTTTACTTTGGAACACCTGTTGCTTTCTCTCAGGTACTTGGCCAGTGCCTGAGGAAAGTATCCAGACATGGGATTGATGATGAAGATTCCCTAATGAAGCAGAAGTGCTCATAGGTGGTTTAGGGAGCCACCAGCAAATGTTTCTATGTTAAATGGAAAGTGTCCAAAAGGCTGGCAAGGGAGCCAAGCCAGGGAAAATCCAGAGCAGCGTACAAGTTCGGGCTGTGTGCCCAGTGTGTTTCAGAGCCTGAGGGCTAAAGTGAATAGGATGTGTTCTGATCTCCATTAAATCTACATTACCAGGAGTGTAGCCCCATGGGAGTCCATCTATGCTTTGTTTATTCTGTTGTATGTGAATAAAAGCCACACTTTAGAATCCCACTTCTGGTATTGGACACTACAGTTACTGCTTCCTTTGTCCGGAGTTACTTAGGTGCCCCTGTTGCAGAGTAGCCAAACCTAGCCAATGTGCCGAGTGACATATTTCTCCCGAACCCAGCCCACCAGCTACAGCTGTCAAGATGGAAACGGCATACCTGGGTGGGAGTTACAAAAATGGAGGCACTGCTGAGGATTTGGGATTGGAATTTAAGGAGGAATGTAAGAGAGGTCGCTCGGACAATGGCTAGCATTTTGGCTATCTGGCAATGGGTAGCCCAAAACAACTGAAGCAACATTTAACTAATGTGCCGCTGTGTGCTGCTATTAAAATGCCAACTGTTTATCAAGGAGCAGTAAAGCCTGAGAGTGTATGCCCTTGTCCTGCATCAAATTACAGCATTTGCAAGATTTTAAAAATGTTTGTGACAAAGAAAAGTGTGGAAACTGTGGGTAGCAAAAGGAAAATTGTGCCCTAGACGTTGGAAATGCTTCCTGTGAGGACTGAGAGACTTGTTGTGCTTAATGGCAATGAAAAATGGTTGAAATGGGCTCCCGTCGAGGAGGTGCAGTTGAAAAAGGAAAAAAAAAGTGTGGTTTGCAGTTTAATTTGCCTGCTCGATGATTGCCGTGAGGAGAGCAGCATGAGAGGAAAGAGGCTCATTTGCATGGCGTCGAGTGATTGGTGAGACTGCAATCAGTCCCACCCCCAAACTAGCTCTAGAGTGACTGCACAGCATTCGAGAGGGAGAGTGAGTGGAGTGTGCGAACTGGCTTACCAGGAGGAGCGTTTGTAGTGACTGAAAGCACTGTAAAAAGTTAAAAAACTGACTTTTCTGTTTCAATTTGGGCTCAACCTGCATCTCGATCATCTGGACTGTGACTGTGGTGTTCAGAGGAACGATCGGCAGGACTGCCAACCTGCTTCTTTCCAGAGGCCTCCAAGACTGGCTGCAGGCTGTTTTTCCATCGCAGCAAACAGCTACTGATAACAGTGAGTACCAATCAACAGAAATAATTGCTCAAACTGTGTGATTTTATTTATTTATTTAGATTTTGGTAACTGGGTAAACCCACTGAGACCAGAGGTCCCTTTTTCAGGGGCGACCAGGAATTAGTTACAGAAAAAAAACACATATTAGCATTATTTACAGTAGTTACAATAGGTACACAGATATACATCAGCATCAGTTTACAGGGGTAACAACCAGTTTTCATTCAGGCACGTGTATGCAGTACAGTGACATCAAATTTCACACAGTTAGTAGGGATAGAGACAATTTACAGTATAATTGACAGTCTTGTTCAGGAGATTTATTGAGGAAGAAGAGGAATTAAGGCAGTGGTGATGGGAAGGAGACCTGGGCTAGGGAGCTAACGGTTGCAGCCACAGAGGCTGAGTTCAAGGAGCTATACTTTGAGGCCGGACTTAAACTGGGTAAGGGAGGGTGAGTCAAACAAGCTAACTGGGAGGGAGTTCCATAGGTAGGAGGCAACATATTTGAATGAGCGCTTGCCTTGGTTGGAACGGATCCGAGGGATGTCAAGGGAGCGATTTGCAGAGGATCGTAGGGTACGGCATTGTACTTTGGAGGTAAGAAGTCCACGAAGGTGAGGGGGGGCCAAGAGTAGAGAATTTGAAGGCAAGGCAGGCAGTAGGGTATGCTAGTTTGTGCCGCAGTGTGGTCCAGTTCAGGTCCATAAGGGCCTCGCAATGGTGTCTCCTAGGGGAGGAGTTTGTGTCGAAGCGAGCCACACTGTTGTAGAGCAAGGTGAGTTTATTGAGTTCCGTCTATTGGAGGAACTGCAATAGAGGGGCACCGTATAGGATGGAGGGGAGGAGATTGCAGCAGGCAATTGCTCATCGTGCCTCACAGGAAAGGGAGTTTCCCAGGTGGTAGAGGAGTCCGAGCCTTTGGTGGATGGACCTGGTTATGGGTCAATGTGGGGTCTGTAGGTCATCTCTTGGTCAAGGAGGACCCCAAGGTATTCGAAGTTGGCGGTGACCTCAGCTCTCTTTCCTTGGACTGTGCTGAGCTGGAGCAGCTCACTTCTGTCAGAGCCCAAATGTCTTGACCCAGACAGGACGGCTTTGGTTTTTTCTTCGTTGAGTTTTAGGGGGTTTGAGGAGAACCAGGCCTCAAGACTTGAGAGACTGTCCTGCAGTTTGGCAGAGATGACACTAGGTTGTAGGTCACTGTAGTATATGACAGTGTCATCTGCATAGAGGATGAGGTTGCTGAGCGCGCAATTGCCCTCAGTGTTGTTAAGGAAGAGTGAGAAAAGCAGGGGACCCAGGACAGAGCCCTGGGGTACCCCGGAGGTAACCGGTCTAGGGCCAGACTGGGTACCCCTCCAACAGACTTTTTGGGTACAGTCATTCAGGTAGCTCTTGAACCAGGAGAGCGAGTGATCATCCAGTCCTAGGTGTAGGAGTTTGGAGAGAAGGAGATTGTGGTTGACCAGGTCAAAGGCCTTGGATAGGTCAATGAAAAGAGCACCCGTTGGGAAGCCTTGGTCCACGGCAGCAAAGATGTCCAATGTAAGCTGGATGAGCGCAGTGTTGGTACCATGGCCCTTCCTGAAGCCGTGCTGTACATCAGCCAGGAGTGAGTGCTGCTCTAGGTAGTCCTGTAGCTGGTCAGAGACTAGTCTTTCCTATATTTTCCCTAAGGGGCTGAGAAGAGAGACTGGTCTGTAGTTTCCCATTTTGTCACGGGGACTTTTGCGGATGGGGACGATGGTCACTACCTTCCACATTTTTGGGACTATTCCTTCTAGTAGGGACCTATTGATGAGGAGGGAGACAGGAAGGGCAATAGCCGGAGCAGCAGCCCTCAGAAGCCGAGGTTCTAGCAGGTCATGGCCCGGGGAGGAATTTGGGTTGATTTTGCATAGGAGAGGTAGAACCACAGACAGACTGATCAGTTTCAGGTGGAATCGAGGCCTTGGATGCGCCCAGTCCTCACTAGGATGAGGGGAGGTCAGGGAGGGGGGGCCCCTTTGGATTAGAGAAGCAGGCACAGAAGGCCTCAGCAACTACGGAGGGGACATTGGTCATTGAGTCCCCTACTAGGATGGAGTCTGCCTGACTGCTTGTAGTACCCTTGAGGAGTAAGTTTATGTGGCCCCAGAATTTTTTTGGGTCACGTAGGTGATTTGTTTGGAGGTCTTTTAGATACTGGGTCTTAGTCTGTTTTGAGGATTTTTTACACTGATTTCTCAGTTCCTTGTACTTCTCCCAGTCTGATGAGTTGCCGGAGGATCTGTATGTACCCCATGCTCTGTCACGGAGGAGCATGGAATGTTTGAGGCTTGGGCTCAGCCATTTATGGCACTTTCCCTGTACCCTGAGCTTTTCGGGGGGGGTGTGCATATTAGACGCAGACAAGAAGGCCTGGGTGAAACATTCTAGTGCCTCATCAAGTGAAGGGAGGGAGACGATGGGGTCCCAATCAATTTTCCTCAGGTCGAAGCAGAAATCAGCAGGTATAAGCCTACTATAGTTCCTTGCTTCTATGACCTTAGCGGTAATTTTTGGAGGCTTGTTGGACCAGGTGCAAAAGATAGGCGAGTGGTCACTCAAGGAGTCTGACATAATTCCTGCTGACAGAATACGGTCCAGGCAGGAGACGAGTGCCCAGTCAATGAGAGAGTGGTTACCGGTTTTAGGATTATGTCTTGTAGGAAGGTCAATGATCTGTGTAAAAGGGGAGCCAAGTATCGGGCTCTTGGTAGAGGAGGAGGAGACTAGGGCTGGCTAGTGGAGATTGAAATCCCCGAGGAGTATGGCCTCCCCCAAAGTGTACTCCTCAAGGGCATTTGTTAGGGATTCAAGGGAGGAAGCGGCGGATTGGGGAGGATGGTAGACACACCCTATGTTGAGGGGCTTGGTGTTTCTGAGGAGGACTTTTACAAATAGTGTTTCACTTCGGGATCCACAGAGAGAGGGGCGGTCGAGCTGCATGGCTTGCAGGGCAGTGCTGATGTAGATGATAAGCCCTCCTCCCTTTTTTCCCACCCTGCCCTTTCTGAAGGCAAGGTAGCCCGCTAGGTCCACTTCGTGGGGGAGGATCTGTGGTTTGAGCCAGGTTTCAGTCACAGCCAGAATGTCGGGTTTATAAAGTGTAGCCCATGCCTCGAGGTCATGGAATTTATGCCTTAGACTGCCAATATTCATATGAGCAAGCTTGAGTCCTTTGGAGTCTGCCCACAGGGGGTTTAAGGGATTGCTGAGAGTGAGACTGGGGGAGTAGGAACCAGGATTAGGTTCAATATCCCCCCCTAGAGCTAGTAATATCCTGACCAGGTAGCCGGAAGGTATGTAGGGAAGGGGTAGTGTCCTCCTCCGATTGCTCACACTAGGGTGAGAAACCAGGGTACAGCTCAGGACATTTGGAATCGGTCCTAACAGGATTAGGGTCAGATGAGGCCCATGTGGAAGGATCATGATGATCCAAAGGTGGGGGAGTCCCCTAGGAGAAGGGATGCAACAACAATCTCAAAAAAAGCAGGTAGATTGATTCAAGCTAGAAGCACCAGTTTTGGGGCATTAGTTTAAGATAATGACTTGACAAGAAGGAGAGAGAGGAAAGGAAATAAGCAGCTGTAAGCTTGGTTGTTGAGAAAAGCTTCTGTAGGATAGCCAAGTCAAAAACGATAGGGGAGCCCCTAGTGGTGAGACAGTATAAACTGCAGATGGCAAAGTGAGCTGATAATATCGGCTCACGTGACCACTGCATATAAATTGGAGTGACGACCAAGCGTGGTGGTGGGGGCGGCGGGGCAGCCGGCGAAGCAGAGCCGAGCCTCTGCAGCAGCAGCCAGCGTTTAGATCGAGCGACCGAGCAAAAGAGGCCTTTGCCACGGCCAGTAGACTTCCCCAGGTAAGCTTAGGCTCAGTTTCAATGGAAAAAGTAAACGTGTCCGTACGGCAGTCCCTACAGTGCTTCCAGGGAGACAGCAAGTTACCTTCAGCTTCCAAGTGAGTGCGGGGGGTGGGGAGGGCAGGAGCAGAGGCCCTCACGACCTCGTGGACTGTCCCCAGATTAGAAGGTCTCCGTGAGCTCCTGTGGAAGTAAAAGAGAGGAGGTGAGCCCTGGGATTAAATAGTGGGGAAGGAGGGGGAGGGTGCACAGAACTCTCGGCAGCGCGATCATGCCTCCAAGCAGCCCGATAAAGGAAACAGGGCTGAGTGTAAGGGGGACTCTTTAGTTCAAACAGAGCTCTGAGCAGCCCAATAGGTTAAAACAGTCACAAAGATGAAATGCCTTAAATAAACTAGCAATCACAACTCAGTTGGTTTAAGGACAGAAAAATTATAATAATTAGGTAGAGAGCATAGTACGTAAAGCAAATCAAAATGGCTAACACAGTACGTAAAGCAAATCAAAATGGCTAGTACAGTTCAGTCCCTCGAGACAGTAAAGGAGCAAATATAGCAAAAAACATGCAGGTGAGAAGCGCTGCAGCCTTTGTTACTGATATCAGCTTGACCCCATTAAGGTAAGAGCCAGAATTAGGTTTAATTGCTGAGCAGTAAGACGATTTTTGAATTTAAAGTGCACAGCAGGATTCTTAGCGGGCTCCTCAAGGTAACGTCTGGTTTAGCTTTAAGAGCTGAGCAATTAAAAAGGTTTTGGCCTTAAAGAAGAATTGCAAGCTTGTCTCTAAGCTGAGTGAGACACTTTAAATTTAAAAGCCTTAAATAAACTAGCGAACTTAAATTAAAGTGCACAGCAAGTTTCTTAGAACAGGAGCACTGCTGTCTGTTTCGGAGGAATAAAAAAACTATCAGCACATCTGCACCGACCAATATGGCGCCAAGTTCAAAAACAGTCCAGCCAGCGAGCCTCTGCAGCAGCAGCCAGCGTCTAGATCGAGAGACCGAGCAAAAGAGGCCTTCGCTACGGCCAATAGACTTCCCCAGGTAAGCTTAGGCTCAGTTTCAACAGAAAAAATAAATTTGTCCATGCGGCAGTCGCTACAGTGCTTCCAGGGAGACAGCAAGTTACCTTCAGCTTCCGAGTGAGTGCGGGGGGGGCAGGAGCAGAGGCCCTCATGACCTTGTGGACGGTCCCCAGATTAGAAGGTCTCCGTGAGCACCTTCAGCTTCCGAGCAAGTGGGGGGCAGGAGCAGAGGCCCTCACGACCTCGTGGATGGTTCCCAGATTAGAAGGTCTCTGTGAGCACCTTCAGCTTCCGAGCAAGTGCGGGGGGTGGGAAGGGCAGGAGCAGAGGCACTCACAACCTCGTGGACGGTCCCCAGATTAGAAGGTCTCTGTGAGCACCTTCAGTTTCCGAGCGAGTGTGGGAGGTGGGGAGGGCAGGAGCAGAGGCCCTCACGACCTTGTGGACGGTCCCCAGATTCACCAAAAGCCAGCTGAATCTGTGTGTGGTAGTGTAATCGCTTTGCAAAGAAGGACTGTGTTAAGTTTTACCAGCAAAAGCAAGAATTCTAAGCAATCGACTGTAAGCATAATTATAGGTTCATCGTCAGTATAATTTTCAAAGCCATGTGAGAGACTGTGAGTTGGATCAGATATGCAGCAAGAAATACAGGCAATCCTGTGCTATGAAATACTGAGACTTTAAGGGACTGTAAGCTAGAGCAATGTCTTCAGCGAGTGAAAAGTCTGTGGTAAATCATATAAATGTGCTAGGAAAAGAACAGTGCAAGTGTGTGCAGTTTGAGCTAAGTTATCAGTAGAGTGTGTAAATCGGATACGCAGTGTCTTGACCCAATTACAGAATGCTGATGCGTAGGAGTGCTGCCGCCGCCATTACAGGGTGGGGTAGTAATGTAAACACAGCAGCAGAGGGGCCATTCTCAAAGAGAAAGAAAGTTTTCAGTGATGTGGGACTTGAAATAACGGTGAGCGTTGTTTGTTTTTTCTCTGCAGTCATGGCTTCAGGACCAGTCCGCTACCCGGATCATGTCTGGGCTGTGATAGCAGTAGGAGTTAACAAGTTAAGGGACATTGACACATGTTACTATAGGGACGACTGCCTCCTCATGTGGCGATTCCTGGATATCCAGTGTGAGTATGTGTGATGTGCTTACATGCTGGAAGGGACGTCTTCATCGTACCTTACTGTTCTGGGAGCCTAGGAAATATGGTTTGCTTAAAGCACCCAAGATTCGTTGGGCTCCCACATGGACAAAAGCCCAAGAATCTGCAGTTGGCAGCACACAGCACCAGGCGGAGCCTGTTGGAGAAGGCCTATCAGAGTGTGGCACAAAGCAAGAGGGTGCAGATTTACAGACAGAACAATGTGCTAATGTTTCAGAGTCTGAGTCGCAGAGAGACATTTCAGGAAGAGCATCAGTAGACCCCTGGAGAGAGGGGCCTAGCCCAAGTCTCATAACTGAAGATGAGATGAGGGAGGCTTTTGAATGGGAGGTTTTGACCTCTGCGCCCAGCGAAGAGTGGACAGTCTCGGGGTGAGGATGACTGCTCACTCCTGGGCACAGATTCTCAGTGAGGAAGAAGAAGAGGGGGGAACCTAAGTGGCCTTGTGAAAAAGGAACTGGTACACAGCCTCAAGCTCTTGCCTCAGAAGAATGCATGGAATAGAGTGGTGATTCCACTGCCCTGGCTGTGCAAGAAGAAGCCAGGGATACATTTTTTGTGTCGTTAAGAATGTGTAGCTGGCAGAACAAGGACTGGCCACCCCCAAGCCAGGCAAGAGGTCTCAGGTTGACCAAAGCTAGTAAAGAGGAAAGACTGGTTTATAGGAAAGCGAATGAAATCTACGGGATGTCCTTTCCTACATTTCCTCGGAGAGTCTGGGAAGAGATTGAAAAAAGCAGGAAATCCTGGATTTGGGAAGAAGCAATGAAATATGTGCATCCTGGTGCAAACAAGCATGTCAAGAAAAATACAGCCAGTGGAAAAGAGGCAGGACACTGTTTACTGACACTGTTCAAATTCTGGATGGAGAGAGACATGAAACCTTTCACAGTGTGAATTATGAACGCCCAGACAGGGTATTAATTCCAGCACCTGACCCATTGTGCTACTGGCCACAATGCAAAGACTGCCCTGTGAATGTGCACATGCCTACCCAATGGAAAGCAGAGCAGTGGTAGCCAGTGCTGCCACTCTAGCCGCTGCCGTACGTATGTTGTTCCACCAGTCTGGACGTCCAGGACCCAGATGCCCCACATTCATCAGTTCTGCAGTGTACTGGCTTTCCTGAATCCATCAACTGGCCCACCAGATGACTTCAGATCCAGAGAGGACACCAGCTCAGCTGTATCCTGATACATCGCCTGGGTATCGAATGACTTCAGACCAGGTGTTTTCCTTTTTGTTCCTGTTCCAAGGTTCCATCTCCAGAGATGACATCATCCCAGCAGTTTCCAGATGTGCCCTCCTATCGTTTCCTGGAAGATGTCCGCCCAGTTGTATTGGACGAATGCTGCCAGGGTGAGTCTTCGGCTGAGGATCAGGTGTGGTATCGTGTTGTTCTACAAGGGACTGGTTAAGTCCAGACTTTTCTATTCTTATGACATTGCAGTACACACCCTACACTAGCAGACTCCAGATGTCTGAACTGTCCTCAAACACTCTCCCCTTCAGGACTTTGGCCTGCTAGAACTGTGCTTCACCGGGCTCCGGCCCAGGAGAGACTCTTTAATGGACTTGCCTTCGGGCACTGTGGTCACTAGATGGGACTTTTAGGGCACTCCATCCCCCAAATATGGTGTACTGTAAATAATGTCATTGTTTTCTACTGTTTTCTAATGTTTATACTGTTTTTCTAGTTTTCTAAAAAAATCTTTTTGGGATTCTCCGGTGTTTAGATGGTAGGGGTTTAGATAGTCTGTGTATGAAGATTAGGAGTACGTGTTATCTTTCTTTTTCTTGCAGGTGTTCCTGAAGAAGACAGAAGAGAAGACAAGAAGAGGATGAGGGACTCAGCGGAGTTCCTCAGTAGTACTTTAGAGTGCAGTGTTTAAATGACTGTTGTTGTTGTTGTTGTTACTGTGTGTAATTTTTTCTTCCACAGGTATGGTTGTGTGGAGTGTGGGAGTAATGCACAGTGTATGGTATTAGATCCTAGTGTGTGGTTGCATGGTGTCCAGGGTCGGGGAGGTCCCCTGTTTGTTTTGTTTTGGGAAATTTTAAGTTAGAGGCAGACACGTTTTCCCTAGAGGGCTAGGGGGGATAGACAGGCTGTGGTCTTGAACGGCCGTAGGGGCCGCAGTACTGATCTAATAGAGCTATGCTCTGGACAGTACTTCCAGAGCCACTGGGTACCCATAGTCAGCGGGTAGAGTAGAGGCTGATGCATCAGCCGATGGCCTCTGGGCCCTTAGTGTTGCCTGCCTGTGCCTAGCACATGGTAGGAGGGGGCCTGATCACTCCTCTCCGTAGGTAGCACATAGGGTAGGATGGCCTAGGTCGGGTAACTAATGACTGCGGACAGTCATTTTTCTGGCCCAGGGTGAGTGTAACCCCGCTGTTACCCAGGGTTACTAGAATCCCAGTAAGATCTAGTGGAAGGCAGCTTGTGAAACTCCAGTTAAATGGATTTCGCACTGTCTCACTCTGTTCTCAGTCTCAGCTGAGACTGACGGATGACATCATTTTAGAACTGTTGCAGCTGCATAATCTACACTGGAATGTTGCAGTTGGAGGTTAGAGTAGAACGTTGGGTTATTTAAAGTCAATTCTGTTGCAGTCTGTAGTAGAGGAAGGAGGTGCTCTGCTGTAAGCAGGCCCTCAGAGCTCTAATCTCTGTCAAAGAGCTATTTTTTTTATAGATGTGTGTTCTCACCTGAAGAGGAACACAAGAAGAGCACATTGAAGTGGTAGAGACCACTTTCAGTGGTTCAGGGCCCCATCCCTGCGGGGATGGGGGAAGGAATCAGCCTGCTTCCAGGGGCAACCCCTGGTCCAGCTAGGGAAAAAAGAAGCTGCCTGAGTTAAGTTCATGCTGAGGCATCAGAAGTTCTGGAGGAGATTTCTTTGAGGAGTAAACATGTGGAGCACCTGCAACCAAGGGGTGAGTTTGATCTGCTAAAGGGCCAATGTGTTTTCACCTGAAACAAGATGAAACTAAGGTGACTGTTACTGTGGGGTCAGGAAAAGACAGCCAAGTACAGTTTGGAAGATGTGGGGATTGGACTGCTTAACTCTGTGGGGGTCTAGAGTAATGGACACAGCCACTTATTAAGTATGTTCAAGTTCAGCACAAATGGGATATAAAGACAGTAGACTGAATGTGAATACATTTAAAGAGAATCTACATAGCAAAGTGTTTTAAAGGATGAGGTGTTACAGTCCAGAGAAATGGCCAGGTATGAATTATGGGAGTGAGAGGTGGGAGACCCCTTCCCCCCATCAGGAGTAACCAAATTCACCTCTATGGATACTTTGGGACACTTGTTGCTTTCTCTCATGTACTTGGCCAGTGCCTGAGGAAAGTATCCAGACGTGGGATTGATGAGGAAGATTCCCTAATGGAGCAGAAGTGCTCATAGGTGGTTTAGGGAGCCACCCAGCAAATGTTTCCACGCTAAATGGAAAATTTCCAAGTGGCTGACAAGGGCGCCGAGCCAGGGAAAACTCAGAGCAGCGTACAAGTTCGGGCTTTGTGCCCAGCGTGTTTCAGAGCCTGAGGGCTAAAGTGAATAGGATGTGTTCTGATCTCCATTAAATCTGCATTACCAGGAGTGTATCCCCGTGGGGGTCCATCTATGCTTTGTTTATTCTGTTGGATGTGAATAAAAGCCACAGTTTAGAATCCCACTTCTGGTATTGGACATTACAGTTATTGCTTCCTTTGTCCGGAGTTACTTGGGTGCCGCTGTTGCAGAGTAGCCAAACCTAGCCAATGTGCCAAGTGACATATTTCTTCCCAAACCTTACCCACCAGGTACAGCTGCCAAGATAGAAACGGCATACCTGGGTGGGGGTTACAACTAGACGGGTGGAAAACTGGCTGAAGGATAGAAGTCAGAGGGTGGTAGTAAATGGTGTACATTCTAGGATAATGAGGGTGACGAGCAGTGTTCCTCAGAGGGTTGGTACTGGGACTAATCATTTGTAACATATATATCAGTGGGACTTGAAGGGAAAGTGTCTTTTTTGCAGATGATACAAAGTTATATAATAGGGTTGACATAGCAGGAGGGGTTGAGGCCATGAGGAGAGATCTGAGCACCCTAGAGAAGTGGTAGGACATTTGGCAGCTGAAGTTCAATGCTAAGAAGTGTGCAGTGATGCAACTGGGCCATAAAAAAACACTGGCTGAGTACTCACTGGGGGGAGAACTGATAAAGTAAACAGAACAGGAAAGGGACCTGGGGATTATAATCTCAAACAACCTTAAGGTAGGAGACCAATGTAGTAAGGCAGCAGGTAAAGCTAATAGAATGATGGCATGCACAGGAAGGGGTATAATATGTAGGAAGAAGGAGGTGTTGATGCCTTTATACAAAACCAATGGTCAGATTGCACTTGGAATACGGGGTACATTTCTGGAGGCCTCATTTAGGAAAGGATATAGATGGGTTGGAGAGGGTTCAGAGAAGGGCAACAAAGATGGTACAAGGTATGCAAGACAAGCCATACAAGACTAGATGGAGAGGATTAAATCTATATCCACTGGAGGTTAGAAGAGCTAGAGGTGACATGATACAGACTTTTAAATATATGAAGTGAATAAATAAAGTGAATAAAGGCAGCTTATTCAAAAGGAAAGTAAGAGTTAAAACAAGGGGTCATAATTTAAGATTGGAAGGGGGAAGATTTAAGAGCAATGTAAGGAGATGTTATTTCACTGACAGGGTGGTGGAACCCTGGAACAGATTACCTAATGAGGTGGTATACATACATACGAACATACAAAAGCCAGCAGAAGAAGGCCATTTGGTCTATCAAGGCTGCTCATACTGCAGGGTCCACAGTGTGAGCTAATGTCTGCCCTCCTCCCTCCCATTCCTCCCATCCTCCCTACAAATGATCCTTACCTTCTCCCTAGACCTATCCCAGCCTCTCTTAATTCTTAGTCAGCCAACAGAATTGGAACGTATAGGAATTTTGGACTGATATATCAGTCTGCAGCCCTGCTAGGGCTAAAGCTGCCCACTGTCTTCAATGAGAGGACCTCTTCTGGCAGCGTATTCCAAGTGTCCACCACCCTCTCTGTAATGAAGTGCTTCCTGATCTCCTTCCTAAACCTCCCACCCTCCAGCTTAAGACTGTGCACCCTCGTGTTATGGTTGCCACTCAGCTTAAAGAGATTCTCCTTAACCTCATGTATCTCTTTCAGATACTTGAAAGTCCCAATCATGTCCTCTCTTTCTGTCTCTCTCTCTCTCTCTCCCCCCCCGGGTGCTCTCTCTCTGTCTCTCTCCTGTCTTCTAGGGAGTACATATTCAGTGCCCTCAACCTCTCCTCGTATGCCTTACCATGCTGACCCGCTATCATCTTTGTAGCCCTCTTCTGGACCTTCTTCAGCAAGTTAATGTACTTTTTGAGGTGTGGGCACCAGTACAAAGGCAGTAAAATCTCCTTTCTCCTACTACTGATCACTCTAGGTATGCTTTGCCTTTGCTTCTGCTTTCTTGCACGGCTTGGAGTGCTTCAGGTCACTAGTGATCATCACTCCCAGGTCCTTCTCCTCTGGTGCAGATACTCGGACTCCACCCAGGTAGGCAAGGCAAGTTTTATTTAAAAGACGCCCATCCCAGAGGCTCTGGGCACTGTACAACAATCAGAATAAATACAAGACAACACAATAATTAACACTTAAATACAATATTACTAACAGTTAAAACAGAATTTACTGCCCTCAACAGTAACTAAATAAATAAAATAAAAATTAAATCAGAAATCAATTCCTAAAACAGGTAGGGACTGCCTCCCCAATGGCTAAAGGAAGCGAATTCCACTGGACGGGGATGGCGACACTAAATGCTCCGTCGCAGGAGTTTTTAACCTCGTCCTGGGAATCACGAGGAGGCCCCTAGAGGAGGAGAGGAGTGAGCGGACCGAGACAGCAGGTGCAGGAAGGTCCTTCAGGTAGCCAGGGCCCAGGCCATGTAGGGCCTTAAAGAGGACCCGCCACCTAACCAGCAGCCAGTGCAGTTGACGCAGCATCGGAGTGATGTGGCAGTACTTAGGCTGTCCCGTCAACAGCCTCGCTGCCGCATTCTGCACCAGCTACAGTCGACGCAGGGTACTCCCAGAGACCCCGAGATAGAGTGCATAACAGTAGTCAAGCCTGGACGTTACGAAGGCATGCACCAATGTAGGGTGGACCAGTGGAGGAACTAGGGGCTTTATCCTAGCAATATTCCTCAGATGATAAAAACTGGTATGGACAATGGATGCCACCTGAAACTCAAGTGTCAATCCGCTGTCAAGAATAACGCCCAGATCATGCACCCTCAAGGAGGCCTTCAATGGTACAGAGCCAAGACAATGCCCTGTCTCTGCACCAGAGACCAACCTATCACACCCTCTGTTCGACTCCACCACCGGTCTTACTGGGGTTCAGTCGCAACCAGCTGGAGGCCATCCAGTCATTGATCTCAGCAAGGCAGCTGTTAAACACTTCCACAGCGAAAGATGTTCCGGGGCGAAGGAAAGATACAGCTGGGTATCATCCGAATAGCAGTGAAAACCCATACTGTACTTCCTAATGAGCTCTCCAAGGGGCAGCATATACATGGCAAACAACACTGGTGACAAGACTGAACCCTGGGGAACTCCACATAACAGGTGGCCGGGGAAGGAGGATAAATTCCCCATCACTACCCTCTGCCTCCTGTTAGACAGAAAAGACTCAAACCAGCAGATGACAGTGCCAGCAAGGCCACAGAATTCTCTTAGGCGGTCAAGTAACACTCGATGGTCCACCGTGTCAAATGCTGAAGAGAGACTGAGGAGAACAAGAATTGTCCCCTCCCCTCGATTTCTAGCCCTAAGGAGGTCATTATGCACCTGAATTAGTGCAGTTTCTGTGCTGTGCCTTGCACGAAACCCAGACTGGAGTGGCTCATACAAATCATGGGCCATGAGATGCTCCTCAAGCTGAAGTACCACCGCCTTCTCCACAATCTTACCCAAAAATGGGAGATTGGAGATAGGATGGTAATTTGCCTTGACGTCAGGGTCCAGCGAAGGTTTTTTCAGAAGGGGTCTCACCAATGCTTCCTTCAAGACATCGGGGAAGACTCCCTCCGACAGGGAGCACTGGACAATCAAGGCAAACACCAGGCCTATGGAGTCAACACATCTCATTAGGAAATGAGCTGGCACCAGGTCCAGTTCACAAAAGGTGTGCCGAAGCTTGGAAGCAATCTGAGTGACCTCAGTCACCTTCACCAGTCTAAACTCACCACAACCAGGTGAAGTGCTCTCCGGTCGCCTATGACGACCACTGTCAGCCAAACTCTGGTCCACTGGCGGAACCCCCCACCTGATGGTAGACACCCTGTCTGAGAAGAACTGAGCAAACTCCTCGCACAATGCATTCGAAAAGGCTACCTTCGGCTGTAGACAGGAACGATGAAGAAGCCTGTCCACAGTCCAAAAGAGCACAGCTGGTCGGTTCCTCCCGGCAGCAATCTCCCTGGACAGGAACTCTGCCTTCTTATGGCTGATTGCCCCTGGAATGCACCATAGAGCCAACGTAGGGCCAGTTTGTCTACCTCCAGGCCGGACCTCCCCCAGCAGTGCTCTAATCTCTGACCCAAAGTCTTCATCACCTTGAGCTCCCCGTCATACCAAGGGGACCTCAAGTGAGAAGACCTCAGTTGTACACGGGCTGCTGCAAGGGAGTCGCGCGCAACAGACAACGCCTTATTATAGGCATCCACTGCCGCGCACCCCCCCCCAACGCATGCACTGTCCACACTAGACAAGTCAGCCACCACCAGAAAACCCTCAGGGGACAATCCCCTCAAAGGACGATAGCTGACCATCTCTGCAGGAGGAGGGCTATCAAGGGGGGGGCCCCAAACCAGAACTTCACCATGCAATGATCGGACCAAATGACCCGATCAATGCTGAGACTATTTATCTCAAGCCCCAGTGAGAACACCAGATTCAACATGTGACCACCCTGATGGGTCACGGAGGAAACTCCATGCTCAAAGCCCAGAGATGACATCATCTGGAGGAAGTTATAACCAAGTCGAGAAGATTCATCCTCGGCCCAAACACAAGTCCCCCAGCATTAAACATCTGGGGGCCTCCAATATTTCCCCGATGACGAAATCAGCCACCTCCTGCAAGAAATCTCCCGCCACCCAAGAAGGGCGGTAAATCAGGAGAATCAAGCAACCTGCGCCAGGGCCCCCACAGATGGCCACACATTCAAATGAATGTGGTGCTCTCACTGGGTGCAGGTGAAGCCCAGCTTGGATCTAAAACAGATGGCTACCCCCCCCCCCGGGTTCCACTCTGGGGCAGTGCACTACAGTATACCCGGCCGGGACGGTGGCATCTACAACCAGGCCAGCATCATCGCTGATCCAGGTCTCCGTGATGCAGGCCAGATCAGCCAAAGAAACCAAGTCCGCTATAACTGCAGTCTTGTTTCTGACCGATCTGGCATTGCAAAGCACCACTCTCAGGGGATTGGTGGACAGTGCAGCCCCTCTGGCTGCCTGCCCACTTGGTCTGGTGGGAAACCTGGTGATGGGAACTAAACACGTCTGGCCTCTCCCTAAAGCCCATTTAATCCTAGGGCACCTTCTGCACCCCACTACCCCGATCGTACCAACAACCACAGTGCATGGGGCACCCCACCCTGATCGAATCCTATGATTCCTCCCTATTCCAACCTCCCTACAGCGTCTTGCTATAGTAATAGACACAAGGAGGCTGAGAAAAGGCCAAAGATCATGCAGCTGGGATGCCCCATACACTATCCTGGCCCGCCCCAGGCCCTCATACCTTCCCAGACACATCTCTCCTGACTACGTAATCCTAAAACAAAAAAACAAACAAAAACAAAACAAAAAAACAAACAAACAAAAAAATGCTCAGAATCACTCAAAATTACAGAGAAAATAATAAACTAAAAGAGATGTCAGGTCGCAGCCAAAACTACTTAAGGCAAAGGGCCCCCTCACTGCCCCAGTCACTTTGTAGTTAGATGTTTTCAGCTAACAGTTAACATTGCAACCAGAGAATATGCTCCCAGGGAAACCCCAGCACTGCTCTCACCTGCTACTGGGATCCCTAGAGAGAATACCAAAGTCTGAGGATCGTTTGGCCCCCTCTAGTCAATAGATCCATGTGGCCCTTTTGGGGCCATGTGGGACATCACAGCTGCATGTCTCTTTAGGATCCAAATACTGTTCTCTCACCACAGCAGCAGATAAATAAAGATAAAATAAAATCCAAAAGCCCTCTCACAATCTCACCAGACGAACAGTTCAAATACTGACTGAGCCCTCTAAGTTGCCAAGGTACTCCTCCTGTCCCTGTTCCAGACATTTAAGCGATAATATCTTCTGATCAAATAATGGGAAGCCGAATAACCCACTCAGAAAAGATGTAGTTTAAACAGCCAGTCCAGCCGGGAGAAGGCCCAAATCAGTTCACAGACACCGGGACTAAACAGACACACCACCTCATCAATCGACTCCAGCCCAGAATGAAATGAGAATACAGATCCTTGTCAGTTCTTCTCGGTAAGCCAAACCAGCTGGGACCCCACAGCCAAACCAGCTCACAGTCAGCTCAGCTTGAACCCTCCACTGGGTCAGGGCCCCAGAACCAGAGCAATCCTATGACCGCTCTGTTCTGAAAGCCCCCTGGGGCAGAGAGGAATGCTACACCCTCCAGTGAACTCATACCCAACCCCCTTACCCACAGAAAGTGCAGGCTGAGCCGCTCCTCCCTGGTTACGGCCACCAGGACCAAAGAAAGTCCTGCACTATCCTTGCGTTAAACAGAAAGGAAGCCCGGACCAGGCAAGCTCACCACCTCATGAACTCCAACACAGTGGGAGCCAGAAAGACACAGGGCCGCGGCAAATCCTAGTGATCCGATGTCCCAAGAATTCCTCCTCCTCCAGTTAGGACCTCACAGATAGTCACCACAGGTTCTGAAAATGTCACAAAAGCCTCACAATACCAACAAGAGGTTATCCTCAGAGAAAACAGGGCTCAGACGGGTAAATGGACCGCGCTAATGAAAATTTAACTAAGGCGGTCACAATCCGGCATGTAGAACGTAAAAATAAAACAAAGTAAACATGAAATAACATTGAAATAAACTCTGTCCTGGGATTCTTGGCTCCAATATGCATAACTCTGCATTTCTTGGCACTGAAGCCAAGCTGCCAGATCCCTGACCACCTCCTAGAACTACTGTTACAGGTGAGTAAATTTTAGGATCGAATTCCCTAAAACACAAACTGGTTTTGTAGTTAAGGAATTTACTTGGTGACTGGGCACTGGATCATTTCTTTCTACAGTGGGATCTGTTACACGTGCATTGCAAGATGCTGCTCCCCCGTTTGTGAGGTTCCACCCTTTTCCCACTGTAATCTCATTGGTTGTTTCATTGCTTATACCTAGTTCCATTGCTGCTGGCTCAGTAACTACTTCAATACGATGAAAGTGTCTTGCACCTTGTGGCAGCATGTACAAGCGCTGACCCACAGCAAGATCAAAGGAAAAGGATTATTTTTTTCAACGTAGCATAGCTGCAATTAGTTAAAATAAGCACAGGAGTGCTGTGTCAATCTAGATACACTGAAGCTGGAGAAGTGTGACAAAAATGGAAAATTTCACCAAGGAGGATGTCACTAGTGTGTTAACACAAGCACTGTATGCCTGCAATTTCCAGCACCATAACCTGTAACACATCAACTGACAGCAGTAGGTACTTAAGTGCTGTAGGTTCAAAGCTTCAATTCATGCACCTTCATTTTCAGTAACAAGTAAAGAGACTGTAACTGTTGAACTCTTGCTTTGGATGTAGCCCCCCCCCCCCCCAAAAAAAAGCGTTAATTTCCATGCAAATTATGACGTAATAGTAACTGGGTCTTTCTTTTCCCATAGGAAACCGTGGCATTATTTGCCATTATAAAGGAGTGCTTATAATGACAAACATGCATCCGGTTTCCCTCGCTCTGTGCATGTGCCCACCGCAGCTCTTCCTTTCTGACCGCTAACCACCTTGTCTTCACCCAGAGACTGAACTGCTACTCAAGACTCGACAGTAAGTGACTGCAAAAAACAAAATCAAATACCAAGAAATAAAAAACTACATTTCGGCTGCCAACCAAAAGAAATGATTAAAAAAAGTTTAATTAAATAAATAAAGGCAACTACAGACCACATACTCAGACCTCACTGGACCACGGCCACACAAGAACATCTTTTTATTTTATATAATTGCTGTTGTGAAAAAGGAAAACCCAGCAATTGTATAAAATAAAATATGGGGTGGTGTTTAAACTCGAAGTTTGCACACACCCTCGGTGTTGGATGCTTTCACAAACCCTTTGAGCTTCACTCCTAGGGTTTAAGTAGCATCTAACGCCTCTGGTGTATGTATACTTCTTGTTACACACACCACTCCACACCTTATTTTATATGTTGTAAGTACACTAGTTAACTGCAATATTCCGCTGTTTCTGAAATAAGCAAAAGTATTTATAGAAATGCAATGCAAAGTTTACATTTTATAAAGTTTCATCTGCTGCAAACTTCCTTTCCATCCGAAACTAGAATATTTCACTATTTCTGAATGTAATCAGTTAGACACTGTAATGGTAACAGAAGTGTTTTTAAAACCTGAATTGTTAGGAAAACATTAAAATCTGTTAAGAAGTTTTCTAATTTACCTCACAGTTCCATTTGTTTAATTGAGAATAACAACGATGCAGCCGCACTTCAGTCCCCGCCACCACCATTACATGCCACGTAAGCAGCGTCACTACATAATGTTGGCTGATGGAATGTACCACACCCTGATGTAAACAGCAGAGGGGAACAACAATAACAAGACAAACTGAAGATGTTAAGTAACAACTGTATAGTGAGGTCTGTCTCCTACAGGATAAGAACATGATCTTGTGCTGTTCTGGGCTGAGAGAACCACTCAGCTTCACGTCATGGTCCTCTTGCCCTAAACAGCATGAGATAACATTCTTATCCTATAAGAGATACACCTTACTATACATATTAGTATGTATTAGTGTCTGACTAAATCACACTGCCAACAGCCTCCTGGGAGAGGGCAGTTTGGATCAGCCTAAAGAGGTGTCCAAGCCCTTCCCCCCCCAACCCACTGTCAACAGCTCCCTGGGAGAAGATGGTTTGGATTAGCCTGAAAAGGTGTCCAAGTCTGCACCCCCACCCCCAACACACACTACCAAAAGCCTCCTGGGAGAGGATGGTTTGGATCAGCCTAAAGGTGTCCAAGCCTCGCCCCCCACCTCCACCCACTGCCAACAGCTCCCTGGGAGAGGATTTTTTTATTTTTATTTATTTAATTCTCGGATTACAAATACCTTTGAGCAGAAACTGCTCGTTTACAGAGGTTCCACGTCAAAGGATGAGGGTCAACATACATACAGAGGTAGTAAAAGAATGCACAATAAACAACCAAAACAACTAAAAGAAAAAATAAAGATACTCAGTTATGATATACTTTGAGATAATATTCATAAAACGAGCAGCTTGAGTAGGCAGCTGGCTGCGGTAACAATAAGAGAAAGAGGGCACCATAGGCAGTTAGTTTTGCAGGCATGCGACCGGGAGAGGAAGTTGGCAGGCTAATGGGCCACTGTCCGATGGTAGTGGAAAATGTCTTGTACCAGTGGAGATGTGAAGCAGGAAAGGAGTCACAAGAAGGCCCAGTGCCAGAGGGAATGAGATTGGGAAAAGGCGGGCTGTGAGACATGAGTGAGCTGGGAGGTGTTTAGAGATCTCTGTTCAACAAAGCAGTCACATTGGTGGCAGAGGTGAGGTAAAGTTTGAGATTCCTTTGAAGGGTCCAAGTGTAGTAGAGAAAGTGATTCTTTATTGAGGGAATTGAACCATTGAGCAACTCTATAGAGAAAGGACGCTGACCCATGGAGGTACGACATCTGGGAACCTGAAAGGTTAGAGATTGGGCACACGTGTTTGTTGGCGCCACTGTAGGTAGTAAGGAATGAGCTAACACCAGGTGGCATGAGACCAAGGAGAATCTTTTGGTAAGTAAGCAGGTCTGGTATTGTATTCTGCTGCGAGGGGTAGCCAGCTGGCCTGTGCATAGAGGTCACAGGTGTGAGTTAGTCGGGCTGCACCTGTCAGTAGTCTACAGGCTTTGTTGAGAGCAACTGAGATCCTCTTGAAGGGCACTTGTTGAGGCAGAGCCATAGATGGCAAGGCCGTAGTCAATGATAGAGGTGACAGAGCTGTGAGATGGCTGGTTAAGGGCATCCGCGGGCATACAGTGCTTGTGTCTGTGTAGTAGTCCAATCCTATATTGGCGGTCTTGGCAACAGTGTCAATATGCCGAGTGTAGGAGAGGGTACTATCCAGGGTAATACCAAGGTACTTGAACTCCTTGACATGTTCGAGTGGGTTCCCAGCATGGTTCTTGATGGTGAGGGACAGAGAGTTGTGCCTGCTCTGTTGGTTACAGAAGGACATGGCTTTAGTCTTGCTGTGGTTCAGGACAAGTTTATGAGAATTGAACCAGTCTTCGATGTGACTGAAGTCGAGCTGCAGCTGGGATTCAAGGACTGTAATGTCATGGTGGCTGGAAAACAGGACTGCATCATCTGCGTATAGTAATATTGTTTGGTGGCAGGCACTGGGGAGATTGTTGATGAAGAGGAGAAAGAGTGAGGGGCCCAGAATAGACCCTGAGGACTCCGAGACGGACCGGTTTCTCATCGAAGGGATCCCTGCAATCCTTACACGCTGGATCCGATTATCAAGGTAGCTGGTGAACCATGGAAGGGCATCGCTGGAGATCCCAATGGAGGACAGTTGCTTGAGCAGTAGGGGGTGGTTAACTGTGTCGAATGCCTTGGTAAGGTCTATAAATACTGCCCCTCCACAATTCCCTTTGTCAAGCGTGGCATGGATGAAGGTTGTAAATTCCAGTAGTGTAGTGGTGGTGCTGTGCCCTTTTCTGAAGCCATGCTGCTCTGGGCACTGTACATTGTACTTATCCAGGAATTCAGCTAGTTGGTCCGACACTATTCGCTCCAGCGCTTTGGATAGTGGGGGGAGGAGTGAGATAGGTCTGCAATTGGTGTGCAGTGTCCTATCTCCGCTTTTGTGAACCAGTGTGACAGTGGCTTTCTTCCAGAGAGAGGGGAAATGGCCCAAACTAAGCGAGAGATTAAAGATCTTTGTAAGTGGTTCTAAGATTTCATCAAGGACTTGTGCCAGCAGTTTCAGGTCAAGGGAGTCACCACTGTACCCTTGTTTGCCGATGGCCTTTTGAATGTATTTTCTAGCTACTTGTGGTGGATCTCCTTAAAAAACTTTGGGGCTGTATGCGTTCTAGTTGGGGGTAACTTGGGAGGAGCTGGAGGGAGGTCGTCGAAAAATTTGGTGGAAGGACACTGTCCAGGTTTGTAAATGCATTATTAAAAGTGTTGGTGATGATACCTAGGTCGAGTGTAGGAGTGCCATGAAGGTTGAGCATAGTGGGTGGTGCTTTAGGATCCTTGCCTGTGAGTTCTTTCATGTTGTTCCAGAATTTGTTTCCCTGGCCCCAAGAGTTGGTCAGAGCCTCTTTGTAATAGATGCATTTAGCATTCTGTATTCTTTGAGTGCAATCGTTTCTGGCTGCTTTGTATAATTGTATGTTTACTTGCGTCGGAGTTGCACGAGGACAACGCCAGAGGTGGTCTCTGTGCTTGAGCAGAGTTAAAAGGTCAGTAGTAACCCGGGGTTGGTCTGTCCTTTGACCTTCATCTTTTTCACTGGTGCATAAATGTCACAGGCTTCATTGAAACGTTTGATAAATAGGTCCAGTTGGTGTCATTGAGGGAGTCAAGCACTGCCCAGTTCAGCCTGCTTAGATGCGATTTTAACAGCTGAAGGTGCCCCTGTTTGATAACCCTGGCATAGATAAGCTTGGGAGGGGGCTTGTGGTATTTGTTTGACCAGGAACAGATGACAGGCGAGTGGTCACTTATTGTATCCGGGAGTACAGAAACATTGGAGATGCGTTCAAGGTGTTTAGATAGAATCCAGTCTAGAAGCGTAAGGGAGCCTGTCCTATAGTTACACCTAGTGGGGGCATTGACCATTTGAGTGAGGTGATGCGCCGCGGCTGCATCCTTTATAGGTAGCGGCCTCAGCGGAGAGCCAGTTAATGTTAAAATCACCCATGATTATGGTTTCAGAATTATGTTGCTGGACCCTTAGATATTCCATGATGCTATGGAAGCCAGCAGCCTGGTCTCTTGGGGGTAGGTAAACCGAGATGACAGTGAGTTCCTTGTTATGTGCACCAAGGAGGATTTTGATTGTGAGGACCTGAGAGGAGTTGCTCAGGCTAGGGGATGGGATGATGTGACCCATAAGGGTATCCTTATGGATGGTTTGGATCAGCCTGAAAAGGTGTCCAATCCTGCCCCCACCCCCCTCACCACACACTGCCAACAGCCTCCTGGGAGAAGATGGTTGGGATCAGCCTGAAGAGGTGTCCAAGCCTGCACCCCCCCCCATCACCACCACCACACACTGCCAACAGCTCCCTGGGAGAGGATGGTTTGGATCAGTCTGAAGATGTAAAGACAGCCCTCCTTGCAGCTTGCTTGTTTCCTGGGTATTTTTCTCAAAACTCTGATTCTTCTGTGGACTGATTACCTGCCCCTCTCTCTCTCGTGATCACTTGTTAGTCAGGATGATTTGCAATTAATTGACTGCAGATTCAGACTGATTGTTTCTGGCAGTGTTTGCTGCTCTAATTCTTGTGTACATTTTGAGTGTTTTCAGGTAGTACTTTAATGCTCATATATTATGTACATTTAGAGCGTTTTGAGCTAGTACTTTAAGAGTCTCACAGTTAGCAACTTAGCTGGGCTGTGGGTTAAATACCTGGTGTAATTTGTAGTGAGTGCCTTCTCCTCTGAGATATCTCTTTGTGGTGCCTTCTGTACTAGTAACTGAATCAGTGCTTACCTGTGGTCTACCATCCTGGCTTCTTCTCCACTGTTCCAGCTCTGCAGTCAGGGCACACTCAATGGGTTCCAGTTTGAGACCAGCTTCCTGTCCTAGAATTACGCCCTAATTCATTCTTTGTTTTTCCCTCTACTACTCCAGGTATCCAAGCCTGCACTATACTACGGACAGGGTGAGTGTGTGTGTGTGTGGGGGGCCACTAGACAACAGGGAAAGTTTATTTTTATTACTATTTAATGAACTCGGGGGACAGGGGTAAATTTGGGATTGGGGGATACATTCTTCATTTGGCCAGCGATCGCTTAGGGGTGGGACCACTAGACAACAGGGAAATGCACTTTTATTTTAAATTATCTGGATGGGGAGGGGGCTGAATCTCAGCGGGGGAACCACCAGACACCAGGGATGTGGAATCTTTGGGAGGGGGGAAAAACACAGGTTACTCATCTGTAATAGTAGTTCTAGGAGTGGTACATGTTGTTCATCCACACATACTGGCATGTCCCTTTCCCTTTAAGGATCGCCGGAAGGTCTTCAAGCTGGCTACTCCCACGTGCTATATCCCTCGGCTCTGCTGCATGACGCCAGATCTTAGCCTGCTGGAAGCCAGGTGTGTGCAACGGAGTTGGGGAGGTCGGGTGGATCTGTGTGAATGAATAACATATACCACTCCTAGAACTACTGTTACAGGTGAATAAGAACAGGTTACTCACCTGTAACAGTAGTTCTAGGAGTGGTATATGTTGTTCATCCACACTCTCTGGCATGTCCCTTCCCCCTCTAAATCTGTCCGGAAGTCTTCAAGTTGGCTCCTCCCACCCAGTGGTAAATAACTCGGCTCCGCCCCATGACACCAGATCTTGGCCCGCTGGAAGCAAGGTTGTGCGCCTAAAGCCAGGGAGGTCGGGTGGGTGCGTGTGGATGAACAACATATACCACTCGTAGAATTACTGTTACAGGTGAGTAACCTGTTCTTCTAGGAGCGTGGATATGTTGTTCATCCACACTCTCTGGCAGACTCCAAGCAGTTCTCTGGGAGGAGGGAGGCAAGGCGCACACACCCTACTTGGGAAATAGAGACTGGAGAACCGAGGCTCCAAAACCAGCAGCCCGGCGTGACTCAAGGTCAATGTGGTAGTGGGTAATGAAGGTGTTTGCTGACTTCCAGGTAGTAGCCTGACAGATTTCCTGGAAGCAGCCACCGATGCAGCAATATGGCAGGTAGAATGAGCTCTTATCCCTCTGGGAGGCTCCTTGCCCGCCAACTCATAGCACAGACCTATGCATGATGTAATCCACCTTGCAATGGTCCATTTGGCTGCAGGTCTGCCAGAAGCAGCTTCAGCGTAGGTGACAAACAGCTGGCGAACCTCTCCCGGAATTTCCACCATCCTCTCCTTATAATAGGAGAGAGCACATCTGAGGTCCAGAGTATGGAGTCTATACTCGGCGTCCGAGGTGTAGTTAGGGTAGTATACCAGCAGAGTCAACACCTGGTTAAGGTGAAACTCAAACCACCTTCGGAAGGAATTTCAGGTGGGGGCGCAGGACAACTTTGTCCCTGTTGAAGACCAGACAAGGGGATTCCACCGAAAACGCCTGGAGTTCCCCTGTCCTTCTGGCTGATGTGATAGCCACAAGAAAGGCAGTCTTCCACGACAAGCGTGAGAGCTCACACTTGTGCATGGGTTCGAATGGCTTGCCCATGAGCTTTGCCAAAACCAGCAAGAGATCCCACAGAGGTGGAGGTTCACGCACCGGAGGGGATATGTGATCCAGGCCTTTGAAAAAGCACCCGACTACTTTCTCCTGAGCCAAAGTCGGCTGACCGGCCCGCACCCGGTAAGCAGAAAGGGCTGCCAGGTGCACCCTAAGGGTCGATGACCGTAGACCTCCTTTGGAGAGAGAGAGAGACCAAAGGTAGCCTAGAATGTTAGCCACAGAGCAGGATAAGGGGTCCAGACTCTTACCCTGACACCAAATGGAAAACCTTTTCCATTTGAAGGCATAACATTTCCTGGTCGATTCTTTACGAGATGCCTCCACCACAGTGTAGACATCCTCGGAAAGACCCAGAGCCTGGAACTCTAGCCGCTCAGGTACCAGGCTGTGAGGTGCAGGGATTGAAGGTCCGGATGGAATACCTTCCCCTGGTTCAATGATATCAAGTCCAGGCATGTACAAAGCTGCTCCGGGGGCCTGCAGCTGAGGCTGAGGAGATCTGGGTACCAGAACTGGCGCGGCCAATCTGGGGCTACCAGGATCACCTTCACCATGTCCCTCCTCACCTTGAGTAACACCTTGTGGATCAAGGGAAATGGAGGGAAGGCGTAGAGGAGGCCTGGGTCCACGGCCTCGAAAGGGCATCCCCTTGCAGCAAGCCCTGCTGAGGGGGAAGGGCATGGTACAGTCTTAGCTTGGTGTTTTCCCTGGAGGCAAACAGGTCCACCAACGGTTTGCTCCAACGGGAGAACAGACTGTAAGCTACCTCTGGATGGGTGACCACTCGTGGGACGTCTGGCCTGAGAGCATTCGCCAGTTGGTTTGAGACTCCTGCCACATGGATGGCTAGGAGATCTACTTCCAACCGACCTACGAGGGTCCAGATGCGGAGTGCCTCCTTGCACAGCAGACGGGAGTGCGTGCCGCCCTGTTTGTTGAGGTAGTACATGGTCGTGGTATTGTCCATCTGGACTTGAACCACTTGATCCCGGAGCTGAGGAGCGAAAGCTGACAGTGCAAGTCTGACTGCTCTGAGCTCTAACAGGTTGATGTGGCATCGGGACTCCTCAGGGGTCCAGAACTCATGGGCCCTGCTGTCCCCCATGTGGGCTCCCCAGACCATGAGAGAGGCATCGGTTGTCAGGATGACCGTCGGCTCTGGGCGGACAAACGGGATCCCTTCCTGCAACCGTTCTGGGGCGGGCCACCATTGGAGAGCGTCCTACATCTTCTGGGTTACAGTGATCAGCTGGTTGAAATGACCATGGCGCTGAGTCCACTGGGTGGCCAGCTCCTACTGAAGGGGGCGCATGTGCCACCTGGCCCAACGGACCACTGAGGTGCATGCCGCCATGTAACCCAGAAGGCGCAGAAAGTCCCGAGGAGGGTGCAAGTGCCCAACCAGAAATGATCGGGCAAAGGAGGAGAGAACCTTCGCCCTGTCCACCAGGAGCCGAGCTCTGGCTAGACGTGAGTCGAGCTCTGTCCCGATGAAGTCCATCACCAGAGAGGGCATGAGTTCCGACTTGGCTTCGTTGATCAAGAGGCCGAGCTGAGAGAAGGTTCGGAGGGCCAGATCCCTGGACCTCTCCACCTCCTGAAGGGAGGAACCAGCCAAGAGCCAGTCATCGAGATAAGGGTATATCTGGACTCCTTGATGCCGAAGATGGGCCACCACCACTGCAATGCACTTGGTGAAGACCCGAGGGGCCGATGAAAGGCAGAACGGCATGGCTCGGAACTTGTAGAGGGTCCCCTCAACCCTGAAGCTGAGGAACCGCTGGTGAGACGGCCGGATTGGGACGTGAAAGAACGCGTCCTGTAGATCCAGTGAACAGAACCTCATGTTTCGCTCCAGGCATGGTATGATCTGGTTCAGAGTTACCATCCGGAAGGTGCGAGACCTGAGATATTGATTCAGGTTGTGGAGATCTAGGATGGGGCGCCAACCCCCCCCCCATCCGCTTGGGAACCAGGAAGTACCGCGTCATGAAGCCTGGGTCTGTCGGAGGATCCCGCAATTGAGCTGCCGCCTCTTTGTGGAGGAGCTGAGCAATGTCGTCTTGAAGAGCCGACTGAGTGCAAGCTGAAATCCTCTCCTCCCAAGGTGCATGGGCTCGGCTGGGAGGGTACTGCTCTAATTCCAGAGGGAGTCCCTGGCCGACCACTTCCGGAACCCACCTGTCCAAAGTGATACTGGACCAGGTGCTAAGAAAGTGGTGGAGCTGGCCCCTCACAGGAGGACCCAGGGCTGGTGTGATGGGTGTAGGGGTGGCAACCCCCGACCCATCACTGAGCAGGCTTAGAGGAAGAGGAGGAGGCTCCTGGACCAGCACCTCGGCCTCCTTTATGGGACTGCTGGGGACCCTGCTTGGACCTGGGGTACCAAGCTTGAGCCTGCTGCTGCTGCTGGCCTCCTTGAAAGGAGGGCTGCCTAACCGCAGGGGAAGAGTGCCGAAAAGGCTTCTTCTTGCACTTCTGCTGGTTCTTGCCCGAAGAACCTTTGGCAGAGGTAGTATCCAAGGTGGCACTGGACTGCTGTATGCATTGGAGGTGACCAGCCACTACTGGACCAAAGAGGTCGGTGCCTAGGAAGGGCACGTCAGCTAACTTGTGCTGAGTATCCGATGGAAAGGAGGATAACCTCAGCCAGGCAAAGGAACCTCCAATGTCCAGGGCTATCTGGAGCTGCTGTTTTGCAACAGCACAGCCCTGGTCATGGACCTGCTTCACAGTGGTCTGCATGTCCGCTGGGAGATGAGGGGGGACTTCGTCTAATGACCCTAAGAGGGTGTGAGAGAAGTGTGCCATGATAACAGCCGAACTGGCCTGATGAAGGCCTAAGGAGGAGGCCTCATAGACCTTCCGGGCAGAATGGTCCATATTCTTGGACTCCTTGTCCGGGGTGCAGTCAGTGTCGGCCAAGCTAGCAGTGCATCTGAACACAGAAGCTGTCACAAAGTTTTCGGCTGAGGGATGCTCTGTGAACCCCACCAGGGACCCCATGGGCACTGTATACTTGCGGGCCATGCGGGCAGATGGAGCTGGGCAGGAAGTAGGACGCTGCCAGAGCTCAAGGGCCGAGCCAACAATGGCTTCGGCCACTGAAAAGGCCTCCATCGGGGTATCCCCCCTTTTGAGGATATCCGTAAGGGGGTATTCTGCCTTCTTTTGGATGGGGTCAAGGGGCATTCTGGTAGATTCGGAAATCAGGCGGAGGATGCCCTGAAAGGAGGAAGGACCTTCCTCCAACCCCGCCACTGATGACTCGTCAACCCCTGGATATGAGTGCACACCAGTGACATCCGAGTCCAAAGAGTCGGGATATAACGGTCTCCCGCCTATGTCTCCCTCAATGCGCCATAGGCAATCGGGTACAACAGTGATGGACAGATGACGGGGCAGTCCGGTGTCTGTCCGGTCCTCTTTCAAGGGAGCCCCCTCCCTGAGGCTGCTTAGGCGGTGGCTCCACCAAAATCGGAGGGAGACCGAAATAGCCTGAGCCGGAATATGTGCCGGCCCTGCAGGTGGGGGAACCGAAGCCTTCGGTTCTGGAGATGTCAGCGTCGGCCTGGGAGGTGGGGACCAAGTAATGGCCAGTGCTGCCTGTGGAGCTGGCTTTTGACCGGTCAGAATCATCTGTTGCCACATGAGATCCTCATAATGTCGACAGAGTTTCCGTCAAAGTCTCTCCGCGTCCGAGGAGGATGAGGATCGACAGCGACGCCTCTTTCTGGAGTGTTTGTGACCTTTCTTCGGTTTTTCGACTGAAGGGGTCCTGGTCCTCAATCAAGACTGATGGGGTCGGCTCTTTCGATTGAGAGACACCAGAGTCGGAGAGAACCGAGGTTCCGGCACCTTTCCCTCGATCGGGACACCCAAGGGCTGGGTCTTCTCATCGGGGAAGGAAAGGACAGGCGTCCTTTCTAAGGAATCGTCGACCGGAGTCGGCGACAAAGGCTCGATTGGGTCGAGAGTGATCTCAGCCGGTTCAGCTGTTTCCTCGGTCTTGGTGCCTTGGCCAGACGGAAGATCCGAAAAACCGATGGCTTTGGAAGCGATCTCAACCGAAGTCGAGACCACATGCTCCTGGGACTCAGATCTCTCTCGGTCCCAGGAACGTCTCCTTCTGGAGGAAGAAGACTTGGGATCCTTGTCCCTCTTCCGAGGGTGGGAGGAGTGCAAGCCTGAGGGCACCTCACCCCTCATGGGGAGAGACTGGCACAACTCCGGAAAGGAACCAGTAAAGGTAGAGCCAAGGTTGAGAGGTACGAGAAAGCTTCGACTGGCCGAAGCTTGAGCAGCTTCCTCTTCGAAAGCCACCATCTGCTCAAGCTGTTCGGTGGATCCCGTGGCCGCGGAAACCGTCCACCTTGCCTCCTTCGATTTCACTGATGGATTGCGAAGCTCCAGTCTCCCCAATTTTAGGCGCACCTTGCGGTCGTCCAGAACGTTGGGATGGAAGGCCAAGCAGATGGTGCAAGCGGTGGTGTCATGTACAACACTTAAGCAATAGACGCACAAGAAATGGGGATCGGGTGCGCAACATTTTCTGGCCGCAGGGACACCAGCGAAATCTGGGGGATGATTTGTCCTCCATGTCCGATGCACTAGGATTGGAGTCGTAAACTCTAATGCATTTTAAAGAAATTGGCAGTGAAAACCAACGTTGAGAATCCAGGACCTACGAACTGCTAAGGTAGCATGAGGGAACCTGAATCTTCCAGCGGAAAGGAAGATCTGGCGTTATGGGGTGGAGTTGAGGTATTTACCACCTGGGTGGGTGGGAGGAGCCAGCTTGAAGACTTCCGGCCAGATTTAAAGGGGAAAGGGGCATGCCAGAGAGTGTGGATGAACAACATATCCACGCTCCTAGAACCTGTGTTTCTAGGATCGTGGATATGTTGCTCATCCACACTTATTGGCAGACTCCTAGCAGTTCTCCGGGAGGAGGGAGGCAAGGTGCACACCCCCACAGAATACTTACTTGGGGAACAGAGATTGGAGAATTGAGGCCCCAAAACCAGCATCCCAGCATGACTTGAGGTCAATGTGGTAGTGGGTAATGAAGCTGTCTGCTGTCTTCCAGGTGACTGCCCGATAGATCTCCTGTATGGGGATGCCCCTGGAAGCAGCCACCGATGCAGCAGTATGGCAGGTAGAATAAGCTCTTATCCCTCTGGAAGGCTCCCTACCCACCAACTCAGAGCAAAAACTAATGCAAGATGTAAATCATCTTGCAATCGTCTGCTTTGCAGCAGGACTGCCAGAAGTGGCTTCAACATAGGCGACAAACAGCTGTCGAACCTCTCCTCGAACTTCCGCCATCCTCTCCTAATAATAATTTATTTATATTGCGCCTTTCTAAAACCAAGGCGCATTAACAATATACTTGTTAAAACAACAAATAAAACACAAATACATAATACAATATATACAATATTAAAACATCAATCAACAAAACGCTGATGACCACATTTTTAAGGCACGCTTAAATTTCTCCACAGTCATACACTCCCGAAGTGGACAGGGTAGAGAACTCCAGAGGGTAGGAGCCGTGTACATGAAAGCATGGGCCCCCGAAGATTTTAAAGAAACCCTCGTAACCTCTAGCGACCATTCATCCCCCGAGCGGAGTGATCAACTAGGGCAGTAGGACACCAGAAGCTCTTTCAAATAGACCGGGCCCAGGCATGGAGGGCTTTATCAGTCAGAAAACCGACTTTAAAGGTGAACCGCCACTGTATTGGCAGCCAGTGCAGTTTGTGCAGCACCGGAGAAATATGACAGGTTCGAGAAGTACCAGTCAAAAGCCGGGCCGCAGCGTTCTGCACTAGCTGCAAGCAGCAGATATCAACCCCTGGTAGCCCTAGATAAAGGGAGTTGCAATACTTAAGGCGTGAGGTCACAAGGCATGGACCAATGTAGGCAAGTCACTGGACGGAACTAGGTGCTTGATCCTAGAGATGTTCCTCAGATGGTTAAAAGCTAATTTGACCACTGCTGACACCTGTGATCTTAACGTCAGCCCATCGTCAAAAATCATCCCCAGGTTCTGCACCTGTTCAGAGGTCAGGAGCTGGGAGTCACCCAGAAATAATCCTGAGGGCAAGCCGGCTTCTACCCTCTCTATCCCGCGACCTGAGTCCATAACCATTACTTCCATCTTCTCCGAGTTGAACCTCAGCCAGCTTGAATTCATCCAGTTTTGGATTTCAGTGAGGCAGTTATTAAATACTGAGATAGCTCTATCCTGGTCGGGCGCTAAAGATAGGTAGAGCTGGGTATCATCAGTATAGCAGTGAAACCTCAGCCCATACCTTCTTACAAGGTCTCCGAGGGGCAACATATACACTGAGAACAACATGGGAGACAACACCGTACCCTGAGGCACCCCCACATGACAGCGAGACTGGGCCAGAGGAATTTATCCCTGACACCACCCTTTGAGTTCTGCCAGTGAAGAATGATTTAAACCACCCGAGGACTGTACTAGATACTCCACAGATAAACCTCAGGTGTTCGAGAAGTATCCCATGGTCCACAGTGACAAACGCTGAGGAGACATCGAGAAGAACCAAGATGGAATGGCTCTTTCGATCTCTTGCCATCAGGAGATCACTGAGCACCCGAACCAGTGCAGTTTCAGTACTATGTCTCTTGCGAAAACCAGACTGGAATGGTTCACAGAATGTCATGGATAGTCAAATGGTTCTCCAGTTGTACGGCCACTACTTTCTCGATCAACTTCCCCACAAAGGGAAGATTAGAGATTGGTCTGTAGTTAGCATGGCAGTCTGGGTCCAAAGAAGCTTTCTTCAGGAGGGGTGTTACTACCGCCTCCTTCAGGGAGCTAGGAAACTCACTTGTCTGCAAGGAGCACCAGACTATCCGTGAAAGGAAAGGGCCGATAACATCACAACCCTTTATCAGGGAAGTTGAGCCCGGATCCAAACTACAGCATGTAGGATGCATACCATGGACAATTCGCATGACATCAGTGAGCTCTGGCTGGTCAAAGGAACTCCAGGAGGGGCCAGAGGCAGTGACCTGGCGCCAATCTGTCGCATCTCCCATAGAAGATGCAGGCTGAAATGACGCCCTGATGTCAGCCACCTTAGCTACAAAGAAGTGAGCGAGCTCCTCACACTTCACTTGTGAAAACGCTCTTCGCACCTGCAGGTAGGCTGGGTTGCACAGCCTGTCTACAGTTTGAAAGAGTTGAGCCGGTCGGTTCTGAGCAGCTACAATGTCCCCAGACAGGAACTCTGCCTTCTTACGGGAGATTGCAGACTGCTAGGACTGATAGTGTTCCATCAATCTAAGACGGTCGGCATCCAGGGCAAATTTTCGCCAGCAATGCTCTAATTTTCGTCCTTGTTGCTGCATCTCCCTCAAGGTCCCATCAAACCAGAGGGACCAAGGGCAAAGGAGTAGAGGATGAACACGGACAAGGGCAATGATATCCAAAGCTGAGGAAATGGCCTTATTATAGGACAGAACCAAGGCTTCAGAATCACTGCTCAAGCCATGAAGCTCCGATAAGCAAAGCACCGCTGCCAGGTCATCAGAACTTATATGTCGCAAAGGGCAGTACCTGACCATCTCCACAGTGGTAGGCCTATAAAGGGCGGGCACAAAAACTGAAACCCACGGTGTAATGATTGGACCAACTGACAGGTTGGTATAATAGGAGCTCATCTCAGGTCCAGAGCATGGAGCCTGTACTTGGCCTCCAAGGTGTAACTGGGGTAGTACACCGGCAGAGATAACACCTGGTTAAGGTGAAACTCTGACACCACCTTTGGAAGGAATTTTGGATGGGGGTGCAAGACAATCTTGTCCCTGTGGAAGATCAGATAAGGGGAGTCTACCGAGAGCACCTGGAGCTCCCCTGTCCTTCTGGCAGACATGATAGCCACCAGGCACAAGTGTGAAAGCTCACACTTGTGCATCGGTTTGAATGGCTTACCCATGAGCTTTGCCAGTATCAGCTGTATATCTCACGGAGGTGGAGGTTCACTCACTGGAGGGGATATGAGATCCAGGCCTTGGAAAAAGCACTTGACCACTGTCTCCTGCACTGCTGGCTGACCGGCCTGCGCCTGGTAAGCAGAAATGGCTGCCAGGTGCACACTAAAGGTCGATGACCGAAGACTCCCTTTGGAGAGAGACCAAAGGTAGTTGAGAACGTTAACCACTGGACAGGACAGAGGGTCCAGGCCCTTGCCCTGACACCAAATGGAAAACCTTTTCCATTTGAAAGCATAACATTTCCTGGTTGATTCCTTTCTGGATGCCTCCACCATGGTGAGGACATCAGCGCAAAGACCCAAAGTCTGGAACTCTAGCCACTCAGGTGCCAGGTTGTGAGGTGCAGGGATTGAAGGTCTGGATGGTATACCATCCCCTGATTGTCTGACAGAGATCAGGTCCGGGCATGCTGGAAGCTGTTGCTAAGGCTGAGAAGATCTGGATACCAGAACTGGTGTGGCCAGTCTGGGGCTACCAGAATCACCTTTGCCTTGTCCCTCCTCACCTTGAGAAGCAGCTTGTGGGTCAAGGGAAATGGAGGGAAGGTGTAGAAGAGGCCTGGGGTCCACGGCCTCAAGAAGGCATCCCCCTGCAGTGAGCCCTGCTGAGGGGGGGCGGGCATGAAACAGCCTCAGCTTAGTGGTTTCCTTGGAGGCAAACAGGTCCACCATCGGTTTGCCCAGTGGGAGAACAGGCTGCAAACTACCTCTGGATGGAGAGACCACTCATGGGATTTCTCGTCCAAGCGGCTGAGAGTATTTGCCAGATGGTTTGAGGCTCCTGCCATATGAATGGCTAGGAGATTTGCCTCCAGACGGCTCATGAGTGTTCAGATGTGGAGCGCTTCCTTGCAAAGCAGACAGGAATGCGTGCGGCCCTGTTTGTTGAGGTAGTACATGGTCGTGGTATTGTTTGTCTGGACTTGAACCACTTGACCACGTTGCTGAGGAGCGAAAGCTGACAGTGCCAGTCTGACTGCTCTGAGCTCCAACAGGTTGATGTGATAACGGGACTCCTCGAGGGTCCGGAACCCATGGGCCCTGCTGTCGCTCATATGGGCACCAAACCCATGAGAGAGGTATCGGTCGTAAGGACGGCCGTTAGCTCGGGGCGGCGACTGGGATCTCTTCCTGCAACCGGTCTGGGGCGGGCCACCATTGGAAAGTGTCCCACATCTTCTGTGTTACAGTGATCACCTGGTCAAAATGACTGTGGTGCTGAGTCCACTGGGCGGACAGCTCCCAATGGAGGGGCGCCATGTGCCACCGGGCCCAACGGACCACGGAGGTGCACGCCGCCATGTAACCCACAAGGCACAGAAATGATTGCACAAAAGGAGGAGAGAACCTCCATCCTGTCCACCTGGAGCCGAGCTCTGGCTTAACGAGAGTCAAGCGCTGCCCCGATGAAGCACATCACCTGAGAAGGCATGAGTTCTGACTTGATCTCGTTGATCAGGAGGCCGAGTTGAGAGTAGGTCTGGAGGGCCAGGTCCCTGGACCTCTCCACCTCTAGCTGGGTGGGGCCTGCTAGGAGCCAACCATCGAGGTACTGTAGGGGTAGATTTGGACCCCCCCCATGCCTTCGATGGGCTGCCACCACTGCGATGCATTCGGTGAAGACCCGTGGGGCGGATGACAGGCTGAACAGCATGGTTTGGAACTTGTATATGGTCCCCTCGGCTCTGAAGTGGAGGAACCGCTGATGAGACAGACGGATTGGGACATGAAAGAATGCATCGTGGAGATCCAGTGAACAGAACTACGTTTCACTCCAAGGATGGTACGATCTGAGACAGAATGACCATCCAAAAAGTGCGTGACCTGAGAAACTGATTCAGGTCATGCAGATCTAGAATGGGGCACCAGCCCCCCATCCACTTGGGAACCAGGAAGGACTTGGATACAAACCCTGGATCTCGTGGAGGATCCACCACTCAGGCTACTGCCTCCTAGAGGAAGAGCTGAGCAAAGTCGTCTCAGAGAGCCAACTGAGTGTGGGCAGATACCCTTTCCTCCCATGGGGTGTGGGCTCGACTTGGAGGGTACTGCTCGAATTCAAGAGGCAGTCCCTGATCGACCACTTCTAAGACCCACCTTTCTCTGGTTACAGCGGACCAGGTGGAAAGGAAGTGGTGGAGCTGGCCCCCCATAGGAGGACCAAGAGCTGGCGTGACGGGAGTGGGAGTGGCAGCCCCTGCCCTGTCACTGAACAGGCCTGGAGGAGGAGGAGGAGGAGGAGGGGGGTCCTGAAACTGAACCTCGGCCTCTTTTACGGACCTGGGAGGGCCCGTGCTTGGGCCTGGGGTGCCAAGCCTGAGCCTACTGCTGCTGCTGCTCTGCCTGAAATGAGGGTTGCTGGGCCACAGGGGAAGAGTGCTGAAAAGGCTTCTTCTTCTTCGGCTGCTTCTTAGAAGCAAAGGGACCTTTAGCATAAGTAATATCCAAGGTGTCATTGGACTACTCGATGCGCTGAAGGTGACCAGCCACACCTGGGCCGAAGAGATTGATGCTCAGGAAAGGCATATCAGCTAGTTTGTGCTGAGTATCCACAGGAAGGAGGACAGCCTCAGCCAAGCCCTGCGGCAAGAGGCAACTGCGGCTGCCAACGAACGGGCACATGAGTCCCCAATGTCCACAGAAATCTGGAGCTGTTGCTTGGCAATAGCATGGTCTTGGTCCCAGACCTGCTTGACCATGGTCTGCACGTCCATGGGGAGATGTGGGAGGACTTCATTTCAGGACCCTAGGAGGGCATGGGAGAAGTGTGCCATGATGATGGCTGAGCTTGTCTGACGGAGGCCAAAAGACGAGGCCGAAAGATGAGGCCACACAGACCTTCTGGGCAGAGTGATCCAAGAGTTTGGATTCCTTATCTGGAGGTCTGTCAGTGTTGACAGAACTACCAGTATTCCAGGACACAAAGGTGGTCACAAGGCCCACAGTCGAGGGGTGCTCTGAGAACCCCGGAAGGGACCCCAAGGGCACCGCATACTTGTGGGCCATGTGGGCAGATGGAGCTGGACAGGAGGCAGTGTGCTGCCAAAGTTCTAAGGCTGGGCCAACATGGCCTCGGCCACAGAAAAGGCTTCCGTCGGGGTATACCCTCTCTTGAGGATGTCCGTGAGTGGGTACTCTGCCTTTTTCTGGATAGGCTCCAGGGTGATACCTGTGAACTCAGAGATGAGGCGAAGAATGCCCTTAAAAGATGAAGGACCTTCCTCGTCTCCATTCCACCAGCCGATTCGTCATCCTCTGGATGAGAATGGAGGCCGGTCTCATCCGAATCTGAGGTATGCGGATACAACGGTCAACTACCAAAATCACATTTGACTCGCTGGGGGCAGTCACGGGTGACAGTGACCGAAAGATGCTGGGGTAGCCCAGTGTCCAGTCTGTCTTCCTAGGAAAGAGCCCCTCCCACAGGCTGCTTGGGTGGTGGTTCCACACAATCAGTGGAGAGACTGGTTTAGGCTGAGCCGGAGGTTTCGCTGGCTCCGCGGGTGGGGGAACTGACTTAATCAGCTCCAAAGGAGTTGGCTTTGGCCTGGGAGGCGAAAATCAAGTAGCGGCCTGGGTAGGAGCCGGAGAAGGCTTGTGCCCAGTCAAAATCAGCTGTTGCCACATGAGGTCCTCGTAGCGCTGATGGAGTTTCCGCCAGAGCCTCTCCTCATCCAAGGAAGATGAAGATGACCGATGGCTTTGCCTCTTTTTAGAGCGCTTATGTCTCTTCCTCTACCTTTCGACTGAGGAGGTCTGAGACCTCAATCGAGATCAGGAGGCCCGACTTGGTTGACTGGGAGACACTGGTGGGACTGGTGACTTCCTGGGTCAGGGACCACTTCCTCGACAGGATTCCCAGTGGGCTGGGTCTCCTCGTCGGGGAAGGTAAGGACTGGAGTCCGACTGAGAGAGTCGTCGACCTGAGTTGGCGACAAAGGGTCGATTGGGTCGAGAACTATCTCGACATCATTGACCGACACTTCAGTCGACTGGCCAGACAGCAAGGCTGAGAAGCCAGCGGCCGAAGAGGCAATTTCGATCGAAGTTGAAACACCCGGTTCCTGGGACCGAGACCTCTCCTGGTCCCAACAGCGTTTTCACCGAGACGAAGACAATATTGGGTCCTTTTCCCACTTATGGGACTGAGAAGAGTGCGTGCCTGTAGGACTCTCACCCTTAGTCGGGAGAGAGTGGTACAACTCTTGAAAAGAGCCTGAGAAGGTGGAGCCCAGTTTGTGTGGAATGAAAAAGTTCTGAGAGGAAGAATCCGTGGCATGAGCCGCCTACTCCTCGAAGGCTTGCATATGCTCCAATTTCTCGGTGGATCCTGCGGCCGTGGAAACCACCCAGCAGGCTTCCTTAGACTTCACCGGCAGGTTCCAGCTTAAGGCATGTGAGATGAACATCAAAGACGTTAGGGTGAAAAGCAAAGCAAAATTCACTTGTCTGGGTGTCACGGCCGACACCAAGACGGTACATGCACGCAGCATGTGTGCGAAATCTTCTGGCCACATGGACACCAATGAAATACATGGGATGACTTGTCTTCCATGATCGAAGAGAAGCAGCTGAAGTCACTAACGTGGATAAGACGAAGTTTTGGAATGACCAAAGGTTTTAAAGCCAGGGCCTACAAAATGCAAGAGCCCGAAGGAGGCAACCTGAATCTTCCAGCGGAAAGGAAGATCTGGCGTCATGGGGCACAGCCAAGGCATATACCACCTGGGTGGGTGGGATGAACCAGCTTGAAGACCTTCCAGTGATCTTTAAAGAGAAAGGGACATGGCAATAAGTGTGGATGAACAAAATATCCACGATGCTAGAACACTTTTGTTAATCATGCTGTTTCCCCGTGGTTGTGTCTCAAATGCAGAATTTCACCCATGGCTGGTAAAATTAGAATTTTGCGAGCAAAATTCTGCATTTTGCTGGGGGGGCATTTCACATTTCGCACCCGTGAAATATTTTGCGTAACACGGGGATTACGCTAGGTGAAATTTATAAATTTTGCACAACACTATTGATATGTGGTTTAAGGATGGTTGGCTGTTCTCGCTCTGTCGGTTTCAGCTACTGTGGGTTGTAGTGATGTGTGCTGCCATGTGGGACTTGTTATTAAGAGGGCGTTGTTAAGAAATAACAACACAGCTGCCAGGGTGTTTCAGCCAATCAGAATGCAGGATTTGCTGTGCTCATTTTGTAATGTATTATAACATGTTCTACTTACAAGTTTCAAAAAAAGTTTTATTTATATGAACATATGAAGAAGCCAGTAGAAGGCCATTTGGTCTATCAAGTCTGCTCGTACTACAGGGTCCACAGCTTGAGCCACTGTCCCTGCCCTCCCTCCCTTCCCACTCCTCTCATTCTCCCTACTCATGATCCTTACCTCCCCCCTATGCCTATCTCAGCCTCTCTCAAAGCTGCCCACTGTCTTCAACAAGATGACCTCTTCTGGCAGTGCATTCCAGGTGTCCATCACCCTCTATGTGAAGAAGTGCTTCCTTACCTCCTTCCTAAACCTCCCACCTCCAGCTTAAGACTGTGCCCCCTCATGTTATGGTTGCCACTCAGCTTAAAGAGATTCTCCTTATCAATCTTATGTATCCCTTTCAAGTACTGGAAGGTCCCAATTATGTCCTCTCTCTCTGCCTTTCAGGGAGTACATGTTCAGTGCCCTCAACCTCTCCTCGTATGCCTTACCCTGCTGACCGGCACTCATCTTTGTAGCCCTCCTCTGGACCTTCTACAGCAGGTTAATGACCTTTTTGAGGTGTGGGCACAAGTACTGAACTCCATGCTCTAGATGCGGCCTTACCAGTGACCTGTACAAGGGCAGTATAGCCTACTCTCTCTCCTACTACTGATCCCCCTAGATATGCATCCCAGCATCTTGTTTGCCTTTGCTGCTTTATTGCACTACATGGAGTGCTTCAGGTCACTAGTGATCATTACTCCCAGGTCCTTCTCCTCCGGCTGCAGCTACTCGGACTCCATCCAGGTAGTACTCTGTCCTGGGATTTTTCGCTCCAATGTGCATAACTTTGCATTTCTTGGCACTGAAGCCAAGCTGCCAGATCCTGGACCACCTCCCCAGCTTTTCCAGATCATCCTGTAGGTCCTGTATCCCTTCAGCCATGTCTGCTCTCCCACAGAGCTTGGTGTCATCCACAATTAGGCACATTTTCTCTTAATGCCATCACCAATGTCACTGAAGACACTGAACAACACCGGCCCCAGCACTGAGCCCTGTGGGACCCCACTGGTTACCTCTCTGGTGCCAGATAAATCTCCCCCCACAACCACCCTCTGGATTTTTTTCCTTCAGCCACTTTTCCACCCATCTGGCCATCTTTTCCCCAACCTCAAGATCCACCAACTTCCTGATCAAACTTTTGTGGGGCTCGGAGTCAAAGGCCATGCTGAAATCAAGATAGAGGATGTCTACCACTTGGCCCCCATCTACTGTCTTAGTGACACAGTCAAAGAAGTCAATCAGATTTTTTTGCCACAATCTCTTCCCCCATGAACCCATGCTGCCTCTCATCCTGGAGACCATGCTCCTCTAGATATTCCACCAACCTTTCCTTTAGTATGGTCTCCATGAGCTTGCCCACAATGGAGGTCAGACTGACTGGTCTGTAATTCCCTGGGTCATCCTTGGGAGCGCTTTTGTGGAGGGGTACTACATGTGCTGTTCTCATCCTGTGGTACCATGTCTGACTCCAGTGAACTATTAAATAGGTCTGCCAGAAGCCCTGCCAGCTCCTCAGCTAGTTCCTTTAGTACCCTTGACGTACTCTGTCTGGGCCTGGTGATTTGTCCACCTTCAATCCCTCACTCTCTCCTCCTCTAGCACTACATCTGTGTCCCCCCCCCGCTCCTCTTTTCCCTCCTGAAGGCACTGGTCCGTCGTCCTCCCTGGTGAAGACACAACAGAAGTATTCATTTAGTATCTCTGCTTTTCCCTCATTATACTCCACCCCTTTCTTAAGCCTAACAATCCCTTCCGTCTTGTCTCTTTTCTCACTTACATAGTGAAAGAAAAGCCTTCTCCCCCTTCTTAATTCCTTCAGCTATCTGCAGCTCCTTCTGTGCCTTTGCTCGCTGAACTTCCTGATTTCCTTACTTGCCTCACTACCCAACCTTAGGTAATTTTCCCTATCCACCTTTCTCTTGGTCTTCCTGAATTTTCTATAGGCCAAGCTCTTTTCCCTTACTGCCTTGGCAAACCCAGAACTGAACCAGCTGGGTGCTGGGCCCTTGTGTTCTTCACCCTGAGCCTAACACACTCATCTGTGGCAACCAGTGTTCCTTCCTTAATAATGGACCACCTTTGGTACACCCCCATATCTGTTCTGATGCCCGTCAGATGGCTCCTTAGCACTTCACCTATTTTCCTGAAGTCCACCCACCTGAAATCTAAGATTTTGGTCTTAGTTGGGATGCTTTCCTTGCCGATATCCAACTGGAACCACATTCTGCAATGGTCACATCTACCTAGTAACTCCCTGACCATTATTTCCTGTACATGCTCCCTATTTATGAGCACCAGATCAAGAATTGCCTCAGCTCTGGTTGGTTCAGTGATGCCCTGAGTCAGGAACCCACTCTGCAGTCCTTCCAGGATCACCGGACTCTTAGCACATGTTGTGGATGGTATGCTCCAGTCCACCTTGGGCAGGCTGAAATCTCCCACAATTACCACCTCTCATTTCCCCACAGCTTCCAATATCTGTGAGATCAGTTCCCTGTCCGTCTTCTCATCTCGACTGGGTGATCTGTAAACCACCCCTAACCTCATCTTTCTCCCCCTACTGGACCTTAACTGAACCCATAATGCCTCCAACTCCCCTTCCTCCGACTCCTCCCTCGTGCAAGTTATTCCCTCCCTGATATAAAGTGCCATCCCTTGACTACCCTGTCCCTCCTGTATAGTTTATATCCCGGGATCTCAAGGTCCCAGTCATGGTGTGATGTTGACCAAGTCTTGGTTATTGCAGCTATGCCCACCCTCCTGTCTGCTATAAGTACCTGCAGGTCATCCATCTTGTTTCCAAGACTCCACGTAGTCAAAGACACCACCCTCCACCTAGAGTCTGACCTTCCTTCTATTCCCTCTTTTCTTCTATTCACATTTATCCCCCTCCCCGTGTACACCCCTCCACATACCCTTGTTATGTGTTCCTCACCTCCTTCACCCTTTGCTAACTGTGTTTTTGCCAATTCCACCTCCTCCTTCCCGACCTCTTCCATCACTGGGGGGGGTTTAACTGACCACCTCTTCTCAGAGTCTGTGGGTCTGCACGTCCACTGCCCCCCCCCAGTAGTTTAAATTAAGTGTAGTGGTTATGTATTCCACCCAGTTTGTCCCTGAGTACCCTCAAATCCTCCCTACTGAGGTGTAGCCTGTCTGGTGAAAAGAGTGCTTTGTCTGACCAGGACTCCTCCCAGTCCCCAATACAGATGAACCTCTCCTCCCTGCACCATTTCCTCAGCCAGTCATTAAAATCCTCTGTTCTTCCTTTCCTAGCTGTTCTGGCCCTTGAAACTGGTATCACCTCTGAGAAGGCCAGTGAACTTCCTTCCTCCCTACAGATCTTCCTTAACTCCCTGAACCTACTTTGCACTATTGCAACCTCCTCCCCAGCTAGGTCATCGGTTCCCAAATGTATAACTAAATTAGGTTTTCCTCCAACCTCCCTTACTATTTCCCTTATCCTTGGGCCCACATTCCCCGCTGTCATCCCTGGCATACAAACCACCCTCCTGTTGCATTTGAGTCCCCTTTCCTTCCCCAGTGAATACCTTTAATTATGGAGCCCCCGATGATTGCCACCATTCCGTCCCCTGCATCCATGCTTTTTATGATTTTTAATACAAAATTATATTTTCTGTATGAAAACTAAGCAGAAGACATAGTTCCAGCTGAGGTGTAACATGCAGTAGCCGAACCTGGTGCACAGCCCAAACAAGTACAGTACAGGTGTGCATTGTTGGCCATACAGTTACACTCTTGTCCCTCAGCCAAATCAGATGGCTAGAATTTTCTTACCCACATTATAAACCTAGGTAAATACAGGTTACTCACCTGTAACAGTAGTTCTAGGAGTGGTACTGTATATGTTGTTCATTCACACTATCTGGAAGTGTCCTTTCCCTTTCTTCCCATCCACCCAGGTGGAATATCCCTCAACTGCACCCCATGACACCAGATCTTGCCCGCTGGAAGCAGTGTTGTGCACCTGAGCCAGGGGAGGTCAGGTGGGTCCATGTGGATAAACAACATATACAACTCCTAGAAAGTACAGTTATGTAAGAACTTACCGTAACAGAAGATCTTTGAGGAGTCTCTCTTGCTGCAGGTAATACACTTGGGTCTTCGCCAGAGGTCGCTGTGGCACATGGCAGCTCTTCTAGCAGTCTTTTCCAGGGGCCATCCACACATGACATTATCTTCCTGCTTCCTATATAAGAGTGGGTGGTCCCTGGTATCCTCAGTTCCCCTGCTGGATTCAGCTTGCTAAGTGAGGACTGAGGGAGATTCGAGGTGCCATAGGTATCCTAACCCATAAATAATTGGACCAGAAGTTGTTTTCCTAGAGAAGGATGGAGACAGAGGGTGGGATCATACCTACTGCAAAAGATACCCCTCAAAGATCTACTGTTACGGTAAGTTCTTATATAACTGTACTATCTTTTGTGGGGTGATCTCTTGCAGCAGGGAATACACTTGGGATGAATCCCAAGCAGTAAACCCAATAAGGGTGGAATCATGGTAGAAGGCCTTGTAGGACAACTCCTCCAAAGGCGGTCCTACAGCATGAAGCAACGTCTAAGTTGTAGTACTTCTTGAAAGTATGTACTGTTGACCATGTAGCTGCATTGCAGATATCTGCAACAGAAGCTGATTTGAAGCAGGCCGCTGTGGTGGCCATAGCTCTGGTAGTATGGGCTTGGACAGATCCAGGTAATGGTTTGTTATATTTCTTGTAACAAAATGTGATACAGTGTGCTAGCCAATTGGAAAGGGTCCATTTAGTGACCGGGAGACCTTCTCTGTTTGAGGCGAAGGCAACAAAAAGTTGAGAGGTCTTTCTAATCAATTTAGTTTGATTAGTATACTATCGTAATATACAATGGACATCTAAGGTATATAAGAGATATTCTCCTCAAATGGAGTGTTCAGGGTAATAGACTGGAAACTCTAAGGACTAATTTAAGGTGTGTTCTGACACCACCTTAGGTAGGAAGGAAGGACTGGTGCAAAGTGCCACTCTTGTCTTTGTGAAAAATTATGTAAGGTTCTTTACACATGAGGGCATGAAGGTTGGAGATATGCAGAGCAGAAATGACTGCCACTAAAAATAATGTTTCCAAGAAAGGAAATGGAGGTCACAAGTGGCCGCAGGTTCAAAAGGTTCAAGGGCCAGTTTCTTTGTAAGAAAATTGAGATCCCACAGAGGAGTGGGTCATCTAATGGGTGGTTTAATGTGTGACATTCCTCTTAGAAACATTATGGCCAGATGATGTTGATACAGTAATTTGACCTCAAGAGGTTCATAGAAGGCCGAAACGGAGGCCAAATGGACTTTGATAGAGGAGTAGCTCAATCCTGCTCGGCACTCTAGGCCAGGTACTCCAACACTTTCGCTAGTGGACATGAATAAAGATCCAATGACCGGGAAGCGGCCCAAACGGAAAAGCATTTTCATTGGCATTATAAGTTTCCCTGGTTGCTGGTTTACATGAGGCTAATAGAATATTGACCACAGGGGAGGACACTTGGAGACAAGCTATGAAAGCGTTCTCAGGAGCCAAATGTGAAGGTGTAGTGATTTCAGGTTGTGTAAGGGTCCCCTGGCTCTGAGTCAACAGATCTGGTCTGATTGGTAATGGAATGGGTTCCGCTACTAAGAACTGTTGAAGTAGGGGAACCACACCTGCCAAGGCCACAGAGGTGCTATGAGAATCATGGTGGAAGGTTTGAGTTGCAGTTTCAGTACAGTCGGTTGCGAGAGTGGAACAGGGAAAAGCATATGAGAAGAGTCCTGTCCATGGTTGGGACAGGGCATCTATAGACTGTCCTTTTTTGCTCAGGATAATGGAATAGTATCTGGGGAGATGGTGACTGATGGGGGAGGCAAACAGGTTGAGCTATGGAGTCCCCCATGAGTGAAAGATTCTCTGAAGGATGTCATGATGAAGTGTCCACTCGTGCGTGGCAGACTGGTGACTGAAAATGTCAGCTAGGATATTGTGGTGTCCCGGTAAATTGACAGCTATCAATGAAAGGTGTTGCTGTATGGCTTCCTGTCAAAACACTATTGTCTCTCTGCACAGAGGATTTCATACCTCCTTGTTGAGGTAGTAAACCACTGCGGTGTTGTCTGATTGAATCAGCAGTGTCCCCAGGGACAAGTGGGGATGAAAGGGCTGCAGGACCAGGTGGGCCGCCCTCATTTCATAAGATTTATGTGGGGATAACTGGAGGAGTGGGCCCACCTGCCTTGTGTCCTGCAGGGACCCAGGTGTGTACCCCACCCTTCTAAAGACGCATCCATGGTCGTCTGCTGGGGTGGGAAAAATTGGAAGGGCATGCCAAGAGACAGATTGGCATGTTGAGTCCACTAGGATAGGGTGGATCGCAGTGTGGGAGTGACTCTGACATTGTCTTCGAAGTCTCCAGTCCTTTGAGACCACTGGTTTTGGAGAACCCACTGGACTAGTCTCATATGAAGACAGGCAAACGCCATCATAGGGATGGTAGCAGTCATGTGCCCCAGGAGGCATAACATACGTCTGGCTGTGACTACTTTTTGAGCTTGTATCTGGGAAGCCAGAAATTGGAGCCTGTCTTTTCTGTCAGCTGGGAGGTAGGCCCTGGCGGAGATGGTATCTAGGACTGCTCCTATATATTGGAGCGACTATGTAGGGGTTGTATTGGACTTTGGCCAAATGACCGTAAGCCCTAGGGAGTGGAACAGAGTAAGTGTTGCTTGGAGGGAGGAAAGCAGAGAGGTTTTGGATTCTGCCTTAATGAGCCAGTCGTCCAGATATGGGAAGACAAACTGCCTGTCCCATCATAAGGCTGCTGCTACTACCGCTAGGTATTTGGTAGATACTGTTGGGATGGATGAGACACTGATCGGGAGTGCCCGAAAATTGGTAATGCTGTCCCAACAGGTGAAAGCAAAGGAACCTGTGATGAGCAGGGTGGATGGGGATATGTAGGTAGGTATCCTTCATATTCAGGGCACATAGCCAATTCCCTTGTTTCAACATTGGCATGATAGAGGTTAGGGTGACCATCTGAAACCTTTTGTACTGGATGTGTAGATTCAATTGTCTCAGGTCTAGCATAGGTCTGAGATCTCCAGTTCATTTGGGCACAGGAAGAAATGGGAATAAAATTCCATTTGATGCTCTGAAGGAGGGACTAGATAAATGGCCTTCTTGGTCAGAGCCTGAAGTTACTCCCGGAGAATAGGAATATGGTCAAGTGGGTAATGGATGTAGCGGGGAGGATGAGGGGGAGGCATGGAGGTGAGTTCCAGGCCATCCAGATAAGAGTAGGGATTGCCAAACCAAGGAGGAAAATGGGCAGACTAGGTGGGCTGTATGGTCCTTATCTGCCGACAGATTCTATGTTTCCATGTTTCCAGAGTGTGACCCCTCTGAATAATCTGAAGTACCCACTCATCCGATGTGATCATTTGCCAGGCCCTAAATGGAGGGCAAAGAGACCGCCCACAACTTCCAAGACCTGGTAAAGGAAGTGTGGGCAATATCCCAATTGGTCACTGGGAGGCGGACTGACCAGTCCCACTCGGAGGGTGGGAGAGGGAGCCCTTGGTGGCAGTGGTGGCGGTCCTGGAAGAAGGCTGGGAACGACCATGGGATCCACCTCTTTGTCAGCCTCTGTATTTACCACCTCTTTTTGAATAAAAGGAGGGTCGGGGACGGTAAGATGGTAGTGAAGTATGATATATGTCATGTACTGTACGTAGTGTCCATCTCGAAGACTGAAGATCATCCAGAATTGTTTGGGTACCTGGGCCAAAAAGGTTTGGACCCATTAAGGGGGTAGTGACCACTTTATGCTGTACATCTGTTGTAAAGCTTGAGACACAGAGCCAAGCATGGCAGTGTAGGGTAATGCCTGTTGCTGACATGCTTGGCTGAAGTATCAACTGCATCATATCCTGAATGGAGCAGGTGTTGGGTGATGGAATTGCCAGTAGATACTGTAGCCAATAATTGATCTTTCTCCTGAGAAGGAGGGAGTTCACTGACTAACTCCATTGCAGATGGCCAGAATGTATGCTGGTACTGAACCATATGTCCCATGTAGTTTAGGATTCAGAGATTCATGGTACCTGCTTAAAATACCTTTTTTCCCCAGATAATCAATCCTATGGGATTCTTTATCAGAAGGTAAGGAGCTCATGTGCTTTGGTCGTTTTGTATGATCATGAGCGACAGCAGTCACTACTGAATCTGCTTCAAGAGTAGTGGAGGGAAAGGGATCATCCAGAGGAGACAGGTAAAGGTGATCTGCTTTGCAGGAAACAGTCAGAACAGCCAAAGGCTGGTTCTAGGCTGCAAGCATGGCATTCTGGTAGGTTTGTATAAGTGGGGGCATAATTATTACTGGCTCTTCTGGTAGTTCTAAATGGTCTGCCATATCCTTTCGTTGTTTGTCATGTTCGGTAGTAGAAAATCCCATGACTTTTTGGATTTGGACCATCATCTCATGAAAAGATGGGTCATCTGGAGGAGAGGCAGCTGCCTGGTGGGATAGGTCCTCATTAAAAGAAGAAATATCAGAAAGAGGGGACTGGAGCTGGAAGTCCAAGTTTGGTAAATCCTCATCCTCCAAACATCCGGTGAACTCTCCTGGAAATTCTGCTTCGTCTGATAGGTAATCAAAAATGTACGATGGGGGTGACCAAGGTGGAGAAGGGTCCCTGTCACCCTGGAAATGTTTCAGTGTAGGAACAGGGGAATGGGATGGATGACTTGACTCTGCTGGATTGGGAGGCTGAGAATGCCTAATGACTGTTAGAACCTGCTGCACCACTGATGCTATGTCCACTAAAGAAGGGTGTTAGGAAGAGGGTGGTTCTGAGAAACCAGGGGAATCGTTGAGGAAATTGGACATGAGGTATAAATAGGTCTAACACCTGTGAGATAAAGCCCAGCGTCCAGATTCCAGTCTGCCTGACCCCTATGAGAGAATGGTTGTGGGGGGCAGTATGAATTGCAAATGCAGTAGGCTTCCCCTTAGGAACACGACCCCTCGTTGACAGGGCCATGAGGGAAGAAGCAGTAGGATGCTTAAATGAAGCCACTGTCAATGGGAAATGAGATCCTGTCGACGGGATGTCAATGGAACCAACAAAGGGTTCATCAGTAACTGCTGAAAGGGCGCTGGAAAGTGCCGTCGACGAGAGAGTGAAAACCCTCATCAATGAGGAGGCAGTTTTATAGGGCATTATCGACGGTGGCGCATCTGTAATGGTGGCCATTAACAAATGTTTGCCCAAAAGGGATGAGGAGGGCTTCTCCTCTTTTTTGTGCTGTTTATGAAAATCAGAGGATGGAGAACCCTTGAGACGGGCCCCCTGATTCTCTAGTAGAAACAATTTCTGCTTCATAAGGTAGGATTCTTTTTCCTGCAGCCATCGTCAATGGGTTGCTGGCTGAAATCCTGGCAATGAATGCAGGAGGTGGTGTTGTGGATGCGAGTCCCAGACACCTTACACAAATGGTGTGGTTTTCAAAACGTAAATCTTTCTACCGCAACGACAAGAACGAAATAGCACTGTCTTGCTTATAGATTCTTTTGACATTCGTCGATGTAGGAAGTGAAATGGAAAAATTCCACTTCTGGCTCAACTTTTCATTGATGACTGATGCTCTCTGCACTAGCTGCTGCATGCAAGCTGAAGACAGCAGGAAAATGAACTGAGGATACCAGGGACCGCTCACTCATATAGGATGCAGGAAGATGATACCAAGTTGGTCGGCCCCTGAAAAAGACTGCTAGAAGAGCTGTCGTGCTCCACATCAACCTCTGGTGATGACCCAAGTGTATTACCTGCTGTAAGAGATCACTCGGTGGAAGATATACTGTTACAGGTGAGTAACCTGTGATTCTAGGGATGTGGATATGTTATCCTATCCACACTATCTGGCAGACTCCTAGCAGTTCTCGGGGATGAGGGAGGCAAGGCGCACATCCCCTACTTAGGAAACAGAGATTAGAGAACTGAGGCCCCAAAACCAGCATCCCGGTGAAACCTGAGGTCAATGTGATAATGGTAAATGAAAGTGTGTGCTGACTTCCAGGTAGCAGCCCTGCAGATTTCCTGGATAGGGATGTCCCTAGAAGCAGCCACCGATGCAGTGGTATGGCAGGTGGAATGAGCCCTTAGCCCTCTGGGAGGCTCCCTACCTGCCAACCTATAGCAGAGAGCAATGCAGAATGTGGTCCACCAGTCAATCATCTGCTTAGCTGCAGATCCGCCAGGTGAGGCTTCAGCGTAGGTGACAAACAGCTGGTGAATTCTACCTAAACTCCAGTCGTGCACTCTTTATTGTAAGCGAGTCCTCGCCTCAGGTCCAGAGTATGGAGTCTGTGTTTGGCCTCAGGTCCAGAGTATGGAGCCTGTGTTCAGCCTCCGAGGTGTGATTCGGGAAGAACACCGGAAGAGTCATCGCCTGATTCAGGTGACACTCCAACACAACCTTCAGGAGGAACTTCGGGTGGTGGTGCAGGACAACCTTGTCCCTGTGCAAGACCAGGTAAGGAGACTCCACTGAAAGCACCTGGAGCTTGCTGATCCTTCTGGCTGATGTGATAACAACCAAGAATGCGGTCTTCCATAGCAGGTGAGACATGTTACACCTGTGCATCGGTTCGAATGGCTTGCCCATGAGCTTTGCCAAAACCAGCAACAAGTCTCACGATGGTGGCGGTTCACACACCAGAGGGGAAATGCAATCTAGGCCTTAAAAAGTGCCAGACCACTTTCTCCTGTGCCACCAACTGCTTATCAGCCCACGCCGGTAAGCAGAGATGGCTGCCAGGTGCACCTTAAGGGTCGTCGACTGAAGTCCCCCTTTGGAAAGGGACCACAGGTAGTCCAAAATGCTGGCCACTGGACAGGACAAAGGGACCAGCCCCTTGCCCTGACACCAAATGGAGAATATCTTCCATTTGAAGGCACAGCATTTTCTGGTAGATTCCTTTCTAGATGCCTCCACTATGGTGAGGGCTTCGAAGAGACCCAAAGCCTGGAACTCTAGCTGCTCAGGAACTAGGCTGTCAGGCACAGGGATTGAAGGTCCATGTGGAGTACCTTCCCTGACTGATGGAGAGCAGGTCCAGACATATGGGAAGATGCGTTGGGAGCCTGTTGCCGAGGTGGAGGAGACTCGGGTACCAAAACTGGTGTAGCCTGTCTGGAGCCACCAGGATTACCACCATCTTGTCCCTCTTGACCTTGAGCAACACCTGGTGGATTAAGGGAAGTGGAGGGAAGGCACACAAATCAAAGGTGCTTCACCTAGGGTGTAGGAACCCAGAACACGTGTACACCCTAGGAGGAGACATGTTACAGGCTTCGGCTGAGGAAAAAGACCTGAGAGTTCTGGTGGATGTCAAAATGAATAATTCTGAGCAATGCAGGAGGGCCGCGACAAGGGCCAACGAATACTGGGCTGCATCACCAAAGGGATTACGTCAAGAAACAGGGAGGTGATTCTGCTGCTGTACAACAGCCTAGTTAGAGCACACCTTGAGTACTACATGCAGTTTTGGTGATCACACCAAAAGAAGGATATCCTGCTCCTGGAGTGGGTTCAGAGGAGGCAACTAGGATGATCTGGGGTCTGGGGGATAGGACATATGAGAAGCGACTTGAGGAGCTTAACCTATTCTCGCTAGAGGAGAGGAGGGACGGGGGGGGATATAACTGTGGTCTTCAGGTTCCTGAAGGAAGTAAATAAGGTAAGCCTAACTGGGATCCTTCAGAGGAAGGAGGGAGGAGTCACCAGGGGGCACAGTTGGTGACTGAAGGTTGGAAGACATGGGGGGGGAAGAAGAAACCGGTACTTCACTGAGAGAGTGGTGGAACCATGGAATGCACTGCCTGAGGAGCTGGTAGAGGTATCTACGGTAGAGGGGTTCAAGAGGGGCAGGGACAGGTATATGTGGGGGGGGGGACTTTGCTTGGGGGAGGGGTGAGCATGGAAGGAACCAGGAAGATAGTTACAGTACCCGTTCAGGGTACTGACTCCAGAGCAGACTCGATAGACCATGAGGCCTACTCTGCTGGCATTTTTGTATGTTCGTAAGTGGCCTGGGGTCCAAGGCCTCGAGAAGGCATCCCCCTGCAGCAGTGAGACCTGCTGAGGTGGGCGGGCAGAGAACCACCTCTGCTTTGCATTCTCCCTGGAGCCGAAGAGAAATATAGACTTTGACGGCAGATAAGGACCGCTTGACCCACCCTGTCTTCCCATTTCCCTACCTACTGGATAACCTGCAGATACTAATTAACCAACAGCCTACTTCTTCCTACCCCCCCACCAGAACTGCCTTATGTCTGTCCCATGCATTCTTGAATTCCCCCATTGTTTTTGACCCCACAACCTCCTCAGGAAGGCCATTCCATGCATCCACCACCGTCTCTGTGAAAAAAAACTTCTTCATGTTGCCCTTGAGCCATAACTCCCTCTATCTTCAAACTGTGCCCCCTTGTTCTTGCACATCTCTTTTCCTGAAAGATGCTACCCTCTTGGACTTTGTCGATTCCCTTGAGGCACTTAAAAGTTTCTATCATGTCCCTCCTCTCTCTCCTTTGCTCGAGGGTATACAGATTAAGCTCCTTTAATCTCTCTTCATATGGCTTCTGGTGCAGACATAGATACATACATAGATACATAGACAGTGTCGGCAGATAAGGCCTATGGCCAACCCATTCTGCCCATTTGAGTTTGTAAGTTCAGTTTGTTTTCCTAGAAGTCTGTTGCACCTTACCCCTGACCTCCAGAATTCCTTTATGTCTATCCCATGCATTTTTAAATCCCGTGATTGTTTCAGCCCCCACCACTTCCTCTGGCAGGGTGTTCCACTTGTCCACCACCCGTTCTGTGAAGAAATTCTTTCTCATGTTTCCTCTGAATCGTCCTCCCTCCAACTTCATCCCATGCCCTCTAGTTCTGGAACATCTTTTTCGCTTAAAAATAGTGTTTTCCTGCACCCTGTTCCTCCCTGTAAGATACTTGTATGTCTCTATCATATCCCTTCTCTCCCTCCTCTCCTCCAGGGAGTACATGTTCAGTTCCTTCAACCTGACTTCATAGGACTTGTGATGCAATCCATGCACCATCTTTGTTGCCCTCCTCTGAACCTTCTCTACCCTGTCTATGTCCTTACTTAGGTATGGTCTCCAAACTGTACACTGTACTCCAGGTGGGGCCTCACTAGTGTCTTGTATAGCGGAATTATGATCTCCCTTTTCCTGCTGGTAATGCCCCTGCCTATACATCCCAGCATCCTATTTGCTTTACCTGCTGCCTTGTCACACTGTTTCCCTACCTTGAGGTCATCAGAGATGATAACCCCAAGATCCCTTTCCAGCTTGGTGCATGCTATATCCTCACCCCCCAACTGATATATTGTGCCAGGGTTTTGTGCCCCATATGCATTATCTTGCACTTCTTTGCATTGAATTTCAACTGCCAAACCCCTGACCATTCTTCAAGTTTCTGCAGGTCGCTTCTCATTCTGTCTACACCCTCTGGTGTGTCTACTCTGTTACAGAGCTTTGTGTCATCAGCGAACAGTGAAATTCTGCCTTCTAGGTCCTGCGCCATGTCACTGATGAAGATGTTGAATAGGACCAGTCCCAGCACTGATCCCTGTGGTACCCCACTGGTCACTCTTCCCTCTGTGGAGTGACAGCCATTTACCACCACCCTCTGTGTCCTGCCACCCAGCCAGTTACCTACCCACCACACTACTGTCCTGCCCACACCCATATTCCCCAGTTTGTGTAATAGTCTTCTATGTGGCACAGTGTCAAAGGCCTTGCTGAAGTCCAGATAGGCGCCATGTCCACTGCCCTCCCCGATCCACCTCCCTAGTCATCCCAGTCAAAAATTCAATGAGGTTGGTCTGACATGACCTCCCCCTGGTGAAACCATGCTGCCTTGGGTCCTGTAGTCCATTGACAACCAGATGTTCCACCAATCCCTCCTTCAGTAGTGCTTCCATGATCTTCCCCACTACCGAGGTGAGGCTGACTGGTCTGTAGTTCCCTGCTTCCTCTTTGTTCCCACTTTTGTATAAGGGGACTACATCTGCTGTCCTCCAGTCTTTGGGTACCTCTCCTGTTTCCAGTGATCGGCTGAACAGGATTGCCAGAGGTTCAGCCACCACCTCTCTTAGTTCTTTAGGGACCCTGGGGTGTACCACATCTGGCCCCATTGCTTTATCAACTCTTATTACTTCCAGTTCCTTCAGGACCCTTTCTCGTGTAAAGGGACTTGTGTCCATTTCTGCACCATTCTCACCCCTTGTACTCCCTTCAGACCTATTACCCTCCTCTTCCTCAGTAAAGACTGAGCAGAAATACCTGTTCAGTATGTCAGCTTTACTGTTGTCATCCTCCACGCGGCCCCCATCCTCCCCCTTCAGTCTCACTATCCCTCCCTTTGTCTTTCTTTTTTCACTTATGTACCTGTAAAAGGTTTTGTCCCCTCTACCCACTGATTTTGCAATGTGTTCTTCTGTCTGAGCTTTGGCTTCCCTTACAACCTCCCTGCCTCCCTTTGCTTCTCCTGGTACTTCTCCCTATCCCTTCTGCCTGTGTCTTTTGTATTGCCTGAATGCAATCTTTTGGCTTCACTTTCTTTGCTACCTCTTTGGAAAACCATAAGGTCTCCTCTTCCTTTTCCTCTTGCTAACCTGCTTATACATAATTCTGTTGTTCTTGTAATCCCCATTTTAAATACTGCCCACTGTTCCTCAACCCCTGATTCCTGTCCCATTCCCTTAATGCCTCTTTCAAGTATCTCCCATTTTCCCAAAGTCTGCCCCTAAAATTCAGGATACATGTTTTTTGTGGTTTGGTTCTGCTCTTTCTGTGATTTCAAACCACAATGACTGGTGGTCACTGTTTCCCAGGTGCTCCCCACTGTTACCCCCATCACACTGTCCCTGTTTGTGAGCAAAGGTCCAGTATTGCCTTCTGCCGAGTTGGTTCCATGACCAGTTGCTTGAGGAAGGCACCCTGAAGGAGTCCAGGATAAATCTGTCCTAGTTGATGCTGCTGCTGGGATGCTCCAGTCCACATCTGGAATATTGAAGTCTCCAACCAGTACTACCTCACCCTTGTCTGCCATCCTTTGGATGGCTAGCATCAGCTCCCTATCTGTTTCTTCCTCCTGGGCTGGTGGTCTATAGATCACACCTGTGCAGATGGCTGTCCCCATTTTCCTTTCCAGTTTAACCCACAGTATCTCTCCCCCATTTTGTTCCTCCTGGATCTCTGTGGCCCTTATGTCATTTTTCACACACAGTGCCACTCCTCCTCCCTTCCTGCCTGCTCTGTCTCTTCTGAATATGTTGTAGTCAGGTATGGCCATCTCCCAGTCGTGGTTATCATTACACCAGGTGTCAGTGATGGCCATAATGTCCAGGTCTGACTGCACCATGACAGCCTCCAGATCTTCCATCTTGTTGCTAAGGCTCCTGGCATTTGCACACATGGCTTTCCATGATTTGACTTCCCTGGACTGTCTCACTGTTCTACTCCAGCCCCTTCCTTGGTTGTCATTTATCCCTGGTTCTCCTTGCTGTCTGCCCATCTGCTGAATTTTGCCCTTTCTGCTTATCCACCTCTTGGCACTAATCTCCATCTTTTGCACACTGCTTTGCAGAGATAGCCACTCCTCTGATTCACTGGTTCCACTGCTAGCTGTGGGGGTGAGCAAGTAGGTACCCTCCTTGCTGGCCTGCCACCCCTGCACCTAGTTTAAATGCTTGTCAATGCTGAGCATTAAACTTATCATTGAGTCTTGGATTCCCTCAGGACGGATGCAGGCGTCAGGCTTGAACAAACCTCCATCTCCAGGTGGGTCCCAGTCACCAATGAATCCAAACCCTTCCTCACAGCACCAGTTTTTCAACCATGAGTTAAAGTTCCTGGTGCATGCACTCTATGCTCTCCTAGCCTCTACAGGTAGCACTTCTGAGAAAGTGAAAAAGTAGCTACTTGCTTGAGACCTCCCAGTTTCCTAAACTCTTCCTGAACTTCCTTTGGCTCCCCATCTGCCAGGTCATTAGTACCTAGGTGGATAATGACATCCAGCTCACCCTCCGTCTTGCCTTCCCAGTGATCCCCAGGATCTTCCTTCCATCCCTCCATGCCATGGCACCTGGTAGGCACCTCACCTCCTGTCCTCCCCTCCTGTGTTCCTAGCTGGATCCCTCTTATGATGGAGTCCCCCACCAGGATTCGCTTCCTCCTCCTCCTCTGGGGTCCACTGCTTTCCCGCTGAGGTCACCTCTTGGCTAACCTCCACATCCTTTCCTTCCACTTCTCTGGGTACCTGTATTTGGTTGTCCTCGTTTGCCAGTGTGGCATATGAGTTCTTGAGTGGAACAGGATCTGGGATGTGCCTCTGCCTGACTACTCTAACCCCCCCTGAGCCCACTGTCATCCAAGTGCTCCTCGTTCTCGGCATCCTTTGAGGCAGTTGCATTGGACTGGGTGGTCCCTGGATAGGGGTGATGGTACTCCTGACCCAGTTCACTTCCGCTCTGAGTCTGGCTACCTCATCCCGCAGTCAGATAGATGCATGCAGGTGGGCAGCACCTCAGTGTCCAGAAGGTCTGCCTGAATATGGCTGCCCCACAGCCACTGCATTGCACCACTCCCCACATTATACTGCAATTCCACTACTTGTCTGCTACTGAAGTTCTCCTAGTTCCCTTTTTATTAATTTACTGTCCTAAAAATCCTGCCACTGTTCCCCTATAATATTTGAAAATACATACACTTCTATCTAAGCTCTTTATCCTTACAATCAAAGGTACAATCACAATAATCTATCTTCTACTAATACAGATTCTATCACAGAATCAGAGCCCAATGCAAAAACATCTGCTACTAGCAACAACAAACGGGTGACAACATACCAAGTTGATGTAGCTTTTTTTAAAATAGAAAGAAAAATGTAATTGTTTAAACCAATAGAAATCAGCAGTTCCAAAAGCACCTTGAACTACAAGAAAGAACACAGTACCACACCTCTGCCACAATAACTAAACAGTTCTAAAACATTGGAGAAAGAAGAGAAAAATTAGAGACTGAGCAAAAAGATACAATGTACTATAAAGTATTAGGCAACAGGTATACTCAGTTGTTTAACAGAGAAAATAAAGTACCTACCAAAACAGACAAGATACCCACAAATGACACTTAGGTTCTCAATATCAGACACCACCAAAGACACATTCAGAAAGGGTTTAAACTATAGTATTAAAATAGTATTAAAATTAACCACATCAGAGTAGAAAGATCACACTAAATAAATGTGTTGATCCTTCTGACTTCCAACGAATATCTACCTGCACCATTTTTATTTGCCCTCCACTGTACTGCCTCTATCCTGTCTATGTCCTTGCAGAGATGAGGTCTCCAGAACTGCATGCAGTACTCCAGGTGGGGTCTCACCAGCTGTCTGTGCAGTGGGATGACAACTTCCTGTTTTCTACTGGTGATGACTCTTCTTATACATCCCAGTATCCCCCAGCCCCCCTTACTGCCTTCTCTCATTGCCTGCTTACTTACCTTTAGGTCATCTGATATGACTACCCCCAGGTCCCTTTCTATTTTTGTTGTTGTTAGTACTCCCCCAACTGTGTACTCTTCCCCTGGGTTTTTGTTTCACAGCTGCACTACTTTATAGAAGTAGAAAATGTATTTTTATACAGGAAGGTTTTACAAAACACATCACTGGGTCAGAGATCCGTTTTCAAGATGACTGTTGTAGAAAAGTTTAAAATGTTGAATAAATTACAGACAAACACACTGTCAAATACAATTTACATATACCCAGATTAAAATTTCAAGACACAAGCCTATTACTAGAAACAACTACTTAGATAAACCCAGGTTAAGAATTTTGACGTGCAGGACTAAGTACCCCAGCTTAATCGTTACACATACATTTCATGTTCAAATCATATCTAACAGACTTCATAAACTGTTTTGAAAGTTGTATCTGTTTTAACTAATTTTTGTGTTGCTTGCACGCTCGTGCAAGAAACACATTGCTTTCAGTAGTTAGGGAGAATGTCTAAATGCATCAGGAAATTCGGGCCACGTCACCATGCAATCAGCTGTTTTGGTGCATTACAAGCCAACAAAACAGCTGACTGGTGTCCCCATGGCAACGGCTTCTCCGTCGGCCTCTCACAGTCCCCAGGAAGCAGACAGAAAGCCGCCACCCGCCATTCAGTGCGCCTTCCTGGTGAAACATTTCAATAAAAAAAAAAGAAAAAGCCAGTGGGGGGCCCAATCCCCCTATCGGCATGACCCCTCCCCAGTTAACTATAAACTGCAGCTTATGGGCAGACTGGGTGGGCCAAGCGGTCCTTATCTGCTGTCAAAGTCTATGTTTCTATTTGCCGACAGGGTATCCCAATCCCAGTCGGCATAGTGCACCTCCCCCCATTTGTCATTTACCAAGAAGGGTGCCCAATCTCCCCTTGGCTTATGCATTCCCCCAGCAAACTGTAGTCGACGAGGTGCCCAATCCCGTCGGCTCCACTCCCCCACCCAGACAACACTTACATCTGCCACGCTGGGATCCCACCCCAGCATGGCAAAAGTCTCTTTGGCCAACAGGGTGCCCAATCCCCCGTCGGCTCCACTGCCCCCCCCAAACAAACTGCCTGGTGCCAAGCTGGAAGCCCACCCCAGCGTGGCAAAAGTCCCAAGTCTGTGTAAAAGAAAAAAAAAAAACCTAGAAGAAAAAAAACTGTCCCTCGTTGATTCTCTTGCCTCCCTCCCCCAACCCACGCCCACCCTCTACGTACCCCACCTCCCCACCTCACCCCACACTTACCTCCGGAGCCCAGTGCGACGATCTTTGGTGGACCACGAAAACATCTGCACTCTTCAAAGCCGACCATGAACTGAAGAAATGCCGGTAAGCTGAATAATGGCATAAAGGAGTTTTTATCAACTTTGGTGCATATCTCGGCCATTTATGGGAATTTTCTCACCAAATTTTCAACATGGGGTTCTTGGGACCCCACATCATGAACTTGGTAACTGTCATTTTGTTATTCGGTCCTGAAAGGTGATTTCGCAGTCAATACATGGAACCACCTTTTGGGACCAATTAACAAAATGACAGTGTCACAGTTCATGAGGTAGGCCCCCAAAAACCCTATGTTGAAAATTTGTTGAAAAAAAATCCAAAAAATGACTGTTTTTACGAACGTGTGTTGCGCAGTTCCTAACGCACACTTGTCATTTTTAATATTTTCACTCCAGATTTTCAACATTGCTATTTTACCACACCTTCTTATGAACAGTACAGCTGTAATTTTTCACATCTCGCCTGAAATGTGTTTCCGCACATGTAGCGCACAATGGCGTGGTTGGTGTGCAAAATCAATGCTCAGGACAGATTAAGAAAATCACAATGACACTGTTCATGAGGTAGGCCCCCAAAAACCCTATGTTGAAAATTTGATGAAAAAAAATCCCAAAAATGACTGTTTTACGAGCATGCATTGTGCAGTTCCTACGCACGCTCATAACTTCGAGCATTTTTAATATTTTCACTCCAGATTTTCTACACTGGCATTTTCCACACCTCCTTATGAACAGTACAACTGTCATTTTTCACACCCTGGCTGAAATGTGTTCCACACTTCTGGCGCAGAATAGCACGGTCACTGTGGGAAATCAGTTTTCGGGACAGATTAAGAAAATCACAGTGACAGTGTTCATGAGCGGAGGTCCCAAAATGCCTGTGTTGAAAATCTGTTGTAAAAAAATCCCAAACTAATTACATTATGGGTGTGCGTTGCGCAGTTTCTACGCACACTCGTGACGTCAGCAGTTTTTTTTATATTTTCACTCCAGATTTTCAACATTGCCATTTTTTTTTAAAACCTCTTCATGAACAGTACAGGTGTCATTTTTCACATCCTTTCGAAATGTGTTTTTGCCCTGTGGTGCCAAGTGGCACAGTCGCTGTGCAAAATCACCTTCCGGCTAACAAACTGATAGTGTCACTGTTCATGCGGTGGGGTTACAAAAAGCCCATGTTGAAAACTTGGAGTAAAAATACCAAGAAACACCCACGGCATTAGGGTTTTCAACCACAGCACCCTACTCTGTAGGGACCGACAGACGACAGGGGTGTGATTTGGGATTGTCAACAGTAATGTTCATGCCATTCCACCCTCAGCCTGCAGCCACTGGCAGGCATCGAGTTGCGCCTTGGACCCTTTGGCCCCAGAGTTCACCCCATTCTCCTATGCTGCACCCATTTCAACATACTTCCTTATGGAATGAAGTGTGTGTAAAGCCCGAACACTCCAAAGTACACATCGACACTTGTACATATCTGCAGGGTAGGGTGAGGTGAAATGTTGTGACCGTTATGGGCGACGACCCAAAGGCACACCCCAATGCCTGTCCGTCTCTGCAGGGTGGGGGTGGAGTTGGCGTCAGTTCAATACTTCACTGCCATTTCTATACTGCATCTGTCTAACTCCTGCACTTCCAATGCTAATGACAGCAAGCAACACTTGGCATTGACAAATGCTTTTTTAATTTACATTTGCACTTCTTTGCATTGAATCTAAGCTGCCATACTTTTGACCATTCCTCCAACCTTGCCAAGTCCCTTCTTATCCTTTCCACTCCCCCCCTTGTGTATCAGCCCAGCTGCAGATCTTTGTGCCGTCTGCAAAGAGGCATACTTTTCCTTCCAGTCCCTCTGCAATGTCACTTATAAAGACATTAAAAAGGACCTGACCTAGTACTGAACCCTGCAGTGCACCGCTAGTAAGCCCCCCTTTTTCTCGGAGTGGACTCCATTTACTATTACTCTCTGTGTCCTGTTGTACAGCCAATTTTTTTATCCAGGCTACCACCCTGGGACCCACTCCCAGGCTGGCTAATTTGTTTATTAATCTTTTGTGTGGGACCGTGTCAAATGCCTTGTTAAAATCTAGGTAGGCCAAGTCCACAGCTCCTCCCTGGTCTACTATATTGGTCACCCAGTCAAAGAAATCTATTAGATTTGTCTGATATGACCTTCCTGTTGTGAATCCATGCTGCCTTAGGGCCTGTGCCCCGCTGGCCTCTAGGTTCTCAACAATTCTTTCTTTCAGAGAAGTGATTCCATCATTTTCCCTACCACTGAGGTCAAACTAACAAGCCTGTAGTTTCCTGTCTCTGCTTTGCTCCCACTTTTGTGAAGGAGAATCATATCTGCCCTCAGGTACCACACCATCCTCCCATGATCTGATAAAAAGAGTAGTCAGTGTTGTCACTAGTTCTTCCCTTATTCTTTCAGAATTCTGGGGTGAATCCCATCAAGGCCCATTGCTTTGTCCACCTTCAGTTTTAGGAGTTCTTTCAGAATCCTTTCTTCTGTGAATGGACTGGTATCGACCCCCTATCCAGAGCGCTTCTATTGATTGGATTAGGTACCTCCTCCTCCTCTTCTTTTGTAAATACTAAGAAGTATTTGTTTAGTATCCCTGCTTTTTCACTGTCACCATCTGCCCACCCGCCCTCCCTTTATTAAGCTTCACTATCCCTCCCTTGGTCTTTTTTCACTCCCTAATGTACCTATGAAAGGTTTTATCCCACTTCTTAACCGAGTTGGCTATTGGCTATCTTTTCCTCGGCTTGGGCCTTTGCTATTCTGACTGCCTTCCCCACTTCATTCTGCTTTAACTGGTACAGTTCTCTGTCCTGCTCCTTCTGTATTTCCTTATACTTCCTGAATGCTATATTTTCCTCCCTAACCTTCCCCGCCACCTCTTTTGAGGGCCATAGTGTTTTTTCCTTTGTTTTGATTTGTTTATTTGCTTCACACAAAGTCTTGTTGCCTCTGTGATGGCAGTTCTGATGTTTCCCCATTGTTTCCCCATTGTTTCTCCACTCCTCCTTCTTGCCTGTTTGCTAGTGCTTTTCTGAGACACTCTCCCATTTTGACAAAGTCAGCCCTCCTAAAATCCAGTACCCTCACTTTTGTATGGCTTGACTCTATGGCTGTGTTTATTGTGAACCACATTGTTTGTTGGTCACTTGTTCCCAAATGGCTACCCACTTCTAAATTCGAGATCCTCTCTCTGTCCCAATTTGAGAGTAGCAGGTCTAAGATTACTCTCTCCTGAGTGGGTTGCAACACTAGCTGTTAGAGGCATGCCCCCTGTAGGGCATCGAGAACTACCTCCAGATGGAAAAAACACTCATAAGACACCTCACCCATACAGCTGAGGGCATCCGCCACCTGACTGCAGGCTCCTGCCACATGGATGACTAGGAGATCTGCCTCTAGTCTGCACACAAGAGTCCAAATGCGGAGAACTTCCTTGCAAAGAGGCAGGGAGTGCGTCCCGCCCTGCTTGTTGAGGTAGTACACGGTTATGGTGTTCTCCATCTGGACTTGTACCACTTGACCTCGAACATATGGAGCGAATGCAGTCAGTACCAGCCAAACTGCCCGGAGCTCCAGCAGGTTGATGTGGCACTGGGACTCCTCAGGGGTCCAGAGACTGTGGATGCTGTGTTCCCAAAGATGGGCACCCCAGCCCATGAGAGAGGAGCTGGTCATCATGAGGACTGTTGGCTCGTGACAGACATACAGGATCCCTTCCTGCAGATGCTTTGGGACTAGCCACCACTGGAGGGCGTCTCATATCTTCTGAGTCACAATGACCAGCTGGTCGAAATGACCTTTGCGCTGAGACCACTGGATGGCCAGCTCCCACTGCAGGGAGTGTATATGTCAATGGGCCCATCGGACCATGCTGATGCAGGCTGCCATGTAACCCAGGCGGCACAGGAAGTCCCGGGCAGGGTGCAAGTGCCCAACCCGAAATGATCAGACAAAGGAGGAGAGAACCTCCACCCTCTCCACCAGGAGCTGGGGCTCTGGCTTGGCAAGAGTAGAGCTCTGCCCCAATGAAGCTGATCACCTGCCAAGGCACAAGTTCCGACTTGGCCACACTGACTAAGATGCCTAGGAATCTGCAGGTCTGGAGGGACATGTCCCTGGACCACTCCACCTCCTGCCTGGAGGAACCTGTGATCAGTCAGTCATCCAGGCTGGGGTACACTCAGACCCCTTGGCACCACTGCTATGCATTTGGTGATGACCCTAGGGGCTGAGGAAAGGCTGAACAGCATGGCCTGGAACTCACAGAGGGTTCCCTTGGTTCTAAAGTGGAGGAACTGTCAATGGGACAGACGGATTGAGACGTGTCCTGTAGATCCAGGGAGCAAAACCACATGTTTTGCTCAAGAGATGGTATGATCTGGGACAGAGTTACCATCCTGAAGGTGCGGGACCTGAGGAATTTGTTCAGGTCGTGCAGATTTAGAATGAGGCACCAGCCCCCCATCCACTTTGACACTAGGAGGTACCTGGAGACAAACCCATGGGTGTTCCGGAGGATCCACTACTCTGACCATGACCTCTTTGCAGAGGAGCTGGGCTATGTCTCAAAGAGCTGAAAGAGTGTCTGCGGATACCAAGTCCTCCCGTGGGGAGTGGGCGCAGCTTGGAGGGTAGTGCTCGAATTCCAGAGGCAGACCCTGGCCAACCACTTCCAGAACCCAACTGTCCATGGTGACAGCGGACCAGATGGAAAGGAAGTGGCAGAGCCGGCCCACCACAGGAGGCCCCAGGGGAGGTGAGACAGGGTATCAAGGTGGCACCCCTCATCCCGTCACTGGGCAGGCTTGGAGGAGGACATGGCTAAGGAACCACTAGGTCCCTTCCCTCTGGGTTTGCGGACCAACGAGGCCCTGGACTTGGGCCTGGGTGCCCAAGACTGAGTCTGCTGGCCAGACTGGTGCTGGGATATTTTTGCCGCAGGAGTGGAGGTCCAAAAGGGCTTACACTTCTGCTGCCTGGAGCCCTTGGGATCCTTCTGGGCGGACGTCACAGTTCAAGGTGGCATTGGACCTCTCGATACGCTGGAGGTGATCCTCCACATTGGGCCCAAAAAGGTCAGTGCCCAGAAATGGAAGATCCGCCAGCTTGTGCTGAGTGTCTGCCATAAAGATCAAGATCTACAGCCAAGCCCTACGGCACATGGCAACTGCAGCCACCACGGAGTGGGCACAGGAATCCCCCATGTCCAGAGCCATTTGAAGCTGCTGCTTAGCTACAGCCCGGTCCTGATCATAGACCTGCTTAACCGTGGTCTGGACGTCCGCAGAGAGATGAGGAATCACCTCATCCAAGGAGCCCAGAAGGGTGTGGGAGAAGTGTGCCATCATGACGGCCAAGACTGCCTGGCAGAGGCCAAGCGAGGAGGCAGTGTAGACCTTTTAAGCTGGATGATACAATTTCTTGGATTCCTTGTCTGGCGACTTGTCAACATCCCTGGTATTGCCTGAGCACCAAAACATGGAGTCAGCCACCAACCAGTCGGCCAAGGGATGCTCCGTGAAACCTGAGAGGGTACTAGTGGGGACCGCATATTTGCGGGCCATCTGGGCCTAGGGTGCAGATCAGGAAGTGGGGCACTGCCAAAGCTCCAAGGCTGGACCAACAATGGCCTCAGTCACTGGGAAAGCCTCCGTCGGAGAGTCCCGTCTGTCCAGGATTTCTGTGAGGGGGGGTAGAGAGCCCACTTCTGGATGGGCTCCAGTTTCATCCCCATGGACTCAGAGATGAGGCGGAGAATGCCCATGAAAGAAATGGGCCCTTCCTCCATCGAGAGATCCCCCACTGACTCCACGCTGACTGACTGGGAGTGCAGTGAGGAGTCCACATAAAGCGTCTGACCACCCGAATCACTTTCGACCTGCCGGGGATGGTCAGAGGTGAGAGTGACCTACAGCTGATGGGGACACTGCTTGGCCATCTAAGACTCCTTAGTCCCAGCACTGGCAGCTTTGGTGGTGGCTCCACCAGGATCGGTGGAGAGGCCAGCTTCGGCCGAACTGAGACGGTCCTGGCCAGCTCCGCACTGGGGGTGTCAGTGATGGCCTGTTGGGCAACAGCCAAGTGATGGTTGATGAGGGAGCTGGGGTCAACTTCAGACCGGTCAACACCAGCTGTTGCCACATGAGGTCTTTGCAGCACTGAAGCAGCTTGCACCGAAGCCTCTCCTCACTCGAGAAAGATGAAGACGAATAGTGGTGGCGCCGCTTCGCATGGTGTCGAGAGTGGGATCGCTGGTGACAGTGGGATCTGCTTGTCCCACTGGAAGAGGAAGACCTAGACCTCAACTGCTGGAGGTACCGACAGAGGATTTCAGAGGGAGCCGGGGAGTGTCGCGGTTCCTCCTGGTGAGGGTTGGTGACGGGAGGGTCCGGTTCAGAGGTCACAGGCAGGAACAGAGTCCTGAACAGAGAGTTGTCAACCTCTTCTAATGACAACTGGTTGACAGGGTTGAGAAAAATCTCAGCCGCATCGTCAGCTGGCGTCTCAACCAACTGGCCTGAAAGGGTTTCCCTGAAGCCAGCGGCCAAGGCAGCGGTTTCGACCGAGGACAAAACCTGAGAGTCCTGAGACCGAGAACGCTCCTGGTCCTATTAATGACGATGATGAGTCTTATCCTTTTCTTTCTTTGACTCCTTCTTGCAAGAGTGGGAGCTGTGCGACCCAGAAGGACCCTGTCTTTTAGTCGGGAGGGACTGGCACATCTCTTTGAAGGAGCTCGAGTAAGTGCAGCCCAGTCTGAGTGGAACACAGGCAGTAGTCAAGGAGGACTGTGTGGCAGTATGAGCTGCCTCCTCCTCAAAGGCCTTAAGTTGTTCCAACTGCTCGGCAGATCCCGCAGCCGTGGAGACCACCTAACAGGTGTCCTTGGATTTGATTGGCAGATGTCATTTTTCCAGGTGGCCCAACTTCAGGCAGGCGAGGCGGTCCTCGAGGACCATCGAGTGAAAGGACCAGGAAATGTCGCAGGCCTGGGTATCGTTGTTGTGGCCCTGGCAGTAGACACATGTGGCATGGGGGATAGTATGCACCATCTTCTGCCTGCATGGGCACCGACGAAATCCAGGTGAGGACTTTTCATCCATAGCAGTGGCGATCGAAAAGCAAACTGAAGACTAAACTCGAGAGAGTTTAAAGTTTTTGGAAGTAAATCCGAAGATTTAAGCGCTAGGGCCTACTCAACGTGGGAACGGTAAGGAGGGAACCTATTTCCTCTAGCAGAAAGGAAGCTCTGGCATCATGGGGTGGAGCTGAGGGATATATCACCCGGGTGGGAGGAGCCAGCTGAAGACTTTCCGGCAACTCTTAAAAGGAACTGGACACTGTCAGATAGTGTGGATAAAACAACATATCCACATCCCTAGAACTGACTTTTAAAAATATTAGTACAGTGGCATGGTAGTGCCACTATACTGTAGTTAGGGATAATAAGGCACTGTTATGTTTGGTTGCTTCTAACTCTGCTGTCTTTGAGGTCAGGGATCTAATAATTGGTATGCACGCTCTTTATGGAAGAACCTTCTAAGTTTGAAAACAAAATCAGTTTAATAGTTTCAGAGATATCAATTACACAAAATACATAAAAATGTAAACTTAAGGGTGCTTTAGTTGTGCACGAACAACTCAAAAACAGCAATGACTTGAAACCGGAAACCGTTAGTAACATTTCAATGGAAATTCAAGCTACATTTTCAGTATTCCTGCTAGTAAATTCTGTGTTGCAGCAATGTCTGACTTTCCAAGATTTCTTTTACCTTGGAGTGCTTTTCACAGTTTTTTTTTGTGATTGTGCTACTGGCGCTTATTGGCGACACACAGCTCCTGTTCAATGTGATCAGAACTACATACAGCTGTGTCACAGAAATCATACATCATCACTTCTGCCATGGTTAGTTTTCAAAAACGATCAGCCCTTGAAAGGTATTATAAAGAGGCTGCTGTTTGTACAGCAACCAGTGGAGACATTTATAACTTGTATGGCTCTACTGATTAAGCCCCGCCCTCTGGAGTCCTTTACTATTCCCATAAAGTCCAGAGTGACCCTGCCAGGGATCTCGCTGTCAGGTTCAAGTTTAATAAATGGCAGTCAAGTCAGCAACACTGAATCAATTTCACATCAGCAGCCATTGTAGCTCTGACCAGAATATGCTTCAGGAATTCTGGAAACAATTTTTCACAACAAAAAGTAGCACAGACAAACACTGCCTGCTCTAGCCCTGGGATACATGACAATTCCAAGACCTCAAAAAAACAGACGTGTCATGTTCTTAGCAGCTAAAGAAACAAACTACCTTTCTGAAAACAAAAAAGGCTACACTAAGCGAACTACAATACAGTTAGTTTTTGCATGTAAAATTATATTTTTTATTTGTGTTCATGCAACCATTATTTATGTAAATCTTTTTTGTTTACAGTACTTATACAAACCAAGGAGCATAATAATGATGTTCAACAGAGGCATCTTTCTTACCAAGGTGTACAAAAGATTTAACCAATGCAAGTATATTAATGCACTAGAGTTTGTTCACTTTTTTAAGTCTTTTACCTGTGTGTCAAGTTGAATCTTTGTACTAAACGGCTACCATCTGCCAGGCGGACTTGTATGTTGGTAGTTGGCTCAGAGTCATTAATGACAACCGAAACATTAGATGGTGCTTTTACCTCCTCTTCTGGGGAGGAAGGCCTGCTGACTATCTGTGGAGTAAGACTAAACGATAGAAGACAAAAAAAAAAAGCTAAAACTTTTTACCACTTTTTACTCATTACTTTTGTTTATTTTACAGCCTATCCAGGAAAGGCCTCTTGAGATACTGGGATATATCATCTTGTTTTGTTATTTTATTTGTGATTTTTAACCAGGAATGGCAGACTACACTGTGAAAGCTTGTTTCCTGGTGAGTCCTGGGTTACGTGGACTTGTGTTTTATTGATGGGAAAATGTAGGCCATTTATTTGTGGGGTCCTATACAAATGGGAGGACTATAGCCCATGAAGGGCAACTACTTGTCCAAGGTCATACAAAAGTGATCTCCTCCGATTTCCATGTTCATCCAGTATGATTTCATTTTTTTTTTCCCACCCATGATCAAAGCATGACATGGTAACTGGCAAAGCAGTGACTCGACTACGCAGTCACATCATATCAATGAGTCAACATAAAAACATGAACATCTCTTGAAAAGGACTGTTCTTTTAGAAGAGAACCATCTACTCTACCTACTTAGGTCCACAAACTCACTGTTTCTGTAACTTGGCATTACAACCAAAGAAGTGGTAACTGGATTTTAACTCACAGTCTTTGAAGGCAGTTAGTAAATATAACACAAGGTACGATTGTGCATTTAGTATTACCCTAACCAGATTTAAAAAGCTTTTATTATATTTAACTAGTAAAGTATGATGATTACACCAAACCATTTACCAATATCAGCAAACAATAGGTTAAAAAATGTAGCTGATGTTAAACTTAACTACTAGTATTCCTCATCTTTTCTGTAGCCCCCCACTAGGGTGGGCGGCTTACCTGTAGTCACTGTGTGCAGCCACTGAACCTTGCCTCCTGTCTTCCTGCTCAGTCTGGCCAGGACTGAAGCTGGACAGAGGCCCGGAGAAGCACCCAGGAAAACAACAATCACAGTTGCGCACTGTAGTGTATGTGTGTTCAGGAGGAAATCTGCTTGAATGTGCGAGCCATCAAGGTGGCTCGAATGTTTTATGGTGCTGCAAATGCCCGCCACCAGAAGCCTTGAAAGGTGCATCGATGGCTACAATAGCACCTCCTCCAGTGTGCTCTGGCCCTGGGGACTTCTGCTAGTATCAGGAGGCATAGAGGCACTGGGGGGAGGAGGGAGGGAGGAAGGAAGGGGACATTTTGATGCGCTGCACCTACGCACCAGAGTCTGCAGCAACATGGGTGGAGAGCAGAGAATGGAGCTCCTGACAGTGCGCATGGGAATCAATGCCACTCCATGCCATCACTGGAAAGTTAGGCACTGTTGTACCCATCGAGCTAGGGGTAGCATACAGTTTGGAGGCAAGTTGTCAATAAATAAAGACGTTGGGAGCACAGGGCTCCACTGAACAAGGGGTCCGCCATCTTTATGACCCTTCACCAGGACAGCAGCCAGTTAGAAGGGCAGCAAGGCAAGAAATGGACTGTAGGAGGATGATGCGTCAGGTTTCTCCCATTTGGACTGGCAGGCTTTTCAAGCCAATCAGAGGGCAGGACAGGGAAGAAGGACAGAGAAACAGCCCTACCTGCCCAATTAGAAGTGGAAGAGGAGAAAAAGGTTTTCTGAGCCCTGCAGAAGTGGGAGGGGCAGTTCGGCTGGGATGCCAAGCAGTGAAGACGGCTGCATGTCTGTTAGGCACCTAGGGCTGCTTCTGGCCTGCTCCACGTGGGTCCTCCCTAGGGACCACTCTTCAGTAGATCAGTGGGTCCTCTTCAGGGCCCACTCCTTCAAAGTTTTTGTGGGCTCTCTCCTGGGCTCAAGTCTGTCAGACAGAAAGAGATAAAGTGTTTGTGCCAGAAGGGAACCATCAGAGTTAAGTGTTTGTGCCAGAAAGGCATCAGAGTGAATTGTTTGTGCAAGAAGGGCATCATCAGAGCAAAGTGTTTGTGCCAGCAAGATGCTTTCACAGTTGCAGTTATTGTGCTGGGAAGGGCACCATGAGTGGAAGGGAGTGACTTAGCCTCCAAGTCCTCTCCTAGGCTTGTCCTGAACAGTTGTTGGAGTCCTCCCCAGGGCTTATGCAGAAGACTACTTGTAGCCCTACCAGGACTCCTTCCTTGTGAACCTATGTCTGGGTTCACCCATTTACAGAAACTGTATTCTGTCCAGGCCAGCTCGGAGTCAGGTAAGGGGTCAGCTAGCCCTTATAAAGTGGGGAGGATCAGGGGAACAGGAAGCCACAGGCACGGCCCAAGTGCTGGGGTACTTTCTACCCCTTTGGGGAAGGTGGACTGTGGGGTCGCTCCTGGGGTCTAGGCTCCTTGGGAACCAGGAAGCCGCTATGCTGTGTTCCTGTATCTTGGGTGGGATTCAGAAGAGCTGTTAACAGAGGAGTGCGTGCCAGAAGGGTGTCGTTGGAAGAGGTGTGAGCTGAAAAAAGCTGCATTTGGAGAGTTAAGCCAGAAGGGCTGTGGCGTGAGACCTAATACAGAAGAGCTACATTAATTGAGGTGTGAACATCCTCAACACTGGGAGGGAGTCGGCTAAGACCAGGACAAGAGTGCTGGACTCCAGGAAGGCAGATTTTGCCAGAACGGGCAGCAGCCTAGAGGAGTTTTTAACTAAAATTAACCCAGGGATGGATGCTGAACAGAAGTGCACAATCATTAGGAAGGGGGCTGAATAAGACCATGGATACATGTGCCAAATCTCAGAGTAAGTAGTCCAGGTCAAAAAAAAAAATAGCTGGCTCAGCAAGGAAGTAGAGGGGAAGGTGAGGGAAAAAAGATTGGCCTTCATTAAATTAAAAAAAATCGGGGGGTGAGGAGGAGAGAGAGGTGTTCACAAAGGCATCTAGGGAGGTGACCAGGTCAGTCAGGGCAGCCAAGGCAGCAACGGAGCTGTTGACTCAGGGGATCAGAGAGGGGGGGAAAGGGGTTCTTTAAATACATAAGGAAGAAGAGGAGTTATAGGGATGACATCGTTAGAATCAAGAGAGAGGAGGGGGGATTGGCAGAACAAGGGGAAGATCACAAGGATCACAAGGAATAGGGAGGCAGTATAGTGCAGTGGTTTAAGGCTCTGAGCTGCAAATCTGGAGACCTGGGTTTGAATCCCACAGCCCCCACTTGCATACTGTGTGACCCTGAGCAAGTCAATTAACTTCCCTGTGCTCCCAGGTTGCACCTGTAATCAAGCTTTCAGCTTAGTGTGTCTCACCTGGTTAAACAATTGGGAAGATCAGGCAAAGACACTCAATGAGTATTTCTGCTCGGTATTCATGAAAGAAAGGGGTGGCCCAATACCGGAGGGGAAAGGGGGCGGGGGGGGGGCAGAGACAACATATGGTGTCATCCAAGAGGATAGAGTTCTGAAGGGCCTTAAAGCCTTGTGGATGGACAAGGCACCAGGACCGGATGGTGTACACCCAAGGATCCTGAAGGAACTGGCAGAGGTATTGGCAGGCCCTCTGACAGACCGCTCAACACCTCCTTGGAGACAGGAATGTACCCAGAGACTGGAGGATGGCTCACGTAGTGCCCCTTCACAAGAAACAGAAACACAGACTTTCATGGCAGAAAAGGACCGCTTGACCCACCTAGTCTGCTCATTTCCCTACCTACTGGATAAGCTGCAGATACTAGTTAACCAACAGCCTATTTCTTCCTACGCCCCCACACAAGAATTGCCTTATGCCTCTCTCTCATGCATTCTTGAATTCCCCCACTGTTTTTGACCCCACAGCCTCCTCAGGAAGGCCGTTCCATGCATTCACCACCCTCTGTGAAAAAATACATCCTCACATTACCCCTGAGCCATCCCCACTCTATCTTCAAATTGTGTCCCCCTGTTCTTGCACATCTCTTTTTCTGAAAGATACTACCCTCTTGGACTTTGTTGATTCCCTTGAGGTACTTAAAAGTTTCTATCATGCCCCCCCCCCTTCCTCAAGGGTATACATATTAAGTTCCTTTAGTCTCTCCTTGTATGGCTTCTGCTGCAGACCCTGCACCATTTTAGTTGTCCTCCTCTGGACTGTCTCCATCCTGCCTATGTCCTTGCGGAGATGGGATCTCCTGAACTGGACGCAGTACTCCAGATGGTGTCTCACCAACTGTCTGTACAGAGGGATAACAACTTCCTGTTTTCTACTGGTGATGTCACTACCTATACATCCCAGTGCCCCTACTGCCTTCTCACATTGCTTGCTAACCTTTAGGTCATCTGATATGATTACCCCCAGGTCCCTTACCATTTTTGTTGTTGTTAGTACCTCCCCCATTGTGTACTCTTCCCCTGGGTTTTTGTTTCCCAGGTGCATTACAAACACACTGTCAAATACAACTTACATATATCCAGGATAACATTTCAAGACACAAGGCTATCACTAGAAACAAATACTTACATAAACCCAGGTTAAGAATTTTGACATGCAGGACTAAGTACATCAGCTTAATTGTTACACATACATTTCATATTTAAATCATATCTAACAGAGTTCATAAACTGTTTTGAATGTTGTATCTGTTTTAACTAATTTTTATGTTGCTTGTACGCATTTGCAAGAAACATAGTGCCATCATCCGAGTTTTCGGAGGTGTGGCAGCCCTCTTCCAATTCAGTCAGTGTGTTTGCAGGCACGGCCGCAGTTCTCCAATCAATGCTGCAGCTGTCTATGACAGCAGTGGAAAATGCAGTGCCGTACCGTTGAAAGGGAGAACTACACTTCAGTGAGCAGCGATAAGATCGCATGCTCATGCACGCTCCCCACCGCATGCGCATGCATACTGTGTGTTCGTGCTTCCACGCATTGCCACACACTGTACTGTTGGACGGAGTGCCCAATCCCTTGTCGGCTGTGCTGCGCTCCCCCCGCCAACAGAGTTCCAGGTGCCACGCTGGGAGCCCACCTCAGCATGGGCAGCAGTCTGTATGGCCGACGGGGGTGCCCAATCCCGCGTCGGCTCTACTGTCCCCTTCCCCCGAGACTATGGGGTGCCACGCTGGGAGCCCACCCCAGTGTGACACAGGTCCTATGGCAGACGGGGGTGCCCAATCCCCCATCGGCTCCACTGCCCTACCCTCAAACAGCCTTCCAGCTGCCACGCTGGGAGCCCACCCCAGCGTGGCACAAGTCCAGCGTCGTCCAAGTAAAAAAAAATAAATAAATAAGAGAAAAAAACCTTCCCTTGCAGACTGTCCTGACACCCCACCCGCGCCACCCTCTGTGCATCTACCCCCACACCACCACCTCACCCCATACTTACCTCCGGAGTTCGGCATGATGATCTTCGGTGGACTGGGAACACGTCTGCACTCTTCAAAGCCGACCGCGAACTGAGGAAATGCCGGTAAGCTGTATAATGGAACAAATAGGGTTTTTTCAACTTTACTGCATAGCTCGGGCATTTTGGGGAATATTTTCACCAAATTTTCAACATGGGGTTTTTGGGACCCCACCTCATGAATTCTGTCACTGTCATGGTGTTAACTGGCCCCGAAAGGTGATTTTGCGGTCACTGCGTGGAACCACCCTTTGGGACCAATTTTCGAAACGACAGTGTCACAGTTCATGAGGGAGGCCCCCAAAACCCTATGTTGAAAATTTGGTGAAAAAATTCCCAAAATGACTTTCGAGCATCGTTGCACTGTTTCCACACATGCGGGGTCAGCTTGCCTGCTGCGGCCACCACTCATGCCCCCCTGCCGGTGCTGTCGGCTTGCCTGCTGCGGCCACCACTCATGCCCCCCTGCCGGCTCCTGCACCTAAGAAAAGGTGCACATCCAGATGCTCCCGGAGCAGAAGCACTCCACTTCACTGGGTTGGCTTGTCTGCTGCGGCCGTCGCCAATGCCTCCCCGTCGGTTCCTGCACCTAAGGTACATCGCTGTTCCATCTTCCTGCTGATTGGCCAAGTGTGGTTTTTGAGAACCGCGATTGGCTGGCCTGCGTAGGGTAGCAGCTCCCACTGGATACCTGCCACCAAGCCACATAGGAGCTATTTTAACTCAAGCTCTGCCACTATAGCCACTTCGGCACTTGAAATTTGTCCCACTACCTACTCCCACCCTCTGTGCTAATTAAATACACTTCCTCCCCCATAGGACCACCCATTTCCTCTCTATAGCCTTCCCCTTAAAGGGGCTTTTCTCTGTTTTGGGAACCAGGCACGCTCTATCAAATAACACCCCCCTCCACGACCATCTAAAAGTTATTATGTTGGACCACTTATTCCTACATGGTATATTGATCCTCCTAACTCTGTCTTTTCAGGTAGTGGAGTATGCAGACCCAAATGGGGGTGCTACCACAAATGGGGCACTACCCACTCTAAGGAGTTCTTACCCTCCCAGAACTGGCACCTTGGCCTTCAAGACAGCACCCATAACTAAACCAAGCACCAGAAATGAATTCTCTGGCTGGAAGCAGCTGTCACAAATATCCTCTGACATTGTCTTGGCCCTAATGGGGACCTATCCCTGTACCAAATCCTAAAAAAAACATGGTAACGCCTGCCTACACTCCCTTGCCTACACAGCATGGTGGAGGCGTTATGTACTAAGGATAATCCTCATTCTACTGCTCCTCTCTGGGAACATTCACCCTAACCCAGGACCGGTCTACAGCCCCAAACCATCATCACTTGGGCTCACCAAAATTGCCTCAATAAACATCGGCAGCCTTCTACCTAAGCTACCTGAACTCCAGGCATGGGTATCACAGCACAAGCCTGACATTATCGCAATCACCGAATCTTGGCTGTCTCCCAAAGTCCCACATACAGCAGTCTCCCTCGAGGGATACACTATCTTTTGCCTTGATAGACTGGCTAAATGAGGGAGAGGTTGCCTTGTTTATCTGAGCAAAAAACATTAAAGGCCAGGTCATGCCTTATAATACCAACACCAAAGAAGCCCAAATTCTAACCCTAAAACTCTCCTTTGGGCAGCAACACAAAACACTACTAATAACAACAGTGCACAGTCCCCCTGGTAAGCAAGGAAAAGGATTAGAACTACTCTGTGATCACATTAGTAAGTTCAAGTAGGACTGGGAACAGATAATACTTGGGGACTTCATCTCAAACTGGCTAGTGCATGATACGGTGGATGTAAGAGACAAAGTACACAGCCTATACCTCACGCAGATGGTCAATCAGGCAACCAGAAGGAACTACCGCACAAGAACTAGCACACTCACAGATTGGCTCCTAGTAACTTCCCCAGATCATACTGAAGATGTCTCGGTCCTCCCTGACGCATTGAATGACCACTCGCTGATAGTCTGTCTATGGTCTAACAAGGGCACCAAAGACCTCCCACAACTAGTCAAAAATTGGTCACTGAGGAAAGGGCAACTACACCTATTCAGGCAATACCTTAAGGAAGCTGACTGGTCCCCTCTTGATGCTTGCCATGACCCAAACTTTGCCCCGACTACTTCATCTCAGTCTTCAACACAGCCTGTGACCTATTTTCCCCCATACAAACATCCAAAATTAAGGGTACTATCAACCCCTGGCTCAACAGCACCTTAACTGAGCAAATGAAATCAAGGGACAACCTACGGCACAAGGCAAGAGCCACAGGCTCACCAGCTGACTTCATAGCCTACAAGACAGCAAGGAATAAATGTACTAGGTCAATTAGGAATGCAAAGGCTACGTTTTACAAAGAGAAATTAAGACAGTGCTAGGAAAAGGGGAAAGATTTCTAGGAGAACATAAAAACACTCACAGAGAGGGAGTCAAGAGCACCATCTGACCACACAGTTACTCCTTCAGGCCCTATTCAACATCCAAAAGTCCTCGCTAATGCATTTAATTTAGCTTTCATGGACCTAAGTTCAGTGCTCCCCCAGACTACCTAGACCATGATCCTAACAGGACGCATCCTAGTTCCCAAACTCCTCCAACTGCAAACCCCTCCCAACCCCTTTTTTACTTCAAGGAGGTATCAAGGTCTGAAACCATCAAATATGCTAGAAGGGTCTTCGGTAAAACTAGAATATGCACTGACTCCATTGAAATGAAGCTGCTTGTTCTTGTACTGGAAAAACTAGCCTATCCCCTTACTAATATCTTCAACATCTCCCTAAGGTCAGACATATTCCCTCACTCATGGAAGACTGCCCTAGTTACACCGGTCTTCAAAAATGGGGATAGAGCTTTCTTGGGTAACTATCGCCCAATCTCCATCCTACCACCCCTTTTCAAGGCCCTCGAGAGACTGGTGTGCGACCAGCTCACCGAACATCTGTCCAAATATAATCTACCCTGCTCCCAGCAGCATGGGTTCCGTAAACACCATAGTACCATCACGGCACTCACAGACTTCACTACACCTCTATATGACACCCTAGACTCTGGTATGATGGTGGAGTCTATATTTATAGACCTGACCAAAGCCTTTGACACCATCAATCACCAGATCCTGCTCGCCAACCTAACATCCCTTGGCCTATCTTTTGACACAGTCTTACGGTTCTCGAGCTTCCTGTCCCGTAGGAACCAATGTGTTAGGATAAATGGAGTCACTTCTGAACCCCGGAGCATAACAATAGGGGTTCCACAAGGATCTATCTTTGGTCCAATACTGTTCAGCCTGTTTATCAACTCGCTTCCCAGCGCCTGCCCTGCCAAATTGTTGCTCTATGCAGATGATGCGGAGATCTCAGTCCCTGGACACTGCTTGCTGGACATAAATGCTGCCCTTTAAGACAGCTTTTCAAAACTTGAGTCGTGGTTCTTACACAGCAGGCTCCTATTAAATTACAAAAAAAAAACAAGTCCATGTATTTCTCACATCAGCGGTCTAAGAAGAACGCCCACCCCCTGATTGTCCGTAGTTACAAAGGTGACATATTAGAACAAGTCTCCACTTGGGCATCCATACTGATGACGCCCTCTCCTTTGCTACCCACATACATCACATCATAAAATCTGCAAATGTCAAACTTGGGATCCTATACCGACACAGAAAAGCTATGACCCCAGAGCCCCTCAATCTTGTCACACAGAGCTCCATACTGTTTACTACTGACTATGGCCTAGTCATATACAGCACACTCTCTGGGACCTCACTTAAGCAAGTAAAGCTTCTCCTTAATAAAGCCTGCCAACTTGTTTTGGGGGCTGATTATTACACTCACACCTGCAACCCGTATTCCTCGACTGGATGGCTCCCCCTCTCCCAAAGGACCAAATATCAAGCTTGTCTACTTGAGAAAAAAAGCGCTGCTAGGATATACACCAGAATCCTTGTCAACCCTCTTCCAATACAACCCTTCCAAAAAAAATACGAGGAGCTCAGTCAAGGGCCACCTACAAGTACCATTTAAAAGAACCACCACGGCACAACGCTCTCTTTTGAACCGTGGTCCACTATGGTTTAATTACCTACCCCCCCGCCATCCGGCAGCAAGAAAATACTGACCCGTTCAAGAAAGCTCTTCGTCTCCACTTAGCCAACTCCCCCAGTTGTGACTGTTCAGCTTAGGGATCACCGCCTGGCCTCTCAACAAGACAAAGCCACTTCTGGCTGCTATTGTCTTTTCTCTCCACCATTCTTCCTCCCTCAGCATTTAGCAACCTCCTTCTTAGCACTTAGTAACATGGCTTATGCTTTCTCTTTCTTGTTTTATCGAGTAGGCGTACAAGCCTGTATATGCTGTTTGCACTACATGTTGTCCCCCTATTGTGTACTCAACTTACTACCCTCATTGATATTACCACTGCAATTACTTTTGTTTGTACTGCTGTTTTTAAATGCCACTGCGTGTCTTTTTGCTTAAGTACAGATGTGTTGTCCATAACATGGAGCCTTTGTAAAAGAGCCAATTGGCTCAAAGATTGTAATTCTGAAAATGATATAAATAAATCAATAAAAAGGCTAGCCAGTGGTGTCACTAGTTCTCCCCTTAATTATTTTAGAATTCTGGGGTGAATCCCATCAGACCCCATTGCTTTGTCCACCTTCAGCTTTAGGAGTTCTTTCAGAACCCTTTCTTCTGTGAAAGGACTGGGATCAACCCCCCTTACCCAAAGTGTTTCTATCACCTCCTCCTCCTTTTCTTTTGTGAATACTGAGCAGACATATTCGTTCAGTATCCCTGCTTTTTCACTGTCTCTCTCTGCTCACCCACCGTCCCCTTTATTCAGCATCACTGCTCCTCCCTTTGTCTTTCTATGCTCCCTAATATACCTATAAAAGGTTTTATGTCCCTTCTTAACCGAGTTGGCTATCTTTTTCTTGGTTTGGGCCTTTACTATTCTGACTGCCTTCCCCGCTTCCTTCTGCTTTAACTGATACAGTTCTCTGTCCTGCTCCTTCTGTGTTTCCTTATACTTCCCAAATGCTATCTTGTTCTCCCTAACCTTCCCTGCCACCTCTTTTGAGACTGGACCGAAGGACCAACCAGAGAACTACAGACCGGTGAGCCTGACTTCCATAGTGGGGAAGTTGAGGAAGACCATTCTGAAGGAAAGATTGATAACCTTTCTCGATAGCAATGGTCTGCAGGATGAGAGACAGTATGGGTTTGTCACACAAAGATCTTGCCAAACTAACCTGATCGACTTCTTCGACTGGGTCACTAGGGCGGTTGACAAAGGCCATGCTGTGGATGTCCTGTATCTGGACTTCAGCAAGGCTTTCGACTCAGTGCCACAAAGGAGGTTAATGAGCAAGCTGAGAGACACGGGGGCAGGGGAAAAACTGGTGGGTTGGGTGGAGAGCTGGTTGCAGGGCAGAAAATCGAGGATAACTATAATGGGGGAGCCATCCAAGCCAAGGCCAGTAACGAGTTGGGTACTGCAGGGTTCAGTGCCGGGCCCTGTTTTGTTCAATGTCTTTATTGGAGACATTGCAGAAGGGGTCAAGAGTAAGATCAACCTGTTCATGGATGACACCAAGATTTGTGGACAATGAGGAAGGGAGGCAGGCACTCAGACAGGATCTAGCTCAACTTGAACACTGATCTAGGGAGTGGCAGTTGGGGTTTAATGCTAAGAAGTGCAAGGTCATGCACCTTGGAGCCAGAAATCCCAAGAACAGCTACTGGCTGGGGGGAGTGCAAGTAATAGCTTCAGAGGAGTAAATGGACCTGGGGGTAACAGTTACAGGGGACTGGATGGTATCAGCACAGTGTAGGAGGGTGGCAGCAAGGGCAAATAGGATGCTGGTGTGCACTGCCAGAGGGATCACCTCTAGAAAGGGGGAGGTCATCCTGCCATTGTATAGATCACTGGTGAGGCCACGCTTGGAGTACTGTGTACAGTACTGGTGCCCATACCTCAAAAAGGATGAGAGATTACTAGAGGGGGTGCAGCGTAGGGCTACAAAAATGATTATGGGACTAGGGGAGTTGCCGTACGAGGAAAGGTTGAAGGAGCTCAACATGTACTCGCTGGAAGAAAGAAGGGACAGAGGGGACATGATAGAGACCTTTAAATACTTGAAAGGCATAAATCAAGTCAGGGAGGGAGGAGTGTTCCACTTAAAGAGGGGGAAGGGTCACTAGGAGGCACAGTCTGAAGCTGGAAGGGGGACCGTTTAGGAGGGAGATGAGGCTCTACTTCACAAAGAGAGTGGTGGCGGGTTGGAACGCACTGCCGGAGGAGTTAATAGCTTGAAGGACAGTGGATAGCTTTAAGCAGGGTTGGTATCAAGTCATGGACAGAGATAGTACAGACAAGAACACAAAGGGGTGAAGGACCAGGAAAGAGGAGGAAGGAGGTTTTGGGTGGGTGGGGTGGGGCAGCTGTAGTGATATAAAACTAAGAGCTGCACATTCTGGCAGACTTGATAGACCTGTGGGCCTTTTTCTGCTGGCAATTTTGTATGTTCGTATGTTCATATGTAACTGTTGTCACCTGTTTAAAATAATCCAAAGCTTCTGGGCTGCTTTCCTGCTCCTGTGTGCTGCTCCTTGCTCCTCCTGAATCACCATTCTTCTTCTGATCTGCTGTATCCAAGGGTCACGTGAATTGCTGGCACTGCTGGCTGAATTTTCTGTCCTCCCTGTTTGGATTATAATTGGGGTTTCCAATTTGTTCGAAAAGTCCAAGCATGTTTTTTGGAATTTCAAGTTCTGAAAGTTGTGCTACCACATTATGGCCTATTGGGTAGTTAAACTGCTATATTTTCCACCAAGTGCACCACTCCAAGATCCTGAGCAACTCTACAATCAGGCCTGCGCTGGGATTATGTTATAAATCTGGGGTATCCCAAGTCTGATGTTTCATACTGTACTTGTGCCTATAGTTCTACTATTGGTACAGATAAAAGTTATTACACCCTGTGTGACGTAGTCATCTTATGTGTCCCTTACTTGGGCAGGTGTGTGTATGCAGTGGGGTTTGAGGGGAATTGCCTGAGGCTGGCTGAACGTACAGCAGCTTGTTAGTGTCTAACCCTTGCTCTCTCCACAGTCTCTGGGTCTGTGTGACAAAATAAAGCACAGTTTCATTTGTTGCATTTTATCATTGTGTTGGTATTCAGTGTGTGCATCCTGACTGAATTATTGTCTGATAAGGGTAACAGCTGTTGGTGGTTCCCGGTGGGTAGTCTTGTCCAGCGTGAGGAGGTGGGGAGGTACTGCTTCCCGCAGGGTGGTATCACACACAACATCTGGCCCACATATTCTCTCTGGGTGGAGGCAATGCGCAGTTTACTAATTTGGGACGAACTTCCCTATTACAGGAGAATTAATGAACCCAACTCCCTCAACCTGCTGTGCCACGCTACAGCCACCAGGAATCCTAGGTTGCTGTGGATGACCACGGGGAGGTCACATTTGGAAAAAAAAAAAAAAAAAAAATCTGTTTAAAAAGATACATGTTATTACAATGATAAAAACATATAACAATATGGATTGAAATGAGCACTCTGAGACAATATCTGCATTTTACCTGCCTAGTTTCAGTCCCTCTCCACTAAAGGCTTTAAACTTAGGTTTCATATATTCATGTTCTTGATGGTCTTCCATATCCAGGGTAACCTTGCCACCATGGACCATTTTCTGAATTTCCTCTGGAATCTCCCTAATGGCAAGGGGAAAACAGTTTTAACATGATGATAATAACTATGGAACCAATTCTACTGCTGTCATTTAAATTAGCAGCACATGTTAGTTGGCAAAATATTTCACGTATTACTGGCATCCTAAAATCCATATTCAGTGTACTTTCAATTCCTTTTGATAGTTTTAAAAACAGCTATTATTACCAGTTTTGTACAGTAATTAAATGACCTGCGCAACCAGTCCCCACGAAAAGAGCTCAGACTCCTGCAGTGTCCTACTGCCTCTGGCTCAGACCCATTAGTAGGAATTTATGGAGAGGATTCATTCTTGGAAGATTTTTTTTCTTTTAGGTGACAGGACTGACAGTGTAAGGATGCATGAGAGGCAAGAAAACTGGAAAGCTGTCTCTTTGTAAGTACTACTGTAAAAAATCTGAATTTTTTTTTCTATTTATAAATGTAAAAACATAAAAAAAACCAAAAACTTAAAATAATAAAATTCTACCCTCCTGATAAGGTGAACAATCCACTTTTTCAAAGCGTGTGGGTGAGGACACTCCTGTGGTTTTAAGAATAAGTAAATCTGGATGCCTACTGAATGACTCCGTGCTGATGATTTATATCTGATTTCCATGGTCAGCGCCACATTTTCAGTTTTACAATAGAGTGAGAAACTGCCTTAATTATCACATGAGAAAGCAGGTAACAAGTCAATTCCTGCTCCCCTTCTTTATATGGAAATATATACCGCACAGCCCCCCAAGCTACTTTGCCTTACTGGGATGTTCTGCACAGCAGATTCTGCACACCGGGCCTTGAGAATAACTTGGGAACCCACAGCTGCCTGTTGCACAACCAACATGGCTGGTGAACCCCATGCCTGCGAGGACTACCACTGGTATACAGTTTTCTAAAAATGCATCAATACCAAGATCACCATCAACCTCAAATCCCTCTTCTCCCACGCCCCTACCTTGCTCTCTAAAATCTATGCAAACACTTTGTTTTTGTTCACCAGGTAAGCACACTAGACAGCCAAGTGCCTGTTTTCAGGTGCGACCCGGGAGATTACAAGATACATACAAGAACATCATGCATATCAAGGTACATACAGGAACGTCAGGAATATACAGACGGTAGATAACAACATAGTATAGTACAGGCAATGGACGACAGTAATCAGCAAAACAGGGTCAGCCATACCCTCAGGTGGGTATGGGTAATGTATACATTGTAGGAGAGAGACCTAAGAAAACATGAAATAGAATAGTACAAGTACTCATTTACATGAATAGTTGGGCAGAGAAAGGATCCAGTACATTTTAAGACATCTGATAGCAATGAGCTCGCCAGTGGGTATAGTGCATTCAGTATCAGGAGACTCATCTCCTCAACAGTTGAGCCGGATTTAACGAAACTCAGCTGGCCAGATTGGTCTAGGTCACAGACACAGGGGAGGGTTTATTAAGTGCAGGGACAGGAGGAGGTTGATTTGAGGAAGCCCCATAAGGAAGCTTTGATTCAGTAATGGAAGGGGGAGGAGAGAGTGTTTGCAGGAAGGGAGTTCCACAACCTGGGCGCATAAGCGGGGAAGGCCCAATCACCCATTTGGGTGCGAGTTTTTGGAACCAGGAGGACCTGAGAGTCACTGGATCTTAAGTGGTAGGAGGGGGTAGCAGGTGTGAGGGATATGGTGAGTGCGGAAGGGGTGGCAGTTCTGATAATACTGTCGATGAAGTTGCCTAGGACAAAGGTGTGGTGCTGTTCCAGAGGGAGCCACTCAAGCTGGGAGTAGAGCTCACAGCAGTGCATGAGGCAAGGAGCAGAAAGCGCAAAGCTGGGAAGTGTGTAAATTCAATGAGTGCAGCAGAGGGACCTTCTCAGACCCAACAACCATTCTCTCTCCAACAATTCTCTAACTTCTGGACTTTCAGAGAGGTGCTGCTGGTGTTACTCAAGGACTCCTGCAGCTGTCCCAGTACTCTGCTTACTAAATGATGCTAGATTTCAACCCCCCCACCAGAGGTTCTGCATGTAACAATGGTCTCTGTCTCATCTGCACCCCTACAATTGTGACTAAAGAAACTACTTGCACCTATCAAGATATTCAAAAATCTACTCTGCAACTTATAGTGTGCACCACAATTACCTGCAAACATGAACCTCCTTAGACTGCACTACAAATTATGCCCTTTTTACTCCATGTATATCAAGGGCCCCTTGAAATGAAAAACTGCATCTCATGGACCGTCCCAGCATCTGTATAATATGAATTTCAAAGAAATATATTTAAAAATTGTTTTAAAAAAAGAATCATTAGCTTGTGCCAGGGCATAAAGCAGATTACTCTCTGACCATTTTACATACAGGTAAACTACCCTAGGTTATAGTTTTATTTTGGCAAAAAAAGTACTAGAAGCAAATAAAATGCATTTCGGGGCTGGCCTGGCAGCATGGAAGGGTGAGGCTCTGGATGCCTTACTTCCTACCACTCTGGTGACTCAAGTTCAGAAGTGAGCATGGGAAGCCAGGGGACAGCCGGGGTGAGACAGGATGGAGCATCCGGAGGACTGCTCTCCTCTCCCTGGGTGGGGGGGACACCATGTGCCGCTCTTCGACTGTCACCACGTAGAGGCATGGTAGCAGGGCAGTCGCCACATCTTGGAGGGGGCTGTCTGGTGGCTGGCGCATGTGTGCCTCTACACACATGCACACCTGCATCACTGCCCACTGCCAAATGTGTGGGAAATGGAAAACATGAAAAAACCTGGCTCTGGTGAATGAAGCCAGGCCTACAGACCAACCCATGCTGCCACCTGGGACCACCAAGGACTGGACTGTGCTCCGAGGGTGGGGAGGACGGACTTCCTTCCCTGTCCCTGTCACGGGGGAAATCCGTGGTGGCAGTCAGGTAGGTCCCAGGTGAAGCAGTTGCCGATGAGGTGGGTGTCAGGGCTGATAGCTCTGCTGGAGCCAGGGCCATATAAACAACTTGTTTAAAAAAATATGCATTTGTACTAAAAAGATATTATTATAAAGTTAATACAAGGAATGCAGTCTCAAGTCACACAGGGAAACAAGGTTTGTGCCAGAATACTTTCCTATAAAAATGTACAGTAAATTAATATTCAGGTAGAAACATTATTATAACAAAAACTTAATAAAAAACTCCATCGCTGAACATGTCACTAATTATTGTCCAGTAAAATACTTTTTGAAATAAATACTCAAAAAGAAATGTTCTGCTTACATGTTATGTTGCTGTTCTGTTTGTTACAATATACAGTGCAACTAATCAGCATCTGTGACTGAATAGTAAGCAAATCTTTCTACCAAGAGGTATTTTTAATGCAGCTGGGTGTCATTTTCTCTTGCTTATCACTGATATTATAATATGATAGTTTATCTTACTTATACTAAGCAGACCTTGAGCACTTCTGGAAGGGGTGCCAATTTGCACACCATAAACATGGTCTGCCAAGTTTTTCCTACACACGACATGCTTAATGGACACTTCAATTGTTAGTCAATGGTAACAATCCAGATTAAAACAGGGTACATCAAAGCTCAAGTTAGTATGCCCAATCAAAACAGCATGTTCGATCAACCCGAATGCGCAACCAGAGATGCCAAAGCTCCCTGATCATCTTCAACATAGTGACCAGGGAGGTGGACAGGGGAGGGCCATAGACATAGCCTGTTTAGACTTTAACAAGGCCTTTGGCACATGACCAGCTTCTGGACAAAGTACATCAGTGTGGTACACATGAGATATACAAGGTGGTCTGCTAACTGGCGTGGGGACAGGAAGCAGACGGTTGTGGTGGGCGTGCGCTAATCTTGAGAGGAAGGGGATACTCAGTGGTGTCCCTTACAGATCGGTATTGGGCCATTACTGTTCCAACATTTTCCTCAACGATCCAGAATCTGGGGACTCTAGTAGGCTGCTTAAGTTTCCTGGTGACACTAAGTTGGCCAGAGTGGTAAACGCCCTTGAGAATTGGGACAAACTGAAGACCTGATCAAGCTGGGTGACTAGATGAACTTCTGGAGTCCCAGATACAATGTAGGCACATGCAAGGTGCAATACCTGAGGAGGAAAAATAGAGACTGGATCTATGGGGCTTCCCTTGCTGCTGTGGATAGACAAGAGGATGAAGTAAGTCTGCCGCCACTGAATGGTGGGGTGCATCGGAGGTGGGGGTGGTGACCAGCAGGACTGGGGAAGTAATTCTGCCTCTTTAGAAGACCCTGGTAAGACCTCACCTGGAGTACTGTGTACAGTTGTGGGTTCCTAAATACAAACAGGACACTGAGGCACACAAGAGGATGCAATTCAGGGTTACCAGAATGATCCGGTATATGACAGACAACAGCTATGAGAAGAGACTGGAGGCCCTTAGCATGTTCACATCAGAGAAATTTGCTGATATGGGACATAAACTCAGCTTTCAGTATAATCAGGGGTATGGACAAGCTTACACAGATATGTTTGGTCTGCGTCCTCCATCAAGATATTGGTACACATCCTAAGGCACAGAGGTGGTAAATTCAGGGTAAATATTAGGAAGAACTTCTCGAGTCCAAGTGGGCGGTGAACCCATGGAACAGCCTACCATCAGTACAGCAGACATGAGGACAGTACAGGCCTTCAAGGTATGCCTGGAGAAACTGCTGCTTTTTAAACCAAGGGAATCACTGGATGCCCTGCACAGCTGAGTTGGCAGGGAACCCCGTTTAAGTTAGTACATGTCTGTACAGCTCACTTATTCATACCTGCTTATGAAGTTGGAGACCAACATGACACACTTGGAGTCCTTTCCAACCTTAAATGACTATGTTACCATTTTGTTTGGATCCTTTTGGTAAAAAGACAGAATATCACTAAACTGTGGAATTTAATTAGAAAATACCACAAAAATAATCCACTGATTAAGACAGTCAGCATGCAGCCAGCCCGGTGGTGCTGAGGTGCTGGATGCCACACCTCGTACCACGCCGGTGACCTGGGTTTGGGAGCGAGCTTGGGCTGTCGAATGTCGGCAGGGTCTGGAAAGGATCGAGCATCCAGAGGACTGCTCTCCTTTCCTGGGGACAGGCAGGTTTGCTTGCCACGGTGCAGGTGGCTTCCGGTGGTGACTGGGGTTGACGCAACCTGCGGCACACTCTTCCGGGTTGGAAGTGGCAGCAGATGCCTTACAAATGGATGCAGCAGCACGCCTGCAGTGTGCAGGGCGTCACTGCATGTCCGCACTCCAGGGGATCATACGTGGAAAAAAAATCCCTGGCCACACAGATAGATGACGGCAACCTCCGGTGCCCGCCGCCACACACCCAATGCCAAACTTGTCTCGCCGGTTCTCCCAATCCCCTGTCTTGCCTTAGGTTCAGGCCACCGGATCGGGGTAAAGTGAGGAAGTGTCTGTGCCCGAATTTCCCTGGTGAGCGAGGATCAGGCAGGGTGGTAGAGCGGCTGCGACGAGAGGGGTCTGCCAAAGAGAGTTCTGTGGAGGGCAGTGAATAAAGAAAGTTCACAAAAAAAAAAAAAAAAGCATGGTTTCATGAAGGGAAGGTTATGCTTCCATAACATATTGGAGTTTTAGAGATATACAGTAAAGGATAGTTACCTACTATAACAGTAGAGCTTTGAGAGAATCTCCTCCATTGAGCCACAAGAAAAAATTACTCACCTTAGTAATTGTGTTTCTTCTAATGGAGTCTTGCTGTATTCTGACATATGCAGTTAGCCCCAGCACTTGAACTACCCCGGAGAGGAAAGAGTTAATTTCTATGCCAGGCATAGAACGTTGAGCTCGATTCTCAAACCTCTGTCTGTGGTGCCTCAGAGTGCAACTGTAAGATTCCTACAAACAAACTAACTAACTACACTTCCAGTGTGGAAATTGTAAAACATATAAGCTAACAGGCAACAACTTGGGTCCAAAAAACTCAAATTGAGAACACAAGAGAAAAAACAGGTAGTGAAAAAATGTATGTAACCCCTAGATGGCGCTATCCCAGGGGCTACTACCCCTGCCTGATTTGCCACTAACAGGTTGAGGGGCCTGGATCCAATGGCGGGTGCCTCCACCTTGAGGTCAGGGTTTGCAATAGTTAAACTTACTTGGTCACAGCCCTCTGGGACACTGCAACCCCCCTTTCTTCCCACTAGTGGCCCACACAATATATCAGAATTACCTTCACAGTATACACTTACCCCCAGGACTAGTTCCGGCACTGGGACCTCCTGTGAAATAAGATACAGTGCAACAATCACAGTACAGTACTTTAACATAGACAAATACCTTCAGGCAGTATAACTTTGCTGAAACAAGCAGCTCTGATTTATTTAGGGGATATAACAAGGACAGGGGAAATCAGGTTAATTAGCTTATCACTTTACTATCTACCTATGGCTCTGTGCTGAGGCTATCCCTACCAGTTACTGTCCCTGGGTGCCCAAGCCCTAGTGGCTAGTCCAAACCGTGGCAGCTGGTAGGGGCCCTTTCACACAGTGAAAAGAAAAATTAGTTTAAACAGTCAGCAGTACAGTGATTTCATTTGGATTTAATGTGGCAATTCAACAGGGAGCGACCCTGAATTAGTACTCACGACCTCCAAACAAGATAGGGTCCTTCAACATCAGCAGGGCTACTCTTGAGCTCCACGAGACTCTTCACACATTTATATGGTGAAAAAAGAAAGTACTATACCAGGCAGGCTGCTTCTCTATCCCGATCGCAATTACTGCACAATACCCGGGAGAACACACAGCAGATTCAGTTCCTGACAGACCGAGTGCAATTCAACAATTTCTCCAGTCTTCTACAGGGTGAGCCTGGTTTCTACTCTTCAGAGATCCTTTGATTCTTTTCACAGGACGGATTCAGTCCTAACAAGCAGTTACACAAGCTGCAGACCGGAACTCTGGGCCTTACACGTTTTTTGACTGAAACTGTGCACTGAAGGAACACAGGGTTTCTTTCCTTCACTGCCAGATCTAAACTGAAACTCCAACAGACAAAACCGCGCACTTCCTTTGAGTTCCTCCCAGTTCTTGACTGGATTGGCTGTCACTCACAATAGACTGCTGCTGTTGGTCCAAAAGGCGTCAAGTCTAAACTACATCTCCCAGAGTCACTGCCCATACAATCCTCTTGTGGCTGGCTCAGATTATGAGTCCAAGTTCTGATTCGTCCAAGGCACCATTTTAGAGCAAGCTACCCCACACTGATTGGTCCAGTTCAGCAGTTCAAACCAGAATGGGGAACTAGGCAGACACAGTTCTGACTGCAAAGAAAGCAGGTTAGACAAACTGTAATTCATTATTACTGTAAATGATTTCTGGCAAACAGTTACATCTTTCAGATAGGTTCCTTTGCACCTAGTGACTGCAAAATGGAGTGAATTGGCAGCAGCTCGAGTGGTACTCAAACAGAGAAGCACACAGTCCCCCCATACAAACTAATTATGTCTGCAAGCAGACAGCTCTTAAAGAGACAGTACCAGAGGCTCTAAAAACACTCACTGATAAATGGCTTAAACGCCAAACACCATTCAGGCTTGGAGCATTCAAGCAAGCTCCTGGAAGTCTTTTGGGAACCCCCATTTGCAGGGGGGTTACATGTATATAAATCTAAGTTAAAATGTAACAAAAACAACAGCCACCCCACCCTGAAGGGAAGGGGTGCAAAGTACACCCCTGAGGTGCAACACTGTACCTGCCAGCCCACATCCCAAAACTAGGTTCTGAGAGGGGAGGCAGGGGGGAGTTCAGAATACAGCAAGACTCCATCAGAAGAAACACAATTACTAAGGTGAGTAATTTTTTCATCAAACAACATGAAGTCTTGCTGTATTCTGACATATGCAGACTACCAAGCAGTACCTCTAAGGAGGACGGTACCGAACTTGCTGTACCAAATCTAGTATCACTCCTAGCCTGGATATCAAGGAGAGTACTGCTTGGTGAAAGTATGGACTGTTTCCCAGGCGGCTGCTTTGCAGATCTCTAACAAAGGTATATGTCTGGCAGCAGCCAGAGAAGCAGCTGTACCCCTAGTTGAGTGAGCCCTCAGGCCTGTGGGAGGTGTTTTACCCAGTTTGACATAGCAGAACTGTATACAAGAGACAATTCACCTGGCAATAGTTCTTTTAGTAGTGGTCCTACCTTTGCCCACTTCACCATAAGTGAGAAACAATTGAAGACAGTCATTCCTGTGTGCCTTAGCATGCTCAATGTAGTAGCTAAGTGCCCTCTTAACATCCAAACTATGTAATCTTTCTCCTGAAGGAGAATGATCAGTGAAAAACACATGAAGAGACATGGACTGGTTCAGATGTAAATCTGAGACCACTTCTGAGTAAGAACCTCCTATGCCGGCCCGGTGGCAAAGAGGGCTGAGGAACTGGCGCCCTACCTCAGCCCATGCCGGTGACCCAGGTTCGGGAATGGACTCTGGCGCCGTGGGCTGGCAGGGGGAAGAAGAGGATTGAGCATTTGGAGGACTGCTCTCCTCTCCTGGGGAGGGGTGGGGGGATAGCACCGCTCTGTAGTGGCCCCTGGTGGAGACCGGGGGTAACATAAGTAGCGGAAGCAGGAGGGACTAAAAAAGAGAAAGCCGGAAAAGCGGCTTCGGCGCTGCCTGATAACGGCCTCCGCTCTCCATGTTCCCAGGAGCCTCTGGGAGCATCCTCTGCCACAGCAGCATCCCGTACCGTAAGTTAAAATTAGTGTACTGGGGTTCCCTGCCACCCGGTGCCTTCCCCCTCGGAGGAGGGGGACCTGCCTGGCGATGGGATACGCCAGAACAACTCGGGATTGGCTGCTATCTGTGGGGAAGTGCTCCAGAAGAGGACTGCTGGGGGGATGGAGCGCCAGGAGGCCCGAAGGAGTGGCAGGTGTCGGGGTGTAGGAGGAGATAAAAAGAATAAAAAAAAAAAAAAAAAAGGAACCTCCTATTTGGTTCTGAGGACCACCTTATTTCTATAGAATGAAATAAAATCAGGTTCAACTGACAAGGCCTGTAATTCACTAATTCGCCTGGCAGAAGTGATAGCTACCCGAAGCACAGTTTTCCAGGTCAGGTACTTAAGCTCGGCCGAAGCCAGAGGTTCAAAGGGTGGCTGCATAAGCTGAGCAATGCAGATACTGAGATCCCAAGCTGGAGCAGGCTTTCTAAAAGGAGGCTTGATATGAACCAGACCCTTAAAGAACTTACCAAAAACAGGGTGAGACGCCAGGAAAGGGCCCTTCCCTGCTGAGACGAAAGCAGACACGGCTGCTAAATGAACCTTTAAAGTGGCTAGCCTAAGCCACTAAGGTGAACCAGGTAATCCAAAAGTGTAGCAATGCCAGCAGCACCTGGTAGAATATCCTTATGGGAACACCAAAGGCTGAATCTTTTCCATTTGGAATTATAAGTTTTCCTGGTAGAGGGTTTCTGAGAAAACTTAAAGATGTCCAAAACTCCCTGAGAAAGATGCAGTCCTGCATATTCTAACTCTTCAAGAGTCAGGCCTTGAGATTGAGAGACTGGAGATTGGGGTACCAGATCTCCCCTGAGAGGAGGTTGGGAGATTGTGTCTTTTGGGAAGAGACAGGGAGAGTGAGACTGCTAGGGACAACAACAGAGAATACCAAGGCTGTCTAGCCCAGTCTAGAGCCAGTAGAATCACTATGCAGGGTTGTGACCTGATCTTAACTACAACCCTGAACAACAGGGGAAAGGGAGGAAAGGCATAAAGGAACTTGCCTTCTCAGTCCAATATCAGGGCATCCAGGGGAACAGTCCCTAGGACTGGGGGTCTACAGCAGAAGAGAGGAAGTTGGTGACTGTCTGGGGCTGCAAAGATATCTGTCTCTGGAGTACCCCACCTGGTGAAGATTACTTTCAGTAAGAGAGGATCCAAGGTCTATTCATGATGGCCCTGGGAGATTCTGCTCAGATCATCTGCTAACACATTGTCCTTCCCTGGTAGGTGAACTGCTATTAGGGAAGTTTGTAAGGAGTAGGCCAGAGACCATACCTTCATGGCCTCCATGCACAAGGCCGTAGACCGAGTGCCCCCTTGCTTGTTGATGTACCACATGGTGGTGGTGGTGTTGTCTGTCCTGACCTGAACCACCTTGTCCTTTACTGAGTCCGAGAAAGCTTGAAGGGCTAGGAATACGGCCCTGAGTTCCAGAAGATTGATATGAAGGAGAGACTCTTGTGGAGACTGAACACCCTGTGCTGTGAGGGCTCCTAGGTGGGCTCCCCAGCCCAGGAGAGAAGCATCTGTGGTTAGTACCACTGAATGAGACTGACTGAAGAATGGGACACCTTGTCTGAGATTGTCCTGATCCAGCCACCACTGGAGAACTTGGACCAGAGTCCAAGTCACTGGAACCAATTTGGTGAGAGTATCTTTTTTCTGAGACCAAAAAGACCTTAGGTGAAACTGAATGTCCCTCATTTGGAACCTGGCTCCTTGTACCACTGCAGTGGAAGCTACCATGTGGCCTAGGAGCTGAAGAAAATGTCTTGCTGGCCGAGAAACCAGATGATGAAATGAGGAAGCAAGATCTGTAAGGGTCTTTACCCTTGCTAGTGGGAGGAAGGCCTTTGCTTGAACAGTATCTAACTCTATCCCTATGAAAGTGAGGAGTTGTACTGGTTCGAGAACTGACTTTGGCAGATTGAGAAGGAATTCCACAGAATTGAGCAAATCTTGAGTGACTTGAAGAGCTGACCTGACCTGACCTGGTCGGGAGACTGTCCTACAATGAGCCAGTCATCCATGTATGGGAATAGAGCGATCCCCTGCCTTCTGAGGAAGGCCACTACTACTGCAAGGCACTTTGTAAACACTCTTGGAGCCAATGTTAGGCCGAAAGGCATGGCTCTGAACTTATAATGGCCTGAAAGCAGCTCGAATCTGAGGTACTTTCTGTGGGAGCACCTGACAGGAATGAGGAAATAGGCATCCTTGAGGTCCAAGGATGCTAACCAATCTCCTGGCCTCAGAGAGGGAAGAATTACTCCCAGAGTCACCATTTTGAACTTTGGTTTTAAGATGTGTTTGTTCAAATACCTTAAGTCTAGGATAGGTTGCCACTCCCCTGTCTTTTTTGGGGTAAGAAAATATCTGGAGTACAGACCCTTGCCCCTATGCAGAGCAGGAACTCTCTCCACGGCTCTGAGAGCCAGCAGAGAGGAAACCTCTGCATCTAGAGCAATGATTTCGGAGAGGTTTGCAGATGGAAAAGACCTGACCCTCATCTTTGGAAACTTCCTGAAACTGAGGGCCAGTCCCAGGCTTACTACCGCCAGGACCCACTTGTCTGAGGTACAGTAACAGACTTCCAGGCCTGGAAGTAGTAAGTCAGTTTGCCTCCTACTGGAATTGGGGAGTCAACCTGGGCTGACACATCAGGGTGTCTGCTTGGCAGAAGCCTTGGACTGGGAAGAGGATGCAGTCCTGCTTATCCCCTTCCTGCCTCTCCCTCAAAAGAACCCCCTCTGTGGGAAGGGAGAGGAAGCCTGGGCTTGGTAGAAAGACCTGTGAAAGGGCCTGCCCCTGCCCCTAGACTACTGCTTTTAAGGAGTGGCTTGCCGTTCCTTGGTCTGTGCACTCCAGTAGGTGGTCTTGTACTCATCCATCTTCTTCATGTACGCCTCTGTTTGCTCCCCAAAATACAGGTTACTCACCTGTAACAGGAGTTCTAGGAATGGTATATGTTGTTCATCCACACTTATTGGCAGGTTCCTTGCCGCTTTAAATCTTGCCGGAAGGTCTTCAAGCTGGCTCCTCCCACCAACCCGGGTGGTAAAACTCTCGGCTCCGCCCCATGATGCCAGATCTGGCCTGCTGGAAGCTCAGGTCTTGCGTCAAGCTGGGGAGGTCGGAGAAAGTTGTGGGATGAACAATATACCATTCCTAGAACTCCTGTTACAGGTGAGTAACCTGTATTTCTAGGGACATGGATATGTTGTTCATCCACACTTATTGGCAGACTCCTAGCAGTTCTCCGGGAGGAGGGAGTAAGGCGCACAACCCTACTTAGGAATAAGACTGAGAACCGAGCCTCAAAACCAGCATCCCAGCATGACTCAGGGTCGATGTGGTAATGGGTAATAAAGGGTGTGCTGACTTCAGGTAGCAGCCCTGCAGATTTCCTGGATAGGGACGTCCCTGGAAGCAGCCACCGATGCAGCAGTATGATGGGTAGAATGAGCTCTTATCCTCTGGGAGGCTCCATGCCCGCCAACTTATAGCAGAGATCTATGCAGGAGGTGACCCACCTGCTTATCGTCCGCTTAGCTGTGGGTCTGCCAGGTGCGGCTTCAGCGTAGGTGACAAACAGCTGGCGAACCTCTCCTGAATTTCAGCCGTCGCTCCTTATAATAAGCGGCCTTTCTAGGGTCCAAAGTATGAGCCTGTATTCGCCTCTGAGGTGTGACTGGGGTAGAACACCGCAGAGTCAACACCTGGTTAAGGTGAAACTCCGACACCACCTTCGGAAGGAATTTCGGGTGGGGGGGCAGGACAACCTTGTCCCTGTGGAAGACCAGGTAAGGAGACTCAATGCAGAGCGCCTGGAGTTCTCCCATCCTTCTGACTGACATGACAGCCACCAAGAAGGCGGTCTTCCACAACAGGTGAGAGAGTTCACACCTGTGCATTGGTTTGAATGGCTTGCCCATGAGCTTTGCCAGTACCAGCAGTAAATCCCACAGAGGTGGAGGTTCTCGCACCGGAGGGGAAATGTGATCAAGGCCTTGGAAAAAGCGCCAGACCACCTTCTCCTGTGCTACCGACTGCTCCCCGCCCGCTACCGTAAGCAGAGATGGCTGCCAGGTGCACCTTAGGGTCGACGACCTAAGCCCTTGACTAGAAAGGACCACAATAGTCCAAAATGCTTGCCAAAGAACAGGAGGAAGGGTCCAAGCCCTTGCCCTGACACCAAATGGAAAATCTCTTCCATTTAAAGGCATAGCATTTCCTGGTCGACTCCTTATGGGACGCCTCAACAACATTGAGGACCTCGTCGGAAAGACCCAAGGCCTGGAACTCTAGCCGCTCAGGAACCAGGCCGTCAGGTACAGGGCTTGAAGGTCCGGATGGAACACCTTCCCCTGATTGACTGAGAGCAGGTCCGGGCGAGCTGGAAGCTGCCTTGGGAGCCTGGAGCTGAGGCTGAGGAGATCTGGGTACCAGAACTGGCAGGGCCAGTCTGGGGCTATCAGAATCACCTGCACCTTGTCCCTCCTTGCCTTGAGAAACACCCTGTGAATCAAGGGAAATGGGGGAAAGGCGTAAAAGAGGCCCGGGGTCCACAGCCTCGAGAAGGCATCCCCCTGCAGCGAGCCCTGCTGAGGGGGGCGGGCATGAAACAGTCTCAGCTTCGCATTCTCCCTGGAGGCAAACAGGTCCACCTGAGGTGTGCCCCAGTGAGAGAACAGATCTTGTACTACCTCCGCAGGAGAGACCACTCTGAGATGCAGCCCCTATCCGGCTCAGGGCATCGGCCGTGTGTTGGAGGCTCCTGCCACATGAATGGCTAGGAGATCCGCCTCAGGCTGCGCACGAGTGACCAAATGCGGAGAGCTTCCTTGCATAGAAGCATGGAGCACGCCCCGCCCCTGGCGGTTCAGGTAGTACATGGTCGTGGTATTGTCCGTCCTGACCGGACCACTTGACCCCGGAGAAATGGAGCAAAGGCGTGAGAGCTAGGCGGACCGCTCGGAGCTCCAGCAGGTTGATGTGGCATCGGGACTCCCGCGGGGACCAGAGGCCATGCACTCGGTGTTCCCCCAGATGGGCACCCCAACCCATCAGAGAAGTATCGGTCAATAGAGAGACCGTCGGCTCGGGGCGGACAAACAGGATGCCCTCCTGCAGATGAGATGGAACGGTCCACCACTGGAGAGCGTTCCACATCTCCTGGGTCACCATCACTAGCTGGTCCAATGGATCGCAGCGTTGTGACCACTGGCTGGCCAGTCCCACTGAAGGGAGCATGTGCCAGCGTGCCTCAACGGACCACGCTGGTACAGGCCGCCATGAGACCCAGGAGGCACAGGAGTCCCGGGCAGAGCGCGATTGCCCAACCAGAAATGATTGGGCAAAGGAGGTAAGAACCTCGGCCCTGTCCGCCGGGAGCCGTGCTCTGGCTCGAAGAGAGTCGAGCTCTGCCCCGATAAACAGAATCACCTGCTTTGGCTCGAGTTCACTTGGCCTGTTGATGAGAAGGCCAACTTGAGAGCAAACCTGAGGGCCAGATCTCTGGACCGCTCCACCTCCTGTCTGGAGGGGCTGCTATCAGCCAATCGTCCAGGTGGCGTACACCCGACCCTCGCGCACGAGGAAAGCTGTCACCACTGCAATGCATTTGGTGAAGACCCTGGGAGCTGGAGACAGGCCAAGGCATGGCTCGAACTGCAAGAGGGATCCTTCACGAAAGCCGGGAATCTCCGGCGTGACGACGGATAGGGACGGAAAGAACGTGTCCTGCAGGTCCAGAGAGCAGAACCACATGCCGTGTTCCAGAGATGGTATTATCTGTGCCAGAGTGACCATCCTGAAGGTTCGAGACCTTAGGAACTTGTTCAGGTCGTGTAGGTCGAGAATGGGCTGCCAGCCCCCTGTCCGTTTCGGAACCAGGAAGTACCTGGACACGAACCCCGGGGTCTGAAGGGGGTCCTCTACCTCCCTGATCACCTCCTTTGGAGGAGGAGAGCTTTTGTCGGCCGACGAGCCGACAGTGAGGCTTTCGACCCCGAGGCCCCGAGGTGCGAATCTCTGCTCTGAAGGGCGGGCCTGCTCGACTTCTAGAGGCAGGCCTTTTCCCACCACCTTCAGCATCCACCTGTCCGTGGTAATAGCGGACCAGGCGAAAGGAATAATGGAGCCTGCTCTCTAAGGGGAACCAGGGGTGAGGTGACGGGATGGGGCGACACCCTCAGCCCGCCACTGGGCAGGCTTGGAGGAGGGACTGGCCGAGGGACCTCCTGGGCCTACCTCCTGCTTCCTGTTGGAGGAAGCCGACGCTTGGGTTTGGGATGCCAAGCCTGAGCCTGCTGGCCCTGACGCTGTTGGGTCGGAGGCTGACGGGCGCAGAAGGACGAAAGGCTTAGGCTGTGGCTTCCGCCTTTGTTCTTCTGAGCGGAAGAGACCGAGTCCAAGGTAGCATTGGACTTCTCGATCCTCTGCAGGTGACCTTCCACCCCAGGGCCAAAGAGGTCAGTCCCCAAAAAGGGAACATCCGCCAACTTGTGCTGGGTATCCGAGGTAAAGGTGGATATCCTCAGCCAAGCCCGACGACGCATGGCCATTGCGGCCGCCACAGACCTGGCACATGAGTCCCCAATGTCTAAAGCAGTCTGGAGCTGCTGTTTGGCCACTGCCCTGCCCTGGTCCCGCACCTGCCTGACCGTAGTCTGCAGATCCGCGGGAAGATGAGGGACGACCTCATCCAAGAAGCCCAACAGGGCATGAGAAAAATGTGCCATGAGGACGGCCGAACTGGCCTTACGAAGGCCGAGAGAGGACGCAGCATAGACTTTTCGCCCGGCATAATCCAATTTCTTGGATTCCTTGTCGGGAGGTTTGTCCACATCCCTGGGCGCTCGGCGCTACCGGAAACGCTGTCAGTAACCAACCCTCAGCAGAGGGGTGTTCAAAAACCGGACAGGGAACTGGTAGGGACCGCATACTTCCTGGCCATCCTGGCCGAAGGCGCAGGGCAGGAAGCAGGGCGCTGCCAAAGCTCCAAGGCCGGACCCACTATGGCCTCGGCCACCGGAAAGGCCTCCGTAGGGGAATCCCCTCGGTCCAGAATCTCCGTGAGGGGATACCTGGCCCGTTTAGAAACGGGTTCGAGCTTCATCCCGGTGGACTCCGAGATGAGCCGAAGCAACCCTAGGAAGGACGAAGGGCTATCGTCCACTGACTGTCCTCCTGAGGACTCCAAGTCGAATCGCATGGAGAAAAGTGAGGAATCATCCTCGGACTCGAAGAGTCCTCAAAGAGCTGCCTCGGCCTGAGCCACCTCCACCTGCCGAGGTTTATCGGGAGTGAGGGTAGAGACAGCCCATGGGCAAAACCCCTGGCCGACGGAACTTTTGGTCGGAGCCCCAACTAATGGCTGTGGAGGCGGAGGTTCCACCAAAATCGTGGGGCAGCTGGAATTGGCGAACAACCGCCTGGGAACAGGCCTCGGCTAAAACGAGGGGGTTGCTCGCCGCCCGGTGACAGCCACTTAATGGCCGGGAAGACGACTGGGTCGGCTTATCTCGTCAGAAGGAGCTATTGCCACATGAGTTCTCATACCTCGGCGCACTTGCGCCAAGCTTCCCCGTCCGAGGAGGAGGAAGAGCTGGCGCCGCTGTCGGAAAGCCGAGATCGCCTATGATGGCGGGACCGCTGGACTGCGAAGATGTCAGAGACCGAGACCCAGAATCTTGCAAGCCGAGGACGGAGGGGAGGTGTCGGAATCGGCACTCCCCGGTTCGACGATTCCACCAAGGCCCGGAACCAGAGGCACAGAGCAGCCGACGGATCCTCAACTCCCACGAGGGGAACCGGGGAGAGGGGATTCTCAGCTTCTCCAGCCGACAACCCGTCTAACGGGTCGAGAAAAATCTCGACCGCATCGGCGGGAGTCTCGGTCAACTATCCTGACGGGGACACCGTGAAGCCAGTGGCCGAAGCTGATGGGTCGACCGAAGTCGACTGTCGACCAGGGAAGGGGGATCTTTCCCGCTCCCAAGAGCGTTGATGGTGAGACTTACTTTTGCTCTTTTTGGACCGAGAAAAAGGTCCAGAAGAAGTTGGACCCTAACCTTTCGTCGAGAGGGTCAGACAGAGCTCCTTAAAAGAAGCCGAATACGAGGCACCGAGAGAGAGAGCGGGACAAATGCTGCAGCTGAGGTAGAAGCGGCCCGCGCCGCCTCCTCTTCGAGGGCGATCATCTGCTCGAGCTGATCCGCCGAGCCCGCCGCCGCGGACACCGCCAACCGGGCCTCTTTAGATTTAACCGGAGGAAATCTTTCTCGGGACGCCCCAGTTGTAAGCGTAAGCAGCACGTCTTCGAGGACGAGGCCGAAAAGGAAAGAGCACAGGTTGCAGGCCCTGTGGGTCGCTCAAGGCCCAAGCAGTAGACGACGAGGAGTGTGGATCCGTCCGAGACATCTTCTGCCCGCAAGGGCATCTCCGAAACCGGAGTCAATGGTCCATCGCAGCTCATGAGAGAAGACCAAGTCTTTTTAGCAAAACTTTTATTTTCGAAGATTCGAAGAATTAGGAACCAGTCTTATACGCAGAGCGTTAAGGAGGGAACCTGAGCTTCCAAGCGGTAAGGAAGATCTGGCGTCATGGGGCGGAGCCGAGAGTTTTACCACCCGGGTGGGTGGGAGGAGCCAGCTTGAAGACCTTCCGGCAAGATTTAAAGCGGCAAGGAACCTGCCAATAAGTGTGGATGAATAACATATCCATGTCCCTAGAACAGAGAGTTACCCCCCACAGTGAAATCCATGGCCTTAGCCTAGGTGTCCTGAGAAAGGCTAGTGCATCTGAGCCAAGCAAATCTCCTGAGAGCCACAGATGTAGCCATGACTCTCGATGCCAAATCATTAGAGTCTACAGCAGCGTGGAATTGTACTTTGGATGATTCAATCCCATCAGCAGCCACCTCCTCCAGCTCTTTGGCTAGCTTGGGGGAAGCCTGTTTAGCCAGTTCCAAAACCGTATCCCATCTGGACTTTTGGTATCTGGCTGTGTAGGCCATATAATTAGCCTGCCTGAGTCCCAAGGAGGATGCCAAGTATTGTTTCTTGGCCATGTCATCCACCTTCCTGGAGTCTTTATCTGAGGGGGTGAAGCCAAAGGTATATTAGCCCTGTCACAGGCTGCAGCCTGCACCACCCCAACATGGCTGCAATGACTGAACAAAAACTCTGTACCTGAGCCTGATAGCATATACCTCCTGTCCATTCTCTTATCCACAGGAGGTAAAGAATTTGGTGTCTGTAAAAACTTTTGTGTCTGTTTCCCTAGGAATTTATGGCGGGGAAGAGACAACCTCTTGGACTCTGGGATGTCCATCATCTCTACAAAATCAGGATCTGCTTCCTCCTCAACAGCTTCAACCACAGGGTTTCAGCCACCTTTTTGTAAAACAGAAAGTGAGATGGGGTCTCAGAAAGCCTTGAAGGGGAGACATTGGAGGGTCTGTCTGGGGAGATGTCCAGTTCAATGGGCACATCCAGACCTTCATAATCAGTATTATCATCATCATCATCATCCGGTAACTCTTCATCCCCCTTCCACTCCAATTCATAATAAGCATCCGGATTATAATCCGATGAAGTTGGATCCGACCGAACTGAGCACCTAACCGACGGCACCGGTTTGGACGGAACTGGACAAAGCGATTGCACAATACTGATCGCTTTGGCTATTTCTTCAGCGGTTGTAGTAAGGGATGCTGGATCCAAACCGTCTGACTTTTTTTCGCCTTTTTGACAGAACCATCGGCTCTCCTTTTGGCCGAGGCCAGTGGGCACCTCCTCAGGTTTGGTAGGAACCGAACCAGGCTGGCCATCTGGGCCAGCAGACTTCTCGGCCTCCTTTTCCTTTAGCCTACCCAATCTTTTTTCCAGAGTGGTCTTAGGAAAATTTTTGCAGATTTGGGCGTCTGTTTTGAGGAGATCAAACCCCAGACAATAAACACAGATGACGTGGGGGTTGGCCTCGACAAAGGCCTCCCCACACTCTGTACAGTGTTGAAACCCAGTGGGACCGTTTTTTCTCTTGGGTTTCTCAGACATGGCCAGACTAGAAAAAATTACTCTTTACAGCTTTTAGCCAGGTAATACACCCCCTTAACGGTTACCAACCATGTCACAGGTTGTATAAAGAAACCGAAAAAAGTTTTTTTTTTTTTTAAACCGATAGGAACCGACACACCACTACTAAAAACCCAGAAAATAAATTTAAACACAAAATGTCGGTTCCCAACCGGACCAACTGAGAAGGAACTGAAGTTTGCAATTTCCACAGAAGAAAACAGAAAATCACAGTTCACCACCTATCTACACTACTTACTGTACCGTAGACAGAGGCTTGAAACTGAAAATAAACAAATCAGTTGAAAAACCGACGCATTTTGAAACTTTACTGAACCGAAGCGAAGGAACACTCTCCGGAGCGACTTCACAGTTAGGCGGGATGTAAAGGATCTGACGGTTACACTCTGAGGCACCACAGACAGAGGTTTGAGAACCAAGCTCGAGCTCAACGTTCTATGCCTGGCATAGAAATTAATCCTTTCCTCCCCGGGGCAGTTCAAGTGCTGGGACTAACTGCATATGTCAGAATACAGCAAGACTTCATGTTGTTTGAACATGGAACTGTAAGCCGTCAGTGTCAGGACCACCCGGAAACTTTTTGCAGGCTGGGGCCACCCACGTCAACATGCCTCATCAGCACCTATATAATGTCAGCATCCCCAGCATGCCTCAGTTCCCCGCTGTAGACTACCTTAGAGGATCATTGAATCGGCTGGGACCAAAGCAACCAAGACCAAACCAGGCACACAGGAAAGGATATGGAAACCTGAGTACAGCTACCTTAATGGCATCAGAGGAGAGAACAGCTTGCAACAGCAGGCTTTATAGTCACTAATCACCTGACAAAGAAAGGAGGGAGGGAGAGCTGGGGCTCAATGGAGGAGATTCTCTTGAAGATCTACTGTTACAGTAGATAACTATTTTTTTTTTTTTTTATTGGGTCCTCTCGTCAAGTATCCACCCTGGTCACGGGCTCCCTGAGGTCCTCTCCATGTCGCCATATCCTCCTGTCATCCCTGGCTTACCCTCAGAGATGGGGCGCCGTGAGCTGGCACCCCATATTCCAGCCCGCAGTCCTAGTAACTGGTTGGAGGATTACGACACGGAAGAGACTCTCGAGGGCCGGCAGAGGCGTGAGTCCCATTATTTTTGTATATATGTAGTATGTTCGGGAGAGCCGGACGGTAATGACGCCCGCCGCGACTTTACGTGCAGATGTCTGCTGGCTTCTCCCATCAGATGCGCCGCTGTTAGACATCCAGCCTCCGCTGGGTGTCACTGCAGCGCCGCGACACCCTTCACCACCCCAAGGAAGGAGAGCTGTCGCAGGATCCGATCCTTCCTTCCTGCCAGCCTCGGTGCCCGAGTCCGTTCCCGAACCCAGGTTGCCGGTGTGGCGCGAGGTGTGGCGTCCTGCGCCTCAACCCTCAGCGCCACCGGGCCGGCTAGTACTTAATTATTTTATCTTCCTCGAGGATATCTCCCTCCACTAAGCCATATCATGGAACAATTCCCAAGCAGTACCAAGCACTGAGGGAAGATGGCTGACCCTACTGATCCTGAATCAAGAGGCCTTTTAGAACACTGAGGCCAAAGTCTGCTCCACCTACATAAGACGATGTCCAGACTGTAGTGTTTGAGGAATACACAAACCATACTCCAAGCAGCAGAAGCACAAATGTCAACAGTGGACACATTCTGAAAACAAGCCAGAGGTAGCCACCCTTCAGGTAGAAAGTTGCTAACTGCTTCTGTTAACAAAAAGTAATACAACTGGCCAACCATCTGGACAAGCCTTGTTTAGAAATTGTGAGCCCAGCTAGTCACATGATTGCTCACAGCTAGCGGCTGCACCTTCACCTCGCCCCATCGTCTCCTTTTGAGTATTTAATGTAAGATTTGCAACCCATAAACAGCTGTCGCTATCTATATTCCCTTCCAGTAATGCTCCGGTCAGAAGGTTTCATATTTTGATCCACGCTGTTAATCGGGATGGAAGCGGAAATGCGTCAGGCCCAGCCAACCCACATGCAACCTGCGACACCAGAGAAAAGTTCCAAAAAGAACAAGGCACAAGGAGCTTCCTTGGGGGAGTGCCTCTATTACCACAGCACTCCCCACCCCCAAGGAAAGGTTTCTAGCAGAGATGATTCCTCTTAAACAATTTATAAAATCTTTCTCAGAGGAGCTTAAAACATTGAGAAAAGACTTAAACAACACTGCAAGGAAGGTGGGTGATGAAGAAGCACGAGTTACCTCACTGGAGAAATGGTGTGAGAAAACAGACCTTGAACTTGTGCAACTGAAACAAAAGTGTAGTAGAACGGAGAGCAAACTAGAGGATCTTGAGGGAAGGAGCAGGAGAAATAATTTGGTTATTTTCAGTTTACCTGAGGAGGCAGAAACTACATCTCCCATTTTATTTGCACAGAAGAAACTGGAGTGCATAGCGGGACCTTCTCCTAACCACACGTGCTACATTGTAGAAAGGGCTCACCGCACTCTACGCCCTAAACCACCACTAGGGGCCCCTCCTTGACCTTTTATTCTGAAACTCATGAATTACCTGGATAAGCAACATATTCTACAGAAGTGCAAAGGCCTGACAGAAATCTCCTGGGGGGGACAGCGCCTCTGAGTATCACAAGATCTACCAGTGGTGACAAGGCAGAAAAGAGCTGCATTCTATCCTGTGATTGTCAAACTTCTGGCTGCCACCATTAAATTTAGAATGTTATACCAGGCTAAGCTGCACGTTCTATGCAGGGACTCCTAGTATTCCTTTGAAACAGTGCAGCAAGCCACAGCAGCGCTCAAAAGCCTAATACTGGAACTGTTCAGCAAAACTTGATGGATTAAAGACTCCCGTTTGGTACCTGGCTGAAGAAACCTGCATGGTGCTATCTGCTGAATCTCTGTTTAGTTTGGAAAACACTCGCCTCAGTTCCTGTTAGTTGTTTTGACGTGTGGATATTCCTAGCAAGATCTGTTTTTCAGTAACACTGACTCTGGCTGGACTTCTTTTTTTCCTTATTTCTTCATTTTCATTGGCGTCTACTTTATTCTTGGACCCACGATCTCGTATGTTGCATGAGGGATGGATATATGGGTTGCGTTAGATGTTATCTCTTTAAATTCTTTTATAACAGATTTAGATCAGTTTATATGTTCAAGTTCATGGGCCTTTTCTTTGGGCTCAATGTTCTAGCATTTTGGAGCTACAGTCGATATGGATGGAATTTCTTGGTATCCCTCCCCCTCCCCCCGATGTGACATGACTTTTTAATAGCTAAGAGACTGGTTACTTTGCTTTGCCTTGAACCTCAGCTAATTGAGGGGGATTAATGGAGAAAGGGGATGTCATACTGTTGGGAATTAATTTTAGTGTATATTAGAGTTGTATTGAGCAGTTTATGGGTAAAGAGGCTGAGAGCGGGAGCTAGGGGGCACAGCTATGGATGGGATTGACACAAGCTGAATCAATAGGGGGGTTCTCTCCTCAGATCATTTCTTATTTGTTGTGTTGTAATGCGGGTTCTTAGAGAGGAGGAGAGAGGGGAGGGGAGGGGATGAAAGCGGGTAGTGAGGTAGTAACTGTTTGGGGGAGTTTTGAGGGGTATAAAGGGAGTGGGTGGGGACCATAGGGGATACAGGGATGGAGCTCACCCGCCCTTTTCTTTTAGAATGTAGTCTTCTTATAGACACCGAATTTCTACTGGTTTTGCTAATAAATGGCTAGTTCTATTAAATTTGCATCCTGGAATGTAAAAGGTCCAGGTCTAACACCAAGAGATACCAGATTATTAAGCACCCGCAATTTCAGCAATGCCAAATTCTTTTTCTTTAAGAAACCAATTTGTTGTCTTTGGAAGGTAACCTATTCTGTACACAATCAATTGGCCAGATTTTTGCAGCAGGCAGTGCCACAGCTAGTAAGGGGGTAACAATCCTGGTCTCTAAAACGGTTTCTTTCCAAAACCAACAATCCATTGGAGATCCCCATGGTAGATATATATTTGATAAGGGGATTTTAGACCATACTGAAATTGTGTTGAGATGTATATATGGGCCTAATATGGCGGATCCTGCCTTCTTTATGAATGTGATAAGTACTTTCTCTGTATTTTCTACTCTCCCAGTTATTTTGAGGGGTGACTGGAATGTCTCTCCCATGCCAGATTTAGATAGGACGAGGGAGTCTCTTGGCAGGGCTCTCTCCTATACAATGTTCCTTAAGGGACATGATCCACTCCCTGGGCCTCTGTGACCCGTGGCAGATCATGCATCCATAGGATAAAAAGTACACAGTCTATTCTTCCGCCCATGGGACATACTCCAGGCTGGATTATATACTTATAAGTCAGTCCCTCTTTGCTGGGGTACTGGATGGAGACATAACCCCTAGGGTTCTCTCTGACCACTCCCTAGTGTGGATCAAGCTCACATTGAATACCAACTTACAGAAAAACACAACATGGAAGCTTAATAACCAGCTTCTTAATGACAAAGTCATAGTGGATCGAATCAGGGATTAGATTGATCTATATGTCCAACACAATAAGGGATCTATAGGTCACTCTGATCTAGAATGGGCTGCATGTAAATATTTCTTTGGGGGAGAATTTATTAGACTTGCCCCTCGGCGAAAATGCATCCGAATGCAGGTTATCTGAGATATCCTCAAGTGGATTTCTAATATTGAACAAACACTTTCCCCATCAACCTCAGAGAGCTCCTTACATGAACTCTCGATTTTAAGAGATAAATACGCAGGTCTCATGAGGGAAAAGGCAGAATATTCCATTCATAAAACAAAAGCAAAATACATAGATCAAGGTGACAGGGCAAGTCAGATGTTAGCACTTCATCTTCAACAGCTGGAGACATCTAGGTTGAAAGCCAGTATCAGAACAGAGGATGGGCCCTTCTGGACACAACCAAGAGACATAGCACGAGAATTTGCCTCTTTCTATACTGAGCGATATGGTCCTAGAGCATCCCCTCCATCTTTTCCAGATACCATAGTCTATATTAAAGACAGTTCGCTATTACAATTGTCATCTCCCCAACAAGTTTTTCTGTCTCGGCCCATTTCAGAAATTGAAATTCGGAGGGCAATTATGAGTCTGGCTTCTGACAAAGCACCTGGTCCTGGTGGGTTCACTGCTAATTTTTATAAGCTCTTTATAGATGGCAAGATAAGGCACATTTTATTTAAGAGACACCCATCCTGGAGGCTCTCGGCATCAAACATTTAAAAGTATAAATAAATACTATACATTATGAAACAAGATACAAAACAATATCTCAAACACAACCCACAACATCAACAAAGATAAAATTTATATAAACATTAGTCTAAGCAGCGACAACAAATACCTAAAAAGGCTAAAAGCTAAGGAACTAGGGATTACCTACGCAAAAGTTCTACAAATAAGCAAGGACTATAAAGCACAGTCTGGGAAGGCTTGATTGTACAAGAAGGCCTTAAGGCGGGCTTTAAATACCTCCACAGAAGAGGCCTCCCTAACAGCTGGAGTAAGTGAATTCCACAGGATGGGAGTGGCGACACAAATGTTCTGTTGCCTGCAGTTTTTAGCCTCGTCCTGGGAATCGCAAGTAGGCCCCTACAGGAGGAGCGGAGGGAGCGGACTGAGACAGCAGGAATGAGAAGGTCCTTCAGGTAACCAGGGCCCAGGCCATATAGGGCCTTAAAGGTGAATAAACCTACCTTAAAGAGGACACTCCACCTAATTGGTAGCCAGCGCAGTTGATGCAGCACCAGAGTAATATGACAGTACTTAGAATGTCCTGTCAACAGTCTAGCCACCATGTTCTGCACTAGCTGCAGTTGGTGCAGGGTATCCCCAGAGACCCCGAGATAGAGCGCATTACAGTAGTCCAGCCAGGACATTACGAAGGCATGTACCAAAGTGGGGAGGTCCTGCGGCAGAACTAGGGGCTTTATCCTGGCGATATTCCTCAGATGATAAAATCTAGTACGGACAGTGGAAGACACTTGAAACTCAAGTGTCAATCCACTGTCCAGAATAACGCCCAGATCCCGCACCCTAGAGGAGGCCTTCAATGGTACAGAGCCAAGAAAAGGCCCTGCCTCTGCACCAGAGGCCAACCTATCATGCCCTCTGTTCGACTCCACCACCAGTACCTCCATCTCATCGGGGTTCAGTCGTAACCAGCTGGAGGACATCCAGTCTTTGATTTCAGCAAGGCAGCTATTAAGCACTTCCACTGCGCAAGATGTTCCAGGGCCAAAGGAAAAATACAGCTGGGTATCATCGGCACAACAATGAAAATCCAGACTGTACTTCCTAATGAGCTCTCCCAAGGGCAGCATATACATGGCAAACAACATTGGTGACAAGACCGAACCCTGGGGAACCCAGCATGACAGGTGGCCGGGGGGGGGGGGAATTCCCCATCACTACCCTCTGCCTCCTGTTAGATAGAAAGGACTCAAACCAGCAGATGACAGTGCTGGCAAGACCACAGAATTCCCTAAGGTGGTCAAGTAACACACGATGGTCCACTGTTTCAAACACTGAAGAGAGATGGAGGAGAACAAGAATTGTCCCTTCCCCTCGATCTCTAGCCCTAAGGAGGTCATTATGCACCCGAACCAGCACAGTTTCTGGGCTATGCCCTGCACGAAACCCAGACTGGAGAGGCTCGTATAGATCATGGGCCATGAGATGCTCCTCAAGCTGAAGCACCACCACTTTCTCCACAATCTTACCCAAAAATGGAAGACTGCAAATAGGATGGTAATTTGCCTTGATCTCAGGGTCCAACTATGTTTTTTTCAGAAGGTGTCTCACCAATGCCTCTTTCAAGACACTGGGAAAGACCCCCTCTGACAAGAAACACTGGACAATCAAGGCAAACACAGGGCCAATGGCGTCAATACATCTCATTAAGAAATCAGTTGGCACCGGGTCCAGTTCACAAAAGGTGTGCCGAAGCTTGGAAGCAATCTCAATGACCTCAGCCACCTCCATTGGTCTAAACTCACCCCAGCCAGATGGAGAGCTCTCTGGTCGCCCAAACTCTGACCAACTGGTGGACCCCCCTGACTGATGGCAGACACCCTGTCTGAGAAGAACTGAGCAAATTCTCCGCACAGTGCATTAGAAAAAGCTACCTTCGGCTGTAGACAGGAAGGATGGAGAAGCCTGTCCACAGTCCGAAAGAGCATAGTTGGTCGGTTCCTCCCAGTAGCAATCCCTCTGGATAGGAATTCTGCCTTCTTATGGTTGATTGCTCCCTGGTATGCACCATAGTGCACACGTAGGGCCAGTTTGTCCACCTCCAAGCTAGACTTCTGCCAGCAGCGCTCTAATCTCTGACTCAGGGTCTTCATCCCCTTGAGCTCCCCATCATACCAAGGGGACCTCAAGTGAGAAGACCAGGGTCATACACGGACTGGTGCGAGGGAGTCGAGTGCACCCACAAGTGCCTTATTATAGGCATCCACTGCCGCACACACACCCCAATGCATGCACTAGCTACACTAGATAGGTCAGCCACCACCAGAAAACCCTCAGGGATCAACCCCCTCAAAGGGCGACAGCTGACCATCTATGCAGGGGGAGAGCTACCGGGGGGCCCCGAACGAGACCTTCACCGTGTAATGATTGGACCACATGATCCGATCAGTCCTCAGACTAATTAATCTCAAGCCCCAGTGAGAACACCAGATTGAACATGTGGCCACCCAGATGAGTTACGGAGGAAACACCCGGCGCAAAGCCCAAGGAAGACATTGTCTGGAGGACATTGGAACCAAGCCGAGAAGATTCGTCATTGGCTCAGACGCTGAAGTCCCGCAGCACTAAACATCTGGGGGCCTCCAATGTCTCCCCGACCACAAAATCGGCCACCTCCTGCAGAAAGTCTCCCACTGCCCCAGAGGGGTGATAAATCAAAATAATCAGGCAACCTGCGCCCGGAGCCCCATGGATGGCTACACATTCAAATGAATGTGGTGCTCTCACTGGGTATACGGTGAAGCCAAGTTCGAATCTAAAACAGATAGCTACCCCCCCACTCCAGTGTTCCACTCTGGGGCAGTGCACCCCGGTATACCCGGACGGGACGGCAGCCTCTAAAACCGGGCCAGCATCGTCACCAATCCAGGTCTCCATACTACACACCAGATTGGCCGAAGAAATAAAGTCCGCTATAATTGCAGTCTTGTTTCTGACCGATCTGACATTGCAAAGCACCGCCCTCATGGGATTGGTGGACAGTGCAGCCCCTCTGGCTACCTGCCCACTCGGTCTGGTGGGAACCCTAGTGATGGGAATTAAATATGGCCTCTCTCCAGGACCCAACTAATCCCTGGGTGCCTTCTACACCCCACAACCTCGATCCTACCACCAACCGCAGTGCATGGGGCACCCCAACCCAGGCGACTCACACGGTTTCTCCCTATTCCCACTTCCTTACAGCACCTAGCTGTACTAACAGACACTGGGAGGCTGACAAAAGGCTGAAGATCGCGCAGCTGGGGTGCCCCATACACTAGCCTAGCCCGCCTCAGGCCCTCATACCTTTCCAGACACATCCCTAATTATGTAAACCCTAGCCCAAAACACAACCCACAAACACACACTACACCTCACACTCCACACACACACTAATAACTAAAACCCAAACTACCCCCACCCTAGACTAACTCACCCAAATACTATATTTTAAAATGCCTAAACACTATCAACCCACCCCTAATAATAACAAACAAAAAGAATCTCAGTGCAGTGCAAATATACTGAAGAAATACTCTTTCCAGAAAGGAAACTACATAAACTAAAATTAACTAACAAATCGTCCAAGTCCAAATAGATGAGCCCAAAATCACACGATGAAGAGAAAAAAGGTACTCAGACTGTCTGTACTCCAGCAAGGGCTTAGGAGTTACAAAAAACCCAAATCACAAGTTTTTCGGAGCACAGGGTCAACCAAAGGGTAATTCACCCCTCTCATGAGTGAAAACCAGTTCGAAAAATAGGTAAACCCCTCTTACTGGTCACGGAAAATGACTGGGAACTCGCACCTCCAAAAATAGAGACACTGTTCAGTTTCTCTTGTGGCTCTTACCTCCACTTGAAAATCAACATAGCCCCAATGTACTGTGAAAATCTTGAATCCCAGGAACATTCCACAGTCACACACTCTGTAACTGAAAGTAGAACTCACTTCAAAATCCAGGTCACAGCACAAGGGAACTGAGCTAGGGCACCCAGGAAACTACAATCCCGCTTCTCCACTCCACCAAGTTCTTCGTACCAGCAATATCAGGGCTGAAACTGTGTTCCAGGTGCTAAAGATGCCCAGTCCACGGACAGTACTAGAAAGTCCCACCCAGTCCTCAAAACCTCTTCCCAGACCCGTTTGCCGCTACGGCTGCCCACCAGCAACCGTGCAGCAAAGTGGAAGTGCCGCAGATCAACTAGTTCTCCTCCTTCACTGTCTTTATGGTTATATTTATGAGTCAGGTATTTTTGATCCAATACTATTAGAGGCATTAATTATTCTCTTGCCTAAACCTGGCAAATCTCCAGACTCGGTAGCCAATTTCAGGCCCATTTCATTGATAAATTGTGATATTAAAATTCTGGCCAAAATTCTAGCCAATACAATTAGAAGTGTTTGGGACTGATTACTCAGAAGGGAACAGGTAGGATTTGTCCCCCAATCACTCATCTATGGATCATTTCAGAAAATGAGGTCATGTCTTCTCCGTGTCCAGGGAATTTCACAACCCAATGGCCCTGGTTTACCTGGATGCAGAGAAAGCATTTGACTGGATGGATTGGGATTTCTTGTTTCTCACACTGGATGCCTTTAGCTTCCTGCAAACTTTTACCCGTTGGATCCAGGCTTTGTACTTTACCCCTTCGGCAAGGATATACTGCAATGGGATGCTGTCTTCCTCAATCCAGTTAGCCTCTGGAACTAGACAGGGATGTCCGTTTTACCCTCTTCTTTTTAACTTGTATCTGGAACCTCTGATTTGGAGAATGAAGATGTGTCCAAAAATACCCGGTATCCCAATAGGGCCAGATGCATATCTGCTATCCATCTATGCAGATGACATTTTATTGCATGTGGATCATCTTGAAACTTCTATCCCTGCAGCATTTAACATTATTGAGAAATTTGTTTTTTTCTCTAATTAAAAACAATCTCAACAAGCATTTGTCAATATCGAATGTTTGCTTGCTGGCATTGGCACTGGTAGTGTAGGAGTTAGAGAGCTGCATAATTGGAATGGCAGTGAAGTATTGAACTGAAGCCAACACCACCACCACCCTGCAGAGACTGACAGTCATTGGGGTGTGCCTTTGGGTTGTCAGGCATAACGGTCACGCCATTTCACCACACCCTACCCTGCAGACACCGACAAGTGTCACGGTGTGCCTTGGGGTCTTTGGCCCTTATGCTCACCCCATTCCATCAGAAAATGCAGTGAGATAGGTGATGTATAGGAGAATGGGGTGAACTTTGGGGCTGAACAGTCCAAGGCACACCTCAGTGCCTCTCACTGGCTGCAGGGTGTGGAATGGTATGAGCATTACAAGTGAGAATCCCAAGTCACACCTCTGAAGCCTGTCAATCTCTACAGGGTGGGGCGTTATGGTCGGAAATGCCTCAGGCGTTTGTTGGCATTTTCACTCCAAATTTTCAACATGGTTTTTTCGTGACCCCCCACCTTATGAACAGTGGCAATATCAGTTTGTTAGCCAAAAGCTGATTTTGCACAGTGACTACGCCATTTGGCACCACAGGTGCGTAAACACATTTAGAACAGGATGTGAAAAATGATAGCTGTACTGTTCATGGGGAGGTGCAAAAAATGGCAATGTTGAAAATCTACAGTGAAAATATTAAAAAAAACTGGTGAAGTCACAAGCGTGCTTAGAAACTGCTCAACATACACCCATAATGTAATTAGTTTGGGGATTTTATTTACAGCAGATTGTCAACACAGGCATTTTGGAACCTCCAGTCATGAACAGTGTCACTGTGGTTTTCTTAATCTGTCCCGAACAGTGATTTCCCACAGCGACCACACATTTCTGCACTGGAAGTGCGAAAACACATTTCGGCCATGGTGTGCAAAATGACAGCTGTACTGCTCATAAGGAAGTGTGGAAAAATGCCAGTGGTGAAAATCTGGACTGAAAATATTATAAATGCATGAACTTACGACGGTGCGTGGAAACTGCACAATGGTCGCTTGCAACACAGTCATTTTATGGACTTTTTTCAACAAATTTTTAACATAGCCATTTTAACACCTCTGCTCATAAACAGTGTCACTGTGATTTTCTTAATCTGTCCCGAACATTGATTTCTCACACCGACTGCACCATTATGCGCCAGATGCGTGGAAACACATTTTGGGCGAGATGTGAAAAATGACAGCTGTACTGCTCTTAAGGAGGTATGATAAAATGGCAATGTTGAAAATCTGGAGTAAAAATATTGAAAATTCACAAACTTACGAGCATGCGTAGTTGAAAATTGGGTGAAAAGATTCCCCAAAATGCCTGAGATATGCATCAAAGTTGAAAAAAACCTATTTATTCCATTATACAGCTTACCGGCATTTCCTCAGTTTGCGGTCGGCTTTCAAGAGCGCAGACATGTTCCCGGTCCACAGAAGATCATCATGCCGGCCTCTGGAGGTAAGTATGGGGTGAGGTGGGGTGTGGGGAGGTGGATGCGCAGAGGTGGAGGCAGGGTTGGGAGGCGGCAGTCAGCGAGGACCGTTTTTTTCTTGCAGGTAATTTTTTATTTCTTAGACGATGCGGGACTTGTGCCACGCTGGGGTGGGCTCCCAGTGTGGCAGCTGGAAGGCTATTTGGGAGGGCCGTGGAACAGATGGGGGACTGGGCACCCCCGTTGGCCATATGGACTGTTGCCACGCTGGGGTGGGCTTCCAGCGTGGCACCCAGTAGTCTGCTGGGGGGGACAGTGGAGCCGACGGGGACTGGGCACCCCCGTCAGCCTTATGAACCATTGCCACGCTGGGTTGGGCTTCCAACGTGGCACCTGGAACTCTGTTGGGGGGAGTGCAGCAGAGCTGACGGGAGATTGGGCACCCCTGTCGGCCATACATGTGTGTGTGTGTGTGTGTGTGTGTGTGTGTGTGTGTGTGTGTGTGTGAACACATGAGCATGCAATATGCTAATCAACACTATCTTATCGCTGCTCACTGAAGCGATCTCTCCCTTTCAACTGTACGCCACTGCATTTTCAACTGCTGTCATAGACAGCTGCAGCATTCATTGGTGAACTGTGGCCTTGCCTGCAAACACACTGACTGAATTGGAAGACAGGGTGCCACACCTACAAAAACTTGAATGATGGCACTATGTTTCTTGCACATGCGTGCAAGAAAACATAATAAAACAGAGTGCTGTCCCTCACACCAGCGATTAATAAACAGAACACAGTGTCTCTTGGTGTGACCTGGTCTCCTCGTGCTATTAAATATTTGGGTCTGTACTTAGCTAAGGACTCTTCACTTGTCCGTAATCTCAATTTAGATGATTTAGTAATGTGTATACAGCAAGATTTGCTGAGAAGGCAGGCCATCCCTTTGTCCCTCTGGGGATGTATATCCATAATTAAGATGAATGTGTTATCCATATTTTTTTATTCGATTCACATGCTCAACCTACGGCTCCCACTTACATGGTTCCAGTGTCTTCACACTATAATTAGGGATGTAAGTTTGTCATGGATGAGGTTTTAATGACTCATTGTTTGTTCATGAAATCATTAGTAAACAGTAGTAAATGCTGTGGCACTGTCATCATTGCTACATTCTGATGACACTAGTGAAAGTCATGGAAGTCCTGAATAAAGATCAAATGTCATGGAATCAATGACGTGTATGACTGCCATGACAAACTTATATCCCTAACTATAATTACTAAATTCATTTGGCAGAAAAAAGCCCCAAGACGTGCTTACAAAAAATTAGCTTCCCTGAAAAATATAGGAGGGCTCAAGCTCCCTCATTTCCTTATCTACTATTTGTCGAGTCATCTAAGTAAACTCTTTCAATAGTTTTTACCTCCCCCAGTAGACCCATCCCTGGGATACAGGCCAATTTGACTAGCTGTGGAACTTTGGTTATTGCATACAACTAGCCTGTCCATCTCTGCCTTGCTGTATACTCCCTGGTAATCACTTCCTCAGGAGGTAGAAAAACTCAGTGCTGGGTATTTCTCTTCGGGTTTGCTCCCAATTTTGGACTTTAAATAAGTTCTCTATCTCTAAAGATGTCACACAACCTATATTCAACAGTTTGAATTTCTGGATTGGGGGCCATCCCATCAAAACAGAGTGGCTACCTCAGCTGTGGGATGTGAAAGTACGTGATCTCTTAGAGGAAGGGGTGTTACTGCTGTCCACTGAGACATTAAAATGCTTGACGCTAAATAATAAAGCTATTTTTAAGATCTACCAGTTGAGACATGTCTTAACCCATTGGTTTGGTTCTGGTCCTTGGAAAGTTGAATTTTCAGGACTGGTCTCTTCCATTACAGTCTTAGTATCTCAAAAACATGTAGTGTCTAAGATTTACTCTCTTCTGCTCTCTTCATTTTCCCTGGAGTTAGATGACTCTTCTCCATATTGGGATCAGTTACTCCCTAGATCCCCTGCGCAATGGCAGGCTATCTTGAATGATTTATACCAATGTATTACTCAAGATCGGTTGAGAATTACTCAATTTAACATTATAAACAACCTTTATTACACTCTGCAGAAACTGGTGCATATGGGGAGACGGCCTACCTTCGAATGCTCTAGGTGTGGCCAGGGAGAGGGACTGTTGTTTCATATAATCTGGGAATGCCCTAAAATAGCACCTCTCTGGTCTACAACTGAAGCGAGAACAGATGCTTTATTAGGATTACAGGGGCTCTTTACTCCTGAAACATGTATATTGGGAAACTATAACACAATTTCAGTGAGGGAGCATAAATATTATATGTCCCTAATTTCATTATCCCTGGAGAGAGTGGTCCTGAAGCATTGGCTGGACCAATGTACAGTTTCATATCAAGAATGGCTGCACGAGTTACTATATAATCTCAGACTGGAATGTATGATTGTGAGTCTCTGGCATAGACTCCCCAATTTTGATAAAAGGTGGGGGAAATTACATGCTTGATACACTAAGTAACTTGTATTGTTTATTAATTAGGGGTTGACTAGGCTTAGTTTGCCACTAACATGTGAATATACCAATATGATATGAAGGTGTCTTTGTTCTGATGTAATTTTGCATTTCCCTTTCTTTCCCTTTGGTTTCGGGGGGAGCTACATTGAGGAGAGGATTTTTTTAGGGGACGGGAGAATTGGGGGGAGTATCATGACTGCACTATAAAGTTTATCTAATTTCAAAAAAACAAAAGAAATTGTGAGCCCACCTTTTGGGGGTAAAAGCAAAAAACAGTTGAGAGGTCTTTCTACAATCCTTAGTATGATCCAGGTACCAACGCAGCATCCTACGGACATCCAGCATTGGTAAATGATGCTCCCCACTATCCATGGCAGCTGTAAACATGAAAGTTTGCTGTCCGATTTAGTGTTCTTCCAGGCACATTTAGAAGAAAATGAAGTTTGGTGCATAATGTGACCCGATCCTTGTGAAAGCTTACAAGGACAAGATTCATCTAGCAGATGTCATTGACAGTAAAACAGTGCCTTCCAGAAGAGGAACTGCATCTCACAAGCAGCTGCAGGCTCAAGTGGAAATGCAGTAACATAGAAACATAGAAGTTGACGGCAGATAAGGACTGTGGTTCTTCTTTTTAGGCAGGGGAAGGGCCCAGCCACCCACCCCCATCCCCAACCACCCCACACTACACTCCTTTTATAGGGTACCACAGTTGTGACATTTCCTGTGGCAGAGCAGGAAGGGGCGGATCAGTGGGCCTCCACAAAGTGATCTCATTTACAGGGCACTAGTAATTTAACTTGTTATAACAAGTTAAACAAAGCACAATTAAACCATTACTTGCATTTTTTTCCTTTTTTTTCCTTCTAATTACTCTGACTAGGTTACAAACCCAGCAACTTATTTGGAATGGATTTCATTAACTGCAGGTACTGTGGAACAATTTTCAGAAGGACAGTCTTACAGGATTTAGGACACTGTCCTACATGCTGGGCCTTTGGAGATCTTAGGGCTCAGCTCCGGCAGCATGGGCAGAGATTGCACGCCTCAAATTTCATTGAAGAGGAAATACATTATAAGAACCACCCGCCATTTCCCAGCATCCAACAGAAAAACCTCGACCACAGAGGGTAGTTGGTCCAGGAGGTTGGCAGGTGGTTAGGAGGAACAAATCAGGAGCCCCATCACTCTCTGCTCTCCAACACATTGCCTCCAAAACCATATAAACACTGCAAACAGGTATCTGCCTCTATCTCTGAAATCAAATAAAGAGGCAGAAGATACTGCAGAGCAGGACACTGCACAGGAGCTAACACAACAAAACTCACCCAAATCAGGAACCAAAACTAAACAAGCACAAAGAAATCCAAAAACTTCTGATCATAGGAGACTCCATGATTCGGGAGTTGATACCCATCTCCAGCCAGGGTGATGGTCAGATGTCTCCCAGGTACATCAGCATGGAGAGACACTGACCGACATTGCTAAAATTGTTCACAAAGCAGGAGAAAACATTGATGTCCTAGTACACATAGGGACTAATGATCTCGCCAACCGGTCAGTTGTGGAGACAAGGAACACCTGACTAGGCTGGGTGACAAACTATCATCTATTCGTCCGGCATCTCCTTCTCTGAGATCCTGCCAGTCTGGGAGAGGAGCAGATGGATGGAAGGTCGAGAAGGGAGATAGGGAGCTAAACACGCTGGCTCAAGGACTGGTGCCAGGAAAAAGGACACAGATTTGTAGGGAACTGGCAACAGTTCTGGGAGGTAAAGTTCTTTAAATTTGATGGACTGCATCTGACTAAAGAGGAGTCAGTGCATTGGGGCAGAAGTTTGACGTCTTTGCAGAATATTTAAACTAGCAAATGGGGAGAGGGTGCAGCACCCTATCGTTGAATGGGAAGAACACCCTCCCCTCAGCTAGTGGTCAAACAGGAATTCAGCGTGTTTGCCATTCATTTGCATCACCAGGTAAGAAAAAAGGTTTGTCTCCCATACGATGCACAGGGGTAATGCCAAACTTCACCCAACAACTAACACACCAAAATCTGGCCAATGGAAAATCATGTACACAAATGCTCACAGCCTGGAAATAAGATCCCAGACCTGCAGGCAATAATGTCAGAGGCTAAACTGGACATAGTAGCAATTAGTGAGACGTGGTTTACCAGTAACCACACTTGGGAGACTTCGTACCTGGCTATGTATTGTTCAGAAGAGACCGAGGTGCAAAAGGGAGGAGTGGCCCTGTATGTTAATGGAAAATATCAAAGCTACAGAAATTCAGAATACACATAAGGAGCCAGAAGAACTGTGGGTCACCATGGAAACAGGAAATGGGACAGCCATAAGAACTGGGGTTGTCTACAGGCCCCCAGACCAGAGGGAGGACATAGACACATTACTGTTAGAAGATATACAAAACATGACAGCTAAAGGGGAGGTTCTGATAATGGGAGACTTCAACATGCCAGATACAGATTGGTCAATACCAGCAGGAACATCTGCCAGAACTAGACTCATAGTGGATTCCCTGCAGGGGGAGGGCCTCAAACAACTGGTACAGCAACCCACAAGAGACAGGGCTATCCTAGATCTAGTACTGACTAACAAAGAAGGATCACAGATCTCCAGGTAGAAGGTCACCTGGGGCCAGTGACCATCACATGGTATGGTTCAATTTGGCTACTACATCTAAATCATCCCATTCCAAGGCAAAAATATGGGACTTCAGAGGAGCTGACTTTGATAAGATGGCCAACAGAGTTAAGCTAGCCCTGGCAAAAGAAACACAGGTGAGGGTGAGCCAGGCAAAGTGGGCAAGCATTAGGATGCAATACTTGAAGCAACATCCCATTGTGTTAGACAGAAAGGAGTGCAAAAGAAGAAGGAAACCACTTTGGTTCTCAAATACAGTAGCAGAAAAGGTCAGAGCCAAAAGGCTGGCCTTCAGGAAATATAAGGGAACACAGCGGGATGAAGATAGGAGGCATACCAAACTGCCCTAAGAGAAGCAGGTAAGGCAGTAAGGCAGGCAAAGTCCCAAACTGAGGAAACACTAGCACGAACAGTAAAAGAAGGTGACAAGACTTTCTATAGATACATTAGTGAAGGAGAAAGTCCAGAGGGGTAGCTAAGCTTAATGGAGAAAGGGAGCATGTGAGGAGGAGGACCCTGTAAAGGCATCTATCCTAAATAGATACTTTGCTCAGTATTTACTGAAGAAGGTAGGGCAGGGCCCACAGCTCAGCATCATGGACACGGGGAGGAGGTGAGCACTACTCCTTCACAAAAGAAAGGGTCCTACAAGAGCTTGCTAAGCTCAGGGTGGATAAGGCTATGGGACCTGATGGCATACATCCCAGGGTACTTAAGGAGCTAAAGGAGGAACTAGCAGAGCCATTAGCAGAATTGTTTAGTGAGTCTCTGAGCACAGGAGAGTCCCAGAAGACTGGAGAAGGGCTCATGTGATCCCGGCTCCAAGAGTGGTAGCAGGGAGGGCGGGGAACTACAGACCCGGTCAGTTTTACCTCAGTAGTGGGCAAGATTATGGAGGCACTCCTTAAGAAAAGGATAGTGCAACACCTGGAATCCATAGGGCACAGGATCCAAGACAGCATGGGTTTACAAAGGAAGGTCCTGTCAAACTAATCTCATAGATTTCTTTGACTGGGTAACCAGAGTGGTGGACCAGGGGAGCAGTTGATGTCGCCTACCTTGACTTCAGCAAAGCTTTTGACACTGTTCCATGGAAGATTGATAAATAAGCTGGGTAGGCTCGGGTGGGTCAGAAGTTGGTCAACTGGGTGGCAAACTGGTTGACTGGCAGAAAACAGAGAGTGGTGGTAAATGGTATACAGTCAGAAGAGATGCAAGTCACAAGTGGGGTACCTCAGGGGATCAGTCCTGGGGCCAGTCCTATTCAACATCTTCATTAGTGACCTTGCAGATGGACTAGAGGTAAGGCTTGTCTGTTTGCAGATGACACCAAGATCTGCAACAGAGTAGATGATCCAGATGGGGTGGGCAGAATGAGAAGAGATCTGGATAAACTAGCAGAATGGTCAGAAGAGTGGCAACTGGGATTTAATGCAAAGAAGTGCAAAATCATGCACATAGGAAGAGAAACCCTGAAGCCACTTATAGGCTGGGAGGGAGTTGCTAGCAGTCCAAAGGAAGAAAGAGACTTGGGCATCATCATCACTGATGACCTAAAATCAGCCAAGCAGACCTCTAAAGCAGTAGAGTGAGGCTGAGGGGTGTTAGGGTGTATTAGTAGAGTATCACAAGTCATAAGAGGAGGTAATAATCCCTCTGTACAAGACATTGGTTAGGCCCCATCTGGAGTACTCATGCAGTATTGGAAGCCACACCTTCACAAGCACATTAAACAAAATTGAGGCAGTCCAGAGAAGGGCAACCAAAATGGTGCAGGGACTGCATCAGAAGACATATGAGGACAGATTAACGGAGCTCAATATGTATACCCTTGAGCAAAGGAGGGAGAGAGGTGATATGATCGAGAGCATTCAAACACCTTAAGGGCATAAACAAAAGGTGAAAGAAGTCTAACTTGTTTAAATATAAGAAAAATAGCAGGACAAGAGGACACAGCATGAGATTAGAGGAGGCCGATTAAGGGGTAATGTGAGGAAATTCTTTTTCACAGAAAGAGGTGGTAGATGCATGGAATGGCTTACACAAGAAGTGGTGGCTATGAATACAGTGCAGGGCTTCAAACAGGCATGGGATATGCATAAGGGAGCAATACAAATGACTAGGAATAGATAGGTCACTGACAGAGCAAAGGCCGATGGCACATTTATAAGGTAGAAAAAGAAATGGGCAGACTGGATGGGCCTTGCGGTCCTTATCTGCCATCAACTTCTATGTTTCTATGCAAGGCCCATCCAGTCTGCCCATTTCTTTTTCTACTTTATAAATGTGCCATCAGCCTTTGCCCTGTCAATGGCCTATCTATTCATACCCATCTTTATTGCTCCCTTATGCCTATCACATGTCTGTCTGAAGCCCTGCACTGTGTTCATATCCACCACTTCCTGAGGTAGGCCGTTCCATGCATCCACCACCCTTTCTGTGAAAAAGAACTTCCTCACATTACCCCTTAATCGGCCTCCCTCTAATCTCATTCTGTATCCTCTTGTCCTGCTATTTTTCTTATATTGAAACATGTTAGACTCTTTCACCTTGTTAGGTGAGGGCCTCTAAGGCAAAATAAAGTTTCACACCAGAACCGGATCTTAGACCGGGGCATGCATGTGGATGCTCCTCAGGAATCTCCAGGAAACCACCAACTGGGCCACTGTCTTACCCTCAGGGCATGAAAGGCAGATAAAGTGGCTATGTGAACCTTTACTGAGGAATTTCCTAGTTCAGATTCCTTGAGGGACAGGAGGTGGTCCACAATTTTAGGAACTTGGCCTGTAAAGGGATTCAGTGCATGTCTAGTACACCAAACAGTAAAATGTTTCCAGTTTTATGAATAAGTGTACCATGTAGATGGCCTTCTAGCCACCAACAGCACATCAGCCACTGCTGGAGCAACCATGAAGTGGGAGTGCTCTAAGTCCTCCGTAGCCATGCATGAAGGTGCAGGGTTTGAAGATCTGCATGCACCAGAGCACTCAGCTCCTGTGTCAGACTTCAAACTCACAAGGAAAGCAGGACTGGAAGTTCCACCACTGAATGCTACAGAAGTGGAAACCAAATTTGCCTGGTCCACCAGAATCAGTTATCTTAAATGTAATAAAGTGGGGGGTATTGATGGAGTACAGCCTAATTTCCTTAAAACAGGTGCATATATTAGCAACTCCTTTTACCTATTTGTTTAACTGGAGCTTGTGTAGTGGCATTTTTCCAGACACCTGGAAGATGGGGCAAGTGGTCCCTATATACAAAGGGGGTGATACAACTGAACCATCTAACTACAGACCTATGATTTTGTTGTCCACCATGTCTAAGGTACTGGAGAGAATGATGCATAGGCACATTTATCAATACTTGGAAGATTATGATTTATTGTCTGCTGCTCAACACAGGTTTAGGGCTGGGAGGTCCATGGGTACCGCCTTCATAGATTTAAACAAACTAATCACATCTTCCATGAATTTGGGGAGTGAAACGGGGACGGTATTCGTGGACCTCAGTAAAGCCTTCGACTTGGTTGATTGTCAGACAATGCTGGAGAGACTGTTTGAAATAGGTGTTCATCAGAAACCACTGCACTGGTTTAAATCATATTTATCTAATAGGAGACAATGTGTTATTAATGGTACTGTACCCGTGTCACACAAATGAAACAGGTAATACTGGGTGGGGGTGGGGTACCACAAGGATCCATCCTACATCCATTGCTTTTTAATGTATATGTAAATGCCCTGGAAAGGAATATTAAAAATAGCGGGGTGTGCCTGTATGCAATGACACCGTGCTGGTGGTGTCTGCACAGTTGCCCCCTGCTGGATCAAAATGTCCAAGAAGATCTGAGTAGTATGGAGGCTTGGTTCAAAACATCTGGCCTACTGTTAAATAAGAAAAAAACACAATGTTTATATTTTCAATCTGGCAATAAAAAACTCCATGGCAAGATACTGGAGGTGAGGTTTAGCAATGGACTCAGGATGGAAAATGTAACTGACTATAAATACCTAGGAGTTGTGGTGGATAACAAATTAAATTATAAAGAGCACATACAATTAACTGTTAAAAAGACCAATCAAAAACTGGGAGCCTGTAGGAGAGTGCTCAACTGTTTAACAACTGAGGCTAGAAAGAAAATTAACCATATGATAATTCCTGTGATACAGTATGGTTTGGTATTGCATAGGAATGCCAGCAAAACTGAATTAAATAAACAATCAACTTTATTACAAACTGGAAAAATTTATAACTAAGAGTAAACTTGGGACACATCACTGCAAATTGTATGAGAATTTAAGTTGGTAACATCCAGAAGAAAAAAGAAGTTACATCTGGCTAAACTGGTGTCATAAATTAATTTATCCACAGAAACATATTCAGCTGGGTTGCAAAACAAACCATACTCAAAAGGTGGATAAGGGACATCATTTGAGATTTAATAACTTAAATAGCCCAACTGTTAGAACGTACAACAGGTTTAGGGATGCATGTTACAGACTTCTGTGTCCAGATCTTGGAAAGAGTTGCTTAATGAATTAAAGTGTGTATCTTTTCACTGCACGTTCCAAAATGCCTTGAAAAAGTATTTGCACCATACCTGCATTTATTTTAAAGAGTAATGTTTATTTATTTAAGTGTTTTACCAGGACGGCATGCTGAGCAGTGCAGCGCTCGATCCCAGATGTGTCCTGGGCAAGGGGGATTTAGGATAGACAGTATACAGAGCAACATACATTACAAGCCACACCACAAATGCAATGTTAAGAGAATCACATTGTACAATATGTACCTTCCTCTTGGCAGGGGAAGATAAATTGTGCAGCTAGGGCACACACTGAGGCTTAAGTGCAGCAGTAATAGCATTAGTAACATGTCGTAACTAATATACACACATGCAGTTGGGCATTTAAACAGTTGGATACCATGTGGGGCTAGCTGCACGAGCATGTGGTGGTGAAATGCTGTTTGAGGAGGAAGTTGAGCTGCAGAGGAGGAGCGTCTAATCTCAGCTGGAAGGCGTTCCACAGGTAAGGCATTTGGTACTTGAATGCAAGCTGACCACTGGTGGAGGACATGCGTGGGAGGGTGAGGTGCCTAGAGTCGAGATTACGGAGGGCGTAGGATGAAGGGGTTTGGGCAGCTAGGGAATTAGCAAGGTACGGGGGGGGGGAGACTGGGACCAGTATTTTGCTGTTATCCTAGCACAATGTGCCATTCTCCAGTCCTGTAAGGAAGGAAGGTCTAAGGATCTACAGAGATCACAGTGGTGTGTTGTGGGCGGATGGTCCAGGGCAAAACAGCAGAAGGAATGGAAGAGAGGGTCCAGCCTGGCAAGGGAGGACTTGGGGGCCGAGCTATAAAGTATGTCCCCATAATCAAAAAGTGGGAGTATCATTTTCTGAACAATTTCTTTTCGGGTTGGCAGGGGAATGCAGCCTCTATTCCGGTAAAGGGCTGCCAGTTTCGGGTGAAGTTTTTTGTGGACAGAGTCAATGTGGGCTGAGAAGTCTAGGTGCTGGTCGAGGCAGAACCTGAGGTATCTGATCTGAACGAAATGCAGCTCTCCAAGAGGGTCCCATCTAAGGTGTGGAAGGAAGGGGATGTGTGGACCCGGGAGAGCCTTTGTCTGGTCCCAAAGGTGAGTGAGACGGTTTTCTTTGGGCTGAGAAATAGTTGGTTAGAGCGGAACCAGAGTTGGATTGCATTAAAATCCTCCTGGAGTTTGGATGACACTACGGCGGGGGAGAGACCTGTAGCATATAGTACGGTGTCGTCAGCATACATCTGAATGGATGAAAGAGGCACACGGAGGGCAGGTCATTTAGAAAGACAGAGAAGAGTATCGGGCCAAGGACCGAGCCTTGTGGCACACCTATTGTGACAGGAAGTGGGGCAGAAGTGTGTGAGCCAATTCTAACTGTTTGTTGCCTCCCTTCTGGGTAAGAATGGAACCAGCTGGTGGCCTCCCCTGAGAGACCTGCTAGGGTGAGTTTAGATAACAGGAGTGGATAGGAGACCATGTCGAATACTTTAGCTAGGTCAATGAAGATGGCTGAGGTGACTTGCTCATTATCCATGCCAGTGAGGATGTCGTTTGTTAACCTTAGTAAGGAGGTGACTGTGGAGTACGAATTCCAGAAGATAGCCTGATAGGGTGAAAGGAAGAAGGAGGAGGAGGAGTCGAGGAAGGCAGATAGTTGGGAGAGAACAAGTTGTTCCTGGACTTTGGCTAGAACTGGGAAAAGGGAGATAGGGTGGTAACTGCCCAGCGAGGAGGGGTCACCACCTTTAGGGAGAGGGATGACTGTGGCATGTTTCTATACTGCCAGGATCTTGGTGAGAGAGAAGGAGAGGTTGTACAGGGAGGCCAGTGGGGTGGCGGTGGCTGGGGCAGAGAGGTATAGTATCTGGGAGTCAAGGCTGGAGGGGCATTTACCTTTGTTAGGGCTGAGTGTGTGCAGGGCAGCTAGTACTTTGGCTGGGGAGACCAGGTGAAACGAGAAGTGGGGGGATTAGGGTGGGGGTTGAAAGGGTGGATGTGGTATCGTGGGGGGTGCGTGTTTGTGGAGAGAAGGGAGGAGGCACAGTTAGTGAAGAATGTGTTGAAAGCAGAGGCCACCTCACCAGAGTCCGTTACCAAGGAGCCATTTATATTTAGGGCAGGGGTGGGTGGCTGGGAGGGAGGAGAGAGCAGAGATTTCAAAGACTTCCAGAATTCTGCTGGGTGGTTGTGATTTGCATGGAAAGAGACCTTAAAGTAGTTTGCTTTTGCCTGGCGAATTAACCTGGTGCTTACGTTGCGGAGTGTTCGGTAATGCTGGAGGGCTGCCTGTGTCCCAGATGCCTTGTAAGATTTCCAGTCCATGTCCCTGGCACGGAGTTGGTAAATAATATGGGCATTTACCCAAGGTAGGTGGGCACCCCTTACACGAGCTCTTCTGAGAGGTGCGTAGTAGTCCTAGATGGCAAGGAAATTGGATCTGAAAAATTCCAGGGCCGAGTCAATGGAGGAAGCATGTTGAATAAATGACCAATCAGTGTTAGATAGGTCGATTAGGAGTGCAGCAAGGTCTAGTGATTTGTAAGCCCTAGTGAGTAGTATTCGAGGGGGTGGTGCCTGGGGTTTGAATATTTTCCATACTATGCAAGTCATGTGGTGGTCAATGAGGGAATCGGGTAGGATACCAGCTTCTAGCGCCCGATGGGGATGTGTGGTGAGGGCCCAGTCAAGGAGAGAGTGGTTAAGAGATTTATGGTTTAAGTGAGTGGATTCAGTGATTTGCTGGGAGAGGTTTAGTGCAGTCACCTGGTTTTTGATCTTAGAATTAGTTTTAGATAGCCAGTTGATGATGAAACCCTCAAGTATGTATAGTTCGCTCCCTGCAGCGAGCGATTTTAAGGTGCCTAGACGTTCAATGATGGTGTTCAGGGGGGGTGTCTGGAGAGCAGTAGGACCCTGCTATATATAAGGGGATAGAATGAGGGAGTTATAAAGTGGCCAGTGGCCAAAGTTTTATTAATAACAACCTTTATATAAATAGTTAGCTATGAGAGGCTGCAAATGAGTAATAAATAACTAAATTATGCCAACATGTGAATTAATAGGTATGGCTAGCAAAAGATGCAAGTGGCTAGTAGATAATGACCTGACACCACCAGGATAAATGGCAATGATACCCCCATGTAAAGTGATATGTATGTAGGTGCACAAGTTTAAAAGGTGGTCAAGGGCCTGTAGAGGATACCAGTGGAACACAGGTAAAGAGCATAAGCAGTGTTTTAAAAACAAATGTTTGAAAGCAAAATTAGCTTTGCTTTGCTCAGCAGACATATGTTGTACAAAACCTTCCTTCAATCCAAGGTCACACCCAAAGATAAGGTCCAGCTGCTTCAACCCACTGCAGCTTAGATACAGTTCCTCATTTTATAATTTCCTGTGTTTAAAAAAAAATGTGTAAGAGAGAGTTGATAAGAAACAATGATATCCTTGTTTTGGCCACTGTCTAGTCAGGAAGTTATTTAAAGTGAATGTGAAGTCCCCTCATATGTTTTCTGTATCCTAAAGCAAGTTATTTTTGATAAATGTAAAATCCCCTGATCACTTGTTTTTCCATCTAAGAATGACCACATGTCTCGGCAAAGTGTCAAATGTATCTTATGATCGAGGTATCTCATGGCCACTATACTTTTAAACCCAAGTCTCATGATTTACTAAATGACGTAGTGTCTAGGCTAAAATTTGCTGTAACAGTTGGAAATTTCCACTATGCATTTTTTTGTGTGTATATGCAGGACCTAAATGTCAAGAGGAGTAGCCAACATGGCTGCTATAGATACTTGGGTCACCCAGAGGAATGAGGAATGTTGCTTTGTTTCCTCTGAACACCAGTAGCCCTGGTGGTAATGAGCCATCAGCTGTTTAGAGTTGATCATGTTAGAGGAAAATTGTTAGGGCTTATCTGGTATTAATAAATTGCAACTGATTTAAAACATCTGGTGCCAGGTGGCTTTATTGAATTACTGAGAATTACCAAACAGGAATCTGTATAATTGGGTCCTTTTCACAGTAGGAGGGAGTCTATAGGGTGCGTTGGATTGGGGAGTTGGACTGGTGCAAATTGTAGCTTGGAGAAGATGAACATGGCAGTGCCCCCACCCTTATTTTTGCCCGGACGGTCATGACGAGTGAGGGAATAGCCAGGGATGGATACTTTGGCATCCAAGTTATGGGGTTTCAGCCAAGTTTCGGAGATAATAAGGATCTCAGGGCATAGGGAGAGGATGTACGGTTGGAGGGGGGTGATTTTGTTCAGGAGGCTGCATATGTTAAGATGCATAATTTTAAGCCCCCGTGGTAATTGGATAGGTGGGGAGGTGAGGTTGTTTGGGGGGGCTGGTGGCCCAGGATTTGATTCAACGTCCCCTGCTAGGAGTAGTAGTAGTGGTATTAGGTGTTTTACTACGAGTGTCACATTTCTCGCCTTGCGGGGGCTCAATAGCTGATGTGTGGCTGGTGAACAGTTTTTTGGTAGCGATGGGTGTAGGACTGACAGCCCAGCATGGAAAGAAGGAGGCAGGAGGGTGCGCCTATATTCCAATTGATTAGAGTGGCATGAGGTGATGGGCAAGGGTTGTAGGTAGTGTGATGTGGGGGAGAGGTTGCCCATGAGTAGCCTTTAGTGGGGGCAAAAGGAGATTCAGGGTAGGTGGCTGGTGGGAGGGAGCTTAGAGGGAAGAGTAGGCACAGTAAGGTGAGTTGCAGAGGCAGCATGACGAGACAATGGGTTTGAGCAGCTGGGAGGTGGGCGGCCACTAAGCGATAGTTAGTATAACCTGCAGTGAGGACTGAGCTGATAGGTTAATTTCGTACCCTCAGCGCCGTGTATAAAGGTGGTGCTTACACCAATGGTGGGGGTGGGGGGAGCCGGCACAGAGCACCGGTGGAGTCCTACACACGCGGCTGTAGCATTCAGCAAAATGGCCTCCTGGGCTTTCGAATAACTGTGATAATGAGTTGTATGCACCTGAAATCTTATTTTTAAATGTTCCTATGTTTGAATTTTTTTTTTACCTTTTGTACAGGAAATTGTTATAAATAGGGTTATACCCTAACAATTTATATTAACTCTATAAAAATAAAATGTTATTCATTCATTAATTCATTCATCCTCGGCCCGCAGTTTTACCAGAACCCTCTGTATGAGAGGGAATGGGGAAAAGCCTACAGAAACCTCCCTTTCCAAGAAAGGGATAAGAAGTCTTGCCAACAAAATCCAGGCCCTGAAGCAAATGAGCAGAAATGTGGTCGTTTTGTGTTGAATGGAGATGCAAACAGGTCTATGTCCAGATGACCCCATTTTTTGAATAGACAGTCCACAACAGAGTTTGAAAGTTACCATTCATGGCAGAGTGCACCGAATTGACAGAGGTGATTCGCAAGTGTGTTTAGCATCCCAGTGCGGAATACCGCTGACAGAAATATGTAGTATTCCACTGCCCAGTGCCAAATTATCATTGCGTCTCTGCAGGGTGTACAAATGAACTCTGCTTTGTCAACTGATGTACTATACCACAGAAGTATTTTCTGTGCCACTCAACAGCTGATTCCCCAGAAGGAGGGCAGCAAAGGTCTATAGGCCACGTAGAGCAGCCTTCATCTCTAGAGTGTTACTGTGAAACATGGTATTCAGAGGGCTCCATTGGCCCTGGATGCGGGAAGGGTCCAGATGAGCCCCCAACCCATCCCTGAGGCATCTGTGGTCATAACCAGCAGAGGGAACGGCAGCAGGAATGGCAACCCTTTCTCCAGGTTGGATCTTTCCAGCCACCAGTGGAAGGGAATGATGAAAGGGATGAGTGACCTGTATGAGGCGCTCCAACTAGTCTGAATGTTGAGCCCATTGTTTCCTGAGAAACTATTGTGGAATTCTCATATAGAGGGGGGCCAAAAGAACTGTCAGGATGGAAGCAGTGATTCAGACTATTAGTCTTAAGAGACAACAGGCCGACATGTAATCGCTGGAGGTCACCACCTGTGTCTATGCCATTAGTGCTGCAGCATGGTCCAGAGGCGCAAATGCCGGACCGAGACCCACATCCAGAACAGCTTCAATGTATTGGAGTCACTGGCAGGGAGTAAGGACTGACTGGTTCGCTGAACAATGTGCCCAGTTGATTGAACAGCTGTCTGATCTGAAACAGTGTTTACACTATGGCTTCTTAGGATGGGGCCTTTAATAGCCAATCGTCTATGTATAGAAAGACATATAGACCCTCTCTGTGGAAAGCTGTTGCAACCGCTGCAAATGCTCTGGTAAATACACACGGTGCAGAGCATAAGTCAAGGAGCAAGACACGAAATTGGTAGTGAGAGCCCTGAAGCATGAATCAGGGATACTTTCTGATTCTAATGTGAAGGTAAGCATCCTTCATGTCCAGTATGACCATCCAGTCCCCTTTTAACAGGAGGATAACAGGGATTGGAGGGACATCATCCAGAATGTCTTGTATTTTACGTACACATTCATGTCTCATAGGTCAGAAATCCTCTGTCCACTTTGGAACCAGAAAGTACCAGGAAAAAAACAGATGCACAGAACTTAACAGCAGATAAGGACCACTTAGTCCACCTAGTCTGCCCATGTTCACTACCTACTGTCACACCGTAAACTCTACTCAGTCTCTGGATTTACCCCCCCTTCCTTGCTTCTAAGGTTCCCTTATACCTATCCCATGCCTTCTTAAACCCCAATACAATTTTTGCTCCCACCACCTCCTCAGGAGGCAGTTCCAGGTATCCACTACGCTTTCTGTGAAGAAATGTCTCCTTACATTTCCCATGAATCTACCCCCTATAGCTTCGTCGCATGACCCCTTGTCCTTGTGCATCCTTTTCTCTGAAAAAGGCTTCCCTCTTGAACCTTACAGTATTTATACCCTTGATGTATTTGAACATATCATATCCCCCTCTCCCTCCTTTCCTTTAGTCTGTACATATTGAGGTCCTTCAGTCTCTCCTCATAAGGCTTTTGATTCAGATCCCACAACATTTTAGTTGCCCTCCTCTGAACTACCTTAATTCTGTCTATGTCCTTTCACAGATGAGGGCTCCAAAACTGGACACAGTACTCCAGGAGGGGGTCTCACCAGAGACTGATACAGAGGTATCACCACATCCCTCTTTCTGCTGGTGATACCCATCCCTATGCACCCTAGTATCCCACTGCCTTGTCACATTGTTTGGCCACCTTTAGGTCATCAAAGATGATACCCATTTTTCTGCACTGAAACTTAGTTGCCACTTTCAAGACCACTCCTCAAGCTTGCCAAGATCTCTATTCCCCAGCAGTGTCCATTCTGTTGCAGATTTCTGTGTCATCTGCAAAAGACATAACTTCTCTTCTAGTCCATCAGCAATGTTGCTTATAAAGATAGTAAAGAGGACTGGCCCCGTACTGATCCTTGTGGCACCCTGCTAGTCAATCTCCCTTCCTCAGAGTGAACTCCATTTACCACTACCCGTCACCTATTCTCCAACCAATTTCTTACCCAGTTCACCAGTTTAGTCCCACTCCTAGGCTGCCCAGCTTGTTTATGAGTTTCCTCTGTGGAACAGTGTTGAAGGCTGATTCACTTCTGCTGCCAGGACCAATTCTACAGTCCTTTTGTGCAGGAGGGACTGAACCTCCTCCTACAGAAGGGCAAGATGTCCTGGAAGATACTGATTTGGCAATGGGGGAGTAACTGGAGGAACTGCAATGAGTTATAGGGCATGTGTTTGCTGAACCACCTCCAGAATCCAAGCATCTATTGCACTCTCCCACCATTTTTCTAGAATGGAGGAGATATGGCCTACCACCAAAACCTCTTGAGGCAGTGAGGCCAGATGCAAGGAAGGGCAATTAGAATGAACTGGGGCTGTGGGTGCTCTGGTAATGGTCTGATCTTTTGTAAGGCAGGCATGGGCACCAGAGGCAGGTTTGTGGTCTGGGAGGTAGAGGGCTAAGGCCACTGTGATCAACAGCTTGGGCCTCTGGAATAACCTCTGCCGGGATGGGCAAAGGGCCTACGAAAAGAACCCGGACCCCATGCTCTGGGTTTAGGGCTTAAAATGCGCCAGGACCTGGGGACCATTCTTGAAGTCTGCAAATATTGCTAAGTGTTTTCGACATCACTCAACATCAAATCAAACTTCTTATTTTATACTTTCTCCTATACTCTGTACCCTTCATAGTATATAATTATTTAAGAAGTAACTTCTATGCGTTTGCTTCTTTGTGTGCTATGTCTCATATATCTTGCAACTAAATTCATGTGCTTAGTTCTGTGTGAATACTGCTATGTCCTGTACATCTCTGTAATATCTCTGTAATCTGTAGCTACGCCTATGTATGCTGTCCTACCCAGGACCTCCTTGTAAATAAGCATGCTCAACAGAGCCTTTTCCTGGTGAAATAAATACATTACAATACAAAAAAATACTGAGGCAGCAGCTCTGGCAGCAGTGTCAGAAGCATCATATGCTGATCTTAGCAGATATGTACCTGCCTCTTGGCCATTAGCAATTGTTTGCTGAGCAAATATCATATCCCAGCCCTCCGGCAATTTTTCAGCCAGAGCAGCCATAGCCTTCCATAGGCAATTGTGCTATTTAATTATGTATGCCTAATAGTTTGCAATCCTTAAGCAATGGGTAGCTCAGCCAAAAGTCCTTTTATCCATGACATCCAACTTCCTTGACTCCTTGTCCAGGAGCTGGGAGCTCAAGGGCTGTATTTACAAAGCATGGTGCAGGGCTTGCACCAAGCCCTAAGCCATGGCCCTTAGGTTTTGGCAGTGTGCCAACCCCCTTTGCTGCAACTGCACCAGATGTTCCAATCTTGGGTACAGCTGCAACAGTTTCTTCAATTTACAGCAGCTTGCGCCAAATATCTGGTTCAAGCTCGGTACAAATCGCTCTCGGGACTGCAGCAAGCTAGACCACAAAAAGGAGGTCTAACTTGTGGCAATTTGGTACACTGGATAGAAAATTCCACTTCCCATTGGGAGAATGCCGCAAGCCCTGTGTGCCATATGTTTGGCGCACCAAGGGCTTACGGCATTCTCTGACTTTGGAAAATCTGGCCCCAAGTGTTTTTGCACTTTAGACTGAAACAAAAACACAGATTGTGTCGGCAGAAAAGAACCTCTAGGCCCATCCAGTCTGCCTCTTGACCATGCCCATTCCATCACCACTGACTCCAGCTGGTCACAGGTATCACTCCCTCCTCCTCTTGTTCCTCCTCTACCTAATATGCTCCTGTGCCTATCCCACGCATGCTTGAAGCTCCCCACAGTCTTTGTCCCACCACCTCCTCTAGCAGGCTATTCCAGTCATCCACCACCCTTTGCATGAAATATTTCTGTACATCTCTCCTAAACTTTCCCCTTCTTAGCTTCATTGCATGTCGCCTTGTTCTAGTGCCTTTCTTTCTCTGAAATAGACCCCCTGCTTGCACCTTATTCATTCCTGTGAGGTGTCTGTAGGTTTCAATCAAGTCCCCTTTCATTCTCCGCTCTTCCAGGGAGTATATGTTAAGTTCCTGCAGCCATTCCTTGTATGGTTTCTTGTGCAATCCCATCTTCATTTTGGTTACCCTCCTCTGTACCGCTTCCACCCTTATAATGTCCTTTCAGAGGTGTGGCCTCCAGAACTGGACACAGTACTCCAGGTGAGGCCTCACCAGTGAGCCATACAACAGCAGCACCACCGCCCACCTCCTGCTAGAAATTCCCTTCTCAATGAACCCTAGAAAACTGCTAGCCTTTCCCACTGCTTTGTCACACTGCCCAGCTACCTTTAGGTCATCAGATATGATGATCCCTAGGTCTCTTTCTTGCTTGGTGTAAAGAACAGTTACGTACTTACCGTAACAGCAGATCATTGAGAGAATCTCTCATCAGGCCACACCTGTGGAACTTACAGATGCCAGGATCTAGGATCACATGGAAACTTTTGCAAGCAGTCCACTAGGTGTCACCCATGGCGACGTCCTAAGTTGCCTCTCCCTATATAAAACGCAGTAGACCCCTTCCCTACTCAGTTCCTCTCCACAGGTTATGCTCGGACAACCTCCCCTCAGGGAACCAGGAGAGAATGCATGGCTCTGCCAGACAAGTGAGGCAGAAAACCCAGCATGAAGACATCAGATAAACCTTCACAGAGAATGAGACAGCATTTACAATGTGGTAGATCCCTAGGGGGATGGAGAGTGGGTCGGTATGGCCTGATGAAAGACAGTCTCTCGAAGATCTACTCTTACAGTAAGTTCATAACTGTTCTATCTTCTTCGAGGACATCTCTTTTATCAGGCCACACCTATGGAATGGGTACCAAACAGTACTGACCATTAATAGTCTGCGTGGCTAGAGGCTTCAGGCCTATGAAAAAAGGCCTTGAAGAACTGCCAGACCAAAGCCATCCCTTTTTCGGAATGCAACATCCAGGCTAGTGTATAATGAAAGTGTGGACAGTACTTCAGTTGGTATCTGCACATATCCTTGCAGGAGAGCCATACTTGAAAACATGTAATATGGTTTACCAGCCATCTGAGCAGGTACTGTTCGGAGATGGAAGTACCCTGTTTCCCACCCATGGGTGGCTAAAACAAAAAGCTGTGAGAACTCTCTGGAGTCAGTCATACGGTGTATAGAATACCGAGTATTTTATATATCGATGGTACAGAGCTGTGCTTTCCCTGGGTGGTCATGTTCTGGGAAATAAATTGTCAGATGGATTAATTTGATTCAAAGTAATTCAGACACCAGCTTTAGTAGAAACTCGGGGCAGGGGGTTATGCAAAGACATCCAGTCATTGTGCAAAATGCAAACAGGAAGGCTTGTATGTGAGCCTGAAGCAGTGACACTCTTCGAGTAGAAGAAATAGCAATAAAAAGGAACTCTCATCAAGGAAGGATGCAGAAGCCTCTTGTCACAACTGGCTCAAAAGGAGCCTAAGTAAGTTCCTCCAATTTGGGCCCCAAGTTAGGACTGGGTTCCAAATAGGAGGGTTTTAATATAAAAGGCCTCTCCGAAATATACTGGCCCCCATCAGCTGGGCAACCATATGACTCTCAATAGGGACATGGAAAGTTGGAACAACAGCCAAGTGCACTTTAGGAGATGGATATTGTATGCCTGTCTCTGACAATGGTAGCAGATGCTGCAGACTTTGGTTTACTGTACGGGTAAACTAACTGAAATGTTGGGAAGCAGTCAACAATTAAAATCACTTCAGTGTCAGAAAAACTGGTTACTCAACTGTAACAGTAGTTCTAGGAGTGGTTATATGATGTACCTCCACATTTCTGGCAATGTTCCTTTCCCTTTAAGGCTTGCCAGAACATCTTAAAACTGGCTCCTCCCACCCACCCGGCTGGTAACTCCCTTGGCACTGTCCCGAGACATCAGATCTAACCTGCTGAAAGCAAGACCAGTGTGCCACTTGCCAGGGGAGGTCAGGTGGGTCAGTGTGGATGGGACATCATCTACCACTCCTAGAAAGTTATTTTATGTAAAATCTTACCATAACAGTAGATCTTTAAGGAGCGTCTCTTGCAGCAGGTAACACACTTGGGTCGTTGCCAGGGGTCACTGTGGCACACGGCAGCTCTTCTAGCAGTCTTTTCCAGGGGCCACCCACACATGACTTTAGCTTCCTGCTTCCTATATACTGTAAGTGTGGGCGGTCCCTGGTATCCTCAGTTTCCCCCGCTGGATTCAGCTCGCTAAGCGACGACCGAGGGGAAGTCGAGGTACCGTAGGTATCCCAACCCATGTCACTGGACCAGAATTTGTTCTCTTAGAGAAGGAGGGGGATGGAGAGTGGGATTGTATCTGCTGCAAGAGACACTCCTTAAAGATCTACTGTTATGGTAAGATTTTACGTAACTCTACTATCTTCTATGGAGTGGTCTCTTGCAGCAGGTAATACACTTGGGATGAATCCCAAGCAGTAAACCCCTGACTGAGGTGAATGTGACAAAGAGCTGAGAAGTTTTTCTAATCGTTTTAGTTCGATTAGTGTAGTACCGTAATATACGATGGACATCTAGGGTATGTAAGAGGTGTTCACCTCGACTGGAGTGTTCAGGATAATATACCGGTAATTCTAACAACTGGTTTAAGATGTGTTCAGACACTATCTTAGGTAGGAAGGGTTGGTACGAAGTGCCACCCTATCTCTATGAAAAATTAAGTAAGGTTCTCTACTCATGAGGGCATGGAGCTCAGAAATACGTCGAGCTGAAGTGACAGCCACTGAGAATAGCATTTTCCATGAAAGAAAACGAAGGTTACAAGTGGCCACGGGTTCAAAGGGCTCAAGAGTTAATTTCTCTATTAGAAAATTGAGATCCCATGGAGGAGTGGGTCATCTGATAGGTGGCTTAATATGTAACATTCCTCTTAGAAACATTTTGGCTAGATGACGTTGATACAGTAATCTACCATCCAGAGGTTAATGGAAGGCCAAAATGGAGCCCAAATGGACTTTGATGGAGGAATAGCTTAATCCTGTTTCGGCAATCTAGGCTAGGTAATCCAAGACTTTCATCAATGGACAAGAGTAAGGATCCAGTGATCGGGAAGCAGCCCAGATGGAAAAACGTTTCCATTTGGCATTACATGTTTCCCTTATTGCTGGTTTATGTGATGCCAGCAATATATTGGCAACAGAAGAGAACACTTGTAGACGTGCTATGAAAGCATCCTCAGGAGCCAAGCGTGAAGGTGTAGTGCCTTCAGGTTGGGATGTATGAGGGTCCCTTGATTCTGAGTGAAGAGATCTGGTCTGATTGGCAACAGAACGGGTTCCTCTATCGAGGATTGTTGAAGTAGGGGAAACCACACCTGCCGAGGCCACAGAGGGGTTATGAGAAACATGGTGGCAGGTTCGAGTTGTTTCAGTAGAGTCCGTTGCAGGAACAGGACTGGGGGGGGGGCATATAAGCAGAGTCCTGTCCACGTTTGGGACAGGGCATCTATAGACCATCCCTTTTTGCTTGGGATAATGAAATAGTATCTGGGAAGACAGTGGTTGACCAGGGAGGCAAACAGGTCCAGTTACGGGGTCCCCCACAGATGAAAGATTTTCTGGAGTACTTCATAATGAAGTGTCCACTCGTGTGGATGATTGGTAACTGAGAAAGTCGTCCAGAAGGTTGTAACGTCCTGGTAGATGGATGGCTATTAATGTGAGGTGTTGCTGAATGACTTCTTGCCAGACTGTAATTGTCTCCCTGCATAAAGTAGGGGATTTTGTGCCTCCTTGTTTGTTGAGGTAAAATATCACTGCGGAGTTGTCTGACTAAATCAGCAACTGTCCCAGAGACAAGTGAGGCTGAAAAGTCTGGAGGGCTAAGCGAACTGCCCTCAATTCCAGGAGATTGATGTGAGGATGAGGGACAGAAGTGGTCCATTTGCCTTGTGTCCTGTAACGGCCCAGGTGTGCACCCCACTCTTCCAGGGATGCATCCGTGGCCAACGACAGCAAAGGTGGGGGGGCACTGGAAGGGCATGGTTTGACACAGGTTGGATCAGAGCATCCACCAGACCAGGGCAGACTGCAACGAGGAAGTGACTCTGATTTTGTGTTCGAAATTTCCTGTCCTTTAAGGCAACTGGTTCTACAGAACCCATTGGACTGGCCTCCTCTGAAGACAATCGAAAGCTCCCATAGGGATGGTGGCAGCCATGTGACCTAGGAGACACAGCATGCGTCTGGCTGTGACAGCTTTCTGGGCTTGTATCAGCAATGCTAGAGATAGAAGCTTGTCCTGTCTGTCAGCCGGGAGGTAAGCCCTGGCGGAGACAGTGTCAAGGACCGCTCCTATATATTGCAGTGACTGTGTAGGGGTTGGATTGGACTTCAGCCAATTGACAGTAATCCCTAGAGCTTGGAACAGAGTTAAGGTTGCTTCTAGGGAAGAGAGTAGGGCTGTTTTGGACTCTGCTTTTATGAGCTAATCATCCAGGTATGGGAAGACAAAGTGCCCGTTTCTTTGTAGGGCTGCTGCTACTACTACTACCACTAGGCATTTGGTGAATATTCATGGGGCTGAAGAAAGGCCAAATGAGAGGGCCCGAAATTGGTAGTGTTGACCCAACAGGTGAAAACGAAGGAATCTGTGGTGGGCAGGATGGATAGGGATGTGAAGGTAGGCATCCTTCACATCCAGGGCACATAGCCAATCCCCTTGTTTTAGTATTAGCATGATAGAGTTTAGGGTGATCATGTGGAACCTTTTGTACTGAATATACAGATTCAGTTGCCTGAGGTCCAGTATTGGTCTGAGATCTCTAGTTTGCTTGGGTACCAGAAAGAAGTGAGAGTAGAACCCCTTCTGGTGTTCTGTAGGGGTTACTGGGTAAACAGCCTTCCTGGTTAGAAGAGCCTATAATTCCTCCTAGAGAATAGGAATATGGTCGGGTGGGTAATGGACTGAGCGGGGTGGGTGAAAGGGCGGTCTGGACAAGAATTCCAGAGTGTGACCCATTTGAATTATCTGGAGTACCCACCCGTCCGATGTGATCATATTCCAGGCCTCCAGATGGAGGGCAAAATGACCACCCACAGCTTCCGAGGCCTGGTTGAGGAAGCGTGGACAGGGCCCTAGTAGGTCACTGGGAGGCAGGCTGACCCGCCCCACCTGGGGGATGTGAGCAAGAGCCCTTGGCGGCAGAGGCATTGGCTCTGGTGGGTTGGGAACAACCTCTGAAACTGCATCTATTAGAGCCTCTGTATTTTCCACCTCTTTTGGTGTGAAAAGAGGAATGGGAACGGTATGATGGCTGTGAAGTATGGTACATGCCATGGACTGTGCGCAGAGTTCTTCCTGAAGCTTGGACACCATCAATCAATGTTTGGGTACCTGGCCTGAGTAATTTAGACCCATTAAAGGGGATGTTAACTACTCTCTGCTGTTCATCAGGTGTGAACCCAAAGATGTGAAGCCAAGCATGGCAATGCAAGGTAATGCCTGTTGCTGACATACAGGCCAAAGTATGAACTGCATCATAGCTTGACTGGAGTAGGTGATGGGAAATGGAGTTGTCAGTGGCTATTGTAGTCAGTAACTGTTCCATTTCCTGTGAAGGAGGGAGTTTGTTGACTAATTCAATGGCAGATGAGCAGAGTGTACGCTGGTATTAGATCATGTGTCCCATATAATTCAGGATTCTGAGATTCATGGTACTGGATTGAAACACCTTTTTTCCCAGATAATCTCTCCTGTGGGATTCTTTATCAGGAGGTAAGGAATTCGTGTGCTTTGGTCGTTTAATGCAATCATGAGCGGTAGCAGTCACCACTGAATCTGCTTCAGGAATAGTGGATAGAAAGGGGTGATCCAGAGGAGCTTTATATATGTGATCCACCTTACAGGGAACAGCCGTGACAGAAGAAGATTGGTGCCAGGCTGCAAGCATAGCATTTTGGTAGGTCTGGATTAGTGTGGGTACCATTAAGATCGGCTGGGTAACTCCAAGTAGTCTGCCATATCCTTAGGTTTGTCATGTTCAGTACTGGAGAATTCCATGACTTTTGAATTTGGACCATCATTTCATGGAAAGAAGGGTAATCTGGAGGAGAGGCAGTTGTATGTCTGGGCAAGTCCTCTTCTAATGCGGAGAGGTCCGATAAAGGATTGTGGGGCTGGAAATCCAACTCTTGGAATGCCTCGTCCTCTAGCTCTCCGGTAAAATCTGCCGGGAAGTCAGGCTTGTCTGACAAGTAATCCTCCATATAAGGGAGAGGGGACCAGGTTGAGAGAGGGTCCCTGTCACCGTGAAACCATTTAGGCAGAGGTGTGGATGAATGGCTCAGCTCTCCTGGATCAGAGGGCTGTATGGCATTCAAGATGTGCTGTACTACAGAAGAACTGTCCAGTTCTTTTTGAGTAAGAGGAGGGGTAGGAGGGGGACTTCTGGGAAACCAAAGGGAGGATGGAGGGGATTGGACGCGTAGCCTGAGCAGGTCTTGCCCCTGGGTGATAAAGACAAGGGCCCTGATCCCTATCCACCTGGCCCCGATAGGTACCCACCTGTGAGGGTGGAGGGGCAGTAAGCATGGAAAAGCAGTAGATTTTCTCCATGGAATGTGGCTCATCATCGACAGAGCCGCTGGGGAAAGAGTGCTATGCTGTGGAAATGACAGTCCCATTAATGGGAGAGGAGCCCCCATCGAAAGAGCATCAATGGAACCCATAAAGGGCTCACTGTAAACTGCTGTCAAAATGCTAGAAAGCACCGTCGATGAGAGGGATATCCCCCCATTGATGAAGAGGCAGGCTGAAAATGCATCATCAACGGTGGAGCACCTGTGACAGTGGCCGTCGATGAGCGCTTAGGCACAGAGTGTGAGGACGGCTTCTCCTTCTCCTTTTTTGTGCTGTCGATGAGAATCAGTGGGGGAACTCTTGGGACGAGCCCCCTGATTCTCCATGAGAGAAAATTTCTGCTCCATTAAATGTTGTTCGATTTCAAGCAACCATTGTTGATGGGCTGCTTGGTTGAAGTCCTAACAATGAATGCTGGAACTGGTGTCGTGTGTGGGTCCCAGACATCTTATACAAGTAGTGTGGTTGTCGAAGCAGTAGAACTTTCTACCAGAATGACAGGAACGAAAAAGTGCTATCTTGTTTGAAGATTCTTTGGACATTCATTTGGTTGCTCAAATTCTCGTCTATGACTGCTGTTCTGAAGTTGCTCTAGCTGCTGCGTGAGAGCTGAAGATGGCGGGAAAATAAACTGAGGATACCAGGGAACGCCCACACTTATATAGGAAACAAGAAGCTGATGTCATGTGTGGGTGGCCCCTGGAAAAGACTGCTAGAAGAGCTGCTGTGCACCGCAGCGACCTCTGGTGACGACCCAAGTGTATAACCAGCTGCAAGAGACCACTCCGTGGAAGATTTACTGTTACAGATGTGTAACCTGTTTTTCTAGGGACATGGATATGATGAACTATACACACTTCTGGCAGACTCCTAGCACTCCTCCGGGAGGAGAGGGCAAGGTGCACACCCCCTATTTAGGGAATAAAGATTAGAGAACTGAGGCCCCAAAACCAGCAACCCAGTGTGACTCAAGGTTAATGTGGTAGTGGGAAATGAAGGTGTGTGCTGACTTCCAGGTAGCAGACCTGCAGATTTCCTGGACTGCCACATTCCTGGAATCAGCCACTGAGGCAGAGGTATAATGGTGGAATGAGCCCCTAGCCCTACGGGACGCTCCCTACCTGCCAACCTATAGCAAAGGTCAATGCAGGATACAATCCACCTGCGATTCATCCACTTAACTGCCGGTCCGCCAGGTGCTGCTTTACCGTAGGTGACAAATAGCTGGTGAACATCTCCCCAAACTCTAGCCATGCGCTTCTTATAGTAGGCGAGCACTAGCTGCAGGTCCAAAGAATGGAGCCTGTGCTCAGCATCCAAGGTGTGGTTGGTGATGTACAGCAGGAGATTGATCACCTGGATAAGGTGAAACTCAGACACAACCTTTGAGAGGAACTTTGGGATAAGTCAAACTACAACCTTGTCCCTGTGGAAGACCAGGTAAGGAGACTCCAAGGAAAGCGTCTGGAGTTCAGTGATCCTTCTGACTGATGTGATAGCCACCAGGAAGGCAGTCTTCCACAACAGGTGAGAGATATCACACTTGTGCTTCGGTTCAAATGGCTTGTCCATGACCTTTGCCAACACCAGCAACAAGTATAAAGGCGGTGGTGGTTCAAGCACCAGAGGGGAAATGTGGTCAAGACCTTTGAAAAAGTGCCAGACCACCTTTTCCTGTGTCATCGACTGAATACCAGCCCGCGCCCGGTATGCTGAGTCCTGGCTGCCAGGTGCACCTTAAGGGTCATTGACCGAAGGCCTGACTGAGACAGGGACCAAAGGTAGTCGAGAATGCTAGCCACTGAATAAGATAAAGGGTCAAGCCCCTTGCCCTGACACTAAATGGAGAACCTCTTCCAAGAAGCCTCAACCACGGTAAGGACATCTTCGGCAAGACCCAAAGCCTGGAACTCTAGCTGCTCAGCAATCAGGCTGTTAGTTGCAGAGATTGAAGGTCCAGATGGAGTACCTTCCCCTGATTGCAAGAGAGCAGGTCTGGGTGGAGAGGAAGACACCACAGAAGCCTGCTGCTGAGATCAGGGTATCAGATCTAGCGGGGCCAGTTCCGAGCCACAAAGATCATCCATGCCTTGTCCCTCCTGGCCTTGGATCAGCACTCTGTGGATCAGAGGAAATGGTGGGAAGGCACAGAGATGGCCCGGGGTCCAGGGCCTCAAAAAGGCATCCCCCTGCAGCATTACCCTGCTGAGGGGGGTGGGCGTAATAAAGCCTCAGCTTTGCGTTCTCCCTGGAGGCCAACAGGTCCACCACAGGGATGCCCCATCGGGAGAACAGGTTGTGTACTACCTCTGGATGGAGAAACGACTCGTGAGACACCTCGCCCACATGGCTGAGGGTGTCCGCCAACTGGTTGGAACACCAGCTACATGGTGGCCAGGAGATCAGCGTCCTAGCTGAGTACGAGGGTCCAGATGCAGAGAGCTTCCCTGCACAGAGGAAGAGAGTGTGTCGCGCCTCGTTTGTTGAGGTAGTACATGGTCATGGTGTTGTCTGTCTGGACCTGAATGGCCTGACCCCAAATGTGCAGAGCAAAGGCTGTCAGTGCCAGCTGAACTGCCTGAAGCTCCAGCAGGTTAATATGGCATCGGGACTCCTCAGGGGTCCAGAGTTCATGGGCTCTGTGGTCTCCCAGGTGGGCATCCCAGACCATCAGGGAAGTATCGGTCATGATGGTGACTGGTGGCTCTGGGTGGACAAAGGGGATGCCTTTCTGCAGATGTTCTGGGACTAGCCACCACTGGAGGGTGTTCCACATCTGCTGGGTCACAGTGACTGACTGGCTGAAGTGCCCCTGACGCCGAGACCATCGGTGGGCAAGCTCCTATTGCAGAGAGTGCATTCTCTACTGGGCCCAAAAGACCATGCTGGTACATGCCATGTATCCCAGGAGGCATAGGAAGTCCTGAGCAGGGCTCAACTGCCCTTCCTGAAATGATCAGGCAAAAGAGGTCTGCTAGAAGACGAGTCCTGGCTCTTCAAGAGTCGAGCTCTGCCCCGATGAAGTGTATTACCTGCAAAGGTACAAGTTCCAACTTGGCCTTGTTGACCAGGAGGCCAAGGGACAAGCAGGTCTGGTGAGCCAGGTCCCTGGACCACTCCACCTCTTCCTGGTGGGACCCGCTATAAGCCAGATGTCCAGGTAGGGGTACCTCAGGTAGGCTTCCACCTCTGCAATGCATTTGGTGAAGAGCTTCGGACAGGCCGAAGGGCTTGGCCTGGAACTCGTAGAGAATTCCCTCTGCATGAAACCGTAGGAATTTGGCAGTAGGAAGGATGGATGGGGACATGGAAGAATGCATCCTGATGATCCAGAGAGCAGAATCACATGTTCTGTTTCAGGGATGGAATGATATGGAGAGAGAGTGACCAACCTGAAGGTGCGGGGCTGAAGAAACTTTTACTTTATTTTATTCTTTGGTAACCAGGTTAGACCCACTAGCACACCTCCTGAAGAAGGGGAGTTTGTGCCCCAAAATGCCAAGGCTGGATGTGGGTGGAGGTTGCTTAAGTTAACAACAGTTTGTTATATAAATTGCACTTACATTCTGTAAGTATCTGTTATTCATATTTTTTATTAATAAATATACCCTCTCTGAATTTTTTGGCTAAGTCTGGAGTGCTGGATTATTTTTTCAGCCACTAGGCACAGATGCCTGTTTTCAGGGGCAACCCAGGAGCACTGGGGAGGTTAAGTGACTTGCTCAGAGTCGCACAGTATGCAAGTGGAGGCTGTGGGAATCAAACCCTGTCCGTTTTGACACCAGGAAGTACCTGGAGACAAACCCTGGGTTCGCTAGAGGGTCCAGGATTGGAGCCACTATCTCCTTCTGGAGGAGCTGGGCAATGTCTTCCTGAAGAGCTAACAGCATGTCTGTGGACACCATGTCCTCCCGTGGGGCATGGGCTCATTAAGGTAGGTAAGCCTTGAACTCAAGAGGCAGACCCTGACCAGTCACCTTGACGACCCATCTGTCTATGGTGACAGCAGACCAGGCAGAAAGGAACTGGCAAAGACAGGTCCCCACAGGAGGACCCAGGGGAGTCAGGATGGGCATGAGGAAGGTACACCCCATCCTACCACTGGGCAGGCTCGGAGGCGGAGGAGGGACCGGCTGAGGAAGCAGCGGGGGCTTGACCATCTGGCTTTCGGATGACTGAAGCAGTCGACTTTGGTCAGGGATGCCAAGCCTGGACATGCTGCCCAGCTAGGGGCAGGGATGCCTTGGCTGCAGGGGCAGAGAGGGGCCAAAAGGGCTTCTTCTTTTGGAGCTTAGAGTCCTTGTGATCCCTCTGGGCAGAGGTAACAGAGTCCAGGGTGGCACTGGACTTCTCTATGTGAGTAAGATGTCCTTCCACCCCTGGCCCAAACAAGTTGGTGTCCAAGAAGAGGACACCAGACAACTTGTGCTGGGTATCGGCCGTAAAGTTCAAGATCCGCAGCCAAGCCCTGCAGTGCATGGCTACCGTGGCAGCCACAGACCACGTACAGAAGTCACCAATGTCAATGGCTGTCCGGAGCTGCTGTTTAGCTAGCGCTTGGCCCTGGTCCCAGACCTGCTTGGCCATGGTCCGCAAGACAGCTGGGAGCTGGGGAAGTACCTCATCATGGGTGCCTAAGATGGCATGAGCGAAGTGGGCCATTAAAAGTGCCGAACTCATCTGCCAAAGGCTAAAGGAAGACCTTTTTGGCAATAAGATCCAATTTCTTGGATTCCTTGTCAGGAGGCTTGTCCATGATGTTGCCGGTATGCCAAAAGACCGTGTAGGCCACCAGACTCTCGGCCAAGGGATGTCTGGTGAAACCCGACAGGGAACTGGTAGGGACTGCATACCTGTGGGCCATTCAGGCAGATGGCACAAAGGCAAGAAGCAGGGTGCTGCCAAAACTCCAGAGCAGGGCCAAGAATGGCGTGGGCAGCCGGGAAGGCCTCCCCAGGGGAGTCACCACAGTCAAGAATCTCTGTCAACGGGTACTTGGCCTGTTTCTGGATGGGCTCCATCTGGAGTCCCGCAGATTCCAAAATTAAGCGGAGTAGGCCTGAGAAAGAAGTGGGACCGTGCTCCGCAGACAAATCCTCTCCCCACTCAGTGTCCAATGGACAGGAGTGTAGGGAGGAGGCCTTAGACTCTGAGGATTACTCGAAAAGTGGTCGACTGCCAGAGTCCCCACTGACCCTACGGGGTCTGTTGGGAGTCATGGTGACCGACAGCCAACAAGGGAGACCAGAAGCGGTACAGGCATCCTGGGGGGGCCCCCACTGGCAGCTGCTTTTTAGCTAGTGGCTCCACCTGGATAGGCAGAGAGGTGGAATAGGCCAAGCCTGAACCACCTGAGCCACAGCAGGCTGAGGCCTGGGTGGTGGTAGCCATGGAAGAGCCGGGTTGGGGTCGGGACCAGCTTAACCCCAGTAAACATGAGCTGATACCACATGAACTCCTCGTAATGCCAACGCATTCTGCGGCGCAGCTTCTCCTCATCCAAGGAGAAAGACGAGGAGAGGAAGTGTCAGTGCCGCTTGCCTGAATGCTGACAGTGGGAACACCAATGCTGATGTGGGCCGCTCGACCTGGGGCTTTGGCATTCAGACCTCGGCCACTGGGGATGCCAATGGTAGGTCTTGAAGGGAGCCAGAGAAAGCCAAGGAACTTCCTGGGTTATCGGATCCCGAGGGGTGTGAACTGGAACAGCAGGCTGGTCCGACCCACCCTGAGAGGCGAAAAGCAGGACCGGAGTCATAGAGAGGGAGATATCAGCCTCATCTGGTGACCATCGACCGGGGTGAAGAAAAATCTCTACAGGTTGCTCAACGGGTGCCTCAACCAACTAGCCTGACAGGGAGACCATGGAGCCAGTGACCTGGGCCGAAGGATCAACCGCAGTCGAAACCTCCAGAGAAGCCTGGGAATCTGAGGCCTGAGAGTGCTAGTGATCCCACGATCCACTGCAAGACTTCTTTTTAGTCTTTTTTGAAGATTTGGATTTTGTGCCCTTAGAGGGGCCCTGCCCAAGGTGGGAAGGGACAGGCACAAATCATGAAAAATGTCCTGGTGAAGGTGGCACCAAAAGAAAATGGCACAAAGGGCAAAGCTGAAGAGGCACACTCTACAGCCTGAGCCGCAGCCTCTTTGAATGCCACAAGCTGTTCAGTGGACAACGCAGCCATGGAGACTGCCTGACAGGTGCCCTTCGAGCGAATGTGGGATCCTGTTCATCTGGGCGCCCTAAGAGAAGCCAAGTGTGTTAGTCTACTAAAGTAGAAGGGTGCAAGGTGTGACAGAGGCCACACACCTGGGGATCATGTTCATGGCTTAGGCAGTAGATGCACAAGGTGTGCAGGTCTGTCCAGGACATCTTCTGCCAGCACTCGCACTTCTTAAATCCCAGTGCTGACTTTGAGTCAGCCAAGTCGGAGACTGAAAAATTGCCTGAAGACAAAGTGATTTTGAAAAGTTTGCAAAGGTTTGAAGCAAAGGGCCTACTCAGTGTACAGAGCGGTTAGAAGGGAACCTTTTTCCAGCGGAAAGGAAGATCTGACATCACAGGGTGGTGCCGCAAGAGTTACCACCCAGGTGGGTGGGAGCAGCCAGCTTGAAGACATTCTGGCAAGCCTTAAAAGGAAAGGAACAATGCTAAAAGTGTGGAGAGTACATCATATCCACGTCCCTAGAAAAAATGGTTCTAGTGGAAGGCTTTCTGGTTACCTCACATACATCAACCACCTGCTAAGGAACTCCAAGTCTATCCATAGCTACATTCTCAAGAGCCATGCAGGACTGTGACTCAACCTGGGGTCCAGATGGACTACAACATATTATTCTCGTGATAGAAGGCCCTAGCATAAGGGCAGAAGAGGAGTACTTCCACAGCCAGTTTCTGCGGTATGTGGAACAAAATGCATCAGTATCAATGGGGAGCCATGAATACAAGACCTGCCCTGCCCACTGGGAGAATAAGCAGCACTTTCTGCCTGAAAAAAAAAAGGAACGGCATATAAGGACTTCCCTTACCAATAAAGGGATAATGTGCTTCACCCAAAAAAAAAAATCCAGGTCCAAGAGTGAGCGAATAAAACCCTAGAAATGTTTGCATTATGTGGGGATGCAAAAAAATGGTTCAAGCCTGTACGGCCCCATCTTCCCTACAGGTCTTCCACTATGCATGTCAGCAGGGTCCAGCCTTGCAAATTGGACTGTGACCTGCTTAGTCTGCCTGGTGAGATGTGTTAGGTTTTCTGGAATGTTGATTGTTTATGGTTCTAGATTGTGATCCAGAACCCAACTCCAGAATCTCACTGATTTCCCTCACAGGGGAAGAATGAATGCTCCCTTACTTGTTTATGTTGTCCATCTGTATTCATAGAGGGCCGGAGGACATCTGTAGCTAGAAGCTGGGGAGCACAGGGGACTGAAAAAGACTTGTTTACTAGATTGCTAGTCCCTTTGCCACTGGAGCACCTTGCAGGCAGAAAAGGATATGAGAACACTCTGCGCTAGAGCGGCAATATGTTGAGTCCCATAGGCTTGTAAGGATCACTGAAGAATCCTTAAATAGAAGCCTGGCCCTGGGTATCTGGACAGTGGTCACTACTATAAGACCTAAAAGACCTTAGGAATATTCTAGCTATGACACAGTGGTTGGTATGGACCACCTATGCTGTGCTATCAGACGGCCAGCCCTCTCCATATATATAAAGGCTGGGTCTCAGGTAATCTCCCAGACTGCCTCTATATACTGCAGGTATTGGAAGGGGTTGAACAGACCCGGGGCATACTGACTGTATGCCCCAGAAAATGGAACACATATATGGTCCATGCTAGAATCTGTAAAAGCTGCACCTTGAAGTGAGCTTGTAGGAACAGTCATCTGAGTAAGGGAAGACTTAAAGGTCACCCCTGCAAAGGGCTGTTACCAGCACTGCTAAGCATTTGGTAAAAACCCATGGTGGAAATAATAAGCCAACGGGAATACCCTGGACTGACAATGTTTTTCTTGAGAACAAGAATTTGATATAAAGGTATACCTCCTACATATCCAGGGAAGCGAGACAATCCCTTACCTGCAACCGTGGCAGCAGAGCTCACCGGGGAACTATTCTGAACTTTCTGTATTTGAAAAGAAAGGTCAATGCTCTGGGATCTGGAGTAGGCTTCAGATATCTTGTCCATTTTAGGACTAGGAGGTGCCACAAAACAGAACCCAACATGCCTTTGTTCCAAGGCAACAGGGTCTATAAGCCTTTGTTTGAACAAGGTGTGAAATCTTTCCCAGAAACAGTGTATGATGTTCTGGAGGGTAATGAGAAAAATTTAGTGGACAGTCTGGAGATAGTTTAAAAATATCCAGAGCATATCCCTGTGCTGTTACAGCTAAGGCCCAGGCATCTGGTTTCGCTACCCTCTCCTGGATGGGTTCACCCATGATGGTGCGTGGGCATTGTGGGCAAAGTCCTTTAGGGTGCCGGAATTATGTCATCCAGAATTATCGCAGGTGGCATTACAGCACTCTAAACTGACAGTGCCACAGCACCATCCCTAGAAAAAGCTTTAGCAGGAGACTTTGCTCCCCCCCCCCCCACACCCCCAGATGAATATAACAAAATCCAGGGGGGGAGCATACTGTGAAAGAAACACAAAGTTGTGGGAAGTCCGTCAGGGGCATAAGAGCGGGACAATCTATAACCCAGATCATCCCTATCACTCACGCCTTTGTTGTGGTGTCCACATTACTGCGCCTTAACAATGGGATACCTCCTAGATCGAGGCGGAAGTGGCCTCCAACAACCACCCCTGCAACAGTGGTTCTGGAGTCAGTAACAGTGAGTCAGGCAGAATTAGTTACTGCTGCAGCTGTCCCCCCTTCCATGGTTAAGGATTTATGGGGTGGACACCAGGGTGGTTCGTGGGATAGGCACATCATCTGCTGCTCTACCTTAAGCATGTCGCCTGGCAGTGAAACACAGTATTGAGCACTGGCTGGACAGACACCCGCTGTCAACTCCTCAATTGGGAATGATAGAAACAGGAAGAGATTTCCAGGCTCTGCCAGAGGCCCAAAGGTTAAGACAATGTCCTTTAACTGCAGCCCCTCTTACTTTATACCCTCTTTAAGAGGGTGGCATGGAGATTGGACTTTTGCATATCATTAGCAAAGCCAGCAACCCTGAGCCAGGTGCGTCTCCTCAGACATGAGCTAGAGGCAGCTGTCCTGGCAGCATCCAAAGTGTCACAGGCCCTACGTAAGAGTGGCTGCCTACGCCTGCTGCAGCTGTGGGATCCTTAAGGAGCTAATGCTTAGGCACAGCTGCCAAAGGAGCCTAATCAATTGCATCAGCTGTATAGAGGGCATGCTGGCCTGTGGTTTGCAATCCACAGGCCTAGATGTGTCTGAGGCATATGTTCTTTTGTCCTGTACCTCCAGCTCCCTAGGTTCAATGTTAGGCTTCGTCATGGGGCAGCTTTTATGACACGAAAAGGGGCCCAAGACATTTAACCTGCACTTCTAAGTGTGGCAGGAATCCTGTTAGGCTTATGGCAAACAGTAAGGGTGGTATCCTCCCAGGTAGACAGGGTGGAAGGGATAATAATGAAAGGGAGGGAGGCCACATACCATGGTAATGGTCTGTCCCAGTAAAGAAAGCCCCCTAGCAACCTGACAATTGCTGCATTATGAATGTCAAAGACTGGACCTCAGGGGGAACCTGGGTGTAACATACTGGGTCCTCTCTCCCTCTCAGTGCTGTGGTCCAGAGGGGCTTTGCCACAGTCTTCTTCCTGCTTTTCATCCTGTATGGTAGAGACAGGATGACACTCCAGGACATCATTGGCATGGTCGACAGAGTGCAAGCAGTGAGACTTTAGGTCCTTCGATGCTCAGGAAGAGAACCGGTACAATGGCCTGAGAGGCATCACTGCGAGGTTTTGGTTTAGATGCCTTATTGATGGGGTCCTTGTTGCAGGAAGAGGAGGTAAGAGGCATCCTACCATATCCGTATGAGACTAGAGTACCACCTGGACGTCAGCGCCCATGCAGTCGATGGGAATGCCAGTGTATGTTGACAGGGAGGCAGAGGCACAACCATCAATGCTGAATACCTATATATGTCAACAGTGAAGGCTGAGGTGCCACTGTCTATGTTGGAGATGTGTATATGTCAACGGAGGAGGCAGAGGTGCCAAGATTGATGTTAAAGATCTGGTATTAAACCATGTCGACTGGGGATGCAGAGCTGCCACCGTCGATGAGGTAATGTAATCAGCCAGAGCAAAGAAATGGAGAAGGGGAGGCAAGGCACCACCGTCGACGTCGCTGTAGAGGTTGAGTACCTGGTAGAGGGTGCCCCTGGACCCAAACCTTGGTGTCCAACTCGGCGACCAGGATGTGGGAGGTATCGCCACTGAAGCAGGTGACAGCCGGAGAGGTGGTCATCCATGAGAGGTGAAGGCGTGACCTGCGGCACCCCCAGGAAGGCCTTTCCCTGCCTAGATCCCAGGGCTTGCTTTCTGCTCGAGACTCCTGCTGCCTGCGGAGGCTGGTGTCCCATTTGTTGGGGGAAAATACCACCACTGGTCTCGAAGAATTATTTCCACTTCTCTAATCATGGAAGTATGTCAGTAGGGGTTCTTTCAACGACATGCAAGTCACCCGAAATTATAGCTAAAAGTAATTATTTCTATTGATGGGAGAAAGAAAAATGGCGACAAAAGCAGCGACATTTCCACAGTAGTCTGATGAGCACTGATCAATAGCAAGAAAAGAACTGAGGAGGGAAAGGACTGTCTGCATTCATATAGGGAGAAGTGATGTAGGATGCTGCCATGAACGGCCCCTAGAGGACTGCTTGCAAAAGTTTTCATGTGGTCCTAAAACCTGGTAGCTATAAGATCCATAGGTGTGGCCTGATGAGAGAGATATTCTTGAAGACATTTTGTAAGCTCCACTTGCCCCATCTTATGCACAGTCCTTGGGTTCTGCAGCCCTAAGTGCATAACTGCACTTTTTGGCACTGAAACCCAGATGCCACCCTGACCATTCCTTTAGTTTCCTCACATCCTTTTGAATTCCCTCCACCCCTTCCTGAGTGTCAACACTATTGCAGATGTTTGTATCCTCCACAAAGAGACACACCTTACCATCAAGCTTCTCCGCAATGTCGATTATGAATACACTGAAGAGGACTGGTCCCAGCACCAAACCCTGTGGCACCCCACTAGTTACTCTCCTATTGCCTGAGTGGTTATCGTTTACCACAACCCTTTGCCTCCTATCCTATAACCAGCTGAATACCCAGCTTGTCACTTTTTCCCCAACCTCAGGCTGCTTAGTATCTTAACTAGCCCCCCTGCATACCACAGTGTCAAAAACCTTGCTAAAGTCCAGACAGGCCATGTCCACTGCTCTGCATTGATCCACCTCCCTGGTAACCCAGTAAAAGAAATATGAGATTGGTTTGATATGACTTCTCCCATGAAACCATGCTGCCAGTGGTCCTGCAGCCCTTCAGTCTCTAAGTGCTTCATGATCCTGTCAGTAATGTCTCCATTTACTTCCCCACCACTGATGTGAGACTGACTGGCATGTAGTTGCTAGCGTTCCTCCCTACTGCCTCTTTTATGCAGAGGGACAACATCGGCCCTCCTCCAGTCCTCTAGAACTTCCCCCATCTCTACTGAGGTGCTAAAAAGCACTGACAGAGGGGCGGCTAGCACCATGCGCAGTTCCTTTTGAACCCTTGGATGAATCCCATCCTGCCCCATTGCTTTGTCCTCATTTAAGGCTTCCAACCCCTTCTGTACCTGCTCCACTGAAAATAGACTTGTGGCCACCCCCTCGCATGATAGATCTATTATGAGCAGCCATTATAACCACAGAATCTGTTTCAGGCTGTGATGAATAGTATGGCTTAGCAGCACGGGGCAGGATATTATTTATCCACCTTTCTAGGGATAGCAAGCAGTTGTGTGCAGGCCTGTGCTATGTAGGAAATGTAGCATCCCCAAAGACTGAAAGCACTGAAGGGATAATTACTACAGAAGAAGGTGAGGCTTCCAAGAACTCAATGATTTCACTTGGAAGAATCCTCTTCCTCAGCCTGGAACTCAACTTTGGCCTGCATCATTTAAGGAAGGCCTGAATTAAGGCATCCTTGGGGGAGGTCTAGGTGTATTCACCACACTCCCTTCAGAACAGAAAGACAAAGTGGAGCTTGATCCAACCACGTCTATAATCTCCTCCTTCTTCAAAAGCTTCCTCCTCTTCTTCTATGTAGTCTGGATTATACTCTAATTTCTCACTGACGTCCACTATACAGGCATGGGGTCAACTACAGGAGGATGAACCAAATGAGGCACAGATGATGGATGACCCAACGATGACAGTCCATCTGAACTCTGCTGTGAAGCAGTAACAGAATATGAAAGCTTTGACGGGACAACTAATGCCGGACCAGCTACAGTTATTAATGATGCAGGCATAAATGGTGGTAGCAGTATGCACTGAAACAGCTCCAAAGTTGTTTGGTAGAATGCCTCTTTATCAACAGAACCCAAAGGGATTGATGATGGCTGAAATGTCAAAGGGACAGTGCCCGATGGCAGAATGGGCTGTGAGTCCCTGACTGGGGAAGATAAGCCGACGCAGGACCCCGACCTTGGTGTCTGTAAAACAGCTGGGGGTGTGGCAGGACCCACGGCCATAGCTGGGGCCCTATCTTTTTCAAATGATTTACCCTAAGTGGTGAACGGTCAGGAGAAGCTTCTTTTTCCTTTCTGCCCTTCTCTTTTTCAGAATGGTGGTGTTTATCCACTGACTCAATTATTTTTTATTTTCATCTTTTCTCCTTAATAAGTCAGTACCAGCTGCTGTTGACCTCGGAGACTGACAGGCCAAGGGCAAGCCAGGAGCAGGTGATGAGAAGCTGTCTTCATTACAGCCTATTTCTCCATTTCCTGAATAAGTGGAAAGTTCTCTAAAGCTTTCCTGTGATGTCTCCCTAGTTGCCTGGTTAAAGCCTAGGCAGATTTTACATGATTTAATGTTATGGCTAGCTACAAACGGAGCGGATGTCATACTTATAGGTTTTAAGGAAGCCACAATGGCTTTTTGTCCATTTGCAGCGTAAAATAACAAACAAAACTAAGCATATAACATCAGTGAAATAACTGCAGAAGTTCAATGACATTCTTCAGCAACGGTGGACTGAAGAGCAGTTGATGGCAGGAGAAAGAGCTAAGGCATGCTGTGGATGCCGACATTATATGAGTGTCGACAAAGCCTGCTGATGTGGGTAGCCCCACCCTGCAAAAGTATTTCCTGTTGGTCCTGACGCAGACGGCTTACAGTTCCATGATGTGGCTCAAGGAAGAGAGATATCCTCGAAGATCATCTACAATTGCAGACTATAGAAATGCAGTAAATGTCATATTTTTCATTTATTTATTCATTACAAATCGGGTTGACAACCTTTGAGTCAGAGACTCATTTACAAAGGCACCTCGTCGCCGGGGGGGGGGGGGGCAGACATCAAGACAGTAATTACAGTGCAGATTAAAATTGAGGATAACATTACAGGGGCAGTAAAAGGAACATTTAACATAGATACACTTAGGTTACATAATGTAGTAGTTTGTATATTACTTAGGGTACATAGTGTTACAAAATTATGAGTTACACTCATGGATATAGTAGGTCCTCAGAGAAGACAGCGGGTTGCATCCCTGTTTGGACCTAGCAGGGAAGGAGTGGGTCTGGGGGAGGGAGAGGCTGTCCAGTGGACATTGTCGAGCCAGGTGGCAAGGTGGGCAGGTACCACAGGTTACAACAGGGGGTTAGTTGCACCTACAATAGCGGGTATTAAAGATATGGTTCCGAAGGGCTGTTTTGAAGGAGACAATTTTTGGCAAGTTGGAGATGCAGCTAGGGAGGGAGTTGAACCAGGTGGGGTCTCGGTAGAGGAAGGATCTCTGTGCAAGAGAGGTCTTGGTTCTGGGCACCTTGAAAGTGGCCTTAACAGAGATATGGGTGGTGATGGATAATGATGACTGCTGTAGGGAGGTGGAGACCCTGGGGTGGGGGGAGAGTCCTAGCAGTGATTAATTAGCGAGAAGGCAGGTCTGGTAGAGCAGTCGCTCCTCAAAGTTGAGCAGATTGGTGGTATTATAGAGAAGGCAGGTGTGAGTGCAGCTGGGGGCACCGGTCAGGAGCCTACAAGCCTTACTGATGGAGAATTGGATTTTGGAAAGGGCAGTGTTGTCATCTGTGGTGTAGACGGGCAAGCCATAGTCCACAAGGGACAAGACGGTGGAGGTGATGGCCAGCCTAAAGGCAACCTGAGGCAGGCAGTCCCTGTGCCGGTATAGCAGGCCAATCCGAGAGTTAATGGCGGCTGACAGGGCATTAATGTGGGTGTGGAAGGAGAGAGAAGTATCGAACGTGATGCCTAGGTACTTGTATGTGGTCACTTGTTCTAGTGCGTTCAGAGTGTTGGGGATAATCAAGAGGGGGTATTTTTAGCCTTATTTTGCTGGTGGAAGAAGAGCATTGATTTGGTTTTCTTTAGGTTAATGACCAGTCTGCGGTCGCCGAACCACCTTTCGGCTTGGTTGTAAGCTTGCTGGAGGGATAATTGGAGGGAGGTGGGACTGGGATGTGAGGCAACAAGGACTGCATTTTCGGCGTAGAGGAGCATTATATCAATACATGAGCTGGGGAAGGTGTTGAGGTATAGACTAAAAAGTACTGGACCCAGGATGGAGCCCTGAGGGACCCTGGAGTGAACGGGAAGAGTGCTGGAGAGGGAGCCGCTGATCTTGACACGCTGGAATCTAGCAGACAGGTAGCTAGAGAACCAGGAAATGGGACCGCAAGAGAAGCGAAGTTGGTGGAGAGAGTCGAGTAGAAGGGGATGACAGACAGTGTCAAAGGCCTTGGAGAGGTCAATAAACACTGCTCCTGCAAGGCTGCCAGAGTCGAGAGCAGCATGCAGGTGTTGGGAGAATTCCAGGAGAGCTGTGGTTGTACTGTGTCCTGGTCGGAAACCGTGCTGCTCTGGGCACATAATGTCATACTTGGTTAGGTATTCAGAGAGCGGGATCAACACCCCTTTTTCAAGGGCTTTAGAGAGTGGGGGGGGAGGAGGATGGAGATTGGTCGGTAATTGTTGGGGATGGACCGGTCCCTACTCTTACATATGGGTGTAATTTCAGTAGTTTTCCAAGCACTTGGGAACTGACCCAGGCATAGAGACCGGTTTAGAAGGTCAGTCAGGGGACTAGGAGTTCGTCCAAGACTATATGGAGGATCCTGGAGTCGAGGGGGGTCACTGCTGGGGTTACTGCTGCTTAAAGCTCTTAGTTGGTGCGGCCTGGCTTCTTGGGGGGATAGGGTGTGCAGGTTGAATGGTGGGCAATGCAGGACTGGAGGGAGAGAGGTGGGGATTAGGTCAAAGAAGCTGCTGGGGAGGACTGAGCTTAGGTCAGAGAAGGCAGTGTTAAAGCAATTGGCTATAAGGCGTGAATCTGTGGTGTGGGTGCCACTGATGGAGAGCTGAGATGGTGGGGGGGGACTTCCCATTTAGCTCTTTCATATTATCCCAGAAGGTCCGGGCTGAACCCCAAGTGGAAGCGAGGGTGGTCTGGTAGTGCTCTGCCTTGGCCCGCCTAATGGCCCAAGTGCACTTATTGCATTCTGCGTTGTAGGCCTGTCTATCCGACGCCTTTCCAGATTTTACAGCAATGTGCCAGAGATCATCTCTGTTTTTGAGTCTCTGGAGGAGGGGTGGGGTGATACATGGGGCATTGCATTTTTTGGAGCAGATCCTGGTGAGGGGGGCGAAAAGGTCACAAGCCTTACAGAAGGCATTTGTGAAGTGGTCAAGAGCTGAGTCAATGTCAGGGGACCAGTCTAGCTGGGCTAGGTATTGCTTTAATTTTCTGAGGCCGTCGGGGCGTAAACGGTGGCATAGAGTGGCCTGGGACACTGGCTTCAGAGTGGAGGATGCCCAGAGACAGAGGACTGGGGAGTGATCGCTAAGAGACTCGGGGAGAACAGTGACATCCCGGATTTTGTAGGGACGGTTAGATATAACAACATCTAGGAGAGTGCTGGTGCCAGTAGAGTGGTTGAATCTGGTGGGCTGGGTGACTAATTGGGACATATCCAGGGAAGAAAAGGAGTCCCTTATATGGGAGGCAGTGGAGGCAAGCCAGTTAACATTGAGATCACCTAGGATGACTTGCTCCACTTTGTGAGGGAGAGATGTGAGGTAGCCAGTGAGGGACTGGACCACTTGAACTTTGGTTTTGTCAGATGCTTGTTGCAGTATCTTAGAACCAGAATGGATCGTCACTCTCCATTTTTCTTCACGGTTAGGAAGTACCTTGATTACAACCCTTTTCCATTGTAAGGGAATGGAACAGGTTCCACTGCTATGTTTTGCAGTAGAGTGGACATCTCTGCCTCCAACAGGGCTGCTTCTGAGCTGGTGGCAGGTTTGAACAGTCTTGCTCTTGTTTTTTGAAATTACTTGAAGCTTAGAGCAAGGCCCTGGCTTATTACTTCTGGGACCCACTTGTCGGTGGTAATGGTTTTCCATGCCTGGACATAATAAGCTAGGCTGCTCCCTACTGAGGAAGGGGAGGCGGCCCGGACAATCACTTCAGGGGGTCTGCTTGGCAGGGGTCTTGGGCTGAGGGCTGGGTCCAGCACAACCTGCACCTCTTCTGCCTTTACCCCTAAAGTAGCCTCTTTGCTGCTGGTAGGCAGGGAAGGCCTGGGCCTGATAAAAAGGCCTCTGATAGGGTCTGCCCCTGCCCCTGCCTCCCCTACTTTGCTGTCTTTGAGGAGTGGCAGCCTTCTTCTTAGCTGCAGCACTCTTGTATGCCACTCTGTATTCGTACATTTTTTTCATGTATGCCTCTGTCTGTTCCCCAAAGAGATAATTCTGCACCAGGGGAAAAATCCAGGGCTTTAGGTCGAGTATCCTGTGTGAGGTTGGTGCACCTTAACCATGCAAACCTCCTCTGTGGAACAGTAGTGGCCATCCACAGCCATGTGGAACTGATACTTAGCTGCTTCCACTCCATTTTTTGGCAATTTCTTCCAAGTCAGCTGCTAGCTGAGGTGAAGCCTTGTTAGCCAATTGCTGGACAGATTCCCACAGAGACTTTTGATACCTTGATGCATAAGCTATATAAGAAGCTTGCCTGATGCCCAGGGAAGAGTCCAGGTACTCTTTCTTACCCAAAGAGTCAATTGGGAAGCTAAAGGAATGCCTGCTTTTTCACAAGCAGCAGCCTGGACAACTCCCTCATGACTGCAATGGCTAAACAAAAACTCAGTGCCACTGCCAGCCAGCAGATACCTCCTGTCCATCTTCTTATCCACAGAGGGTATAAAGTTGGGAGTCTGTACAACTGTCATGGTCTTTCTCTTGACGGACTTGTTAGCATGTACAAAAAGTGTCTTAGTAGCAGGCACATCCATCATTTCGACTTAATCCGGTTCTTCTTCCTCCTCAGAGGCTTCCTGAGCAGGCAACTCTAAAGCTTCTGCCACCTTCTTTATGAAGGCATAATGACAGGAAGGGTCCCCAGAAGGGCGGGTTGGGGACTCAGCCTCCAAATGCTCTGGAGAGACTTCAGGATAGCTAGGTTCACTAAAGTCGTCTTCTTCTTTTTCATCATCATCATCATCATCCCAGTCCTGGTCATGATATGATTCAGGATCATATGAACCAGAGGGGAAAGAAGTACCCAGTGTTTGAACCACACTGACAGCTTGGGGACGCTGACCCGGTTTGCCCGAATTGGTCTGCAAGGACTGGATAATACGAATGGCTTTTGCTATTACTTCAGCGGTTGGAACCACAACCGCTTGTTTCTGCAGTTCTAAACCGGACATTTTTCTTTTCTTTTTTTGCTGCAGGCATTTCAAGGCCCGTATAAGCAACTCTCTTACCAGTGGAGGTACTGCCCTGGTCAAAAGGCACCCCCTCCAGTTCCACCAGTTTATCTTTAGTTGTCGAACTGTACCGACCTTCGGTGGCAGCAGATTTTTCAGCTATTCTCTCCTGCAGTCTACTGAGTCACCTATCCAGCGTAGACTGAGGGACATTTTTAAAAATTTCACAGTCTGCTTTAAGATGGTCAAACCCTAGGCAGAACACACAAATCAGATACAGATCAGCCTTAGTAAAAGGCTCACCACACTCTGTACAATGCCCAGTCGGACCAATTCTTTTCTTGGGTTTCTGTGACATAACCTTAATACACTTTTTTTTTGTTTATCCACAGTGGGATGTTTAGACCCGGATAACTAATAACAAAGATATTTGGTTAAACGGTCGGTTTAATGACCGAGGGAAAAAACTGAGAAAAAAATATTTTTTTTTTGTTAACCAAAAATCTACCAGTCCTCAAGTAAAACACAGAACTAAACTTTACCTCACAAAAAAATAAGTAAATGTCTTTGGTTTCCTCACAGGTGTGAAAACCGATCAGAAACCAAAAAACTTACTGGAAAGATGAAACCTACACTAGTCTAACCTGTAACTGAGGACAGAGGTTTGACATTTTTAAATAACATAAATGGTGGTTATAAAAACTGACGAAACTTGTACCAAAGAAGCTGAGGGGAAAATCTCCAAGGCAAATTCACAGCCAGGTGGAGTTAAGAATCTGGCAGTTACATAGAATGTACAGTACCAGGGACAGGGGTTTGAAAACCGAGCTCGAGCCTATTGAATGTTCCACTATTAGCATATAGGCTTTTAACTCTCTCATCTCCGGGGCAGTTTAACTGCAAGGGCTATCTGCATTAGTCAGTAAACAGTAAGACTTCCTGGGGTTTGAACATCTGAAAAGACTACATTTAGAAAACCAGATTTGGAGACAAATGTTATTAAAACAGACTGTGTCTGACCTGTTTCTACTAAGCTAGATACTGATTTATCTCGAGGGTAAATCCTGTGGATGGCAATATCAACCAGACTATAAATCAAGCAGTACCTTCTGTTTCTATAACATAAAATAATCAGCTATGCTCAAATGATGACAAACTCCAGGGAGAGATACCGTTTTTTCAGAATTCCGGTGATATTTACTAAATATATGCCCTTGAGCTATGGACAATGCTGGGGAATCTGTGGACAGCCACTGGCATACCAGTCCCATATTTTCTGGTCCTGCTCGGTTCTTTAACTCTTTAAGGAAGACCTGGTAGCACAACTTGAGGAACTTTCCTCGATCCTGTATTTCCCAATCTATGGTCCTTCCTTCCATTCCTCACTCAAATATCTGTCTTCCCTCCAGATCCCTGATATAAGTTTATCTTACTGCAACTAAAAAGGCAATAACTCACCTGTGGATACAGTCAACTAACCCTTCCATAGCAGCTTGGTGTGGAATAGTGGGGGACAGCTATGTTGTGGAGTGGCTAACTGTAGCTCAATGCAATAGATCTTCCCAGTTCCAAACTAGACGGCAATGCTGGGTGTTATACATCTCCAATGTCGATGCAGAGTTTGTCCCTTCGAAGGGTTTTCTGGTGGTCCTTTTGACATCTGGTATAAGACAAGACTATAATATATACTATAGGCGAGGTTCCAGACAGTAATGGAGGTGCTAACTGTTCTGCTGGGGGCAGTATGGAGATAGCTCTCATAGGTTGACATTGCTTACTTATTGTTTTACTGTCTAAACGTTGGGCTTCCTGTAACTGGTATCTGCCATGTTGGGGGGGGTGGGGAACTTGGTTGCTTAACCCAGCCTTGTGGCTAAGGCCTGTAATCCACTGGTTCCTCAGAGGAGTCCTCCTCACAGGTGCTGACAAGAAAATTTGAGGGGCTGAGGAAGACTCAGTACTCCTTAAAGTTTTAGTTCAATTTTTAGGGCTGTGGGTAGAACCTACAGCCATTTTGCGATCACTCTGTAGCTCTAAAAATGGCCGAACGTGGAACCTTCCGTTAGACTTTTGGAAGTATCCTTCTGAAAGCCTAACAGACCTTAAACCCCTCTGCCTTGACCGGCCACTGCAGAATAACAGCTGCACTATTTCGGCTATTACTTCCGCATTCCAGTGCATGAGCCGAGCGCATCTGCAGCGTTCGTCTTGTCACGCCCAGTTCTGCAAGTGCAGCCATGTTGCGAAGGAAAATGCCACCCCAACATCAGCCGCCAGCTCCGCAGCATTCTGTGCCCCCACCAACTCAACTGGCACACTGGGAGCCCACCCCAGTGTGCCCAAAGATGTTCCTAACATCGGGTGCCCAATCCCCATGTCGGCATCCTGTACAACCCCCCATTCATGCGGCACAGTGGCAGCCCACCCCAGTGTGCTAAAATGTTTTTTTCTCTGTAAAATAGAAAACGATCCCTATTCCTCATAGTCGTGTTTTTTGTTTCTGTAAAACAGAAAATGATCCTCATCGTTGCTGCAATCCCCTCCCCACCCTCCCACTGAGCACCCACCTCCCCACACCCCCCCCTTTACCTCATACTTACCTCCAGAGGTCAGCGCTGTCATCTTCTCTGGATGGGACACGTCTGTACTCTTCAAAGCCCAACCTAGAACTGAAGAATCAAAGGTAAGCATGCTTTACTGCCATTCAATCGGGTTTTCAAATTATGCTGATATCTCAGGAATTTTTTGGAATTTTTGCCCCAGATTTTCAACATGGGGTTCTTGGGATCCCAGCTCATGAAAACTGCCATTATCATTTTGTTACTCAAACCCGAAAGGTGATTTCACGGTCACTGCATGGAATCACCTTTTGGGACTGATTCACGAAATGACAGTGCCACTGTTCATGAGGGGGTCCCAAAAAGCACAAGTTGCACATTTGGTGAAAAAATTCCAAAAAATGACTGTGCTATGAGTGTGCATCACACAGTTTCTATGCACGCTCCTAATGTCGCCAATTTCTAATATTTTTACTCCACATTTTTAACATTGACATGTTTGCACACCTCCTTCAAAACAGTACAGCTGTCATTTTCCACAACCTGCCCAAAACGTGTATTTGTACCTGTGGTGCTCAATAGCGTGTTTGTGCTGTGAAATCACCTTTCAGGACAAGTGAACAAAGTGACACCTACATTGCCCATGAGAAGGGGTCCAAAAAGGCCATGTTGAAAATTGGTGCAACACCTCCCAAAAAACGGCCAAGTTACACCCAGGTGTTGAATAATTTCTACGCACATGTGTAACTTTGGTCACTTGGTAGCTCTTCACAACCCTATTGGCTCTGGCTAGAGTTTGTTATTGTTTGTGAACAAAAGTATTTTAATGAGCCACCTACAGGATCAGCCATGACTAAGCGGGCCACTTCTTTAGGGCCCATGGTGGTCTCAATTTGAAAAACAGAAAAACACACAAGTCAGTTCACAATATAGTGATATTCTCTTACATTTAATCTGAACCAACCAGCAACCTCTAAGAGCTGTTCAATTCATGACATTCCAAACATTATATCATTACATTTCCAACAATTTCTGACTTGAAAGTTCCATAGATTTATATACTGAGGATCCAGGCCCAGGTTCCACTTTCTAGTTCCTCACTACCAAATTGCTATAACACCCAGTGCCAGTTTTCCCTCCCTACTGTAACAGTATATAGTTATTGTCCATGTTCTAGTTATTTTGATTGTGTAACACCATAATAAACCAAACTTCCATTTAATGCCTGTGATAAAAATAAAAATCAGAAACAAAAATGAAAACCACATGCTGTTTAAATTAAACAGTTCACATGAATGCCAGGCAGATTTATTATATGCTTCTCTGCCTCACAATATATCTCACCAACACAGGTGAATACGTTTCCTAAAACATCAGTAAAAAGATTAGTCATTATACACATCTTTGAATGGTTAAAAAATAATTGCTCTCTGAAATTTAGCATTCTTATACACCAGGTTAGTAAATAAAATGTAATACAAATCATGAAATAACGGTTGTAGTATCTGCTTTATGGCAAGGATTTACTTAGCCAGGTACGCCTTGTAAATCACAGCTGTAAGGATCACTTTGCATGGTAAAAAAACACAGTCTTAGAAAAACAATGAGGGGGAATAAATTGTGACATACTAATTCTACTTTTATACCTCTCTAGGAAATATGCCATCTTGCTGTGTTTACTTATCGCTGCCAATTCACCTAGTAGATCTGTGCTTGCAAAATGCTGTCTTTTTAGGGTTGCATAGCAGAGCTGTGCAATGCACTACTATGACGTAGTAGAGAGAGAGGGACTCTGGAAGCACATGACCATATACTGCGACTGTGTTCTTCCACAGTGGCATTGAAGCACATGCAGTCTTCTCCATTTACTACACTGCTGTCTCCCCCACCCGGTGCACTTCTTCCATCTCTGCACTCACTTCTGGTTCACTTCTGGGTTTCCCTCCTCTTATATATGTAATAATATTTCCCTGATGTCTAGTGGCCCCTCTACATCCTCTGATCACTGTCCCTATTATTTAACAACTATCCTGGTGTCTAGTGGCACTCCCCTACCCTCCGATCACCATCCATTCCCACTGTCTAGTGCTGTTGTCCTGGTGTCTAGTGGTACACCCCCACCCTCTGCTGCCATCCTTGCTGTCTAGTACTGTTTCCTTGGTGTCTTGTGGCACTCCCACCCTCCAATCACTGTCCCCATAATGTAGTACTGTTTCCCTGGTGTCTACTGGCACTCCCACCCTCCCACTGTCATCCCTGTTATGTAGTAGTGATTCCCTGGTGTCTAGAGGCACCCCCACCCTCCAATCTCTGTCCCTGTTACATAATATTGCTTCCCTGGTGTCTAGTGGCACCCCTCACCCTCTGATCGCCACCCCTGTTAGATAGTATTACTTCCCTGGTGCCTCGTGGCACCCCCCACCTTCTAATCACCATCCCTGTATTACTTGTCCCCTTCAACATGGCCATTTTGGGACCCCACCTCGTGATCAATGAAGGTGGAATTACACAAATTAGACCTGAAAAGTGATTTTGCACTCACGTTGCAAAATCACCTTTCTAGTAAGATTTGAACATTTTCACTGCCCTTGTTCAGGAGGTGGGGTCATAAGAAGGCTATGTTGAAAATTTGGGGTCAAAACATGTAAAAATGATAAGGTAAGCGCACGATGAAATATTTCTACACTCGCCTATAACTTCAGAAATGTTCAATATTTTAACCCCCAGAGTTTCAACATGCCATTTTTTCACACCCCCTCATGAATGTGACAGCTGTCATTTTTCAAATCCTGGTCAAAATGTGTTTTCATTCTTGTGGCACTGAATAACGTTTCAGTGGCACAGAATCAAATTTTGGCAGGGATTTAAAAATTTTCACCTACGGGGTACATGAGGTGGGGTGAAGCAGCCTCTCACTTTTTCAGCTGCATCATTACCATTATTAAGCAGCCATATTGGCTCTGACCAGATTTTGTTTTTCTACTGCTTACAACCATTTGCCTCATCTTTTCTTGGAAATTCCTGGTCTAACTGTGCAATTTTCTATTAGCTTGAGGGTTTTGCACAGGTTAAAGCGGACAGCTGAGATAGAGACTATCTGAACTGACCCAGTTTGCCACCCAAAATGTTTCATTTTAAACATTTCCTGAAGGAAACAAACAACCCATACATATATCCAAGGTGCCTTGCCACAATATGCTCTCAAATTCATTCAAAGTAAATAGCCTTAATATCTTCCCTTTCTACACACAAACTCGGAATTTTAGCTTGTGTTAAAACACCAAAGTAACAAATATTTCTCTTTCAACAATTGTCTCTCAGCAAGTATTTCTCTTGTAACATTTCTCTCTGTATTTCTCTGTTGCTCATAACCACTCAATTTTATACCTTGCCTTTTAAGAGGACAGTAAAGCTACAGACAGCTTCTTACCTCCCATACAGGTTGCCAAAGTTAAAGATGTGCGCTCACTACTCTGCCCAATGCAGTTGTGACTTGTGTTTGTGTTCTGCTTCCTCATATGCTACAACTGGACATGACCGCCTTTAGAGGGAGAAACGGACGGAGCTCTAGCTGGTCGCTAAGCCATTGAGGAGGCGTGCCGGTAGCAGGAGTCGGTGAAAGGTGTAATTATTTTTTAGTAAAGGTATGCCACTGTTGCCTCATTATTTATTCTTTTATTACTTCACCGACCTTTTCAGACCAACCTTGAGCTGAGCCCATCTGGCATGCTGGTGAGAAAGGCCGAAGGCCTCTGGACTGACCTGGCAATTAGCGAGGAGTTCTGCGGTGGAGAAGCCCGCTGAGAGCATGGGAGAACGGAGGAGCCTACGGGGGCTTATGGCCTTCAGGCGCCACTCCTTAACAGATTGTCAGAACTACTGAGATAACCTCACTCTCCACTCTTATCTCCAAAGCATTATTTTTTTTTTCCTTTTTTCTACATCATACTAAATTGACGAAGTAGAAGCTAAGCTTTGGGTGAAATTTGGGTTCCAATATTGCTGACAGTGTATTGAATTAGTCTGTGTTAAGTGATTCACTTATAACGATATTTTATTTCTTGGGGTTTTGGCCGGGTACTACGGTAAAGCCTTTGTCTTTTTAGTAGGAAAGTCATTGGAGTTTATACTGTGCATGAAAGTTACTGTAGGTGAGCAGGGGAGTTTATTCTTTACAGAGTGTTATAAGAAATGGAAAATTAATAAAGTTTAAAACTTAAAAATAATATATCAGGAAGCAACTTCTGATCTGATGGTTTTGGTCACATGACCTAATGACTACGCATGCGTCGGCATTATAAGTTGTAGGCGCTATTTTCAAAATTTCGTAGTAGGCAGCAGAAAGCAGGAACGAATGCGGAGAGTACTGAAAGCGTTGACTGCTAAGGGGAGCTGTTAATCAGATTTAGTTGCTTTCAGTCTGCCTTTTTTCATTTAAATCTCTTGTGATTCCCCAGTAGGCCGTGGTTTCCTGCTGTCACCAACCAAGGATTTTTCAGCTTAGTGAAATTCTCTTCACAGTAAATTAGCCAGACAACTGAGAGATAAAGACAGTGTAAATTGCCATATTATAGAAGCTTTATGAAAAGTTAGCCCTCTGGAGATTATGAAGTGGTTGTTTTATTTAACAGAATTCACCACACAAAAGTAAGTAGAGACAATAACTTTTCATGCCAGTATTAGATGTTCCTGGTGACTCTCCTAATAGCAACCTTAATGGTTAAGTCTGCTAATTTTATTTGTGAAAACCGCCTAGTAAGCATAATAAGCACTAAGGTCCGAATTTGCTAACTACGGCTTTTAATGAGACATTTTTATTGTATGTTTAATTTATTTAAACATAATAGGACAGCTTAGCATTGCAGCATCTTACTGTGATATTTTAGTATTTATACTATTCTATACTACCTTGATCTACTCATTTTACATTTTTAGTGGACACACAGTTCAATTTAAAGAATCGACTGCACAGAGATAAGGGGACTTTACATCGGGACTCATATCTTAATGGTGCAGTACCCTCTGGGAAGATTATCTGGAATGAAGACCGTGTTGAGGCTGCAATAGTATCTGGAACTAAGCGGTTTAACGGATTTACTGTTTTGGCCTGAATTTACACTCTGAAGTCAACTGAAGTCATCGCTGTGGTAATCCTGTGGTAACTACCAAAGCTTGTGTCTGACTCTTAACATAGTTCCAAAATCAATATAACTCTTGCCATATGCTGTTCTTTTGTATTCTGCTTTAAAGAGTAGTCAAAAAATCTTGAGGAACTAGATAAAACACCATTCGAAAAGAGGGCTAAAGAAGGCTTGTGGGATTTCTTCATTATTTACTAAATTGTTACCAGGACTGGTTAATCGACAATTGCTCTGGATTACTGCAGACTTATCTGGACACTTAACAGTCAAAATATTTTTTTTTATATATATTTATTTTTTGTGGTATTAAACCTCTGCTAACTGCATTATCTAATTATAGAGATACTGTGGTTCTGGGAGTTTTGGGTATATTTATTTGCTCATTGCAATTTTTGGTAACTTATGGTTTCAAGTAAGATAACTATTTTACTTTGACAGGATTATTATCACCAAATCACCAATATGTATACTAGAAGTGGCAGAGCATTGGTAAATTAATTTAGGAAGGAAAGGTATAGGGTCTAGGGATAGTGAAAGAGGCGGGGTAATAAGAAAAACAGCTGTGTTTATACACAGGACTTGTCTCTTAAGTCTCTGGCTTCCTCTACCCCTAAAGATCAGAACAGTCTCCATCTCACATGAATTTGCATTCTATGGAATATTAAAAGGAGGTTATGACTGAATCCCCAATTGAAACATCTTTTACTCCTTCTGTTTCCCTTAATAATTTAAAATCCAGGGATGCTATAGAATATCACAGTCCCACTAATATAAATGAGGTTAACCATGTAAATGATTTCATTGAGACAAATGACACTCCCCCATCTACTAAGGATTACAATAATATGAAGGAATATAGTTTTTGCTGTGTGTCTACCTCTTCTAAATCTAAAATTCAACATAAAAAAATGACTGATTTTTTTTCAAAGTAAATCCCATCCTCTGAAAAAGAATGATAGAGATTGTCTGGCACTCTCAAACTCAGTCTCTGAAAATGTAATTGAGAGTACTGAACCCCAGAAAAGTAGAGAGAGTAGTTCGAAAACTTCAAACATGCAAACTATTAATTTACTAAAAGATTCGGAGATTTCCCTACATCCCACAGGGTTAGATCTCTTTAGCCCCCCAGAATCTTGTATTAGCCTAGACTCTCATACATTCCATTTGAATAACTCATCAGTACTGACGGGCTCACCTGATAAAGTTTTTAGAAAACTTGATAATGAAGTAGAACAAATAGAATTAGATTCAGAATTTTTTTTATCTTGTCCTGACACAATATCCAAGTATACATTAAGGCTCTTGCCCACCCTATCGTGGCCAGCATTGTACTGTTGGAAGCATTTAAAGAACTCAAATATCACATAGAGAAACTGTCGGAATTATTTACTGATAACATGTCTGCTCTCTCCAGTAAATTAGATAACATAGAAAAGAGAAAAATGTGTGGAAGGAATAGGAGACATTCCTTCCCATCTATCTATATCCCCCCTTCTTCAACCAAGGGTAGTAAAAAGAATAACTACTCAGAAAAATTCCAAGAAAAAGTGATAAAAAAAAGGAGAAAAAAAAAAGAGAAGAGATGAGAATTCTATACTTACTAATCTCAATCAGAATTCATTGTTTAAAGATCTCCCGAATCCTAGTAACTATGCCCCAGCTTTACAGAAACTTATTATTGAACATCCTTTGAATCCAGAAGCAGAGAGTGACAAATAGCATACTGCTGTCCCTCCTGATACTGGCCCTGAGAACTCATTGGCTGGGCATATGCAAGACCTTGACAGCAGTGATCAGCTCAGGAAAGGTAAGGCCCTTGAAAACTTACTGTAGGGGAATGACAATCATACAGCAGAAACCTCTTTTGAATTAAAAGCACTCTCACTCCCAAACACAGACCAAGTTATCTCATCTGGAAAAGAAGTTATATTTAAACTGGAGAATATTTTTCTTAAATCTTATGAATCAGAAGCTTCTTTATTTAATTTCATTTTCCATTTATTTAGCACTGAATTAGATCTTCCTGCAGCAGCAGAGGATATTATGTTTGTTTTTAGAGACAAATCTGTCCCAAATACACCAGTCTGTGTATTATTATCAAATATTGACATAGCAAAAAAAAAATTGGGCAAAACAATGGCATATTAACAATTTGGGAATACTGATATCTTCTCCAGTGAACTGGACAACTGTTTGGAAATTTGCATATGGATCATTGGTACCTTCTTTTTTTTTTTTTTTTTACAAAGTAAATCATTATTTAAACTTTAATTTTACTGAATTGGAATTTTGAAACAACCAAACATTTTCAGAGCATGTCAATCTTCGGAATTCAGAAATACAAAGGGGAAAATAGCCACAGGTTAGCAACCTTTGTCCAAACTCTGTTAGCAACTTGCTTAGACTGTGAAATTCCAATTCAGGAAGTTGAGTCAATCAAGAGAGCACATCTGGGTTCTACTGATACCCAAGTGGATATAGTAATTAAATCACTAGGGTTATACAATAACCTCTTACAAAATAATTATAAACTGGACAAATTTAACATCCATATGGTTGATCTTTTGAGCTCAGATAATCATGTTAAGAGGAACGAAGAGACAGAGAATAAATCATGACTGCCCCATCCCTCTGAATCTTTTTCCCATTTGAGTGTTACTAACGATAGCAAAGTGTCAATTGATATGCTGATTCTGGAGGCTGCAAATTTTATCTCTTGGAACATTGTGGGTTTAAAGTCCAAACTAGCTGATTCTCACTGGCAGGAATTCATTTCCAAATATGAAATTCTATTATTTCAAGAAACATAGGTAACTACAAAAATCTATATTAATGGATAAGAAACACTATATGTCCCTGCAATAAAAGATAAAAAATGTGGAAGACCTAAAGGTGGGCTATTTACATATGTTAAGATCAGAGAGGGCATCCAGATTTTAGAACATTCCTCTCGTAGAAACAAATTCTTGCTTAGTGTTATTATATGGGACTCCTTAACTTTCTTAATAGTTAATGTGTACTTTCCTCCCAATTCTTATATTCTTACTGATCAAGATCCTTGGGCCCAACTAACTTTAGAAATTGATTCTTTATATCTAAAATATCAAATAGATATTTTTATCATTGGTGGGGACTTTTAATGCCCGTATTGCAAAATACGATAATTTATCAATACTGCAGTCTCAGATTTACATGGGAGACTTAGATTCAAGGAATTCTGCTGACAACATTGTTAATGAAGCAGGTTTCAAACTGATAGATTTTATCAGAAATAATTTTTTGATTTTAAACAGGAGGGGAGAGGGTGACCAGGATTGAGCATACATGCATCATTCCACTAATGGGAAAAGTATTATAGATTACTTGTTAATTTTTCCAGAAACTTACAGTCATTTTCATGGATTTAAAATATCTATGATGCCAGAAAATGATCACGCGGCCTTAACAGTTAAGATAAACACCATAAAAGATTGCAAAATGACTAAATCAAAAGAACTCCTTTCTGCCTCTTTATCATTAAGAGGCAAATATCGACTCATTCTGAATAAGAGTCTGGAAAAAGCATCGGAAATAATATATTCTCCCATGTCCTCACTTTATACACTCTCTCAAGGTAATAGTGCAGCACAGTATATAAATAAACAGATTGAGGAGTGTTTGTCAAGAATTAAAGCTGTGATCTACTCCAATAAAAATCAAAAATTTATACCATCCACTTGGTTTGATCAGCAATGCATTGAGGAAAAGCAAAGATTAGGGAAATTGATCAAAAACTCTAATAAAAATCCATCAAGAGACAATATTATAAATCTTAACAAATCAAGGAACTATTATAACAAATTCCTTAAATATAAAAAAAAAAAATGAGTTTACTCAAAAACAGTGGGCCCATATGCAAGAAACTTTAGATAAAAATGATTCAAAGGCTTTCTGGCTGATGGTAGCAAAGGGAGTAAAATCTTATCAGCCTTCTATGGCAGTTTACATTCCAAAGGAAACGTGGATATCTTATATTTCCAACCTCTTTACTAATGATTCTGATTTAGATAAATTACCTGGAACCCCCAAATGGATGCATTTGGAATCTTATAATCCTTTGGTAATTTCTTTGGCGGAAGTAGAGAAGGCCATTTCTAATCTAGCGAATAATAAAGCTCCTGGGCCAGATTCTATTCCAGGAGAAATTTATAAAGGGGATAAAAATGTGTGGGTTCCTTTTTCGTAAATGTCTTTAATATCTGTCTGCGAGAAAGGTACATTCCAAGTTCATGGCGTAAAAATTTTATAATCCCTATTCATAAGAAAGGCTCATTTCAAAAACCTAATAATTATCGGCTGAGAAGCTTATTAGATACTAGTAGTAAACTTTTTACTAGAATCTTTCTATGTAAATTACAGTTATGGTTAAATATAGACAGTCCCCTTTCCAACTTTAAGCTGGATTTCGGCACAGATTCTCAACTTTAGACAACATATTTATTTTGTCTCATTTAATACAAAAATATAATTCATATAGAAAGATAACATTTTATGTACAGTTTATTGACTTCACTGCAGCTTTTGACTCTGTAGTCAGAGAAACCCTTTGGAACATTCTTCTTGCACGTGGACTCTCTTTAAATTTATTAATTCCCATTTTTCTTTTGTATACTGAAATAGTCACAGCAATTAGATATGATTTAAAAGGTAACAACTCAGAATTAATTTTTTTTTTTTACTAATAAAGGGGTCAAGCAAGGTTGCCTCTTGGCTCCACTCCTTTTTAATCTTTATATAGATTCTTTATTACATTTTGACATTTCCACTATTTTGGATTCACCCAAAGTTGATAATCAATGTATTCATACCTTAGCATATGCAGACGATTTATTTTGTCCTTAACTCAAAAGGGACCGCAGACAAAATCAGACCAACTGAAAAATGTAATTGTCTAAATCAGAGAATCAATTTGGAAAAAACGAAGTTAATGGTATTTGGAAATAAACACTCAAAACCAAAACTTATGTTAAGTAAAATACAAATTGATACAGTAACTAACTATTCTTACCTGGGAATAAAATTTACCTCAACTGGCTCGTGGATCTCACATATTAATGAACAAATAACTAAAGCAAAACACGCAGCCAAAGGCTTACTCAGATTCAATTATAAATTCGGTGTGCTTTCGGTAGTCCCTGCCATTAAAGCTGGAGAATCTAAAATCACTCCTATATTATTATATGGAACTGAAATTTGGGGGGTCAAGCCCAATAAAAAATTGGAATTACCTCTGTCCTATTACTATAAAGCAATCCTTCAAGTTCCACTTTCCATGGCCAACTATATAGTAAGAGCAGAACTTGGCAGAATTCCCGTGGCAGATTTGGTTAATCTTAGACTACTGTCATACTGGCTCAGGATCATTAATAATCTTAATAACAAACTCCCAATTCTGTGTTTGAAAGAAAAGGAAAAATGGTATACATGGGGATTTTCTTCACACTGGCTTAGAGCCTTGCTAACAAATCTACAAAATTTAGAATATATGCATCCCTGGAGAGACCATCAGTCTGGTGTTTTGATTCCTATAGGGAAAAAATTAAGAAAAAAATATTTATGTTAGCACAGACCAATCAGATGCAGCAGGTTCGAAGCCAAAAATAAGCCTCTTGGTTTGGTCAAAATAAAACTGACTTGAATTTAGAAAATTACCTGTTACTCCCATTAGTTTCTCAAATTCGAAAGGTGATAACGTGGTCAAGATTTGGGCTAATTACTTCAAAATACACATATTTTAACCACTGGCTGTCTTAAACAAAACTTAATATTAACCTATGTCCTTGTAACAGTGGGTTTAATGAAACATTGTTACATATAATAATCCAATGCCCTCTGTTTAACAGGAGGAGAAATCTGATTTTAAAAGATTTCGTAATCAGATTTGTAAATTTGGAATACAATCCAGTATTCATTTTGCTCCATCCTGGGAGAGTGAAAGATGCTGAAAGGTGTTTTCATTTTTTTTCATCTGCAATTAGCTTTAAGAAAAAGGCTAATTTTAAAAGACTTCAACAGAAACAATAATTGATAACATTGTTTTTTAATTAAATTATGTGACTGATGCATGTATATACTGTCTTTTCAATATTGTACTTGATGTTTGTAAAGTCCAAAATTTTAAATATCTTTTGGAAGAACAATAAACAAATCTACTACTACTACCTCCTCATATGCACGTTTGGCTCCCACAGGGCATGGCTTAGCATCATGAAGTTACAGCATCATGACGTCACTTGCCAACCAATCTTACCTGCCCAGTGCTTGCCTAGAGATGAGACATCTTTAACTTTGGCAAACTGTGTTAATTATCAAAGTGGAGGATGAAAGTTCAACAACCAGAAGATGGCTACAGTATCAAGAAATAAGAGAAAGAAAAGAGCTGGCCCGGTGGCACTGAGGGCTGATGCACTGATTGGCTTACCTCGCGCTACGGTTTGGGAATGAGCGTGGGCTGCTGGGGGTCAGCAGGGGCAGAGAGGGATTGAGCATCCAAGAGACTGCTTTCCCTATCTGGGGAGGGGGGGCTCCCAGTGCTCAGTGCATTCCTGACCCCTGGCAGTGGCAGGGGGTCAGAGCACCTACACTGCAAGCAGGTACTGAGTGGGGCAGGTGTCGTTATTGCACGCCCCACTCTTAGGGAAGAAGAAATGAGGAAAAAATGTTCCCAGGTCGGCTGTATAAGAAACCACCTGCCACAGGCCCTGACCCTGAATGGTGCTCCCTGAACAGGATCCTATTCGAGGTAAGCAGTAGTTTGGGGGAGCTCTTCGCCACCCCGTCATGGGGGGTAAGCAGTGGGGGAAGAGGGGATGCAGCCTGATATCGGGGTACGGGGGCTGGATGGGTGGCTAGGATGGAAACCAACCAGGGGACCCTGTATGAAGAAATAATGTACAAAAAAAAAAAGAAAGAAAGAGGAGTAAAGAAATTAAAAAAAAGATCAAAGACTTTGCACTTATAGTTAGAAGAAAAAAATATGCGATTAAATGGATCACCCAAAGTCTGGGAGAAAAAAAAAAAACCTAAGCAAACTGTGACTGAGATTTTTAATGCATTTATGTTTGGAACAGAGATGGATAATGCTCATGCTACAGTTACTTTTGAAACAGAAAGAATTCACAAACTGCGAGGACAAAACACATGCCACCTACACCTATAATACTGAAAACTCTGTGTTCGACTTGATAATGATACCTTCATGCAGGATGTGTATAAGAAGATGGCTTGAGAAAGCCACTGTGGGATAAAGGCCACTGTGCATCAATGGTAATACCAGCAAAGATGAAGGTGGTTATTAATGATAAAACCATAACATACTCAACCAAGGAAGAAGCCAGAAAGGACTTAAAATAATGTTACTGCTGATATTTTTTTAATTATGTCTTCTGTAAATATTTAAACTAAGTGAGTCACAGTATTTAATTTTCCTACTTGAAAATATGATTTTGTTCTTTAAAATGATGTACAGTGTTACACATTTTTATTTATGTTTTCAGCATGTAAGGTTTATATGAAAGCTGCAAGACTTTAGTTCAGTTACCACTCTCATAATCAGAAAAAGGATTCAGAGTGCTGATTATTTTTGTCTGGCACATATTCTGATTTAGTATACAATATAGATAGATATATTTCATGTTTGGTTATTGTTTAACATGTAGTGACAAAATACAGAATTTTCTGCTCACTATTACTTCTCGTTAGAAGGGGAGATAGGGGTCCTATGGGAAGAGACATGTACTTACTTTAATACTGCATCAGTGCCTTAAACATAGATATAGTTAATTCAATTGTAATATTTAATGATGACACAACTAATTAAACAGAACGCAGATTCCTGCAACATCAATGGTCTTAGTTCTTATATAAACAGAAATAAAATTCTATAACAAGTTAAAGATTGGATGTTAGATTATTTTATGTCACAGGAGACCCATGTAAATGAAGAAGAGAGTGTAAAATTAAAAAAGATGGGTAGGTTAGCTCTATTTTTCAAATGGTGCTAATAAAAGCCATGGTGAAGAAGGTCGCAATACTTATGAAAAAAAAGCTCATTTTCAGTGCCTATATATGTTTAGAGATGAAGAAGGTTAAATCATTTTGTTAAAACATCTCTGTTGTGGGAAACAGATGGTGCTAGCTTCAACATATTATTTTATGGCACATTTTGAATTTTATATCCAGATTACTTAAGCAATAAGGCACGGCAGGGTGTGGGTTATTGGGGGATTTACCCACACCTTGTATGGTGTGTCATGAGGCGCAGCTGAGTGACTTAACCACACAAGTGGGTAAATCACCCAATAACCCACACCCTGGAGTGCTTTATTGCGATTATGCAATGGACCCATGTGTAAAATAAATTTAAAATGTGTTTAAGTATGCTTTTTATAAATGCTATTTCTCAGTCGTGGGTTACTGCAGGATATACCACGGTCATGTAAAGTGTTTTGACCAATGAGGTTACAGGATTTTCATATGCCATTGTATAATCAAGCTTTGATTAAAGTACAGTAGACCAACATTAAATAGTACCAGCTGGAGATTTTAATTTATTAAAATATCCTAATTTGGATACAAATTCTTCACCTACTATACAAGACAATTCTAAAACTGTCTCGGTCTTCTTGATGGAAAGAGCCTAAGAGACATATGAAGAATTTATCAGCTGGACCTTTTGCATTATTATTATTATTATAAACAATTTACAAGGCTCAATTTCCATTATGTTACTGCTAATTTATTTAAAGATGTGGCTGAATCTATACACAGCCCTATAGATGCCACAGATCATGCTCTTTTATATATTGTTATTCACTCTAATGTGCAAAGAATGACTATGCCTGCATGGCAGTATGATAAACATCTGTTACAAGATTGAGATTTCGTAAGTATGCTAAAAGAAAAGATAGACATTTTATGGCAAGCAAATGATATACTAGACTTTCCTATCACTAGATCACAGGATTCCTTTAAGGCAAGTATGGGAGCCTTCATAATACATTACTAAATAATCATAAATAAAAAATAAAACCTGTAGACATTGACAAGGAGCTTGCACAAATACAATATAAAATGACATAAGAGAACTTCATTGATGAAGATAAAAGACAAGAACTGATAAATATTAAATAACAATATCTCAGCCAAACAAATTAAAATTAACATCTTGAAGCTTTGGCATAATTACTGTCACAATGTGGATAAGATGGGTAAGCTTCTAGTCTTTATTTAAAAATCTGACAGCAGAGAAAACTTATACTGCAATTAATGGATAAAACAGGAAACACAGATATCAGACTCAAGTATTGCTGATATTGTTCCTATTATCAAAATCTTTCCTCAGGAGATGAACAGATGAATCAAGACAAATGGCATGATTATTTTAATGGAACTGAGATTCCAAAAATTGACTCTGAATATACCCCTTTACTACAGATACCAAATTGGCCATTAGATCTTTGAAGAAATCAAAATCCACCAGGCTAGATGGATTTCCTAGTGAGTTTTATGCTGCCTTCATAGATGAGCTTGCTACTACTTTTTTGGTTAAAGTACCACTAGAAAAGATCATCATATTTTGATATATTATGTGGAAGCGGATATATTAATTCTAAAAGAAAACAAAGATCTAAAGAAGACAGAAAACTGCTGCCCAATTGCCTTAGTCACTAATGACTATTAATTGTTAGCAGAGTAACTGAAATAAATTATAATGATATATTCTTGATATGATACACAGTGCCCAAAAGGGCTTTGCACATGACAGAACCTTGCTTCAAGCAGTAGAAAGGATCAACTAATCACTGAAGTGGCTGAAAGATATCCGACTAATTCAATCTTTATCACATCAGATGCTGCAAAGGCGCTTGGTGTTTTAAAATGCAATTTTAATTTTGTTTTGTTTGTTTTTTTGCCCTTGAAAGTAGGGATTACCCAAAAGTTGGACTGCAACAATAAAGTCATTATATTCCAAACCATTAGTATGATTTATAATAAACATGTACATCATTGAGAAGTTGGGAGATGCAGGGATGCCCACTTCCGCAAAACACATTATTTATCATTAGAAGTATTATTAATTAGAATAAGAGAAAATTATCAAATTACAGGTATACAAATATTATAGACAAATCTAATAAGAAAAAAAGTGCTAAGCAGATGCCATACTGGTAATGTTACCATATGTTGAAAATTCATATCCAGCCTTTATGAAAGAAATCACAAAATTCTCATTAGTGTCAGGGTATTCTCTAAGTAAAACAAAAGCTGCAGTATTATGAGTTAAAAACTTACACTAACTCGTCGACTTCTGTGAGATCTTACCATATCTGAATCTTTAAAATATCTGGGGGTGGAGGGTCACATGATGCAGTGAACCTAGGAAGACGCCTTTTTCAACCTCTCCTGCCCACCGCTGCTATTTCTATATATTTTCACTACAAAACCAGGCTGAGAACCTAACAAAAGTAACTCAGAGGTGTGGGAAGTTCTGGAGAACTGCGCTGGAGTGGTTTTGGAAGGATGGAGGTCGACATGAAAAAGCTACAGCCTAAACATACACCCCCAGCCACTCCTGAGAAGGCCCCAAAAAACCCACGCGCTAACACTTCGGCCACCGCGCAGGCAACACCACAGCAAAGTCCCGATCAAGAGCCTTTAACGCTCGCTGGCTTTCTGCCCGAATTCTGCCCGTTCAAAAAAGAACTGAAAAACCTCACAATGGAAATCAAAACTATTTCTCAGGCTATCGAGGATATAGCTTTGAGGACATCTGATACAGAGACTCAACTTCACTCTTCTCTCCAGTGAGGTGACAAGCAGGATCCCGAGGTGGTTTTAATAAAACAAAAAATCACCAAAATGAAGCAGAAATTGGAAGACCTGGAGGGTCGTAGCCACAGGAACAATGCAGTGATTATTGGTCTCCCCGAGTTGGAGGAAGGGCAGGATGCTGTTTTATTTGTCCAGAAATTTATAGAGAAAGTTATTAGGCCCTCTCCCTATGGTTCCCGCTACATTATAGAACGGGCCCATAGAGCATTGAGACCAAAGCCTCCAATCGGGGCTCCCCCCTGACCTTTAATCTTTCGCTTCTTAAACTTTCTGGAGAAGCAGCATTTCTTTGTTAAAATAAGGTCCATACAGGAATTGCAATGGGAAGGGGTGAGAATCGGAGTCGCCCAGGACTTGCCGCTCATAGTCCGACAACGTAGGTCTGCCTTCCACCCTTTGGTTACAAAGCTGATTGCCGCTGGACTAAAATTTAAGATGTAATATCCTGCTAAACTGCAGGTGCAGTTATCAGGACTGTGGCACACATATGAAGACTTGGATTCAGCGACTGCAGGTCTCAAGACAGCCATGCCAGATCTATTCACAGACATTTGAATATGTGCAGGGTTTTATCTCAAAGACCTATCCTGGGTGTAGGAGTTGAGATGGGCTGTACGGAGTTTTCCTAGAGAAGGCTAGGCCGGTGAGGTCTGGGGCTGGGTACCGCATTGCTATCCAGACCGGGCCTGTCTCTTTAAAGGCTCCATTAAGGGGCATAAAGTAAAAGTAGCCTTGTCTTTGTTGATTCAATTTCTCATTTATAGTTAATTTCGTTCTAAGGCTAATACTGGGTCTAACAGGGGAGTAATATCTTTGGGACATGTTTGAGTGTTTATCTGTGCTGCTCAATGGCTTTAACTGGAGCTTTAGGTAAGCCTCGGTAATTCTGCAAGGCACTCATTGCTTGGGAATTTAAAAAGGCTGCCCCCACGGGTAAATAAAAAGTCCCACGCTAAGTCTGAGTAGGGCCTCATTTGCTGTATGTACTAGGAGTGCCAGTTCGACTCGGCTAAACTCCTTTTATTTTCTCTCTGCAAATCACCGCTTGGTAAGGTGCAGGCGCTCCTCCTTGGATGTGGGCATGAGTAAGTGTATACGAGGGAGAATATCACAGTAATGAGGCGTGGGCTGGATTGTAATGTATGCCGGGGGGGTGTAACAGCGGTATCAGAGGGTTTTACACAGCATTTCCCCATGGGGGTCTCCTCTGCTTTCTCTGTTTCCATTTATTTCATTATCAGGCTGCAGGGTAGATTTACAGGAGATAGGAGCAGTAGCAGTTATGAGCGGCAGCCACACGAGGGGAGTACAGCATCAGTTTTAGAAGCGCTTACTAGTAAGTTGAGGAGCATGCCTCGATAATTGCATCCCCCAATAGCAACGATGGAGCAGCCGTGGGGATATTGATATCGACTGTCAAAGCGGCTCCTTTATCGGGGAGAGGGTTGTTTCCTTTTATAGCCTCTCTCCTTGGATAGTTATTTTTGGAGGGTTATATCCTGGTTTGTTTATTGTTGTGGCAGTCGTTGGAGCACCGCGATCTGAGGGGCTGCTAGAATAAATGCAGATTTGCCTTTTACATTATTTTTAGGAATATATGTAAGGGGCTTCCTGCTGAAATATAGCATAGGGAGAGAGTACTAGTCCGCTAAGAGATCGGGTACTCAGCAGGATGTAAAATAAGGGAAGCTGCCTAGGAACAAAGGTGTGCTTAAATGATCAGTTTTATAGAATTAGAGTTAGGTGTAGTTAGGTTTAATGGGGGATAAGTTAGTGGGTTTAATAGGGATAGAGTAAGTATTCCGGTTAGATAACTTTTCTGAACTTAATAATTCTATAGAGCCTATCCTTGCTCCCTTTTAATTTCCATATTAAGGGCTAGGAGGGATGTACTGGAGGTGGGAGGGCAGGAGGGGAAGGTGAATTTTGCAGAGAGCTGCTAAACGGAGCACGGAAAAAGGGGGTGGGGACGGTCGGGGATTTAAGAACACAAAGGGTTGGGTTTTTTCTTTGTTACTTTTTGTGGGGTGTTCGGGAGTATGGAGGATTGGGGGGGGGGAGGGTTGGGGGCACAGTCCGAATCAATAGGTTGATTGATTGCCTTCTAGTAGCTCTTTCCATTTTGTACTATTTCTACTTACTGGATAAGAAAGATGGCTAATGATCTTTGCTTTTCTATCTGAAATGTCAAAGGGGTCTGTAAAAAAACAAAACAGTATAAGATCCTGAAGCATTTGGATATTTTGTACACCAAGAATCTCATTTGTTAGACTCGGAAGCCATTCAGATGAGACAGTTGCAGATAGGGCAGGTTTTTCAGCTCAAGGTACCTCTAATAGTTGCGGGGTCTTAACTCTTATTACTAGGAATATTCCATTTAAGGTTATGCAGGAAATTAAAGATCCACATGGTAGGTTCATACTGGTAAAGGGTACTATGTATTCCATGGAATTCATGTTGGGTAGTATTTATGGCCCTAATAGGGATGACCCTCTTTTCTTTATGCGACTACTCAACAATATCCTCTCTTTATTACCCTCCACAATAATTGTAGGGGGCAATTGGAATTTAGTGATAGACCCAGGTAAGGACCGTACTGGTACTGTCTCAGGTTTACTTTCTCCAGTGCAGTGGGCGTTACACGACCTAATGGATAGACTGGGATTGTGGATATATGGAGGGTTCTACTTCCCAAGAATAGGGAATACACTTTTATATCCCCTGTTCACAGGTCTTCATCTCATATTGACTACATGTTGTTATCCCAGGCAATGCTGCCGGGAGTAATAGTCTCTGTTATTCAGCCAGGCCCACCCCCGACCATTCCCTGATGTTATGCAAGTTGGTTCCTACTTCTTTGCCCAAGCGTCAGTCAAGATGGAAACTGAATGACCAATTGCATAAGGATTCCAAGAGTAGAGATTGTATTAAAGAACATATCATACAATTTTTTGATCTGAATTTTACCCAAGATACTAGGCCTGACATATTATGGTGTGCCTTTAAGGCATACCTTCGGGGTATTTTAATTGGGATGGCCTCTGCATGGAAAAAGAGGCAGGAGGCGAAGCAGAGGGCAGGGCTAGCCCAGATCAGATCATTGGAAACCAATTTACAACTAAAGTCATCTGACGAGGCTAAACAAAACCTTGCAAAATTGAGGGACTCCTACATAAGCTTACTCAATGAAAAAGCGGAATTTGCCATTCTATGTACAAGAGCCTCTTACATAGATCAGGGAGAAAAAGCAGGGAAATTGTTGGCTCAGAGAATTAAACAACAGGAGTCGGCCCGATTCATCCCTCCTATTCGCTCTAAAATGGATGAAGCCCTGAGATGCTCTCCTCAGGAGATTGTCTCAGAGTTTGCCAGCTACTTTAAACAGTTATACGGAGACATGCCCAACCGCCCTCTGACTCCATTCTTTTCTCTTACTTAGCAGAGGCCCAGTTACCCCTTCTTTCTGAACCTCAGCGTAGGATGTTAATAGCACCTATCTCTACATCAGAAATTATGGAGGTGATACAGGGCCTTCCTTTGGACAAAACACCTGGAATTGACGGTTTTTCGTCTAACTTTTATAAGTGTTTTAAGGAACTAATTACCCCACATCTCCTTTCCCTTTTTCAACACATCTTAATGGGCACACAAGTACATCCCACACTATTTGAAGCACTTATTGTATTTCTGCCGAAGACGGGTAAAAATTTAGAGTGTATGGAAAGTTACAGACCCATTTCATTGCTGAACCAGAATATAAAAATTTTAACCAAAATTTTGGCTGACAGGCTTAGTTTAGTTCTCCCTGACCTAATAGGTACACATCAGGTGGGTTTCATGAAGGGAAGACCGTCTGCAGATCACCTTCATACTCTTTCCCATGTCTTCTAGGTGTCCAGGGATGCCCCCTTTCCAGTGGCGTTGGTGTCCATGGATGCCGAGAAGGCTTTTGACAAGAGTCAATTGGAATTTTTTACTTCAAACTTTAAAATCCTTCGGTTTTCCCCAACAATTCAAGATGTGGGTAAAGGCTCTTTATCAAAATCCGACTGCCAGGATCTCAGGAAATGGTGTAATCTCAGAGGCTTTTACCTTATATTCGGGCACAAGCCAAGGTTGTCCTTTTTCCCCTCTACTCTTTAACCTTTATTTGGAACCGCTAATCTGCAAAATAGTCCTGTGTTCAAGGGTTCAGGGGCTTACAATTCTAGGTAACGAACTCAAAGTTGCCGCCTACGCGGATGACTTGCTCCTACAGCTATCTTATCCAAAAACTTCGATCCCTGTCATGCTAGACATAATAGAGCAATTCAGTAAATTATCAAATTATAAGTTAAATGTCAGAAAATCTATTGTATTCCCTTTGAACCACAAAATCTTTAAGAATAATATCACAGCCCTAGGTTTATTGGGGTCCAGGGATTCTTTGAGGTATTTGGGCATTGAATTAACTAGGGATACACAACTTGCCATTAAGAAAAACGTGGCGGTATTATTATCAACCAAGATTTAACCCACTGGTCGACCCTCTCCATTTCTTTATGGGGAAGAATAAATCTGATTAAAATGAATGTTTTGCCACGGTTACTATACCCCCTTCAATTACTCAATATTTTTGTACCTGGAGCCTGGTTTAAAAAAGCTCAAAGTTTAATAGTAGACTTTATTTGGGCTAAAAAGAAACCAAGACTGGCATACTATAAGCTTGTTGTGCCTAAACTTAAGGGCAGCTTATGGCTTCCATACCTCAGCATGTATTACTGGGCTAGTAATGCTGCTAAATACTTCAAGTGGCTAGATCCTAATCATTCCACTTACTTCCCATCATGGCTTAAAATAGAACTGGAATTGATTCGATCAGTTAATCTAGCTCCTTCTACATTACTATTCCTAAATATACCTTCCCTACCGAAAAAGTTAAAAGATACTACAATAGCAACATCCATAAGAATCCATTCACGGCTCTGCGGATTTTTAAAATATAAACACTGTCTGGATGTGTCACAATCGGTCTGGAATACCCCAGCTTTTAAAATAGACAACAAGATGCTATCCCCCTTGTGGCTACCTAGATTGGGAGAGGGAAGACAGTCTTCATTTCTCAAGGAGGATGGAACATGGCTATCTACAGATGATTTTATATTGAAGTTTAGACTACAAAAGACAGAACATTTTAAAGTCCTGCAGCTCAGACATCTCCTTATTAAAAAATTTGAAGACAGCCCTCCTTTACCTTCTAAGTTTTCTTTCCAGTTGGATTTGGGCCTCTTAGCTAATTCCCCTAATTTCCAAACTATATAATATTTTATATGACTGGCGTTTCCCAGATCTGTTTGGACCTACAGAGTTTTAGTCTGACTCTCTTCCACACTGGGATAAAGACTGGTCGGCTATATGGAGTAATTGCTATCATTTTGTAACACAAGATAGGTTACGTTTAATGCAGTTTAATATCCTGCATAACCTTTACTATTCTCCGCAGAAATTGGCCAAATGAGGAGTAATAAGTTCTAATAAATGTACGAGGTGCATGCAGGTGGAAGGTTCTTTGTTTCATATTTTTTGGGAATATCCCAAGATAGCCCCCTTATGGGAGAGTATCAAGGACAGGACTGATCCTTTGCTTGGACTAACAGATCTATTTACCCCAGAGGTTTGTCTTTTTGGGGGTTACTCACAGATATCAGTTAAAAAGCGAAAATATCATATCGCTTTGATTTCTATGTCAGTTAAAAAACTGGTACTTAAATATTGGAAAAGCACAGATAACAGTCTCTTATTCTGAATGGCTTAATGAGTTACTAGCAAATCTTTGAGTGGAGAGGACAATTTCAAGTCTCAATAATAATAAATCCAAATATGAGAGGATCTGGGCCCCACTATATACACTATACTCTTTTTAGATCCTTTTTCATGTAGCTATGTACTTTGGATTGTTATGCCTCGAGACTGTGTGTGGGGGGAGGGTATTATTATGGAGGTGCATTAGGGGGAGGGGATGGGAGCATGTACCCTATTTTGGTACATGTCTATGTGTTTTGGATATCATGATCCTGTCAGGTGTATTTGTTGAAACTTCAATAAATATTATATTAAAAAAAATATATATCTGGTGGTAACTTTGTTTGCAGATTATAACATTACTCTGAATCATAATCTGGACTAGTTAAAGACAAAGATAACATGTTTACAAAATTGGGAGAAACTTCCATGATCATTATGGAGGGGCATCAACACCCTTAAAATAATGATTATGCCTCATACTTTTTCATACACCAACACAGGTAGAATACACGGACTTTGACTGGTTCTTAAATTAAAAATGTGCATTTAAGAAAGCATTGCAGAAAGGCAGTTTTCCCAGAATAGCATGGGTTAATCCGATAATGCATCATAATCAGGGTGAATTGGGATGCCTAGATACATATTTTTATTACTGGGCCCATAAAATGAAACACATAATTGAATTATTTAAGGACGTGTTCACAATGGTAACTAAATGGATAAGAAACACATTAATAACTACACCTGTTTTGTTTGCCAGTTTATTTGGCGGCTTGACATTGTAGCCTAAAATGATAAACCTAAATATCTTGAAAAAAATTTAATAAAATGAAAGTTTATAGTTTAAGTTTATGGTTGGGTACAAATAAGAATTTGTGGAACTGGCATGTATTACACAAACTAATTTACCGATCATCAAATATAACTGGAAAAAGGGTTGCGCTAGTGGCAGTATTAGAAAGTATGATCTTTGAATGATTGATATATTTTATTTAAAGAAAGTCAATGCCAAAAACTACTGAACAATGTTAAAAACAAACTAAGGGATTACTATGCAACCCTTCTGCCAAACTATGATGAAAAAACTTTAACAATGATGCAACAGGGCTGGGCTAAAGAGATACAAGTAAAATATGATTATAAAACTTGGCAGTATTATTACATGAAAGCAAATAAATATTACAAAAATGCCTAAAATAAATATACTCAAAATGAAAATTATATCATGGGCATACCTGTCTTTCTATAGATTATGTAAAAGGGGAACGATGCCTAATGACAAATGTTGGCATGGCTGTAGCAAATTGGGTACCTTAACACATATGCTATGGAACTCTCCACATATACAACAATGATAGAAAGCTGTTATAAGCTATGCATCACTTATTTGGCATCTTCAATTACCTACTGCAATACATTTTTATTAAATGATTTTAGGAAGGTGAATTTAAGTCAGTCACAAGCAAAACTATATGTGCTTCAAACTTTCCCTTACAAGAATCATTTTATAACACTGGAACTGGGCTGCTTTTCCTAAATTTCAGCTTCAAAAATGGTTTAATATTTTCAGACACCTTAATATGTGAGAAATTATTTCATCATATATATGAAAATTAAGACATATATGACACCACATGGAAGGAAATTTTAGATGACTTACCACCACTAATGATTTAACACCCAATAGCCTCCCCCTTTTTTTTATATACACCATTCTAAAAGATTCAGTATTTCTAGGAGAATACAGAAAGGCAAAAAGGGAGAAGAGAGAAGAATTACTGGAAGCAGAAGTTATATTATGGAAATACTTGCATTGATAAATATTTAAGTTTCTGTCACATTACGTATTTTAGTTTTCATGAAGATAGAATAATCGTATATATTAGTATTGTTACCGAACATAGATTAAATTAACAGTAGTTATGTATATTAATATGTTATAAACTCCTATATGCTACGCTATTATAGCCTTTTGACTTATTAGAACAATAATTCGATTGCGTTTATAGAGGACTACACTACAGACCAGAGACTACTTTAGAATTTGACACGTATTTGATGTTTTATTTCTAAGTGTCAATTTATTTTCACTGTATTGCTTAGAAAAACTAATAAATATATGTAAAAGAACTACATACAGAACAAATGAAAGTGTTTAAAACAGGTGTGGAAAACAAGCAACAAAGGCAGCACTGGCTCAAAATGTTCAAAAAACTGGAATACAATATGCAGAAGTAAATTTATAACATAACAGCATATCAAATTAGTCATTAGATGGCTGTGCAAATGCAGACATAAAAGCAGTGCAGAGATGAACATTAGAGTTCACTGAGCACTGTAACATGTTGTAAAATGGACAGCAGATGAGCATAAGAAGTGGGGTCTGCTGCAGGTACAGATATGGAAGGTGTGACCTTGACAAAGTTCTTTCAGTGAAGAGGGGGTGGAAGCAAAATGGATGAAGTGAAGAAGATTCGACCACAGACTAAGCAATCAGCATGGGAATGCAGACTGACCTGCAGAAGTCCAGGAACAAGGGAGAGAGGAGCGTTGGTTGCTAGATGGTAGGGAGTAGGATCAGGGAATATTGCATGACAAGAGGTAGCTGAGATACTGTATAGCAGCAGGCAAGAGAACCAACTCAGAAGTGTGAGATTAGGGAGACATAATGTGAGGGATGATGGCCTTCAAGAGAAAGGAAAACAGAGAGCAATGATGAGCGTGCAGAGGGCATCTAAGGGCAAAGTGACAGAAGGAATGGCACAGGGGGTCCAATCTGGCAAAGCTGGATTTAGGTGTAGCATTATATACCACATACCTACAGTTAAATACAGGGAGGGTTATTTCAATAATGATCTCTTGCCTGGTCATAGGACAGATACAGGCTTTGTTCCTGTAAATGGCGCCAAGTTGGTAGAAGTATAGTATGGATGGCATCAGTATGGACAGAGTAGTCAAGGTGACTGCCAAGCCAAAATTCCAGGTATTTCAAGGGAGGCTACATTCAGGTGTGAATCATCCAGAGTCGTGAAGACTGGGAGAGTCTGGATATCAGCAAGATGCTTCCTGTTGCCAAAGGTAATGAATACAGTCTTTTTAGCATTCAGGACAAGCTGACTGGTGCAGAATCAGTGCTGGATATTTAAGTCATGCTGGAGCTGGACAGTCAAGTTAGAACAGAGGAGCCAGATACAGACAGCACTGTGTCATCTGCATACATATAAATGATTGAGGAGCCACATGCCACTTTTAGGTCATTCAACAAGATTAAATACAGGATAGGATCATGCATGGAGTCTAGTGGAACACATGACTCAATGGGGAGAGAGTATCAGTATATTGTTTTGTTCATTCAAGCATGAACATGGGCAGTCCCCATTAGGCCATATGGCTCATTTTCAGTGGGTACCATTCACATACAGAACCCTGTTTACATAAATACGGAAGCAAGTATCAAGCATATACAGGGTGCCATGTATGAAGATGAACTGGAATCAGTCTCTCAAGTTTGAACAGAACCATTTTTCAGTAAGATCAGGCTGCCAAGCACCAGTAAGACGGTCTAGCAGAAGGGAATAGGAGACAGCGTCCAAAGCTTTAGCTAGGTTGACAAAGGTGGCAGAGGTGGCAAGACCCTGATTCTTCCTTGTCAGAATGGAACTAGAGAGTCTTAATAGAAATGTTACAATGGAAAGGGATTTTTCTAAACTTGACGAGTAGGAACGGAGAACAGCAGACAGTTTTGGGGAATAAGATATTATATTTTGGTTATTCATACTAAGACTATAAGTAAATCCAATGAAGAACAATGCAGATGAACTTAAATGAAATCAGAACTTTTAGGTGACTGGTATAGTGTATGAGAAGCATAGTATAATATTAGTACAGTACTAGTAGTTGTAGTAATAATAGCTTTATTTTTATTCAGTGATATACACATTCAGGCAACACTGCATATTCATAAGTGTATTCCTGTTTTGTACAATTACCAAAACAATTCATACATAAAGACAATACTTAGATAAAATATATTATACAATGGCAAGAAAAAATCCTGGATTCTGATTGGCTAACAGGTATCCACAGCAGAGACGTTATCCTGGCATAACATCCCAGTTGTAGTGCCAGCCAGCTGTGTGCCACATCACGCATTCTAGATTCATATGCAGCAGCTCTTCAGAGCCAGTCTGACAGGAATCTAACTGAATGTCTAACTAGCCTCAAATACACTTTACTTTGTTCAAAATGGAGTCTCTAAACAAAATGTTGTCTGAAGAAAAAGAAAATAGACATAATGAACCACAGCCAAAAAAAAAAAAAAACACAGAAACAGAGCCATCTGCAGCTTGAAGAAACCCAGATGGATGAGTTCGAAGTGAACCGGAATGAGCCTTCAACCAAAAGACAGACCAACTGAACAGTCAACTTCCTTGCTGACTGGCTGAATGAAACGGACAGTCAAGCTGACCTACAAAACAGTAAGTGCCACAGAACTAAACAATGTTTTCTGCAAATTCTATGGCTCTGTAACAAACAGCAGCGGGGAGCAGTATAGCATAAGCAGCTTGGTTGGGCTCCGAGCGGATATAAACCGCCACCTCAACAAGCTGCCACTCAGCCGGTACATCAACATACTGTCCAATGCTGAGTTCCAGAGAGCTAACAACACTTTTACTGCCCAAATAAAAAGCCTCCGATGTGAGGGGAAAGATATGACAAAGCACCACTCTCCCCTCATGAACAGTGATCTCCAGCAGTTACGACAATCCCCAGCCCCGAGTACAGAAACTTTGAGGGGCTCCTGCACCACGTGTGGCTGGAGTTGCAGGTGCACTTTGCGCGGCTGTGAAGGGCAGCACCAACTGAAGCCAACTTATGTGGCACTAAATTTCAATGAAAAGACAAAGAATCATGGCGACCCCCTAGAGAAAGACACGGACAAATATAGGGGTTGCGTGTTTGAACTTTCCAGACACCCCCACTGCCCAGTTACAGCATTAAGAAAATATCTAGCAAAACTTCCTCAAAATGCCCAGTCTGTTTTTGCATCCAAGGAGAAAGCCAACCAACACCTGGGAGCACAAAACTGTCTGGTATACCCTGGAGCCCCCTAGGTAAAAATGACCTTGCCACCGTGCTTCCAAAGATGTGCACTGCAGTCAGCCTCCAACGCTCCTACACCAACCATTGCTTGAGAGCAACGGCGATCCAACTCCTGAGCAACACTGGACTGGAGAGCCTCCAGATAATCCCCATCACCAGACATAAACAGGAATCGCCTTTAAAAAGTTACTGGAGCCCAACAATCAAAGAGAGATGACAAAGGAGAGCAATCCTCTCCTCTTGAACTACTACAAGCAACTCCCCGACTCAAACTCTGCATGCTTCAACAGAAAACAACGTCTAGCTGCCAGATGCCACTCCTTCTACATCAGCACAGAAAGAAATCTCATCTGAAACAGGAACAAACACCATAGCTACAGAAAACAACATACAGCAAAGCAGCAGTTTCAGCTCTTCTGTCCAAGAAATGAGCAGCAACCAATTTATAATCCATGGCAACAGCATGCGCGTTTTCAACATATAGAAATCCTAAACACACTAGAAAAAAAATATGACTGCAAAAAATCCTACTAAGCTTTCAAAGTAACAATTACACTTAAAGTTGTAAACAAATACATCAGCCCACTTGTTTAAATTGTAAAGAAATGCATGTTAACTTTGCATCAGTTCACTTGTTAAATGCACTAGCTCAGAACTGCATTTAAAAGTTAAAAATATCTTGAAATATTACATGAAAGAGTTAAGTTAATTAAATACTAAATATATTAAAACCATTTTACCTTAATTTATTAAAAAGCAGTCAAAGAGGACACATCTACTTCAGTTTTAAACTCACATAAGTAACTATTTTATTGCTGTGGAAGGATATTTAGAAATCTCTTCATTAAAAACCTGTTAAAACACTAAAAAACTTGTCCATTTACTCACTTTACAGTTATGAGCCTTTTTATAATAGGAATAATGCCCTCCAGTGTGGGTGTTATGCTGGGATAACACCCCTTCTTGGGTGTTGGTGCCCTCGGCCCGCGGCCTCAGACACAACCACCCAAGGTGGGATGTTATCCTAGCATAACACCCACCCTGTCGGGCATTATTCCTTTATCTAAAAACACCAACAAACATACTCCAGTTCATTTTACTAGCTCTGTGGAAGAGGATTAGTGAAGGTTTACTTCTTGGTTCTTCACTGAGCCTATTTCAGTATTTGGCTGCATTGTGACACTCATCTCTCTCTACAGCATGTGCTGATTTTTGGTATTTTTAATCTCCCAGTTTTGGAAGTTTTTGTGGAGTACTGTAAGGATACTTGCTGACCCTGTTGCAGAAACTTGGAAAGGGGGTGATGACCATTCAAATTCACCATTTTATAGACCACTGCTAGCCATCATATTCCCCTTCTATTCTCCAGGGTAAACCAATGTAATCTACTGTATGTAATACAATAGCAGGCTGTCATTTAACATCTCAAAATGAAACATGTTATGTAATTTGTCTAGCTTTGTCAGATCCCTAGTATTAGCATTCATATAGACACAGCTGCCATAGTTAAACACACAAGGATTATTTGTTTTTTCATCCCTTTTCTAGATCAAGAATAAGTTAGAATTAGATTCTCTAGAGTTTTTTGAGGTGGCTATTGGAGGCAGGGAAATTACTGCTTCGAAGTTCATGGAATCTTGGGGACAGTTTCTGTCTTGGGACGACAGTGGTACCAGTTTCCTCTTTCTTCTCTAAGTTTTTGAATTTTTGTTAAATTTATGCTGTTGATTATTGATTTGTGTGGGTTTGTTAGCATGAGACAAACAAGTGTATTACACATGTATGGAAATGAGGATGCCTCATAAGGTGTTGATATTAATTCACTGTGATTCACTAATGCTTTGATATTAAATGTACACAGTTTGCTTGGTATGAGAAGTCACAAGAAAGTACAGTTACGTAAGAACATACCGTAACAGTAGATCTTCGTGAGGAGCTCTTGCAGCAGGCTATAACCATTAGGACTAACTCCGCAGGCCTTTGGACCCAATAGAAAAACTCTTAGCTAGCAATACCCAGCAGGGACCGCTCACCGGCGTCAGCTGCACCCAGACGTCAGTTACAGCACAAAAGGAGGCAGACCCAGCTCCACCCCAGTTCCCCCGCTAAGACCCGTGAACGGGCACCAACGAGAGAAGGAGGTGAAGTCTGAAGATGATGTCCTGAATACCTCACTTGAAGGACGGTGGGTGGGAAAGCAGCACCTGCTGCAAGAGCTCCTCTCCTCTTCCCCCTAAGGAAATTTTGTAGTATTTCTGTGCCATTACGATTTATTCATGCACAGTAACCGGGCAGTGTGCCACACTGTTTGTTTCTGTACCTCTTGAAGATCTACTGTTACGGTAAGTTCTTATGTAACTGTACTATCTTACTTCAAGGGGGAGCTCTTGCAACAGGCTACAACAAGACTATAACCATTAGGACTGAATCCCAAGCAGTCCCACGCCAAGGAGGAGCCTAATCCCGGGAGGGGGGAGGGTGAAATGATGCTGACCGCTCGGCCAGTCAGAAAAGAAGCCCCTGAAGGACTGCCAAGCCAAAACCGGTACAGCGCCTGGATGCAATGTCCAGGCTATAGTGCTTCACGAAAGTGTGCACAGAATTCCAGGTGGCGGCTGAGCATATGTCCGTTATAGAGACATTCTTCAATGTGGCGAAAGATGACGAAACTCCTCTGGTGGAGTGACCCCTAACCAGATCCAGAAGGAGTTTATTGGGTTTTTCATAGCAAAACATGATACAGTGGACAAGCCACTTTGAAATAGTCTGCTTTGACACCGGGTTGCCCGAATGTTGTGGCACAAAAGCCACAAACAGTTGCTCCGATGTACGGTGTGCAGCTGTGCACCTGAGGCAGTACCTCAGCGCCCTGTGAATGTCCAGAGAGTGAAGAAGTGCTTCTCCCTATTAGATGGAGAAGGAAAATAAACTGGAAGGTCAACCAACTGGTTGAGGGTCAACTCCGAGACCACTTCAGGAAGGAACTTAGGGTTTGTTCTGAGGGAAAAACTCTCCCTGTGAAAAACTAAATAAGGCTCTTTACACATAAGAGCCTGGAGCTCGGAAACTCTTCAAGCCAAAGTAACAGCAACCAAAAAACAAACCTTCCAGGAAAGGCAACGCAGCTCACACTCAGCCGCTGGTTCAAATGGGGGGAGCGTGAGCTTCTCCAACACAAACAGGAGGTCCCAGGGACAGGATCCCTGATGGGAGGTCTCATATGCAGAATCCCTCGTAAAAAGGTGCAGGCCATGTCCAGTTGGGCCAAGGTTCTATCCCCCAAGAGGACATGATATGCAGAGATGGCCCACATGTGCACCTCTATTGAAGAGTAGCTCAAGCCTTGCTGGTAAAAGGAGAGGAGATACTGTAATGCTGAGTTCACTGGACAGGTAAGCAGATCCAGATGGTGAGACGGAGCCCAGAGACAAAAACACTTCCACTTCATAGCATAAGTGGAGCGAGTAAAGGGCTTTCTCATCAAGACAAGGACGTCTGCTGCCTCCTGTGAGACCCCATACCTAGACCTTACTATGTCTGCAGGAGCCAAGCATGAAGGTGCAGAGACCTGAGATCCGGATGGACCAGCGTGGTGCGATCCTGGGACAGCAACTGCGAGCATACTGGGAGCGGAACTGGAGGTTCAGAGGACAACCGCTGAAGTAATGGGAACCAAATCTGCCAAGGCCAAAATGGGGCAATTAGAATCATTCAAGCCCCCTCAGCCTGTATCGTGAACAGGACTCTCTGAATGAGAGGGAAGGCATAAAGAAACTTCCCTGCCCAACAAAGGGACAATGCGTCCAGCCAGAAAACACCAGGCGTGTGCTCTCGCGAGTAAAAACTGGCAGCTTGGCATTGTGTGGGGACGCAAAGAGGTCCAGCTTTGGATGACCCCATGTGTCAAAGAGCTGGTCCGCTACTGACTGTAGCAACTCCCACTCGTGCGCCTTGGACTGAGACTTGCTTAGGCTGTCTGTCAAGGCATTTTGGACACCTGGAACATGCACTGTGGACAGGTAAATGTGACGCTCCAGCACCCAGTACCAGACTCTCATCGCCTCCCTGCATATGGGGTAGAAGTGTGTTTCCCCTTGCTTGTTGATGTAAAAGACGATCGCCAAATTGTCCGTCTGAACAAGGAGAGAGCCTGGGACAAGGTCCTCTTGAAAGGCAATCAGCGCATTGAGGACCGCTCACATCTCCAGTACATTGATATGGAGATCACACTCCTCTAGGGTCCAGACCCCTTGTGTCTGGTGGGTCCCTAGGTACTCCCCCCCAAATTACTAGAACCGATCCGGCTATCTCCCGCAGGCGATCGCCACTCTCTGGAGGCAGAAAAGCCATGCCCTGGATCAAGTCCAGGACCGCCCTTATAAAAATGAGTCTTTGTCTGGGCTCTGGGGATGACTTTGGAAGGTTCAGGGTGACTCCCACATCTCGGAAGAGAGTATAGGTGTCTCAGAGAGCTTGAAGTAGGCGTGCCCTGGATGGGGCCACAAGCAGCCAATCGTCGAGGTAAAGGAAGATGTAATGCCCCCCGGCGCCTTAGAGTGACAGCTATCACTGCCAAACATTTGGTGAAGACTCGAGGAGCGGAGCAGAGGCTGAATGGAAGAACCCAGAACTGATAATGCTCCCCCTGGAACTGGAACCTCAGAAACTTCCTGTGAGGGGGGAAAGACCCCAATGTGCATGTACGCATCTTACATGTCTAGGGAGCAGAGCCAGTCTCCCTGGTGCAGCAGAGGAATAAGATCTTGAAGGGTCACCATCCTGAACCTTCGGTACTCTATATAGTTGTTCAAAGAGCTGAGGTCCAGGATGGCCGAAGATCCTGCGTCTTCTTTGGAACTAGGAAAAAAATGGGAGTAAATCCCTTTCCGCTGCTGCAGAGGAACTGGTTCTATCACTCTTTTTGCAAGAGGGCCTGGATTTCTCCTTCGATGAGTGGTATGTGAGAAGGAGAATATTTTGAGGACCTTGGTGGAGTATCTTGAGGAATTTCGGTGAACTCCAGTGTGTGTTCCCTCCTTATAATGTCTAGGACCCATTGGTCCGCTGTAATGGAGCTCCAACCCTTCAGATGAAGGGAGAAGCGACCCCCTATCACCTCCCCCAGTACCACCTCTGGAGGAGGGTGGGGTCAGGAGGCAGTCACTGGGCAGAGCCGGGAGTGGGCAGAGAGGCTTGGGAGGACTTGGGGCCTCGAAAAGGGGCACCTCCAGGTTGTTGGTTGCCGGCTCTCCTTTTGAAGCTGCCTTTCTGGCCCTGTTGGTTTCCTCGGGTTTGTGCACCTGAGGGCTTGCGAAAAGGCCATTGTCTTGCTCGTCTCTGGTCCCCTCAGTACATTTGCCTGACAGACCAGATAGACTTGCCAGACTCCTGGAGACGAGAGATCAGAGACTCCATCTCCTGCCCAAAAAGGATGGAACCCTGGAATGGGAGGTCTCAAATTCTGAACTGCAGATCCTGGTGAAAACCAGAGACCCTCAACCAGGCATTGCACCGGAGGCAGACACTTGACGCTGCCGCTCTGGCCGCCGTATCTGCAGTACCTTACGAGGCACAGAGAACATGCATGCCTGCATCTGAACCAGACTTTAATATATACAGAAGCTCCATCTCTTGTGCAGAGTCTGGAAAGGCATTGCCTATCTCCTGTCCTCTCTCCCATAGTGCACTCTGGTACTGGACCATATGCGTGAGGAAGCTGGGCGACCTAATGGAGCAGGTGGAGGCAGAATAAACCTTCTTGCCCACTGATCCAAGTAGCAGGATTCTGGGTCAGGAGGCTGGGAGCTTAGGTGTTTAGGCTGCTTTGACTTATCATGGGCAGCCGCACTCACCGAAGAGTCTGCCTGAGGGTATTCCGCCAGAAAGGGCTCATCCCTCGGGGTTCTACACAGCCTGATTTTTTTGGAACTGCCTGGACTGAAGCTGGATGCTTCCAAGTAATCCTGGTAAGGTTCTGGAAGGTATCCACCAAAGGAGGCACCACTAGAGGCTTGGGCTCCTTTTGCCTCAGGTACTTGGCCAGTCAGCGGCATTCCGGATCCAGATCCTCCGTCTCCCATTCACTGGAGGTCTGGATGTGCCTCATGACATCCATGAAGGTCGGATAGTCAGGAGGCGAGTGGGGTTGGTCCTTTTCTCCCGGGGAACCCCCGACCCCTGAGAGGGATGAGGTAGAAGGGTGGACGACCTGCTACTGGGCCCTGAATGGCCTGAGCTGCATCTCGACTCCCTGCTTGAGCATTAGAAGCTACTGACCAACGCCAGTCCGAGGACCGCAATGGCTGTGGGACCACGACGGAGCAATGACTGACGCTGGTCTGGGGACCAATGTCGGGAGAGGGAGTGGACCAACCTATAAGAGCAGGAACAGCTCCTGGACCGGGACCGCGACGGCTACCCAACCGAGATGGGTGCCAACGACAGGTCTGAGACTGGGACCGGGAACAAACCTTGGAGGGCAGACGTGGCAGCGGCCACTCAGGGATCTTCCGCAGGGAAGGAGCGGGAAGGCCCTCGGGTTCCCTGTTGTCCAGCCAGTTAGGGTCTGGTGTCGGGTCCAGCTTTGGCGGAGACTGTTTTCTCACCTGACTCCACCAGAATGAGAAAAGCTCCTGCAGTTCGTCTTTGCTGAAGACCGTGGCTGCTGAATCTGGAAAGGGGGGCAGTGAAGCCGGATCAGGAAGGTCGTGGGAGGGTGAACCGCCCAAAGAACCTTGTGAGGTGGAGGATTTGGGGGTACCTGAAGCCGCCCCTGCCGCGGGTTCTTCCTCCACAATCGCTTCTACCGGCATCGGTATGGGGTCCGATGTCGGCTTGATGGGCATCGGTGCCGGGGTAACCTTATCACCTGGCGGTTTGCCGGAGCGGGCGAGGCCGTGAACTTCTTAGGCACCACAGCTTGTGCCGAAGAGGTCGGGGGGGGGGTAACCCTAAGAGGAGCCACCTTGGGTTTAACCAGTTTCTCCCCCGATGTTCCCGCCTTGGCCGGTGCCGGTTTCTTAGCAGGAGGGCTCGGCACCTTGGAGCCTTCTGGGTGCTCGTGGTGGTCCCCTGAGCTCGAGAACTTCTTGGGGGAAGAGTGAGAGCGGGACCAAGCTCTGGAGTGATGGTGGGTCTGGCTACGATTCTTGTCGTGGGAGCATTTGCGGGACTTGTCCTGATGCTTGCCCTTGTCTCCTGAGGCATGCAAGGCGTCCATTTTTTTTCTCCAGAAGGTGGGCCTTGCAAGCCTTCAGGCACCTGATTCTGGTCCTGCTGGTAAAGCCTTGACAGATGGTGCAGGTTGCGCTGTCGTGGTCTGGGCCCAGACAGAAGACACATTCAACATGGCCACCTTTGGAGGGAATTTGGTGGCCACAGCGGCACTTGTTCCTCTTGGGCCCAGAGGAGACTGACGAAGGTGACTACACACGTCGGACTGGAGTCGGAGGAACCAAGGCATTGAAACGGTTGACTGATGCCCGATGAAGAAGAAAATACTCATTTTTTTTTAAGTTTTTTGCTGGACTAGAGTAGACAGAATTTCCCCAGCATGAGAGTGTCGCGGCAGGAAAAGAACTGGGGTGGAGCTGGGTCTGCCCCCTTTTGTACTGTGACCGACGTAGGGGTGCAGCCGACGTTGGTGGGGGGAGTGGTCCCTGCTGGGTATTGCTAGCTAGGAGTTTTTCCGGTGGGTCCTAAGTCCTGCGCCGTTAGTCCTAATGGTTATACCCTGCTGCAAGAGCTCCCCTCAAGGTAAGATCATATTTTTATGGTGTATGTATTTGTTGTGGTGTAATCACCGAATTATTTTTACACTGGTTTGTTTGTCTAGGAGGTATGTGTGGCACTGCCTCTACTAAATAAAACATGGGCTGTTAATTCCTTAAAAGGTATTTTTTTAATGATAACATCACTGTGATGTCAGCAGCCAAGTCAATATTTAAGCAGGGGCTTAACAGCTGAAAACTGACCCTTTGAGGAAGACCCCTGGTTGAAGCGCTGGGGTTTTAGCCTTAGCCCTGTTGTTTTCTGTTCTAAGTGTCTGTGCTATTTATAGCAGAATAAAGACACATTTTATAGAAACATAGAAGTTAATGGTGGAAAAGAACAGCAAGGCCCATCCAGTCTGCCCATTTTACCAATTTGCTCCCGCTGCCTCTACTAGGTCAGTGGCTCAGCTATGCCGCACCTCATATGTATGATTCCCTTGTGCCTATCCCATGCCCTCCTGAATCTCTCCACTGTACATGCTCCCACAGCCTCCTGAGACACGGCATTCCATGCATCCACCACCTTCTCTGTAAAAAAGAACTTTCTCATGTTACCCCTTATGCAACCCCCCCAATTTCACGTCATGCCCTCGAGTTCTACTGTACATTTTATACTTGATGGTGATATCCCCTTCCACCTTATTTATGCCCTTAAGATTTCTGAAAGTCTCAATCATGTCCCCCCTCCCATCTCTGTTCCAATGTGCACATATTGAGGTCCCTAAGTCTATTCCCCATGTGCCTTGTCATGCAGATCCTGCACCATCTTAGTTGTCCTTCTCGGCACTGTCTCCACCCTATCAATATCTTTGCACAGGTGCAGCCTCCAGAACTGCACCCAGTACTCTAGGTGAGGCCTAACCAGCGTCTTGTACAGTGGCATCACCACCTCCCTCCTATGGCTTGTAATACCCCTCCTTATATACCCTAACATCCCATTAGCCCTCCCAACTGCTTCTGTGGTCTGTTTGGTGGATTTCAGGTCATCTGATATTATGACCCCCAAATCCCTCTCCTCCCTGGTGACCATCAACAACTCACCCCCCCCCCCAAAATGTAGCTCCCCCCCAGGGTTTCTGTTACTTATGTGCATGATCTTGCACTTCTTCACGTTAAACCTTAACTGCCATACCTCAGACCATTTCTCCAACTTTACCAGGTCTCATTTCATTCATTCTATGCCCCCTGGATTATCTAGTCTGTTGCAGATCTTGGTGTTATCTGCAAACAGGCATACTTTTCCCTCTAGCCCTTCTGCTATATCTGCTATGAAGACATTGAAAAGGACTGGTCCCAGGAATGACCCATGTGGTACACCACTGGTGCCTCTCATCCCTTCTGACTGGGTGCTATTTGCCACAAACCTTTGCCTTCTGTCCACCAACCAATTTCTGACCCAGTTCACCACACTGTGTCCCACCCCAGAAGCAACCCAGAATTTGAAAACTTCAAGGTTTATGCTGCACCTAGTCCTTCTTCCTTGAGTGCACTGTTCTGCTGTGATTCCAGTTTGAAAGTGGAAAAGCACGTCCAGTATCAGTTGCATTATGGACCGCTGGCATGAAGCGTGGTTCCACTGTTGTTGTTGTGGAGTTTACTGTGCATGAACCAGCAGCCAGTGCTGAACCACAGGTGCTGCTAACTGCGAGGATATAAACGCTCCCATTTGGAGGCAGCCAGAATTGAATTTTTTTAAGGTGAGGAGACTTCTCTGCTTGGGGTCACTCTGATAGACATACTGGAGCTATTACAAGCAAGATTAAAGCCATGAGCTAATAATAGTCTTCAAGTTCGGGAACCTGGAAGAACTAACTCTGTAATTAAACGATCGGTTCTATGGAATGGCTGGAGCTTCTGCCGCTGAAACTAAGTACAAAGCCTTCTTCTAATAAACATTAGTTTACTTATTTTAAAGTATGAATACATCAGCCTCAAACAGAGGTGTCAGTCGAAATCTGGGAAGCTCTATACTGAACAACAGGGCTATAGATCTGAACACACGCCTAACCCATGCAAAAACATAGCTATGTGGTACTGAGAATGTAGAGGAAACAGGCTGGATTACAAGATCTGAAACTCTTGTTTATAAAATTAGAAAGATTCTTATTTTCTGAAATTAATAAAACATACAATATTTCAACTTTACAAATGTAACTTGAGCATAAGAAAATTCCCAGAGGTCTGTGGGTAACAACAATTACATCAAGTGGATAAGATGACTTCAAAAACAAAGCAGCATGGGAACAATTAATTATTAAAGAGGATACTGAGAAGTAGGATGAATTACAGAAAGATATAAGTGAATTAAAGGAAGAATTTTCCAGGTTCAGAAACAACCCAGAATTTGAAAATTTAGAAAAGAAATGGAGAAAAACTCATTAAATATGAGGATGAAATAATCACAAGGAAAAAAAACATAAACTAGAAATGGACAATACCGAGTTTGCCACAGACAACATCCTCAGCTGGAAAAAAACTGCTCCAAATCTACCAGGAGGAGGAGAAGCAGATCACACACAAAGGAACCACAAACTATTAAAAGGAAAGTCACTTTTGCCTCTGCTTCTGAAAGTAGTTCACTAAAAGAAAATATTCAACAAAGCCAATGTCCTTTTTTAGGCAGAAAGAAACAACAACAAAAAGGCTAATAAACAACAAGAAAAAAAAGGAGAAAAGTGAGAAGAGGTAGGAGAGGGAGAGAAGGAAAACTACAATTTGAGGAAACAGAAGAAACATAAATAATCTAACCTCAATCACCGTATCAGATTCACAAATATATGTGTTGAAAAAAGGACTTAACTTTCTTTCTGACAGCCAATGGACCATTTCAGATAAAAAACAGATCTTCACAATTTTTTCCGAAAGCTAAACTTAAAAGACTACTTTCTAAAACAACCCCAGCAGATATGGGATTTTTGAGGAATTCTCCAATATCTGAGGAGGGAGGAATTACTGCAGCTACACTATAATCAAGGTGGGAAGCTATGGAGGCTAAACACCCGTGGAGCCACAGAAATCTCAAGCAGGCACAACTTATTTTTAGCCCCTGACTCAGGATCCCGAACCACTGAAGCCGCAGTTCAAATTCCTCACCAGCCAAACCCCCGTGGAGCCACAGAAATCTCAAGCAGGCACAACTTATTTTTAGCCCCTGACTCGGCTCCCAAACCACTGAAGCCGCGGTTCAAATTCCTCCCTAGTCAAACACTCGTGGAGCCACAGAAATCCTAAGCAGGCACCAATTATTTTTAGCCCGACTCGGGCTCCCAAACCACTGAAGCCACGGTCCGAATTCCTCCCTAACCAAACACCCATGGAGCCACAGAAATCACAAGCAGGTATACCACCCCCTGTGCTCACTGTTAGCGCATTTGAATCTGTTACCTTTTTTAATGAGCAGAGACTTCCAGCCAACCGGACATTTGTAACCAAGTTATTTGTGCTGAATCCTTGTTACTGATTTTTAATTGACTACCCAGTATTCTGTATAGTGCTGTTTACTGGATTTTCATTGTTTTATTTTGAGCTTTGTTAATTTTAGTGTATAATACCCATGAACTCTACTGAGCGTCTCTTAACATAACTGATTTAGTGGAGGAAAGCTGTAGCCTAGTTAGAAACCACTCCTCCCAGGCTGCCACGATTGACTGAGACTCCTTTGTCTCCCAAGTAAAAGCCTTCTCCTGCACCATTTGCAGAACCGGCCCCTCGTCAAAGTGAGAATAAAACACAAGTAAAGCCGATTTACTCCTCTAGCTGCCCCCCTCCTACCTTGCAACTAATCCTTCTTCCTTTTCTGCAGGCACTTCTTATTTTTAGCCCCTGACTTGGGCTCCCAAACCCCAGAAGCCACGGTCTGAATTCCTCACCAGCCAAACACCTATGGAACCGCAGAAATCCCAAGCAGGCACCACTTATTTTTGGCTGCTGACTTGGGCTCCTGAATCACTGAAGCTACGGTGTGAATTCCTCCTCAGCCAAACACCCATGGAGCCACAAAAATCCCAAGCAGGTACCACTTATTTTTAGCCCAACTTGGGTTCCTGAACCACTGAAGCCGGGGTCCTAATTCCTCCCCAGCCAAACACCTATGGAGCCGCAGAAATCACAAGCAGGTATACCAACCGCTGTGCTTCACTGTTAGGGTATTTGAACCTGGTGCCTTTTTTAATGAGCAGAGACTTCCAGCCAACCAAACATTAGTAACCGAGTTATTTGTGCCGAATCCTTGTTACTGATCTTCAATTGACTGCCTAGTATTCTGTATAGTGCTGTTTGCTAGATTTTCATTGTTTTATTTTGAGCTCTGTTAATTTTAGTGTATAATACCCATTAACTCTACTGAGGGTCTCTTAACATAAAGTACAGTTCAAGATAGAGCTCTTGCAGAAGGTAACACCATTAGGACTGAGTCCCAAGCAGTACAAGAATAGAATCAAGGTCAGAAGAGTGGTGGTTATCAATATTAGCAAACCACTGGTACTCCTAAGACAGTAGCCCCTGGAGGACGATGAGGCTAAAGCCTGCTCTCCTCCATAAAGCAACGTCCAGACTGTAGTGTTTAATGAACTCCAAGTAGCAGCTGCAGAAAGATACGCTGCTAAGACATTCCTTAGGGATGCAAAGGAAGTGGCAACACCCCTAGTGGAATGACCTTAAACCGGTCCCAGTAAACGTTTGTCGTACTTCTGGTAGCAGAAAACTATGCAGCTGACCAACCATTTGGCCAACGTCTGCTTAGTCACTGGTGCGTCTATCATTCGTTGGGCAAAGGAGACAAACAACTGGCCTGTCTATCTAGAAGACTGAGTGCGATCTATGTAGAAATGAAGAATTCTGTGAACATCCAGAGAATGCAACAGGACCTCCCCTTTGTTTGAGTACTAAATTGGAAGTTGAATGTCCTGGTTAAGAGTGAACTCGGACACTACCTTTGGGAGAAACTCAGGACTGGTGCACAGGGATACCCTGTCCCAGTGAAAAATTAAATAAGGCTCTTTACACATCAGAGCCTGAAGCTCGGAAATCCTCCGAGCAGAAGTAACTGCAACCAAAAACAACACTTTCCATGAGAGGAAGCACAGCTCGCAACTTGCGGCTCGCTCAAAGAGAGGCAATGTAAGCTTTTCTAACATAAATAAAAGGTCCCAAGGAGGGATGGGATTCCACCCGGGAGATTTGATATGCATAATGCCACACAAAAAGGTCTTGGACAAGTCTAACTGTGCCAGTGTCCTGCCTTCCATAGGTACATGGTAAGCTGACAAGCAGAAAGGTGTACCTATATGGACGAATAGCTGAGACCCTTGTCACATAGGGAAAGGAGGTACTCCAGCACTGAATTCACTGGGCAGGTAAAAGGATCCAGGAAATGGGATGACACCCACAGGTAGAAACGTTTCCATTTCATGGCATAAGTGGCCCCAGTTGAGGGTTCCCTCATGGCCATTAGGACTTCCACTACCCCGAAGACACTCCAAATCTATCTCTGACTAGGTCTGCAGGAGCCATGCATGCAGATGCAGTGACTGAAGGTTTGGGTGTACTAGAATTCCCTGTTCCTGTGACAGCAAGTGAGGAGACAGGGGCAAGGGAAAGTACAGCTACGTAAGAACTTACCGTAACAGTAGATCTTCTCGAGAGGCTCTTGAAGTAGGTAATAACATATAGGACTGACGCTGGCAGGACCCCACGGAAAAATCTCTAGCTAGCGGTCCTGGCGAGAGGACCGCCCAAGATCCAGGTGACGGCATCAGTGAGACGGCGGTATAAAGGGCGGTCCCAGACACCCGCCTTCCAGTTCTTTTCCGCCACAGGCCAAAAGAGGCCAGATGAGAGAGAAGTTGGATATTTCTCAATGCAAAAAGGAGCTGAAAAAGCCTAGGGTTGAGGTGGAAGATGTTTACTGCAAGAGCCTCTCTGAAGATCTACTGTTATGGTAAGTTCTTACGTAACTGTACTATCTTACTGAGAGGGCTCTTGCAGTAGGTAATTACATATAGGACTGAATCCCAAGCAGTCTGGAACAAAGAGAGGCACCGGGAGGAGGAAAACTACTCCAAAAGGTAGTTCTGGTTGTGCAAGTCTCAAGATAAGAGGCCTTGCAAAACAGCCAGCCCAAAGCCTGCTCTACAGTGAGAGGCAACATCCAAACTGTAGTGTTTAGTAAAGGTATGGACAGAGGTCCAGGTGGCAGCAGTGCAGATGTCTGCCGCAGACACATTCTTGAAACAAGCCACGGAGGCAGCTACTCCTCTTGTGGAGTGGCCTCTGACTTGACCTGGGAGGGTCTTGTTGTATTTGTCATAACAGAAAGTGATGCAATGAACCAACCACTTGGACAGGCATTGCTTGGAAACAGCATTGCCTTCCCTTTTGTGAGCAAAAGAGATGAACAATTGATCAGTCTTTCTGAGATCCTTCATCCTGTTGGTGTAGTATCTTAGAATCTGGTGAACATCCATAGTATGGAGTAAATATTCCCCTTGATTACAGTACTGCGTAAAAAAGGCAAGTAACTCTATGGACTGATTTAGAGTAGACTCAGCTACTACTTTAGGGAGAAACTTAGGATTCGTGCGAAGAGCAACACGTTCCTTGTGAAAAATCAAGTACGGGATTTTACACATCAGGGCCTGAAGCTCAGAGATTCTCCGAGCAGAAGTAATGGCCACCAAGAAGAGAGTCTTCCACTTAAAGGAACTTCAAACTGCAGAAGCTGCAGTGTCTGGAAGGGAGGGAGAGTATTCTCGAGAACAAAATTCAAGTCCCAAGGGGGAGCAGGAGTACGAATGGGGGGCCTCAGGTGGAGGACCCCTCTGAGAAAGGTCTTAGAGACCTCCAATTGAGCGAAAGCCTTGTCTGCGAAGGGAACATAACAGGCCGAAATGGCTGACTGAATGGCTGAATGAATGACTGAGACCCAGGTCAAACAGATGATGTAGATACTCCAGCAGAAGCCCCGCTGAACAGGAGAAAGGTTCCACGTTCTTGGAAGCGGCCCAGATAGTGAATCTTTTTCACTTCATGGCATAAGTGGATCTGGTGGAGGGTTTTCCGGCCTCCACTAAAATCTCGGCCACTTTGGGAGACACTCCAAAATGGGATTAGGGCTAAGTCTGCAGGAGCCATGCATGCAGTTGAAGGGATTTGAGGCCTGGATGGACCAGGGTCCCCTGATCCTGGGTCAATAAACCTCGAGATAGAGGAAGAGGAGGAGGATCCTCTGAATATTGTTGTAGAAGAGAGAGAACCAGACTTGCCTGGGCCAGAAAGGAGCGAGAGAATCATTCGCGCCCTTCTGAAGTTAGTTTCTGCAAGACTCTGTGGGATAAGTGGAATTGGGGGAAAAGTGGCTAGACTAATCTGCCTTCCAGTTCTAGAGACAGACGGCCGCCAAAGCGCTCGCTTCTGGAATCGAGCGAGCAGAAGACAGGAAGGTTTTGCTTTTGGGGATGCGAACAGGTCGACTCTGTGGTGTACCCCAAAGTTGAAGATATTGTCTAGGACCCTTGGTCCAGTTCCCACTCATGAGTCAGAGCAGAAGAGCGACTTAGCTTGTCTGCCAGGGTGTTGTCGACTCCCGGAATGTGAATTGCCATGAGGTGAAGGTCGTGTTGTGTTGCCCAATCCCAAACCCTCATTGCCTCCCTGCATAGGGGGTAGAACAGAGTCCTTCCCTGTTTGTTGATGCACCACACCAAGCACATGTTGTCCGTCTGGACGGCTAGGTGGCCAGGAAGGATATATTGGTGAAGGGCTTGGAGAGCATACAACACTGCCTGAAGTTCATGCAAACTGATGTGGAGAGCTTGTTCTAGCTTGGACCAGGAGCCCTGGGTCTGATGAGGACCTAGATGGGCTCCCCAACCTTCACCGGAGGCGTCTGTGGTTAGAGTCTGGGAGGGGGAGGATGAAAGAAAGGAACTCCCCAAAACAGGTTCTCTTCAACCATCCACCATTGCAAGTCTCAAATCATTGGCAAGGAGATCAGAACTGGGTGATCTAGGTCATCCACTAGCTGATCCCATTGAGAGCGTACAGTCCACTGAGAAATCCTCATGTGGAGTCGAGCACGGGGCACCGTTGGGATAGCAGCCACCATGAACCCGAGAAGGCGAAGGACCGACCTCAGAGACCATCTCAAGTGTCGGACAATGAACTTATTTGGGTCTGAAGGGTGGACGCCCTGTCCAGAGACAGGAAGGCCTTGCCCATGGTCGTATCGAGAATCGCCCCAATAAACTGTATCCTCTGGGATGGGTCCAGATGAGTCTTGGAATGGTTGATGGTAATACCCAGGCAGGCAAAAACCTGCTGGGTAAGGGAGAGGAAACGCAGGAGTTCCTCTCTGGACAAGGCCACCAGGAGCCAGTCGTCCAGGTACGGGAAAACCTGCATTCCCCTGGTACACAGGTGGGCCACCACCACTGCCAGACATTTGGTAAATACTCGTGGGGCCGAGGATAGACCAAACGGGAGTGCCTTGAACTGGTAGTGGTCCCTCTGGAACGCAAAATGAAGGTATTTGCGATGAGATGGCAATGGGAATGTGCAGATAAGCATCCTATATCCAGAGCACAAAGCCATTGACCCGGCCGAGGAGGGGCAGAAGGCTCTGCAAAGAGAGCATCCTGAACCTTTTGTATTCTACGTGAAAGATTCAGGAACTGAGATCCAAAATTGGTCTGAGATCTCCTGTCTTCTTTGGGACCAGGAAGAAATGGAAATAGTAACCCGTCCCTCGCAGATGAAGGGGGACGGGCTCTATTGCTTGTTTCAGCAGAAGAGCTGAAGTTTCCTCCTGGACCAAGAGGAGATGTTCCCGTGAATACGACAACTTCAGAGGGGGGTGGCGGGGTGGTTTCTGAAGAAACTCTATGGAGTGTCCTTCTGCTATGAGCTGGAGCACCCAAGAATCTGTGGTTATCCTCTCCCATCTCGGCAAGTGGAGGGAAAACCTCCTCCACTGCTCCTCCGGGAGTCCGGGAGGCAGTGGGAGAGGAAAGGAGTCAGATGGTGTGGGGTAGCGCTGCAGCTGAAGCACCTGTTTTTAAAGGCGGGGGGGCTTGGCAGCTGAGGGGCCCAGCATTTTGTGCCCGCCTTCCTGTTTCGCCTTTGGCCGATCTCCATTCTATGGTAAAGGGACAAAGGCTGTTGCTGATGGGGACGGTACATGAAATCAACCAACTTCAGTGCTGTCCCTTCTCTTGCAAATCGGTGATGATGTCCTTGACATCACCCCTGAAAAGCACCGACCCCCGGAAGGGTGCTTCCTGGATAGCAGATTGCACCTCCGGGACCAACCCTGACACACGGAGCCAAGCATGACGCCGTAGACCTACAGCAAAAGCTGAGCTCCACCCAGCAGTGTCCACTGCATTGTATGTCGCACATAGCACGTGTCGACTGGCCGAACAAGCGGAGTGGACGAGATCAGCCAACTCCTGCTTGACTTGGGAGTCAGGCAAGGCGTCCAGTTTGGCTTCCGCCTGAGTCAGGATGGCCTTCTGGTAGTCCCCCATATGGCCGACATAGTTCAGGGCCCTGATCCCCAGCGTGGAGGAAGTGTAAATCTTTCTCCATACTGGTCCAGAAGGTGGATTCCTTATCAGGTGGTGACGAGCTAAAATGTTTAGTTCGCCGACCGGCCGTGAGCTGGCGCTAATCACAACCGAGTCGGCACGAGGGTGAGAATCCAGAAAATCAACACCCTCTGGAGCCTGATATAGCCGGTTCGACTTCCTAGGAAGTGGGGCTAAGGCCAACGGCTGTTTCCATATTGTGGTAACGAGGTTGGCGTGAGGCTCTATCCAGGGTGGCACCAAGGTAGGAGCTGTAACAGGCAGATCCAGATGATCAGCGAGTTTCAGACGCTGAGGATCTGGTTCCAGGGAGTGCCACTGATGAACCTCCTGGATTTTCCTAAGCAACTCCATAAAAGAAGGATCCTCCGGGGGAGACTTCGGAGGAGTCCTTGGCCTGGGCTTCGACGGAGAGCATGGCTCATCGTCTCTCTCGAGCAACCGTCGGAAGAGTCCGAGGAGTCCGAGAGTGAAGAGGAGGATGAAGAGGAGAAAGACTCCCTTTCCCTACCCGGGGAGGGAACGGACCCCTGGAAGTCCCCGTAGCGTGTCCTGCCCCTTCTCTGATTCAGAGGGAAGAACCCTGGAGTCCAGAGGCAGGAGGGAGGAGCAGCCCGACATACAGGAACCTGGGACGGCACTCACACAGAAGGTGGCTCTCACCTCTTGGTGAGATGAGCCTTGGCCTCAGCCCACCAGGAGGCCAGAGTCTCCTGCAGGTCCACTGGCGGCTGTGAGGGCGGTGGAGGAGGAGGCGGAGGATAAGGATACGGGCTGTAACCGTATGCGGTGTATCCAAAACCCGGCTGCGAGTAGCCTGACGTCGGGTATTGTGGCGTCGAGTACTGCGGCATCGGTAAGCCCGGCATCGGGTACTGTGGTGCTGGATACTGCGGCTCCGGGTACACCGCCGAATAGGATGGAGAGGTACCCGAGCCGGGGGGGGGGCTGCCGGAGCAGACGGCCCGGCTGGTGGCCTCACAGGTGGGTCCATAGTGGAGAGGACGGAGGGCCCGATGGGAGCGGAATGTCTCCCGGAGTCGGTAAGGCCAACGTCAGGGCCAACGGCGGAGGCCCTGGCGTCGGAGGTACCAATGTCCGAGGGGCCAGCCTCGGAGCCGGCGTCCAGGCAGCAGATGTCAGGTCCGGCACACCAGGTGGAGGAAGGACTGACGGAGGCAAAAGATTCCCAGCTTCGCCCGGGGACATAGAAACATAGACTTTGACGGTAGATAAGGACCACTTGGCCCACCCAGTCTGCCCATTTTCCTACCTACTGGATAAGCTGCAGATTCTAGTTAACCAACAGCCTATTTCCTGCATCCCCCCACTATAATTGCCTTATGTCTGTCCCATGCATGTTTGAATTCCTCCACTGTTTTAGACCCCACAACCTCTCCAGGAAGGTGGTTCCATGGCCCACCACTCTCCGTGAAAAGAATTTCCTCACATTACCCCTGAGCCGCCCCTCTAACTTCAAATTGTGCCCCTTGTTCTTACACATCTCTTTTCTAAAAGATGCTACCTCCTGGACTTTTGTTGACTCCCTTGAGGTACTTAAAAGTTTCATCATGTCCCCCTGTCCCTCCTTTCATCAAGAGTATACATATAAGCTCTCTCAGTCTCTCTTCATATGGGTTTCGATGTAGACCCTGCACCATTTTAGTTGCCCTCCTGACTGCTTCCATCCTGTCTATGTCCTTGCGTAGATGAGGTCTCTAAAACTGCAGGCAGTACTCCAGATGGGGTCTCACCAACTGTCTGTATAGAGGGATAACCACTTCCTTTTTCTACTTGTGATGCCCTCCTCATGCATCCCAGTATCCCCCTGGCTTTCCTACTGACTTCACATTGCATACCCACCTTTAGATCATCTGATATGACTACACCCAGATCCCTTCCATTATTGTTGTTGTTAGTACCTCCCCAGCTATTGTGTACTTCTCCTGGATTTTTATTTCCCAGGTGCATTACTTTGCACTTCTTTGCATTGAATCTAAGTTGCCATATGTCTGACTATTCTCCAACTTGCAAGTCCCTTCTCATCCTTTCTACCCCCGTTGTGTATCAACTCTGTTACAGATCCTTGTGTCATCAAGAAAGAGGCATACCTTTCCTTCCAGACCCTCTGCAATGTCACCTATAAAGACATTAAAGAGACTGGACCCAGTACTGAGCCCTGAGGTACTCCACTAGTAACCCCTTTCTTCAGAATGTGTTCCATTCACTATTACCTTCTGTGTCCTGTTGTGCAGCCAGTTTTCTACTCAGGCTACCACCCTGGGACCCACCCCAGGCTGGCTAACTTGATTATTAATCTTTGTGTGAGACTGTGTCAAATGCCTTGCTAAAGTCTAGGTAGGCCATATCCACAGCCCCTCCCTGGTCTATTACTTTGGTCACCCAGTGAAAGAAATCGATTAGATTTGTCTGACATGACCTTCCTGCTGTGAATCCATGCTGCTTTGGGTCCAGGGCTGCGCAGGCCTCTAGGTACTCAACAATTCTTTCTTTCAGAAGTGATTCCATCATTTTCCCCACCACTGAGGTCAAACTAACAGGTATGTAGTTTCCTGCTTCTGCCTTGCTCCCACTTTTGTGAAGGGGAATCACATCTGCCCTCCTCCAGTCCTCAGGTACCACCCCATCTTCCCATGATTTGTTAAAAAGTGTGGTTAGTGATGTCACTAGGTCCTCCCTTAGCTCTTTTAGGATTCTAGGGTGAATCCCGTCAGGCCCCATTGCTTTGTCCACCTTGAGTTTTAGAGTTCTTTCAGTACTCTTTTCTTCTTAAATGGACTGGTATCAACCCCACTATCCAGAGTGCTTCTACTGTTTGGTTTAGGTAACTCCTCCTCTTCTTCTTGTGTGAATACTGAGCAAAAGTATTCATTCATTATCTCTGCCTTTTCACTGTCTCCCTCTGCCCACCTCCCCTCTCCTTTATTAATCTTCCCTATCCCTCCGTTAACCTTTCTAAGTTCCCTAATGTACCTATAAAAGGTTTTATCCCCCTTCTTAACTGAGTTGGCTATCCTTTCCTCAGTTTGGGCTTTTGCTTTTCTGACTGCCTTCCCCACTTCTTTCTGCTTTAATTGATACAGTTCCCTGTCATGCTCCATCTGTGATTCCTTATACTTTTGAATGCAGCCTTTTTCTCACAACCTTCCCGACACCCCTTTGGAGAGCCATAGTGGTTTTTATTCCACTTTGTTTCTTTATTTGCTTAACACAACAGCAGCTTCTTGGATGGTCATTCTTGATGCCCTACAGGAGCATGCCTTGACAGCTAGTGGTGGAACCCAATCGGGAGGGAGCAATATTAGACCTGGTACTCTCAAATGGAGAGAGGATCACAAACTTAGAAGTCAGTAGACACCAGGGAACAAGCGACCACTGCACAGTGTGCCTCACAATAAACGCAACCATGGAGACAAGCCATACAAATACAAGGATACTGGACTTTAGAAGGGCTGACTTTGGCATAATGGGTGAATACCTGAGGAATGCATTAGCAAATGGCCAGAAAGGAGGGTTGGAAGAACAATGGAGAAAAATCAAAACTGCCATCATGGAGGCAACAAGCCTTTGTGTGAAACAAATAAGGACGGAGGGAAAAAGTCCCCGGGGTCGAGTTGGGGAGACTCTGTTCTCAGATGGCAGCCAAGTCTGTGGGGAACTGGTGCACGACGGACGGGGGTCTGTCGCCAGTTCCTTCACAGCTGAACGCCAGACGAGCCGACGTGAGGCTTAGGGGCGAGCTCCCGGCAGACGCCGGAGGAGCCGGCGTCCGACTTATGAGAGCCATCACCGGAAGCGGGCAGAGTAGAGTGATCGGCCTGGTCCGGTGGAGTGGAGGCCGTGCATCACCCCAGAGGGTCGGATGTCTTACCGGCCCTCTCCGGACGGATGTCAGAGGAGCCGACACCTGGCTTACTGGAGTCGCCCACAGTGGTAGGCCGTGAGCCTGTGGCCGAACCAGGGGCGGAGGCCTCCACCTGCCCGGAGGCGCCCGCAAGGCCCGAGCGTGAGCCAGATGGCCAGGCCGACGCCCCCTCGGAAACCTCCGAGGCGGCCGTCGAGGAGCGATCCTCCAGAGGGGATGTTACCTGCGTCCCAGCGACTCCCAAGGGAGATGCGGTGGAGGAGCCCTTGTTCCGGTGCCTCTCCTTCTTCTTCCGATGGCCTTCGGGGGAAGTGGATGCCTGCCTCAGTTTTTTGAGCTCCTTCTCCATAGAACTCATTTTCTTCTTCAGAATATGGGCTTCCAGGGACTGCTGTCCCCTTTTCCGGGTAGCCGTGTTGAAACTGAGGCAGTGCTAGCACTTCTCGACCGGGTGATCGGTGCCTAGGCAGAACAGGCACAGAGAGTGGCCGTCCTTGTGCGGTAGTTGGATGCTGCACGAATCGCACTTATTCTTGTGCTCGGAGGGTGTAGGGGACGACATACACCGATGATAGTACTGACATTAGTCGAAAAAAAACAATTATTTTCGTTAAAAAAACGATGAAGTTAGGGCTGATGAAGCACAAACTTTTCCACGAGGCGCTGCACGAGCTAACGGCGGGAAAGAACTGGAAGGCAGGCGTCCGGGACCGCCCCTTTCTACCAACGTCTACTGACGCCAGTCACCTGACGTGGGGGCGGTCCTCGCCAGGGACCGCTAGCTAGAAATTTTTCCGTGGGGTCCTATATGTAATTACCTACTGCAAGAGCCCTCTCGAAGTAAGATCTGGAGGTTCCGATGCCAACTGTTGGAGCAGCGGGAACCAGATCTGTCGAGGCCAGAATGGCACTCTAAGAATCATGACAGCTAGTTCCATTTGTAGCGTGAGTTACACTCTCTGAAGTAGAGGGAAGGGATACAGAAACCTCCCTGCCCAAGAGAGGGACAACGCATCTCGCCAGAAAACACCATGCCCTGGATCTAGCAAGCAAAAATTGGGCAGTTTGTCGTTGAGTGGGGACACAAAGAGGTCCGGTTCTGGAAGTCCCCACCTTTCGAAAAGGTTGTCTACTATGCCCTGTAGTAGTTCCCATTCATTAGCCTGAGACTGAGAGCAGCTGACGCTGTTGGCTAGGGTGTTTTGAACTCCTGGAACGTGAATCGCAGCGAGTTCCTAGTTGTGCTCCACTGCCCAGTACCAGACTCTCATGGCTTCTCTGCAAAAGGGGTAAGAGTAAGTACCCCCTAGCTTGTAGATGTAGAAGACCACTGGCATGTTGTCCGACTGGATCAGTAGGGGCACTGGCAGGAGAATGGTCTGTACAGGATGGCTCTCATCTCCAACATGTTTATGTGGAGATTGCGTTCCAAAGAGGTCCAAGTTCCCCTTGTCTGATGATCTCTGAAATGTGCCCCCCACCCTAGTTCCGAAGCATCTGTGGTCAGGATCTGCTGAGGACTGGGACTTTGGAAGGGAGCCCCAGATGCTAACCAGGAAGGGGTGAGCGACCATTCCAGAGTCTGACATACTGCTTTGGAGATTCGAACAGACTGTTTGAGGTCATCCAAGTGCTGGTCCCATTGAACCCCGAGGTTCCACTGGAGAACACTCATGTGTAGATGTGCTAAGGGACCTATAAAGATGGCAGCTGCCATGTGGCCCAGCAGCTATAGTACCATTCTGGCTGGAACCTGTTTTGTGGAGACAACTATCCGAGCCAGCGCCCTTAGTCGATCTGCCCTGTCTGAGAGAAGGGAGACTCTCCCTTGGACAGTGTCCAGAACTGCCCCAATGTATTGTAACCTCTGGGTGGGCCAGGGGGATGACTTGGGAAGGTTCACAGTAACCCCTAGACCTTGGAACAGATGAAAGGTGTCTTCCACAGAACGACACAGCTGATCTTTTGTGGGAGCTGTCATAAGCCAGTCATCAAGGTAGGGGTGGACATAATGCCCCTGCCTTCTGAGAGCTGCTAACCAATACTGCCAGGCACTTGGTGAACACCCTGGGTGCTGAAGAAAGGCCGAATGGTAGCGCTCTGAACTGGTAGTGCTCTCCCTGGAAAGTAAAGCGGACGCATTTTCTGTGGGACAGCAGTATCTTTATACGCATGTAAGAGTCCTGCATGTCCAATGAGCAGAGCCAGTCCCCTTGGCGAAGCATGGGCAGCAATTCCGGCAGTGTCACTATCCTGAACCATTTTATATTTGATGAAAGTGTTCCCATGACTGTGGTCCAGGATTGGATGAAGGCCCCATCTTTTTCGGGACGAAGAAGGAGTGAGAGTAATATCCCTTTCCTCTTTGAGACGGTGGCACTGCTTGGATTGTTTTCTTGCTCAGGAGAGCTTAGATTTCTTTGCTGATAAGAACTGCATGGGATGGGGAGCAATGGGAGGGAATAGGTGGGTTATCTGGAGGGATCTGATTAAATTCCAGAGCATAACCCCGCTCTACAATCTGGAGTACTCACTGATCTGCAGTGATATTGGACCAGCCATTGAGGTAAAGGGAGAATCTTCTGCCTACTGCCTACCCCTGCAACTCTGCCTGAGCAGGGGGGGCAGGCAGAAAGTCATGCCGAGGTTGCTGGAGTGGGCAAGGGAGCGCTGGCATTCTTGGCACTCTTAGGTTCCTATGCACCTGAGGACAGGGAGTGTCTTTTCTCTTGTAACCCCCTCTGTGCTGCAGTCTCCTTCCTTGCTGGCCCTGCTGCTAATGAAAGAAGCAGTGCTGGGACATGGCTTGTTAAGATTTGTACAATCTGTGGACCTCTGAAACTGCCTTATCCAACTCCTGTAGACCAGTTATCAGCTTTTCGGCCTCCTGACCAAAAAGGACTGGACTGTGGAAAGGGGTATCCAGGACGGTATCCTGCAAGTCCTGGCAGAATCCTGAGATCCTAAGCCAGGAGTGGTGCTTTAGGCAAATTCCGGTGGATGCGGCACATGTGGCAGTGTCTGCCGCATCATATGAGCACCTAAGGACGTGCATGCCAACATCAGTACCAGATTGGAGGGCTGCTAACAGTTCAGTCTTGTTGGCAGAGTCAGGCTGAGTCTTGGCCAGGTCCATGGCCTTGTTCCATAGTGATTTTTTGTACATCACCATGTGTGCCAAAAAATTAAGAGACCTGACCATACAAGTGGTCGAGAAAGGCACTTTGCAACCTAAGTGGTCCAATTTCTTGGACTCCTTATCCGGTGGTTGAGAGCTCATATGCTTCAGCTGTTGGGTTCTCCCATGGGCAGCCGTGAGGATCACCGTGTCTGCCTTAGGCTGCTTGCTCAAATGCGGCTCTCCCCTTGGTGTCCTGTACAATTGGTTGGCCTTCTTAGGGACCACCGAGGTCACAGAGGGATGCTTCCAGGCCACCTCTGAAACATCCTGGAAGGGTTCCACTAAGGGCAGGATGACCAAGGGCTTAGGGTCAGTGGACCCTAAGACCTTCGCCAAATGTCACCTCTCAGGGTTCATCTCCTCTGTCTCCCACTGGTTTAAGAACTGGATATGTCTCATTATGTCCAAGAAGGAGTCGTCTGCAGGGGATCTCGGGGAGTCCCACCTATGGTCTGGTGATTGCAGGGGCAGGTCATCCTCTGAAGATTCATAGGAGCAGGAGCCTCCAGATGATCCTTCTGAGGACATATTAGGGATGTCCCCTGGAGGAGAATCTGGATGACGGGTGGCGATCATGCCACCTTCATACTGATGACCCATGTTCCTCATCCCCTGACACTGGACAGTCTGGCATTGGCGGATGCTGAGGAGAAGGTTGTCTAGGCAGGGCAGGGGTCCCCACGAGGTTGGGGGCCGGCTCCGGTGGCCTAGGCAAAAGGTCCTCTTTTATGGTATTCCACCAGCTAGTAAACAAGGCCCAAACCTCAGTCAATGGGATGACAGGGCTTGACTGGAGGGCTGGCGTCGTATTAGGGGCATTAGGGGCCCCTGCCGTTGGCCCCTGCGGCATGGTGTCCTCTGGTGTTGGGTCCGACAGTACCTTTTTTCTCTGGTGTTGGCCCTGGTGGGGCAGTGTCCTCTGGCACTGGGTGCTCTGATGTCTGGTCAGCAGGCTCCCAAGGAGGAGGTGAAGGCAGAGGGGAAGGTGCCCGGTCTCTGTTATCTCCGGAGGCGAGCGTCAGATCCCCTGATGTCTGGTCTGTAGTTAGGTTGTCAATGGGGCCCTGTGGAGCAGATGGCGACTTAGAAGGTGGTGTCTGGTCTGACTCTGTAGTGGAGTCAGAGGGCGGTGAGGCCCGATGTTGGTCCGAAGCCTCGGCCGACGACTGCCTTGAAGGCGAGTGATGCTTCTTCTTCTGGTGCTCGCTATCCTGGTGTCTCCTGGAGTCGTCTGATCCTGTCGCCCTGTCAGAGGACCCAGTGACAACGGCTTTGCGGATGGCAGGCCCCAACCTGCCGCCAGACGCAGAGTGAGCCTGTCCTGCTGACTGAGACCCTAGCGCATGCTTTTGGGGTCAGATAGTCAGGGATATGGGGACTTAAGAAAGCCTGAGCCCGGAAGACTCCCAACCGTGCACCTGAGAAGAGGTGGGGGGCTTCCTCAACTGTGACCTCAAGAGAGCCAGTGAGACTGGGGAGCTGAGTCTGAACTCATGCCGGAGGTCGAAGACTTAGAAGTCTTGTGTGGGGACCTGGGATGGGATTCTGACCTGGACCTGTCCTATTGCCGATGATGGTGTTTCCCGCTTGATTTTTTCTGTCTAGGGGAGGAGGAGGCCTTCATCAAAGAGGAAGACGAGCTGTGCCTCGACTGGGTCTTCTGCATGGTGGCCACTTGCTGTTCAAGGAGGTTCACTTTCAAGGTGTTTAGGTGGTGGATTCTGGTCCCCCTGCTGAAGCCTTGGCAGTGTGGGCAGTCGTGTGGCCTGTGGTCAGGGCCTAGGCAGATCAGGGAGGCAAAATGGCCATCTTTCACCGGGATCTGCTTGCCACATGCACATTTCTATTTCTGCTACGCTGAAGAGGAGGATGGCTGGGAAGACATACACGATGAACCAGAATTTTGGAAGGAAAAAAGTTAACTACGCAAAGCGTGAAAATGGCGGTCGACTAGAAGCAGGAGGCATCCGTGGAGCCAATATGCATGGGTTAACGGCGGGAAAAAAACTGAAGTGGTGCCAGGGGACAGCCCCCTTCATACCATAGGTGACGTCAGGGTCAGGGCCGACATCAGGGGGACAGTCCCCTGCCTTAGACTACTAGCTAGAATTTTTCTGGGGGGTCCATGTGCCTGGTGGCATAGTCCTAATGGTGTTACCTGCTGCAAGAGCTCTATGACGAAGTGAGATCTGATTTAGTGGAGTAAGGCTGTAGCCCAGCCAGAAACCACTCCTCCCAGGCTGCCATGACCGATCGAGACTCCTTTGTCTCCTAAGTAAAAGCCATCCCCTGCGTCATTTGCAAAACCTGCTCCTCATCACAGTGAGAATAAAACACAAGCTGATTTTACTCCTCTATCTACCTCCCCTCCTACCTTGCAACTAATCCTTCTTCCTTTTCCCCAGGCATGACTTATTTATAGCCCCTGACTCAGGTTCCCGAACCACTGAATCCGCAGTCCGAATTCCACCCCAGCCAACTACCTGTGGAGCTGCACAATTCCCAATCAGGTACACTGCCAGCTGTGCTCTGCTGTTAGGACATTTTAATCTGGCACCTTTTTTAATGAGCAGAGACTTCTAGCCAACCAGGCAATTGTAACCGAGTTATTTGTGATGAATCCTTGTTACTGATTTTTAATTGACTGCCCAGTATTCCGTATAGTGCTGTTTGCTGGATTGTCATTGTTTTATTTTGAGCTCTGTTAATTTTAGAATATAATACCCATTAACTCTAATGAGTGTCTCTTAAATTAACTGATTTGGTGCAGCAAGGCTGTAGCCCAGCTAGAAACCGCTTTTCCCAGGCTGCCCTGATCGATCGAGACTCCTTTGTCTCCCAAGTAAAAGCCCTCCACTGCGCCATCTGCAGAACCCATCCCTCGTCACAGTGAGGATAAAACATAAGTAATGCTGATTTTACTCCTCTCCCTGCCTCCCCTCCTACCTTGCAACTAATCCTTCTTCCTTTTCCCCAGGCACCACTTATTTATAGCCCCTGACTTGGGCTCCTGAACCACTGAAGCCGCAGTCTGAATTCCTCCACAGCCAAACACTCAGGAAGCCACAGAATTCCCAAGCAGGTATGCCACCCGCTGTGCTCCACTGTTAATCTCACCCTCCCAAACCAATGCTTTAACACCCCATTTCCTCATTAGCAGCTTATATGGAGCGGCCACCAGATAGCCAAAAGATAAGCTAAGTCAATCTTCTCTGCTGCACAGTAAAATTAAGAGCAGACTCAAGGCTGTTAGACAAACAGGTACTGTACCACATTCCTAAGAAGCTCATAGGATAAACTGCACTACCACAAATCACTTCCAGTCACTAAGTACTTGATGTACTTGTATTACTAAAACCCAGTTTTAATAGTTATCTTCCCTGACAAATTGTTAAGTAGGAGAAAAAGCCAGAGGACAAGCACTGAAGACGCTGCAACTATGTTCCACACCTTGAATTGGCATAGTTCAGGTTTTAAGCTGGTACTGCTACTGGTTCTTATTCAATGAAAACAATCTGCCACAGAAACCAATGAAGCATTGTGCCAAATTAAGCTGATAACCAGTTTCAACTTTACTTGAAGTGGAACCTTTATAAGCCCCTTATGTGACCCCCCCAAGAACAACAACCTCTCCACAAAGTGTCCACACCAAGTGATATCATTAAGGGTTATTACGGCCCTAGTCAAGCACCCTTCATTAACCTGAAGTTGCAACACACAAAAACCTACAAAAGCATCTACCTTTGGAAAAAACAGAAAGACAAGTAATCATAAATGCTAAAAAGATAATACTTATCCTGATACTATTGCCTGGGAATGTTCATCTTAACCCTGGGCCCCTTAATGCAGGCAACCCTGCAACACAAAGCAAGGGCTGCCTAAAAATAGCATCAATGAACATTGGAAGCCTACTGCTGAAATTCACACAGTTCCGAGCCTAGATCCACCAACAACAACTGGACATTAAAAGCCTGACTGAAGCCTGGCTGTCCCTAAAATAAAGGATTGTTCAATAGTGCTCCCTGGCTACACACTATTTAGGCTTGGCTTTACAGAGCCACTAAAAGAGGAGGTGGGGTGCCTCACTTACCTTCGGTACACCATGCAGGGCAGTATGCTCCCCGCTTCCAGTAACTCCTCAGAGCTCAAATTATTGGCCATTAAGATCCTGGTTTGGGGCTAGCACAGTGGCTTTGGTTTATATTCCACCAGGGAAGGCTAAATTAGGGCTGTCTAAAGTTACTGAACACCTTAATCAATTCAAAAAGAACTCAGAGGTCCTGGCCACAGGTGACTTTAATGTCAACTGGCTCTGAAAGGATAAGCATCTCAAGGATCTCGTCGCCACCATGTATCTAACCCAGATGGCAAAAGAACCAACTCACTATAATTATAAGACTGGCAATAGCACCCTCATTGACCTGGTACTGGCCAGCTTCCCAGCACGAGTGAAGGGGGTCACTGTACTACCAGATTCTTTGAGCGAACACTCCCCGATCATCTTCCATTAGCCCAACAAGCAAGAGAAAGTACGGCCAAGGTTAATACAGAGCAGAGTTCTCAGGAAAGGTTTGCTCGGGGACTTCAAAGTCACTCTTGCCAGTGTTAACTGGAATGTACTGGAAAAATCCAGGACATTGCCATGACGTTAAAATTCTTCACAGATAGATTTAACACCATCTGTGACACCTTTGCACCTTCGAGAAGGCGTAAAGTCCATGGATCACGCAATGGTTGGCTCATAAAGAATCTAATGGGGATGATGCATGAAGGAGATAACCTGTGGCATAAGGCCAAAACCTCAGGCATAGCCCACAATCTGCAACAGTACCGAGCAGTCATGAACAACTGCTTCCATGCCATCAGGGTGGCCAAGGCCAACTATTACAGAGAGCAACTTGATAAAAGCTGGGGCAATGGCAAAAGGTTTTGGGACAACATCAAAGAGTTGCTAAAGAAAGTGGATAAGTCAGTACCCTCTGTGCTCAACCTCAATGGTAGCACTATTCAGGACCCACTAGCCATTGCCAACTCCTTCAATGCTGCCTTCACGGACCTGAGCTCTGTCCTCCCTCCTGATGACCTGATTGACTCCAAGATACCACGATAGAACACTGTGTCACTTAGTAACCACCCTAAATTCTACTTCAGGCATGTCTCACTGACAGACCCTAATAAATACATAAAATGAGTGCTAGAAAAAACAAGAATAGGTAGCGATTCAATTGACATGAAGGTCACTCTCCTTAGGAAAATTCCCTGCCCTGTGGAACCAGGCACTAGTCACACCAGTGTACAAAAGTGGAGACCGTGCTTCCACTGCCAATTACAGGCCCATATCTATTCTGTCCCCCCTCTTTAAAGCACTTGAGAGAAGTGTGTCAGACAAGTTTACCAAAAATCTGAATAAATACAACCTTCAGTGGCCACAGCAACATGGCTTCAGGAAAGGCCGCAGTACCACCACAGCCCTGGTCGAATTCACGGACTATGTTCATCAAGGGATGGATGATGGCAGCCTCATGCAGTCCATATTTACTGACCTCGCAAAGGCGTCTGATACGGTCAACCACAACATTCTCTCACAACTGTCAGATCTGGGCCTGTCAGCAGATTCGGTGGGCTGGTTTAGTAACTATCTTGCCACCAGGAACCAAAGTGTAAAGATCGGAGTAGTGACTACCACCAGAAAGGTCTCCCTAGGAGTCCCTCAAGGATCCATCCTTGGCCCTCTACTGTTTATCCTCTTCATAAACAGACTTCCAGAATCCTGCCCTAATAGAGCAGGGTTTTAAATAATTGATTAGCAGTTTTTTTCTTGGGACAATACTAACTGTACAGAAAGCATTTATATAGGTTTTCTAGAAGTGTTATGTTTGTTAAACACAGTGAGGCCAGTGCTATGCATTTTCACAATGTTTTAGAACTTTTATGAGCAAAACGCTAATCAATTTTTAGAGTTAAATAAAACCCTGTAGAGTCATCCTCTATGCACATGATGCAGTAATCCAGAGCCATAGACCAACTTTAACAGAACTCACACGAGAAATGCAATCTACCTTCAACCTGTTGGAGGACTGATTTACCTCCTACAACCTCAACTACAAAAAAAACAAGGTTATGCTAATAACTAGCCCTCACCTTAGGAAAAAATATACCTCACTGACCATCACCAATAACAAGAATGCCCCTCTACAGCAGGTACAGGTGTTCAAATACCTGGGTATTTTTGATTAATCCCTCTCCTTCTCCCAACACAATGATCATGTGGTACAAACCATCAATGCCAAGCTTGGACTCTTGTACAGGCACAGGAGAAATCTCATGCTCTCTGCCCTGCGACTATCGGGCTCGAGTTCTATACTACCTGTGATTGATTATGGCCTAGTGGTCTACAGCGCAGTTAATGACACTGCACTGAAAAGGATCACCACTGCGTTAAATAAGCACTACAGGCTTATCCTCGGGGATGACAACCTAATGCACACTTGCCTGTTTTATAATCATACAAACTGTCTCAACCTCAGGACAGGATAACATTTCAGGCCTATATCCTAGCCAAAAAAAGCAATGCTAGGTCTCGTACCATGCTGCATCCAACAAATGGTCTGGACAAGAAGCTCCCAGCACACCTGGGGGACCTCACGTTGCTCATTTAAGGTACCCTTTAGAAGAACATCCCTAGGGCAATGCTCCTTCTCCTATAAGGCTCTGCAATGGATGAATGATCTCTCAGTAATTCTAAATGGCACTGAAAGCTTGAAGATCATTAAAATACTACTGTTACAGCACCTCACCAATTTATCCACCTGCAACTGCCTCAAGTAAAACTGACTTCCAGATGGTGGTTACATCTCCCTCACTTATAAGCAGCACTAGCCTCCTACCTCTGACACCCCTTTCTTAATAAATTACCTTCACCCACCGCACTAGCCATGGGAGGTGCTGTTCCCCCTCCCCCCCATCCTTACTTGTGTATGAGGGCCCCCTCTTATTCTAGCCAAAGGCCTCACAAAATATGCTTGTTAGGCTGTCAAAGGCTTCACAAAATTATGCTGGTTAGACCGTTCCTCTCTTCACCTCCTCTCTCCAATACCCCCCCTTTTTTCCACATCCTCTCCCCTCCCAACCTTCCAAAGACTCCATCCCCTTCCCCCTTCAGCTATCTAACTACTTAGTTCCGACAAAGACTACCTCTGGCAGCACTGGGCTCTCTTACCATCTCTATAAATCTTTCTTTTCTTTCACAATCTCCCTAGTTAGCACTTTAAGTAGGTTAAACTTTAACCCTTTAATGTCCTTGCTCATTATACTAACTGTATATAACAATTGTTTTTTTGTCCTCCACTTGTGTGCCGCCGAGATCCACCTGGTCACGGCACCTTCATGCTTCCACCTTACCCACCGTGCCCCTCCCGAAACCCCTGACTTGCCCCTTGATGGGTGGGGTCACGGTACTGGTCAGGTGCCATGATCAATGTAACTATCTGGGGGATTCGGTTAGGAGGCTAACTGAAGCTGAAGGCAGGCCTCACAGAGGCGGCAGACTTGCGGGAGTGTTTTTCCCATATACAGGGGCGGGGATGTGCAATGACATCCAGCGTCCACCCCACCCCCTTGGAACTGCTGCACACCGGTAGCTTGCGGTACATCTGGCCTCCGTCAGGGGTCCGTCAAGCACCGGATGGGAACTCATCCCTCCCTCCGGAGAAGGAGAGCAGTCCACTGGATGCTCCATCCTTCTCCCCCCGGCCGGCCCTCCAGTGACCTGGGTCTATTCCCGAACCCGTGTCGCCAGTGTTGCAAGTGGAAATCCAACCGCTGCTCCGACGGGCAGGCTTATATAACAATTTTTAATTCTGTAACTGTGTGTAATTATTGTATGTATTTTGAATCTTGCTAATGTTATCTTAGCATTTGATTTATTGTGACCTTACTATGTGCTGTACTGTATGCTCTACTATGATGTGGAACCTTTGTAAACGAGCTTCTATCTCAAAGGTTGTTTCAGAATCAATAAACTGAAACTGAATGCACTGAAGCATGGACTTTCATATACTATCTCAAATGACTGAACAAGAATTAATTAATTTTGACATTGTACCAGCACTTTATGAGGACAATTGAGGACTCACTGCTGGCACAACCCAGGAAACAGCAATATGGGATACTGCAGGTAGAAATTTTAATGAACTTAGGAGAACGCTGTTTAAAAATAAATCTTTTTTGTCCTCCATGTTCAAATTACAGCATTAAAACTTAAAAGAATGTGGTAATGAAAGAAGCTGAAAACTCAGTACTGCGGAACCACCTTTTGTCTGCAGAAATATGACCAAAACTGAATTAAAGGCATTGGAAGAATTTTATAAAATGGAGGATCTGGTCATTAAACCTGCAGACAAGGATGGTAACACAGTACTCATGACAAAGGATTTTTATTACAAACAAGTAATGAATCTGTTGTCTGTGGAAAAAATTATAATAACTGAGCACCCCATGAGAATTCAAAAACAGCTACTTGTTACTAGATACAGCTAAGGATATGGGGTTAATTACAGAAAGTGAGTTCAGATATATTTAGCAAGACAACCCGACTATGCCAACCTTTAGTTCATTACCAAAAATTCATAATTCTCTGCGTCTAACCCACCAGGGAGATCCGTAGTCTCAAGCATTGGTTCCCTAACAGATAATTTATGTCATTTTATTGATCTTTTTCTAAAACCCTGTGTAGCTGAACTCCCTTCCTATATCTGGGATACTATGCACCTTCTTGAGAAGATACAAAACATTGGCTGGAAAGACAATTACACCTTCTTAAAGATGGATATAGAATCATGGTATATGTCCTTCTAAGAAGGAGTACATTAAGCACTGTTATCCCCACTGACTTCATTGTAGAAGCATTATACTTTATACTGACTCATAATTATTTTGAGTTTGAAAAAGATTACTATCTACAAGTCTGTGGAACAACAATGGGAGCCTCAATGGCTCCACTGTATGTGAATCTCTTTTTAGGATTCTGGGAAGACATGAGACTATTTGATCTGAGAAAATAATCCACACATAGACCACATTAAACATTGGTCCCGCTTTACTGATTATGTTGTCTTTGTGTGGGATGGGACAGAAGAGGAAGCTTTTGCCTTTATAGAATGACTAAATTTTGAATGATTTGAATCTGAAATTTTCTTATAATTTTGATAAGAACAACCTAACCTTTTTTGGATGTGACATTAAAAGCTAGTGATGGGGTAATCAAATCTAAGGACTTCTGAAAATCAACAGTGGGTAATAATCTGCTTAGATTTGACAGTAGTTGCCCCAGAAATGTAATTTGTTCAATTCCTAATAGCCAATTCCTGAGGATAAGAAGGAACTGTACTGACATTAAGATTGAGGGGATTGGGAGGTTTAGTACCCTGGAGGAACAGTAGGTTCTAGGGATTATAGGGAACTTGGGCAGACTGGATGGACCTCTGGTCTTTTTCTGACATCATTTTATATTTCTGTTTGATGAGCGCAAGTGAGTTAAGACACAGATTTCTGCAAAGGGGCTATAATGAGAATCTGGTGGACACTCACTAACGAAGGCTAGAGATAATGATGACAGGGTAGTTTATTAATGGCAAAAGAAAAATATGTTGCATCTATTAAGGATTAACCCATATGCTTTGTTACTCAATACAATAATTTCAGCAGCAGAGTAGGGTCAATATTACGACAGTACTGCATATCTTGCAAAATGGTAGTCTTTAGTCCCAACAGTAGGACAAGCACCCAAAATTTATTTCAAGAGTGGGACTAATATTAAAGATAAACTAGTATATAGTCAGTACAGTACTTCAAAACATGGCCCTAACTGGCTAGCTCCCCCTCCAAAGGGAATGTTTAAATGTGGCAGATGTAACATCTGCGATTACTGTAATCAGATGAACTTGTTTTCATTGCACAATGTTGAACAAAAGGTAACCATTAGGGAGTTCCTGAACTGTTCCTCAAGCATAGAAACATAGAAACATAGAATTTGACGGCAGATAAGGACCGCTTGGCCCACCCAGTCTGCCCATTTCCCTACCTGATGGATAAGCTGCAGATCCTAGTTAACCAGCAGCCTACTTCTTCCTACCCCCACCCACTAGAATTGCCTTATGACTGTCCCATGCATGCTTGAATTCTACCACTGTTTTTGACTCCACAACCTCCTCTGGAAGGCTTTTTCCATGCATCCACAACCCCTCTCTGTGAAAAACATTCTTTAAATTACCTCTAAGCCGAACCTCTTCTATCTTCAAATTGTGCCCCTTGTTCTTGCACACTCTTTTGAAAGATGCTACCCTCTTGGACTTTGTTGATTCCCTTGAGGTACTTGAAAGTTTCTACCATGTCCCCCTCTCCTCTTTCCTCGAGGCTATACATATTAAGCTCCTTAAGTCTCACTTCATATGTCTTCTAGTGCAGACCCTGCACCATTTGAGTTGCCCTCCTCTGGACAGCTTCCATCCTGTCTATGTCTTTATGGAGATGGGTCTCCAGAACTGCAACGCAGTACTCCAGATGTGGTCTCACCAGCTGTCTGTACAGAGGGATAATAACTTCTTGTTTTCTGCTGGTGATGCCTCTCCTATGCATCCCAGTATCCCCAACCCTCCTTGCTGCCCTCTCACATTGCTTGCCCACCTTTAGGTCATCTGATATGACTACCCCAGGTCCCTTTCCATTTTGTTGTTGTTAGTATCTCACCCCATTGTGTACTATTCCCTGGGTTTTGTTTCCCAGGTGCATTACCTTGCACTTCTTAGCATTGAATCTAAGCTGCCATACATTTGACCATTCCTCTAACCTTGCCAAGTCCCTTCTCATCCTTTCCACCCCACCTTGTGCATCAACTCTGTTGCAGATCTTTGTGTCATCTGCAAAGAGACATACTTTTCCTTCCAGTCCCTCTGCAATGTCGCTTATAAAGACATTCCTTGCTTCGTGGTCTATGCCCTATGATGTCCCTGTCCCAAACTTTATGTAGGAAGAACAACCAGAACATTGCGGGAAAGGATACAGAACATGTTAGGGGCATAAAGAATCCTAAATCCACCACAGCAGTAAGTACACACTTCCAAGAAATACATGGGGAAAATCCAGAACACCTCAGATTTATGGCTTTGGAATGTGTGAGAGTGGGTAGGAGGGGAGGAAATAGATTATAGAGGTTTCTACAAAGGGAAACATTGGATTTTCTCTTTCAATGCTTTGAGACCATATGGCTTAAATGATGAGTAGGATTTAAAACCTTTTCTGTAATAATGTCTATTACTCGTCTCTTTGTAGCTGTAAAGGATTATTTACTGGTTTTCCTTCCCTTTTCTAGATCAAGAATAAGACAGAATTAGATTACCTAGAGCTTTCTGAAAGCAGCTGTTGGAGGCAGGAAAATTATTGCTTCGAAGTCCTTGGAATCTTGGGGTCAGTTTCTATCTTGGGATGACAATGGTTCCAGTTTCCTCTATTTTCTCTAATTCCAAGTTTTTCAATTTTCATTGAATTTATTCTATTGATTTCTGATGAGTGTAGGTATATTAGCATGAGACAACCAAGTATATTACAAATGTATGGAAATTAGGATCATATCTCATGAGCAAGGCTACTGATTTACAGTGATTAAAATAATGAAATTCTGTTTTTAAAACTTGAAATTCTGGGAACTGCATGGGGGGGATTGTTAGTCTAGTTTCCGGATTTTACCATGATTCTACTGTCATTCTTTTAATATGTGGATAAATAATCAGAATAAAAGAGGGTTTAATATACAGAGCATTAAATGAAGCAAACTGAAAATAGCACTGGAATTAATTATAAGAAAAACACAAGTTCTGCGATTTACTGATCTGGTCCAAAATGCCAAATTCCATGAAATTCTTAGTTTTCACCGGTGTGCAGGCAGTCCAACTTCTGGAATTTTACATTTTTTTCCCGGTAAAAAACAATGGCCTTGCTCATAAGGTGTTGATACACTGTGATTCACGAAAGCTTTGATATGAAATGTACACAGTTGGCTTGGTATGAGACATCACAAGGATATTTTTTTATGGTGTATTTATCTGTTATGGTGTAATCACTGAATTATTTTAACTCTGGTTTGTTTGTCTAGGAGATAAGGTATTTGCATCTGTAACGATGACATCACTATGAAGTCAGCAGCCCAGTGAGTATTTAAGCAGGGGCACGAGGGCTGAAAACTGACCCCCTGAGTAAGGCCAACTGTCGAAGCACTTGGGGTTTTGCCTTAGGCCTGCTGTTTTCTGTTCTAAGTGCCCGTGCCTGTGCTATTTACAGCAGAATAAAGACACATTTCAAGGTTTTTGCTGCACCTAGTCTTTCTTCCTTGCATGCACTGTTCTACTGTGATTCCAGTTTGAAAGGCTAACAGCATGCCCCTGTATCAGTTACACCATGGACCGCTGACGTGCAGTGCAGTTCCAGTGTTGCTGCGGGGCTTGCCCATGAACACTGCCGACATCAGCAACAAGTCGCAAGGTGGTGGTGGTGGCGGTGGTGGTGGTGGTCGTGACACACTGGCGGAAACAGGTGGTACAGGCCCTTGAAGAAGCACCCAGCCAGCTTCTCCTGGGCCACTGTCAGCATACCAGCCCAGGCCTAGTATGCAGAGATGGCTGCCAGTTGCACCTTGAGGGTGTCGACATCAATCTCGACTGAGAAAGGGACCACGGGTAGTTCAGGATGCTAGCCAAAGGGTAGGCCAGGGAGTCAAGCTCCCTGTCCTGACATTAAATGGAAAATCTTTTCCATTTGAAAGTAAAGTGCTGATGGGTCAACTCCTTCCGGGAAGCCTCCACAACGTGCAGCAAATTTTCTGAAAGACCCAAAGCCTAGAACTCTAGACATTCAGCAACCAGGCTGTGAGGTGCAGGGTCTGAAGATCCGGCTCCAAGGTCTTCCTTTTGTGCCAAGAGAGCAGATCCAGGTGCAGAGGTAACTGCCACGAAAGCCTGCTGCTGATACTGAGGAGATCTGGGTACTAACACTGGTGAGGCCAGTCCGGGAGCTACCAGGATCATACATGCCTTGTACTCAGTACCTTGACCAACACCTTGTGGAGCACAGGAAAGGGAAGGAAGACCCAGCGAAGGCATCCCCCATCAATGTCTTGGGCACAGAACCTCAGCTTTGCATTCTCCCAGGAGGCAAACCGGTCGACCAGTGGAGTACCCTACAGGGAGAACAAGTGGTTCACCACCTCCTGATGCAGAGACCACTTGTGGGACATATCATTCACCCAGCTGAGGGCGCCTGCAAGTTGACTGGAGGCTCCTGCTACACTGACGGCAAGGAGAACTGCATCCAAGCTGTGCACGAGGGTCCAGGTGTTGAGAGTCTCCCGACAGAGGTAAAAGGACTGCGTGCCACCCTCCTTGTTCAGATAATACAAGGTCGTGGTATTGTCCGTGTGGACCTGCACGATCGGGCCCCGGACACATGGAGCAAATTCCATTAGAGCAAGGTGTACTACAAGGAGCTCCAGCAGGCTTATACGGTGACGGGACTCCCTGGGGGTGCAGAACCTGTGGGTCCTGTGGTACCCTAGGTGCACTCCCCATCCCACCAGAGATGCACTGGTTGGCAGGGTAACTGTCTGCTGTGGGCGGACAAATGGAACTCCTTCCTTCAGATGTTCTGGGATGAGCCACCACTTGATGGCATCTCACATCCGCTGGGTCACTGTGACCAGCTGGTCCAGGTGATCTAGGCACTGAGACCACTGCCGGCCCTGCTGCTACTGTAGGGTTGCATCTGCCAGCAGGCCCATCTGATCATGCTGGTGCAGAATGTCATGTACCCCAGCAGCTTCAGGAAGTCCTGGGCAAGGCACAAATGCCCAACTTGAAATGATCGGGCAAAGGAGGTAAGATATGATGCCCTGTCCGCCGGCAGTCAGGCCTTGGCCCAAAGGGAGTCTAGCTCTGCCCCGATGAAGTGAATTACCTGTGAGGGTTGAGTTTGGACTTGGCTGGGCTGACCAGAAGGCTCAAGTCTCTGCAGGTCTGGAAGGCCTGGTCCCTGGAACACACCACAGCCTTATTGGACAGTCCAGCTATCAGCCAGTCATCCAGGTAGGGGAAGACTCTGACCCCTCTGTGCCTCAGGAATGCAGCCTCCACTACCATGCATTTGGTGAAGACCCAGGGCGCTGAAGGGAGTCCAAAAGGCATGACCTAGAACTTGTATAGGATTCCTTCTGTACAGAACTGAAGGTACCGCCAGTGGGACGGATGGACTAGAATGTGGAAGAAGGCATCCTAGAGGTTCATGGAGCAGAACCACATGCCCTGCTTCAGAGATGGCATTATTTGGTTCAGAGTGACCATCCTGAACCTGCGCTTCCTCAGAAACATGGCTCAGATCATGAAGATCAAGTATGGGGCACCAGCCCATCCTTCCATTTTGGAACTAGGAAGTACACTACCTGGACACAAAACCCTGACCTGCCATGGCATCTGAGACACAAGTTTCAGCTCTTTTCTTGAGGAGCACAGCAAGGTTCTTCCAGAGGGTGACTAAGTATCCTTCGACACCACGGACTACCTTGGTGCATGGGGTCGGTATGGTGGGAGAGCCTTGAAGTCAAGAGACAACCCTCAGCCCACCACGTCTAACACCCATTTGTCTGAGGTAACGGTGGATCAGGTGTGCCAGAAATGGCAAAGTCGTCCCCCCATGGTGAGCTGAGGCAGGGAGTTGGTAGGCGGGAGGTAAACTCATCCAACCCATCACTGTGCAGCTTTGGCGGGGGCACTGGCACCTGCTACCAGAGGGGCATCACTACCCCCCCAACCCTTGCTGTTTTTGGTGCCCTGACCAGTAACCTTGGTCTTGGGGTGCCAAGCCTGAGACTGCCCCTGCTGGGCTGCTTCTGCCTGAACTGCTGTGACTGAAAGGGATGAAACTGAAAGGGCTTCTTTTTCAGCTTCTGCCCTTTCTGGTCCTTCTGTGAGGAAGTCATAGAATCCAAGGTGGCGCTGGACTTCTCAGTCCGAGTAAGATGCCCCTCAACCCCCAGGCTTAAGAGGTCAGTGCCCAAGAAGGAAACATCAGCCAATTTGTGCTGGCTGTCCACCGTGAAGGTGGAGATCCACAGCCAGGCCCTGCGACGCATTGCGATGGCCACTGCTAAGGAACAACACAAAAGTTGCTGATGTACAAGATCATCTGGAGCTAGTGTTTAGCCAGCACTTGACCTTAATTGCTGACCATCTTAAACACCGTCTGCAAGTCAGCAGAGAAGTGAGGGAGGACATGGTCTAGGACTCCCATTAGGGAGTGACCGAAGCTTTTTCATTTCATTTAATTTTTACTGGGGTTAAACCATTGAGCAAGCTCATTTAAAATGGTGATCCATGCTGACAAAGGACGTACATACATATAATAACAGTATTCAATGGACAATAGTTCAACACATATTACTACGTACAATGAATACAATAAATATTAACAATAGATCTAAATCCTGTGCATAGATACAATAATTTTAACACATTTAACAATATGCATAATAGACAGTACATATCTAAGTATTTAACCATATTACTCCATCATTATTGAGTCAACCATAACCACTCTTAGAATTTGTATTAAAATTGTATAAAAAACTATCTTTGGGCATTATTAAGGTGTAACTTGCCTGACAGAGACCCAGGGAGGATGCAAAGTATACCATTTTTGCTGCATGGTCAAGCATTTTGGACTCCTTGTCAGGGGGCTTATTCACGTCCCCAACGTTGCCATTTTTTCAGAAGATAGAGTCGGCTACCAACTCCTCAGCCAAGTTTACTTACGAACCATATGGGCTAAGGGTGCCGCACAGGAGGTTGGATGCTGCCAAAACTCCAGAACCAGACCTGGGATGGCCTCAGCCATCGGGAAAATGACCCCTGGGGATTCATTTGTGTCCAAAATCTCAGTGAGGGGATATATAGCCCTCTTGAGAACTGGTCTCAAAGGGATCTCCATGGACTCAGAAATCTGTCTCAGCATAGCCCCAAAAGATAACAGCCCATGGTCAGCTCTTTGGCAGATTCAGAGTCAAACCTACAGTATGGACCTTGAGGACTACATGGAGGACCCATCAGAGTGATGGAAGGACTCTTCAACCATGGCCCTTGGGTGTTTCTCACCGTGCACTACTCAGGATTCATCCGATTGGGTAATCTCCACAGACAACTGGGCCTGGCATGCTGGTAGCAGGTTGGGAGCCTTTGGTGGGGGCTCCCTGGAACAGCTGCTATGGCAGCGGTTCCACCCAGATTGGGGGAGAGATGGGTGTCAGAGACACTAGTCTCAGCAGGACTGGAACAGGCTAGACTGGAGGCAACCAAGGAATTGCCAAGGTTGGGGGTAGGGCCACCCTGCCCAACCAAGGCTCATTGCTGCCACCTCATGTCCTTATAGTACCACCACAGCCTGAAATGCAGCCTCTCTCCATCAGTTGATGAAGGGGAAGAGAAACACTTTTGACAGTGCCTCCCAGATGATTGTGATTGGGAGTACAAGGAATCCCTCAACCGTGATCTTGACCGCGACCTAGACCTTGACTGATGACTGTCACCGATGGCGAGGAGAAGCAAGTGGAAGGCTGTGTAGATCACATGGACCGCCTCCTGCTGCACGACCCTGGAGAGAAGCAGTTTCTGGGAGGAGATTACCAGGTCCACCGACTACTCCTGAGACAGGGTCGAAAGGACCGGGGTCCTAGAGATTGAGTCTTCCTTGACCACCTTCTGACAATGGGTTGACCTCATCAAGAAAAATCTCGACCGCCTGGTCAGCCTGTGTCGAGGCCTACAAGTACAAAGGGAGTACTGTGGAGCTAATGGCCTGGCTCTCGACTAAGACAGGCTCGGCCGAAGCCGAGCGCACAATAGCTGTTGAGCAGTTGAGGGAACTGTGGGAGTGGGAAGAGCATGCTCCTTCCTGGTCCCATGACCGATGGTGGGACTTCCTGGATTTCATCTTGCTTCCATGGCGGGAGGGGCCCTCTCCAAAGGTCTGAAGGAACTTGCACATGTCCCTGAATGTACCAGAGTATGACACCCCAACGTTGGCCTCGGCCCAGAGCAGCGCTGAGACCAACAAGGCCTCCGCTGCAGCTTTTGCTGCCACCTCTTCCATCACCGAGCGCTGGACCACAGATGCCACAACCACGGAGACTGCTTTGCGGGAATCCTTGGAGTGAGACAGCGGGTCCTGTTCAGCAGGCCAGTCAAGAAAAAGACAGGCGCAGCAGTCTTCAAGGGATGATGGTAGAAAGATGTTACAAAGGCTGCAGGGGCAACATCATGGTCTGCCCCAAGGCAGTAAATAAACAAGGTGTGCGGGTCCATCCATGACATTTCCTGGTTGCATTGAACATAATGTTTGGTGCCTGGACACATTTTGGTTTCCATACATTCCCTAGCAGAGTTGATGACACAGAACCAAGACATATACTCAAGAAGTTCAAAAGCAAGTTTGCTAATGGCCCATTTTAGAAAGGCCTACACCACACACAGAGCTGCGAAGGAGGAGACCTGACATCACAGGGTGGAGCCGAGGTGTATACCACCTGGGTGGGTGGGAGGAGCCTAGCTTGAAGACGTCCATCAAAATTTAAAGGGGAAAGGAAGACTGTAGAGTGTGGATAGTGCACCATATCCATACTCCTAGAACCCGTATTTCTGAATATCAGCAGAACTGCATTTTTTTTTTTTTTTAAATTTGTAGGTTTTTCTCCCCGACTTGGGACCCCAACAAACACATACGTGCACATGCGTGGAGGCGCACGCTGGGTAATGGCTGGCCCCTTCCGCCCCACCCTAGCTAATGCCGCCCACACCCTTCAGCGCCTCACTTCCCACTGGACCTCCACCCAGTGGGAGCGGAACTATGGAGGTGCAGGCATCCATCCCGGGAGGGAGAGCTGCCTCAGGCTGCTCAATCCCCCACTCTTCGGCCAGCTCCCCGATGACCCGAGGTCAGTCCCGAACCTGGGTCGCCGGCATGGCACAAGGTAAGGCATCCAACACCTCAGCACCATTGGGCCAACCTCAGAACTGCATTTTTTACAGCCACTGGAAACTAAGGACAGAAAGGAGTTGGACCTCCAGCACGTAGATAGTAATATAGTAGCTTACTTACTGGCTTCATTTGGACATTTTGCCTACTTAACCACATAACTTTGTTGGTATCTGTTAAATGGGCCAAATGGTTGCAGAATTTGGAGTTTTTAAATCATGGCTCATTGACTAATCTTGAGATTTATACATTTTTAAACTGGAAATACTACCACAATAAGCTTGTCAGCCTATTCCAAACAATCTTGCTTGAAACTCGTATTCCTAAACTACATCATTAGTCTCCAGAAGGCCCTTTTTTCTGTTAAACCTCAGAACTATGAAGTTATATTTTATGCTTTCTTACAGCACAATCTCTTCCCACCCTGATAGCTGGATGCACTTAATCATACCTGTCCACACTTCTCTGACTCAAGTGTCTTAGTCTGACTACAGTATCTTTAGTTGGAAAAATTGCATTGCTATAAAACAGCTTGTTCTTGTACCCTACTTTAATGCTTAAATGCACTACTTGTATCCTTTTATCTATTTTTTCATTCACTGGAATTTATCCACTTATGACTCAGCTGCTTCCCCCACTGTATGCTACTACCTACTATGAGTATTTGTACACTCCGCTTGTATCCTTTTATCAAATGTCATTCACTAGAATCGACCCACCGTAGTGTGTATATTGCTGCTTCTAGTGGTTGTTCCTATCCTCAGCGAGTCTTGCACAACCCTGTCTTGTTTATTGTTGCCTTCAATGTACCCTGTATAAACCTGCCTTTGTAACCTCCCAGGTCATGCCTGAAAACAGGCAAATGCCTGCCTAGTACACCTTACCCGGTCAAAAAAAAATGACATAAATAAATATAGAAATAAAAATAAATAAACCTCTGAAGAAAAGCTTACACAATACATGATGTACTACAGTATATATCAATCCTGTCACTGTTACAGCAGGTAGTAACCTTGCACTGTCTCCAAGAACAACTGAATACCTCTACAGATAGCACTGATATGTAAATGAGGGTTACTCACCTGTAACTTAGTTCTAGGAGTGGTATATGGTGCACATCAACACTTAGGCAGTCTTCCTTTCCCTTAAATTCCAGCCAGAACATCTTCAAGCTAAGCTTCTCCCACCCACCCGGGTGATATCCTCCCTGGCTCCATCCTATGACATCAGATTTTGCACACTGGAAGTGGAATCTGTGTACCACTTTCCAGGGGAGGCCGGGTGGGTTGTGAGGATGTGTACCATATACCACTCCTAGAAAGTAGAGTTATGTAAGAGCCTACCATAACAGTAGATCTTCGAGAGAGGCTCTTGCAGTAGGTAATTACATATAGGACTGAAGCCAGCAGGCGGCAGGACCCCACAGAAAAATTTCTAGCTAGCAGTCCCTGGCGAGGGACCGCCCCCACGTCAGGTGACCAGCGTCAGGAGACGTCAGTATAAAGGGGCGGTCCCTCATGCCTGCCTTCCAGTTCTTTCCTGCCAAAGGCCAAAAAAGGCGAGATGAGAGAGAAGCGGAGATTTCCCTCACTAGACAAGCAGCTGAAAAAGCTTAGGGGGATGGAGGGCAGGAAGGTATTACCTACTGCAAGAGCCTCTCCTGAAGATCTACTGTTACGGTAAGTTCTTACATAACTGTACTATCTTACTTCGAGAGGGCTCTTGCAGTAGGTAATTACATATAGGACTGAGTCCCAAGCAGTCTGGAACAAAGAGAAGCACACGGGAGGAGGAAATCTACTCATAGGCTGGCTGAGAAGGACTTAAGAAAGAAGTCCTTGCAGAACAGCCAACCCGAAGCCGGCTCTCCGGCGAGAGGCAATGTCCAAACTGTAGTGTTTCATAAAGGTATGGACAGAAGTCCAAGTTACGGCGACGCAGATATCAGCTGCTGACACATTCTTGAAACAGGCAGCAGAGGCCGCGACACCCCTGGTGCAGTGACCCCTGACCTGATCTGGCAAGGTCTTGTGATACTTGTCATAGCAGAAAGTGATACAGTGAGCCAACCATTTGGACAAACATTGTTTGGAAACAGCATTGCCTTCTCTTTTGCTGGCAAAAGAAACAAATAGTTGGTCAGTCTTTCTGAGATCCTTCGTCCTGTTGGTGTAGTATCTCAGAAACCGGTGAACGTCCAGGGTATGTAAAAGATACCCCCTGTGATTGGAGTGCTGCGTGAAAAAGGCAGGCAGTTCAATGGACTGGTTCAATGTAGATTCCGCTACCATCTTAGGAAGAAACTTAGGATTGGTGCGCAGAGCCACACGTTCCTTATGGAATATTAGACATGGAATTTTGCACATCAAGGCCTGAAGCTCAGAAATTCTTCGAGCGGAAGTAATGGCCACTAGGAAGAGATCCTTCCACGAAAGGAACTTAAGATCTGCTGAGGCTGCCAGCTCAAAGGGAGGCAGCGTAAGCTTCTCAAGAATGAAATTCAAATCCCAAGGAGGGGCAGGAACCCAAATGGGGGGTCTCAAATGAAGAACCCCTCGTAGAAAGGTCTTTGCGACCTCCAGCTGAGCGAATGTTCTGTCCCCAAAGGGAACATGATAAGCGGCCAGAGCCGCCATGTGAACCTTCAGAGAGGAATGACTGAGACCCAGGTCGAAAAGATAATGCATGTAGTCCAGTAGCCGCCCGACGGGGCAGGAGAAAGGCTCCAAGTCTTTGGACGAAGCCCAAATAGAAAACCTTTTCCATTTCATGACATAGGTGGAGTGAGCAGACAGCTTCCTGGCCTCCACCAAGATCTCTGCCACTTGAGGGGAAACCCCAAAACAGGCTTGCTCTACATCTGTAGGAGCCAAGCATGCAGCTGAAGGGACCTGAGGCCCGGATGGACCAGGGATCCCCGATCCTGGGTCAACAGAAGCCGCGAAAAAGGAAGAGGAATCGGAGGTTCCTCTGAGTACTGTTGCAGAAGAAAGAACCAAACTTGCCTGGGCCAGAAGGAAGCGATGAGAATCATACAGGCCCCTTCTGAGCTGAGCTTGTGCGGGATCAACGGAATTGGGGGAAAAGCATAGACGAATCTGCCCTTTCAATCGAGAGACAGAGCATCTCTCCAGAGCTGCCCGCGCCCTGGAGCGAGTGAGCAAAAGGTGGGCAGTTTTGCGTTTAGTGGGGACGCGAACAGGTCGACCTGAGGGGTTCCCCAACATAGGAAGATGCCGTCTGCTATTTCCTGGTCCAATTCCACTCGTGAGGTTGTGCCGAGGATCAGGTCAAGTGATCTGCCAACGAATTCTCTACCCCCGGGACATGGACCGCCGTGAGATGAAGGTTGTGAAGGGTCGCCCATTCCCAGACCCGCATCGCTTCCCAACAAAGAGGGTAGGAACGAGTCCCCCCCTGTTTGTCGAGGTACCAGACTACACTCATATCGTCGGTCTGGACAGCCAGGTGACCAGGAAGCAGAAAGGGGTGTAACGCTTGAAGAGCGTACAACACTGCTCTGAGCTCTAGCACTCTGACGTGAAGCATCTGCTCGAGTATAGACCATGAGCCCTGGGTGCGCTGGGATCCCAGATGAGCTCCCCAACCTTCACCCGAGGTGTCCATTGTCAGGGTTGGGGGAAGGCAGAAGGTAACTCCCTGGCAAAGGTTCTCCTGATCCAACCACCAGTGCAAATCCCGAATCATCGGGGTCGAGACTAGCAGCTCTTGGTCCAAGTCATCGACCAACTGATCCCACTGAGATCGACGAGTCCACTGAGAGATTCTCATGTGGAGCAGAGCGCGTGGAACTGTCGGAATTGCAGCTGCCATGAGCCCCAGGAGGCGAAGGACCGACCTGGCGGGAATCTGCCTGTGAGAGAACAAGAAGCTTGCCTGAGCCTGGAGTGTGGCCACCCTGTCTGGGGGTAGAAAGGCCATACTGGTGGTCGTATCCAGAATCGCCCCGATGAACTGGAGGTGTTGAGATGGGATCAAATGGGAATTGGCCTGGTTGATGGTAATACCCAGGCTGGTAAAGACCTGCCTGGTAAGGCAAAGGGAACACAGGAGCTCCTCACTGGATGGGGCCGCCAGGAGCCAATCGTCCAAGTACGGGAAAACCTGCACTCCCTGGGTACGCAGCTGGGCTGCCACCACCGACAGACATTTGGTGAATACTCAGGGGGCTGAGGAAAGACCAAATGTGAGGGCCTTGAACTGGTAGTGGTGCTCCTGGAAAGCAAACCGGAGGTGTATGTGGTGGGAAGGGTGGATAAGGATATGCAGGTACACATCCTGCATGTCCAGAGCGCACAGCCACAGTCCTGGCTGAAGGAGGATCAGGAGACTCTGTAGGGAGAACATCCTGAACCTTTTGTACTCCACGAACAGATTTAGAGAGCTGAGGTCCAAAATGGGCCTCTTGTCTCCTGTCTTCTTGGGGACCAGGAAGAAATGGGAGTAGAAACCCGTCCCCCGAAGAGAGGGAGGGATGGGTTCTATTGCCTCCTTCAACAGAAGGGAGGAGATTTCTTCCTGAACTTTGAGAAGATGTTCGGGGGAGTAAGACGACCTGGGGGTTCTGGGAGGTTTTTGAAGAAACTCTATGGTGTGGCCCTCTGCTATGAGCTGGAGGACCCAAGCGTCAGTAGTGATCCTTTCCCAACCTGGCAGATGAAGGGAAAATCTCCCACCTACTGGTTCCTCTGGATCGACCAGAGGTTGTGGGAGATGGAGGGAGTCAGGAGGTGTGGGGCAGCACCGCGGCTGGAGCTCCCGCAGCCCATTTGGGTGGGGGGGTCTCGCAGCCGGAGGGGCCCAGCGTTTGTTGGCCCGCTTTCCTTGTGGTTTCGCCTTAGGCTGTGCGCGACGGCGAAAGGAACGACGCTGTGCTTGAGGGGCTCTGTACATGGAGTTGACCTCCTTGAGAGCAGTGCCCTTCTCTCTCAGTCCGGTAATGATGTCTTTGACATCACCACTGAACAACACCGAATCTCAGAAGGGGGCGTCCTGAATGGCGGATTGTACTTCCGAGGCCAAACCTGACACCCGAAGTCAGGCATGTCGCCGCAGACTCATGGCGAATGCCGAACTTTGTCCAGAAGCGTCCACCGCATCGTAAGTAGCGCACAGCATGTGCCTACTGGCCGAACATGCGGAGTGGACTAGGTCTGCCACTTCCTGTTTAGTCTGGGACTGAGGAAGGGTGTCCAACTTGGCTTCCACCTCGCTAAGGACAGCCTTCTGGTAATCCCCCATCTGAGCCACGTAGTTCAAGGCTCTGATACCCAGAGTGAAAGAAGAAAAGACCTTCTTGCCATACAGGTCCAGAAGGTGGGATTCCTTATTGGGTGGGGACGAGCTCAGGTGTTTTGGGTTAGCCGAATGGCCGTGGGTGGCGCTGATCACGACCGAATCAGCCTTGGGGTGTGACGAAAGAAAGTCAATCCCCTCGGGAGCCTGAAACAGGCTATCCGCCTTCCGAGGAAGCGGGGCTAAAGCCAACAGTTGTTTCCAGATAGTGGAGATGAGGTTGACGTGAGGCTCGATCCAGGGTGGAACTAACGTGGGAGCGACCTCAGGCAAATCCAAATGGGCAGCTAGCTTCGGCCTCTGTGGATCCGGCTCCAGAGATTTCCACTGATGAAGAGCCTGGATTTTTCTCAGCAACTCCGTAAATGAGGGATCCTCCTGAGGGGACTTCGGAGGAGTCCTGGGCCTGGGGTTGTCAGGAGTGCGAGGCTCGTCCAGATCGGAGCTATCGGAGTGATCCACTGAGTCCGACGAAGAAGGAGATGAAGACCCCCCCCCAACTGGGCGGAGGAACACGGCCCCTGGGGGCAAGGTGCAACCCCAGCCTTGAGACCCCTGTAGCAATGTCTCTGGGGTTTGGGAGGGGTCTCGCCTCGGCGACGGGATCCGGGACCAGGTCCGTCGCCGGGAGGTGGCTCTCACCTCCCTGGTGAGCTGAGGCTTGGCCTCAGCCCACGAAGAAGCAGAGTCTCCCTCAGATCCCACGGCTGAGGAGGCGGTGGGGAGGAGGGGAGACGGATACTGGGGGTATCCGTAGAGCGAGTATCTGTAGCCCGATGGTGGGAATCCTGGCGTTGGGCACTGCGGTGCCAGATACTGTGGAGCCCGATAAGACTGCATTGGATAAGACGGCTTACAATCCAGCACCAGGGGCTCTACCGGAGTAGAAGGTGCTGGAAGAGGCCCCGCAGGCGGGCCCAGAACAGGGGGCCCAACGGGCGGCGGGTCCGGTGTCGGGGTGATGTCCAGCAAGGGGACATTGGCTGGCGACGGGGCCAGCGTCTGAGGGTCCGACATCAGGCCATCCGGACCTACGGGAGGAAGGCCTGACGAAGGCACCAAAGAGTCCCCAGCGGCATCCGGGGGAAGGCCGGAGGGATCCTCCAGGTCCAGCTGGGGAGACGCAGGGGCCTTGACAGCAGCGGCGAAGGCTGTGGGGAGCCGGCGGCACCGGATGAGATCAGAGGATCCGGCGTAGGCTCCTTCGCCGAGAGACCGCTGGACGGGCTGGCGGGCATCTCACCGGCGGGATCCGGGCGGGAATCAGAGGAGCCGACATCCGACTGATTGGACCCAGCGCCCAAAGAAGGCCGCACAGGGGAGGCAACCTTGATGGGCGGCTTGATGACCGTGCGCTGCCCTGAAGGGTCAAGAGACTTAGTGGTTGGCTCCATGCAGACGTCGGAGGAGCCGACGCCCGACTTACCGGAGAAGCTCAACCAGAAGCAATACGCAGGGGCGGTCTTACTGAGAATGGATGCCTCCTTGCCCCAGAGGCTCCGACTGCCCGAGCGAACCAGCCGGGGGCGGCGCGCCATCTCAGACACCACCAAGGCGGGCGTCGAGGCGGTCCCCGGAGGCGTTACCTGAAGGCGGCGACCCAGCCGGTCATCGCGGCCGCCGAATGAGGAGTCCCGTGCTTCTCTTCAAGGCCCCGAGAGGTGGAAGCCTGTCGGAGCTTTTTCAGCACTCTTCCATGGAGAACATCTTCTTCTTTAGTATGTGAGCCTCCAGGGACTGCTGCCTTTTTTTGCGGGTGACCGCGTTGAACTTCAGGCAGTGCTGACAGGAATCCACAGGGTGGTCACGGCCTAGGCAGATGAGGCACCGAGAATGGCCGTCCTTGTGCGGGAGTTGGGCACCACATGAGCTGCACTTGTTCTTGTGCTTGGACGTGGGAGGGGATGACATACGCAGCAGGTAAGAAAATCCTGATGGAAAATAATTGAATTCGAAGGAAAAATGACGGTATAACTACCGGCGACGATTGACTGACGAGCAGAGGAACTTAACCGGGAGGCGCTGTCGAAAGCAAACGGTGGGAAAGAACTGGAAGGCAGGCATGAGGGACCGCCCCTTTATACCAACGTCTCCTGACGTCGGTCACCTGACGTGTGGGTGGTCCTTCGCCAGAGACTGCTAGCTAGAAATTTTTCCGTGGGGTCCTGATGCCTGCCGGCTTCAGTTCTATATGTAATTACCTACTGCAAGAACCCTCTCGAAGTAAGATCTATGTTTACAAATGAGTAACCCTCATTTCTAGGAGCATGGATATGGTGCGCTATCCACGCTTGGGCAGACTCCTAGCAGTTCTCTGGGAGGAGGGAGTAAGGTGCACATCCCTATTTGGAAAAAAGGGATTGGAGAACTGAGGTCCCAAAACCAGCATCCCAGCGTGACTCATGGTCAATGTGGTAATGGGAAATGTAGTGTGGGCTGACTTCCAACTCTTGGATAGGGACGTCCCTGGAAGAAGCCAACGAGGCAGTGGTGTGTCTGGTGGAATAAGCCCTAAGACCTATGGGAGGCTCCCTATCAGCCAACCTATAGCAGAGGTTAATGCAGGAGACAATCCACCTGCCAATCATCTGCTTAACTGCTGATCTGCCAGGTGCCGCTTCAGCGTAGGTGACAAAGAGCTGGTGAACTTTGTCCCGAACTCCAGCCACATGCTCCATGTAATTAGCGAGCACTCGCCTCAAGTCCAATGATTGAAGCCTGTAATCGGCCGCTGAGGTTTGACTGGTAAGTACACTGGGAGATTAATCACATGGTTAAGGTGAAACTTGGAAACAACCTTCAGGAGGAATTTCGGGGTTTCAGGCAGAGGACAATCTCGTTCCTGTGGAACATCAAGTACGAAAACTCCACCAAGAACGCCTAGAATCCACTGATCCTTCTGGCAGAGGTGATGGCCACTAAGTTAGCAGTCATCCACGACAAATGAGAGATGTCACACTTGTGCATTGGTTTGAAAGGCTTGCTCATGAGCACTGCCAAGACCAGCAACAAGTCCTATGGTGGTGGTGGTTCACGTACCGTAGGGGAAATGTGACCAAGGCCTTTAAAGAAGCGCCCGACCACCTTTTCCTGCACCACGTCAGCATACCAGCCACTGCCTTTTATGCACAGATGCCTACCATGTGCAGCTTGAGGGTCATTGACCTCCGGCCCGACTGGAAGTGGGATTACAGGTAGTCCAGAATGCCAGCCAGGGGTCAGCACAGGGGTCCAGCTCTCTGCCCTGGCACCAAATGGAAAAGCGCTTCCTTTTGAAGCTATAGCACTGGTGGGTTGACCACTTCTGTGAGGCTTCCACAACCTGGAGAACCTCTTCGGAGAGACCAAAGGCATGGAACTCTAGCTTCTCAGGAACCAGGCTGTAAAGTACAGGGACTGAAGGTCTGGGTGTAAGACTTTCCCCTTGTGACAGGAAAGCAGATCTGGGCTTAGAGGCAAGCAGACGAACAGGACTCCTTCCTGCATGGGGTTTCTGGGACACGTCACCACTGGATGGCATCCTACATCAGCTGCATCACCACGGCCAACTGGTCCAGGTGACTGAGTCGCTGAGACAACTGGAAGGCCAGCTCCCACTGCAGGGGGCACATCTGCCAGCGGGCCCACCAAATCATGCTGGTGAAGGATGCCATGTACCCAGCAGCCACAAAAGTCCCAAGCAAGGCATGAATGCCCAATCTGAAATGATCGGGCAAAGGAGGTAAGGTCCACTGCCCAGTCCTCTGGGAGTCGAGCATTGGCCCAGAGAGAGTCGAGCTCTTCCTCAATGAAGTGGATGACTTGTGAGGGGCTGAGCTCCGACTTTGCTGGGTTGGTGAGCAGACCCCAGGCCAAGCAAGTCTGGAGGGCCAGATCTCTGGACCGTTCCACCACTTCCTGGGATGGACTGGCAATCAGCCAATTGTCCAGGTACGGATATATCCAGACTTCATGGCACCTCAGGAATGCTGCCATCACTGTGATGCACTTAGTAAAGACCCTGGGGGGCCAGGAGAGGCCAAAAGGCATGACCCAGAACTTGTACAGAACCTCCTGTGTGCAGAACTGAAGGTACTGCCAGTGAGACAGATGGACTGGGATGTGAAAGAAGGCATCCTGGCAGTCCAGAAAGCAGAACCACATGCACTGATTTAGAGATGGAATTTTCTGATTCAGAGTGACCATCTGGAATGTGCATCTCCTCCGGAACTGGTTCAGATTGTGAAGATCCAAACTGGGGCACCAACCCCCCCCAATCTACTTGGGGACCAGGAACTATCTGGACACAAAGCTCTGGCTGGCCATGGTGTCCAGGACATGGGCTACAGCACCTTTCTCCAAGAGCTGAGCGATGTCCTCCCTGAGGGCAGACAGCATGTCCTGAGGCACCACTGGCTCCCATGGGGCATGTGCCCAGTAGGGCGGGAGAGTCTCAAAGTAAAGAGGCAAATCTTGACCCACCACATCAAACACCAATGTGCCCATAGTAATAGTGGATCAGGCATGCCAGAAATGGAGACACCAACCCCCCACAGGGAGGTGAGGCAGGGTCATGACAGCTTGGAGGCAGATGCCTCCTCACCTGCCACTAAGTAGTCTTTAGTAGGCCCCAGCACTGGCCATCGAAGGAGCACCATTTCTCCAGCTTCTGGGTTTCTTGGAGTCCTGACTGGCTGACTTTGATTTAGGCCGCCAGACCTGGGACTGCCACGACTGGGGTGGCTGCAGTTTAGGCTGCTGGGACAGAAAGGGCTGAAACGAAAAAGGCTTCTTCTTCAGCTTCTGTCCCTTGGAGTCCTTCTGCGAGGATGTGACCAAATACAGGGCAGTGCTGGACTTCTCAATTCTAGTGAGGTGTCACTCCACCTCCATCTCAAACAGGTTGGTGCCCAAGAAGGGGACATCCACCAGTTTGTGCTGGGTATCCGCCATAAATGTGGAGATTCTAAGCCAGGCTCTGCGGCACATAGCCTCCACTGTTGCCACAGACTGGGTGCAAGAGTCACCTACAAGCTGGTGCTTTGCAAGGGTGCAATCCTGGTCTTGGACCACTTTAACTGCAGACTGTAAGTCCACAGAAAGGTGGAGAAGGACATGGTCCAGGACTCTCATAAGTGTGTGGCCAAAGTTGAACATAACAGCAGAATTTGCCTGCCAGAGACCAGGGAGGATGAAGCATAAACTTTCTTTGCTGTGTGGTCCAGCTTCTTAGATTCCATGTTTGGGGGGGCTTGTCGATGTCCCAGAGATTATCAGTCTTATGAAAGATGGAGTCTACCACTAACCTCTTGGCCGAGGGGTGACCAGAGAAACTGGGAAGAGACATGGTCGGGACCATACGGGTGGAGGGTGCCAAACATGAAGCTGGATGCTCCCACAGCTCCAATGCAGGACACAGAATAGCCTCTGCCACCGCAAAGGCAATCCCCTGGTCCTCAAGTGAAGAAGGAAGCAGAGACTTACACAGCCCGCAAGCCTGAGGGTCGTGCTCTGCCCCGAGGCAGTAAATGCATGAGGCATGCAGGTCAGTATGCAACATCTTTTGGTTACATGATGCACTGTTTGAAACCAGGTCTGGTTCTGGGTCTGTTGCACCCCATAGTCTAAAAAAAAAAAAGAAAACGCTGGATAGCACAAAGCCTGATGACAAAAAAGGGAAAAAATGGCATACACTGCACAGAGAGAGCTGCAAAGAAGGAGACCTGATTCTTCCAGCAGAAAGGAAGATCTGGCACCACGGGTTGGGGTCAAGGAGGACATCTCCTGGGCGGGTGGGAGGAGCTTAGCTTGAAGACGTTACAGCTGGAATTAAAGGGAAAGGGAGACTGCATAAGTGTGGATGGTGAACCATGACCATATCCAAGCCCCTAGAAATTGGTTTTACTGCCTCTACTATGTATCACACCTGCACCAGATGACCAAAATGATCCAGGGAGTTTGGGAGAAAATGTATGAGGAAAGGCTATGAGACCTCAGCATGTACACTCTGGTGAAGAAAAGAGAGAGGGGGACATGATAGACGTATAAATAACTCCAATGGATAAACAGGGCAAACTGAAAATACAGGTTACTCACCTATAACAGGAGTTCTAGGAATGGTATATGTTGTTCATCCACACTTATTGGCAGGTCCCTTGCCGCTTTAAATCTTGCCGGAAGGTCTTCAAGCTGGCTCCTCCCACCCACCCGGGTGGTAAAACTCTCTGCTCCACCCCATGACGCCAGATCTTGCCCGCTGGAAGCCAGGTTGTCGTCAGGCTGGGGAGGCGGGTGGGGCGTGTGAGATGAACAACACATACCATTCCTAGAACTCCTGTTACAGGTGAGTAACCTGTATTTCTAGGGACATGGATATGTTGTTCATCCACTGTTAACGAGACTCTAGCAGTTCTCCGGGAGGACGGAGGCAAGCCGCACACCCCTACTTAGGTGAAAGACTGAACCGAGGCCCTGACCAGCACCGGTAGCGACCCAAGGGTCGGTGTGGAGGGGACAGTAAAACCTGCTTCCGGGCAGAAGCCCTCGGATATCCTGGACGGAGTGTCCTTGGAAGCAGCCAACGATGCAGCGGAAGGCCGAGTTAAAAAGAGCACTTATCCCTCAGGAGGCTCCATGCCCGTCCCTAAAGTGGAGACCTTGCAGGGGTGACCCGCCCGCTCGTCTTCCACTGGGCTGCAATCTGCCAGATGCGGCTTCAGCGAAGGTGATGAACAGTTGGTGAACCTCTCCCGAATTTAAGCTCTACGCTCTCATGAGGTGAGCGTTAAAACGGTTCCCACGGAACCTGAATACGGCCTCCGAGGTGTGAATGGGGATAAACCCTGGCAGAGGCAAAACCCCCGAAGGGAACACTCCGCCACCACCTCCTGGAGGAACTTCGGGTGGGGCGTAGGACAACCTAGTCCCTGTGGAAGACCGAATAGGGAGGTTAAAGGAGCGCCTGGAACTCTCCCAGCCTTCTGGGTGGCGGAGTGGCCCCAAGAAGGTATTCTTCCACAACAGGTGGGGGAAAACGCACCTGTGCAAAGGTTTGGATGGCTTGCCCATGAGCTAAGCCCATACCAGCAAGGATCCTGCAGAAACAGGGATACTCTCCCAAAGGGGGAGGCATGGTCGAGGCCTAGAAGTGCCAGACCACCTTCTCCGTGCCACCAGCTACCCTCCATTGCGCCCGGAAGACAGTGAGTGACCACAGAAGCATGAGAGAGGTCGTCAGCCAAAAGCCCTGGTCTAAGGATGAACCTGAATGGTCGAATGCTATGCCCAGGGATGGGGAAGGGCACCGCACTATCCCATCATTGGAAGAAGGAAAACTTCTCCCAAGGACAAACATCTTGGCGACTTCTTAGCAGGAGCGCCTCGAGGTTGAGGACCTTGCCGAAGACCCTAGGCCTGGCCCCTAAGCCGCTGGGGACGGCCAACAGGTGCAGGGATTGACGGTCCAGATGGATAACCTTCCCTGAAAGGAAAGACAGGACGGTGGGACTAGAGACCGTCTGGGAGCCTGTGGCTGAGACAGAGAGAGGCTGGATACCAGCACTGGCAATCAGTCTGGGGGCCTCAACATCACCTCGAGCCTATATCTCCTTGCCTTGCCCGAAGGTCAAGGGAAATGGGGGAGAGGCACGGAGGGGCCTGGGGGTCCGTGGCCCCGATATCATCCCTTACAGCAAGCCGTGCTGAGGGGCGGGCAAAAAAACAGTGTCGGCCTAGTATTCTCCCAGGAGGGAAAAGGGAGAAGATCCTATGCTACCCCCCGGCAGGGGAGACACTCATGAGGCGCAGCCTATGCCCGGCTCAGGGCCGCAGCCAGGGAATTGGGCTCCTGCCATGAAATGGCTAGGAAGCCTCGACTGCTCAACCGCCCAGTGCGGAGAACCTCCTTGCACCGAGACAAGGGATAGACCAAACCTGGTGGAGTAGGTAGCACATGGTCTTGGAATAATCCAACGGACTTAGACCACTAGACCCGTACCAAGCGGAGCGACGGTGCCGGCTAATCGGACCGTCTGTCTCCAGCGAGCGGGAAGGACATCGGGACTCACAAGAGGACCAGAGGCGACGCACTCTGCATTCCCCAAGATGGGCACCCCACCCATCCGAGAAGCATCGGTCAGAGAAGACCGGCAACTCAGGGCGAACAAGCAGGATAGTCTCCTGCCGAAGTTAGAACAGTCCAAGGGAGCGTTCTCCTAACTCCTGGGCTGTAAGTCACGAACTGATCCATGGGACACAGCGTTGTGACCTCTGGTTGGCCCCTCCCACTAAGGGAAGGCCGCCCTGAGGCCCAGGAGGAGCAGGAGGTCCTGGCAGGACTTAATTCCCTGGCCAACCGACCAGCAAAGGAGGAAGAACCTCGCCCTGTTCGCCCGGAGCTGAGCTCGGACTCAAAGTCGAGCTTAGTCCCGAAGAGGCTTCACCGCTAAGATACGAGTTCTCACTCGGCTCCCGAAACAGGAGACCAGTCTGCCTTACAGGTGGGGTGTCATCCGGACCCTTCCATGCCGCAGAGACTGCTAAGCAAGGAAGTGTTAGGAACTCGTAAGCAGCTCCCCCGCAAGAAGGGGTGGAGCCTCCCCCAAAAACGGACGGAACAAGGAGTAGGTACATCCTGGAGACCAGGAAACAGCTATATGCCACGTTCTGAGGATGGAATGTCTGCAGAAGAGAGACCATCCAGGCGTGCGGGAGGATGGGCGCAAGTCCCGTCCGTAAGAGACCAGGAATACCTGGACACGAACCCAGGGTTGAATGGGGGGGGGTCCACGGCCTTCCTGATCATCTCTAACAAAGAGCCAGGCATGTTGGACGACCGACACAGGGGCAGTGAACTCAAATTCCCCATGGGGCAATGGCTCAAAGGGGATCCGCTCGCAACTTGTGACAGGATCCACCCTAGATACCTCCAGAATGAGGTGCGGAGCTGTCCCCCCATGGGAAAACCCGGGCTGGGACGACGGAGCCGGAGCAATGCCCCTTGGCCCATCACTGAGCAGGCTTAGACGGGGAGGGAGATGAGGAGCCCCTCGGTTTCCTGCCTCTCCGCCCTCTTTGGAGGAAGACGCTGGTTTGGCAACAGGCGCCCAGCGATGCCTGCTGGCCCTCATGTTGGCCAGGGGCCCCAGGCTCAGGGGCAAAAGGGCTAACGAAAAGCTGCGGCTGCCCTTGACCCGTGGGCGAGAGTGACCGAGTCCGGAGTGGCATCGGACTTCTCGGGCCCATGGATGTATCCCTCCACTCCAGGGCCGAAAAGGTCAGTCCCCAAGAAGGGGATGTCCGCCAACTCGTGCTGGGTTTCCAAGGAGAAGGATGTTAACCTCAGCCACGCCCTGCGGCGCATGGCCACTGCAGCCGCCACCGATCTGGCACAGGAGTCGCCTAGATCCAGAGCTGTCTGGAGCTGCTGCTTCACCACCGCCCTACCCTGGTCCCGCACCTGTCAAACCGTGGTCCGCAGGTCACGTGGGAGATGAGGGAGAACTCGTCCAGGAAGCCCAAAAGGGTGTGGGAGAAATGTGCCATCAGTGCAACCGAGCTGGCCTGACGGAGGCCTAGGGAGGACGCAATGTAAACCTTACGCCCGACACAGTCCATCCTTCTGGACTCCTTGTCGGGGGGGTCTGTCCACATCCCCGGCATTTCCAAGACATTGGAAAACGTCGTCGGTAATTACCCATTCAGCCGAGGGGTGCTCCGAGAAACCGGGCAGAGAACCGACCGGGATAGGATACCTCCGAGCTACCCTGGCCGAAGGCGAGGGCAAGAAGTAGCCACCGCCATAGCTCCAAGGTTGGGCCCACAATAGCCTCAGCCATTGGGAAGGCCTCCGTTGAGGAACCCCTTCGATCCAGAATCTCCAGAAGGGGGTAAGGAGCCCGATATGAGACAGGCTTAAGCTGCATTCCAGTAAACTCTGAAATGAGCTGAAGTAGACCCTTAGAAGATGATGGGCTGTCGTCTACTGGATGTTCCTGGGAAGACCCGGGGTCCTCCCTGTCAGGAAACAGGGCAGAGCCTGCTCCAGGCTCTGAAGGGTATGTAAAAAGTTGCCACAGGCCCGAGGCACTCTTCGTCTGCTGGGGGCGGGCAGGAGTGAGGGAACCGAGTGACCTGAAGGACAGGCCACGGTCCGGCCTGGACTCCGCCGAAGGCGGAGGGGCAGCGAGGGTCGAGCGAGCAACCGGTCCTGGAGAAGGCTCCTTGACCAATTCGAACGGCTGCTGACCCAGCGGCGACTGCTTGCTATCTGGAGAAAGAATCGGAGTCAATTGAAACCCAGACAGCTGCTGTCGCCACATAAGTTCCTCGTAACACTGACACCAACGGCATCGAAACCGCTCCTCATCCGAGGAGGGGGATGAGGAAGAACGGCCAAGCCACTTAACCCGGTGCTCTGACCGAGAACGCAGAGATCGGCGTGAGCGGCTAGACCGAGAGGTAGACCGAGACCCAAATCCTCGGGGTAACCGAGGGCGGGCCTGGGAAGAAACGGGGAGCATCCGCTCCTCCCTCGGCTCGGAAGAATGGACCGAGCGCTGTCGACCCGAAGTGGAGGACAGAGCCTCGACTTCCGCCAAAGGCAGCGGGAAGATGGCCTCAGCAGACCCCCCGAAAGACGGGTCGAGAGACTCGACAACGTCGAAGGGAATTTTGGCCGGCTGACCTGACGGGGGTACCGTGAGGCCAGAGGCCAAAGCCGAAACCTCGACCAAGTCGAGCCGCCAATGAGGGAGGGGAAACTTCCCGCCCCAACGAAGAGACCCCACTCGCGGCCCTTTAGACATAGGCCGAGACAGGTTGGTTCCTCTCTCCTTGGAGGAGAGGGAATGACGAAGCTCCCTGAAAGAAGCTGAATGTAAGGAATCCAAGGAGAGCGGGATAAGCTCCGCAACCGAAGGAGAGGGAAGGGAAACCCCCATCCCTTCCCCGGCAGGATAAGACTGCAGAGAAACAGTCGAAGCAGGCACCCGGGGGTCCGATGGAGACTCCGGAGTGGAGAAAACTACCGGATGTCCAAGCCCCGAATGGGCCGCGCGGTCCTCCGGAGAGCTGACCGAAAGGTCAGAACAAAAATTGCAAGCCCGAGGATCGTGATCCAAGTCCAGGCAAAGAGCATCGGAGTGTGAGTCCCTCCCTGGAGGAAACTAACTGTACGCCTCGGGCCGAAAAGCCATCGCCGCAGAGCTAAGAAGAAAAGATCAAGATTCAAGGATACTTTGATAAATTTGAAGACCGTAACTTTTCAGGGAACCAGTCAAAAACGCAGAGCGCTAAGGAGGGAACCTGAGTTTCCAAGCGGTAAGGAAGATCTGGCGTCATGGGGCGGATCCGAGAGTTTTACCACTCGGGTGGGTGGGAGGAGCCAGCTTGAAGACCTTCCGGCAAGATTTAAAGCGGCAAGGGACCTGCCAATAAGTGTGGATGAACAACATATCCATGTCCCTAGAATGAGCTGTTCACCGTAAGTGCAGATGCAAGCACAACAGGTAAGCTTCCGAACTTGGTTGTGGGAAGTTCAGAAGTAACATCCAAATGTACGTTGTAAGGAAAGAGTGCTGGACAGGTGGAAAAGACTGCCGAGTGATGTGGTCAATGCTAAAACAGTAGGGGGATTTAAACAAGAGTGGGACAGGCACAGAGGCCTGATAAGATATGGGGATGTTAGAGCATGGGATGATAACGAGATGGCTGGCCAACTGGGCCATTACACATACAGTATATAAAGCAAAATTAGGCAGACTGGATGGACCAATGGGCTATTCTCTGTCGTCATATTCTGTTTCTATGGTACAATGACAAGCAAACGTTGGACATTTAATGGGACAGATTCAGAATCTATCTTCATCTCACTGTTCTGGTTACGTTTTGAGCATCATCATGAATACACACACACGCAGAAAAAAAACACTGGTGTGACTGAACCAATCCTATTGGCCCTACACTTTTGTAGTACTACCCCGAACCCCTGAACTTGACAGTTTTGTTCCAGGTTATCACCCCCCCCAAATGACTGCTGAATGAACCTGTAATACTTGTATAAGTTTTACCTCTCATGGAGCCTCAAGTAATATTAATTCCATCTCTGGATCTCATAAACACAGGACTCCTTTCTGTGTTTTCCACTAAATTCCTCTCTGACCAAAACCTCTATCATACATAAGTATTACTGGATAATGTGTATTATGACTAACATTTATTTCAAATTTATTACTTTCCTTCTCTGCCCCTAATTTTCTTCACATACCATGCCCTATTTCTTCACACCACTCCGTCTTGCTACCCAGATATCCACTATATCAGTACCAGAACTCCATGGTAGAACTGTCACTGCAATGCTGACAACAGATACCACACAGCACCAGAAGTGTTCAGCACTGCACTTGCTGATACCCACTAAACTGCAGGCACTTGGACCCATCTGGTACTCTTGAAGCTTTGTCTCCAACTCAAAGAAGCATGACACCTCATCCAAGCCCTTAAACACATCCAAGAGGAGATGGGTCATTATTCTCTGTACTGCCATTAACGTTTTCTGTGTTCTGCTCCTCCTGCTAGCCTGTGAGGTGCAACCCAAGCCCTCCCAGCCAGAGCCCCCAACCTTCTACTGCCTCAGAAGCAAAAGGCCTAAACATACTGTATGTGCATGAACATTTGAAGCCAGCTACCGAAGACTGACCTTGTGCATGCCTAGGTCAGTCTACACCAGCCTGATGTACTGGCAATCACAGAAACATGGCTTGGTCCATAGACTATTCATAACGAAACCCTTCTCCATGACTACTTCATAGCCAGACAAAATTATCTCTTGGAAAAGGTGGATTAGCCATATAATGAACATCAATGATAATCTAAAATACATTAACTGTACAACTGGCAAACACCTGGTTTACTGCCACTGATCCTACAGGTATCTACCAAAATCTCCCTGGGGAATAAAGATCTTTACATCAGCTACCTCTACAGATAACCCAATGTCCCCACGTCTGCAATCTGTTGCATCATGGATCTCATTCCCACACACCCTCCTAATGCTAAACTGATCATCCTCAGTTTTTTTTAATTTTTTTTTAATTTTTTTAACTTCAGCTGGTTCAAGCCCCTAGAGACTGAAACGATGGAATGGACATTTATAATGCAACTCACTCTTATCCTCCACTAGGCTTTACCCTAAGACCAAAAAGGGAAAATGCATAGAAACGTAGACAATGATGGCAAAAAAGACCACTGGTCCATCCAGTCTGCCCAAAGAACCCTAACAAATGTGGGACTTACTGTCCACAGAGGGTACTAACCCACACTATTTCACCCCCATGCTCCCTGCTCTACTGCTACCACAGTGAACAGCCACTAAGCCCTTCATGCTATCCCAGCCATATTTAAAATGGGTAGCACCTGCATGGCATGCATGACATGGATCAGTGGGGACATGACTGATGGCTGCCTGATGACTGAAGGTCCAGGGGGTAGAGCCCTACCCTGCCCTGCACAGGCCTACTGTTGCCAGAGGAGCTCTTCATAGCACTGGTACATCTTGCAGTGGTGCCTCTCCTTGCATGAAGACAAGGAGGTTGAGGAGCATCAGTGGCGAACTCTCCTGGTTGAGTGGGCTTGAGAGTGAGAGCGCCTTGAGCAAGATCTCAACCTGGACCATCAACTGGAAGATCGATATCTAGGAGAGATTTCCAGCTTGTTTTGGTACACCACTTCCATGGCCACATTGACAAAGATAGGCTTAGAAGGCACGACCGCCAGTGGAGGTTACTCACAAGGAGAACCAATTGGGGACACTGATCGGTGTATGTCCTCCAGAGTGAGCACCGGGAGCACCAGTGCCTTAGAGATTGAGCCTTTGATCTCATTCAACAGCTGGTCAACAGGCTCAAGAAAGATTTCTATGGCCTGCTAAATCAAAGTTGAGATCGACAGGCCCAACTGGTGTTCTGAGGAGCTCTTGATCTTCCCTCAACTGAAGCAGTCAGGGGAGTCGAGGGATTGGGAGGACTTTGATCTCTCCCGGTCCCACAACCAGTGCCAATGGCGCTTGTGGTTCTTACCATGAAGGGCAGGGCTCTCCACCAGGGTATTGAGGGATATGCACATTTCTTGGAATCCATCTGTGAAGGAGCCTCCAATGCTGGGCCCAGCTGGGAGAAGCAGAGAGACAGAAGAGGTGCCCACTGCTGCCACTTCCTCTTCGATGGCCGCAAATTGAAGGGTAGACCAGCCGACCTTCAAGGACATTTTGTGGCCCTTACAGCAGATTCTGTAAACCCTCTCAGAGCTTCCTGTTTTGTAGAGATTCAGGGGCACGGATAAATTTAGGCCACATCTGGCCACGTCTTGCTGCCCACCCAAGCAGTACAGGCATGTGTCATGTGGGTCAGTGACTGACATCTTCTGATAGTGCTGCACACAAAATTTGAGCCCCAGCTTCCATCACTCCATCTTTGCCAATGCCACGGAGTCAAACAGACTGAGAAAAGCAAATGCAACACTTCAAAAGAAAGGTTTGCCTAATGGTGCATTAAGTCCTAAGCCAGAGCCACAAGGAGGTGACTTGATCTTCCAGTGGAAAGATCTGATATCATGGGACAGAGTTGGGGATATACCACCAGGGTGGAAGGAGGAGCTTAATTTCAAGACATCTGACGCATTAGCGCTTCCACTGAAACTGCCAAAGTGTGGATAGTGAACTATATTCATGTCCCTAGAAAATGAATTTTTACTATGCCAGTGGGATTTACAGTGTAACTTGCAGACTAACATACTGTTAATAAATAACAACAACCTGCCGTAAGTGTGTTTGCATATCTTGTAAAACAAGATAATGAGAACAACTGTAATCAAACTTCAAAGTCCAAATGTAATACTTCTGTTAGGGGAATAAGCTAAACAAAGATGAACTGATGAAACACTGTAAGCTCTAAAGCTGTTACTTAGTCAACAAAGAATATCAGAAGAGATACTGCATTATCTTTAGCATTTATGCACAAACATTTTCTCCTGATTGCCCCTTTTATCATATGCCCTGCCACTCACTTGGGTCTTTGTCATCTCTGCCTGTAGCAATGTTCATTGGGTGGGAGGTGGGGGACAAGCTGAAATACCACTGAAGGCTTCCCTACAGTGAAGCTCTGCCAACTGCAAACATTACTCCAGCTGAAAATACACTAGACCAATGACACAAGTTTGCCTGGAACCCTTCTCGTGGTTTTCACTCCACAGGAAGCCATAGGTCCTCTTGTTCAGTGTATCAAGCTTTGAAAAAGATATGAAAATCTCTGCTACAGCTGCAGTTATGATGTAACATGGTGTAACAGCAATGAGACTGAAGAAAGATCTATCCCCATCTAGTTATCAAATGTTGGTTTTAGTCCTTAGGCAGCCCTCCTCATTCTTATAACCTTTGTGTGACGTAGTACTTCTGAACTGTCAGCCATACTGTTCTCCTTCCAGTTGGTTCACCTCTATCAGTGTGACAATTATTTTGTTGACACCGAAATGAGTGCAGGCAATACTCTGCCTGGCTCTGCAGTGCCAGGCATTGCGGTTCCCTTGAGCCAGAGCGTAAAAGTGCTGTCCAGGAAAACATTTCTGTTTTGCAGGGCCTCCCACTCCCGCAACTAAATATAACAAAGTGTGGGGCAGGCATGCCCTGAAAAGGAGGAAAATTGTTAGGGCACCAGATGTGAGTGCGGGGCAATCAAAAATCAAGATCGCCCCAGTCACTCTCGCCCTTGTTGCAGTGCCCTAATTGTGGTACCAAAATTCAGTTACCACATTAACGGGCTACCCTTCCAGTTTGAGCCCATGCTCCCTTGCTTTTTTTTCTTAAGAAACACTGAATGGGTACATCTTCCTTCTCCAGACCGTCAGGTATCTTAATGAAACTATTTCCAGCAATAAAAATCATGGCTAACGTTAGCAGAACTCCATTACACAACATCCATCAAATTGTAAATTTTAATTTCTTTTATTTCTGAATATAAAAATGTTGAGCAGTTGCTCCTTTAAAATGATGTCCCATTTCCAAGCTCAGGCAGCTACAGTCACAATAAAAAATACAAATAACAATGAGTAGTAGCAAATATAAAAGCACAAGTCAAGCAACAACAAAACAACATGGCTTCAACAGTTGTGATGAACCGTTAAACAATGAAGCAACTGGCTACAGACTTCTTGGATAGAAGAGGGCGAAAGAAGGAGCATAAAGTCTCCAGCAGAGAGTTCCACAGTGAAAGGCAAGTTAAATGGAAAGCTTGGCTTTCTCTGTTAGTCCTAACCTAGGGAATATTAGACTCCAGTAAACTAGCTGTATGCAATGCTGGATGGTGAAACCTCCTGGAGACCACTGAGGTCAAATAAACAGCAGCCAAGATTTTGAGGCAATGATATATCCTCAAGAGACAACCAATTCAGTCAGAAGTAAAGAAAGCAGTCATGCTTATTTTTTTTTTTAATATTTTTTTATTGCATCAACCAACTATAACGATACAGATACAAGATGTATCTAATCTACAATTTACATAGTACATAAAGTCCCCAGTTTTTATGACAACTAAATATCATCGAGATGAAGGTCCAAGTTAACATTCCATCTGTACTCCACTAATTTTTCTCCTGGTATATGGTCCGCCACGCCACCTTATGGGGCAAAAGCTGGAGCGTTATTAAGTATGCACATTACCCATCCCCTCCAATAGTTATCAAATCCACCCACTGGCTCACTCTGTGCATACATTTTTCCATTGCACATATCTGTCTCTTTAAAGTTTGCCATTGATGTACTGTGGGGGGAATGGGTGTAGCCACTGTTTTGCTGGCCATCTGCACTTCTTCATTCTGTACACATGCTACTGTAGATTGTATACATGTTCATACCTTGTTGTAATATTTTTCCAAATTTGTCATTTTTATACAATGTGGGCCCGATATTCAGAAAAGTGCAAAATGGAGCGCAAAGGTTTGCACTGCGCTTTGCAATTGACCAGGGGTCCAAGGATGCTATATGCAGCTGGATAATGCATTGTCGCTCTCCAACTGAATATAAGGCCATGTTGGCACAGCACTAAGCCAAGTAGCTCTGCCTGGACATGGCTCCCGAAGTGGGCCTCAACAGTGGATAGCACCGGAGTGCTATCTGCAATTTTCAAAAGGACCCATGCAAATAAGTCCACTGAGTATGAAAGGCACTAAGGGGCCATTTGCATGCCCATTTTGGGCTTATCTGCATGGGTAGCAGTGGCAGGTTAGCATGGCACCACCCCCTCTTTCCCCAGCCCAATGCATCTGTAGAAATAACTGGTGCTTCCTGGTCCCCCCACCCACTGGCCTGCAATAGCAAATAAAAACCATCTCTGGTGCTACTGGTCCCCACCTCCGTCCGACTGCCAACCCCTAGTTAAAACAAAACAAAACTCCCTGGTGCTAGTGTCCCCCCTCCCCCAGATTGCCAGCCCCTAGTTAAAACCCTCCCTGGTGCTAGTGGTCCCCCCTCCCACCAACTGCCAGCCCTAGTAATAGTGGTCCAGATAATTTTTAGGACTCAGAAGTATTTACTACTACCTTTTTATACCTGGTAGTATTTTCATCCAAACTGTAGTACTGTCATCCACTGACCCATCTCATAACCCCCACATCTAAACCAAGTCTCAATCCCACTGGATACCTGCAGTCACCGACTGTCTAATACTGCTGTGAAGTCATACTGTGACCTTATTTTTAACATTGTCATGTTGCAACAGTCATTCTAACCAGCCAGTGAGCAACTCCTGTCCCCACCCCTACGGGTTCCTGTGTAGTGCCATGGCTGCTAGCATCTCATGGTATTGACAACGTTGTACATGTGTACCACATACTGTAAATTTGCTGGGTGGGAAAAAACTTCCTAAAATCAGCAACTGGGAGTATTTCAGTCATAAATGGTAGTAAAATACTCCTTTACTCCCCTTATCTGTTCCCCTGCCTAGTAAAACTTACAACCCTCCGTGGCATTCAGTGGTTTCCCCCCAGGCACCAATGCATGGTACTGGTGGTCACAAGTCCATAATCTCTGGTATCTAGTGCCCCCACCACAGCACTGAACACTCACCCCTAGTCAACTTACCAGTATCCTCGGTGCCATTGGTGTGCATACGGTGACTGGCGCATCCCTCCTCACACCTCCTTGGCCAGCCACCGTATGTCTAGGCAGGGAGCGGGTATTATTTATAGGACAGGGTGACACACTTGCGCCGATATTCCTGTCCCCGTCCACCCACTTACATGCCCCCAATCTTTATGATTTGCCCTGGAGCAAACCCTGCTTGCCAGTGCAACCAACTCTTTTGAACATTGAGGCCACTTCGCAAAACTCAGTTTGCATGTTGCAAACACTGGTTAACACAAGCACAAATTTTGAATATCGGGCTCCGTATTGTTTATTGGTTGTGTTTTCCCAGGTCATACCTGAGAATAGGCAGATGCTTGTCCAGTGTGCCTACCTGGTTAATAAAAACTAAATAAATAATGTTTAATTTATGCAAAAAATATTTTGGAGCGGAGTCAGAAAGAAATCTGCATAGTCAATCATGGGAAGTATGAGAATGAGTTCATAAAAGCATTCTTTGTAAGGAAATATTTCTTTATTCATTAATAGAAAACTAATTTTGGAGCCAATACTTTTCATTAAGAACTCTACATAGATGTTTCTTGAACAGGAAGGGAAGGATGTCCATCAAATAAGCCTGCAGTATCTCAAATATTTTCTTTTTTTAACTTAAAGTTTGTTAATTTTCAATTTATAGGTAACAAACAAGAAAACAAACAAAACAACAGAGTACAAAGCACACAGCTAAATAAATAAATCAGTATGATGTTGATTACAATATCAAAGCAGTTTCTTGGCATATCACCATGTGGCTCATTGTCCTCAAACGTCCAAGCAATGGCAGACTATTGGGGGTAATACACCCTCTACTAGTAAATCAGAGCTAATCTCCAACAAATCCATCTCTGTTAAAAGTGATCATCGGTAGTAACAGTGGGCAGTGGCAGTACCCCCAAAGTCAACAGTGGAACGGAATCAAAGTGAAAAAAAAAAAAAAACAAGGTCTACTCCACAATGTAAAATGCCCTTTGTCTCCAAAATTCCATGAAATATTATCAGCAGCCACATACGGCCTATGTTATCCTTTCCATATGATAACTCTCCTGCCATTAGCCAATTGCTGGTGTCCGTGGTTTAAGCCAGGGACATGTAATTGATTTCTTAGACGACAGTACATGTATGTGTTTATATATAAAAAAATCAGCATAATGTCATTGCAGCCCACCACCCTCTGAGGGAAAGCTAATTCATCAATGAGGGAGACAACAGACCTCTGTCACAAAAAGTTCTGTCTACTATCTCCAACACCTTCTGCCAAAACAGTTGCAACAGAGGACATGCATATGATCTGCCACTAAAGTTCCACAGCCCCTCCAACAGTTACCATCTCCAGCCCCCTAAATATTTCATCTGAAATGCTGGTGCTATAAAGTAACAACAATGAAGTGTCAGGAGATCTCGCTCCACAGGTGTGAGAAAGGGATGGGGTAGCACATTTAAACCAAATTTCAGGGAAGTGAGTGTGATGTCTCTAACTCTGTATTCCATCTATGCAGGACATGTGTAGTGGTTGCTAAACTCAGTTGCAATAGTCTTCTGCGCAAATTTCCCACTAGATGACAACATACCTCACCTTTTACAATACCAGCCAAAATCTGGAACAACGATAAAGAAGCCTCCAGTAGTCTGGTATGACTAGCACACACTTCCTTAAAACAGGACTGCACCTGGAGGCACTTCACATAATCTGTGGGTCTAAGTGGACATTTTTCCAATCATTCTGTGAAAGAAAGGGGGTCTCTATGGTCCAAGAACTAGCAAATTTAGTTTTTTGTTAACCAGGTAGTCCACTAGAATAAAGGTCTGTTTACAGGCATGATGATGATGAGATGACCCGGGTGTTTATAACACATTTTAAAAAGACATTCACATAAATTATTCGAGTTAAGACAATTCAGTACTTGAACAGATTCAAAGTAATTAAACAAAATAATGACACATACTTGTAAAATATAGACAGGGCCACTTCATTCCTAATGTTCAAAGGTGTTATCTCAGGTGAAAGTCTGCCCTAAATGCCAAGCCCCTCAAAAATTATAAAATACCCCCCAAGGCCCTTGGGCTAGTAAATGGAAAGGAATATTTCCACTTAGTAGGTGGAAAATCAGTTTGTCCGGAGACTAACTAAAGTGTTTGCTGGTAAATAACTATCAATGTCATATAAATACTTTATATTAAACTCTCTGTTTCCAGTACGATGCATACTCAGGGGGAAACCAGAGACAAATCACCCAGTAATGGAGCTACCTGGACATATATTGTTGCAGATTAGGAAGTTTCACCCCTCCTTTGTCCTGGGAGAAATAAAATACCTGATATACTACCAGTGTGTGGGGCTCTGATCAAATAATTCTTGACATTAATTTGTCCCAGGAATGAAAATAAATGCTGTTAAAGTATAACTGGAAGAGTCTGTAAACAATGTAAAATACAGGATAGGACGTTCATTCTAGTAGTTCCCCCCACTGAAAAAAAATAGGTAACGTTGGGACCACCTGTAAAGGTCTAAAGTGATCTGAATCATGGGCTCATAATTAAAACAGTTCTAAACAGTCTATGTTTCTAGGGATATGTTTACCTAAATATCTTAGAGAGTCCCTGTCCCAACAAAATGGAAAGCTCTGTTTCGTTCCGGGTGCTGGCTGGAAGTTATGTAATAATACTGTAGTTCTTATTTCTGGAGATTTAAATTTAAGCCTGCCACTAGCTCAAATTTAGCTAACACTTCCAGGCTGCTAATATCGAGGCGACTGGGGAGAGCAGGGTAAAGAGTACGTCAACTGCATATAATGCAATTTTATAGGCCCCTCCACAAATAAGTATCCATTCAATTTAATAATTAAGTCATATTGCCACTGCTAAGGGTTCAATACAAAGAGCAAACAAGAATAGGTAAGGGACAACCCTGACAGGTGCCTTTCAATAAAGGAAATGGGGCCATAAGGGTACCATTCAGCTGGAGATATGCCTCTAAGGACGCATATAGGCTTTGCAGCAGTTGGATAAACCCCACAGAAAACTTCAGGACAATCCATCAAATACTTTCTCTGCACCGAGGTTGAGCAGCACAGCCAGAATCTGACACTGCACTGCACAGTGAAGACGGTGGACTGCCCGGGACACATTGTCACGCATTTGTCGCCAATGGACAAAACCAACCTCAAACTGATCTAGCAGAACAGGGAGGATAGTGTCCATCTGAGCTCCCTACCCACAATAAAAATTTTATAATCAGAATTAAATATGGAATTAGGGCAATATCAACTTGGGAGAGATGGGTCTTCCCTGACTCTAGAACAGCTGATAGTGTTGCAAGATTCCACTTCTAAGGAGGGGAAGCACACTGCTGAATTTTCCAAAAGGCCTACAACAAGTGAGGAAAATGAGGGTAACTCACCTGTAACCATAGTTTTAGGAGTGGTATATGGTTCACATCCGCACTTCTGGCAGTCTCCCTTTATGAGGCGATTTGCTGCACTGTCTCTAAGAGAAGCTCCTCAACCACCCAGTTCGTATATCCCTTGGCTCTGTCCTGAGATGTCAGATCTTGCACGCTGGAAGCAGGGATCTATGTGCCACTTGCCATGGGAGGTCCGGTGGGTTTTGTGGATGTGAACCATATACCACTCCTAGAACTACAGTTACAGGTCAGTAACCCTAATTTCTAGGGATGTGGATACGGTTCTCTTATCCACACTTCTGGCAGACTTCCAGCAGTTCTCTGGGAGGAGGGGGAAGGCATGCACCCCCATTTAATGAACAGAGATTGGAGGTCTCAAAAGCAGAATCCCAGCATATCTCAAAGGTCGATGCTGTAGTGGGAGATGACTGTGTATGCTGACTTCCAGGGAATGCCCTACAGATCTCCTGTATGAGGACATCACTGAAAGCAGCCACTGAGGCAGCGGCATGTCTGACGAAATGAGCCCTGAGCCCTTCGGGAGGCTCCCTACCACCCAACATATAGCAGAGATCGATGGAGAAGACAATCCACCAGCTAATTATCCTCTTAGCTGCCAGTTTGCCAGGTGTGGCTTCAGCATATGTTACAAAGAGCTGGCAAGACCCACCCCAGAACTTCAGCCGTGCACCCCCTATAATAAGGGAGCACTCAATGCAGATCCAAAGTATGGAGCTTACAGCAGGCCTCCGAAGATGGGCTGGTAAAGTATACCGGAGGGTTAATCACCTGGTTAAGGTGACACTCCAACATCACCTTCTGGAGGAACTTCATGTGGGGCGAAGGGCTATCCTGTCCTTGTGGAAGACAAGTTATGGAGACTCCGCCGAGAGTGCCTGGAGCTCACCGATCCTTCTGGCAGAGGTGGTAGCCACCGAGAAGGCAGTTTTCCACAACACACGTGTGACATCTCACACCTGTGCATAGGCTCAAAAGGCTTGTCCATGAGCATTGCCAGAACCAGCAACAAGTCCCAAGATAGTGGTGGTTCATGCACTGGGGGGTTCAAGTGGTCATGGCCTTTGAAAAAGCACCCGACCACATTCTCTTGCACCACTATCGGCATACCAGCCAATGCCTGGTATGCAGAGATGGCTGCCAAGTGCACCTTGAGGGTTGTCAATCTCAACCACAGCTGGAAAAGAAACCAAAGATAGTCCAGAATGCTAGGCAAGGGGTGACGAGGGGATGAAGCTCCATTGCTCTGTCACCAGATGGAAAATCTTTTCCATTTAAAGGTGTAGCACTGATAAGTCAACTCCTTCCAGGATGCCTCCACAATGTGAAGCACATCTTCCGAATGTCCCACAGCCTGGAACACTAGCCACTCAGGAACCAGGCTGTGAAATACAGAATTGAAGATCTGCATGCAGGATCTTCCCTTGATGACAAAACAGCAGATCTGAGTGCAGAGGCAATCACCACAGAGGTCTACAGCTAAGGCCAAGGAGATCTAGGTACCAGAACTGGCGAGACCAGTCTGGGGCTATCAGGATCATCTGTGCCTTGTCTCGTCACACCTTGACCACAACACTGTGGATCAAGGGAAAGGGAGGAAAAACATACAGGAGGCCTGGGGCCAAGAGCATTGCGAAGGCATCCCCAGAAGTCTTCCACACAGAGTGGTGGGCACAAAATAGACTCAGCTTTGCATTCTCCCTGGAAGCAAAGAGGCCCACCAGAAGAGTACCCACAGGGAGAAAGTACAGTTATGTACGAACTTACCATAATAGCAGATCTTCGAGAGGAACTCTTGCAGCAGGTTAGACTGTTAGGACTGAAGCCAGCAGGCACCCGGACACCACGGAAAACTTCTAGCTAGCAATCTATAGCGGGGGACCACCCCCTGATGTTGACCTACCCCCGATGCCCCCTATGGTGTAAAAGGGGCGGTCCCCCAGCACCTTCTCAGTTCTCCCATCGGAGACCCTGGCAAACACAGGAAATGGAGAACTAAGGGGTCCCTCTGAAACCGATGAAAGACAACAAATATGGAGGAACAGTCACCAGGGGGATGGTGGGAAGGAAAGCAGTACCTGCTGCAAGAGCACCTCTTGAAGATCTACTGTTATGGTAAGTTCCACAAAAAGGAAATCCACAAAAAGGGTGTTAGATCAGTGGCCGGGAACTTTAGACCAATCAGTTTGACTTCCATGGTGTGTAATGTCATGGAAAAACTTCTGAAAATAAGATTGGAAAAGGACTTAGCTACCAGGGGAATGAGGGATTTAACACAACATGGTTTTGTCAGGGGGTGCTCTTGCACTACTACTTTGCTGTCCATTTTATGAAAAGGTTAGTTGTAGTCTTGATAAAGGAATTCCCGTGGATGTCATTTACTTTGATTTTCCAAAAGCTTTCAATGCCGCACCACACAGCAAACTAATACTTAAAATGGTTAAGATTGGACTAAATTCCTACATTATACGTTGGGTTGAAGAATGGTTATATGGACAGACCCAACAGGTTAGGATCTCAAACATGTTGTCCAATGAAATCAACATGTCTAGTGGGGTCCCACAGGGTTCGGTACCGGGACCAATCCTTTTCAGAATCTTTATTTCTGACCTTCATACTCTACAATGTAACATTATCAAATTTGCTGATGACACCAAATTATGTTATGAGTTGGATAACATATTAGTAAACACGTTATTCTAATGATTTACTCAAAACTGAGAACTGGGCATTTAATAATGACATGCACATTAATGTAGATAAGTGCTCTGTTATCCACCTGGGTAACAAAAAATGTGGTTAAACTTACACCTTAAATGGAATACCCCTAATGGAGGTCATTAATGAAACTGACCTGGGCATCTCTATTAACAAAGACGTCACCCCAGGGGACCACTGCAGAAAGATAGCCAAGAGAGCAAACGGTATTATTACATCAATACGTAAATCGTTTATAAGCAGGAGTGAAACATATATGATTCCCCTATATAAAGCTTATGTGAGACCTCATCTTGATTATGCTGCTGCCTTTGAGGCTCCACATTTAGGTAAAGACAGGATATTACTTGATAGCATCCAGTGTAAGGTTACCGGGATGATCCCTAGACTAAGAGGACTCCCTTACCATGACAGGTTACAGGCTTTAAACTTGTACGATTTACAGACACGTAGGGATAGAGGAGACATCCTTATATTTTCAACATCCCAAATGACCATGATCTATCTAGAGCATGCAACATAATGTTTGTAACTAAATCAGCTAATTTGCACTCACACAATAGGCAGCTCTATATCCAGAGGGCAACTACTAATAAGAGATTCAGTTTTTTTACTATTCGGGCATGTAAGTTGTGGAATGCCCTCCCCCAACACATTGTTGATATCACTAACTTTAATAAATTTTAACTTTCATTAGACTCCCATCTTTTGGGGCTTTCCATGTAATCTCCCCCACATGGTGTGGGGAAGGTAGTCCCAATGAGCTTCAAATACTCTTCTGCCTTTGAAACCGAGAGTAATACCGAGAGAGTAATTCATGCAAGCTGCACAGATCTACAGTATCGGTTTTGCACATATTTTACCTTTCACATTATGATGTCAAGCTGGTTGGTTGGCATGTGGCACTGTCATGTGGAAGACAGTGGTTGGATCCAAGTCTTAGCCACATACAGTAAAGTATGATAACTCACACAAGGAACACACAAGGAAATACATGGACCACAGTGTAAAAGGATGGGGTAAAATCCAACAGCTGCATAGTAATATAGTGATTTATGGTTGGAAAGCTCTCCTTCTCCACATTGTCACCTCCCCCAGCTTCATAAGCAGGAATGAAGAAGTATTCTGTGCAAAATGTACTCATTTAATGGGGTTCCCTACCACTACACCACTTAGGATACCCTGTGATTCTCTTGGTAAGATGAAATATGTCCAGGCTTACCTTAGTGGCCTGTACTTTCTTTACATCCGGTCTCCACTCTGGTTCTCTGGACCAAGTTCTCCAGGTCCATAGCCCCAGCTTCTAGCTGCCATCTCAAGAGAACAGCCACAAAACTGTTACTGGACTGACCCATGGCATATGAGGTTGGTCAAATTACAACTGCTAATCTGTGTTTTAGTCTTGCATGTGGGACGATGTCATAACTTGCAGTGCCTGATAAGTGCTTGTTTTTTATGTTAAACTGTACTTTCACTGAACTGAAAATAAGAGTCTGTGCAGTAGAAGGAAAAAAGTGGCAAGGTGGAGAGGTAAGCATTTACAGTATGTCATACCACTATTATGGTGGGTCAGGCTGAATTAAGGTGGACCACGATCTACAGGCTCTGTCTACATCACTGTACCTCCCCAAGGTACATTCCCTATTTGGTGAACCACGCTACAGAAAATATAGTGTAACTCATCACAGCACATAACGGCACCAAACACATCAGAAATAAGCACATCATTGATAAAGCTTTACCTAGAATTTGTATTTATATTTGAGGACATGTACAGTTAAAATTGTCAAGTTTAAAGGGGAACTATCAGCACTAAGAGTCCCACACCCAAATGTGAGGATGGTCCTAATTTATACTTTGTGTGTTAAAACATTACTGCTTACTGAGGTACAGAAGTTTGTATCACACTAATTCTGTTGACTTGCAAACTGTCATTTTCTGTAACAAAAATTCCCACAATCCCCTGCTGCTGACATCAGAGGAGGGCTGCACTGTGGGAGATTCTCCTGCATGTTACTTTTATAAGTGCTGATCTTTTGTTTGCTGTTTTTGCTGTCATCCTTGGGCTAAGTATAGTCACAGATGATTGTGCTTAGCTCCAGGAGAACAGCTGAACTAGCAGACATATGATCGGAGCTTATAAACGCTCTAAAATATACTGCAGGCTATTAAATATCTAACTGCTGCAGCCCTTCTCTGATGTCATCTGCAGGGGGATTCTGGGATTTGTAGTTACAGCAAAAATTTTAACTTGCAGGTCAGCAGAACTAGTGTGATACAATCTACTATACAGCAGTAAACAAAATGTTTTTGCTCAGAGAGTGCAAATTAGGACTAGCCCCATACTTGGGTGTGGGACTGTTAGTGCTGACAGTTCCCCTTTAATAATGGATTTTACTGTCATGCATTCACACTGCACAGATGATTTTATTTCAGTTTACAGGGCATTTGCTGTTGAGATGAAAGGTTACCACAAACATTCTGAGCACTATATTACTGTACTTACTGCTGCTTACCCTTTCTTAACAGATTCTAAGAACTGAGCATTTTCTGGCTCTGTATAAGGTCTTAGTTCTCCATCATCTAAACTGAAACCATTTCTCCAGAGCTTTAGCAAAATCTGAACCTAATGACAAAAAAGACATTTCAGTATCAGATACCAGAATTAAGAAAATATGTCATTTCATGCAACAGCCTAGGTTATAAACTACCCCTTTAGTCCCTACCCCTTCTCTGTTAATTATCTGCACCAGTGTGCCTACTGTAGGAACACCCACTGGTAAAGTCAGACAGTGACTGGTGAGGATGCCACTGCAGGATTCCATACAATGAAGGCCTGCCTCTGGCAGCTGTTATGTCAGTAGTATGCACTGGATTTATCATTCAGGTCTCCTGATTTAAAATTTGGTGACTGGGATAGGCACATTGAGCCAAAACTCATTTTCAGCTGTGACCCGGAGGGAGAGGAAGCAGGAAGGTGACACAAAATATAACAAAATAAGTGCAAAATATCCTGTGGTAATCTAAGGCTCCTAGCTATAGCAGAGACAAGCTGAATTCTCACTAGGAGAAAAGAGGCAGTCTGAACTCCATGGTCCCTTGCCCTTTCTGGTTTGACATGGAGCGGGAGCTATGAGCAAGTATTGCCCCTAATGCTGTTGTATATTCTATCCTTTTCACTTCGCTGAGACACTGGTCCACTATCGGAGCCTCAGTGACAGCACAGCAGATGCTAGCTAAACTTACTAAAGCTTCTCTTACTCCATTCTGGGCCCTTCTTTAGGGCAATCCACTCTTTATTATAGATAAAAGACTAACCTACAGCAGCACTGGCAAGAGGCATGACTTGACCTAGTCAGGGACCTTCTTACCCTGGGGTCTCTGAGCCTGGATTCACTGGAGAACCTGAAGCAGAGGTATGGGCTCTTGAATAGTGACTTCTGGAGATACGTTCAGATTTGGTTTACCTTGTACCCTCTTCTGCGGACAGGCTTCAGATCTTCTCTCCCCTCTCTCATCTCTCTCAGCCTGGAGTCAGTCCTCAGAGGATGTGCCAGTAGGATATACCATGCCATCATCAACTCTATACCTGACCAGTATCAGAAAGCTTGCCAGCAGTGGGAAACCTTATTAAACAGTCCTATATCAGTTCAGGACTGGAGCAGATGTTGGGTGCTGGCCAAGAAAGCTTGTCATGACACTCACAGTTTAATAATTCAAAACAGTGTACTACACTCCTGGTATCAAACACCTGACAAGCTCTATATCCTAGGGCTGGTGCCACATGACAGGTGTTGGCATTTTCAACATGCATGAGATAATCTGGAATGGTGGAGATCCTTAGGTCCTGATGTATATCACCAGGCAGTTCTCAAACAGTTGACTACTTAGCTGTTAGTCCTGTTTTATATCCTATGGTATTATTTTGCTAGTTATGGTGTCCTATGCAGTTAACCTCTTCTCCTCATTGTGTACTTTTACTATGCCCATTTCAGGACTTAGTATGGTGTGGTCTCTAGCTGTAATTACCTTTATTTCAGGGTTTGTACTGTGGGTCCTGTAATTTTATTTTTACTGCATCACTGTATGGCTGTATTGATTCTACCTGTATCATTTGTTACGTATGATTATTTGACTCTGTTGTATGTGCTATCTTGATGGCCTGGGTCATTCCTGAAAACAATCCCTCAGATCCCTGTAGCCATCCCCCCATCCCCATTACAAATAAAAAACAAATCTTTTCTTACACTGTGGAATTGCCCGCTGTTAAAAAGCTAATGGCAAAACATTCAACAAGAGTGTGCCTCAGTGGTGGATCCCACCCTGCCCCTGAATGCATCAATCCTTCTCTTAGGTACATACACAGTAAACTGTGTGACGAGCTGCACCTGGGAAGCAGTGTCTTGCTGAAAGTTCAAGTAATTTTAAGGGTGAGACAGTTTAGCTGGCACCTGCCCAACAGTAACAGCTATTTAAGACCCAAACTATGGGTCACACACTGCATGAACAGAAGTACACCAACCTTGTTGCTGTAAAAAAGTGCTCAAATTTTATTCAATGCTTTCAGTGCTTCTTTGTGCAGCAAACAAACAATTTAAAGGTCTCTTCTGATAGTTCTTCCCCCTCCACTCGATCTGTGAGTACTCTTGAATGTCTCCTGATGCGTTTCATGCCCCCTGACGCTTTTTCAAAGCATCCTTCGAAAAAGCACCGGGGGCGTGAAACGTGTCAGGAGCTTCCTCCATCCCCCACTGCTGACTGCTTTGCTTCCCCTCCACCTTCACCTTCCAGACCCCTTTTACTAATATGGAGAGTGGTCTGCTAACCTCCTTCTCCCAGAGTCAGGTCATCTGGCCTGCCCCTACTCCCACTCAGCAGCTGAAATTAAGTTTATGGGTTAGGTACCCCCTCCCAGTTTATCCCTGAGTACCCTCAATCCCCCCTCCCCAACTAACATGTAGTCTGTCTGGTGCAAAACATTTTTTATTTGAGCAGGTCCTCTCCCAGTCCCTAAAACAAATGAATCCTTCCTGTCTGCACCACTCACTCGGCCAGTCATTGAATTTCTCTATCTTTTTCTTCCTGACCGTGCTGGCCCTTGGCACTGATAGGATCTCTGAGAAAGCCAGTGATCTTGCTACCTCCCTGCACATCCTCACTAGTGCCCTGAATAGACCTTGTACTACCTCCACCTCAGCCCCAACTAGGTCGCTGGTACCGATATGTATAACTACATTTGATTCCCCGTAACCCCCCCTTACCATTTCCCCAATTCTTGGGTACACCTTCCCCGCTGTCATCCCTGGCATGCAAACCACCTTCCTTTTTACACTGAGGTACCCTTCCTTCCCCAGTGAATACTCAATTATGGAGTACCCCAAGATTACCAACCTTCCATCCGCTTCTTCCATGTCTCCCTCCCTCCCTCCCTTCCTTCCTTCCTCAGCTGCTGTACCAGCTGCTCCCCCACCACCCTGGTTAACATCCTGCTGCATCCAGTACTTACCCTTTTAACTGTTACTCGATTTACCTCCATGTCATTCTGTTCCACTTTACCTGCTTCTTCTTCCCTGCCCACCTGGACTACCCTACAATGTTCCAACTCCCCCTGTCCTTCAAACCCCGACTTTGTTGTCTTAACCTGACCTCTTTCCCCACCTCCTGTTGTTTCCTCCCCATTTCTAGAATCAAATCTATTCCTTAAATGCACTCTTTCAAGAGTTCCCACTCCTGTTGCAGTCCTCACAGTTCCACCTCTTCCCCCAACTACTTGCCATTCCCCCTCCCTGGGCTCCTTGGCCCTCTGAGGAAGAGGCACCCCAGATACTGGGTGATCCTCCCAGCTAGCCATACTTCCTTGTCTGTGTGTAGTGATCCTCCCTGCTCCCTTCCACTGCCTGATACTCTCGTTCCCCTGGCAGGGCATCCTCCCCCATCTGCCTTTTTCTGCATTGCCCTCTTCTCTTATTCTCCACTCCATTCTCCACAGATCTCACACTTCTGCCCTAAGCTGCTACAGGCTCCTGTACACTGGACAGCCCCCTGCACTTCACATTGTCCCCAGGTACAGTACATCACCCTCCTCCCACTATCTGATGCCCATACCTGCTCTTATTCACCCCCCCAACATTCTCCCAGCCCCAGTTTTTCCTAGCCCCCAGATACGTATCTCCATCTGTAGCTAAGTTAGGGATGTTTACAGCAATACTCAAACTTCCTCAGTTCACCTACCCCTCCTGTTTTCTCGATGCTCAGTACAAAAGATAAGCTGACCCTTAATAGGGATCAGCTGCATTCCCTTCCAGCCCCCTAAAGTGTACTCCCTGCCCTCTCTTCACACTTACCTTCCCTCCTGTGACCACTGTGGCCTGCAGTCCTCCCTGCAGACCTTTTGACAATGTCCCCAGATGTTACTGAGTAAGACACAACACTCCTGCTTTGTGACACTCATGCTTTGGTGTTGCTCATGCTTTGGGGTTGCTCGGCCTCCGGGTTAATATACAGTAGACTGAAGCCATGCTATTGGCTGGCTGCCATCATGAGATTACTCCTGCTCAGCTAACAGCACTGGTTCCATCTGCCTTACTCCCGCCCTCATCAGCCCTCTCGGCGTCCTCCCTCCTCCCTATTCCCCACACACACCAATTCAGCATAGCATGAATCAAAACCACAAAAAAGATGTAAATTAAATGCCACTGCCCAAATACATGTAAGGAGATATAAACTGCTGTTACAACAGCACTTACTGAGTCCCCAATGTTGCTCCAATCCTGCCCCAGCACAGAGAGAAAACCAAAGCACACACACACTCCTTTTTAAATCTGGAAGACTGCAACCACACTAGTGGCTGGCTATAGTCACGTGACTACCCCTGCTCAGCTAATGGGGCTGGTTCCAGCTGCCTTAATCCTGCCCTCATCAGCCCTCTCAGCGTCCTCCCTCCCCCATTCCCACACACCAATTCGGCACAGCATGAATCAAACCCACAAAAAAATATGTAAAAGCTAATGTCCAGCTGCATGTAAGGAGATATAAACCATTGTTACAACAGCACTTACTGAATCTCTGACGTTGCTCTAATCCTGCCCTAGTACAAAGAGAACGCAGAAACACTCGCACTCCTTTTTAAATCTGCAAAACTGCAACTGCACTAGTGGCTGGGAGCAGTCATGTGATTACTGCTGGTTTCAGCTGCCTTACTTTCATCCTCTCCGCCCTCTCAGCATTCCCCGGTTCCCACATATACCAATTCATCACATCATGAATCAAACCCACAAAAGATGTAAACGCTAATGCCCAAATGCATGTAACGAGATGTAAACCACTGTTACAACAGTGCTTACTGAGTCCCTGATGTTGCTTCTATCCTGCCCCTGCACACTTTCCCTTAGTACTCCACGTCCTTCAAGATAGCACTAATAACATACAGGGTCCTTAATCGACTTGGCATTATACACATCTGCTATTCCTCTCCACTAAAGATAACCTTTCAGCTGTCCCAAGACCCTGCTTCAAGCAGTCGGGGCAACTGGGCTTTCTGGGTGGCAGCCACACTGTTTTGGAACACACTGCTTTCTTATTCTTATCTATGTAATCTGCCTTCAGTGGAGGCATTTGCAAAGTGGCTGAAGACTTTTTTGATTATGCTGGTGTTTAATACTATCTAAAGCCTTGCTGAAGTTGCACTCCATGATTCTGACAACAGCTATTTTAAAGTTTCGTTCATTTATGTAGTTAGTAATACCCATTTTGCTCAATATCAATGTTTACTTCAGTTCTATTTATAGTATAATGTCGTGCCCACTGCTCGTTAACATTATTGTCTGTGAAGTATGCAGAGGCTTTGGGATTGGGCACTGAAGTTGTCTCTCTGTCTTTCACCTATCACTACTCTCTCTATACGAATCTCTCAATCTGCTGCCTAGAGGTCGGGTGTCTCTCACACTTTTCCTCCTTCCTGGCCAAATACTGACTTGCCACTATTCCCATCTACTCTCTTCTTTCCTTAACCCTGCCATGCTTTCCTCCTACTCCTTCCAATCGCTCATTCCTTTCTTGTGCCTCCCTGTTACTCTGTAGCAAGCCAGTCTGTTTTCTTTATCTGCCTTCTAACACTGTGGAACAACCTCCCTCTCCTCATCTATCTCTCATCCTCTCTGCACTCTGCCAAACTACTCATTCTAGTGCATTTATCAAAAGAATGCACCTGCAGCTAGCCATCTTCTCTCCAGCATTACAACTACCTATGTCCTCTTCACCCCTCCATTTTGCCACTTACCCTACTGTATAGCTTAAAACTCTATGTACTCTGTAATTTGGTATTTTATACCACCATGATTTTGTTACAAGTAGTTTGCCCATTCACAGACTCCATTACTCTCCTAGCTCTTAGTCTTGCTACCCCATAACATATGTATTTTTTGCACACTTTCTGCATTGTTTCTTTTTTTCTGGAATTGATTACCTGTAATTTACTTTTTATTGTTCCTGTATATTCACCCATTGTTGTCACTGTATTTATTGTTGCTGTATCACTCCCTGCTGCATCCCCTCCCCCACACTGCACCTGGAAACAAACCCTGGCTCAGTATGGTGAACATATTTAAAAAAAAAAACTAACAAAATACTTCCTGGGTGACCCTGAGCAGGTTCATTTCTTTACTTGTTTTTGTTTACCAGGTAAGTTCTCTGGAAACATATTCACAGGAGCGACCCAGAGGATACAAAACAGCAAAAAAAAAAAGTCACAATTATAACTACGCATCCTGTTACGTTACAAAAATCAAAGCATTTACATTTGTAATGTTTGAACAACTATTTTTTTTTTTTACTTAACTTCCGTGTGTCCAAGTCTCTCTCTCTCTTTCTTTATTTTCAGACCTTCCCTTAACCTCTCTGTGCACACCTAATGGCTGGTGCTAACTGTTCATGAATTGCAAACATCTTTGGTATACCGTGTGTATAAAAGTGCTGAAGTAGGCTGCACCCTTGCCTCTAAGGCGAGAACACTGGAAGGTTGTGGGTTCTAGTCCCACACTAGAAACATGAGGTAATACCTCATACTGACACTAATGCAGCACGGGAAGGGGGCAGCACTACTGAGGAGCCATCCTTTGGATGAAACATTAAAGCAGGGTCCCTTCTACTCATCTCTGGTGGCTGTCTAGGTAGAAGGCGATAAAGATACCATGGCACTTATCATTAAGAATTGAGGATCTTCCACCATGTTCTGGCCAACATTCCCCATCAATAAATCAGATCTATCTAATCCAACCCCAGAATGCACCTGGAAATAACCAGTTATGGCTCAGTGTGCCTTTTCTGGTAAAAAAAAAATACAAATAAAAAGTAATACGATATAAACCAAATTACCATTGTTTCCTCTACTATGTTGATAACAGAAAATTAATGTAGAATCAGTGCAACCAAGGAGGAATACCCATTAAAGAAAAAAGTAAGTAAACCGTATATCACAGATGCAGTAGTTCTTAAAACATTAAAGGGACTGGATCAGGTGAATTCCTTTCACCTTGTTCGGGGCAACAGAACTAGTGGGCTTGCCTTACACTTAAGGAGCAACACAATTAGGGGAAATGCATGGAATCTTTTTTATTCCTCCAGAGAGTGGAACAAGCTGCCAAATTAAACTGCGCAAGTTGGGTAGTGCTGAATCTTTTCAACTCAAGTTGAAACAGTTACTCATAAGGAAAAACCTTGCTGGATACTACATTTAGTTCATGGGGGGGGGGGGTCACAAAGGAAACATGTCATAGCAAAACTTGGTATGCCCAGGAGGAAATGGCGGCTCACTTGGCCTCCCTCACCCCCACCCACTTGCCAGAGGTTTCCTGGCTGTTTTTCTCTCCACAGTATCAATGTCCATTGGATGTACTGCTTGCTCTTCCTGTCTTACAATGGCTACCGGCATGTCAGATGCTGCTAAATGCCACATCTGCTTGGATGCCAGGAGATGAACATGATGGAGCCCCATGGTCTTCATTCATCTAGTCTTTCCTATGGTCCTGACATTTCTGTATGTGGCCCAGGGTAGATCATACTATACTTGTGAAGACCAAGTAGCCAAAACATGAAATGTTACTTTATTTTCTAGATTCAGCATGCATTTCAGATAATTTTTTGTTCTGTCAGCAGCTAAAATGCTGATGCAGTGCTATTTTTTGTGTTTGTGTTCATGTACATATCTACTACGCAACATAGGTACTACTTGCACACGTACACATACAAAAAAGGACAAAACCTAGAGCTGCTGGATGCCATTTTCAATTAGATGCACTCAACAGCTTTTCCATTAGCTTAAGTAAACGGCATAATCTAATCTAAATAACAACAATGGAGCCATCATAAAGGTCAAGGTAAAACAGTGATCAGTCAAAGAGGGCCTTTTTTGCACATGTTCAAATGGCATAGTTTTATACTTTTCAGTAGCTATCAGACTTTCACTCTTGCCTTTCCCATTACCTTGAAAAGGGGTAGGGTGTCTTGTTAAACTTTGGCATTTCCCTGCAAACAACTACGTAGTTAAAGGCACTGGGTGCCCTTGGAATAATCAATCAGCCTTGAATGCGTAACTAGTGGCACGATTTAGATAAGCTGGGCAGACCAGACACGCTAGCAACTCCTGGCTAACCCACACAGAATCATAGAAATCTGCCAGCAGAAAGGACCTATGGCCCATCCAGTCTGCCTGGAGACCCCCAAGCCGCCCTCCCTCCCCACCGGCCTGACCTCGGCCTGCTAGGCCCATATATGTGTCCCAGGCTCTTTTAAAGTTTTCTACTGTATCCACCCCACCACCCATTCCGCATTTTCAGTAAAGAACTTCCCCTGATGTCTCCCCGAATTTCCCCCCAGTTTGTGGCATGCCCTCTGATGGAACTGTTCTTGCTCATCTTGAAGATGCTGTCGATCTTTACCTTATTTATGCCCTTCGAGTATTTGAATGTCTCCACCATATTCCCCCACTTTTCTCCAGCGTGTACAGGCACAGCTCTCCCAGCATCTCCTCATATGACCTCCCCTGCAGGCCCCCCAACATTTTTGTCGCTCTTCTCTGGACTCGTTCCAGCCTGCCCATGTCCCCTTGTAGGTAAGGCCTCCAGAACTGGACCCTGTATTCCATGTGCGGTCTCACCCTGGTTTTTTAGAGCGGCAGGATCACCTCCCTCCTTCTGCTTGTGGAACCCCTCCCTATGCATGCCAGCATTCTTAAAGCCTTTCCTGCTGCCCTGTCGCACTGACTCCGGACTTTCAGATTGTCTGAAATGGTTATCCCCAGGTCCCTTTCCTGCTCTGTCTCCTCCAGTCCCCCCAAGCCGGTATTTCAGTTTTGGATTATTGCACCCTATATGCATAATTCTGCACTTTTTGTGTTGAAACGTAGCTGCCACCTTTCTGACCACTCCTCCAGCCTGACCAAATCCTCCCTCACATCCTTCACCCCCCTTCCGTCTTATCCACCATGTTACTGTATATCTTCATGTCATCTGCAAACAGACACACCTTCCCCCGTAGACCCTCTTGTGATACAAACATACATATATATGACTGTGCCAGCATAAATAGACCATCCGGTCTAAGTCTGCTCAAATGTGCAGCTAGCACCCCTAGTTTGCAACTGCCCCACCCCCTCCCCTTTGTCATCCCACTGCCAACCCCAACCTTCCCCACCCTCACTCTCCCTTCTTCCCTGTCCCATGCCCTTTTGAAGCTGTTCACAGATTTACATGATACAACCCATTCTGGTAGTGCATTCCATTTTGCTACCACCCTCTCTGTGAAATATTGTCTCCTCATTTCCCTCCTAAATCTCCCGGCCCCTCTATTCTGAGCCCATGCCCACTGGTGTCCCTCCCCTTCCTTAGCTTAAAGACCCCAACTGCCCCATCCTTACTGATTCCCCTCAGATACTTGAATGTCTCTATCATGTCAGCCCTGTCCCTTCTATCCTCCAAAGTGTACATATTCAAGTCTCCCAGCCTGCTCCCATAGTCTCTCCCCTCCATTCCACATATCATCTTTGTTGCCCTCCTCTGCACCCCCTCCAGTAGCCTGATATCACGCTTCAGGTATGGCCTCCAAAACTGCACACAATACTCTAAGTGCGGCCTTACCAGCGACCTGTAGATGGGCAAGATCACCTCTCCTCACCTGGATGAAAACCCCTCACTATGCACCCCAGCATTTTGTTCACTTTTGCAGCTTCTCTCCTGCACTGGGCAGTGCTGTTCATGGTCCCTGTTATCATTACACCTAAGTCCTTCTCCTCCTCAGTGATCCCCAGCTTAACCCCACCCCCCAAGACAGTATTCTCTCCTTGGGTTCTTCACCCCAAAGTGAATAACCTTACACTTCTCTGCATTGAACCCCAGCTGCCACCTCTCTAGATACCATCTGGCCCTGGTGCCTTGTCTACCTTCAGTGCCCTCAGTCCCTCTAGGACTCTACTTGCCTCAATTCTTCCATCTGTCGCCTCCTCTCCCCCTGTCCCCACCCTTCCAGCCAATGCTGGTAGCGGTCCCCCCTTTTCTTCCGTGAACACTGAGCAAAAGTATTCATTCAGTGCTTCTGCCTGCTCCTCCCCCTTTTCTGTCCACTCCCCACCCCTTTTTATCCTCACTATTGCCTCCTTGCACTTCTTTTTCCTCTCTGATGTATCTGAAAAGTCTTTTCTTCACCACCCCCCGTTAATTCCCTAGCTAATCTCAGCTCCCTCTGGGCCTTGGCTTCCTCTCACATTTCTGGTTACCTCCCTAGACCATCTTGCATATTCATCCCTGTCCAATTCCTTCCCCATCCTCCTATACCTCTGGTGTGTCACTTGTTTTGCTCTCACCACCTCCACAACCTCGCTGTTCAACCAGCATGGTTTTCTTGCCCTGCTCCTCTTACTCTTGCCTTGATGCAGGCTTCTGTTGCCTCTGTAATCCCCCATTTAATAATATCCTATTTCTGCACCATGTCCATCTCCTGTCTTATGCCCTCCAGTTTCCCTTTCAGTACTTCCTGCATCCTCCCAAAGTCCGCCCCCTCTGAAGTTTACCACCCGAGTAATTGATTTCTCTGGCTCCCCACACGTCGTGATATTAAACATGATGTCCCCAATATATATGTTGAAAAGTATGGGTCCCAGCACAGACCCCAGGGGAACACCACTCATTACCCTTACTTCCTTCGCGTGCACCCCATTCACCACAGCCCTCTGTGTCCTCCCCTCCAACCAATGTCTTAACCAGTTCGTGAGCTTGCTCCCCACTCCCAAGCTGTCCACCTTGCCAGCCAGTCTCCTATGGGGGACGGTGTCAAATGCCTTCCTGAAATCCAGGTAGGCCATGTCCACTGCCCTGTCCTGGTCCTATATTTCCATCACTCTGTCAAAGAATTCAATCAGGTTGGTCTGACAAAAACCTACCACCTATGAATCCATACTGACTGTCATTTAGGAGGCATTCACCTCTCAGATATTCAATCAGCCTTTCCTTAACCAGTGCCATTAGCTAACCGACCACAGAGGTGAGACTAATTGGGTGGTAATGTCCCGGATCCTCCTTTACCCCCCTTCTGTAATGGTACTATCTCAGACATTTTCCAGTCCCTAAGAACCCTTCCCTCATGCAGTGACAAGTTAAATAGCCTCGTGAGTGGTGCTGCCAATTCCTGCTTTAAATCCTTGAGTACCCTCTGGTGGATCCCATCCAGCCCCATCACCTTATCCATCTGTGGCTTTCCCCAACTCTTCCAGTACCCTTGCCTCTGTAAAGGGGCTTGAGTCCATCTCCCTACCCCTCCTCCCCCCTATTATCCAAATTCGGCCCATCCCCCTCCTCCACCGTGAAGACCGTCGCAGTGTATACATTGGCTTTTCCTATATCATCCTCCACAAGTCCCCCCTTCCCCCGAGTGTCATAATCCCACTCTTCCCTTTCTTTCTGTCACTCACGTATCTGTAAAACCCTTTCATCACCCCTTTTCACCTCCCTTGCTATACGCTCCTCTGTCCCAGTCTTCGGCTGCCAGATCACCTTCCCTGCTGCCTTCAGTTTTTCCCTGTAACTCTCGTCTGCTTCCCTCTGTGATGCCTTATATTTCCCAAACACCCTCCTCTTCTCCCTTACTGCATTCCTCACTTCTGGTGTGAACCAGAGTGGTTTCCTTCCCTCTGTTTCTTGCTCATTGCCCTAACACAAAGCTCTGTCACCTTCAATAACCCTCTTTTAATTTCCCCCCATAGTTCCTCTACGTCCTCCAGTTCCTCCTCCCCCTCCACTTCCTCCTTGATCAATTCCCTCATCCTACTGAAATCCGCCTTCCTCAAGTCAAGCACCTTAATATTGGAGCTGCCCTTCTCATGCCCCTTGCATATTTTAAATTTTACCATCCTATGGTTGCTGTCGCCCAAGTTCTCCACAACCCTAATCCCTTCGACACTGTCCCCGTTCGTCATAACTAGTTTAAGTATGGCCTTCCCCCTAGTAGGTTCCATTACCAGCTGGTTGATGGATACCTCCTGCAAGACTTCCAGAAACTCTGCACTCCGATCTGTGGCTGCTGCCAGGACTTCCCAATGCACGTTTGGCAGATTTAGATCTCCCAGCACCACGATTTCCCCTTTGCCGGCCATTTCCTGTCTCTCCTTACCCATCTGTCTGTCCACTTCCTCCCCGATTCATTGGTCTGTAGACCAACCCAACCTCACTGTCTTCCCCCCCTGCTCTGCTTAAAGTCACCCACTGGGTCTCCATAGGTCCATCCCCTTGCCACACACCATCGCCCTGATCCCCTCTCTTACATAAAGCGCAACCCCTTCCCCCACTTTCCCATCCTGTACAGAACATACAGAACATACCCAGGGATTTCCGCCTCCCAGCTGTGGTTTTCAGTCCACCAAGTCTCCATAACTGCCACTAGGTCCAGGTCATCCTCCACCACTATCGCCTGCAGGTCTCCTATCTTATTACCTAGGCTCCTGGCATTTGCCAGGAGCCAAGGCATGCAGTGCTGCTGAACAAACAAGTACTGCAATCATTTTAATTTTTAAAAGGATAATAAAAGCATATTGAGTTTTTAATGCAACAAGTAATCACTACTGGCTGCTTGCTTTTTATTTACAGTCCTTTATCCTTTTCTGTCCTACCACTGGCCCTGTCTCACACTCAGCCCTGTCACCCGCATTCTCTGGGACTTACCCCTCCATATTTCTCTTTGGCGGGGCCACTGGGAGACCCAACCCCCAGCTGAGTTACAGCACGGTGTAGAGAGTACCTCAGTCGACAGTGTGGGGCCTGTAATGTGGGGCAGGTATCCTCCTGTTGAGGTCAGGGGTGTTCCCAGTTTTCTTCCCCAAGTCCCCATGATGCCCATGGACTGCACTCCGTGCATGCCAGTGCACTCTAGCATGCCAGCATTCACCCTCCCTGATTCCTGGCTCTTGTTAGCACCACCACATGTGGTTACCCAGGTGGTGGCACCATGGCGGAGACTAGAGCCCTCCCTTCCCGAGGTGGACAGCGCCGCATTGGGATGATTACACAACTTCCCTCGGCTGGACTCTGATGACCCAGACTTGTTCTTGAACCCAGGTCATTGTCGCTGTATGCAGTAGTGCTGTCGTTATGCTGGCAGGCCGGCTGACTCCTTGCTACTGGTCTCCGCTACTTTATTACTAGCAAGTTACCCAGTGCTGATGATGCAGGTTACATGTTCACTGTCCAGAGGTTGGGATGGGAGAGATACAGAAGCAAAATTTACTAACAAAGAAAGCAATCCTGTTGTACGACATAGTAAACTGCAAGTGATGCATCAGTATATCAGATTTTAATTCCATCAGCAGATTATCATTATTTTTTATTTTTTTTACTATTAATTAACCCAGGGTAGCCAAAATTAGATAATTAGATGCAATATCACTTTTTCAGTGGGGTCTTCCATCTACTTAGGGTTACAGCTTTTAAATATGTCACCCAGATTGTTTCAAGAAACAGGAATGTCTTGTGCTAAGGAGGCAACGAAGCACTGGGTTAGACAGGGAACTGCTCAGGGTCACACAGTGAGCCTGACCATGCTGGCACTGGAACCTAGAAACCCTATGTTTACAATTCAGTTCTCTAATCACTAAACCGTACTACCTTATCTTCAGAGCATATTCAATGTAACTTTTTTTTTTAGAGCTCATATGCTGACATGGCACTTGTTTCATTGTTCCTACATCAAGCCTCACTGCCTTTTCTAAACTATTACTAAAATGAGCACCCACAAACAGTATTAGCAAACACATTAAATTTGCATACTAGCATGTGGCACTAAAACATACCCCAATTAAATTTTTTTGTATTTTTTTTTTAGTCCAGGACTAAATTTACAATCTCCAACTTGTGTTTAGATTGTTGCAAAGGAACAACCCTCAGTATTTGGTTACTCACCTGAAATTCATTAGAAGTGGTTTCACTTCTCGTTCAGCATGTGACCATCTTTTGCATTTGCCTTTGATGCATACTAATGTGGATCAGCTGTCTTTTGGTTACCATGCAGTGGTAATATGGAATAAAATATCAATAACCATGAGGCTGCTCCCATCTTCTTTTTTTCCATCCACATTTTTTATCCTCCGGGCGTGTCAGGGGCAGTAACTCCGCCACGTACCACCAGCTCGCAAACCCGACCACCACCCAACCAACCTTGAGACCCCCTACAGATTACCCCCATGGAAGGACCAGGAAGGGAGCCCCCCCCCCCTTCCTGGAGCACAATCCAAATCTGGGGAATGCGGTGGCAGACGACCGGTGAGAGACAAGTGGTCGAGGCTTCATGGAGCCCCCGGCCACCTTTTTTCTCTTTTTCTTCTCCTCCTTCCCCCAACATTCGGAGTGACAGCACGCATGTGGGGGTACCCGCACGCCATGTCCACTGGCTGCATGCCCTCTCATACTGCATTGCCCCCCCAGCCCCCATCAAAGGGCAATCGACAGGCAAAATGGCAATCACTCCCTCCCCGAGAGAAGAAAGCAGTCATCCAGACGCATGATCCTCCCTCACACCTACTGACCCCCAGTAGCCCGGGATCACTTCCAAACCTGGGTCACTGCATGGCGCAAGGCATGCCATCCAGCACCTCAACCTCCAGCGCCACTGGGCTGGCTGCTCCCATCTTCTGATACCTGTTCTTCAGTTCTGAAGTAGCATTCTCTGTGCCCTAACCTATAAACTTGCTTTGCTTAGTTTTTGATTGGAAATTGTATACACTTTTATTTCTACAACTTCACTACAAATGGCTGCATCATGACTATAAGACAAGCCAAAGCTGAATACTTTAAGTCCCATTTAAACCCTGGCCATCCTTCCTCTTTTGGGAAGGTGATCCACTCCCTTATCACCCCCCACCCCAGACAACCACTCCAATTCTCAAGCAAAACGACCAAACAACAAACAATTTCTGACCCAGTCAAAATAGCAGAAACCCTAAACAACTTCTTCACCACCTGTGTCCTTCCTGACCTGACCTTCCCCCCCAGGCCCTCACACGCCCCCCCTAAACCCTACCCAAAACAATTTTCTTCTCACTCCCACCTCAGCAGAAAAAGTCCTTAATGTCCTCTACTCCTTGAACATCTCAAAATCCAGCCCTGATGGTATCCACCCCAAACGTCTGTGTATATCTGCACCTGCAATTGCTGTTCCCCTCACATACCTACTAAACCTGTCCTCCTCTGGCAATGTTCCCCAAGTTTGGAAACTTGCTTATGTCATCCGTCTCTACAAGGGTGGTGACCCCCTCACCAGCTGGAAACTACTGACCAATCTCCCTCCTCCCTGCTCTTGCCAAACCACAAGAAGTTCCTGTCCAGTCAAAACTGACTAATTTTCTCATGTCATCAAATTTCCTCTCCCCATATCAGTCTGGGTTTAGAAAGCATCACTCCACCATATCCCGCCTCCTTCGAATCACTGGACACATCCAGTCCACCGCTGACCAAAGCCAACTAACTGCAGCAATTTTAAATGATCTGGCAACAGCCTTCAATTCTGTTTCCCACCCACTGCTCCTTGACAAACTCAACGTAGCTGGACTCGCTTCTCATTCAATTCAGTGGTTCTGATCGTACTTGAAAATAGGCTCCAGTCAGTCAGGATTGCAGACTCCACTCCCCCCCCCATACTAGCCAATGTCCCCCAGGGCTTGATTCTAGGCCCCATTCTGTTCAACGACCTCCCACTTGTCTGTTGGATCTCTCATCCACATGTATGTGGATGACACTACCCTTTTCACATCTGGCCCAATTCTAGGCGACAGTCAACCACGACTGCAACACGATTATCACAACATACAGACTTGGTTTCTCACAAACTATTTCAAAATAAACTCATCCAAAACTGTTTCTGTGACCTTTGGGTCTGCTCAGAAACTCATGAGAAAATCATGTCCACTTGCTCTCTCCTCCCTAGACAGGATCCCACTAAACGCTGTCTCTACGTACAAATATCTAGGAGTACGGCTCGACCCCCAATTAAACTTCTTGATTCACATTGATGCTCTGCCCCTACCCTAAGCTAGGCCTACTATACAGAAATTGTGATGCCCTCCCACTATCAGTTAAATGCATATTATTAGCAAACATTATCACTCCCATCTTCGACTATGCTGACAGTGTATGGTACTGTCCCCTCCTCCTCTTTATCTAGGCTCGACTCCCTCCTCAATGCTTTCTGCCACTCTGCCACAAATTCCCTTCTCAGAACCCACCACTGCACTCTTCTCCCTCAGGATACCACACCTATCCCATCGTCGCTTCAGCCACTCCATCTCCTTCATATCCAAATTCTGGTTCAACCTGCTCCCCTCTTACCTGGCATAGAAACATAGAATTTGACGGCAGATAAGGACCGCTTGGCCCACCCAGTCTGCCCATTTCCCTCCCTAATGGATAAGCTGCAGATCCTAGTTAACCAGCAGCCTACTTCTTCCTACCCCCACCCCCTAGAATTGCCTTATGACTGTCCCATGCATGCTTGAATTCCACCACTGTTTTTGACTCCACAACCTCCTCCGGAAGGCAGTTCCATGCATCCACAATCCTCTCTGTGAAAAAATACTTCCTTAAATTACCTCTGAGCCACACCCCCTTATCTTCAAATTGTGCCCCCTTGTTCTTGCACACCTCTTTTTTTGACAGATGCTACCCTCTTGGACTATGTTGATTCCCTTGAGGTACTTGAAAGTTTCCACCATGTCCTCTCTCTCCCTCCTTTCCTCGAGGCTATACATATTCAGCCTCCTAAGTCTCTCTTCATATGTCTTCCGGTGCAGACCCTGCACCATTTTAGTTGCCTCCTCTGGACAGCTTCCATCCTGTCTATGTCTATGGAGATTGGGTCTCCAGAACTTCATGCAGTACTCCAGATGGGGTCTCACCAGCTGTCTGTACAGAGGGATAATAACTTCCTGTTTTCTACTGGTGATGCCTCTCCCTATGCATCCCAGTATCCCCCCAGCCCTCCCTGCTGCCCTGTCACATTGCTTGCCTACCTTTAGATCATCTGATATGACTACCCCCAGGTCCCTTTCCATTTTTGTTGTTGTTAGTATCTCACCCCCATTGTGTACTCTTCCCTTGGGAGAGAGGCTAACACCAACTGCCATTTCCCCATACTTACTGCACTCAAGGGACTCCCATTCTTTCTCCCTCCCCAAACCTTCCTCATCCACTGGCAAATCTGTCTTCACCTACAGATGCCCCTCTTTGTGGAACGAACTTCTGCCTCACCTAAGAAACTCACTCTCTCACAACTACTTCAAATACCAAATCTGACAACTTCACTCCCCACCTGCACCTGCTCCTAGCCACTCACAGGCCCCGCCTCATGCCACATGTTTTTTGTGGACAGTAATCTAATCCTCAGAATTGCATGATACTATTTGTATATAGTCTATCCGAATGTACAATACTTCACTGCATAACTTATGCAACTGTATATTTATCGCATGTATCCACTATGTATTTTCTGCTTTGTATCCTTTTCCCCGGGTCGCACCTGGAAATGAGTCTCAGCTCAGTATGCCTTTCCCAGTTATCAAATATTTAAATAAATAAACAACATTTACTGTAAATTCTGAATTCTGTATTTTGTCTGCTGACATGTTGTACTCTGAACACCAGGTCATGCCTGAAAAAGGAACTTTGGTTCCAGAGCACATCCCTAGATAACAAAATAAAAACAATCAAGCATGCACTGCAAACATTGTCTCAACCAACATCCAAAAACCTGCATCCACTGTGCTCCTTCTGCAATCTACCACACATTCATATTCAGATTTTAGGCTTTTGAATGAAAGCTCTAAAAATGGGCTATGATGTAAAGACTTAAGTATCTCATGATTCATATGTATTTTGTTATACTATCTTCAGTAAGGTTTACTCAATTTGGAAAAAAAAAAAAGATCTCATGATTTAAATGAGTTCAAGAACCCACAGCCCTACTGTTGTACAGGAAATGGGGGAGAAGAGGGGGCAATACAAATCACACTGCCCAAAACAGGGGATGAACAAACCAGTTAGAAGCAAAGCATACTATTGTTTGATCATTGCATTAAGGATGGTGATACTGTGAAAACACAGTTACGTAAGAATTTACCATAACAGTAGATCTGTAAGGGAATCTCTTGCAGCAGGCCACAACTATGAAACTACAGTCGTCATGCACTAGAACCACATAGAAACGTCTTCTAGCTAGCAGTCTACCGGGGGCTGCCCACTCCAATGTCATACACTGTTGTGGGCCTATTGGTTTTATGTGATATGGATGACTTACTAACAGCACCCACAAAAAACCTGAATCAAAAATCGCCCACAGTCAAAACGGCAACTGATATTACAGTGACCACCGCAAACAGCGACAGTAGCTTACTTTATAAATGGCACCAATAATGCTTACTTGTTTAAGAGATGGTAGAGATGGCAGACATGCACCTTAAGAGAGGAGTACTTCAGGTCGGAGTCTGAAAGGAACAGCAAGTACTCCTGATTCACTGGACAAATGACGGGATCCAGCTGATGTGAAGCAGCCCACAGCCCAAAGCAATTCCATTTCACAGAGTAAGTGGCCCTAGTGGACCACCAGGACATCAGTCACCTTAGCAGATACCCCAAACTGAGCAATGGCTATGTCCTCAGGAGCCAGGTGTAAAGGTGCAGGGATTTGTGGTCTGTGCGGACCAGGGTGCCCTGGTGCTGGTAGAGCAAGCCGGTGCACAGAGGAAGAGGTACTGGAGGTTCCACTGTCAGCTGTTGCAGTGAGAGGAACCAGATCTTTTTTTTTTTCCAAATTGAGTAAACATTATTACATGACAAAAAGACAAACAACTACATATCATAAGAGGTGTAATAACTAACTATACAGGGGTAAAGGGACCAGATCTGATGAGGCCAGAAGGAAGCAATGAGGATCATTGTGGCCCTTTCCATCTGGAGCTTGATCAGAATCCTCTGAAGCAAGGGGAAGGGGGAGATGTGTACAGAAACCTCACTGTCCAAGAGATGCACAATGCATCTTACCAGAAAATTGCCAAAAAAGGCAAAAAAAACCTGCAGTTTTACATTGAGTGGGAATGCAAAAAGGTCCGACTCTGGATGACCCCAACTTTTGAACAGGTCTTCTACTACTGAGGTCTGCTGTTCCTACTCATGCACCTTTGACTGCGACCAACTTAGGGTGCCCACCAGAGCTGGTTTTGCTATTGAACTATATGGGCAATGTAATTTAACACCCTGATGGTCAGTGTGCCCGAGGCAAAGGTTCTCTTGCCAATGAGATCCAGCCTCCAAGATTCCTTATCCGGGGTGCAAGGAACTGAGCTGCTTGGGCCTCCTGGTGCAGTCATAGGCAGCATTGATAACCACCAAATCGACTTGAGCCTGATCAGTGAAGAAAGGTCTTCCTGTTGGAGCTTTGTATAATTTGTCAGCCTTCCTGGGTACGGCAGGTATTGAACTGGGCTGATGATGGGTGGCCATGGTGACATCTTCAAAAGGCTAAAGTAAGGGAGGGATGACCAGAGGAGAGGCATCCAGTAGCTTTAAATAAGTGGCCAGTCGATGCTGAGCAGGATCTTGGTTCTCAGTGTTAATGCCCATGGCCAACTGTAATTGTCTCATAACTGAGACAGAAGAGGTCATCTGGAGGGTGGGGGACCACAGGATATACCTAGTGGTCTCCTTGCTGTCAGACAAGACCATGGAGGAGAAGGAGTTCCAAGGAGTAGCTACCCCATTGTCACCCATCCTCGTCTCCTAAGTCTTAAACAGGGGAGCTGGAGGATAGGCCTTGAGGAGTAGCAAGTTTAGGCTGCATAATGTCCCACAACATGGTAAGCATGGAGTGGAAGCCCACTGCTATTGGCATCGGACCCATCAGTGTCATTTGAGGAAAAATGGGGTCAGCACCGTGAGGGCGGCTGCATAAGGTGGGGCTTGCGGGGAAGCTCCTTGGTGTGGGTCGGCATCAGGGATGGAGATGGCAATTGGGGATCGGGCTGGAGTGACTCAGGAGAGGGCGGTTCATCCAGGCTCAAGACGATGGCTTAAGAAATGGCCAAGGTTGGTGGCGAGGGATTAGGCTGTGTCCCCGCACCCACCGATGCTGAGCCCATTGACGACAAGCCTGCTGAACCACTTGACTAAGTGCCTGCTGAAAACAAGAGCCTAAACAGCAGAGGCTATTTAGTCAGTGGGGTGCCACAGCACCTGGAACCAACCCCTGCCACTGAAGCATTGTCGGGGGGAGCTGCCAACAGTAAACTTGTAGGGGAAAGGGTGCGCGAGGCAGAAGAGACCACTCCCATTAAGGAGGACAGCCCTGCCACATTTAGTGCAGAGTGGTGACCAGGATCGAGACAAGGAGGACCGGGTTTTTTCCTTGGGATGGTCTTTGTCTTGATACTTATGCTTCCCCATGGACTTGTCCTGGGCCTTGGAAGGCTGTGAGCCTGAGGACATCATGGGGGAAGTGAATGAGCTTCCAGCCTGAAGCGCCTTCTCCATCTGGGCGACCTTCTGCTTCAGCAGAAATGTTTCAAGGGTCTGCACTCAGCGGTTCCCTGGGGGCCTGGTTGAAGCTGCAGCAGATCACACAAGCCTAGGTATTATGGTCTGGGCCTAAGGCAGAAGATGCAGGCCTCATAGTGGTCCTTCTCAGGGTTCTTCTACACGCAGGTGCACTTTTTGAAGAGGTTTCGGGATGCTGAGCTCAGCATAAATGGAGAGGAAAAATCACTTTATCGCTAAAGTGATACATACTAGGGAGATAAAAAGAATAAAATAGAGGTTCGACAAAGAATTTCAGTGAAACGGCAGTCAACTGAAGCTGGTGGGTCTCCGAGAAGTCCAATGTGCGATGACCGATGGCGGGAAAAGAACTGAGGAGGGTGCGGGGACTGCCCACTATTGTAGGATAGGCTGACATCAGCGAATGATGTCAAAGTGGGTGGCCCAATAGACTGCTAGCTAGAAAAGTTTCCATGTGGTTCTAGTGCCTGGCGGCTATAGTTCCATAGGTGTGGCCTGCTGCAAGAGATACCGCCGAAGTCAGATAATGAACAGTTTTAAGATGCCACACTTTTGTGCTTATCCTTTGCTTGCAAGCCCCAAGCTATACTCAAAGGGAGCTGCAGCACCTCTGCACCAAGCCGCTAATACCTCTGTACCAGTTTAAGGCAGGGGGCGCCATGTAAATGGATTCACAAAGAAAAGCGACTGTTTCCAAACTTGATCATGACTTTAGCGACACTGCCTGCCTGTAGAACTGTTACTGGCAGTAGGCAGAATGTTGCTAAACTGTGACTGCAAACCTTAATGCCAGTGAGGGATGGAGATCAGTTAGAGACTAGACTGAAAAACAGACATCACGGGACTGCTGGGATAGTGATCAAGTAACCAATGGACCTGAGGGACTTGACATGAACATTAGTTAGGAAGGGAGGGTGTCCACTAGAACCACAGGAAAGGATATACAAGGCCAAACAGACTTTGGTCCAGAAGCAGACCATGAGATAATTGGTGGGGTTGGGGGAATACCTTGGTGGTAGCGCTGATCCCAGGGGGACTGTGCATGGCATGGTGCCATGCAACTGGTACTACTCCATGAACAGAAATCCACAACAGTTGCAAATCAGGTGTTAGAAAGTGCAAACAATGTCTGCACTTCCAAACAAAAGGTAACAATGATTTATACTGCTGCTTAGACATAGAGGCAACTCCTCCCCCTTGTACCTAAGGTGATTTTTTTGAGTGCCGCCACTAGTTGTGTGGTCGTAACAGGACATCTGGTTGCACTCCATTTCAGGATTCCACAATGAAATGAGAATTTGTCATTTCAAATTAAAGGGCATAATGTAAGTTTATCTTGGCAAGAAATACCATGCAGTAACATTTAAGATTAATAAGGACCATGGTACCAGAGCTGTTATTCTTATAATATGCGGCCAAACTACTCCATGAAGGGGGAGGCTGAACAGTAGTCCCTGAGTGCCATTTTCACTACTAGGTACAGAAAGTAAAGAAAACAAGACTGTACTGCTTTTTCTTTTCAGTTGCTGCTACTCACATCTTTCGGCTGGTATTGTTCAGAAACATATTCCGATCCAATCTGTGAGGAGGAACCTAGTCGATATCCACCACCAGAAAACGGCTTGTAGAAAAAAGACAGAGAGAGGACATTTAGCAAATGACAACAATCACTAGTGCTGAGTATTGTTTAATACTGCTGTGAGGTAGCTCTTCATTTGCCACCTAGTGTACTGTACCTTTGTGGCTGTAATACTTAGAACTCCTTGCATTACAAAATAGTAAGCTAAGACAGAATTTAATAAAGATTAGGTTTGATATTAACTAGTAATTTTGACACAGTTTTACTGGCTCACACTTTTGTTTTAACCATAAAACATTTAGAAGAGACTAGTGTTTTATAGTCCATTTGTAATAAAGCAAACACCTGTAAATTTCAGCAGCTATTACTGTACCTCTGAGATGCGTAACAAATCAATTTCAAACTACTGTACATTATATACAGTATATGGCTTAGAGCTGCTGTGTACAGAAATCCATACGCTTCCAGGTGCTGTGGTTTCACAGTAGTGATGTCACTGCTGTGCAACAACAGCATACACAGTACACTCTAGATTTCTTGTAATGAAAACATCAGCAAGACTAAAAACAGGCCAAGTGAGCTATTTATTAAAAGATGGTCTATTGGAAATGTTGTCAGCTCATGCAGCTGTTACTTAAATCCAAGGTTACTTGTTCATGGTGGCTGAAGTTTGAAAATTCCATCTTCAGTTTCTGAAATTCTGGGATCCCACTGGTGACTGCTAGTCTAATTTCCAGATGTTATAGGGATACTACAACCAATATTTTAACATTTATATAAAAAAAAATCTGACTAAAATAAGAACTGTTATACAGCAAATTAAATGAAACTACATTAAAATACTACAGGAAGTAACAAAAGAAAATTTCAAGTGCTGCACAGTCACAAATCTGGTATAAATTCCAGTGTACAAAAAGTCCAAATTATGGAATTTGTTTTAGAGTTTTTTGTAAAAGTTGAAAACTACTGGCCATGCTTAAACAACATTAAGTATTTTTAATCTTAACCTGTTGTTTGCTGTTTTCTGTTTACTTCATCACACCTGAAAACTAATTTAGAAAGAAGGCCAACAAATTAAAACAAACATAGCATATGATTAGGACTTGTTCTTTATGGAAATTAGCCCATTCAAAACACTTGAGTACATTCTCAGTTTTTATGCACATTCTAAAAAAGCTGTTGTGCACCTTCCAAATCACACAACATAACACATACCCCCATAATGCAAAGTATCATGCAATATATACAGTATATAAGGAATATACAACAGGGACCTGTGGAATAAACAATTTATTTTCACAAGTGCTGTTTGACCTTGGGTAACCTCATGAGTGGTGTAAGCCACAAGTGATGTGCCCAAGGTCAAACAGCACGAGTGGAAATAAACTGTTTATTCCATAAGGTTCCTCTTGCATATTTCATCTGAGCAACAGGCAGGGACGTTGTGGTTATTTATATTTTTTTAAGATATTTTATTTTTTTGTTGCAATTTAAAAGTGTTATTGGTATTTCTGTTGAAGTAGTACTCCTCCGCCTTTCTGTTGCTACGGCCATCGTCATGGATGACATGTGATGATGACGCTAGTGGTAACAGAGCAACATTTAAAAGCTGACTAGTTGAAGAGTGGCCTACATGAGAATGTTATGAGCAAAAAAACACATGGTGGTTCCATTTAGTGAGAGCAGGTGGTGCTATGGAGACAGCGCAAAGTTCACTTTCTGTGCAGCAGTATTTCTTTTTTTAATTTGTTTTCGTGTCCTTTCGTTTTTGTCAGCAGGAGTGGTGTGAAAGAGTGGTTGCCAGTTCAGTGAGCAACAGCGGTCTGAGATCATGGCAGCCTTGTGGACAGCTGGAGCATGCCTTATTAGCATGGAGGTACTTAAAAAGAAAAGAGAAAACAAATGAAAACAGGATTTCTTTCATATGTGGGATTAGGACAAGTGAGCTTAACAGGCAGGCAAGCAAGCCAGTGAGTAAGCAGTGGTGGGGAGAAAAATATAAGTTTTGTTTTGGCACCTATTTTAAATTGAAAGTACAAGACCGAAAGGGTAGTGTAGTGCCGGCAGGCAACTGGGGAACCTATGATGTAGTAACTGTGTAGATATACGGAGTGTGACATATTAACTGTGTAGATGAATAAATTTGTCTACACACTGACTCAGACAAAACAGATTTATCACACTATGTTTTTAGAGACACCTGTGGCATAAATATATATACACAGTATATGTATATACATACGTGTGTCTATATATATATATATATATATATATATATATATATATACAGTATATCTGTGTGTGTGTGTGTATGTATATATCGAGAGAGAGAATGGGAGGGAGGGAGTGATAGAGAGATAATGATAGATGGATACAGTGGTTGCTACAGATAAAGTTGACCGGTAATGCTGTATTTCTCGTTAGGCTCGGTAGGTGAAGCAGTACCGAGGGGTACTGAGAAATACCATGTTACTGCTCAGTGATGCAGTAATTAGTGGCCAAGTTCTTACTTAACCGAATTCCCTGAATTCCCATGCACAGCTGCTAAAATGTGCCAGGTGTCGCGGTTTGTGGTATAATTTATGTTCAATTGCCGGTTGGTGTCCCCACAGTCTAAGTCAGGACCTCGCCTGTCTGAGCCTTGAATTTTTTACACAGTACTGTAGGGGGCCCTTGTGATTTAGTGCTCCCCACCTGCAAGCCTGATCCCTGTTTTAAAATAAAATATTTTCCCCCAGTAGTTTAGTGGTGGCCCACCCAGCAAGCCCCGATCTCCCATTTTCAAATTTATATTAAATACTTTCACCAGTGGTCTAGTGGACCTCTGCCCTCAGGCCCAATCCCCTGAGTGCATCTGATTTGAATAATAATAATTATAAAGAAAAAAGAGGGGGGCTGCTGAAGCCAAATACTGTAATGCCCGCTCCCCTGTGAATGCTGCTGTCTGCAGATTGGATTCATGGCCACATGCAAATATTGTAGGGTAGTTTCATGTTTTTTATGCAATTTTGAAGTTATAAGTTATTTATTCAATGTGAGGAGGTACAGCATACCAGCCCAGACACACACTATACTGCCATCAACTGTACTGTGTCAAGCTGACTGCCATGACCGCTTCCCCCTTCCCAAATCAGGCAAATCCTCAATAAAGCCACAAACCATTAATTTTACTCAGTTTGGAGCTGAGGTCTGTAAAAGTGGTGATTGTGTTCTACTATTGTAATAATATTCACTTGTGACCATGCCTCTGATCTACAGAAACCAAAATTCAGAGGACAGCCTGGGCATCAGTACAGTAACAACTCAACACTCTATAAATAAATGAGAAAAGGGTCACTTTTTATTTAAAGGGTGAAATGTAAGAAACATTGCTGAATTTCCATTTGTGTTTAATGTAATGTGGTTCAGTTTCCGATCCAATGAATGACAATTGGTTAGAATTATAGTGTTACAGCCTGGCACGGCAGTCACTGAAATTCAGTAAATTAATGTTTGTTACATTTCACCTTTAAATAAAAACTGACCTTTTCTCATTTATTTATAGAGTTTTGAGTTGTTACTGTTCTGATGCCCAGGCTCTCATCAGAATATTGGTTTCTTTATAGACTGCAGATGCTCTCATTTGAATATTGGTTTCTGCAGATCAGAGGCATGACCGCAAGTGAATATTGTTACAAAGTGGAACACTATCACCACTTCTACTGACCTCTGCTCCAAAGAAGTCAATAAGAGTTGCATGATTTTTACTTTTAAATTGCTCGGCCTCACCCCATATTTTTATAGTAACAGATATGGAAATTTAAAACATTGTGGATGTGTAGCAACATATTACCAAACAGTGCTGGAATTACTGTATGCACTCAGGTGCCTGGGCAGTGAGACGAACATGCCTCCCATGCTGCATTAGATAAACGTGGGACACCTGAGAGCGAGAGAAAGAGACTGCAGTTTAGACTAAAAGCTTAATGCAGTTTTTTGCAGTCTGTTTGAGGACCAGCTGCTATAATCCAATTCAATTCCATGGAGTTAGTAAGAAGCAGGGCCTGCTGGGGCTCATCTCCCTGTAAAACCATTCTTTGAAATGGGAGTACTTCTAAAGCAGCAGTGGCAATTAAACAGTTTTGAAGCCACTGCAATTTACAAAGTGGAGCTTCCCAATGTCTGACAGTTTTATTATCGCTTTCTGCCTCAAGATGGTAATAAGTGCATTAAATCAGAACATTGAGTCCACTCAGAAGGAATCATAGGGGCTTTCACTGGCAGCAACACATGGAACTTGCTTAGCAGGCATCTACTGTTACATACAGTAGACAATAACATCTATCTGTAGGTCACTATGTTGGGCAGGGCCTGAAATACCATGTTTTGTGTTGAAATGAACATCATCTCTGTAAGTACTGTACAGTATTTATAGTTTATTTACAGAGAGAGAGACTGAACAGATGGTAGAAAAAGAGCCACAGATGAGCAAAATAAGTAAAAACGAAAAAAGTAAAAAAAAAAAAAACAGCTAATAATACATAGGACATATAAACAAAACTGGCACACAAACTCTCATTCATAATCTCTGAGATGACAAACCTGGATGTAAATCACACACTCTTCCTGTCACAATACAAACACACACACACACTTGCATTTCAATCAGGTTTACCTTACTATACAAGTACATTAGTAATACTGGCTGAAATCATGGATGACAATTGCATAAATAGTTTAGGAAAACTCAGCTACAGTAAGAGGAAAGCAGCTGTTTTTAATTTTAAAGTAATTTTCATGTGCAGTTAACCAGTTAGGGTAGATCATCACTGTGGGTGCAGCACAGTCACACCATGCTTTGAGATGAAGTGGTCTGTTCGCTGAGATGAAATTATGTTCTACATCTCTGCAAAATCTTAATCAGTGTGGTCAAACTTGTACTTGAAACAAGAAGCACTGAATGAATGAATGGCATTTTGCCTATAGTAAAACCTTACTGGCTGAGGCTCATCCAGTCATGTTTTACTATAATCAAAAACATCATTCATTCATTCATTCGTTCCATCATGCAAACAGATAATACTAATGTATTTAATTATTTAAGAGTTTTACCAGGACGGCATGCTGCGCAGGGTACCGCTCGATTTCAGATGCGTCCTGGGGGTAGATACAAAAGTAATAGGGAGCAGCAGTAACAACAATAATAGTACAGCAATGGTAAAAGTCACAGTATAATAATACAAGTGCAGATTTGCAGAGTAGGCAGCGGTAGAATAAAACAAGCATGTAGGGCCGCCACTAAGGTGATGCGCATAAACAGAGAAAAGGTGTGGCAAGAGACAAGCACTTGATAGCATTAGCTTGATACAAATAGTGGTACACAGCACCCCAGGAAGAGGTAACTGGCCCAGGAGCTGGGGATGTGATTAGATGCATGAGCAGGTGGGGGAAGAAGTGCACTGACAGAAGAACATTGAGGTGCTGGGAAGGGGTGGAGTGTTGAATGTCTGGGGCCGGGGGGAGTTCCATAGCTTGAGCATGCGACAGTTGAAAGCTGCCTGGCCTGCCAATGTGGACCTGTGGGGAATATGTAGGAGTCTACAGTCATTTTGTCTGAGCACACAGGCTGAGGGGGAGTGAGCAGACAGGGCCGAAGAGAGATACAGGGGCAAGGACTGGGACCAGAACTTGGCAGTGAAGTGTGCGCAGTGGGACGATCTGCAGTCCTGTAGGGAGGTTAGGCCCAGGGACTGGTAGAGGGTACAATGATGAGCAGAGTAGGGACAGTCAAGGGCAAAATGACAGAAGGAATGGAAGAGGGAGTCCAGTCTGGTCAGGGTGGACTTAGGGGCAGCACTGTAGACCACATCTCCATAGTCAAAGATTGGCTGAATCATTTTCTGTACAATGGCTCTGCAAGCCTGCATGGGATACAACCACGATTGCGGTAAACGGCACCCAGTCTGGGGTGGAGTTTTTTGTAGATGTCATCGATGTGAACAGAAAAGTCAAGGTGCTGGATGAGCCAGACCTCAAGAAATGTGAAGGAGGGGCAGGCCTCCAGAGAAATCCCATCCAGGGTGTGGAAGGTAGGGGAGCCACGAAAGTCTCTGCCTTGTGCCGAAGATCATGGAGAGTGGACATCTCTCTACAACACAGGACAGATTTTGTTAAATTAATAATACACTGGAATTCACAGTATTAGATTTCCAGTTCAGGGCTCAAACTGGGTTGTGCTGTAATTGTACTGATTCTCTAATGGAGATTCTGTACCCTGAAAAGGATTTCACTGCCGTTTTTATTTTATTTTTATTACTATCTTACCCAATGACAAAACAAATATGAGCACCTACCAGTGGCATGTCCACTTTTCAGGGTATGATTTCAATTACAGAATCAGTATAAATACAGCAGTACCTGATTGCACAGTCAGACAGCAGCAGTTGTAGGAGTTCAAGCTGTAGTTGTTGATGTTCAATGATCGGCTGTCAGTTTCTTTGTACTTTGGACAAGTGATACTCAGTTTTAGTGCAGAACTGTGATCTTGGAGTGGCAGCTTGAATCCCCTAACTTCCAGTTTTTTTACTGAGCAAACCCTTATCCTACTGCTCTTGTATGATTCCCATCACCACTCTCTGTAGCTGCCTAGGCATGTACCTTGGTAGTTCTGCCATTTCATAGACTCTGCTCTGTTTAATGTCCACACTCCCTCCCAAAGTCTCCAATGTGGCAATTCAGTCATTACTGACATATTCTTTTTCTTAGTAATAACAAAGCTATTATTTAATTATTAAAAAGGGGGCAGACTAGATAGGCCGATGTGTCCTTATCTGCCTCCAAGTTTCTATGATTCTATGATTCCATGATTAGTTTTATGTAGACTTCAACTCCTCCTCAATTAACTTCACTTTTACGGAATGCTTTTTAATTATGATTGTGATGCTTGGACAGCTGGTTATGACTGTTCTATGATTTGTAATATAGAATGTGGTATGTGACCTGTCTCACAGGAGACATCCTGTGCCCCTGGGATGACATCCCTTCCCCACCAAGGTTTCAGTTAAAATGACAGGATATATGTTAAAGAGCAGAGCTCTATAATGTGATTAACTTCCAAGAAGTAGCATTTTATGGTTTTGTTGATGAGCTGTGCTTCTTTAAAGCTAAGAACTAAATTATCCATTTTATGACGTTTTAGAGGAAGAAAACAGGTTCTGTCACTATGGTGCTAAGTCATAAAAATCCTTTGAAGTGTACTGAGAAGAGAAACTACTCAAGATCAAAGAGGGGATGTTATTTAAAGAGAGTCATACTTTGGGAAATGAGTTTTGCTGAACTCACAGTATTTGATATACCTCTTGATAGGGCATCCTGTTTTGTATAATGTTTATATTTTGGAAGGAGGAGCTAGATGTCCTCATGGAAGTGGCTGAAACACAGCATTTTAAATTGTATTTGGTGTTTTTCAACTGACAGTCCTATTGGACTCTGAAGCAACATTTAATTATAAGCACTGTAAGAAGATAAGAATACATTAGATAGACCAGTCTACTTGTACTGTGGTAGGAGTTTGCACTTTTTTCTTGTTTTTTTAAGTGATTTTATGCTTTGTGATATATTGTTCTGTGTTTACATTTTACCTATTTTTATCCATTTTCTAAGTAAACCTCTTATATTTAAAGAGACTGCCTGGTGCCTTCGAAGTGCTTTCTTTTGCATGTGAATTACAGACGGTTAAGACTGACTAAACTGTTCAAACCTTGATGGTAATACCAAATTGGGAAACAGTAAGAATTTTTCTAAGGTCTTTCATAGAGTTTTTAGGGTTCATTTGAGATACCTGGTTAGGTGCCCTTAGGCGAAAGAGATCTGGCATTCCCTGAACAGCAGCATTATCTGAGCCTGTAAATTTGGGTGTGCTAGCATAAGGTTCACAGTTTAAATCCCTCCAGAACTTGAGACCAAAAGTGATTCGGACCCACAAAACAGATAGAAGGGTTATCCTGTTCTGTTAACTGTTCATAATACAGCACTCGGAGGTTGGCACTGTGAGAGCAGAGGGCCTCACTTGCTGAGTGGGGTTGTGACAATGATCTGTAAACTGATAGTTCTGTATGTATTTGCAGCAAAGTTCTAAATTCTATCAAAAAGTTGCAACAAGTATACAATAAACAGTATGTTGCAAAGTGCTCTCTTTCAAGTTGGTCAAGTATGTTGCAAATCTTATGTAGCACATTACAGCTTACATGTTCTCTTTGAGAGTTATAACAGTGACAGCTTGTCTTTGAAAAAAAATACTGCTTAGTAAGTCATGGCATGCTGTACAGAAGCAGAATGTTTGTAGTGCTTTCATATTCACACCTACACTGTCTGTATCTCACAGCCCCCCCCCCAGCTTTCTCTAAAATAAAAGTACTGCAAGACCCTAGACTGCAGAGTTTTCTGAATGATCATTAACACCCACACCAACCCCCATCAAGTTTCTTTTCACAAGGCCAAGCAAGGCAAGGCTATTTTAATTTAAAAGGATGCCCAATCCCAGAGGCTCTGGGCCCCGTACAAAAATAAACAAACAGATATGAAACACAGCAAAATCAAAATAAATAGCAATAAACATTAAATTCCATAAATAATAAAACAAAATAAGATTTCCTAAGGAACTTTAAAAACATGGGTGGCTGGGAACTGAGATCAAGACCTCTGCATACAGATCTCACTTAAAAAGCTAAGTCGGGGAAAGCATGAGTGAACAGGAGGGCCTTGAATACCTCCAAAGATGGGGTCTCCCTGACTCCAAAGGGCAGCGAATTCCACAGGACGGGGCCTTTTTTAACCTAGTCCTGGGAATCGGCAGGAGACCCCCACCAGAGGAGTGGAGGGGACAGACCGAAACAGCAGGTTTAAGAAGGTCCATCAGGTAACATATGCCCTGGCCGTGTAGGGCCTTATAGGTGAGAAGACCCACCTTAAAAAGGATCCTCCACCTGACCGGCAGCCAGTGCAGCCCACACAGTACCGGTGTAATATGGCAATATTTAGTGTGCCCCGTAAGTAACCTGGCAGCTGTGTTCTGCACCAGCTGCAGTCTGCAGAGGGATCCTCTAGTGATCCTGAGGTAGAGCGCATTACAGTAATCAAGCCTTGATGTCACCAAGGCATGTATCAAAGTTTGAAGGTCCAGAGGCAGCACAAGGGGCTTTATCCTGGCGACATTCCTGAGATGGAAAAAACAGAAGTGGACAGTGGAAGATACTTGTGCCTGCATCGTCACACCCCTGTCCAGGATGACACCAAGATTCTGCACCTCAGAGGAGGATTTCAATGGAACAGATCCCAGAACAAGTCCGGTCTCTGCACCAAAGGCCATCCCATCCCGCATTTTATTCTGACTCCACCACCAATACCTCCGGTCTCACCGGAGTTCAACCGCAACCAGCTGGAGGCCATCCAGTCACTGATCTCAGCAAGGCAGCTGTGATATAACACCTCCCTTGTTTAGCATGTGAATGTGCTCCCCTGCTGTGAGCTAGCCTTCATGACTTGCCCAAGAGCAATCAGTAAGTCTAGGGGAGGGGAGAAAGGAAGCCAGTGTGAGTCAATACACTGTTTATGTGACAGTTTCTGGAATCCTGTACGTCTCACAGGTTATCTTTGAGGGTTGGTGGTGGGGGCGGGGGAGAATGCAGATATATGGCTGACATACTTGAAATATTTGCCATTCATGTGATCCTGGGATGAAATTCGAATGAGAAAACATATGGAAAATACCATTGTTGTCAGCAATAACTACCCATCCAAGCTGTGCTCTCAGAAAAAGATAATTCCATTTATACTACCAAATATTTGTGGTATACAGCCATTCAAGACTGTGAGTCTCTTTGTCTAGCATATTTTACTGCCCAATTACAAATCCCTTTCAAGGAAGTTTGATCAAAATCTGTTACAGTTCTCATAGTCAAAGTCAAGTCGAAGAAAAGTGTTATCATTTTCCTTCTGTCAGACCTACAGTATGTAACCAAAACAAAGAGAGGCAAAATTTATGTTGCTTCTGACCCTATCTGGTCAGTGGTTTATCACTACCTCCCACCTCAAGGTTCCCTTGTGCCTATCCCAAATATGTTTAAACTAAACCCCTCCACTGTGACAGCTTCCACCACCTCTTTTGGCAGACTAGTTACACCTTCTTAGGGGCACTGTTTTGCACTTCTTTACATTGAACCTCAGTTGCCATACCTCAGACCATTTTTCAAGCTATATAGCAATTAATAAATCAAAACTGATTTTAATTTATAAATGAGGTACGTGGGGAGGGAGCAGAGAAGAACTAAAAGTGCTACAGTACATAAAATGGAAGATATGATTAATAGGAACAGCACAACCTATTCTGTTTCCAGTTCTGTAAGGTGTGTAATAAAGAGACATTATGCATGTGATGGTATCATATTTTTATTTATTTATTTATTCAGCTTTTGGGTAAGTGCACTAGGCAGCAGTTTGCCTATTCACCTAACAATTACTCTTAGCAATAACCATGATCTAAAATGTAGTCATAGTTGAGTGGGAGAAGTGTCTCTAACATTGTTCATGCTAGTGGTTTCATAATTTAAACAAAGCTCTTCTTTCAGCCAAAATGACCATATGTACATGATGATAGTGTTTTAGGCATATCAGTGCTTCCGACTGATGAGAAAATTTCTTATATTGTGAGGGAACACCCCGTCATGGGCAAAGACTGCATTTTTATATTTCAAATAGCCTCCTCACCAATTGGCACCTTTTTCAGTGAGCGCTTATGTTGTTGTCAGGATACTGCTGTCTCCAGATAATAGGTTCTCATTTCCTGAATGGTACCAGTGGTACAATATCTTATCATGTGTTCTCAATGGACACCTCTAGTGCATCGTTACACTGCAAATGATTTGATCAACACTTGCATAGTATGATAAACCTTACCACTCACAGAGTATCCTACGGTATGTGTCATTACGCTACAGTACCAGAACATGAAGATTACAACTCCATGCATTGCATACTGAATGATCACAGAAGACGTCACAGTAATCAATGTACTTTTTTTCACAGACATCTGACGTTTGAGAACATTTTTCATGCTGTAAACCCTCAAAGTTCTGTTTGCACTCTATGTGCAAATCCTGATCAGAAAAAGTTGCAAGAGTACCATCCTGATTGATAAATGTAAATTATTATAATTGTATAACAATCAGCTTACTCATAGTTTACTTCAACCATTTTTTCTACTACTCTGCACATGGTAACTGCAGCTGTGTTCAAACAGTGAGAACTGATAATCCTATGCAGTAACCAGCAATGCTTGTTACAATTTGTTTGCAAAAAAAATATGGTAAGACTGCCCCAAAATGTGATGATGTCATGTTAGTTTTCAGTTATACAACTACAAAATTCCTTGATATCTCCCTACCACAAAGTATGTATTATGCCAAACATTCTTGCTATTAAAACGGAGCTCTGCAGAGGACAGCAGTAGATGAGACCCATGATGTAATTTTATTGGAATAGCAGCAAATATGAATTTGCTTTTTTGTAACATGTAGCATTTGAAACCTTGACTACAATTAAACTCTTTCTACCCTGTATTGTACAGTACAAGTAATAATGTGTCAATCCATTCTGGGAATTGATTATTGTTATTTTCTGCAATAGTGCTTTTCAATTTTAACCAGCGATATGACTAATGAACTTCGTGGATCCCGGTTCAGTTTTTTTGTTCTTAACTTTCTTTCATTTAACCTACAACAAAGGCACTATCCTCCTGCTGGCACGAATATCTGGATGTCCTGATACCAGGGGTGTCATGCAGTGAGAAATTCTGGAGGGGCATAAAATCTGAATCTCTCAAGGGGGGTCCAGGGGCATGCCCCCCCATGGAAAATTTTTGAAAAAACGAAGTCAAATAGTGCATTTTGGTGACTTTTACCAGTCCAGAAAGCTGTTCCCAAACAAGCTAAGTGCCATAATACTGATATAGGTTAGAGGAATGATCAATTGTTTTTGTCCTTTGTTCATTCTACTTACAGTGCTACCTTCTGTATAAATTTTTTTTAAGAATTATTCAGAACTTGTGCATTTTGTGTCTTTTATCATAAAAGACTCACAAAATGCACAAGTTCAGTTTTATCATATATAATCACATAACTACTTAGTCCACTTGTAGCTGATCCATTAACTTCTAAATGATAGGATTTCACCATTTCAATTGTCATTTCATTATAGTCAACTATAAATGTTATACTTGAATAATAATGCCACGTCATGTTGTTGCATTTTTTTTATTTATGTAAAATTCTTTACTTTGAAAACAGGACAGTGACTGAACATCAGCTTGATCCCAGGTTCGACCATGGGAAGGGTAGATTTTAACAATAAAAAGTTCACAGTATACAACTCCAGTCACAGCAAGGTAAGTAAGAAAACAATAATAATAATAATAATAATAATACAGATACAGATTGAAAACAGAAGTTTTTGCAGTAGGACAGGCAGTTACAATTACTGCTTCATATTTTCATTGTGTTACATCAGTTAAAAAAAACAGTCATCATTTTATACCTGATTAGCAACAGGTGAGGCAAGCATGGTAACAGTATAAGCATGGTATAACAAGGCTTTTGACACCGTCTCACATACTACAAAAGGCTGGTCAACAAGATGAGTAGTCTGGGCATGTTGCACAATGTGGTAAACTGGTGCAGGAAGTGGCTGCCAGGATACAGAGGGTGTCAGTAAGATGTGTGTGCGTGTGATCCTCAGGGACCAATACTTTTGCCCATTCTGTTTAATGTCTTCATTATTGACATTGTTGAACGGCTGGTGAGAAAGGTCTATCTGTTTGCAAATTACCCCAAGATCTGCAACAGTGTGAATACTCCAGACAGACTTGAGAAGGTGATGCACGTTACAGTGGAATCTTGAAAATGACGCAACTGGATTTCAATTCAAAGAACTGCAAAATAATGTACATAGGAGGATGAAACCTTGGGAATAACTACAGGAGTTGTGGAGTTGCTGATGATCGCCAAGGATGAAATGGACCGCATTATATCTACACAGAGTGATAAGGCTGCAGGGATGGTATGTGGCATACTGTGGTGCATATAGGCAGAGGTATCACTAGCAGATAGTGGGAGATATTGATATAATTATTTTATAAACTCTGGTGAAACCTCACACAGAGTACTGTGTGGAATTCTGTAAGTTGCATCTTTGTAATGACTCTAATAGGGTGGAGCAGTCAGTGCACTGAATGGTGACTAAATAGTACAGGTGTTTTAGCGGCTGAAACCATGAGTACAGATTTATTAAAATACCTCAATATGTACTTGCTGTAGTAGATGAGGGATTATTTGGTAGAACATGGCAGATACATTCCAGAACCTTAAAGTCATAAACAATGTGCATGGGGGAGATATAGGTGTAGTGCAAAACTACTGGGCATACGATGAAATTAGAAGGGGCAGTCAAAGGGAAAATGTTAGGAAGTATTGTTTTTCTACACAGAGAGGGTAGTGGATACATGGATCACTGTGCTACTGGACGAGATGGGATATGTCTTGGGATTCTAAACATGCCAGTCCCATGTATAAGGGTTTATTAGATGTGTGAAGGAGTCATAAAGGCCCTCAACAGGTAGGTATAGTTTTACCAGTTGTTGAAACTATGTGCACACCATGGCCTAAGAGGGGGCAATATTTCACAAAAGGCATCTATCAATCATGTGTCATACTCAAAACGTGTACACAGTGCAACTCAGCCGAGTAGTTTTTTGTGCTATTTATTAACCCAAACTGTTATATTTCCAGTAAACAGTTCCTATTAATGTTGTTGAGCACTGCATTGAACTCTGTTGGTCAACTAATTGTTATGTAACAAAACTACACAGAAATTCGGTGTGCTATGCACCTTCAACTTAGGGGGTCTAAACATAAAATGAAAAATGTTTACAATAATCGTAGAGAAGTATGCTGCTTCATATTCATAAATAGCACATGGAAGTACTGAGATGATTAACGCTGCTGTTTGATACTGCAGGCACTGTAAGATGCAGTGCTAACTTTATTGTCCCACTTATAAAATACAGTTTAAGCTGGTGTGTCATCCCATATACACATCAGTGCATATGAAATGTATGCCACAAAGCCAGCTGCATTCTGACTATATGCAGTTAGCCCCAGCACTTGAACTGCTCTGGAGAGGAAAGGGTTAACTCTATGCATGAGCATAGAACTTTGAGCTCGAGCTCGGTTTTCAAACCTCTGTCTCTGGTACATGTCAGTGTAACCATCAGATTCTTACGGGCAATACTAACTATCTTTCTGTACAAATTGCTTTAAAAACTTTAAGCCATAGGCAACAATGCTTGGGTACAAAAGACTGAAGTCGAGGACCCAAGAAAAAAATCTGTGTAGATAGTGAAAATATCTATACAATAACAATATATCACTTCAGAAGGAAAAAAAAAAACCTGAAAAGTACAAGGTACACCTCTGGGGTGCAACACTGTACCTGCCAACCCACATCCCAAAAGACTAGGTTCCGAGAGGTGAGGCAGGGAGGGAGGTCAGAATACAGCAAGACTCCATTAGACGAAACATTACTATGGTGAGTAATTTTTTCATCAAACAACATGAAGTCTTGCCGTATTCTGACTATATGCAGACTACCAAGCAGTAACCCCCTGAAGATGGGGATAACAGAAGCTTACTTTGGGAACAAGCTCTGCAGTACTGCTGTGCCAAGCCTAGCATCACTCCTAGTCTGGGTATCAAGGGAGTAATGCTAGGTGAACGTATGGACTGTTTTCCTGGTGGCTTCTTTACAAATTTCCACCAAGGGAATATCCCTGGCAGCTGCCAAGGAAGCAGCTGTATCCCTGGTTGAGTGTGCCCTCGGGCCTGAGGGTGGCTCCTTGCCTAGTTTTGAATAGCAGAAATGGATACAGGAAACAATCAACCTGGCAAAAGATCTTTTAGTGGCAGGCTCGCCCTTACCTATTTCACCATAAGTAAAGAATAACTGAGTGCAATCACTCCTATGAGCAGGGGCTAACTGCATATGTCAGAATACAGCAAGACTTCATGTTTGAAAGGAATATTTAATTAACGAGTGTTTGAAGCAGATTTGCAATTTTTAATACCCATTTTTACACAGGGGAGGTGACCCCCATCATGTTCACTAGTTCAGTCTCATGAGACTTCTCACCCAACATGCACTCATGACTCACTCCCAAAATGGTTACTCTATGAGGACTGACTCCAGTTGGGTGGAGGACACAAGCAGTAAGCGGCAGCCTGCGCTGAGGACCCAGGTAAAGGGCAAACGCCATCACCTGATCATCCTTCCATTTTTCTTCATCCCAGAAGCAATCAGAGTGGCACATTCCCTTATGGTACAAGTGCATCAGTCCAACCTTTGCTCACATGTCAGAGACCAAACTTGGCCCACCAAGCAGGTCAGTCACAAACCACTTCAGGAACGACACAACACTGCTTACCTCCCCAGCAGAGAGAGATCTGACCCTGGGCCATCCAATACACAAGGACCTGGGCTGGCCCACAAACCCCAATTCCCATGCATGGCATGGAAGAATGCAGCTGTACTGCTTTATCTGGCTGGGCCACTGACTAGAAAAGTGGAGTTCCACATTTTATTCGCTTTTTTGTCCTGTGCAGCACAATACAGTATTACTCCAGGTAACAACTCACCCCCGTAGGCCTTTACCCTCTCCCATCCTTGAAGAATCTCCCTCCTTCCCCATTCCCATCATAATATTTCAGGTCTGCTTCACCCTTTAGTAAGTAATACATAAACACAACTCCCAGATCTACAACCATCCCTGTACTTTACAAGAAAACTGAGCAATCTACAGGAAGATGGTTCCCATAGACTTGTATGGATTTTTGCAAGAAACCCAGGCAATTCAGTTTCTTTAGGAGAAGTGTCAGTCTAATTTTGGAACCCTGCATTCAGATTTCACATCGACCATCTCTCGCTATTTTAAGGTATAGAAGGGTAGCATTAGCAAGCATCCTCATCGAACCCCATCAGTTATATTTTTATTCTACCAATCCACTGTTTCTCCATCCTCAACTGTGCTTAAACTGCAAAGGTTCACTTCACACACTGCAAGCTCAGAACAGTAACATCCGTTTAAAATAGATCCCACAACAACAGCATAAAATTGATCTATGTATGTGACTGGTCAGCCCCAAGCTCCTATTACCTGGAGTGAACCTGCCACCTCTGAAGGGATGCCTTCCTAGCCTACTAGGACCGCCTTCCCCTGACCATCAGGTCCACAGGCAAATCAGCTACTGATCCCTCAATGGTCTCCCTGTCCTGCTATCTCAGGGCCAGACTGAAAAAGTTGTAGTGCACTGGGCAATTTTGAATTGCGAGGCCCCCTGTAACTTAACCAATAGGCTGGGGGTTTGAGGGGTCACCTAGCCCCCAGAAAGCTGCCAATTTTTGATACCTTAAAATGTATTCTGAGGGTTTTCCAGCTACTCTGAATGCCATTCTTGGACTGGAAATAGGCTAGTGTTTGAAGTTGGATGGCTGGAGTACACTGAGTGTCAGCACTCAAGCACACTCATTAGTCCATTATTCATACCTATAATTTGATCTTCTGGTGGCAATTCATCCTTTAATGTCACAAGTTTTCAGATTCTTCTTTATTAAGAAAACTACTTTTATTCTACCTGCTTGGTATATCTGTTTTTTTATGAGCTATTATTGTTCCCCATGCCTTTTCTTCCCTCCCTCACTCAACTGTTTGTTTGTCATCATGATCACAGAAGTAGCAGCACCACCTTGCAATACGGTTTTTACTTCATGTGATAGGATCCTCTAGACGCTCACAGTCTAACATTAACTTTGAATTCTTTATAATTCAGTTGGCCCAACTCATTGGGCTATAAAATCATCACTGCCTGTGCTAGAATCTATAAACAGCAATATAGTAATCTGGTGAAAGTTTATATACTACTTACTGGCAACCAACAATTCTCATTTAGCTGGCTCCACAGGTTTCCCATGGTTGACCCTCCCTCCTCCCTAAAGACATGCACACACACAACCAGGCGGGTCTTTGCATGCACGCAGCAGCAAACCACCTGATGAAAAAGCAAGATCTCAGACCTCCTGTTAGGTCCCCTTAGCGATTACTGTCAGTGTACCCCAGTGCATTTTATCTGGGTCCACTCTCCTCAGTGATTCCTGTGGGTTTCTCTAGTGATTTAAAATCACTGATTTCGAACTAGCATCTCCCCACTGATTTCTGTCTGGTTTTCTCTAGTGATTCAATTTCTAACTAGATTGTATTGATGCAGGCCTGTAGCCAGCCCAGAAGAAAAAAATTACTCACCTTAGTAATGTTGTTTCTTCTAATGGAGTCTTGCTATATTATAGACATTAGCAGTTTGATCCAGCTCCAGAACCGCCCCGGAGTGAAATGGCCAAAACCATTCCAAAATAGAATTTTGGCACGAGAGCAGCTCTATCTGTGTCATTTAACCTGAACTGTCAGATCTTTACGAGCCAAACTCACTAAGGTCTGTGTGGAAGCTGTAACCTACACTAGCCAAATGGCTACCTAAATAATAAGAACCATTGATGGTCCCAACATCCAAGACTCAAGTCAGGGGACCAGAAATACAAACACCATTCTAATAATATGAAAATGGAACATAAGTATAATAAAACACACACACACGCGTACACATACACACCCCCAAAGTCCCAAAGGGGGACAAAATGCTAATAGGACATAAGTAGTGCCCACAATAAGTTGCCCGCACCCCACCAAGTAGAGGTTCTGAGAGGGGCAGGTTGGGGGGGAGGTCTATAATATAGCAAGACTCCATTAGAAGAAACAACATTACTAAGGTGAGTAATTTTTTCTTCAAACAACATGAAGTCTTGCTATATTATAGACATTAACAGAATACAAGCAGTACCTCCATGGAGGAGGGCAGAACCTACTTAGGGAATAGGCTCTGAAGAACAGCTGTGCCAAACCGAGCATCTCTCCTGGCCTGGACATCCAGGGAGTAATGCTTGGTAAAAGTGTGTACCGTTTTCCAAGTAGCAGCCTGGCAAATCTCTAATAAAGGGATATCTCTGGCAGCAGCTAGAGACGCAGCTGTACCCCTGGTAGAATGAGCCCTCAAACCAGGGGGGGGTCTGCCCACTTTCTGATAACAAAATTGGATACAAGAGACAATCCACCTGGCTATTGATCTCTTAGTGGCAGGTTTGCCTTTCCCAACTTCACCATAGGTAAGGAAAAGTTGGAGGGATTCGAACCTGTGACCTTTGGTACGCTCTATATAATAACTAACAGCTCTCTTAACATCCAGGCTGTGCAACCTCCTCTCACCCAAAGAGGAGTGATCAGTGAAAAATACTGGAAGGGAGATAGATTGATTAAGATGGAAATCTGAAACCACCTTAGGCAAAACTTCTATTAGTCCTAAGGACTACCTTATCCTGTGGAAAGAAATAAAGTCAGTCTCCACTGACAAGGCTTGCAATTCACTTATCGTCTGGCAGAAGTGATAGCCACTAGAAAAACAGTTTTCCAAGTTAGGTACTTAAGCTCTGCAGAAGACAGAGGTTCAAAAGGGGGTTGCATTAACTGGGCAATGCAAACATTAAGGTCCCAAGCAGGGGCCGGTTCCCGAAAGGGAGGATTAGTATGGAGTAATCCCTTAAAAAACTTGGAAAACACAGGATGAGAGGAAAGAGGGGATGACTTTCCTGCTGACACAAAAGCAGACACAGCTGCCAAATGAACTCTCAGGGTAGCTGGTCTGAGACCCAAGGAATTAAGATGTACCGTGTAATCTAACAAAATGGGCAATTCAGCAGATTCTGGGGAAATATTTTTCCCAGCACACCAAATGGAAAACCTTTTCCATTTAGAACTATAAGTAGCCCTAGTGGAAGGCTTTCTGGAAGCCTTTAGGATCTCAAGAACACCCTGAGAGAGGTGTAAATCAGCAACTCTAACTCCTCAAGAGCCAGGCCTTGAGGTTGAGGGATTTGAGGTCCGGATACCAAAGCCTTCCCTGGGCACAAGTCAACAGATTGTGATTCCTGGGGAGGCACAGGGGAAGATGGACTGTCAGAGACAGAAGGAGTGGGTACCAGGGCTGCCTGGCCCAATCCGGTGCAATCAGAATCACCCTGCAAGGCTGAGATCTGATTTTGACTAGTACTTTGAATAGGAGAGGAAAGGGGAAGCACAGAGGAACTTCCCCTCCCAATCCAGAAGAAGGGCATCCAGGGGAACTGAGCCCAGCACTGGAGGCCTGCAACAGAACAGAGGAAGTTTTTGATTGTCTGGGGCTGCAAAAGATCTATCTGAGGGATGCCCCACCTGGCAAAACTATCCCAGCTGCTGTGAGGATCCAGGGACTATTCGTGATGGCCCTGGGAAATCCTGCTGAGGGCATCCGCTAGAGACATTGTCCTTCCCTGGAAGATGAACTGCTATGAGGGAAGTGTTCAGGGAATAGGCCAGAGACCACAACTTCATTGCCTCGGTGCACAAGGCCGAAGACCGAGTGCCCCCTGTTTGTTGATGTACCACATTGTTGTGGTGTTGTCTGTTCTGACTTGTATCACCTTGTCGTGGACAGATGCAGAAAAAGCTTGAAGAGCTAAAAAGACAGCTCTGAGTTCCAGCAAATTGATGTGGAGCAGAGATTCCTGGGGGAACCAAACTCCCTGAGTGGAAAGGTCGCCCATGTGGGCTCCCCAACCCAGAAGGAAGCATCTGTAGTGAGAGTCAGTCGTGAGAAGGGGAAATGAAGGGGACCCCGCCTTAAATTGCTCTGATCCTGCCACTACTGGAGAGCTAGGATCAAGGTTCGAGTCACTGGGACCAACTTGAAAGGGGTCTCTTCTCTGAGACCAAAAGGTTCTCAAGTGAAACTGAATGTCTCTCATCTGAAATCTGGCTCCCTGCACAACAGCTGTGGATGCAGCCATGTGCCCCAGGAGCTGCAGAAAAAGTGTCTTGCTGGTCAAGAGACCTGCAGAGTGAAGGAAGAGGCCAGAGCCACTAAATTCCTTACCCTTTCTGGGGAAAAGGCTCTGGCTAGCTTTGTGTCAATTCTGCCCCTATAAAGGTGAGTACCTGGACTGGTTCCAGAACCAACTTTGGTAGGTTTAGCAGAAACCCAGGGAGGTGAGAAGCTGCTGGGTGACCTGCAGGTGAGATTTTACCTGTTCTGGGGACTGGCCTACAATGAGCCAGTCGTCTAGATAGAAAAACAGCAATCCTCTGCCTCCTTAAGTGGGCCACTGCCACTGCTAGACACTTTGTGAATACCCTTGGAGCAGAGTAAGGCCGAAGGGCATTGCTCTGAACTGGTAATGACCTGAGGCAGTTCCAGTCTGAGGTACTAGGTGGGATCTTCTGATTAGGACATGGAAATAGGCATCCTTGAGGTCCAGGGAGGCTAGCCAGTCCCTGGCCTTAGGGAAGGTAAAATCATTGCCAGAGTTACCATTTTGAACTTTGGTTTCAAAAGATGCTTGTTCAGATATCTGAGATCTAAAATGGGCCGCCACTCTCCTGTCTTTTTTGGGGTAAGGAAGTATCTGGAATACAGACTCCTGCCCTGATGCAGGGGTGCTCTGAGAGCTAACAGGGATGAGACCTCTGTTTCCAGAGCGAGGGTCTCTGAAGCACTTGCAGGTAGAAAAAGCCTGCTTCTCAACTTGGGAAACTTTTTGAAGCTGAGAACCAGACCCTGGCTTACTACTTCCAGAACCCACTTGTCTGAGGTTAAAGAAGCCCAATTCTGACTGAAGTAAGCCAGCCTGCCCCCCACTAGTACAGGAGAATCGGCCCTGGGCACCCCATCAGGGTGCCTGTTTCATGAGGAGCTTTAGGCTGGGGGTGGGAGCAGGTCTGCCCACCCTCGTCTGCCCTGCCTCTGAAGAAGCCCCTCTGAGCATAGGCAGAGGAGACCTGAGTCTGGTAGAAAGGCCTGTGAAAAGGCCTACCCTACCCCTGGGAGCATGCCTTTGAGGAGTGGCTTGCCTCCTTAGCCTGTGCACTCTTGTAAGTAGTCCTATATTCATCCATCTTCTTCATGTAGTTCTCTGTCTGCTCTCCAAACAGAGAATTTCCCACCACAGGAAAATCCATAGCCCAGATCTGGGTATCCTGTGACAAACTAGTACACCTGAGCCAGGCCAATCTACGAAAAGCTACAGATGTGGCCATGACCCTAGAGGAAACATCATTAACATCCACAGCAGCATGAAACTGAACCTTAGAGGCTTCAATGCCATCAGCAGCCACCTGTTCTAGTTCACTAGCCAGCTGGCCATGGGCCTGCTTGGCCAATTGCATAACAGTATCCCATCTAGATTTCTGATACCTAGCTACATAAGCCATATAATTTGCTTGCCTGAGTCCCAGAGAGGCTGCCATATACTGTTTTTTTGCCATGGCATCAATCTTCCTGGAATCCTTGTCAGGAGGATGTGAAGCCAAGGAATATTAGCTTTATCACAGGCAGCAGCCTGAACTACCAACATGACTGCATTGCTGAGAAGGAATTCTGTATCAGGGCCTGACAATGTATACCTTCTGTCCATCTTTTTATCTACAGGAGGCACAGAATTAGGAGCTTTTAAAATTTTAATTATTTGTTTCCTAAAAGACTTATGTAAAGGAATAGACAATCTCCTAGACTCTGGAATACCCATCATTTCTACAAAATCAGGCTCCTCTTGCTCATCCACAGCCTCTTCTAAAGGAAGCTGGAGGTTTCAACAACTTTTTATAAAACATAAAATGAGATGGGGACTCAGACAACATGGGGAGATTCTAAGGTCTGTCTGGGGAGATGTCCGGTTCAATGGGCACACCCAGACCTTCCCAGCCACATTCATACTGTTCATAATCCTCCTCCCCCTCCTCTGGTTCATAAAATTCCTCAATATCATAATCCTGAACCACTGGGACCGGACGAATCGACCTTTTACCAGATAGTGGTGGTTCGGACGGACCCTGAGACAGTGACTGGACAATTTGTATGGCTTTTGCTATCTCTGCAGCAGTTGGAGAAGGAATTTTGGACTCCAGACCTGCCGATTTTCTTGTTTTCTTTACTGGAATTGGTTCCTCAGAACCAGCTTTTCTTTTGCCCGAGGAAGTCTGGCCCTGGTCAGAGGGCACTCCCTCTGGTTCGGTTGGCACCGAACCGGGCTGGCCATCCGGGTCAGCTGACTTTTTGGCCTCTCATTTCTTGAGCCTGCCCAATCTTTTTTCCAGGGTGGCTGCAGGAAAATTCTTACATACCTGGCAGTCTGACTGGAGGTGGTCAAACCCCAGACAATAAACACAGTGCGTGTGTGGGTCAGCCTTGGCAAAGACTTCCCCACAAACATCACAGTGTTGAAACCCAGTGGGCCCGGTTTTTCTTTTGGGTTTCTCAGAAATAATGCCAGCCTAACCAAAAACTTGCCCTTTTAACGGCAGTGCCAGGCAAGACACCCTTATCGGTTCCTAACCGTGTCACGCGTATTGGAAAAAAACGTAATAAATCCGCTTTTTTTAGAACCGATAAGAACCGGGAACCGCATTCTAAAATAGTACCTTTTAGTTTTAAATGAGTTTTAAACCCACTGATCGGTTCAAAACCGAACCGATAACTTACAAGTTCCACACAGACAAACCTTCATTTACTTACGGTTACCACAGATAGAGCTTGAACGAACGGTTTGCTGTTAAATAAAACTATTCTCGGTTAAATCCAACGAGAAACACTTTAAAACCGAGAAATGAACCAAGCAGAAGGAGAAATCTCCGGAGCGACTGTTCACTGAGGCGGAGTAAAGAATCTGACAGTTCAGGTTTGAAATGACACAGATAGAGCTGCTCTGGTGCCAAAATTCTATTTTGGAATGGTTTTGGCCATTTCACTCCGGGGCGGTTCTGGAGCTGGATCAAACTGCTAATGTCTATAATATAGCAAGACTTCATGTTGTTTGAAAAATAAAATTTGTCTGTGTAGTTTTGGGGGTGCTGTGGACAATATTACTGTATAGTAGTATATACAAATAGTGGACTTCTCAAGTCAAGTAACCTCTCACATCATTTTTTTAATTTTTAAATAAAAGCATTCAGCAATTAGTTGTTCACCTCTGGCTCTGCTCTCGGTTTTTTTTTTTTTTTTTTTTTACCTGTAGTGAAGTCAAGAAAGCAAGCAAGGCACTATGGTGGTCTGGATGGAAGAATGGATTGGGTCCGAGTCAACTCACTCGCTTTGCTGCTGGTGCTCGCTCCTCACCTCCTCTAACAGTGACACTGACAGTCTCAAAGTGACTGTGTAATAAAAATTAATAATTTTTACAAATTGGAATTGTCCGACGACTGACCACTCTGATCTCCTCAATCCTCAGCTTTCTCGTCAGTAAGTCAAGTAGACAGTAGTCACTACTCACTGTCTGAGTCCTGTCTGCCGGTGGCCTGGCTCTGCCCGCACGTTCTCTGTATGTGCACAGAGAGGCTATAGCTTAAACTTGGCTTTAAAGCCTTTATGTTTATTTTTTTAAAAGATTTTTGATGACTGCTGCACTGGTGGTAGACTCTCAGCCCCCAACCAACTCGTCGACCAGTGGGCCTGGCAGGCAGCAGCCTTGAATTTGAAAGTGATGCTGTGGGTGTGGATGGTCTCTTCTCACTGATGAAGGCACAAGATTTGGTGACTCGAGAGAGGGAATAACTCTGGCATGTGGCGGTGGCGGGAAGAGATTGCTGAGCTTCATCTCATGACGTGACCATGCATGGATCTGATGCGGAACCCTGTAATTGGCATAATGCAGCAACAGGAAAAGCAAAATGGATTTTACATATGGGGATACCCCCGCTGAGGTTAATCAAGTACAAAGATCAGGGAATTAGAGAAAAATTGGGGGGGGGAACTCAGGTGGCCCCTCAAACTTGGGAGCCCAGGGCAACTGCCCCTTCTGCCCTATGGTTCATACAGCCCTGAGCTCCCTAACAAAGCTAAGCTCCTGCTCCGCATTCTGAAGTTCCCCACAGACACCTTCCCCTCCGATCACACAGACCTTGTCCTGCAGCAGAGTGAACTCTTTGTTTCCTTCCCCAGCGGACCTGCAGTACTGATCTTTTTTCCTTAATCTAGGCAGTAGTCAGGAACTTCACTCAGTGACTGTTCTGGTCTGGAGGAACACACCCGACCGACTGCTCTCTCTTAGTGCTGACTGATGACTCTACATCTTGACTCAAGCTGACTCAAACAGAATAAATGACTGACTGTCAGGTCAGACTGAGAACGGCACTGAACTGAAAGACGACGACGAAACAAAAAATAATTTGCAGCGTGAGCTATTTCTTCATGCCTCCGCTGTACAGACAGTTAATTGGTGGTAACTGCCAGCCAGCAGCCAATCACAGCAGTGCTGTGATTGGCTGTTGGCTGGCAGTTACCTCCAATCAACTGTCTGTTGTGACTGTCTCTCTCTGTCTTTGGTTTTACAGGTGCTCAGCCCTGAAATCAGTCGCCAGCCCAGTGGGAGCAAGTACATTTTTTTAAAACCACTGATGGATCTCAGTCAGTCTTCCCACACACACCAATCGATTCAGAACCCCCAGCCCCCACAAAAAGACACTGAAAAACATCATTTTGTTTCAGTCTGCAGGACCAAAAAAAAAATTAAATAAGTCTAAACACATGTTTTTTAACAGCATTCATACCAATATTGGGGGGGCACATGTCCCATCAGGCCCTATGGGCAAGACGCCACTGTCTGATACTCATTTCTGTTACTTTCTAACTGCGGTCACATCTGCTGGATTGTGCGCTTATGTTGTCAGGAGTCCACTGTCAGCCTATCAAATCTATTAGCTTGCTGACTGCTGGCATTTGTTCTACTTTTTGAACTCGATTGACTTAGCTTCCATGGCAGAGATTTTTCTTGTCAGGGTTTTGTGCCAGCGGCTGAGGGTATAATTAATCCAATCTCTGTGCAACTTGCAAGCAATTGCTAAATCTGATGCTCAGTAAACATCGGCAGGCACAGACCTCACCCTGTGTCACTGATGGACATTATACATAATGGTTACTTTTCAGACGCACTTGCGATGGTAGCCATAGTCTGATCCAGAAGCATGTGGCACAATCAGATTTCAGACACTGGCAGACAAACTGGCTTGAAATTCCTTTGACCACTTTCCGTTGGTTTGATTTTAGGAATAATGAGACCATATTAAAAAATGCAAATATTTCATAAATGGACACCGTGCTAAAATGGTGATTGATCCCAGCACTGACCCCAACTAAAAACCCAGGATTCGGTTTTTCCGACAAGACATACATTAGATTAGTGTTTTATGTAGTCCTGTGCTTCTAAATACCCACTCTTCACCAACAGAAATGACTGAAAAAACAGGTGTAAGTAGCAAGCCTCACACACAATGAATCTGAAGTCTGCTCATGACTGGGTGCCTTACAGTCGGAGACCAAGACTAGTAATTCTCAACATTTACAGTAGTTTCAAGAACTCCTTTATATGTACAGCAGGAGCAGTGAAAATGCTTTGCTTTCACATTACTATCTTAATTGCATTAGTTCAATTATGAGCAACTCCAGTGAATAGATGAAACCATATTCAGTAGCAAAAGCTGCGCTACTTGTGGTGGCAAAACATTCTCGGGAGACCGATATTCACCAGCAACGGCTGACCTGAAATTTCAAATCTGGACCACTGGGATTTTTGTACAAATAACTGGGAGGGGATCTGGGCTAGGAAGGGACTGCTGGACCACCAGGGAGTTTGGAAAAATACCGGGGAGGGGATCGGAGCTAGGGAAAGACCACTGGACCACCAGGGATTTTTTTCCGAATACTGGGGAGGGGATCAGGGCTAGGGAGGGACCACTGGATCACTAGGGATTTTAGTAAAACAAAAAAAATGGGAGGAGATCGGGGTAAGGAAGGGACCACTACGAGCCACTACTAGGAAAGTGACACACAGTACTGTATATCAAATGCACTCCACATGCCGGTGCACCTGCAAACACAAACTTGGACACTAGATGTGTTGCAATTATCACTGGGTGGATTAGGGGGAACTGCATTTAGAAGCTAGACACCCAGCAGTAATTAATCACAATACTGTGCTGCACTGAGTGATAGAAATCAGTACCGGACAACTTTCTGTAGTGACCACTGTATATAGTGGCACGGTAGCGCAACTATAGTTAGGGCTGAGTGCAAACTTCTATGTTAAAGACAAATGTTTGAACCTTAACTTTGGAACTGTTCAATGGATTTGCACAAAATTTGGCATGCATAATCTCTACAGATAGGTCTCTAAATTTCATGTGAAACCATTGTGTGGTTTTTGAGATACAGAATGTCAGAATATCCTAAAAGTACATGTTTTTTGACCTTTTTGTTTTCTACAACTGTTTCTCAGAAATGGCTTTAGGTTGTGGTCTGAAATTTTCAGGGTAAAAAGCATTTGCCTCACAGATGTACCTTTTGAAGGGTTGGTGAAAACCTACCTGGAGGGTTCCCTCCTCTGGAGCAAGCCGTGCCGCTGTCGGAACAGAAATTGAGCCCTAACCGGAAGGTTCCCTGCCCTTGAGCATGTCGTGCCGCCATCGGAGCAGAAATCGAGCCCTAACCGGAGGGTTCCCTGCCCTGGAGCAAGCCGTGCTGCCGTTGGAGCAGAAATTGAGGTAATTTCACCAGCTGTGTGCTCCATTTGAAGAAATGCCACCCAAAAGCCATCTGCCTTTGTCTTTAATTTGAATACTGGCACCTTTACGGAACTTTCATCTCCACTGCTACTGTCTATGAAATTGGGCACTAGTCTGTATAATGTGGATGCTCTGAAATTCTAAACTGCTTTTTCTTGTTAACAGCTATTAGGTTAGATGCTCATGAACCTAACATTTTAAAAATATCCCCATACAGAGAGTTAGTGTGGTATCGGGCTCACGTCTCAGTCTAGCAGCTCTCTGAACTGATCTGCAGGGCTTTTCAGACACTTGGGAGTCCCCAGGCAGCCCGGTCCAAACTGCAGCTGCACTGCAATCTCTCGGCCCCAAGCTCAAAACCCCTCCTGCTAAGCACTCTGTCCCACAGCCGCTGTGCGGCTGCTCCCCACTTGGCCCCACCATACCCACCCTTGGCCAGCATTTGTTATATAGGGGTTGTCTGCCCCACCTACTCCCCGCCTACTGTGGAAGTACATGAGGATTTTAACAATCTCCTCACTTTCTCATTTGCAGCCTATACTTTTGTCGCCACTAGAGGGCTCTTAGAAACCTGCTAAAAATACCTGCATCTTACTCCTGGTCTGAAAACTGGTTCGCAATTAGTTGCTTCTTCCTAGATTCCTCAGATACCTGTAGATTTTTTCTTTCTTCATATAGCTATTTTATCTGTCACTTTTCTCTATCCTTACTATGGCATCCGCCTTTTGTAACAACAGGGCCTTAAATCCCTGTGCAACTGCTCTTTTAGTCTCTATTATTTCACTACTCTTAGTGATGCTCCTGTTAAGTTGCCCACTCTCCTGGGAATTACATCTCTTCTCACCCTACTGTTGCTCCCAACAGGCTCACTCTATTCCAATGGCCCCGTGCGACCTTTCCTCTCTTGGTCTCAAACAGAATTACCTGCCGTGTTGCATTTACGCTTCATAACTCCCTTCCTCCAATTACCTCCCTGCCCACCCTGTTACCTCATCGTAAACTATGGTACCTGCTCCTCTTATCATTAAAGTTAGCAAGAGATGTTGAACTCAACCCAGGACCTGCCGATAACATCGCCCACCATGCTACAGCCTGGAAGGACCTAAAGGGGCTACGTATTGTACACCTGAATATCAGTAGCCTACCCCACATCTTAACTGAACTAGAGGCCTGGGCTACCCAACATAACCCTGACATGTTATGTCTCTGAAACCTAGCTAAAACCCTCCACCCCGATAATCTGTGCATGTTACCTAACTATAAAATACTCCGGCAAGATACACTACCGGTCAAAAGTTTTAGAACACCCCAATTTTTCCAGTTTTTATTGAAATTTAAGCAATTCATGTCCAGTGAATAACCTGAAATGGTACAAAGGTAAGCGGTAAACTGCTAAAGGTTAAAAAAGTTTAGGTTAGCAAAACTGCTGTAGAGAAATTGCAAAGAAAGCCAAGGTGTCAGTGAGTACAGTTTCCTACACCATCAAAAGGCACTTGGAAACTGGAGGAAACTCTGACAGGAAGAGGTCTGGCAGACCCAAAGCCACAACAGAATCAGAAGACAAGTTTCTGAGAGTCAACAGCTTGCGTGATAGGCGGCTCACAGGACAACAGCACAGAGTGACTGGCACCCTGAACCAAAGGGCTACCACAGCATTTTGCAGTGCCATGCAATACCCTCTGGTCTACGCCTAGTCGGTCAGGGGTTCATCCTACAGCAAGATAATGACCCAAAACATACCTCCAGGCTATGTCAGAACTACCTTCGAGGAAAAGAACAAGACGGTAGGCTTCAAATCATGGAATGGCCAGCACAGTCTCCAGACTTAAACCCATCGAGCTGGTTTGGGATGAACTGGACAGAAGGGTGAAAGCAAAGCAACCTACAAATTGCAACACATTTGTAGGAACTTCTGCAACAGTGTTGGGAAGAACTTCCTGAACAATATTTGATGTCCATTGTAGGAAGAATGCCACGAGTGTGTTCATGGTTACAGTATATCTGCAAAGGTGGCTACTTTGATTAGTCAAAATTTAGATTAAATTTTGTTAAACAAAATGATTCTATGATTTCTATTTTATCTCCAATTGTTTATTTGTTCTATGCTTTAATTTCAGAGTACATTGAGACATTAATCTGCGTAAATTTCAATAAAAACTGGAAAAATGGGGGTGTTCTAAAACTTTTGACCGGTAGTGTAGGTCCACATCTAAACGAGGTGGTGGTGTTGCAATCCTCTTTAAAACTCACCTATCCCTACACCGTAATGTCTCTCTCACACTCTCTCATTGTGAAGCTATTCATGCTACCCTACAACTAGGCTCTAAGAAACTGCACTTAGTTTGTTTCTATAATCCACCTAATGGTAGCATCGTGGGGCTCAAGGAACTATTATCACAGGTGGACACATTCGTTGGTCGAAATGAGGTCCTCAATTTGGGTGACCTAAATCTCAACTGGAATAGCAAATCAAATCAGTCCTACCACACAATGGTTCATGGCCATAACCTCCACCAGCTAATCACTGACCCCACAAGGATTTTGGCCCCCCCCCCCCTTGTTCTAGTATTTTAATTGACTGGTCTCTTAAAAACCACCTCAACAGCATAGTCTCTGCTGGTACCCTGCCAGATGCTATAACTGATCACTCCCCAATTTACTGCATCTGGCGCTCTGCTAGACAGCCATCTCCTCCACCAAAACTCATTACCTTCCGTAATCTGGCTAATGTTAATCAAGCACATTTTTGCTTGACCTCTCAATGATAGACTGGTCTCCTATCTTTGCCACCTCTAATGCCCAATCAGCCTTTGACTACTTTCTGGCAGGGTTTGGATGCCTACAGGACATCCATGTCACCCGACCTCATGTATGTTACAGCTGTCATTTTTCAAATCCTGTCCAAAATGTGTTTTCGCACCTGTGGCGTGGAATGGCGTTGCAATTGCGCAGAATTATGGTTTGGCAGCAATTTAAAAATGTCTCTACTGGGTACATGTACTGGGGTAATAAGATGGCTATGCTGATAATTTGGTCATGTATCTATGGAGGGATGGATGTGCAGGGTCCAAAGGACCCTGCGCTTCCACAGTGACATAAGGACAGTTATGGAGGGTGGGAGCGCAGGCCCAAAGACAAATAAGGATACAAGTACACTATCTGAAAAAGTAAGGAAATTCATTGCAAAAAACTTCAATAATGCATCAGTTAGGGTTGTTAGTAAAGCAGAAAAAGGAGTGAAACATGGTGTTAGGATTTCCAATCCTAATGTCCCATCTCCAACCTGCAGATACTGACAAGCATCAGGGGTGTGCTTTGGCATCATTGGCCCTAACGCTCACCCCATTCTCCTATACTGTACCCATCTCAGCTTATTTACTTATGGAATGGAGTGAGCATTAGGGGGTGATGACCCCAAGGCACCCCGCCAATGCCTGTCAGTGTCTGCAGGGTGGGGGTGGGGCGTAAGGGTACCCTAACGCCATGTTTCCCTACTTTTGTCTCTTTACTAACAACCCTAACTGATGCATTAAGTTTTTTGCAATGAATGTCTTATATGCTGGGCTGAACCTGAAAATGGTCTGGTTCCAGTGTTATCATCCGGTTAACAAAATGTTAAATAAAAAAAAAATTTGGACCACCTTCATCTCCAAATTCTGGATGGTGTTCCCCCCACCTTTTCTCCCTCCTATCCTCCCCACTTTCCACATCCTAATCCCTTTGCAACTTTGACACCCACTCTCTCACCCTCCCCCCAGTAAAATCCTCTACTGATCAAGCTGCTTTCTCCTTCACTTCCCCAATCTTTGGAGTACTCTCCCCATTGCTATTCGCAACGCTCCCTCTGCCCTATCTCTAAAATCCCTCCTCTGGGACTTCCTACTCACTCATGCAGTTGCTACTGATTTCAGTACTTCTCCCTCCATGTTACTCCTTCCCCTTACAGCCCTGATGTATTGGTCCACTGTCCCCCTTGGACTTGCCCCCGTTGTCCTTGTAATCTCCCTTGCCTCCCTCATTTTGCTACAAGGTGCACTTTGGAACTGTTGCTATTGATATGCTATATTTTGCACTACTTCAATGCTGTATTTCCTCTTACTTGTCTACTGTGTACATTTTATTATTGTTAGTATAATTGTAAAGTAGAATTATGTAAGAACTTACCGTAACAGTAGATCTTCAAGAGGAGCTCTTGCAGCAGGCTACACCATAAGGACTGAAACCGGCAGGCACCAGGACCCCACGGAAAACTTCTAGCTAGCAGTCTATGGCGGGGGACCAGCCCCTGAAGTTGGCCCACCCTGACATTGACCAAACATATAAAAGGGGTGATCCCCCAGCCCTAACTCAGTTCTCCTGACGGAGATCATGGCAAACTCAGAAATGGAGAACTGAGTAGGTTCTTTTGAAACAAGGAAAGGAAAATTAGCTAATGATGGAGAAACAGTCACCAGGTGGAAGGTGGGAGGGAAAGCAGTGCCTGCTGCAAGAGCTCCTCTTGAAGATCTACTGTTACAGTAAGTTTTCTCGTAACTGTACTATCTCACTTCGAGAGGAAGCACTTGCAGCAGGCTACACCCAACGGACCGAGTCCCAGGCAGTGAAAGTACTAACCCCCGTCAGCTGGGAGGATGTAAAAGTCTACTGAAAATACTCACGAGAGTAGGCCTTGTAGGACAGCGAGGCCAAACCTGTCCTACGCTGAGAGGCAATGTCCGAACTGTAATGCTGAAAGAAGGTGTGGACAGAACTCCAAGTGGCAACTGCACAAATATCAGCCTCAGACACATTTTTCATGGAAGCAAAAGAAGCAGCCATGTCCAAGGTAGAATGGCCTTTGACCGGGCGCAGCAAAGGCTTGCCACACTTGCAGCAGCAATAAACAATATAGTTGACTAGCCATTTAGACAAAGTCTGCTTAGAAACAGGAGCCCCTTCTGTCCTCGGGGTGAAAGAAACAAACAACTGGTCAGATTTTCTGGTAGCGAGGGTGCAATCTAAATAGTAACGAAGCACCAGGGAACATCCAGAGTATGAAGTAGCGCCTCCCCTCAGTTAGAATACTCTGGGTAACAAACTGGTAGGTGGATGTCATGAGTCAGTGTAAACTCAGACACAACTTTAGGCAAAAACTTTGAATTTATCCACAAGGACACCCTGTTGATTTTTGATGAGCAGTTATCTTTTTCTCAACACACTGAGGCTTTAGTTAAAAATGTAAATAAAAAGGTGGGGGCCTTAAGGAGAACTACAGAATGTTTAACACTAACAAATAGGAAGAAATTGGCTGAACAGTTAATTATCCCAGTGTTAAGATATGGTGAACTGATATATAGAAATGCAAATAAAACACTATTGGCTAGGTAGAATAAAACTTATTTTTGAGTGGCTAGATACGTATCAAGGGGGAATTATCGTACTCATCATTGCTTATAGTTAAGTAAATTAAATTGGCTGTGTTTGGATACAAATTATATTTGCCAATGGTTAATTTTAATTCATAAAATGAAATAATCTTGTTCTGATCATCCAATTTCAAGACTGCTGTTTCCAGTGGATCAACACATAAAAAGGGTATTAACTAGGTAGGTACATTTGAATAAGTTTATTGTGAAACAATCACAAAATAGATATGGGCACAGGACCCTAATCCATCAAGCAGCTACTATCTGGAATCCTCTTTCTCCCGATGTAAAGGAAATTGTAAATCATTTCACATTTATTGATACCATAAAAAATTTGAAGGTCCATATTTGTACTTGTTAAATACTATCCTCGAGTTGTAAAGTTTGATATGTCCTGTATTTTTATATGGGTTAGAAGGGGGAGTATTTCTTTTATTTTTATTGTTGCTATATTAGTAACACTTTTACTTCATGTTGGTGTATTGTGCGTATGTTATATTTTAAAGTTTGTATGTTTTCTTTTATGGTAATGTCTAGCTTGTTGTTATTATTGTAACTTGTATTTTAGATAGGGATTTTACAGGTCTGTCTTGTAAACTGGACTTTTGTTCAAATGACATGTATTACCTGTATAAAAATAAACACTTACCTACCTTTACACATCAGAGCCTGAAGCACAGAAATCCTTTGAGCAGAAATAATGTCAAATAAAAATAATGCTTTCCATGATAGAACGCGTAGCTCGCAACTTGCGGCCGGGTTCGAAGGGAGGCAGAGTAAGTTTTTACAAAACAAATAAAAGGTCCCATGGGGGAACAGGGTCCCTGATGGGAGGTTTGAGATGAAGGATCCCTCGCAAGAAAGTGCGAGAAAGATCCAGCTGGGCAACAGTCTCACCCCTCTACAGGTGCATGACACACAGAGATGGCTGATAAACGCACCTTAATGGAGGAGTAGCTCAATCCTGAGTCTGACAGAGAAAGGAGATACTCCAATACAGAATTCTCTGGGCAGGTGAAGGGATCAAGGTGGTGAATGGAGATACAAATGCAAAACCGCTTTCACTTCATCGCGTAAGTGGCTCTGGTGAAAGGCCTCCTTGCGGCTACCAAGACATCTGCCACTCTGGGAGAAACCCCAAATGGGGCAACTGTTAGGTCTGCAGGAGCAATGCATGCAGGTGCAGCAACTTGAGGTCTGGATGGACCAAGGTGCCCTGTTCGTGGGACAGCAAGTCTGAACTCGGTGCAGGGAGATCGGGGGGTTCACTGCCAGCTGCTGAAGTAGTGGGAACCTAATCTGACATGGCCAGTAGGAAGCAACTAGAATCATCCCTGCTCCCTCCGACTGCAATCTGAGAAGGACTCTCAGCAGTAATGAAAAGGGAGGGAAGGCATAAAGAAACCTCCCTGTCAAAGAAAGGGACAACACGTCTTGCCAGAAAACACCAGGCCCGGGATCTAGTAAGCAAAAACTGGACAGTTTTGTGTTGAGTGGGGACGTGAAGAGGTCCAAATCTGGCCAACCCTACCTGTTGAACAGCTCTTTGGCCACAGATTAAAGAAGTTCCCATTTGTGTGCCTTGGACCAAGATCGCCTTAAACTGTCAGCCAAGGTGTTTTGTACGCTTTCGACATGCACGGCAGCGAGTTCCAGATTATATTCTATGGCCCAAAACCAGACTCTCATGGCCTCCCTGCAGAGGGGGTAACAGTGAGTACCCCCTTGCTCGTTTATGTAGAAGACCACTGCCATGTTGTCCATCTGAACTAAGAGAGGGGCCCTGGGAGCAGATTCATCTGGAATGTCTGGAGGGCACAGAGTATCGCCCGCATTTCCAATATGGAGATGTTGCTCTTGGGGAGACCAAGTTCCCTGGGTTTGACAGCCTGCCAAATGGACACCCCAGCCCTGGCCAGACGCGTCTGCAGTCGGAATCTGATGAGGAGACTTGTTGAAAGTGGACCGCTGTAGAAAGATAGGAGAGGTTCAACCACCATGTCAGAGTTTGGCATACCAGAGTGGAGACTGTCATCAGCTACTCCAGTTCGTCCAAGTGTTGGTCCAATTGGATTCGAAGGGTCCACTGGGGAACCCTCATCTGCAGGCGTGCAAGAGGGACAGTCACAATGGCTGCTGCCATGTGCCCTAGCAGCCTTAGGAATACTCTGGCTAGAATTTGGTGCGATAATGAAACCAGGCAATCCTGGTCCTGAAGGCATTCTGCTCTGTCTGGGGACAGGAAGACTTTTCCCTCAGCGGTGTCCAGAACTGCCTTGATGTACTGCAGCTTTTGGCTAGGCCACGGGGAGGACTTCGGGAGGTTGAGAGTGATCCTCAGGTCTCGAAACAAGGTAAAGCTGTCTTCCATATTGCTGATTAGCTGATCCTTGGAGGGGGCCGCTAAGAGCAAATCATCAAGGCAGGGGAAGACACAGTGGCCTTTCCTCTTGAGGACTGTAGCCACTACTTCAAGGCACTTTGTAAAGACTCAGAGAGCCAAGGACATGCGGAACAGCAGGGAGCAGAATTCATAGTGGTTGCCTTGGAAGCAGAAGTGAAGGAGCCTCTTGTGGGGTTGGAAGACCAAAATGTGGAGGTAAGCATCTTGCATATCCAGGGAGCACAGTCAATCCTCCTGGTAAAAGAAGGGGAGCAGGCCTGGAAGGGCGACAATCCTGAAATGTTTGTATTCTATATACTTGTTCAGGTGGCTGAGATCTAGGATAGGCTGTAGTTCCCCTGTTTTCTTTGGAGCCAGAAAAAAGTGAGAATAAAAGCCCTTCCATCTTTGAGCTAGCAGAACTGGCTCTACGGCCTGCTTCAGCAAGAGCGCTTGAATTTCCTCCTGAATGAGGGTGAGGTGTAACAGAGTAGCGGGAGTTTACGGGTGGGTTGTCCAGAGCATCTCCACGAACTCTAGAGTAAGTCCTTTCTCTATCAGCTGGAGAACCCACTAATCTGTGGTTATTCTGTGCCATCCCTCTAGATATAGAGAGAAGCGACCCTTCCCCCCCACCGTCTCCCCCAGAGATTCTACCACGGTTGGGAGGGGCAGGTAAGGAGTCAGGCCGAAGAACCGGGGACAGGCAAAGGGGCCTGGAAGGTTTTGGAGGCTCTGGGACCCGAATCGCCTGAAGCCTGAGAAGTGGCCTTGCATTTGAAGGCACCGCTAGTCTGCTGGCCTCGGGGCTGCTGCCCTGAGGACCAACGAAATGGCTGGTGGTGATTCTACTTTTGGTTAGACCTGTACATGGTATGGACAGATCTGACAGCTTTGCCAGATTTCTGAAAGCGAGTTATGCTTTTTTTCAATTCATCGCCAAAGAGGACTGAATCCTTAAAAGGGGTGTCCATAATAACTGCATGGAGGTCTGGGGTAAAACCTGAGATGTGGAGCCAGGAGTAATGGCGAAGGCAGACGCCGGTACCCGCTGCCCTGGCGGCTGAATATGAGGTGTCCTAGGAGGAAGAAAGTACCTATGTCCGAACCAGATTTCAGAATATGCAATAGTTTAGCTTTCTGAGGACTATCCTGCTGAGTCGAACCAGTTCCATGGCCTTTCCCAAAGGGCATTCTGATACTGGACCATGTGGGATAAGAAATTCAGGGAGCGAATGGCAAAGGTGGCCAAGGCATAGAATTTCCTGCCGAACTGGTCCATCTGCTTTGAATCTTTGACCGGAGTCTGACTGTTGAGATGCCGGGGCCTCTTGGATCGATCATGGGCTGCTGCAATAACCATGGAGTCTGCAATCGGTTGCTCTCCAAAGACAGGCTCCTCTCAAATTATAGAGACGATCAGCCTTCTTGGACACAGCAGGGGTAGTAGATGGACGTTTCCAAGCTGATCTGGTGACATCCTTAAATGGATCCAACAAAGGAGGAACCATCTGAGGTTTTGAATCCTTTTGATGGAGGAAAATGGCCAAACGGCGCCTCTCAGGGTCCAAGTCTTCGGTGTCCAAGCCCATGCTGGACTGGATGTGCCACATGACCTCCATGAAGGTCGGGTCATCAGGAGGAGACCTTGGGGTATTCTTGGGGTCCATCACGGAAGGAGACAGCCTCCAAATCGGACAATACTGAGGACGAGGTAAGGAACACTGATCTGACTCATGAAGAGTAAGATCGGAGGCCTAACGGCAAAGTTTGGGTTGGGCGGTCAGTACAGATCACAACGTCACCTGTCTGAGGACCTGGAGGATGAGCAACGGTGATTTTGACTGTGATGGTTTTAGTGGCTCCTGCCATTGTCATCTGGTTTTGGGGTAGGCGCCTTAAGAGGTGGCGTTGGCTGCTGAGAAGCAGCCTGAAACTTGACCCCTGAGGGAAGAGGGTCCCTAGGTGGGGGTGTGGGAGGCCTCTTCGGAATCAGATCGCCTATAACCACATTCCACCAGAACATGAAGAGGGCCGTGAGATCCAGCAATGGGTTCTGGGGTGCAGAGGTATTATCCAGTGTCGGAGAGGGGACGACACAAAAGGGCCCGGCATAATTTCCTTTGGTGTCGGACATCCAGGTGCTGGGTCTTGAGGATTTGGGTTGACTGGCAGTGGCCCGAAAGGTGTCTGATCATCTGATGTTGCTCTGGAAGGTGTCATCAGACTGGACGTTGGACCCCCAGAGTCAGCTGGGTAGCATTAAGATCAGCCGGTGACATTGGGAGTTCAGGCAACAATGAGAGGGGTGTCATCCGGGTCGGGGTAACCATCAACCGGACAAGTGTAGACTGACGCCGGTCTCTGGAAGCAGCTGGCGTTGTCTTAGAAGGAGCCTGCCGAAGGGAACTAGCTCCTGAATGGGGCAGAGGAATTGCTCTCCCGGGGGAGGCGAGCACATGCCCCTGGTGTCGCTGGGTGGTGTCGGCCCCGGAGCCGACCTTAGCAGACACAACAGTCAGATGGACGATGGGTAGGGACCTGCCGCTCAAAGAAGAACTGGCTGAGCCATCTGGCTGAGAACCCACTGTCTGGCGAAAGGGCCTGAGCATCAGGGGCTGAGTGCCTGAGGACGAAGTCCCCAGCCCCAAAGAACCACAGCCCAACGTCTGGATGAAGGTGGGTGGTTTGACCAAAGGGAGTGAGGCTGCCATGGAAGTAGAGTCCGACCTGCCACGGGAGGAAGTCCCGGAGCCGGTCACCATCTGGTGAGGGGTCCGGGAACAAGAAGCAGATCGGGGTTTGTCCTTGTGCCTTCTGTTGGACTTTTTCTCCTTATTAGAAGTTGAAGAAGTCGAGGACCCTGAAATCGGGGAGGAGGTACTTTTCCCCTGGATCTCTGTGACAGGGAGATCCTGCCACTCTTGAGGAGTGACCTTTTCTTAAATCTGTTGCAACAGTTCTTCTATTTCTTAGCCTAATCTATCCTTTACAATTTCTAGTCCATAAGGTTGGCCACCTATGAGTACCTCCTCCCCTTTCTTGACTATGCTATAGTGTCCTTTTTAATTTTCCTTTTCCCTCTCAGGTCCTTGTACAGAGAGGTTATTGTGATGACCTACAAGCTGATGAAAAACAACAGGCTGTGTTCCTCATTGTTGGATTTAGTATGCAATAGCACTATGTCATAAAATAACTTGATGTATATACCTTATGTGCATGAAACCTGTAAATGTTGAAAATACCATGGCACTAGGTGTTTTTGATAAAGGTAAAATGTACTAGGTGACTGTATTATAGAAATTAAGTTATCGGGTAGAGATATCAGAAAACCTCCTGTTGTGTTGTTAAATGCATGTAAATTGAAGACTGAGAGGCCCTTTTGGTGCCATGCATTTCTGCTGTAAACTGAGCCAGTCTGAAATTTCATGGTGATAAGCATATGCATCCCATGATGCTATGCATTACTGGAGTAGGTGTGATGTTGTGTTTCTTTGAAGCTTGGCTTATTGCCAATGCCCTTTGGGGTAACCTTTGCTTCAGTGCTTCTGCACTGAGGTTCTTCGTTTTTAGCTTTTTTTTTTATTATTTGAGCCCCCCACAACCACCCAAGCACACAAGACAAACAGAGGGATGAAGTGATTTTCACTAAAAAGTTAGATCAGTTGATCAGTGGGTCAGCAGGCACTGACTAAGTGCAGAGGAAGGACATGCATAGTCTGTTGCGTCAAACTGATGTACTGAAGAAGAGATATGCCATTGCTGAAGGTTATCTCTGTATTTGAATAACCACCACACAGAGATTGTGTACTGAACCTGAAGTTCGGTGTCTGGTCCATCTGTCATCCCACAATCTCCTTCTCCACAGCAGCTAATTTCTTCTCGAGCAGGAAGCTTTGAGGTTCTTCTGGCAGTGGATTCTGGTCCTCTGGTTAAAACTCAAGCAGGGCCGGTGGGCCTCTGTGTCATGTTCGGGGCCTAGGGAGAAAAGGCAAGCACCATGACCATCCTTTGAGGGAAGCTGCTTGCCACAGGTACACTAGGATCGCCGCCACTCTACAGATGAGGTCGGAGAAAAAAACATGTAGAGAAAATCCTGAAGAAATCAGTACGTTTCAGTAAAATAATAAAGTGTAGGTAGTTGCGAAAAAAAATGGCGGTTGACTAAGGCAGAAGTCATCTGTGGAGCTGCTGTGTGTGGGTCTACGGTGGGAAAAGAACTGAGGTTGGGCTGGGGGACCGCCCTTTTCATACCACTGGCAGACGTTGGGGGTGGGCCCCCACTACAGACTGCTAGCTAAAAGTTTCCTGTGGGGTCCTGGCACCTGCCAGCTTCAGTCCTTATGGTGTAGCCTGCTGCAAGAGCTCCCCCTCGAAGTGAGATCTTTATTTGGTGCAACTTATTACAGCACTCTCCCCATCCCCTCCCCACCAGACACATCTGGAAAAGAGTTATTTAGCTCAATATGTTTTTCCAGATGAAGCTCTTGAAACAAAACTGCTCATCAGCAGCCCTGAGCAAACATTTCACACATACTCTGAGCTTTATCAAGGTGCCTTCTGTATCTGTCTCAGTACATTTTATACACAGTGATAAAAAAAGACAGACAAAAGAAGCAAAGGGTCAAAAATTGGATATAATTTGTAAGTGTGCTCAAGTGCCAATAAGTAAAAATTTGATTGATCGATTTGAAAATTGATACCCAGGAGAGGCATACTGGGGGAACGGGACATGAGATAAAGAAAATATATTATACCATTAAATTTCAGTTACAATAAAGTACAATCAGAATAACATGATGAAAACAGATACATGTGCATGCAAAGCAGTAGTACAAAAATAATTAATTAACCGACCAGCCAGACACACCTGGGCAAGATGGCAATGGAAAAGGAGCATAATGGAGAGGGAAAATAGGAGCAGAAAGGTGGAGGAAGGTGCTTAAGTTGAAACCTGAGGAAGCAGAGGCACATGTCAGTGGGGAGCTGGTTCCAGAGTGTGGGATGGTGATAGGAGAAGGTTGACTGCCCAACAGAAGAGTGTGGAGGGGGAAGGGAGAAAGTGCAATGATCCCTGGAGTATAGAAAGCAGAAGGTAGGGGGATAATGGAGAGGAATGAGGAAAGCTAGGAGGGAAGGGACCCAAACCAGTATTTGGAAATGCAGGAGGCACAGTAGGTCTGGCAATGGGAGGGAAGAGGGAGAATGGAGAAAGAGGAGTAAAATGAGCAATGATAAGTGCAAGGGGGGAGTTGATAGCAAAGCAGCAAAAGGAGTTAATGAGGATGTCCACTCTGGCAAAGGAAGAGAAGGGGGTGGTGCCGTACAACACATCCGCATAGTCAAAGACCGGAAGTACCATTTTAGTAATAAGCTCCCAGTGGACCTGCAGAGACCAGCAGTCTTTACTGCAGTACAAGGAGCCAAGCTTTGGGCAGAGCTTGGCATGTATGGCATCAGTGTGCACAGAGAAGTCAAGCTTGCTGTCAAGCCACACACCGAGGTACTTGAAGTACTGGACTGCTTTGAGGGGTGTGCCAGCTATTGTGGAGAAGACAGGCAGAGTGGGAAGCTGGTAGTGACTGACCAGTTTCTTGCCTGTACCAAGGTCATGGACACAGTTTTCATTGTGCTGACCCAGACTTGATTCAAGTGGAACTAGCGCAGGATGTTGTGGAAGTCATGCCAGAGCAGAAATAAATAAAACTAAATAGAATAATAAATACAATAAATAAAACTGCTCACTTGTGACTGAGTCTGCTTTGTCATCTGCATTCATGTATATATGCAAGTTGGCACAGCAGAGGGGAGATTAAGAAAAATGGAGAAGAAGAAGATAGAAACCCAAGAGAGAGCACTGAGGGATCCCAGACTGTGTGGAAAGTGGTAGTGACAGGGCACTACCGACCTGTACAGACTGCAGACAGCCTGAGAGGAAGGAGCAGAACTGGTCAACAGTGGGGAGAGTCCAGCAGAACTCAGCTTGTCCAGGCAGAGTGGGTGGGGCTCAAGAGTAAAAGGTTTTGACCAGATGGAGGAAAATGGCAGCCATGATGTGCCAATGAGGACAGAATCAGGAGACAGCGGCGTGATACATCAGAAAGGCAGACTGGAACAGGGTCAGGAAATTGAAAGAGGAGAGGAAACTGGAAAGTTTGGAAGAGACAAGCAACTTTCCCTTGCAGCTTAGCAAGAAAGGGGAAGATGGAGATGGGCCAGAAGCTACCAGAGGAAGAAGGCCCTAGCAAACTTTCAAGTCTGGGGGACTGCACAAACGGAGAAGGAGAGGTTGAGCAGGTGAGTAAGAGGAGATGCAATGGCAGGGGCTGTGATGTGGAGGAGTTTAGGATCCAGCCCTTTAGGGCTTGACCTGGACAGGTTAAGGGACGCAAGGGTGATCAGTTTCCTGGGTAGTGACAGGAGGGAAGTGGAACCCCTGGCAGGGGTGAGGAGGAGAGAGTAAGGTGAAGTAACAGTTTAAACAGCACTTTTTTTTGGTAACAGGTAAGGCCCACTAGACACAAGTGCCTGTTTTCGGGGGTGACACAGGAGCCCTGGGGAGGTTAAGTAACTTGCTCAGAGTCACACAGTATGCAAGTGGAGGTTGTAGGAATCAAACCCAGTTCTGTTGGATGTACCAAGCTCATTTGTAACTCGTTACTCTAGCCTCTAGGCTATACTGCCAGCCCCAATAACCCATTTAAAAAAGGTTAAAAGAGAATACAATAGCAGAATCCAAATGTAATGATAGACAGTTAGATACTGTGGAATATTTGATATGTCCACACTAGTCAAAGCAGCCAGGGTTCCAAAAGATATGGAAACAAAACATTCTGTGTTTGATATGGATTCCTGTAACTGTCACTGTCTAGTTTTACAGCTCTGAAAGAAAACATAAACACTGCACATTGACTGCCCCACCCAAGCTCGGCCCTACACTATGCATTGACTGCCCCACCCAAGCTCGGCCCTTACTTTATAGGCCACTTCCTATGACATCACTTCCTGCTAGCACTGTTTCGAAGTCCCCACTTTTCCATTTGCAGGTTATACCTGCTGGCCACTAGAGGGATCTTCTGCCTATCTCACTATTCTCTACCTGGACTCCACTTCCTCCTACTACCTAGGAGCCCCTCTATCCACCTCCATTACTCCTCTCCCTCACTCTCAGCATTTCTTTGCCCACTTCTCACCCCTCGCTGCCCTACTATCTGATTTCCCTATCCCCAGCTCCCCCGTCCAAACCTCCAGCATACCCCAGGCCACTTTCCTCACCATTGGTGACCACCAGGAGTCGCTATTTCCACCCCCTTTTCTGCCCCTAACCCTGCCTTTTTTCCAGCTCCCCCAATGTCTGGAACCCCTCTCGCCCTGGTCCTAGATCACCTGCCCTCCGGGGATCTTGAACCTGGCTCCCTGTGCACCAAAGTCCGTGGCCCTACCACTACTCCAAAATGGTTCCCACCCTTTCTGACATGCAGGCTTAGATACTTATACCTTCCACCTCCACTGCCACCTTAGGCACCATTTTTTTCCACTGCCTGCTTAACTGCCTCTTTGTCACAACCTTTCAGGGGCTTACTTCACCTCAGCCAGACCTCACCCTCAGCCCTCTGGTGACTGCACCCCAGTATCTCATCGGCTTAGCTCGCCCCCCTCACCCTGTCCTTGCACCCTGGACCCCAGCATTCCCCCCCCAAGCTACACCCCAACCCCGCTGCACACCCTGACTCCCCTTGGACCCACTTTTTCTTTGCCTTTCTGACCCTTTAAACCCTGCCCATCCCTTGTTCCCCTCTGACCTCCCCCCATCTCAATGTACTCCCAAAAAGGTAACAAACTGCCACCCTATGGTTAGAACCTTGGTTCTCCTATTACTCCACTCTGGCAATATCCACCTTAACCCAGGCCCTACCCCCATCAGTCCACCAACTGCGTACACTGGCCTCCAGATGGCCTCCTTGAACATATGCAGCCTGCAGAAAAATTTTGCAGCCCTTCAGTGCTGGGTCATTCAGCACCAACTAGACATTATAGCCCTAGTCGAAACCTGGCTATCCAAGTCCACCCCTGATTCCTTTGTCTCTCTTCCAGGCTACATCTTATACCAGGAGGATCGAGCAGGTGAGCGCAGGGGTGGCTGTGCAATTTATACCCGGGACACCATAGTTGGCCATGCCCTCCCTGCCCCAAAGTTTGTTAAGGGTGCCCAGGCCCTTACCCCGGACCCCTCCAGAGGTCCCCCAAGAAATCAGAACCCGGCTATATCATCACTCACTGAGTATGTCTCATCCCTCCCATATACAGCAGAACAAGTCCTAGTTGGGGACCTCAACGTGAACTGGCTGCCCAAGACCTGACCCAACTTGTCTCCTAGCCCACTAGACTTAACCCTACTAAAGGAACTTGCACCCTCCTGGATATCATTGTCACCAACCGCCCCCAAAAATTCAGGACATTCAAGTCCTCCCTGACTCCTTAAGTGACCACCCCCCGTCCTATTCCTCTGGTCTACCCCACCCCCAAACCTGCAGCCATAACCACACTCTGCAGGCGCCTCCACTAGGGACTGCTGAAAACACTTAAGCAGTACCTCACTCAGATTGATTGGTCCCCATCCACCATGCACCCAACACTGATACCACCCTGGACCTCTTCTCACTAGCCTTTAACAAAGCCTGTGATCTCTTTGCACCCTTCACCAAAATCCGTTCCAAAAAGCAAAATGTGCCTTGGGTCACCCCTAAACTTCTCCAAAAGCTAAGCGATAGGGATAACCTCTGGCACCAAGACCGGTCGGACGGCTGACAGACAGGCTTACAATGCTGCAAGTAACAGGTGCACATAGGCCATCTGTAAAGCCAAGGCAGCCCACTACCAGGCCACCCTCACCTCCTCATGGGGGAATGCCCAGACCTTCTGGGACAATATCAAAGAACTAAATGGTAAATCTCACTCCCCTCCCCCATCCCAGCTTACAACTGACAGCGCTACCTATACCAACCCAACTAGCATTGCCAACTGCCTTAACTCCTCCTTCACAGATCTTAGCTCTATCCTCCCTAATAACTTTTTCAACCCAACCCCTGACCTATCGCCCCCAGTTCTACAATGCCCTTGGTTTTACCTGCGCAAAATTTCTGTCTTGAAAGCCAGACCCATCCTGATTAAAGCATTAAGAAGCAATGGTCCTAGCATCGACTCACTGGATCCCAAAATACTCCGGCTGGTCCTGGATGAAGTCCTTGTCCCCCTTACTGGCCTACTAAACTGGTCCCTCTGTCTGGGGCAATTCCCCACTGCATGGAAAACAGCTATAGTCACACCTATTCATAAAGGGTGTGACAGGTCCAACCCCAACAGCTATCGACCAATCTCCATCCTCCCCCCCCCCCCAAAAGAATTAGAAAAGTGGTGCCACTCAACTCACCAAATATCTGGCTCAATCGACATTCTGTGCCGGAGCTCATGAACAGCGTCACTGTGATTTTCTTAATCTGTCCGAACAGTGATTCCCCACTGCGACAAGCATTTCTACGCTGGAAGTGCGAAAACACATTTCGGCCATGGTGTGGAAAATGACAGCTGTACTGTTCATAAGGAAGTGTGTAAAAATGCCAGTGGTGAAAATCTGGACTGAAAATATTAGAAATCCATGAACATACGAGGGTGCGTGGAAACTGCGCAATGGTCGCTCGTAACAGTGTCATTTTATGGACTTTTTTCACCAAATTTTTAACATAGCCATTGTAATACTTCTGCTCATGAAAAGTGTCACCGTGATTTTCTTAATCTTCCCGAACATTGATTTCGCACACCGACTGCACCATTGTGTGCTACATGCGAGGAAACACATTTGGGACAAAATGTGAAAAATGACAGCTGTACTGCTCATAAGGATGTGTGGTAAAATGGCAATGTTGAAATTCTGGAGTATAAATATTGAAAATTTGCGAACTTACTAGCGTGCGTAGGAACAGCACAACGCATGCTTGTAAAACAGTCATTTTGGGGAATTTCTTCACCAAATTTTCAACATAGCGTTTTTGGGGACCTACCTCATGAACTGTAACACTGTCATTTCAGAAATCGGTTCCAAAAGGTGGTTCCGCTCAGTGACTGCGAAATCACCTTTCGGGGCCGATTAACAAAATGACAGTGACAGAATTCATGAGTTAGGGTCCCAAAAACCCCATGTTGAAAATTTAGTGAAAAAATTCCCAAAAATGCCTGAGATATGCATCAAAGTTGAAAAAAAACCTATTTATTACATTATACAGCTTACCAGCATTTCCTCAGCTCACGGTCGCTTTGAAGAGTGCAGGCGTGTTCCAGTCCACGAAGGCGTCGCGCCCGGACTCCAGAGAGTAAAGTATCGCAGTGAGGGGGTGTGGGAGGTAGGGTGCACAGAGGGTGGGCGCGGGTGGGGGCAGCGGGGGGCAGGACAATCAGTGAGGGAAGGTTTTTTCTTTCAGTTTTCTTGTTTTTGTTCTTGGACGATGTGGGACGTTTGCAACGCTGGGGTGGGCTCCCAGTGTGGCAGCTGGAAGGCTGTTTGGGGTGGGGGCACTGGAGCTGACGGGGGATTGGGCACCCCCCTCGGCCATACTGACTGTTGCTATGCTGGGGTGGGCTCCCAGCGTGGTACCCGACTATCTGTTGGGGGCATTGGAGCCAGCGGGGATTGACACCCCGTTGGCCGCCTGTGTGTGTGGGGGGAGTGCGTGTACGCAATATGCGTGCATGCGTGTGGGGGGAGCACATCGGCTATTTTCTTTCAAGTTGGTCGCAACGTTCGAAACTACTGTCACCGGCTGTGTCCCCCATCATTGGTGGACATCACACACGCCCCAAAATGCCGTGCTGGTATTGGCCACAACAGTGTCACACCTCCAGAACCTGCTTTGACACCAAGCTGCCGCAATATGTTTCTTGCACTGCGCCCAAGAAAACATAAAAAAAAGGATCTTCCCCTGGACTAGATGGTCCAACAAGTGAATTTTATGTTACATTTAAAGAACACCTGAGTCCTTGGCTAAAACAACGATAAAGGAAATAATTATGTTACAGTCCCACAATCCATCAAATATTGTGTTATCATTCTTCTTTTAAAGAAGAATGAGGACAGTAAGAAGCCAGAAAATTACCGCCCCATATCATTATTAAATACAGACTACAAAATTATTACAAAAATGATAGTTGACCGCTTTCAAGAACATGTTACTACACACACTGATATGGAACAAAAAGATTTCATAAAAGGACAAAATATATTTGCTGGATCACAACAAGTCCAAGAAATCATTACATATTCCATATCAAAGGTTCATCCTAAGGAAGAAGAAAAAGTCTTGGTTGCCTTTGATGCTACAAAAGCATTTGATTTATCACGGGGCTTCATGTTTCTTTGTTTGAACCAGTGGGGATTCCCACCCATAATAATGAAGATTCTTCAAAAATGATATGTTTCTTCAATAGCTAGGTAAAGGATAAACTCGTATTTATCAGAACCCATAACAATTTCAAATGGTGTGAGGCAGGGTTGCTCCATGTCTCCTTTGTTATTTCTTTTGTGTTTGGAGCCTTTGTTAGACTGAATTAGGAAAAATGAAAACATATTGGGAGTCCTCATTGGTTACGGTTGTATGAAACTGAATATTTATGCAGATGACCTGATGCTGATAATGAGTAACCCACACGTTTTGTGGCCAGAAGCTTTGTCTAAATTATGGAAATACTCTTCACTGTCTGAGTTAGAACTTAACCAAACAAAGTCATTAGTTCTTCCTTTAACACCACTGGATACAGTGACTAGAACAATTCTCTTTCCAATCATAACTGTAAATAGCATGAAACATTTTGGGAATACTTGCCAGCAATATATAAGAAATAATGTGGATTAATTTAAATGAGATTCATTCTCGAATTAAGAAATTGTTAGAAAGTTGGAAGAATTTATCTTTTTCATTATGGAGCAGAATTGAAACACTAACAATCGTCCATAATGCCACATTTAATGTACTTGTTCCAGGCAGTTATGGGACAATATCCTGATAAATGGTTTTCCCAAATTAAACGTATTTTTGTGAAGTTCTTATGGTGAGGTGCTTCCCCACGTATTGCATAGTGTAAGTTAATAATTTTGAGAAGCCATGGAGGCATGGGTTGCCCTAATGTAGATGCCTATTTCTTAGCAACAAAAATGAAAATTGCCTTTAAAATGATCTGATAAACACAAACATAAAGTAGATAACCAAGAAAAATACATTTCATTAATTCAAGAATCTCTAAATAAACAAAACGCAGGTTTAAGGATTCAGGAAATTACACCTAATCATAGACTATTTTTAAAATTCAGTTCTTACACAATAATAAAAAGCAACACCCAAGCATGTAAAATCTGGAAATAACTTAAGTCAAAGAACTACACATTACATTCTTGCATACTATCCAGCTTAAGTGAGTACAAGGCGATAAAAGAAACAAAACAAAAAAAAATGAAAAAAGGCACTTTATGAGTCTAACATAATAAATTGGTTGGATTTAATTGAGGAAGGAAATTTTATCACACTCAAAGATTTTTAGAAAGAGTTAAGTTAGAAGATAACTGGTATTTGTACTCCATTTTGAAATTTAAATTCAAAGCACTAAAAAGTGTACAGGCAATAGTATATTTCACTGTAATTCTGAGATATATATTTAAATAATGAATTGAACAAAACAGCCAGCAATATCGCACAAATACAGTATATAATTATTAGATTCAGGCAGTCCACATTTACAGAACAAATTAATACATACTAAAATTAAATGAGAACAAGAAAATGAAGAAACAATACAGAATAATAAGTGGAAGGCAATTAGGATAAATGCAAATAAAATGTATACATTTGCTAAAAAATAAAAGTATACAATATGAGATAATTGATAGAACTAATATTACCCCAATATCTGCTTCACATTTTTCTACACAGCCAGGAAAACAATGCTGGCATGAATGTGGACAAAAATGTGACCTCTCACATATGCTCTGGAAATATGACATAATAAATGGAGAAAAAAACAGACCAAGACCTGGGGAAAAAAAATCTTAGGAAAAACTTCCTTTTAAATTTAATTTTCATGTCTTAAATGACCTTGAAAAGTACGGCTAACATTATCAGAAAAAATATATGCACCCTAGCTACTAAAAGACAAATTCTATAGAAATGGAACTGGCCAGACTTGGAGAGCTTTGATTATACTAAATGGCTTCATAATTTTAAATAAATGTTATGCTTAGAAAACTTATAAGACCATACGGCCTTGAAGGATTCCTTAACAAACGTTAGTAACACAAATTGGAGAGAGATTATGGGCATTTTGCTGCCCATCATGAATTTAGACTAATAGTTTATTTTTGTTGTGAAGTAAAACTCCAAAAGGTGGAAAAGTACAACAGTGGATATTTTTTTTTGTAGTGGAAGACAGTGAGCAAAGCATGTAGAATATGTGTAACTGGATGTAAAGAAATTCATGATTACATATTATGATTGTGATGTGCGATATTAAAAAAGATATGACTACTGAAAATTTTAATAAAAATACATAAAAAATCAAAATTTAGGAGTCACCAAAATTAAAAATTAAAAATGCCATAATAGGCAATTTTGCAGACTAGGACCTATGATCCTAGTGTTTTAATCAATGCAAAGTTCACTCCCACTTTAACTTTAGTCACACTCACTTGTGCACCAACGTTTGGAACACAAGTGACTGGCAGGCAATACAACCTAAAATATCCATTCCTTTGGTGCACTGATGCTTTGGTGCAAAAAGGCAGCACCAAGCTCTATAAGGGGGCTGTTTGTAGATAATACTTCAAATACATTTTTTAAGTGAACCTAACCTGCATCTTGTGCAGCACATTCTTTTCCAGGCACAGGAAAGGTTAATGGTGCCATTTTGGGCTAGATCAGGATCAGGTACCATGTAATTGCGAGCTGCCAACATAAGTTAAGCAGAAAGCTCCCAACCTTATTTAGACTCCCTCACCCAGCACGTTCCACCATGCTTGTGCTCCTACGTGCAAGTGGTGCACAGCATGAGTGGAGCAATGCCTTAAGAGCATCTGCAGAGTATCCACAGGATCACCGTAGGACTGCAGGAGACCCTGGAGGTGGAATGCTAGAATAAGGTAGGAGGAAACACACAACTACTTAGAGTATACTTTGACAACCAACTAGGGGAGCAGGTAGCTACAGTCTGTATCTACAGTAAAAGGATTGTAAGGAGCAGTAGACACCCAGGGAAAAATGGGAACAGGTAGGAGTCTTAAGAAAGGGAAAGCAGGAGGAGAAATCCTATCTAGAATAGGTTAACAAACTAGTTCCAGTGAAGCAAAAGGGAGGTGCAGGAGTAGGAAGTAAGGAGGTACATAGGTAAACTGAGCTTACATAGGAACTAAGCAAAGGAAGGCAAGGATCATGGAAATGGTGCAGTGTAATGGTTGTGTGGCCGCACTCTTTCAGGAGACCTTCTGGAGACTAAGGTGGTGCCCCTCATGTACTCACCCCTCTGGGTTGCAGGCCCAGGTTGCTGGACTCTGGGCCGAACTGGCAAGGGTACGGCAGACCATCTGCCCCACCCAGGGGCCACCACATCTGCTGCTGCTCACCCAGAGGATGCCTATGCATAGGCAGAGCAGATGGACCTTGGAGGGATAAGGGAGGGTAGAGGTGGCAGGAAAAGTGCAGGCTCCTCCACCTATACCACTGCAGAACTTCTTCGCCATACTGGCGGGACAGGCATGCCGAGAGGAGGTACCCATCACAGTAGGAAGAGAGGAGGTGTGGGTCCTAAGAAGTAGAGGCGCCAAGGATGGAGGTGGAGGCCCCAGGCCCAATATGAAGCAGCTGGTGTTGGGGGACTCTACTGTGAGTGAGACAGAATTAGGAGCTGGAGGGGGGAGCTAAGGAAGTGGCATGCCTAAGTGGTGCTTCAGCTTCGAGGACAGAAAACAGAGGATCACTAGGGCAGCAGGAGCTGGGAGGGAGCTAGACAGCATTACCCATTTGTGGACAAATGATCTGGCAAGGGAGAAGGTAGCAGTAGCAGTGCAGGGTAAGTAACTTCAGGAAGTTCAGGAGGGGCCTCAAGCAGGTGGCATGCACAATAGCATTTTCTGAGGTGTTACTTGTGTAGGGTCAGAGAGAAGCAAAGGTACACCACTCCATGGTATTTAATGACTGGTTGAAGGAATAATGCATGGAGGAGGGCTTTGGCTGCATCAGGGACTCAGGATCAGCCTAAGAGGATATGGGACACAATAAGGGAGATGGCCTGCATCCTTCTAGGAAGGGGACTGCAGTCCTTTGCAGGAAGTTTCAATGCTACTTAGATGAGAATTTAAACTAGTGGGGGGTCAGTAAAACCAAAGAAGGCAACAACTGCTCTCTCCAGATGGTGGGAGGGAGGGCCCACCACTCAGGAGTGTTTGTGCTCCAGATACAATCAGTGGAGGTACACCGACTGTAAAAGTCCAAACACCAATTAAAGGAGTCAGACGGTAATGGCGCTGAATGCCAAGGCAGTGTGGTCCCATACCTGAAGTCCTTTCCTCAAGGCAGTGATGGGCGGGGCGGGGGGAGAGCTAGAAGAGCACCCTCATGACCTGGAATAGCCCCTGGGAACCAGCACTGAGAAGGATTCTGAGGAGGGAAATAAATATATACAGGTAAGTGGGCAGCCTGAAATGTAAGCCTAGCTCATATCACACAGTATTCAGCAAGCTAAGAAACCTGCCCCAGCAGATAGCGCGCAGGAGGGAAGAAGAGGAGGGACAAGCTTAGAGGGGGGGGATATACCTATTCACTGTGGGGCATAATTAAGGAGGTAGAGGGAGAAAAGATGGCTGAATAAGACCTCTCTATCCAGTTACCCTGGAAATACGGTCGCTATCAGCACTGATCAAGAAGACTAGAACTAGCCCCTGAATTCATGTCCCAGCAGTGTCACTGTAACCCTGAGAGCAGCACAAAACACTTCTAAAATGCACAGCTATGACAAAGCAATGGGCCAGATGGAATTCACCCCAGAATTCTAAAAGAATTAAGCAGAGAACTAGTGACACCACTGACTACTCTTTTCTAACAAATCATGGGAAGATGGTGTGGTACCTGAGGACTGGAAGAAGGCTGATGTGATTCCCCTTCACAAAAGTGGGACCAAGACAGAGGCAGAAAACTACAGACCTGTCAGTTTGACCTCTGTGGTTGGGAAAGTGATGGAATCACTTCAGAAGGAAAGAACTGTTGAGTACCTAGAGGCCAGCGGGGCACAGGACCCAAGGCAGCATGGGTTCACAGCTGGAATGTCATGTCAGACGACTCTAATTGATTTCTTTGAATGGGTGACCAAAGTAGTAGACCAGGGAGGGACTGTGGACATGGTCTACCTAGACTTTAGCAAGGCATTTGACACAGTCCCACACAAAGGATTGGTAGTCAAATTAACCAGCCTGGGAGTGGGTCCCAGGGTGGTAGCCTAGGTAAAACATTGGCTGAACAACAGGACACAGAAGGTAATTGTAAATGGAGTCCACTCTGAAGAAAGAGGGCTTATTAGTGGGGTACTGCAGGGTTCAGTACTGGGACCAATCCTTTTTAATGTCTGTATAAATGACATTGCAGAAGGAGTGCAAGGAAAAGTATGCCTCTTTGCAGATGACACAAACATCTGCAACAGGGTTGATACACAAGGAGGCATGGAAAGGATGAGAAGGGACTTGGCAAGGATGGAGGAATGGTCAGGAGTATGGCAGCTTGGTTCCAATGCAAAGAAGTGCAAAGTAATGCACCAGGGAAACAAAAACCCAGGAGAAGATTACACAATGGGGGGGGTAACAACAACAAAAATGGAAAGGGACCTGGGGGTAATCATATCAGATGACCTTAAGGTTGGCAAGCAATATGAGAAGGCAGTAGAGAGGGCTGGGGGATACTGGGATGTACAGGGAGAGGTATCACCAGCAGAAAACAGGAAGTTTTTATCCCTCTGTACAGACAGTTGATGAGACCCCATCTGGAGTACTGCGTCCAGTCCTGGAGACCCCATCTCCGCAAGGACATAGACAGCATGGAGGCAGTTCAGAGGAGGGCAACTAAAATGGTGCAGGGTCTGCAAGAGAAGCCATACGAGGAGAGACTAAAGGAGCTTAATATGTATACCCTTGAGGAAAGGAGGGAGAGGGGGGACATGATAGAAATGTTTAAGTACCTCAGTGGAATCAACAAAGTCCAAGAGGGTAGCATCTTTCAGAAAAAGAGATGTGCAAGAACAAGGGATACAATCTGAAGATAGAGGGGGGACGGCTCAGGGGCAATGTGAGGAAGTATTTTTTCACAGAGAGGGTGGTGGACGCATGGAACAGCCTTCCTGAGGAGGTTGTGGGGTCTAAAACTGTGAGAGAATTCAAGAATGCATGGGACAGACATAAGGCAATTTTTGTGTGGGGTAGGAAGAAATAGGCTGTTGGTTAAATAGGATCTGCAGCTTATCCTCTAGGTAGGGAAATGGGCAGGCTAGGTGGGCCAAGCGGTCCTTTTCTGCCGTCAAAGTCTATGTTTCTATTCTGGATTACGGACCCTAGCAGTACAGGTCAAGATGGCTAGAAACAAACCCCTTATTTCATGTTCCAGCCACTGCTGAAGTGTCTCGCTGCTAACATTAAGTTCTAATAGTAACATGTAATTGATTCCCACACAGCTTAAAACAAAATATAGCCCCTAGCAGGCCCGTAGCTACAGGGGGACGAAGGGGGGCACTGCCCCCCCCTGTAATTTGTTTTGCCCCCCCTTGCAAATTTTCAGACCAGTGCAGATTGCTTTAATATGCTTGGTAGCTGCCCCCACCAGTTATTCTTTCTGCCCCCGTCTCACTGTCCTAGCTATGGGCCTGGCCTCTAGACAGATATTTGATACACTTCTAAAAATATATGCAGATTTACACACACACACACACACACACACACACACACAAGAGCTACTACTATAGAAAACAGTAAAATGCATAAAACGAAAGACAAAATGCATACAGCAAGGCTGTTAGTGAGCAGGAACAATCACAGGAAATAGACAGATCTACAAACTGGTTTAAAGTCAATAAAATGGCTCAAAAGATGGAGGACTAACAGGTGTGCAGTATAAAGTCACACTCTGGCCAAAAATGCCAATATACACCACTTAGCAGCGTTTGCGCTCCAGATACAAACAGTGGGGGTACGCCAACTGCAAATATCCAAAGACTAATTAAAGGAGTCAGACAGTAATGGCACTGAACACCAAGGCAGCGTGGTCCCATATCTGAAGTCCTTTCCTCATGGCAGCAACTGGCACGGGGGGGCTAGAACAGGGCCCTCATGACCTGGAATAGCCCCTGGGAACCAGCACTGAGGAGGATTCTGAAGTCCTTTTCTCATGGTGGCAATGGGCGCGGGGGGCTCACAACCTGGAATAGACCCTAGGAACCAGCACTGGGGAGGGTTCTGAAGTTCTTTCCTCATGATGGCAAAGGGCATGGCGGGACTAGAACAGCACCCTCATGACCTGGAAGCCCCTGGAAACCATCACTGAGGAGCATTCTGAAGTCCTTTCCTCGTGGCGGCAATGGACGGGGGGGGGGGGGAGAGACAGCGCCCTCATGACCTGCAATAGTCTCTGGGAATCAGCACTGAGGAAGATTCAGAAGTCCTTTCCTCGTGGAGGGGGAAAGGGCATTACATGGAACACAGCAAAAACTGTAGACACAGAGCAAAAAATAAATACATCTCTGGTACAAACCTGAAACACATGAAAGTGCAAGCATGCTGTGCAAATACATATGCAGGTGGAAAACTGGGATTCTGACAACAAAGCAGTGCAGAGGCAAGCAATGAATGAGTATACTAGGGATCAGTAAAGGACTAGAGGACCCAAAAGCTATCAAAAATAACTGGAGGGGCCTCCTACAGGAAACAGCTGAAGGTGGGTGGTGGAAGGAGCCAGTGGTAGAGGAATGACGGAGGAGAAATGGGAGCTGGTTCCAGAGTGTTGGCAAGTAATAGGAAAAGGACTGCGCAGCAGAGGAACAGGGGTGATGCATGGAGAAGGTTCTCTGGTCCCTGGAGCAGAGGGAATATGGAGCAGTAGGGACAGGAGAGAGGAGCAGTAGGAAGGACGAGGAACTAAACCAATACTTAGCAATGAATGAAGAGAAGCGTAACTGGCGATGTGAAGGGAAGGATGGAGAGAGAGGAATAGAGGGAGCAGTGGAGCATACATGGGGGAAGAGTTTCTTACAAAGCAGCAAAAGGCATTCCATAGAGTGTCTACCCAGGCTAGGGAGGTGGAGGGGGTGGCACCACAGACCATGTCTACATAGTCAAAGACTGGAAGCACCATTTTGGTAACCAGCTCAGAGTGAACAAGCAAAGTTGGTCAGTCTTTGCTATGGTACAGGGCACCTAGCTCAGGGTGGGGTTTCACATAGATAGCATCGATATGGGCTGAGAAGTCAAGCTTGCTGTAAAGTCATATGCCAGGGTACTTGAATGATTCACTACTTTATGAGGGGAGTCATCCAGCACGGTGAAGACCGGAAGTCTTGAAAGCCTGGCTAATTTCTGACTGGTACGAAAGGACCTGAACGTCGTTTTTTTGGGGGTATTAAACCTTGAGATGGTTGGAAAGAAACCAGCAAAGGACACTGTGGAAATCCTGCTGGAACAGTTGTTCTACGAGAGAGGTAGAGGAATCTGAGGTGATGATAAAGTATAGTTACGTAAGAACTTATCGTAACAGTAGATCTTCGAGAGAAGCTCTTGCAGTAGGTATTCACATATAGGACTGACCCACCAGGCGTCAGGACCCCACGAAAAAATTTCTAGCTAGCAGTCTCTGGTGGGGGACCGCCCCCACATCAGGTGACCGACGTCAGTATAAAGGGGCAGTCCCCCATGCCCGCCTTCCAGTTCTTTCCCGCCAAGGGTCAAAAGAGGAGAGGAGAGGATATTTCCCTCCATAGAAATTGAGCCAAAGAAGCTTAGGGGGATGGAGGGCGGGAAGGCATTACCTACTGCAAGAGCCTCTCTCGAAGATCTACTGTTACAGTAAGTTCTTAAGTAACTGTACTATCTTACTTCAAGAGGGCTCTTGCAGTAGGTATTCACATAGAGGACTGAGTCCCAAGCAGTCTGGAACAAGGAAAAGCACTCGGAAGGAGGAAATCTACCCATAGCATGGAACCTCCAGCAGAACAGGTCTTATGAAAGACCTTGAAGCACAGCCAGCCCGAAACTGTAGTGTTTCATAAAGGCATGGACAGAAGTCCAAGTTGCGGCTGCGCAGATGTCTGCCGCTGTCACATTCTTAAAACAAGCCGCAGGGGCAGCTACTTCTCTGGTGGCGTGACCTCTGATTTGACCCAGCAGGGTCTTGTACTTGTAACAGAAAGTGATACAATGAGCCAACTATTTTGATAGGCATTGCCTAGAAACAGCATTGCCTTCTTTTTTGTGAGCAAAAGAGACAAAAAGTTGATTGGCTTTCCTGAGATCCTTAATTCTAGTGGTGCAGTATCTCAGTATTCTATGAACATCCAAAGTATGCAAGAAGTACTCCCCCTGATTGGAGTGTTGCATAAAGAAAGCTGGTAGCTCTGTGGATTGATTCAGCATGGATTCAGCCACCACCTTAGGGAGAAACTTAGGGCTGGTGCATAGAGCCACACGTTCCTTGTGGAAAATCAAGTAAGGGATTTTGCACATCAGGGCCTGAAGCTTGGAAATGCATCAAGCAGAAGCAATGGCCACAAGAAAGAGTGTCTTCCAAGAAAGGAACTTTAAATATGTTGTAGCTGCCAGCTCAAAGGGAGGCATGGTAAGCTTCTCCAGAATTAAATTCAAGTCCCAAGGGGTGGGCAGGAATGCGTACAGGGGGTCTCAAATGGAGAACCCCTCTGAGGAAGGTCTTGGAGACTTCCAACTGAGCAAAAGTCCTGTCACTGAAGGAAATATGGTAGGCTGAAATCGCTGCAATGTGGACCTTTAATGAGGAATGGCTGAGACCCAGATCGAAGAGATGGCGCACATAGTCCAGGACTCTATTGGCTGGGCAAGAGAAAGGTTCGAAGTCCTTTGACGTGGCCCAAACTGAAAACCATTTCCACTTCATGGCATAGGTGAACCTGGTGGAAGGCTTTCTGGCCTCTATTAAGATGTCCGCTACGAGTGGAGAAACCCCAAAATGGGCTTTTGCTATGTCTGCAGGAGCCATAGATGCAAATGAAGGGATCTGAGACCTGGATGAACAAGAGTCTCCTGATCCTGGGTCAATAACTGTTGCAACAGAGGAAGAGGAAGTGGAGGTTCCTCTGAAAACTGTTGCAGAAGAGAGAACCAAACTTGCCTGGGCCAGAAGGGAGTGATGAGAATCATTTGTGCCCCCTCTGATTGGAGTTTGTTCAGGACCCTTGAAATTAAGGAAATAGGAGGGAAGCCATAGATGAATCTGTCCCTCCAAGCGAGAGACAGAGCGTCCCACCAAAAAATGTATCGCCCTGGAGCAAGCGAGCAGAAGGCAGGAAGTTTTGCTTTTGGGAGACACGAGGAGGTCTATCTGAGGCGTTCCCCAATGCAGAAAGATGTTGGTCTATGACCTCTTGATCTGGTTCCCATTCGTGGGCCCCAGCTGAGTACCAACTGAGTTCATCTGCCAGCATGTTTTCCACTCCCGGAACGTGAATGGCAGTCAAGTGAAGATGGTGCTGGGTTGCCCAGAGCGATACTCTCATTGCTTCCCAGCACAGAGGGTAGGATCGCATTCCTCCCTGCTTGTTGAGATACCAGACTATGCACATGTTGTCTGTTTGTATGAGGAGATGACTGGGAAGGATGAAGGAGTGCAGAGCCTGAAGGGCATAAAGGACTGCTCTCAGTTCAAGCACATTTATGTGCAGATTTTGTTCGACCAGGACCAGCTGCCCTGAGTCCTGTGAGACCCGAGATGGGCTCCCCAGCCTTCGCCTGACACATCTGTCGTCAACATCTGGGAGGGGAAGGGGGTTCGATGTTGAAGTGAACTCCGCATCATAGGTTCTCTTGCACCATCCACCACTGTAAGTCCCTGAACATGGGATCAGAAACTAGTACCTCTTGGTCTAGCTCGCCCAAGCTTTGGTCCCATTGACACCGAAGCTTCCACTGAGAGATCCTCATGTGTAGCCGAGTACATGGAACTGTTGGAATGGCAGCCCCCATTAGCCCAAGGAGGTGAAGGACTGACCTGGCTCTGACCCTTCTGCAACTGGACACGAGATGGGCTTGAGTCTGAAGGGTGTCCACCCTGTCCGGAGGCAAAAAAGCTTTGCCGATGGTCATGTCCAGAAACGCCCCTATAAACTGGTGCCATTGGAAAGGGACCAAATGGTACTTTGCCTGGTTGATGGTGATACCCAGGTTGGTGAAAACCTGCAGGGTAAGGGACAGAGAGTGCAGTAATTCCTCCTTGGATGGGGCCACCAGGAGCCGATCGTCCAGGTACGGGAATAATACATGAACTCCCAGGGTACACAGGTTGGCCACTACCACAGACAGGCAGACATTTGCTAAATACTAAGGGGGCCCTGAATTGGTAGTGATCCCCCTGAAAGCAAAAACAGAGGAATTTGTGGTGGGAAGGGCATATGGGGATATGCAGGTAGGCATCCTGCATGTCCAAAGCACACAATTGCTGTACTTGCCGAAGAAGTGGCAGAAGGCTCTGCAAAGAGAGCATTCTGATGCGTTTGTACTCCATGAACATGTTCAGGGAACTGAGGTCTAAAACAGGCCTCACTTCTCCCATCTTCGCTGGAACTAGAAAGAAATGGGAACAGTAACCCATCCCCCAAAGGTGGCTGGGGACTGGTTCATTTGCCGCCTTAGAGAGAAAGGAGGTGATTTCCTCTAGGACCAGATGAAGATGTTGCGGGGAGTAAGATGACTGGTGAAGTGGTCTTCGGGGTGGTTTCTGTAGAAACTCTATTGAGTGTCCTGCTGATATCAACTGGAGCACCCAAGCATCTGACATTATCCTCTCCCAGCTCGGCAGATGGGAGGAGAATCTCCCCCCTACCAGTTCCTCTGGAGCCTCCAGAGGCAGTGGGAGAGGTGAGGAGTCAGGAGGACTGGGGCAGCACAGCAGCCAAGGCTCCCGTGGCTTTTTTGGTAGGGGAAGTCTTGGTTGCTGGAGGGGCCTGACGCTTGTTGGCCTGTTTGCCCTGTGGTTTTGGTTTTTGTCAGTTCCGTCTACGAAAGGGACATAATTGCCCCCGAGGGGGTCTGTACATAGAGTCAACCAACTTAAGTGCAGTGCCCTTCTCCTGCAGGTCAGTAATGATGTCCTTGACATCACCCCAGAACAGCACTGAACCCCTGAAGGGCATCCTGGATTGTGGACTGCACTTCAGGGACCAAACCTGACACAGGGAGCCAGGCATGATGGCGAAGGCCTATGGCAAAAGCCAAGCTCCATCCAGCTGTGTCCACTGTCTCGTACGTGGCATGAAATGTGCCGACTGACCGAATGAGCAGAACAGACAAGATCCGCTACTTCCTGCTTAGTCTGGGACTCAAGAAGGGAGTCTAATTTGGATTCCACCTGACTAAGGATGGTCTTCTGGTAATCCCCCCATATGTGCCATAAAATTCAGGGCCCTAATACCCAGGGTAGAAGAGGAATAGATCTTCTTCCCGTACTGGTCCAGAAGCCAGGATTCCTTATCAGGTGGAGACGAGCTGAGGTGTTTTGGATTTGTGGAGCGGCCGTGAGCGATGCTAATGACGACCGAATCTGCCCTAGTGTGTACGTTCAAGAAATCTGCTCCCTCAGAAGCCTGATATGCAGAAATGGACACAAGTCCCTTTACACGAGAAAGGGTCCTGAAGGAACTGGAAGTAATAAGAGCTGATAAAGCAATGGGGCCAGATGGGGTGCACCCCAGGGTCCTTAAAGAACTAAGAGAGGTGGTGGCTGAACCTCTGGCTATCCTGTTCAGCCAATCACTGGAAACAGGGGGAGGTACCCAAAGACTGGAGGACAGCAGATGTAGTCCCCTTATACAAAAGTGGGAACAAAGAGGAAGCAGGGAACTACAGACCAGTCAGCCTCACCTCGGTAGTGGGAAGATCATGGAAGCACTACTGAAGGAGAGATTGGTGGAACATCTGGTTGTCAATGGACTACAGGACCCAAGGCAGCATGGTTTCACCAGGAGGAGGCCACCGCCAGACCAACCTCATTGAATTTTTGACTGGGTGACTAGGGAGGTGGATCAGGTGAGGGCAGTGGACATGGCCTATCTGGACTTCAGCAAGGCCTTTGACACTGTGCCACATAGAAGTCTATTACAAACTGGGGAATATGGGTGTGGGCAGGACAGTAGTGTGGTGGGTAGGTAACTGGCTGGGTGGCAGGACACAGAGGGTGGTGGTAAATGGCTTTCACTCCACAGAGGGAAGAGTGACCAGTGGGGTACCACAGGGATCAGTGCTGGGACGGTCCTATTCAACATCTTCATCAGTGACATTGCACAGGATCTAGAAGGCAGAATTTCACTGTTCGCTGATGACACAAAGCTCTGTAACAGAGTAGACACACCAGAGGGTGTAGACAGAATGAGAAGGGACCTGCAGAAACTTGAAGAATGGTCAAGGGTTTGGCAGTTGAAATTCAATGCAAAGAAGTGCAAGATAATGCATATGGGGCACAAAAATCCTGGCACAATATATCAGTTGGGGGGTGAGGATATAGCATGCACCAAGCAGGAAAGGGATCTTGGGGTTCTCATCTCTGATGACCTCAACGAGGGAAACAGTGTGACAAGGCATCAGGTAAAGCAAATAGGATGCTGGGATGTATAGGCAGGGCATCACCAGCAGGAAAAGGGAGGTCATAATCCGCTCATACAAGACACTAGTGAGGCCCCACCTGGAGTACAGTGTACAGTTCTGGAGACCATACCTACGTAAGGACATAGACAGGGTAGAGAAGGTTCAGAGGAGGGCAACAAAGATGGTGCATGGATTGCATCAAGTCCTATGAAGACAGGTTGAAGGAACTGAACATGTACTCCTGGAGGAGAGGAGGAGAGAGGGGATATGATAGAGACATACAAGTATCTGCAGGGAGGAATAGGGTGCAGGAAAACACTATTTTAAGCCGAAAAGATGTTTCAGGACTAGAGGGCATGGGATGAAGTTGGAGGAGGACGATTCAGAGGAAACATGAGAAAGAATTCTTCACAGAACGGGTGGTGGACAAGTGGAACACCCTGCCAGAGGAAGTGGTGGGGGCTGAAACAATCACGGGATTTAAGAATGCATGGGATAGACATAAAGGAATTCTAGAGGTCAGGGGTAAGGGGAAATAGACTTCTAGGAAAACAAACTGAACTTACAAGCTCAAATGGGCAGACTAGGTGGGCCATAGGCCCTTATCTGCCGACACTGTCTATGTATCTATGTATCTATGATATAGCCAGTCTGCCTTCCTCAGAAGGGGGGCTGATGCAGAAGGTTGTTTCCAAATAGTGGAAACAAGGTCCGCGTGAGGCTCTATCCAGGGTGGAATCAATGTAGGAGCAGTTTTGGGCAGATCTAAGTGAGCAGCGAGCTTTTTACGCTGTGGATCTGGCTCCAGTGACTGCCACTGATGGACTTCCTGGATTTTACTTAGTAACTTCAGAAAAGAGGGCTCCTCCAGAGGAGACTTCGGTGGGGGCCTTGACCTGGGGCGATCTGGAGTACATGGCTCGTCATCTGGATCAGAGTATCCCTCCGAGTCGTACGTCTCCAACGAAGATGTGGAAGACTCCTCCCTATGCAGGGGAGGGACAGACCCTTTGGGGAGTTCCCTGGGGCATGTGTCTTCCCCACCCCTATTGGTTCCCTTGTCCAAGGAAGGTCGCACTGTAGATGTGGCCTTGTCAGGCGAAAGTTGGACTGTGCGCCCTCCTGAAGGAGCAGGCATCTTAGCAGTCTTGTCCGGGCGGACACCGGTGGCACCGATGTCCGACTTAGCAGACCCGCTCAAACCCAAGGACCACATGGTGGAAGCGGCCTTCCCGGGAGCGGAGGCCTCCTTTTCCCCGGAGGCTCCCAAAGGGCCGAGCGCAAGCCAGACGGGAGGGGCGACACCTTCTTGGACACCACCAAGACAGTCATCGTGATGCGGTCCCCAGGAGGGGACGTTATCTTCAAAGCCGCAACTCCAGCTGGAGCCACGGTAGCTGTGGAAGCAGGCTCCTGCTCCCAATGCTTCTCCTTATCCCGTTTCTTCTTATGACCTTCGGGGGAAGTAGACGCCTGCCTCAACTTCTTTAGCTCCTTCTTCATGGATGCAATTTTTTTCTTCAGAATATGGGCTTCCAGGGACTGCTGCCTTCTTTTCCGGGTAGCTGAGTTAAATTGTTGGCAGTGCTGGCACTTCTCCACGGGGTGGTCTGGGCCCAGACAGAAGAGGCACACGGAATGGCCATCCTTGTGTTGCAGTTGACAGCCACACGAGTTGCACTTATGTTTATGCGATTCGGAGGGCATCTGGGACGACATACACAGCGAATCGGACAAACAGTCGAAAAAAGAAAAAACGAGGTCGAAAAGTCCAAAAACTAGACCCGTGAATGACTGGCAAGCATTGAACTCTATGCGAGGAACTTTCACAAGCCAACGGCAGGAAAGAACTGGAAGGCGGGCGCGGGGGACCACCCATTTATATGGACTTTGCATGGTGTCGGTCACCTGACGTGGGGGCAGTCTCCAGCCAGAGACTGCTAGCTAGAAATGTTTCCATGGGGTCCTGACACTTGGCGGGTCAGTCCTATAAGGAAATACCTACTGCAAGAGCCCTCTAGAAGTAAGATCTGTATAATTTGCACACATGTGTATATAGAGTTGACACCGGTAGAGGGCAGGTTGTTTAGAAAAATCAAGAAATTGATGGGGCCTAGGATTGAGCCCTGTGGGACCCCAGCCTGGATAGGAAGGAGACGTGACAACATGTCTCCAACCTGTACCAACTGTAGGCAACTCATTAGATAGGAATGGAACCATTCACCAGGGGGGCTGAGAGGCCAGTCGAACTCAGCTTAAACAAGAGGAGCAGGTGGGACACCAAGTCAAAAGCTTTGGCCAGACTGATGAAAATGGCTGCTGTGACATGCCCCTGGTTCATCCCTATAAGATGGTCAGTGACACACAACAGAGAGGATATGGTGAAGTGGTGCTTCCAGAAACCAGAGTGAAAGGGTGAAAGGAAACTGGAAGTTGTGAGGTAGTCAAGAAGTCTAGTGTTGATTAACTTCTGTTGCAGCTTAGCAAGGGAGGGAAGGAGAGATAGGCTGGTTGTGTCAGGAGAGGAGGGGTCACCCCCCTTTGTGAAGTGGAAGAACTCTGGCAATCTTTCAAGACTGAGGAAAGGTGCAGAAAGAGAGTGAGAGGTTGAGCAGGCAAGTGAATGGAAGCGCAACAATCCGAGATGAGAGGTGGAGGAGTTTAGGACCAAGCCCATCAGGACTGGATTTAGATTGGTTGAGGTAGAAGAGGGCAAGGAGGGTTTCATGAGAGGTGGGGGGAATGTGGAACGCTGGGGTGGAATGGGGGAAGAGGAACGGGGAGCAGGAAGGGAAGGGGGAGCCTGTATCGGGGGATGGGCACATGTTGTGAAGAACTCACTGAACTAAGTAGCAACCGAGGAAGGGTCAGATACAGGTGAACTATTAACCAAGAGGGTAAGGGGAGCAGACTGGGTGGGGGGGGTCAAACAAGGCCTGGATGACCTTCCAGAATTTTGCAGGAGAGTTAAGCTTTAAAATAACAGGATTTCACAGCCCAGACAGCCTTAGTGCACTTGTTTATCAGGGCCCTTTAGTGGAGAAGATCAGGAAGGAGTGGATCATTTATAGCAGACCTGAGCAAGATCTAATGGACTTGTACTGTTTGATGATTTTAGTAGAAATCTAGGGAGATGAGATGATTTGGCCCTGGATTTTCTGGGGGAGGCATGCAGGAGAGTAATGAGGAGAATTTGGAGTGAAAAATGGAGAGGGCCACATTACAGTTAGAGGTCTGAGGGATGACTGACCAGTCTGTTGCAGCAAGGTCACTCAGGAGAGCGTTAATGTTCAGTGAATAGAGGCACCTGGACCAGATGCATTTAGGGACAGAGGAGGGGTCACTGGATTTTCCTGATGCAGAACGTCATACTGTGGTCCTGACAATGTCAGGTAAGAGACCCGCTGCAACAATGTGGAGGGGGTGGGAGGACAGAACCCAGTCCAAAAATGTGTGGTTACAGGAATTAGGACTGAGTAGAGTGGGCTTTGTGATAAGCTGGGACAAATTTAGGGACTCAGTCCTCTGGATGGTTGATCTAGATGAAGGGGAGATCCAATTTATGTTGAAGTCCCAAAGGAGAATGGATTCACAAGTGCAGGAAAGTGAAGTGATGTTGGAGATAGAGTCAAACTCAGAAGCAGATGAGATCTTCTGGAGGCACAGAAGACCCCAATGAAGATGGGTACAGGTAAGGGGAATGTGACCCTGACAAGGAGGAGTTCATGGGAGGAGGGAACAGCCTCCCTGAAATTCAGAGTACAGTTGAGGCTCTGATGAATGTAGATAGCAACACTTCCACGATATTTTTCCCTGTCCTGCCTGAAAAGATAGAGGTCAGGAAAGGACAGGCCCAAGTCTGATATCCTGATGAATAACCAAGATTCAGAAATGCAGAAGATGTCAGGAGAATGTTGCTGGATCCAAACAGAGAGAAAGTCGAGCTTAGGGAGAAGGTTTCTAGTACTGAGGTGAAAGATGCTAAGGCCTTTGGCTATACCAGAGGGCAGGGGGAAGGAGGGCCTGGGTTGGGCTCCACATTAACTGGTAGGAGAAGGAGCAGGAGTATGAGAAGACAACTGGAGGACTTCTTCCCCTTGGAGTGAGAAGGGGAGCAGGGAGAGAGGGAATGGTAGGAGGAGAGAAGGGAACGGTGCAGGAAATCCAAGTTGAGACAGGAGGTTGGGAGGAGCCCTGGATGGATACTGGGGCAGTACTGGATGCGAGTATGGAGGGGAAGGGGTACAGTAGGAGAAGAGGAGGGGGAGGGAGGGTAGCTGGAGTGAGGAGTAAGGAAGGGGTGGAGGGGATGGGACCAGGAGGGGAAACTAGAGAAGACAGAGGAAGGAGGAACACGGTAGTGAGGTAACTGTAGTTGTGCCAGTAACATAAAACACAGCAGTGTAACAGCTTGTATTAATGCTGCAGTATTGTAATAAACACTGCAACAGCAATGGGCAGAAAGCTGAGGGTTGGGGGGGGTCTGATCCTGAACAAATGCATTGGACAATCAACCAGATTAATACCAATTGGTGTGTTCACACTGCCTACCGTGATTCTCGAAGTTCTGTCGTGGTGCAGGCTGCTCCACTCAAGCTGCAGTGATGAGGCTCCCGTTCATGCAGCAGCCCGCTACAGCGGTGCGACTATCCTTCTTGCATTTTAGCCAAATGTCCATGGGAGCCAGTCAGGTCACCTACTGGTCCACGGGTACAACAGGCTCAGCCTTCATGTGACAGCTCTGTGTGCCTTTCCCACCACAATTAGTGCAAAATAAAACAAGTAGACACAATAGACAAATGTGAGACTTGAGCAAATCGGTTACAAGTGCAATAGCAGGTGGAGTGCGTGCATGGTGCCATTAGAGATTATTTTGTTAAACTAAAAAGTTTACTGTCAGTAACGCGATGGCACCCAGAGGTGGTAAAGCCAGTACTAATGGACACCGTAAATCAAACCTCTCAATTATAAAGAATACTGTTTAATTAGACATTATGAGAGCAGTACGTTTGATGATTAACATTAACACATAAAGGTTGAGACAGAGGGTGGAAGTGAATGAATCCTCAACAGCAGTCCTGAAAGCATCTTCTAGGACTGCTATACAGGATTCATTCACTTCCACTTTTTCTGCCATCTCAGCCTTTATGTTTTGGTGTTAATCATCAGAGTCATTTTTAAACTCACTAATGTCTAATTTGATGGCAGCAATAACCTGGCACCACTGTGAGTAGTGCCAGCTGTTCAGACGGCCACCCGAAACACCTACACCACTTCGCGATCCAAGGAAAAGACGGATCGTGGTGAAATGTAATGCATGCAGACACTGCGATGCTGACTGCATTCACATGACAAAAGCAACAAAGCTGTAACAGCTCTGCACCATTCACAACAGTGCAGAAAATGGCCCTAATGAAATGAGTTGCACAACAGAACCTAGGTAACAACTGCAGAGTACAATGCAGTTATGAGCAAACCAGCTTAATTATGCAAATAAACAGAACTCCCTGGTAGGGCATTAGTACCAGGGATTCTGATAACTATTTTTGGAGTATCTGACTTCCAAAAATAAGGCAAAAACTTCCAAAATAAAGGATGAGGAAGTCATTGACTTCCAGATATAAATCTACAAATTAGATGACTTCCAGAATTGCAGGCATGGAAGTCAGAAATCATGGATTTTTTTGAAATAAAATGTATGTTATCACTAATATATTATATCAACATCGATAAACTGGCCCTTCTTAGAATACTGGCTTCCAAATGTGGAATCCTGGAAGTATTTTGACTTCCAAAAAATTGGACTGACTTACAGATTTCAACTCATGGAAGTTTTACACTTCCACTCAAAATATATTTACTGAACCCCTTGGTGTTACCAGCAGTCACTCAAATAGAGCAAACTTCAAATAACAGGGTTATGAACAGTCATAACGCAGTTATAAGTAAACCAGTTGCAAATAAACAGAACTCCCTGACAGGGTGTTACCAGCAGTCACTCAGGTATAATAGTGAAAGCAGCTGAATAAGATGTGCACTGCAGAATTATTGAAGCAAAAATCAGAAATAAAGCTATACCCACTAGGGTGTAGTTAGGATACAGGAGTTAGCGAGGTAGCAGGCACTTTTGTGAGTAAGGAAGTCTCATGTAGTGATAAATGCAGTAAGTGCAGTCCATGAAGTAAGCCGTAAAAGGCACTTGAGGAGAACAGTACAGATCTAAAGCTGTGTTTACTCAGTTACATTTGCACTGGCATAACCCGTGCGCTCGAGATGCTCCAGTGAAAATGTGATGTGTGGATACGTACCCGATCAGGGTAAGACGCTCCCAGATTCTCTGTCAAGCTGGGAGCGCCAAGAGGAGTGAGTGGCTTACAGCGGCTTAATGAGCCCCTGACACCATTAGAAAAACTTGGAAAAGTGTGAGATTTAGACAGTTCAGTTTATATTTCATGTATTTTCTATAATTATTTAACTTTTTTCTTTATTACCAAGGACAGCTGTATGAAAGAGGCTTACTGTCCCTTAGACCCTATCTGCTCTTTCTGCTATCCTACATATGACATCATAATCCGGGTTGCAGCTGGAAACGAGCTTCTGGTCATGGTGCTTTTCCAGGTTACCAACTTTTAAATAAATAAATAAGTAAAATAAATAATCTCCCATTCATGGCATCATAATTATTCCCATAGCAACAGAACTGTGATGTCATATGTAGGCAAGCAGCCAGAACAGATAGGGCAGTGATCCTGTTTACGTGCAAATGTCCTAACTAATAAAGAAGAATGAGAAATACAGAAATAATATTAAAATATAAGCTCACTTATGCTAAACATTACATTTCTCAAAGTTGTCACAATGGTGTCGGGGGCTCTTTAAGTAACAGTGTGGACTGCCTGCGCCGCAGCAACCAACAGATGTCCGGCTCCCGCACAATGCACGGCCCCTCACCAGCACAGATTGCAGCAGTGCAGAGGGGCCGCGCAGACAGACAAATCGCAGTGGCAAGTGGTCAGGACCGTGTGGCTGCGGCTTTGTATTTGCAGCGCTACTGCCATGTAAACACGCTAAAGAATCACAGCATGAAATACTTGGAGAATGCAGGCAGATTACTTGACCCTTCAGGGCACCAAAAGGTATGATGTTAGGCAATTGCCAAGACTGTGAGGCGCTCCTCTTCAGTGCCTGCACCTCTCAGGACCTTACTGCAGGATGTCAAGGATGGAAACTGCAGTCCAACAGAATGAAGTGTACTAAAAAGGTTAAAAAGGCGTGCTGCCCTGAGAACAGACAAACAAGCAGACCAATACCAGTATCAGGCAGCCTCAAGGTGTCAACTGGTGGGTAACTGGGTGCGTGGGGTACCCTGCTACTCCAACTCAAGCAAGAGAAGAGGGAACGTTTCCCCTTACTAAAGCCCGAGGTAACCTCAATTAAGACCCCAAGTGCAATCTGGTGAGGCAGGTGAGTACTGCAACCAGTGCTGTCAACATAGCGATTAAGACAAGTTATCCAGGAGTACCAAAAAGAAAGAACTTAAAATTCTATTAGATGCAGTTGTGACTTCCAAGTCTAAAAGGAAAATGGTTTTTGAAAATATCCAAGTCCTCAGAAAAAACTGGAGGAGCAGCAGCTAGATTACTAAACCTTTTGAGTATCAAGGAGTGCTAACTGCAGCCCTACGACAGAACCATCCTAATTCTTTGCCCAAAGTTCTTTGATGTTGCCAGCAGCAGACAATGGTCTAATATATAAATTCAGTGTTAATGGCCCTTGTAACATGGTATAAATTAACAGACTGAAATGTTCATTTTTCTATTGGGCTAAATGTAACATGTGGTACATGAGCAACCATGATCTAATACCACAGTAGACCATGGTTGCGATTGAGAGTGCGCCAAGAAAATAATTAGACCATGGTTTCTGTCACAGTCACACTACAGAAGGTCGGTAACGAGCGAGGTCAACCAACCCTGTAGACACTGCAGCATGGCAAGTGTTTTGTTGCTTCGCGTCCTAGTCGCAACCGACCAACCCACCTCATGCACCTCGCAGAGTAAGTGTAGGAAACAGCAATGTGAAAAGAAAGGTTTAAATAATTATACAGCAGCGTGGCTGCTAAAAACAAATCTTACCACAGCCGACCAGAAACAGAGGAACCGCCATCAGTAGTACAGGCGTCGGGACACAACAGAAGCACTGCATCCCCTCCCACTTTAGTATTGAACATTTTTTGGATGGCTTTAGTCTCCCTTCCCTACAGGCCCACCAGTACGAGATTTTGGCCTCTCTCCTATTACCCTGGCTGAAGTCGAGGAAACGATAAATGAGCTAACTCTGGATAAATCCCCAGGTCCCGATGGTTTCCTCTCCAACTTTTATAAGGTCTTTTGTAAGGAGTTAGCTCCCCTTCACCTGAAGTTATTTGAGTTTATGTTCACCTCAGATTCCCTCGACACTACTTTGCTAGAGGCCACGATAGTGCTGATTCTGAAACCAGATAAACCCCAGAGAGAGCCAGCCAGTTACCGTCCGATTTCATTACTAAATTATGACATTAAAATTTTAACCAAAATCCTATCTCTCAGAATTAAACGGATTTGGTCTCATCTACTGAGTCCCGAACAGGTGGGGTTTGTTCAAGGCAGATCTGCTGCCGATCATTTGAGAACCCTCTCACATATTTTTCAGGCTGCCCAAGACTCCCAAGCCCCCATGGCGTTAATCGCATTAGATGCCGAAAAAGCTTTCGACAGAGTAAACTGGGAATTTCTTTGGTTTACCCTTAAGAGAATGGGCTTTCTGGAAACCTTTATTCAATGGATTCTGACGGTACACAGGTCACCCACTGCTGAATTTACTGTAATGGGGTTTTCATCTCGGTTTCCTGTTCACCGGTACTCGGCAAGGTTGTCCCTTGTCTCCCTATTTGTTTAACTTATATTTGGAACCCCTGATACTGAGTAGCAAGAACTCGCCCCAGGTCACAGGTTGCTTAATATACCAGCAACCTCTGACTCTTTCAGTTTATGTAGACGATATCCTCTTGCATCTGGCCAATCCCCGAATCCCTCTTTAACACATGCTTTACAAATTATTGACCAGTTTGGTCAAGTAGCTAACTATAAGTTGAACCTATCCAAATCAGTTATATTTCCGTTAAATGCTGCGCTCCAACCCAATTTACTGCCCATTTGAGTACGAGATGGTCTCCTGTCTCACTCAAATACCTAGGCATCCATCTCGCCGAGACCCAGAGGTTCTCAGGAGACTTAATTTGGATGATCTGGTGACGAAGATTCAGCAGGATCTTCATAGATGGGGCAACCTTCCATTGTCCTTATGGAGTTGTATCAGTATTATAAATGAATGTTTTGCCCTGCATTTTAACCCGTCAGAATTTACTAAACATCTGGCTCCCAAGGTCATATTTTCAGCAGCTTCTCTCTGCTGTCTCTAATTTCATTTGGTAGGACAAACATCCTAGACAGGCCTTCTCAAAGCTTAATTTACCTAAGGAGAGGCGGACTTGCCTCCTAATTTTATAGCTATATTATTGTCAAGTCATCTATTCAAAATGGGGAGATGGTTTGAGGTCTTGCCTGATGCATATCTTCCTATTTGGCTACAGTTGGAGACAAGCCTTTTGGACATGCATAATCTCCGTTCACCCAGAATCTTTTATTACAATTTCTCCGCACTACCTGCTATTTTACAACATTCGGCCGTAGGGCTTTCCATAAAGATCCTGTCCTAATGCTGGAATTTCTTTAACATTTCATCTAAAAAGGATATGGCGCAACCTCTCATCTTAAATCCTAATATCAAAATAGGTAGTTCTCCGCTGACCCCTTACTGGCTTCCACAATTACAGGATGTCTTAGTGGAAAACCTGTTCTCTCAGGGTTCCCTCCTTTCCTCAACTGACATAATAGCCAAATTGAATATCCCTCAGAAATATATATTTAAGGTTTTTCAACTGAGACACCTTATGGTCTCTATTTTTGGGACCACATTTACACTGTCCCAAGTCAGGCCCTTTCTAGACCAGATACAGGAATATGCAAATAAACCACATGGAATTTCCAGGATCTATTCCTTTCTATTGGGTATCAAATATCCTAATGCCCTTATCGGCTCTAAAATTTGGGCTTCTCTTTTGCCAGATTCTCTCTTGCCCTGGAATCAGATTTGGGTTGACATGCATAGATATCTCACTCAAGATAGGCACAGGCTCATTCAATACCATATCCTAAATAGTCTGTACTATACACCAGTTAAGCTGGCCAAACTCGGCAGACTGCCTTCGGCTACCTGTACACAGTGTGGAGCAGCTGATGGGAACCTGATACATATTTTTTGGCATTGTGACAAAGTGGCATCGCTATGGCACACAATTCAAACCAATTTGGACCCCCTCCTGGGACTGGGTGAGCTGTTTACTATAGAGATATTTATTCTAGGGATGCTCTCCAGTATTAGAGTCCAGGAGCGTATGTTTCATATGGCTCTAATTTCTATAGCAGTGAAAAGGCTGGTTCTCAAGCACTGGATGGATCATTTGGTCATCTCATATCCTGAATGGCTGAAAGAAATGTCTCTTTGTTTTAACACCGAAAGGTTAATATCAAGCTCCCGGAATCGCATGGCCTCTTTCAATCAGAAATGGGGTAAACTATATGCTTTATATTTGAATCGAGACTCACGTAATGCTGACCTCTGACAGTTTCAGATTGTTTTACTTCCCTTTGGATGTTTGTTATTGTTGGAGTACTCTTTGCTTTTTTGTATCTTTTTTATCGGCTTTCTGATTAGGCACACTCCGGGGAGGGAGGAGGGAAGGGTTGTGGTGGGGGGATGGATGGGCACAGTATTTTGTTATTAATGTTTAGGTATATTTGATTCAGTGGCATTTTGGTGTCATACCACCTTCAAGTTATTTTGTTGTTACTGTTGTGCGGATCATCGTTCTGTATGCCATACTTTCTCTGTAATACTATAAATTAATAAAGATGTTGAATTTCAGAAGCACTGCATCAATGTAAAGACCCATAGTGTGATGTGCTTGTAATCGGAAAATACTGTGAGCTACATAAAAAGTTTCCCTTACCCATAGCTGTTGCGCAGTCTGTATGGCAGCACGCAAATGTGCAGACATACCCACAGTGCAACAGCAAACAACCGCATATATAGTTGAGAACGGACCTGAAACAGACAAAAAAAGACACACCGAAAGAAAATTAGGTACACTCAGCAGTATATATATATATATATATGCCTGCTGCATATTTTAGCCAGTTCGTCGATATTCAGAAAAAAACATCAGTATATTAATAGATCTGAAATGTTCAACGTCCACGTTTTGAAGTCTATACAAGATTATAGAGAGATTAGTGACACACAGGAAAGTCATCTTTTCACTGCAGTTTATTCATAATATTTTTATGTAATAATAAATAGTAACCTCCTAAATTGCTTGCCATGTTACAAGTGGATTGAGCCACTCGAAAGGATGGGTTTACTGTGGAATTAATCCATGATTGGGTGGTTAGAGGCACACCAACCCCCAAACCATAGATTAATTCCACAGTAGATCCATCATTTCTTGTGGCTTAATCCTCACCTGCTGAAGCTAAAGTTTCTGTAGTACTACAGTATATATACTTAGATTGCTACTGTAATTAGTAACCACAGCATAGATTTGAATACAGACCAAAGGTACCATTTCCTTTCATTAGGCACGTACAGTAAGGCAAGACAATTTTATAATCTGGATCTGTATCCTGAAAGGGAAAGTCCCCTCAACCTATTTTCTGTATATCTGTGTAGTCTGGAGCCATGAGCAATGATTCCCTCTCTTACACCCCACAAGGCTCTTTGACTATGCCATGGGCTGTATGGTAGACAACTCCAGCTTAAGCCAGCACCTCTTTCCCTACTCCCTCTTTCTGACAGATAGAGTGGTTTCAAGAAATCTTAGAGCTTTCTCAATCCCCCCACTAGAAGCACCCCATGTAACCACCACTATGGGTAACCAAACTTTCTCAGTTGCAGCTCCCTCCTTTTGGAATAAGCTCCCCTTGTCCGTTCGCTCATCTGCCACCCAACAAGATTTTGAACACAACCTGAAAGCCTGGCTCCTTGCAGCTGTAACCTGCCACTGCACTGCGCATAGCCACTAGAGCCTTCATCACCTATTGCCCTCACCAACAAGTAGCACTTACTTCCACCCTTTGTCTGCCCTCCTCTCCTCACCCTGTCCTCCCTACACACCCCTTTACTACCCCTGCCTTTTTTCTTCCCTGTCCCTCCCCTACACCCTTATGCCCCTCTGCCTTCCCTTCCCCTGCCTCTTTTCTCCCGTCTGTTTCTAGAGTCATTTCTAGACTGCCATCACAGAGGCAACAATCCTTTGTGTGAAGCAAATAAACAAATCAAAACGAAAGAAAAAGCCACTATGGTTCTCAAAAGAGGTGGCTGTGAAAGTCAGGAAGAAAAAGATAGCATTCCGGAAGTATAAGGAAACACAGAAGGAGCAGGACAGAGAGCTGTACCAGTTAAGGCAGAGGGAAGCAGGGAGGGAAGTCAGAATAACAAAAGGCCCAAACTGAGAAAAGATAGCCAACTCCAGTTAGAAGGGATAAAACCTTTTATAGGTACATCAGCGCGTGAAAGACAAGGAGGGATAGTGAGGCTGAATAGAATGAGCGTGGGTGGGCAGAGGGGACAGTGAAAAGCAGGAATACTGAATGAATATTTCTGCTCAGTACTCACAAAGGAGGAGGAAGTGCCTCATCCAATTAACGAAGCACTCTTGATAGGGGGTCGATCCCAGTCCTTTCACAGAAGAAAGGGTTCTGCAAGAACTCCTAAAACTGAAGGTGGACAAAGCAATGGGTCCTGATGGAAATACCCCAGAATTCTAAAAGAATTAAGGGAGGAACTAGTGAAACCACTGGCTACTCTTTTAATAAATCATGGGAGGATGGTGTGGTACCCGAGGACTGGAGGAAGGATGTGATTCCCCTTCACAAAAGTGGGACCAAGACAGAGGCAGGAAACCACAGACCTGTCAGTCTGACCTCTGTGGTAGGGAAAGTGATGGAGTCACTCTGAAGGAAAGAATAGTTGAGTACCTAGAGGCCAGTGGAGCACAGGACCCAAGGCAGCATGGGTTCACAGCGGAAGGTCATGTCAGACCAAATCTAATAGATTTCTTTGACTGGTGACCAAAGTAGTAGACCAGGGAGGGGCTGTGGACATGGCCTACCTAGACTTTAGCAAGGCATTTGACACAGTCCCACACAAAAGATTAATAGTCAAATTAACCAGCCTGGGAGTGGGACCCAGGGTGGTAGCCTAGGTACAACATTGGCTGGACAACAGGACACAGACAGTATTGTAAATGGAGTCCATTCTGAAGAAAGGTGGGTTACTAGTGGGGTACCGTAGGGATCAGTATTGGGTCCAGTCCTTTTTAATGTCTTCATCAGTGACATTGCAGAGGAACTGGAAAGAAAAGTATGCCTTTTTGCAGATGACACAAAGATCTGCAACAGGGTTGATACACAAGGAGGCGTGGAAAGGATGAAAAGGGACTTGGCAAGGTTGGAGGAATGGTCAGAAGTATGGCAGCTAGGATTCAATGCAAAGAAGTGCAAAATAATGCACCTGGGAAACAAGAACCCAGGGGAAGAATACACAATGGGTGGGGAGGTAGTAACAACAAAAAAGGAAAGCGACCTGGGGGTAATCATATCAGATGACCTTAAGGTTAGCAAGCAATGTGAGAAGGCAGTAGGGAGGGCTGGGGTATACTGGGATGTATAGGGAGAGGCATCATCAGCAGAAGACAGGAAGTTGTTATCCCTCTGTACAGACAGTTGGTGAGACCCCATCTGGAGTACTGTGTCCAGTTCTGGAGACCCCATCTCCGCAAGGACATAGACAGGATAGAGGCAGTCCAGAGGAGGGCAACTAAAATGGTGCAGGGTCTGCAAGAGAAGCCATATGAGGAGAGACTAAAGGAGCTTATACCCTTGAGGAAAGAAGGGAGAGGGGGGACATGATAGAAACTTTTAAGTACCTCAGTGGAATCAACAAAGTCCAAGAGGGTATCATCTTTCAGAAAAAGAGACTTGCAAGAACAAGGGGACACAATTTAAAGATAGAAGGAGGGCCATTCAGGGGCAATGTGAGGAAGTATTATTTCACAGAGAGGGTAGTGGATGCATGGAACAGCCTTCCTGAGGAGGTTGTGGGGTCTAAAACTGTGGGAGAATTCAAGAATGCATGGGACAGACATAAGGCAATTCTTGTGGGGGGTAGGAAGAAATAGGCTGTTGGTTAACTAGGATCTGCGGCCTATCCTGTAGGTAGGGAAATGGGCAGACTAGATGGGCCTAGCGGTCCTTATCTGCCGTCAAAGTCTATGTTTCTATGTTTCTATGTTCTATGTTTCTATGAGTCACCCAATGTGTGAATTATTGCCTTGTAATAATTTGCACAATGTACTGTATTTGCACAGTGCTGTGTATTTTTAATTGTTTTTAATGCCTACATGGAAAAGTAATATTTGCTCTGGAAATGTATGCTACATTACCCACAATTCTGGAGGAAATGCTCCACCAAGGTCATTATTTCTAGCTCTGTCCCATGTTTCCCTTTATGAGTGGGGTCATGTCCTTTGCAATGGCAACAAACAGGTTTTCACACCAGGGTGAAAGAGAGAGAAACAACTTCATTTAAATATAAATTAGGATGAAATTAGGGGGTTACAAGAGACAGAATCATTTTTCATGCCTACACACTACACTGGCAAACAGAAAAAAGGCTGAGAGGACTTTTCCCGTTGAAGTTTACACCTTAAAGACAGCAACACAAAATGTACCTTAAAATCTATTTTTTGGAGTTACAGTGTCATATTCTTTTAAAAATATTGTTATAATAAACAGGGACTCCCCTTTATGACATTGACTATCAGTGTGATCAAGGGCCATAATAACCGAGTAAGCTGTAATAACTGGCTAATATGGTGTCTGTAGTGCTTGTGCTCCACTTTCTCTTTCTAAAGTGTAACAGTAGGAAACAAGACATGCATGCCACAGTACTCAAATCACTCCCACACTAACCTGTGTACTTGAGTGCTGCTGTTCTCTCGCCGCTCGGTGAGCCTGTCACAAAAAAAAAAAAAAAAAAATTATTGTGCTTACAGTATGTCCCTGTACCAGTTATTAAAAAAAAAAAAACATAAGTGATTGTGCTCATGATGTATTTTTTTTAAACTGTATTTATTTTTTTATACACCCTTGGTATGTTATATCCCTATAATCCTCTCAATCTTTCCTCCAAGGTTTATGGGACATCATACACCTCGGTTGAGTACAAAAAAAAAACTTCATAACGCACAGTCACATATGCATTATTCTCCATTTTTGAGCAGATGCTCCTGTCATGGTACAGAGTTAGAATTCGTTAAATTCAGGTATGGTGGCTATTAACACATGACACCACTCTGGGTTGAATAAGAACGAGTCTGCATCCTGCACTTTCCTTTACTGTTGCTAATTATACTACTACTTTACTTATCAGAATTTTTTTTTGTGCTGTGGATTAATGTTGCAGCAAGCATTAGAAGTCATTTACATAAGTAGTGCAATCAACATGTCAGAATAATGCTTAACAGAGTGATATCACGATACTGTAATTTGAGTATGACAGTGGATTGTTGATGGGGGATGTGCATTATCGTTCTGTAATAACAGTACAGTAGTGACACCACTGCTGCACTGTAATTATATCAAAGCAAATGAATACCATATCTTGTCTCCAAATAGAGAGTCTACATATAGCATAATTGATTTTATAGCACTACTATCTTTTTATATGGGTATTATCGGTTTGGTCAACCATGCTGTTACTGCTGTAACATACTTGTGACAATGTGAGTGCTTCCCAGGGCATTCTTTATTTGGTCATCCACACTATACATGGTATTATTTCGGTATCCATGTGTACCACCTAGTATATTTTTATTGTACAATGTGACTGTTCTTCGCTACATTGGCTTGTTTTGTATACTGCAATGCTACTGGGTATTTTTTTTACACTAAGACTGCTTCTTAAGACCTTACCTATTTGGTCCAGCATGAGTTTTGTATATCACATTACTTTTGGACTGCTTCTGTCATCCATTTGTGGCTATTCCCACTGTCTATGTATTGATTTGTCGACTTTGTGAATGAAAGCTTACAGTACACACTGCAAGCCCATTGGTTGACAGTGCTAACCAATGGTATTGTAGTGCTTACTGTAAGCTGTCATTCCGTGACAGCTCAGTCAACAGGCAGCCATGGCGGTGTGCAGTTGGTTCACATTCCCCCAGCTTGATGGCCATGCTGGGATGGGGGAGCAGGGTGGGGAACCTCTAGACTACCAGGGAGGGTTTGGGTTTATTTCAACCATGGTCAGGGTGCGAGGATGGGGTACCACCAGACTACCAGGGTATATCAGGGACGTTATTTATTTTAATACTGTGATGTGGGGAACTGAAGGGGAGCCACTAGACTACCAGGGAATACCAGGGATGTTATTTATTTAATACTTTGGTGTCGGGTACGGGAGGGGGGCCACTGAACTACCAGTGAATATCGGGGATGTTATTTATTTAATACTGTGGTGTCGGGGACTGAAGGGGAGCCACTAGACTACCAGGAAATATTGGGGATGTTATTTATTTAATACTGTGGTGTTGGGGACTGGAGGGGGGCCACTAGACTACCAGGGAATATCGGGGATGTTATTTATTTAATACTGTGGTGTCGGGGACTGGAGGGGGGCCACTAGACGACCAGTGAATATCGGGGGCATTTATTTAATACTGTGGTGTTGGGGACTGAAGGGGAGCCACTAGACTACCAGGGAATATCGGAGATATTTATTTCATACTGTGATGTCGGAGACTGGAGGGGGGGGGCACTAGACTACCGGTGAATATCAGGGATATTTATTTAATACTGTGGTGTTGGGGACTGAAGGGGAGCCACTAGACTACCAGGGAATACCGGGGATGTTGTTTATTTAATACTGTGGTGTTGGCGGACTGAAGGGGGGCCACTAGACTACCAGGGAATATCGGGGATGTTATTTATTTAATGCTGTAGTGTTGGGGACTGGAAGGGGGACCACTAGACTACCAGGGAATACTGGGGATGTTATTTATTTAATACTGTGGTGTAGGGGACTGGAGGAGGGCCACTAGACTACCAGGGAACACCGGGGACATAATTTATTCACTGCTTTGGTGTCAGGTACGGGGGGGGGGGCCACTGGACTAGCAGGGAAACAGGGTTTGGGTGTCATCAGTTTTTACAGTCAGGGATGGGGGGGCTAGCCACCCAGGGGCTGGCGGCTGCTGTGTTGCGCTGTGCAGTACAGCAGCCCGCCTGTGAGTGGCTAGGAGTTAGGTATGTTTCTTCCATGCCCAACTTTGTGCGGCACATCTCTGAGATGTGCGGGCAGCTGCACCACACATCTCAGCTGAATATCGAGATGTGCCGCATATGTATGGGATCGCCCCTCCAGATGTGCTGCATACATTATCTTTGCACTGCAGCGCATCCGGAATTGCATGGCGCATCATCCCCTTTTGAATATGGCCCAGGGGGTGCATTTCGAGGATGCACCGGTGCAAATCAGTTGTGCCAGGCACATCTACTTTGACTATCTGAGCCCCAGTATTTAAAGTTTTTAAGCAAAAAATAGATGGCAAAATAGAAATGAGAACAGGAATTCTGTAATTCCATTATTTTATATCTGGCATTCCCTGGACTCACACATTTTATATAGGTCATTTGTATATAATGACTTTTAAATTGTGATAAGAAGTATTTATCTTTTATGTTATAGTCTCTGTATGCCCAGATGAAATGCCCAGTGAGTCACAACATGTCAGCTTTACTGTAGAGGGCACATAGCAGTGCATTTTACAGAAAATTAAAAAAAGTATGTATGTATTTATTGAAATGTTTCACCACGAAGACATACTGAGCAAAATAGCTTGTTTCCAGATGTGTCCTTGGGGAAGGGGAATGGGATAATACAGCAGATAATGACAAAAATTTAAGGAAAAGAGGACCTTGGTCCTTAGTGAGAAGTTTAAATGCTTCAGCAGCGAGCATTTAAACTGGCCAAGAGGAAAGAACCAGGAGGGTCAGGAGGCTTAGGAACATCCCCCCCATGGGAACATGCATGAACATAAGTTGACAACAGGAATAGCTGGGGCAGGCAGGGAGGTGAAGAGTGTATAACAAGTGATACAGGGGGGTGAGAGCACATAGGAAAGGAAACCAGGGTGGGGGGAAGACGTAGGAGTTGGAGAACAAGAGCAGAGGGAGGGCAGACTGTAAAACATGGAAGGTCATGTTAAATGCCCGTACTCTAGGAAATAAGGTTCCAGACCTGGAGGCCTTGTTGGCAGATGCAGTCCCTGACATAGCAGTAGTAACAGAGGCATGGTACCCTGCTAATCATGGCTGGAAAGTCAATGCACCAGGCTATACACTGTTCAGGAGGGACAGGGAGGGTAAAAAGGGTGGGGGAGTGGCCCTGTACATCAGAGATGGTATAAAGGCTACAGAAGCTCAGGGATGGCAGGAGCAGACCAAGGCAATGTGGGTCACCCTGGAGCCAGGGAATGGAACAGCAATACGCACAGGGGTGATCTACATACCTTGGACACAAAGAGAGGAAGCAGGCAGGGAATTGGTGGAGAACATACACGACATTGCAGCTAAAGGTGAAATCCTGCTACTAGGGGATTTCAATATGCCAGATGTGGATTGGACCAACCAGATGGCTGTTTCAGCCAGAAGTACAGCCATCCTAGTATCTCTGCAGGGGGTTGGGCTCAGGCAGCTGGTGCATGAGCCAACCAGGGACAAGTCAATTCTGGACCTGGTATAGACCAATGGGAACAGAGTTAAAGAAATACAGGTGGAATGGCAGCTGGAGTCCAGTGACCACCACACGTGTGGTTCAGCATGGAGACATGGACTCAGTTAAGCTACACAGGGAAAAAAGTATTAGATTTCAGGAGGGCAGATTTCACTGAAATGGGTAGATGTATGAAAGCGGTCCTGGGGAAGGGTGAGGTAATAGAAGGGGCAGAGGAACAGTGGGAGAAACTGAAAGGAGCCATAATGGAGATAAACCAAAGTATTAGGATAGTTACTAAAGGGAACAGAAGAAGGAAACTACAATGGTTCTCTAAAGAGGTGGGGGACAAAATCAGGGCTAAAAGGCTGAGTTTCAGGAAATATAAGGGGAGCCAAAGGGAGGAGGACAGGGAGGTGTACCTTGAATGTCTAAGGTACACAGGGAAGGCTGTTAGGAGATCAAAGGTACAGACAGAGGAGGGTTTAGCATGGTCTGTGAATAAAGGGGGATAAGGCATTTTATAGGTACATCAGTGAAAGAAAAGAAACCTGGGGGTTGAGGTTGTGAGGTTGAACGGGGAGCAGGGAGAGTGTAAGGAGGGGGACTGAGATAAGGCAGAAATACTGAACAGATACTTCTGCTCAGTATTGTCTAAGGAGGGGGAGGGTCAAGGACCTCATTTAGGTTGCAGAGGCAATGGAGGGAGAAAAGTGGACACCAGTCCATTCACAGTAGAGAGAGTTCCGGAAGAACTCACAAGGCTGAAGGTGGATAAGGCCATGGGGCCAGATGACAGTGTCCACACGAGGATATTAAGGGGGCTGCGAAGAGAACTAGCAGTGTCTCCGGCGGCCCTGTTCACAGAGTTACTCAACACAGGTGTGGTTCCAGAGGACTGGAGGAGGGCACATGTAGTCCCATTGCACAAAAGCAGCAGTAGAGAGGGGGCGGGGAACTACAGGCCAGTCAGCCTCACCTCAGTGGTGGGAAAGATCATGGAGACACTACTGAAAGAAAGGATAGTGGCACACCTGGAATCCAGGGGTGCTCAGGAGCTGAGGCAACACGGATTCACAGCAGGAAGGTCATGTCAAACGAATCTGATAGATTTTTTTTGATTGGTGACTAGGGAAGTCAATGAAGGAGGAATGGTAGACGTCGCCTACCTACACATCAGCAAAGCCTTTGACACCGTCCCGCATAGAAAGCTGATTAACAAGATGGGTAGTTTGGGCATGGGAGACAAGGTGATGAACTGGGTTAGGAACTGGTTAACAGACAGGAGACAGAGGGTGGTGGTAAAAGGGGTACAATCTGGGGAGAGGGGGGTGACCAGTGGGGTACCTTAGGGATCAGTACTAGGACCAGTCCTGTTCAATATCTTCATTAAGACATTGGAGAGGGGCTGGAAGGAAAGATCTGCCTGTTTGCAGATGATACCAAGATCTGCAACAGTGTGGATACTCCAGAAGGGGTGCAGAAAATGAAGAAGGACCTGGAGAAGCTTGAAAAATGGCCAGAGATGTGGCAACTGAGGTTCAATGCAAAGAATTACAAAATAATGCACCTGGGTAGAGCGAACCCTGGGGAGAGCTACAGGTTGGGGGGGGGGCTGACTGTCACCAAAGAGGAAAGGGACCTAGGGATTATCATCTCTGATGACCTAAAGGTATCAAAGCAGTGCGCAAAGGCAGCAGGAAGGGCCAGTGGCATGCTGGGGTGCATAGGCAGGGATATCACTAGCAGGAGGCGGGAGGTGGTGATGCCATTGAATAAAACATTGGTAAGGCCTCACCTATCCAGAGAAGGGTGACAAAGATGGTGCAGGGCTTGCACCACAAAACATATGAGGAGAGACTAAGGGACCTCAATATGTACTCACTGGAGGACAGAAGAGAGCATGGGGACATGATTGAAACTTTCAAGTACCTCAATGGAATAAACAAGGTGCGGTGGGGGGGACTTTTTCCAATGCAGAAAAAGTACTAGAACAAGGCGCACAATATGAAATTGAAATGGGGTAGATTAAGAGCTAATGTCAGGAAGTTTTTCTACACAGAAAGGGTAGTAGACGCTTGGAACAATCTGCCACAGGAGGTAGTTGGGGTAAGCACAGTAGAGGGGGGTAAGTATGCCTGGGACAGGCACAAGGGAACCTTGAGAGGGAAGGGAGTGATGAAAACTCACACAGGGTCAGTGGTCACATACAATGTATAGGGCCTACGGGCAGACTGGATGGGCTTAGCGGTCCTTATCAGCCAGCAATTTCTCTGTTTCTGTGTTTCTAAATCACCAATATGCGTACAAAGGCAAAGTGCTACAAAATGGCTGTGAGGAATTAACATACAACATCAATAAATGCTACATCGTAGGTTACAAGGAATTAACATAGATCTTCAAAGTACAATAGCACAGGGTACAAGGGGGCTAGGTACAGAGATTCCAGAGGGAACATGAGAACCAGGACAAGTTACAATTCCTAAAAAAAAAAAAAAAAAATTATTACAAAAATTAATTAGGGGTGCAGTCTTCATTAAAAATAAAAAAACGTTAAATAAAAATACATTATGTTCAAGCAGACTCAAAAGAATAAAAAAGGGCATCTTACAGCAAAGGTGAAAAATGCTGATTTAAAATAGAAGAAAAAGGTATACATACAAAATGTTTGCCATTAAATGTACTGCTGCATTATCTGTTTTTTTCCCATCAACTGTTTATTAGCAATGAATAGGTTTTTTTGTACATACTCTAGCTCTTGAGGGATCCTCTGTACCTGCTGTAGCTTCATCTATAGGGACAGCACCATGTTCAGTAGCCTCTTTAAAAAGATCTTCAATGATTTTGTTAGTTGAAGGGCCAACAATCTGAAGACCACTGTGTTCGGAACCCTCTGCAAATAAACTTTCAACAGTAATGTGCTCCATGAGTGAAATGCCCAACTGTGGTAGGTTGACTGTTGTAACATCACACTTTCATACAAATCATTCAACACTTAGGCCATGACAAAAAATATATTATTACTCAGGATTATATATATATACATATATATATATATACATATATATACACATATACATATACATATATATATATACACACATACATATATTATTTGCAAAAATAATCCATTAATGCACCACTATAGACACAAAAATAGGGAAATGTGGCTTTAAGGGTGCATTCCATGTTGGGACTGTCAGCCCTAAAGCTCACCCCAATATATACACTCCAGAAACATACACATCTAGCATGGTGAGCTTTAGGACTGACAACAGCAATGAAGACTGCACTCTTAAAGCAAAGAATTTCCTTACTTTTTGAAACAGAATAACTGTACCTTCGCTTCCATCCCTCCATAGACACTGTAGCAAAACAGCAACCAAACTGTCAGCACAGCCTTCTTATTACCCCACCTCATGAACCCAAAACTGAAAGTTTTCAAATCACCGCCGAAAAGTTATTCCGAGCCACTGGAACATGATTAGGTACCACAGGTGCGAAAACACAGTTTCAGCAGGATTTTAAAAATGATGACAGCTGTCACATTCATGAGGTGATGTAAAAACATGATGATGTGTAAAATCTAGAGTCAGAATATTTAAAATGACCACAGTTTTCAGCGAGCATAGCAAAATTTAAACTATGTATAGCTTTGCCATTTTTACATATTCTGACCCCAACTGTTTAACACAGCCTTTTTATGACCACACCTCAAAAACAAGGATGGTAAAGGTTTTTCAAATCCTGCCCAAAAGGTGATTTCGCCAAGAGACCATGAAACTGCCTTGCGGCCCAGATTTGCCTAATTCCACCAACATTGTTCATGGACAGGACATGTGGAAAATAAACTCCCTATCAGGATAGGGGTGGTACTGCATGGAAGTGCCAACCCCCAGCCTCAGCCCATCCAGATGGCTCACTGAGCTTGCCCCCAAACTCAGCTCATCAACACAGGATCACCACGCTCTACGAGCAGGGCCAAAGCTTGGCCCTGCATACATTTTTTCATAACTTTTTTTCCTGGTTTCACATTTTGACCACATGTTCAAAAGATGATTTTGCAAATTGACTGCAAAATCACCTTTCAACCCGTATCTGAAAATTCCTACCATTGTTATTCATGAGATAGGGTCATGTTAATAGTATACTCAAAATTTGGGACTTAAACATTGTAAAACTGCCAAGTTATGAGCCTCAGTCCATTGGTACCAGCATTAGAAGCGTGAACATGCACTTATTTGTTACTATTTTTGAGTACCTGTATTGATAGATAGAAGCCCCTGTGGCTTAGTCCATTAGTCATGTCATCAGAGGGCTGACCGCAGGGGACTCTGGGACAATAATGGAGGGCAGAGGGTCACAGGATCAACCAGATAAAGTTAAAGATTTAAACAGTGTAAAGTATTTTAAAAATGCATAGCTGGTATGTTTTAGCTAATTGGGACCTATAAGTCATGTGTTTATGCTTGTACAATGCTGACAGCTCCTCTTTAAGTGGAGCAAAATTTACAATGGGCTATTATAGACAATAACTCTGCTGAACACATAGAGCTAGGAGACAAGAAATGAATTTCAAAGCTATTTTGTTGTTCATCAGTGTATTTGTGTGTGAAAATTTCATAGTTATTTGATTCTGAACATTTTTGTGTGTTGTAACCTTTTTTTATTTTTGTTCTCTATTTCAGGTCTCACTGCATTAATTCATCAGCATTTTGTTATCCAAATGCGTGCAGCGTGAGTTTCTCATTCAAACCCACTACATAATTAACTCCCTTGCGGCTCACACTGAAGCCACTGTTTTAATGTGCTGTATGTGTTGACCTAATATGCTGAATATATCTAGTGAACATGATGTAATTCTGACACTGTTTTCTTTGCATTTTTTTCATAGATTGGTAATGAACTGTCAGTCTATATCTGCTCTTGGTATGGCACTGAGATATGTATGCTCCAAACTGGAGCTATTAGAAGCTGCAGGAATAAACAGATGTAATGGACAGACCCGTGGATGAGCCCCACATTACACATCATTCTCGGGACAGCAGTGGAAGGTTGTGGGTGCACCACTCATGGCGCTGAATTGCAAAATGCCGGCAGAACAGAGGGAGGCAGGATCAACCAGATAATTTACAAATATATAGGATCAGGGAATGTAAGAAAAAGGTAAGTTTTCTGTATATTCTAATTGGGCCCTGCCTCACACTGAGATGGGGGTCCATTTTTATGTGGACATTTCCCTTTAAATTTATGTATTTTTGCCAATTTTGGGGCCAGAATGTTTGCCAAAGGACAGAGAAAAAAAATGAGAAATAGTTGTAGCCACACTTAAAGAGGTACATTAAACTCCTGGAGAGGGTCCAGAGGAGGGCAACCAAAATGATTTGGGGCTTGGGGGACAGGACCTATGGGGAGAGGCTCGAAGAGCTAAATATGTACACATTGGAAGAGAGAAGGGACCGGGGGGTACATGATAGAGGTCTTCAGGTACATGAAGGGGGTAAATAGGAAGAAGCAGTCAGGGTGCTTCGAAGGAAGGAGGAGGGGGCAACTAGAGGGCATGGGTGGAAGCTGGAGGGGGGAAGATTCAGGGGAGAAAGGAGGAGATGCTACTTCACTGAGAGGGTGGTGGAGCCATGGAATGTGCTGCCCAGGGGGCTGGTGGAGGCAGAGACGGTGGAGCAGTTCAAGAGGCGGGTGGGACAAGTACAGGGGAAGGGTTCTGGAAGCAAAATCCAGTGCAGTGAGAATATCCAGAACTGGGAAGGGAGAAGCCAGAGAAGCCGAGGGGGGCAGCAAGGTCAGCTCCCAGGGTGGGGGCTGACAAAACGAGCAGACATGAAGACCATTAGGACTATTCTGTTGGCATTTTAGTATCTTAGTACGTTGTGAACTGTGTAGGTTTGTTGGATGTTACAGAGGAACAGGTCCTTTTGGTAGTTTGGTGAAAAAATGTTACTTCATTTTGTACTTATTGACAGTTGTTCACACATGCCCAGTTTGTCGAAACATTAGCTGAAAAAATCTACAGAGTAAAGTTTTGAAACTTATGGGTTTATTAGATGTTATAAAGCCATAGGTCCTTTTGGTGATTTAGTTAAAGATCAGATTCACATATGTCAGAAAAAGCTTAAATTCACATCCCTGTGTCATTAGTGTTTCCTGAAAACATTATGCTGTTTGATTTTGTGGTTTTCTTTAAATCCGCATCTGTTAATGTGCTCTGCAGCAACTGAAAACAGTGAAGCTGTTTCTGTCCCTGTCAGTGAGCAATGGCATCATACTTGTCCAGCCTGCTGCTTCAGCAATTAAGTCCAATTGACTAAACAGGCTGTTGCAGTTCTTAGTTAGAGCAGTCTGTGGAGATAATTGTTTTCACTCAAAGTTTATTACTAACCCATCTAGTTTGTGTTTAGAGAGATTAGCTTAAATCATTCTGTTCTCATAAACAGCTGATAATTTGGGGTTCAGTGCTGAACTGAAGTGGCATGAATGAATGTCTGTGAGAAATTACCTTTTCTGTATCACAGATGTCAGTTCTCTGTCATCAAAACTATGCATTCAATTCTGGCTATATAACACAGGGTTGTTTAATGGATATAAAATAAATCTACATTCCATTAATTCATAGAAAAAGTGTGTCTTTGATGTAGAATCAATAAATATGTTCATGTGATAACAATGTTGTTTTCATGTCAGATTGACAAACTTGTTTCTGCCACACTCTGCTATTTCAGGAACATGTACTGTATGAACTCATAAAATTCAGTTATTTGAGGGTTTCTTTGTGAAAATACATCATGTACAGTATGCGTATGACTAGAAATACTATATGGCATCCTGATGGCCCTGTCTGCTACCCGACAGTTGAGACAGCAGCTCTCTGCTTCCCACTTTCCCAAAGGCCCCCCCCCCCCCGTCTCCTGCCCTCATAAGAGGCTGCTACAACCCACTGCCCACTGTCTTCTTCACACAGTCAGGGCTGCTACACCCTGCTGCCTCCTGCACAAACAGTTTATGCTGCTGCACCCTGCCACCCTCTGTCCCCCCACCCTATAACACAAGATGAAAGTATTTTTTGTATTTTCTATCTGGTAGTTTTGGGCAGTGTACCAAAGGATCTGATTCTAGTGGCAGAGAGCAGCATGGTGCAACAACTCTAACTGTGGGGGCAAGAGGCTCTGTGATGCAGCACGGCACAGTGGTGTCAGGGGACAGAGGACAGCATGGTGTAGAAGCCTTGACTGTGGTGCAGTACACAGTGGGGAATCAGGGTACAGCAGCCCTGAATATGTGATGTGGTGCAGCAGTCCTGACAATGTGGGGCAACGGAAGTGGGTAGCAGGGTGCAGCAAAAGCCCCACCTTTGGTGGCCTGGGGCAGCATGGTGCTGCAACCCAAACTGTGAAGGCAGAGGTCCTGGGACTCTAGGGCTTAGCAGAGCACAGCAGCCCTGTCTGTGGAGACAAGAAAAGGGAGCAACAGTATGCACTGGCCCTGACTGAGGGGTTGGGGGACAGAGGGAAGTGGGGTGCAGCAGCCTCAACTGAGAGACAGGAGAGAGGGGCATCAGGATGCCATATAGTATTTCTAGGTATACACATACATGATGTATTTTCACACAGAACCCCACAAATAACTGAATTTTATGAGTTCATACAGTACATATTCCTGAAATACAGTGTGCCAGACACGTCAGTCAATCTGACATAAAAACTAAATTGTTCTCACATGAACCTATTCATTGAGGCTACATCAGACACACTGCTTCTTTGAACTAACGGAGTGCAGATTTATTTTATATCCATTAAACAACCCTATTTTATATAGCCAGAATAGAATGCATAGTTTTGATAACAGAGAACTGACATCTGTGATACAGACAAGGTAATTTCTCACAGACATTCATTCATACCACTTCAATTCAGCACTGAACCCCAAATGATCAACTTTTTATGAGAACAGCAAGATAGATTTTAAGTACATCTCTCTAAACACAAGCCAGATGGGTTAGTAACAAACTCTGAGTGAAAGCAATTAGCTCTAAAGACTGCTCTAACTAGGAACTGCAACAGCATATTCAGTTAATCAGGGATTTAATTGCTGAAGCAGCAGGCTGGACCAGTATGATGTCATTGCTCACTGACAGGGACAGAAACATCTTCACTGTTTCTTCACTGTTTTTAGTTACTACAGAGCACATTAACAGATGCTAATTTAAAGAAAACCACAAAACCAAACAGCATGATATTTTCAGGAAACACTAATCATGACAAAGGGACATGAATTCAAGTGAATTCAAGCTTTTTATGAAATATGTGTGCCTTTGATCTTTAAAAAATATAAATTATTCACTTTGCAGTTATTAACAATCTATTGTTTGCCCTTACTCAGTTCATGGGGGAAAAAATAGCTGAATACCATATTTCTTTTCTTTTGTTTTTTTGCCTCCTCCTGGTAGGCCAATGCCCCCATCTGGACTGACCACCCCCCCCCAGTCCCGTCTCCTGGCATCTCGTGGTCTTACCTACAGTACATTCCCCTGTCTGTCTCCATGTCCCCCCACCACAGCAGGACCCCAACTGCCACTACACAGGATCCAGTTGTGTGTAAACTTGCCACGTCGCAGGTGCAGGGGTCTATGAGGGGTCAGTCCATCACCCTATCCCATGCCTACTGCCTGAAGGCGGAGATCATCCTCTAGGATGCTCTGTCTTCCTCCTGCCAGCCAGCCCCTGACGATTCAGGCTCACTTCTGAACCTGGGTTGCTGGCATCAGGGGTGGCAGCGCTACCGCTGAACCAACAAGTTAGCCCTAAATACCGTACTTCATCGAATAGAAGCCACCCTTGGGAAAAAAAAAAGTCTCCCTCAAATACAAGTTGCAGGTCATAATGAATACTTTTAATAAAAGCCACCCTCAAATACAAGCCATGGTTTCTAGTCGGGGTTGATGTCAAATAAAACACTGTGGGTGGGACTCTCTGGTTTTTATCACTGTAAATTAAGGAGGTGGGGGCTGTCCATTTAAATCTCTGCGCCGCTCACAAGAGACTGATTCCAAGCCTGAGTTGTCTGTGCTGCTCTGATTCCCCAAGAGGATCCCCTGTGCAGTCTGAGAAGCACCATCAGAGTGGAGACTGTGTGAGTGCTTACTATAACAAACAGCTACGGGACTTGTGTCTTTAACACCTGTGTGTAAGGGGCTTGGGAAGCAGGCTGTGAGGTAATTAAGGAGGCGGGGGCTGTTCCATTTAAACTTCCATGCCGCTTGCAAGCTGAATGCTAGAGAGGCACAAGCGCCACTCCAAAAAGAAAAAGAACTTTGAAAGTTGTTGAGGAGGAATAGTTTGCCAATAAGGTTTCATTTGGTGAATGGAAGACCTCCATCAATGAGAACTCTCAAACAATGGGTTACGGATATAGTAAAAAATCAGAGTTGTTGAGCAGTAATTGGTTAGACACAGCATGTTTATATATATGTATGTTGTAATGTAAATTATTGTGCTATTTTTATATTTGTATTTTTTGTACTTTTGAATTGTGTAAGGTGTGTATGAGCTATTGTTGTAATATATGTATTTTGCCCTGGGTCACCTTTTTAAATGAGTACTGTTCTCAATGGTTAAACCCTGAATGAAATGAAATGAAAATGAAATAAAATATGATCATTATTGTAGGTTTATTTTTTTTTTACTTAAAGGTTAAGTCTAAAATGGTAGCATTCAGCAGGTACAAAGAGACTCAGAGCAAAGAGGATAAGGAGGTGTACCAGGAAAAGCAGATGGAAGCAGGGAAGTCAATGAAGGGCGCAAAGGTGCAAATAGAAGAAAAGACAGCCAAAGGGGTAACTAAGGGGACAAAACCTTTTCTAGGTACATAAGTGAAAAGAAGAAAAGTGGAGGGATTGTGATGTTAAGAAGGGTAGAGGAAGATCAGGAGAAAGCAGACATCCTGAACAGATACTTACATACAGTCTTCAGTGTGGAAGGGGGAGGAGGATGGAACACATAAAAGCAGTAGGAACACTGGGGGAAGAGAGATGAACATAAGTCTATTCACAGAGGAAAGAGTCCTGAAATGACTTGCAAATCTGAAAGTGTACAATGCTACGAGTCCGAAGGGGTACACCCAAGGGTGCTGAGGTAGCTCAGGGAGGTACTGGCTACACCTCTGACAGTCATTACTTGTGAGAGGAAGGAGCCAGGCTGTAGGCGCTAGAAAACTTCACAACCAAAATGCCTCTGGTTAATTGAAAAACTGCTTTATTAAGTAAAATAACGGTACCTGTGCTAGCACCCCCTCCCAACACCGTTTCATGCACAAGACTATGCACTTTATCAAGGCTATCAAGCATAAGGTTCCCTTCCCACCTCTTATATTGTGGTATTTTAAAGATAATGTGCTAAGGGAAATTTCAAAAAATGTCAGCTGTCCCAACTGCTTGGATTTGCAAACCATATGCAATCAATACTGGTGCATAACAAACATAAACAATGTATATAACTTGGTGCAACACTAACACTTGAGGCATAGATATATAAATGTGTAATCAAAATAAAAAAATAACATAAGAAGCAAATGTAAGGTCAGGTAAGGATAGGACATGAGGTGTGGGCACTGGGACAAGCATAGACAATAAGGAGGAGAAAGGTTATAGAGGGGGGAAATTAAAACAAGAACAGATGGGCCAAGGTAGACATAAATATTGATGATACAGCATAGAAAACAAAAAGAATGAAAAAAGTTATTTGAAAGATAGGTATGAAGAATAATTACTGAGATAAAAATTGTTTTGCCAACACTTGATACAAAACAGAGCAATACCAATACTTGATACAAAGAAGATGCAGAACAGATAAATCATTGGCTTGTGGGAGCACATGATGTGCATATTCATGCAATATAAATAGTGAATAATACATATTCAGACAGATGAACGTACTCTTGCATTATAAATAATGAATAATACATATACAGATAGATTAGTGCCAATATGTAGTTATCATAAACAGAGGTAGATGTGTATGGGAGACAGGACTTATTCACAAAAGATACTGCGATACTGCCTGCCTTCCTACTTCAAGAGAGCAAACCCCCCAGTAAATATGTTTATAAAGATAAGGACTGAAAATAAAAATGTTTTTTATATACGGTATGTAGTCTGTACATATTGGGATGAAAAAAACGGTGTGTGTGTATGTGTGTGTGTGTGGGGGGTGGGGGGGGACTTTAGTCCACAGGCACATCTAATAAGAAAACTGGTACAGAATAACTGGCACATCCTGAACACAGAATCGAGGTCGAGACCATGGATGAGGGATGAACCACACTTTGTCTATAGAAGGGGCCAAAATCTTGTTGACCTCCACTTGTACGAAGCCCCAAACAACATCAGGACAAGACTCCCTCTGCCTACTGGCACCTTTACCTATGGATACTGTGCAGCATGTAAACACATTCAGGTTGACAATGTATTCACACAACCGAAGACTGGTTAGTCATTTAAAACATGTGACTTCATGAACTGCAATACTAAAGCTGTAGTATACTTGGCAGTGTGTAATTATTCTGCATTTTATGTGAACAAAACCATTCGTAAATGGAAAACACATGTGCTGGAAAGTATTAGAAACACAGAAACATAGAAATTGATAGAAAATAAGGGCCCCCAGAACCACCTTGTCTGCCTCCACCAATTCTGCTGGCAGGCTGTTCCATTTGTCCACCACCCTCCGACTCACTGACGAGGGATTGCTGGAGATTCCCAGGGTCCGTTTGAAAACTTCAGGGGCTAGATCATTTCATTTTGTGGCCTCGACCCTGTGGAATTCTCTACCTCGTCAGGTGCGAAACAGTCCGACTGTCCTGAGCTTTAAAGGAGCCTTGAAAACTCACCTTTTTAGTCTAGCTTTTAATGATTTATAATAGTTTTAAATTCTGTTTATTTATTGTTTTATGAAATTGTACAGGTGCTTTGGTTCTGAGAAAAGCGCTTTTTAAAAATAAAGTTTGATTTGATTTGACCCTCTCTGTGAAAAGGTACCTCACATTATCTCTGACCCTCTCCCCCTCATCCCTGAGCATCTTTTTCTTTGGAAGATGGTACCGTCCTGTACTGTTTTTCCCCCCACGAGGTATGTGAATGTTTCAATCATGTCTCCAATTTCCCTCCTGTCCTCCAGGAAGTACATATTTAACTCCCTTAACCTTTCCTCATAGGGTTTATGATGCAGGCCCCTCACCATATTAGTTGCCCTCCTCTGTACCGCCTCTACCCTGTTTATGTCCTTTTGAGGATGGGGTCTCCAAAACTGGACACAGTACTTGAGGTGAAACACAGATGCAGGTATATGGAAAACACTGTAACTGCCCACACTGCTCAATATGGATCAGGACACAGCTTCCAATTCGTCAGTTTGAAAAGGTTCATACAGGTAAGAGAGGGGGAGACCTGGGCAAAAGAATTCCTACAAATAGAGACTTTCCGGCAGTATAAATTGAAAGCTCTCAGTCTCCCAGGCCTAAATGACTATTTTCAACAAGCTCCTTTTCTGTGACTTTTTATACTGAAATACTGTCAATTACGAACATACAAACATGCCAGCAGAAGTAGGCCTTGCGGTCCATCGAGTCTGTTCGATTGTGCAGCTAGCCCCTCATCTCGCAGCTGTCCCACCCCCACTCTCCCTCATCATAATCCCCCCCTTAGCCTATCCCACCCCCTCTTAAAGCTACCCACATAACAACAGACAACCACCTCCTTGGGTAGAGTATTCCAGCTATCCACCACCCGTTCTGTGAAATAATGTCTCCTGATTTCCCTCCTGAATCTCCCCCCCCCATTCTTAGCTGATGCCCTCGCATCCCTTACCATTCTAATCCAGATAATTCCTTCTGTATTAACCTTGTTTATCCCCTTGAGGTATTTAAAGGTTTCAATCATACCCCCTCTATCCCTCCTCTCCTCCAGGGAGTACATGTTCAGCTCGCCCGGTCTCTCTTCATAGGATTTCCCCTCCTATCCCTGTATCATTTTTGTCATCCACCATTGCACCCCCTCCAACAATTTTATATCTTTCTTCAGGAACGGGTGCCAGTACTGCATGCAGTATTCCAGGTGCGGCCTGACCAGAGACCTGTACAGAGGAAGCATCACCACACTATTTCTGGAAGAGATTTCTCTCCCACCCCAACATCCTGCTGGCTTTCACTGCCAACTTCCTGCACTGGGCTGAGTTGTTCATGCTGCCCATTATCAGCACCCCCAGATTCTTTTCCTCCTCAGTGCTTTCGAGCTACACCCCTCCCATTTGATAGCTCCTCCCCTGGTTCCTAGCTCCAAAGTGCAGTATCTTGCACTTCTTGGCACTGAACCCCAGCTGCCATGTTTCCGACCACTCCTGTACTTTTGCCAGGTCCTCCTGTAACCTCTTCCACCACACCTCCTATCTTCGTATCATTCGCAAACAGACTAATCCTACTCCGTATCCCGTACGAGATATCCATTATATGAGATGCCCACTATAAATAACCCAAACAGAACTGGTCCCAGTACCGATCCTTGTGGCACCCCGCTTGTCACCTCCCTTAGTGTTGAGAGTCCCCGCCGCCACCACCACCACCCTCTGCTGCCTTCCATCAAGCCAGTTGATGATCCATTTGATCATCTTGGTTCCCACCCCTATGTACTCCAGCTTCCCCCCCAGCCTCCCATGCGGCATAGAATCAAATGCCTTGCTGAAGTCCAAATACAGAACATCCACCACATGTCCCCTGTCCAGCTCCCTGGTCACCCAGTTGTAGTACTCAATTAGATTCGTCTGGCAGTATCTGTCTGAGACACACCTGTGTTGATGTCCATCCAAGAGACCATTTTCCTCCAGAAAAGCTATTAGCCCCTCCTTTAGGATTGCCTCCATGAGTTTCCCCACAATTAAAGTGAGGCTCACCGGTCTGTAGTTGCCTGGTTCATCCATCGGGCCACTTTTACGAATGGGCACCACACGGGCCATTCTCCAGTCTTGTGGTATGCATCTTGTGTCCAGGGAGGTATTGAACAGGTCAGTCAGTGGCCCAGCCAGGATCTCTGCTAGCTCCCCGAGTACCCTAGGGTGAATGTCGTCTGGTCCCGGTGCCTTGTCTGTCCTTAGTGTCTTTAGTCCTTCCAGAACCCTGTCCTCTGTCATCCTTCAGTCACCCCTTCTCCCCTCCCCATCCTACTCCACCCCTCCATTAAGGTATCCACCCCCCTTTCTCCCTCATGAACACAGAGCAGAAGTATTCATTTAATGCCTCTGCCTGATCCATCCACCCTTCTTCTTTCTTAATCCTTACAATCTGGTCGTTGTTCTTCCTTCTTTCTCCAATGTATCTGAAGAAAACTTTTTCACCTTCCTTGATACCCTGTGCCAGTCTCAGCTCTCTTGAAGCCTTGGTTGCTCTGACTAACCTGGTGAACTCCTTGGACTTCTTCGCTTACTCATCCTTGTCCCCCCCCCCCCCCGATTCCTTGAATTTCCAGAACGCCCTTTTTGTCCCAGTTGTTGTCCACAGAATACATACAGAGGATAATGGATGGGCACCAGTTAACAACAATGCTGACTTCCCTTCGAGAGGTTGTCATGACAATCTAATAAACCTCGAGAGTGCAGTTCAAGAGGTTTACTGTTGATATGAAAAACTCAAGAAGGGAACTTCGCGTTGTTGTTAACTGGTGCCCATCCATTGTTTTTTATAGTGTGAGAGCACTAGTTAAACAAAACTTGTCCTTACTGTCCATTTTTTTGTTTTGCCCCACTCTACTTCAGGGCCAGCTCTAACTGCCGCAGTTCTTTGTCCATTGGGAAGTTTGAGAGACGTGCATGTGCAAACTCGCTGATGTTGTTATGCTATCATTGTGATGTACTCAGAGTATAACAACCTCTTGACGTCACAACAATAGCGTGAGACAGACACAGATATGAATTCACTGAATTCCATCCTTAATAACCCTCTCCAATATATTATTTTAACATCTGCTCTATTGATGCCTGTATAATTTTGAGAGCATGTATCTGATACTCTGGGAGTTGTGGAATTGATGAAGAGGGACCTAGGTAAACTAAAAGAATGGTCAAGACTGTGGTAGCTAGGATTCAATGCTAAAAAGTGCAAAATCATGCATTTAGGGCACAGGAACCCAGAGGAGGCTTACATGATCGGGGAGAGATATCGACTGTCACCGAACAAGGACAGGATCTGGAGGTAACCATATCCGATGATCTAAAGGTGGCTAAACAACGTGCCAAGGCTGTGGGGAGAACCAGTGGGGTTCTGGGGTGCAAAGGAAGAGATATCGCCATCAAAAGAAAAGAAGTGGTGATGCCTCTATAGAAATCATTAGGGAGACCTTATCTGGAGTATTGTGTCCAGTTCTGGAGGACACATCTCCAAAAGGACACAGACAGGGTAGAGACAGTTCTGAGAAGGGCAACAAAAATGGTGAGGGGCCTGCACCAAAAGTCTTACGAGAAGAAACTGGAGGACCTCAATTTGTATACCCTGGAGGGGGGGATATGATAGAGAGCAGGGGGCACAAACTCTGTCATATCCTTAATAACCTAGCACTGTGCATAGAGGGTAAGCACACATACCATTTTTTTTTTCACCACATACTAAAATATATATATATACTCACACATATATTATATATAAAAAGCAGGAAGGAAGAGGGACATGTTGGGACTGCTTCAATGCACTGGCTGTGGGGTGGCAGTTTTCCAGGAGACATTCTGGAAACTGCGTTGCTGCTCTATTTGCAGGCAACTGTCAGCTCTGAGGGAGGAGATTGCCCATCTCCAGGCTGAACTGGCAAGGAGTAGGGAAGTCTCCCCCACCCAAAGAGCACCAGTGCCACCACTGCTGCCTCAGGGGTTGCCAAAAATGAGGAGCGGTTGGACCACAGTGGGCTCTGGGAGAGTGAGGTGGTGGAACAGAGGTGCATCCCTCCAGCTGTACCTCTCCACAACTCATATGCCATTCTGGCAGAGCAAGGTTCCTCTATGATGGCACCCGCAGTGGAGACCAAGGAGGATGCTGGGAACCTCCAAAAGAGAGACCCACAGGTAGGTGGCAAGGGACACCACAGGGGAAGGAAACTGCTCCTGGTGGGGGACTCAATTGTTAGGGGTAGAACTGGGGAAGGGAGGGGTGAGGGAGGTAAGGTGCCTGCCTGGTGCCATGGCTTGAAGGGACAGGAAGCTAATCCTTAGGATTGCAGGAGCAGCATCACTGAAGAGGGAACTAGACATCATTGTCCACCTTGGGACAAACAGCCTAGCTGGGCATGAGATCAGTGCAGTGCAGAAGGAGTTTGTGGAGTTGGGTAGGGACCTCAGACAAGTAGCACGCACACTGACCTTCTTGGAGGTGCTGCTTGTCTATGGCATGGGTGAGGCTACAGTACACCACACCATGCAGTTCAAGGAATGGTTAAAAGACTGGTGCAGAATACAGTGTTTTGGCTTCATTGGGGACTGGGGGTCCACCTGGAGAGATGTGGGTCTATACTGGCGCGATGGTCTTCATCTCTTCAGGAAGGGAATCAAGCCCCTAGATGATAGGTTTAAATGCTTCACTGGCAAGCTTTTAAACTAGTCAAGGGGAGACGTGCTAATAGGAAGCAGGAAATTCCAAGCTTCCCCCAACAAAACACAGTAGTTAGTAAGGTAAATACCAAGGTACAGAGTTCGACAGAGGGCAGGACAGGGGTAAATGGGAAAAAAAAAACAAAGGCAATAAGGGCAGGGATGGGGCAGAAAAGGGTAATGCCAACATTAAATGTAGGGCAATGAGTACCAATGCCCGTAGTCTGGGTAACAAGCTTCCAGAGCTAGTGGCCCTGATGGAAGAGGGACACCTGGATATTGTGGCAGTCACAGAAACATGGTACATGGAGAACCATGACTGGGATGTCAATATACCAGAGTACACAATCTACAGAAGAGACAGGGAGGGTAAAAGAGAGGAGGAGGAGGAGGAGGAGCTCTCTACATATTAGAAGGAATAAAAGCTACAGAACTAAAGGGTAAATGGGTAGGACAGGAGGCACTGTGGGTCACCTTGGAGACAGGGAGTGGCATCACAATTCGCACATGGGTTGTACACAGACCCCCATCTCAGGGAGAGGAAATGGACAAGGAAATGATAGAAGACAGTCTCAGAATGGCAGAAAAAGTGGAGATATTGTTGATTGGGGGCCCTGAATATGCCAGATGTTAACTGGAACACATTTACTGCAGTCACATCCAAGAGCAGGGTCCTTCTCGATGCCCTACAGGGGGGCATGCCTTAGACAGCTAGTGTTGGAACCCACTTGGGAAGAAACAATCCTGGACCTGGTACTCTCAAATGGAGAAAGGATCTCAGATTTAGAAGTGGGTAGCCATCTGGGGACAAGCGACCACCACACAGTGTGGTTCACGATAAAACACAACCGTAGAGTCAAGCCATACAAAAATGAGGATATTGGACTTTAGAAGGGCTGACTTCGGCAAAATGGGTAAATACCTAAGGAATGCACTAGCAAATGGGCAGAAAGGAGGGGTGGAAGAGCAATGGAGAAAAATCAAAACTGCCATCATAGAGGCAACAAGCCTTTGTGTGAACCAAAGAAAGAAAACAAAATGGAGTAATAAACCACTATGGTTCTCAAAAGAGGTGGCAGGGAAGGTTAGGGAGAAAAGGATAGCATTCAAGAAGTTTAAGGAATCACAGTAGGAGCAGGATAGGGAACTGTATCAGTTAAAGCAGAAGGAAGCAGGGAAGGCAGTCAGAAGAGCAAAGGCCCAAACTGAGGAAAAGACAGCCAACTCGGTTAAGAAGGGGGATAAACCCTTTTATAGGTACATTAGGGAGCAAAGAAAGGTCAAGGGAGGGATAGTGAAGCTTAGTAAAGGGAAGGGAAGGTGGCCAGTGGGAGACAGTGAAAAGGCAGAGATACTGAACAAATACTTTTGCTCAGTATTCACAAACAAAGAAGAAGAGGAGTTACCTAAACCAAACAATAGAAGCACTCTGGGTGGGGGGTACACAACAGTCCATTCACAGAAAAAGGGTCCTGAAAGAACTCCTAAAACTCAAGGTGGACAAAGCAATGGGGCCTGGCAGGATTCACTCCAGAAATCTAAAAGAACCAAGGAGAGACCTAGTGACACCACTGACTACCCTTTTTAACAAATCATGGGAGGATGGTGTGGTACCTGAGGACTGGATGAGGGCAGATGTGATTCCCCTTCACAAAAGTGGGAGCAAGGCAGAGGCAGGAAACTACAGACCTGTTAGTTTGACCTCAGTGGTAGGGAAAATGATGGAATCACTTCTGAAAGAAAGAACTGTTGAGTACCTAGAGGCCAGCAGGGCACAGGACCCAAGGCAGCATGGATTCACAGCAGGAATGTCATGTCAGAAAAATCTAATAGGGGATCACGTGATGCCGTTGTGAAGCTTGCAGCACTTACTGACCGGCTCCCGCTCCGACTTGCATTTCTTTGGTATTTTACAAGTTTAGCACCGAGTCTTTTTGTCTGAATCAGTACCACTTGCTTCTGGAGGCCTAGATGTGCCAAGCCTCTCCAATCCATACTCCACCACGGACCCCTGAGAAAGGTCCGAAAAGGTCCAAAACTCAGCCGGGGGCTTTACCGAAATCGACCACAGCACTGACAGCCCTGCAAGCCCAGATCCCGCTGTCAGACAAAAAGTTTATGGAGGAGGTTATGCCCTTCAAAACAACTCTCCAGGAGATATAAGATGAGCTTAAAGCTGTAAGGGGGGAGCTGTCTAAAACTAACTGAGCCATCTTGGATGTTGTGGCCCGAACGACATCTCTAGAAGGATGGAGGGACAAGATGGAACCAGAAGTTACTACTCTGTGACAAAGGCTACATAACATGGAAATCAAGTTAGAGGACTTGGAAGGCCAAAGTTGCAGAAATAATATAATTGTCTTCGGCCTTCCGGAGGACTCAGAAGGGTCTACCCCCATTATTTTCCTGCAAAAAATGTTGACAAAAATTGACAGGCCCTCTCCTAACAACATTACCTATATTACTGAGAGGGCCCACCGTTTGTTAAGGCCGAAACCGCCAGCAGGAAATCCACCCAGGCCTCTTATATTAAAGTTTCTTAATTACCTGGACAAGACCCATGTTCTTAGTAAAGTCAGAGAGCTACAGCATGTCCTCTGGGAAGGTCAACAGCTAAGATTTGCTCAGGATCTGCCCGCCAGTGTCCGACAACGTCAGTTAGAGTATCATCCCATTGTATCAAAGTTTATAGCGGCTGGCAATAGATATAAAGTCCAGTATCCATCACGTCTGACTGTACACCATGCTGGAACCTGGCACACCTACGATACAGCTCAACAAGTTTTCCCAGCCCTAAAGATGATGCTCCCCAATTTATTTGAAGACCGCTGATGTGCCATTAGCAGAAGGATCTTTTGGCTGTGGTAACTAAAGACCCACACGAATGTGTGCGTTTCGGCAGCGTGACTGAGTGATATTACGACAACTGGCCACAAGAGGGCAGCAGAGTAATGTATATCTGGGAAGCTGTTTGAGTCGCTAATATAACATAACGTTTTTGACAATATGGGGGTTTACTCGTAATATTATTTTCAGTTATTATTTTGTCAGTGGTCCACTCCTGGGGCTCACTATTCCCCTTACTACTGTTTTGCAATTGCATGGTTCTATTAGCGGACTTAAGGTTTATGCAAAGATTTTCTTCTCCTTTTTTGTAATACTTATTCCCAGAATGGACAGTTAATCCGTTAACCCAGTGCTTCAGTTTATTAATAATACAGAGGGAGGAGGGGAAAAAGAACTAAAAAAAACAGGGGGAGGGGAAGAAGGAATGGAGAGGATGCAGGAAGAGAGTAAAGTGAAAAAGAAGGAAGAGACTAAAAAGAAACAAAACAAAAAAAATTTTTTTTCTCTCTTCTTTTCTCTGTTTTAGTGGTACAGAGATATTACTTATATATTATATTGCGAGTCGGGGCGGGAGGGACGGTTAGGAGTGGTTAAACTGCAGTGTTCACGAGGCGTTATGTCTTACACATTGGGAAGGGGGGTCTCCATGGCTGCCGCATCTGCGTATTCCAGGCTACTATTTTTTCTTTTCATGAACGTTACAGGGCCACAAATTAAGGCCGGACTAACATAATATCTGCCCATTAGGGGTGTTATATGTCTGGTTGTGGATGGAGGGACAGTGGGAAAAGGGAAGGGGAAGGGAACTATAGACCTTCGAATCTTATTTCTCTTATATATTCTTGATGTTAGACTAGTTATACTAGTTGGTGGTTGTTTAAATGTATGTAAAAAGGGGGAAGGGAGATGTACATATGAGCATTTAATATGGAGCCTGGATATCATAATTCTTTTCTACGCTGTTAACCCAGGGCTTGTGCTACAGAGGGTTCGGGTCAGTTTCAGTGGGGGGGGGGACTTCGGGGTATGGGTACGCATTTCAATTATGGTTTTGTTATCCGGTGTAAGGAGACTCATTTATTGTCCTGAGGTTCTCAAAACGAAGGGTATTATGTCTGAAAATCTCCACAATGGCCAGTTATAAAATTTGCTCATGGAATGTGAAGGGTGCTCAGTCTCCAGCTAAGTGTGCCAAAATACTGTTACATCTCAGTAGACTGGACACTGATGTTGCCTTTCTTCAAGAAACCCATTTGCCTTTCTCCCAGGTCCTCCAGCTACGAAGGACTTGGGTAGGTCAGGCACTGGGGACGGGCCCCAACACTTGTAGTGGTGGAGTCGCTATTTTAGTGGCACGCAGATTACCTTTTCGGGTGTTGGATACCATAATAGACAAACAGGACAGATTTATTCTAGGCAAGGCCTTATAAGGACACTCTGAAGTTGTGCTCAGTTCTATTTATGGCCCAACAATAGATGATCCCCAGTTTTTCACTTCCCTTACGGCTCAGCTGGTTCCGTGGTCATCTTGCCCTTTACTGCTAGGTGGCGACTGGAACCTGGCATACTGCAATATTTTGGACCGTTCTAGACCCAGCAGGTCTTCTCTTTCTCCAGCGCAGCAGGCCATCAGGGGAATGACAGATACACTGGGTCTAATTGATCCCTGGAGGGCTCACTTCCCTTTGCGGAAGGAATATTCCTTCCACTCCATTCCCCACAACTCGTTCTCCAGGATAGATTACTACCTGTTGGACACTGGTCACCTTTTTTCAGTACTGTCTTGCAACTATCTTCCCAAGGTAATTTCAGATCATCACCCCACTTTATTACATTGGAACCCAGGCCCTTCAATTCCCCCCGAGACAAGGTGTGGAGATTAAACAGCCAGTTATTAAGGTCTGACAACCTTACTTCTCACCTTGATACTTTCATCACTGACTTTCTCAACACTAACCCCCCTATTATGACTTAATTGGACATCATTTGGAGAGCCCTGAAGTGCACTCTCAGGGGCGAGATTATCCACCTGGCTACCAAAAGGAAGAAAATTGCCTCACAAGTCACAAATAGCCTGCTCCAAGAAATAAGGAGAATAGAGCTGTCCCTTTCTACTCATCCCTCTCAGGAGGATCTTTATAATTTAGAAATTCTCAGGGACCGATATAATTCTATACTAATGGAAAAAGCTGAATATCTCCTTCTTCGTTCCAAAATTCAATACTTCGATCAAGGCGATAAAGCAGGCAATTGCTGGCTTTATGGCTTCAAGCCCAAACAGCAGACAGAATTATTCCTTCTATTTGTAACTCTGCTGGACTTCTGGTCACTCCCCCCCCCAGGAAATAGCAAACTGTTTCCAAGCTTACTACCAAACACTATATTCTCGCCCTACTACTCCATTTCTCCCTGAAAAAGTAAACCAATTTATTCTTAATCTACAACTTCCACAATTAGAAGATCACCAGATTGCTATCTTGAAAGCTTCCATCTCGGTCTCAGAAATTTGTTTCGCCATAGACACACTGCCGTCAAACAAAGCGCCAGATCCAGATGGGTTACCACAGAATTCTATAACGCCTTCAAAAAAAACCTGGCCCCGGTTTTATTAAATACATATAATTATATATATGTAAATATGGCCTGTCCGATTGATCTCTTATGAAAACCACGATAGTAGTTCTTCCCAAACCAGGGAAAGACCCCCTGCTTGTCTCCAATTACAGCCCTATTTCCTTGATTAACATAGATTTTAAAATACTAGCCAAAATTCTGTCCAATAGGCTCACCAAGGTGTGACAATGTCTAATAAGCCCAGAGCAGGTTGGATTTATAGTGGGTAGGTACTCCATGGACCACATGCGCAAATTAACCCACCTCTTCTCTGTGTCCAGGGACTCCCTAGTTCCTTCAGCTCTGGTTTCCCTGGATGCAGAGAAGGCCTTTGACAGGGTCTCCTGGGACTACTTTTTCTACCTGTTGCCCAAATTCCAATTCCTACCCCCCCCTCCAATTTATTAATTGGATTAAAATTTTATACATGCATCCTACTGCCCGAGTACTTTACAATAGTCATCTTTCACTTCCTTTCATTCTACAACAGGGCACAAGACAAGGCTGTCCTCTCTCCCTCCACTCTTATTCGATTTATACCTGAAACCGCTTATTTGTTGTATTAACATCTCCCCTCAAGTTTCAATGATCTCTGTTGGCCCTCGTCAGTATAAACTATCAGTTTATGCTGATGACATACTTCTGCACGTGTCTCATCCTCTTACATCAATTACTGCTACACTGGCTATTATAGCTGAGTTTGGAAGTTTCTCTAATTATAAACTTAAAGCAGCAGTACTACGAAATCAGGAAGTGACATATCAAAATTCTGTTTTTTGGCTGTAAGCATGCGGCCAAAGTTCCAATCTCCATACCTGTAAATGTTTTTTTTCCAGTCATTTTTAGTTTTTTAGATATCTGCAATTTATTTGAAGTGCTGTAGCGCTACAACAAATATGGCGACTGACTAATTTTCCGTGTGCTTTTTCCACAGGTCACATCACATCTTTTGACAACAGCAGAGGGACCCTCTGCTGACCACTCCCGATGCCCCTGCAAGTCATTCCTATGTGCAGTTGGCAGCAGAGGGGGTTCCAGTGCAATATGCTTAGTGGCAGAAATGTAAACAAAAGCAGAGAATAACCGAGCAAATTACTCAGCGATAGTACAATGCCAGCAAGAAAGAGTACCAGGTATATGATTAGCAGGGCACAGGTAATAAACTGTCAAACAAAGCGCAGGTTTTTTTTTTCATAGTACTGCTGCTTTTACGTTTCCAAAACAGAAATAATGCCCTTTAACATTCACACATCCTCTTCTGACGTATCATCCTTGGGACTCCAGTGGATTAAAGATAAATTGAAATACCTAGGGATCTTTCTCTCTACCTCGAGCTCCAACATGAAACAATATAATCTTGATACAACTCTTGCACAAATTAAAGCAGATCTACATAGATGGTCCTTGCTTCCCCTTTCGCTCTTGGGTCGTATAAATGTAATTAAAATGAATGTCCTTCCTCGTCTGCTATACCCCTTACAAATGACTAATCTTTTTCTCACGAAATCCTGGTTTCTACAAACCCATAGAATCATATCTCACTTTATCTGGAATGATAAGCACCCAGATGGGCCCTTTCCAAGTTACAATGAAGTAAGGCAAGGGAGGACTACAACTACCCAACTTTCTTCTTTACTACTTCTCAGCCAACTGCTCGGTTCTACTGCAATGGATGAAAAATCCAACTTCAGCGGACTCTCTGTTATACTTCCCCCTTTGGTTACAAATTGAAAAGACTCTCTGCTCCACTCAAGGTCTTAATCTTGGCACACTTGTATACTCATCTCTTAAAAACATCCCTAAAAGTCTACTTAGTACACCCCTCAAAGTTACTCTTCCAGGTACATGCCCAACTATGTGCTACAATTCATGGTTCTATAACGAAGGATATTTCTCAGGCTATCCTTAGGAATTCTAACTTTAAAATTGGAGGTAAGCCCATTAGCAAAACCTTCTGGCCATTTGATCCCACACTAACAGCTGCTGATCTCCTGAAAGATCATAAGCTGTTGACATTTCAAGAGGCTCGCTTTAAATATGATCTCCCTATTTCTTACTGTTTTAAATATCTCCAGCTTTCTTACACGCTTCTTCAACATTTTGGGACAGGTCCCTGGATGCAGAACTCAACTGGACCTATACTATCTGTTACTACTACTTCCCCTACATCTCATCTTAACTCCTTCTTCTCCAGTCTTCTCAGGGAGGTGAGGGAAAATACTGGGGGTCATCCACATTATATATGGGACCAAGTATTGCCTACAGCATCATCAATGGCTCGACCCTGGGATAAAAGGTTAGAGTTATACCGAGATGTAAAGTGGGATAGGTACCATCTCTTGCAGTTCTATAATTGTATTATACTCCAGCTAAGCTGCATCAAATGGGGAAGCTTTCTTCCAATCTCTGTTCTAGATGTGGGATGCACCCCGGTACTTTACTTCACATACTTTGGGAATGTGACAGGGTGGTCCCACTCTGGGAGGCTAGTAAAGCTAAATTAGACCTGTTGCTAGGCCTCTCTGATGCCTTCAGACCAGAAATTTGCATTTTGGGGGACTATAGAGGTACTCTGGTTGGCAGCCAGCGAAAACACATGACTATGGTGTCACTCTGTGCCAAAAAAGTCATTCTTCGTCATTGGCTGGACCAGACAATTTCTTCTTTGGTAGAATGGCTACATGAGATCTTCTTTGCTTTACAGGCAGAGAGTTTAATAGCTCGAATGTCCAACAGAATGCATTACTACCAAAGGATATGGGCCCCCTTACACACTCTACTGACCATCTGAATATTATGGTAAAAAATTGTCATAGTATGAAGCTATATGTGATTCAGTGTCAATTTTATACACTACATCCTTATTATATATAGAATGCACCAAGTGAAATAAGTTTTGCATACCGGGGGGGGATCTTAATAAAGGAGGGAAAATGGGTGAGGGGGGCGGAGTAGAGTTAAGCTGGCTATTGTTTTTTTTCGTTTTTTTTTTCTACACATTTCTAGTTACTACTTATCATAGTGTGTTTGTGTGTTCCAAGCCAATTGTATGATGGTGTTAATTCTTTGGGCAACTATCTCTAGTCCAATGTTAAGTCATTGTTCTATGCTTCTGTAAATTGAAGAATGCATGGGACAGCCATAAGCCAGTAATAGTGGGCGGGGAGTAGGCTGTTGGTAAACTAGAATCTGCAGCTTATCCAATAGGTATGGAAATGGGCAGACTGTGTGGGCCAAGCGGTCCTTATTTGCTGTCAAAGTCTGTTTCTATGTTCCATGTGACCTTCAAATATCTCAAGGAAATGAATAAGGAACAGGAGGGTAGCATCTTTCAGAGAAAGAGATGTTCTAGAACAAGGGGCCATGACATGAGACTGGAAGTGGGTAGACTAAGGGGTAACAACAGGAAGTATTTCTTCACAGAAAGAGCGATGGATGCATGGAACAGCCTCCTGGGGGGGTGGTGGGAGCTATTACGGTAGGGGAATTCAAAAAGGTGTGGGATAGGCATAGGGGAACCTTAGCAATAGGTAGCAGAACAAAACCAGAGATCAAGTAGGGTCTATGGTTTTTGCAGCAGGTAAAGAAAATGGGCAGACTGGAAGGGCCAGCGGTCCTTCTCTGCCATCAAACTCTAGGTTTCTGTTTCTGTAAGGTGGAAGATACACTAAAGGTTGTGACAGCAACTCCAGGGCATGACCTTTCTCTAATATATCTAGAACCCACTCATCTGTGGTGCTCTCCTTCATTGACAGGTGAAGAAACATCCTTACCTTTTACCCTGCCCCGGAGGTGACAATGGAAGAGGAGGAAGTGGGGAGTCAGAAGGTGCTGGTAGCAGCAGGGGCCACCTGAACTGGAACCTTTGGTCATCTTGGAATGGCCACCAGTGGCGTAAGGACCTGAAGGGAGACCGCCTCCTTGACTACTGTACTATGGACTGTAGTCACAGCAGCCACCACCTGCAGGCCTGCGAAATGTACCCTTACCACATCAGAGAAACACAGAATTTGACAGCAAATAAGGACCACGTGACCCACCCAGTCTGCCCATTTTTGCTACCTGCAGTACCACTACAGACCCTAGTTGATCTCCGGCTCTTTATCCCTCCCCTCCCTTTCTTTCCACTATGATTTCCTTATGCCTATCACATGCATTCTTGTACCCCGCCATTGCTGCCACCACCATCTCCGCTGGAAATCTATTCCATGAATCCACCACTCTTTCTGTGAAGAAATACTTCCTCACATCTCTCCTGAATCTATCCGCCTACAGCTTCACAACATGTCCCCAAGTTCTTAATCGCCTTTTTGCCCCAAAAAAAAAAGTTCCTAAAAAAGCAGAGGCCACTAAGATGAACTGCAGAAACATTCATCCCCTCTGAATCACATGTGAAGAATCTATACAAGGCCGTAACCCAGGAGTTTAATGCCCTGGTGATAATGAAAGACACCTATGTCACACATAGGTTTACGCTCTTCGATGTAAAGGCTCTTCTGCTTTCTCATCATGACAGTCTGACAGAGCCACTGAACCTTTCAAAGGTTTGGTAGTGTGCTTCACAACACTGCACTTAGCCTTGTCTGTCACTGCAAGAGTCTCCCACTTTTAAAAAATGTTCTCCTAAAACAGATAACATCATACCCTAGACCCGAGCAGCTGCTTGCACATGTTGACCCCAGCCCACTCCTTCTCTATAATCTGGTCACAATTGCAGAAGTTAGGAAAACACTTTGAGGCCAAGACAGACACAGACAGAATAAGGTTCACATCAATGGTGTCAATTTCTTGAAGCTTCTGCAACTGTAGCACCCTACAAGCCTCAGTTATAAGATAGGACAGTGACTTTGCATCAAGCAAAGGGGGGGGGGGATCAGAATCCCTTTTCTTGGGTTGCGTTCACTTCCTCTCTTCAGAGGGACACTCTTCCTCATCCGACATTTCTTGTTCTACAGGGTCAGAATTCTCCCCAGAACCACGTGCATCCTTCTTTTGAACTTCCCTATCATCAAGGTTGGGGTCACTTGTAAATCTGGGTGAGCAGGGTCATTCTGCTCTGACACACCTGGACATGCTTGTGTAACTCCCTCCCCCCAACCTGAAGGGCCCCCTTTGGGGACTGGGTGTCTTTGCAGGTATCACCTGCTGGGCATTAGCACAAAGCATCTCATTTAAGAGATTCAGTACTGATTTATGCAACTCAGTCTTACCACTGCCAGAAGGTGCTACAGCTGCATCCTGCCAAGCCCCATGATTCGACTGAGGGGTGGGGTGGGGGGACTGAAACAGACATATCAGATTGTGTCACACAGCGAGGACAGTATGACCCCAGCAGAGAGGGTCTCGCCATCCTATGGCAGGTCTTGCATCTTTTTTATACTTTACCCCACCTTGAGCCACCAGACTGCCTACCTTAAACGTCAGGCATCCCCCTCAGGTCTCTGGCCGCCATCTCTCTCGGGAATCCACCAGCTTCTGCTGCGGGTCCCGTGGTTACCCCAGTGGCGGGGTGGAGGGGAGCTCTTCCCCTAGCTCAACCCCCCCCCCGGAATCAGGATCCAGTATGCGGCGTACCCACGAAGCTGAACCAGTCCCCTTGCTAGAGCGGCCATCAAACGCCGCGCATCTGGTGCCCATATTTTCACTTTTTCTCCCCCCAACATCTGTGGCATGCAATAACGCCCAAGGACTCGGGCGCGCGTGCATCCGCACGTCCCCTAATCCTGGCATCCGCCACAGAACGTTGCCCACAGATCCTGCCAGCGCTTTGGAGATCCCCAGCCATCGCCAGGGGTCGCCCGAGCACCAGCAGCAGCAGCAGCACACCCCCACCCTCCCCAGAGAAGGACAGCAGTCATACGGATGCTCAATCCTTCTCCACCCCTGCCGACCCCCGACGACCCTGGCTTGCTCCCAAATCCAGGTCGCCAGCATGGAGCGAGGTGTGGCATCCAGCGCCTCAACCCTCAGCACCACCGGGCCGAAGTCTTGCATCTTTTAAAGGTGAAAGGTGTACGATGAGCCATAGTGCCACAGGTACTTAACCGTGTCAAAAGCCAGACGGAAACAATCTGCACACTACAATACTGCCCCTTTAAGTGCAGCAGTACTACTACTACTCCTCCTTCATGTTCTTCTTCTCCTCCATCTTTCTCACAGTCAAGCCAACCATGCTGAGTGGCGTGATCAAAAGATGCACTTACAAGTGCTACTACAGAAAACACTCCCACAAGCAAGTTAATTTGTGCTCCAGCACTTTGCTCTGGCACACCTTCTGGAACATGCACCGGGTATGTATAGTATGTGTGTGGTTATGTCATGCAGATGCATGACATTCATACACAAGGTGCATCCGAGCGTGCATGCTAGCCCTCTCCCCTGCTCAAGTGTAGGTTGTAGTGCTTCAGAAAAGTAAGTGAAACTGCTTCTCAGAGGAGCTAGCAGGGATGTGGCCACACACCAACCAAAAGGCTGAAAATGGTACAAAACGCTGCTCAAACTGCCTCTGAACTGCAATGGTCTGACAAAGGAACAAACACAAGAACAATGAAGCCCGACTCCAATACCAAAACACAGCCCCACAGATCCAAACTGGAGGGTCTAGGAACAGGAAAGGAAAGCTGCCTCAGGAAAAACAGGGGTACCAAGCAACAAATATCTATGACCAGAGAAAAAGGATAAGCATTTTGCCCAACACCAGAGAAGAAAGGCACAACCACCACACTGTAAATGCTGTTTGAGGGGAGGAAGAGTTTTTAAATACCAACCCATCTAGCTGTCTTTCTAAGCCCCCCACAAGAAAAAAAATACTTACCTGAGGCATGGGGCTACAAAATTATTGTAGACCTGAAATGGAAAACACCCAACTATGGTAAATCCAGATTCAGTGGAGACTCCCTCGACCTAAAACTACTGCATTTAGCCCTTGATGTAGTCCTCGGCCCCCTCACCAAATTCTTTAACCTATCCCTCTGTCTAGGTCAACTCCCCTAACGGTGGTAGATGGCTGTGTTTACCCCCATTCTCAAGGGTGGAGACAGAACCCTACCTAGTAATTACCACCCCATCTCTATCCCCCCCCCCCATTTCTAAAGCCCTTGAGAGGATAGTCTATGATTGAAATATACTGATTACATACACAAAGCCCTCGACCATGGCCATCTTGTTGGGTCTGTGTACACAGACCTAACAAAAGCATTTGACACTGTAAACCACACTATCCTCATAAGACTCCCTTCCATCTCTAGGCCTGTCCCTTGAAGCCACTTCCTGGTTCGCTAACTACCTTTGTAGTAGATCCCAGCTGGTCAAGATTCAAGACACCCTCTCCTCCACCCTACTGATTCATTCTGGAGTACCCCAAGGCTCTATCCTAGGCCCCCTCCTTTTCAGTCTCTTCATTAACACCCTTCCCCTTGCTTGCTCTGGTCAGTTGCTACTCTACACAGATGATGCAGTTATCTTCTCCAGTTACCCTGACCCCTCCCCCCTTGAATGCAATCTCCAACGGTTCTTCTCCGAGACCAAATCGTGGTTCACTCAACACAAACTCATACTAAATTATAAAAAAAAACCCCTAAAGTTATGCTATTTGCCAATACACACAACAAACAAAGGCCAGCTCCTACATATTCTGAATAATCAGCAACAACCCCTAGAACAAGTTCACAGCTTCAAATATCTTGGCATCACCCTCTACTCCACCCTCTCTTATCATGAACATATCAATCTGGTCTGCAAGGCGGTAAATACCAGGACTGGCCTTCTCTACCACCACTGGAACTGCCTAACTCCCAACGCTCTTTGCCTTGCTGTTACCAACTCTGTACTGTCCATAGTTGACTATGGCATAGTAATCTACGGTTCTGCAGTTGATACTGCATTAACTCGCATTAAAGTTGTCCTGAACAAAGCCTATCACCTTGTGGTTGGTGGCAACATGCTCACTCACACATGTGATTTATATCAACAAGAAAACTGGTTAAACTTTACGGGTAGGCTCACTTGCCAGACATGCCTCCTAGCCAAAAAGATAGCCTCCGGTCTCTCCCCTTCCGCTAACCTCCATCTACTAAAGCCTTCTCCCACCCGCCAGGCTACCAGAAGTTCTGCTATAGCTGCTTTCCAGGTCCTTTCTGCAGGATTTCCATGGGTCAGAGGGCCTTCGTATACAGGGCTCCTTACTGGCTAAATAGCCTGCCCTTTGAAGACTCCTCTATACAAAAACTTGGCCCCTTCAAACTCTCACTTCGGCAACATCTCCTGGCCTGTGGCCACTATGACTGTACCTAGCTTCCTCCATCATCATGCACTTTTGGCTGCTCATTCATCTCATCAGTGCTCAACCCAGCTAAGACAAGGACGCTACTGACTGCTTATCACTTGTCCCCTCCATCTCCCATGGTCTTACCACCCCCCCGCCCTTAATTATGATGAAGTCTTCTGGACTGCGCCTACGCTTGCCCCCTCCCACTATATCTACTACCCCCTCCTGCTGCCACCTTCGACATCTATGTAACTGTTTTTTTCTAGCATCTGCCATTGCACCTTGTATTTTATGGTACTGTTATTTGCACCCTTATGTATCTTGTATTCTTGAGCCTTTTCCTTTTTCATGCAATCCCTTGCAGTATATTTCATGTATACGTGCATATTTTGTATCTCTGTATGTTAAATGACAAAGCAATGGTTACCCCATTATCTCTGTATGTTGTGGTGCCCCTGACGTGGAGACTTTGTAAAGGAGTCACTCACTCCAAGGTTGTAATTCCGAAAGTTCAATAACTAAATAAATAAATATTGCCAAGTAGTCCTCATTCAAGCACCACAGGCTCTGAACTGAGAGTTAGCTAGCAATATTCAGTTTGAAAGCTCCAGCTTACCATGCACAATTTTAAGATGTAGGGGTGCTCCCCGTTACCAGGTAGCCTTAACCTGCCCCAGAGTCGCACAATCATGAAGCAAAAAATAAAAAATTATGACAAAATAGACAAATCCTCCAGAGAGCTCAGTCAAATGCTTGTTACCCCCTCAGTGGTACAGCAGAATATGATTAACTTCTGTAACCAGTATGTTCATGTCCTCAGGGTTCTACGTGGAGGTCACAGCTTTTGGGCTGCACCATTACCCTAGAGGGGAAGCACATTACCCATTTGTAAATACTCCCCACAGTCAACGTGGAGCAACAGAGAAACTGCTTTCTTCATGCTGTTTTGAGTCACAAAAATGGCCCCACTTTCCCAAGACTGCCGACAGTCAGGAGTTCATCACCACCATTGGTAGCACCTACCCACCAACCGAGTTTGTCTGACAGTCAGTAGCCCATCTCCAGAGCTGGCATGCCCCCACCTGCCAGAGCTAAAAAAAGAACCAGCGGAGGTGCCCAAACCCACCACCACTACCTCTTCTCCCCTGCCCAAAATGTCAAACAACAGGTGATTGGTGCCAAATCTCACGGCCAGTACCCCCTTCCCATCTACACAAGTTTTAAAAGAACTGGCAACAGACTCCCAACCCTGATACCATTATTCTCCTCCCCCTGCCGGCAATTAAAAAAAAAATAATCAGCAATGGGTGCCCCACTGGCAAAACCCTTACCCCCTCCCACTGGCCAAGCTACCCACCCCACCCTCTTTCCCTACCCCTCCTATGGTATTTTGATTTATTTTGATAACTGTGTGAGTCCACTGGGACAGAGTCCCTTTTACAGGAACGACTTGGGCATAGAAACAACATACACTAAAAAAGGCATAACAACAATACTGGGGATTATATATATTTTTCACTGGAAAAACTATGTTGATGTAGATAAGGGTTGCTATCACACAAAACCCAAACCCTCAAAGCTGGGAAATATGCTATTATGGTTTTCAATCCAACACCCCCAAAGAAGTCTAACACCTACCCCTTTCCCTTCCCCTCCCTTTTTTACCAAGAAAGTTACAGGTATGGAACTGTGCATCAATGATGTACTGTAGTACCACAGCCCTAATCCCCACACCATCCCTGTATATACTATTAGGAGAGACTGAAGGACCTCAAATGTACTCCCTGGAAGAGAGGTAGGAGGGGTGACATGATACAGACCTATAAATACCTAACGGGGGAAAATAAGGTATGGGAGGGGAGTATCTGTCAGAGGAAAAGATGGAAGAGAACAAGAGGACATGCAAATAAGCTGGAAGGGGTACATTTAAGAGAGATGTGAGGAAGTACTTTTTCACTGAAAGAGTGGTGGATGCCTGAAACAGTCTTCCAGCAGAGGAGATGGGGGCAAAAATAGTGGATTTATTCAAGAATGCATGGGAGAGGTACAAGGGAATCTTAGCGGAAAGAAATGGGGGGAGCCAAACGTCAAGTAGGGTCCGTGGTGACAGTAAAAACGGGAGAAAAAAGTGCCAGATTGGGCGATCCAGATGGTCTTTATCAGCCTTCAAATTCTGTTTGCATGTATAGTGTAACATACACTTAACTGCAGTATAATAACTGGCCTTCCCTTTTTCCATAGGGAAACCATGGCTTAAAGTGCCATTATAAGGAGTGTTTGTAACGGTAAACATGCACAGGTTTCCCTCACTCTGCACATGCCTTGCTGCAGCTCTTCTCCTCAAACCGCGGCTGCATGTTTTTTTCTTCTGCAGAGACCTAACCGCTACTCGGACTCTGTGGTAAGTAAATTTTAAAACAGAAAATCTATCACAACGGGGGAAAACTTATCTTCTCGCTGCTAACGGAAAAAAAAAGTTTTAAAATAAATAGAAAATGGTACCACGGACAACATACTGAAATCAAACTGGACTGCGGAGCGCTCCGGAACCTACATTCATTTTATATGATTGCTGTGGCGAAAAAAGCAAACCCAGCAATTATATAAAATAAAATATGGGGTAGTGTGTTTAAACTTGAAGTTTACACACACCCTCAGGGTTAGATGCTAACATAAACCCCTTGAGCTTCACTCTCGGTGTTTATGAGCATCTAACCCCTCGGGTGTATGTAAACTTCTTGTTACACAAACCACCCCATACTTTATTCTCTATATTTTTGTTTTACATACTGAATTGCCTAGTAGGATACCATCTACTTGTAACTTTCCCCGATCTAGTCTGTCACTTTGTACAATATATAACCCTCATGCCTGGTGATGCAGTGGACCCCCAACCCTCCACACCGGCAGGTAGTGCCCTCCACCACCACCCCCCTCCATCCGACACCCCGAGCCGGCAACCAGCACAGTTTTCCTCTCACCACCACAGCCGGCTGCCAACCGACCTGTCAGTCAGGTGTACTGTATAATATCGTACACGCTCACTGATTGACAGCTCAGCTGTCAATCAATGAGCGCCTACTGTATTATACAGTATGCCTCACTGACAGGTCAGTCGGTAGCCGACTGTGGTGGTAGTGAGAGGAGGGCTGTGCCGGCTGCCGGTTCGGTGTGTCAGATGGAGAGGGGAGAACTACCTGCCGGGGTGGGAGGCCACTAGACCACCAGGCATGAGGGTTATATATTATGTACAGTGACGGACGAGATCGGGGATCAGGTTGGGGGACCACTAGGGATTGGGGAGTTATACATATATTTCATAACAGGTGGCATCCAGTATTGGGGTCGAGGGCCACTAGATCACACATATACACTTCATAATGGGCGGCATCTGGGGTCAGGGTGTGGGGGGGGTCAATAGACCACTAGGGATTGGGGAGTTATATATACACTTCATAATGGGCGCATCTGGGGTCAGGGTGTGGGGGGTCAATAGACCACTAGGGATTGGGGAGTTATATACACTTCATAATGGGAGCATCTGGGTTGGGTGTGGGGGGTCACTAAACCACTAGGGATTGGGGAGTTATACAAATATTTCAAAAGGGGCGCAATTCAGGATCAGGGAGGGGGACCACCATACCAGCAATGATGTTCTGAATTATACTAATTTCAGGGACATCGAGGTCGGGGGACTGCTACTCCACCAAGGATGGGGGCATTTTTAATAAATCTTCTATGGGCAACAGCGGGGATCGGTGAGGGGGAACAGCTATTCCACCAGGGACTAAACTGGCGTACAGCTGCCCCTGGTCTGCGGCCAACCTTCTCAGTGCACCCTCTGTTTGGCACACTGCTACAGATGCCGCAAGCCATGGGACTTTGCCACTGGGACTCTGCCCATTAGAGAATCGGGCGCAGAGTCCCTGGCGCACCCGCCTTCAGCACATGCTGCTCTAAGCCCACTTTGAGAATCAAGCCCCAGGAGCAATTTTTGTTCCATGCTACTGTAGTCGACCTTCGTCACAAGAAAAATTATACTATACTATAGGTTTTTAAATACTGCTGAGCAAAGTGATGAAAATCTGGAGCAGTCATCTTGTCTGGAGTGCTCCTTTACTTATTTCTAATCCAAACAAGCATTCGTCAATGCCGAATGTTTGCTTGTTGATATTAACATTGGACATGCAGGAGTTAGACAGATGCAGAATAGGAGTGGCAGTGAAGTACTGAACTCACGCCTACCCCACCTCCACCCTGCAAAAATGGCCGAGATATGCACCAAAGTTGAAAAAAACAGTTCTGCCATTATACAGTTTACCAGCATTTCTTCAGTTCGTGGTCGGCTTTGAAGAGTGCAGATGTGTTCCCGGTCCACCGAAGATCGTCGTGCCAGACTCCAGAGGTAAGTGAGTGGTGAGGGGGGTGTGGGGGGGTGCACAGAGGGTGACTGCGGGTTGGGGAGGGGCATGGATCAATGAGGGACCATTTTTCTTTTTTTTTTACAGGATTTAAAAAAAGAAGACAACAGGGACACTTTTAGCATGCTGGGGTGGGCACCCAGTGTGCCACCTGAGTGTCTGGGGGGACTGGAGCCGATGGGGATTGGGAACTCCCGTCATCCATACAGTGTGCTGGACAGGAGGGGGAGCGCATGAGCTGAGGGGGAGTGGGCACCCCATCAGCACAGAACAAATGGGGGGGCGCGTATCATTATAATGGGGATTGGGCTATCCCATCGGCAAATGAACTGGGGAGGGGGGCATGTGGACAGGGGGATTGGAACCCCCAAGTCAGCTTACATGGGGACTCTGAGGCGGACGGCGAGAGCCGCCACCATGTTACTTGAAATGTTACACCAGTCAAGGCACCGCCATGCAATGGCAGGTCGCTTCCTCATTGCAAATTCATTTCAAGTTGGTGACACGCTGGCTGAACTAGTCTCAGCAGCAGCATGCCACTGCATTGGGGAAAGCGGGCCAAGCCTCACAAGGCAGTGGGGGCATTGGCAGCCACAGTGCCACACCTCCAAAACCCCACTTCTCTCCTAAGCTGTCACAAAATGTTTCTTGCGCATGCACACAAGCAAACATAAAAAGGACTAAAGCAGACTAAAAGTGGGAAATAAGGGCATGATATAAGACAGGAGACAAGGAGCATAGTATAATGGAACACAAATATTTAAGTACAAAATGGTCACTGTAACAAGAATGGCTGTCTCAAATAAAGCTCTACAAATATATAATGGGTGGTCCATGACTTTACCTCCGGCTATCATTATCATCAACATCAACAGTGACGCTTCTTTCTTCAGTTCCCAGGTCTCTCAACAAATCTTTTCTAGTGCTATAAAACAAAAGGTATAAAAGCCATACAAATCAGCACAGACCACCAACTCAATATATGAAATATTTACGTAAGTCTACAACATCGTGCACACTGTAACAGCATTTAAAGATTTGCAGATGGTCAGATTAGAAAGCAGAGGGACTGCATGCTCTAGTTGAACATAGTTTTTCAAAATATCTAGTTATCTAAATGTATAATGCTATTTAGCCTCTTTTAAAGGAAAAAAAAACTAGTTAGCATTACCAATCCACCCCACCCCAACAAATAAACCCCCAACTTGGGGTTCTGCATGTAAATAAAAATGTTAAATACCTTTTAGCACTTGTGTTTCACTTCTGTAACTTCTCAGGCATGCAAACAATGGCCACACTGCAAGCCGGCACTTTGAGTATTTTCATTTATTGAAAAGTTTTACCAGGAAAGTACACAGCAATCGAAATTGCTCATCTCACGGTAGGTCCTGGGGGGAGGGGGTTACACGTGGAGAAAGGATACATACACAATTGCCATAACAGGTACAAAATACATACACGAATGTTGGTGTATAATATTGATAAAACAGATTACAGAGCCAATACAACAGTTAATCACACATACATAATACAGTTCAAATTAGGGTGCAGTAAGTCGACACAACAGATTTGTCGCAGATACAGTCAAAGAGAGCAAGGGTCTGTACAATGGGTCCATCATAAGAGCTAATGCATAAGGAGCTGTTAAATGCTTTGGAGTTGTTGACTGGGTGGTGTCGGGACAGAGGGTAGCGAAGGAGTGGTTATGTACATGGTGTAGTTAGTGGAGCAGAAGTTAAGTAGGGCAGATGAAATGGATGCATGGGATGAGGAATAGCGAATTGGGGGGAAGCACATTCCAGATTTTAGGGAGGTGGTACGAGGACCCTGACTGACCTATGGTTGTTGATTGGCAAAGGATAGATAGGGTGCGAGCATCAGTGGATCTAAGCGAGTGGCGGGATGTTGGTAGTAGTGTTAAGGAGGAAGAAACTAAAAAGGTAGAGAGTGGAAACAGAATTTAGAGATGAATTTAGCACAATGAGAGAGACGTTGGTTGCCCAGAGAAGAAAGGGCAAGCGAGCGATAGAGGTCGAAGTGGTGAGTGACAGGGTGGGCATCCAGAGCAAAGCGAGTATGAGCACGGCTCCATATGGCTTACTTGTACTGAATTCATAAAAGTAAGCCATGCAAAGTAGCACAGGTACACAAAATGGTGCTATGCGGTGCAGCCATCATTTATATATCTGAGGAGTTACAGATGTTAAATACAAGTGCTAAAAGGTATTTAAAAAAATATTTTACACGCAGTACCCCAAACTGGGGGGTTATCCATTAGGGGTGGACTTATTATACTAACTAGTGTTTTTCCCCTATGGTAGTTTCCCTGCTTGTGAGGTAGACATCACAAGTATTTAATTTTGTATTGCATATATCCATCCATTTCAACCTTAAAATAATAGTGCACATGTACAATTTTTTTCATAGCATACATTGTGAATGGACCGCTAAGTGTTCATCTGGGGCTGCTTTATGATTACTACTGTAAATATTTTTTACAATTGCTTCTTAACATCCAGGGATAGCAAGATTTGCAAGAAAAACTGTTCAACAAATATTTGAACACAGTAATAAAAGTTTTAGGAGAAATACAGTAGTAACTTTGTGGTTGCATGGGGGCAGAGGATGCCTGCTACAAGATGGAGGGGGAGGACTTCACTCCTGTCTACTACTAGTGGGACCATGTATGACGTGGCAGTCCGGGGAGGAGATGGGGGCACTCAAAGGGGGTTTAAGCATGTGGAAGGGCTTTGAGTAGCTTTTTCCAGAGTGGTATCATCCACACATTTATTGCAGCAACAACAAACAGCAAAAAGATACAATATCACAAATGACCCATGCAGGACTCCCACTGCACCCCATTCCTTGTGTTTTTTTTTTTTTTAAGGTGCCCTCATCTTCTCTTTGCACTGCCAGTGTTGTACGCAGCTGGCCACTCCAGAGGAGCATCAGCACTGTTTACCTGAGCTCACCAAACACTTTTTATGGTTCCACGAATAACGTGGCCTGGCTTCTGTTCTAGAGCTTGGGGACTGTGGAGGGCTACTCTTTTCAAGGCTTTATGAGAAATGGGGAAACTGCATGATTTTCAAACCATTATATGAGCAGATCACCACTAATCAACCTACATAATAGTGGCTATCTGATCATGATGCAGAAAGATTGGAACAGCAAAGAAGTAGACTGGATAAATGAATGGGCAATGACAACATACCCAAGAAAATAAGTCTATTTTTATCTCTGCATCCCCATCTCTTCTTCATATCTTGTCTCCTGGGTGGTAGCTCTTTCTCTGGCCCCACCCATCTCCCTGCACCCCTATCACTTTCTTAGCAGGGATCCTAGCATCGGGGTGTCATTTATCTGTTTTTGAGCTCTCCCCACTGGGAGTTCATTGGACAGTTTGTTTCCTGCTATGGAGAGCTACCTGATCAGGGGCCAAATATTCAAAACTTTGCGCTGGGCGCAAGCCCTTTGTGCCAGATTTGCTCTGGGTTTGTGCAGGTCCCCTATATTCAAAAGGCCAAACAGTGTGGGCAAACTGCATTAGCACAGGGCAAAGGTATAATGTATGCAATGTGCAAAGAGAGAGGGCATGTACCTGAATACAGGCGCTATGCTATATTCAGTGCATTAGCGCTACACAAAGTGTGTTTGCACGACTTTGCACAACAGTTTGCGCTGTGCAATCTGCCGTCCAGTAAAAGGCAGTCTTAACTCTGGGCAAACCAAGGATGGGGGGCGTGGATACAGCAGCAACAGAGAACAAGGCTGTATGCAGCCAATGAGGAGGCAGTGTGGATGGTCAGTCACTCTGGGCCACTCCATCTGCACAGTCTGCCAAACTGTGGAATGCAATGCAATAATATTGCTTAGAACCAACCATCCTGTCATTGATAGAACTGAGATGAAACAGCACCTGCAGAAGAAATGGTTTGCAATGTGACACTATGTTGCACATTGTGAATTGTGTGTTGTCGATAATGGTGTGTATTTAGTGTACTCTATCATCTCAGCTGTACATGAAGTGGCTCTGGGTAGTTACTGACAATGTGCCTTGGCCCACTGAGCTTTCCCAGATAATAAGGTGATAAAATATAGAATAATGCATGTGGAAGTGTGGATAACTAGGGTTTTATACACAACCGAGGTGTGTGGTGCCCCATTAACCTCAATGGCAAAGCAAGAGAGGTGTATCACTGGGCATCACACACACCTATGGTGTGCATAGAATCCGAGTTCCCAGACTTCCTAATGTTTAACTTTTCATATTTACTGGTGGTTACTGCTGTGCAGAAGTGAGTTTGCGTGAATTTGCGTAGCTTTGCATGACACAGAACTGTGGTTTATGGAACTCTGTAATTAACAAGTCTGAATTATGGAGTTTGTGAGGGTCTGCCAGTGGTTGTTTATTGCCCCTAACCAGTAAATATTGAACACAGAAGGAAACCAGACATGGAAGAAACATGCTGCACATGAACGGCACCTCCTATGTTGCCATAATCTAGCACTGGTCCCAACCATGCCAAGCATTATTTGGTGCCCCAGTGGCCAGTGGACACCATGGCAGTGTGTCCATAAAGCACACACCTCCAACCCCCCCGCACCCCAATGAGGTACACTTTTGTTTGCATCAGTAAATTATATAGCCCTGTTCTGGAGCTTGTCATAGCTACTTGACGGTACATTCCATTTTATGAGTTTCTGGAACATGGAATTGATATGTGCAGGCATAATATTAGTTCTGTTCAAAAGTCTACTTTTCTCCTGTGTCCATGCAAATATACAAATGCTAACCCATTCTGTTATCATGTCATGCCATGGTTTATCTATTTGATTATGCCAAGTTACAATATTAAAATATAGAAACATACTGTAGTAGAATGCCAATGGGTTCACCATTGCTATCCCACCTTCTTTTACTGTTCTATATGTCACTTCTCATTTTACCATATGTAAGCGGGTTCCCCAAAGTGCTCTGAAAGAAAATGCTAAATAATCGTGTTTCTATTTGTACTGAGGGGAACAAAAAACTAACGTACAAAAATACTGGTATGATTAGATTCTTTATCAGCAAGATAATTTTCCATTTCGATATCTGTCTATACATCCATATTTGTGACATTCGTTCTGCTGTGGAGATTTTTGTTTAGCTAGATCTCCTTCTCCAAATAAAATTCCTAATATCGAAATGGGGCCTTCAGTTAAGTTTATTGTAGCATACGTTTTCTGTGTTTGGGGTTCTTTTCCCAGATAGATCCCTACACTTTTCTCTACATTAATTCTTGATCCCGAAACTTTTGAGTATGCATCCAACTGTTGTATAACTTCTTCTTTTGTCTTTTTTTCTACTACTATCACTACATCATCTGCATATGTAAGTGTTTTTATTGTCATGCTTGCTGTAGTTAACCTAATTCCTTTAATTTGGGTTGAACTTATAACTGACCACAGCAGGGGGTCCATACAAACGACGTATAGCAGGGGGCTTATTGGGCATCCTCGTCTTACCCCTCTTCTAATCTGAGTGGTGGTCCCCTCCCATCCATTGATTCCGGGTGTCACTGTAACCACGACATATAAACCTTTTACCCAATTTATAAAATTTATTTGGGATTCTATATGATTTTAAGGTCAAAAACATGCATTCAAGTGAAACAGAATTGAAAGATTTCTGCTGATCCAAGCTTAATAAGATCCCTTCTTCTGTTCCTGCGTGACATTTGTGAAAAAGTTCTCTTAATCTGACACAGAGGGTGGTGGTAAATGGCTGTCACTCCACAGAGGGAAGAGTGACCAGTGGGGTACCACAGGGATCAGTGCTGGGACCGGTCCTATTCAACATCTTCATCAGTGACATTGCGCAGGACCTAGAAGGCAGAATTTCACTGTTCGCTGATGACACAAAGCTCTGTAACAGAGTAGACACACCAGAGGGTGTAGACAGAATGAGAAGTGACCTGCAGAAACTTGAAGAATGGTCAGGGGTTTGGCAGTTGAAATTCAATGCAAAGAAGTGCAAGATAATGCATATGGGGCACAAAAATCCTGGCACAATATATCAGTTGGGGTGAGGATATAGCATGCACCAAGCAGGAAAGGGATCTTGGGGTTGTCATCTCTGATGACCTCAAGGTAGGGAAACAGTGTGACAAGGCAGCAGGTAAAGCAAATAGGATGCTGGGATGTATAGGCAGGGGCATCACCAGCAGGAAAAGGAGGTCATAATTCAGCTATACAAGACACTAGTGAGGCCCCACCTGGAGTACAGTGTACAGTTCTGGAGACCATACCTACATAAGGACATAGACAGGGTAGAGAAGATTCAGAGGAGGTAACACAGATGGTGCATGGATTGCATCACAAGTCCTATGAAAGACAGGTTAAAGGAACTGAACACGTACTCCCTGGAGGAGAGGGGAGGGAGAGGGATGGATAGAGACACAAAGTATCTTACAGGGAGGAACAGGGTGCAGAAAAATACTATTTTAAGCGAAAAAGGTGTTCCAGGACAAGAGGGCATGGGATGAAGTTGGAGGGAGGACGATTCAGAGGAAACATGAGAAAAGAATTTCTTTACAGAACGGAGGTGGACAGTGGAACACCCTACCAGAGGAAGTGGTGGGGCTGAAACAATCACAGGATTTAAGAATGCATGGGATAGACATAAAGGAATTCTGGAGGTCAGGGGTAAGGGGCAACAGGCTTCTAGGAAAACAAACTGAACTTACAAGCTCAAATGGGCAGACTGGGAGGGCCATAGGCCCTTATCTGCCAACACTGTCTATGTATCTATGTAATATGATCAGATTGTCCTGTATGCCTCTCTTGGGAACTGAACAAGTTTGGGCTATACTAATCAAAGCCTCTGACACCTTTCCTAATTGCTTTGCTAAAATTTTGCCCAAAATTCTGAAGTCTGTGTTCAGCAGACTAATAGGTCTCCAGTTAGTTAATAGGTCCTTGTTTTCTTTTATACATATATAAGGTCTGCTGCAGCCATTGATTTGGAAACATTCTGTGAGGCTAAAATTTCATTATATAATTCTACCAGATCTGGTGTCAACTCATTTATAAATGTTTTGTAAAATTCTGGTGTTAATCCATCTTCTCCTGGGGCTGTATTATTCTGAAGGGATGCTATTGCCGATTTCACATTTCACTTCTTCCATAATTGTTTTTTCTAATTCCTTTGCTTGTATTTCTGTCAAATTTGGTACTTGTAAGTTAAACAGATATGGTTCAGATTTGTCTATACCAGAAGGGAGGGTGCCAGAGGCATTTGTTACATATTTATCTACAATATTTAATATTTCTTCTTTTGATGTTTGGATTTTACCCGTATCATCACTTAGTTGTAAAACTATTTTATTATCTATTCTTTTTTTGTTGTTCTTGTAAGGTTCAAATGTCTGTTTTTTTGCTCTCCATTCCAAAACATAGTTCTTGTTGCAGAGTTTTAGCATATGGCATGGTATACATACATCTCCTGTTTAATTTTAGCTATTTGTTGACTATAGTCTGTTTTTAAGGATTCAGTTTTAGATATTAAGAGGTGTAGCTGTTTTCGTAGATCTAGATACTTAAGGTATGTAGTCACTGCACCTTTGCTGGCTAATTTCTGGAAGAGAGCTTTAAATTCAGTTTTGGGTCTTCCCACTATTCCATTCATGTATCTATCATACATACAGTAATACTGATCTTCAGGCTACCCAAAGTTTTCCCCATTCTATTTTTATTAGATCTGTTTTTAGAAGTTCAGCGTTAAGTTTCCATAGATCTTTCTCACGTGGTGGTGTTACATCCCATTTTATTTCTATTTCTAATGCTCTATGGTCTGAGAAAGCTATATCATGCAGGGTTACTTTTGATATTTCCAAATTTTGTGATATGAAAAAAAAATCTATTTTTGTGGAATGTGGACCTCTAATATAAGTAAATCCTCCCGTTTTGTGAAATGTTCTGTAGGAATCTTTCAACTTGGATGTAGCTATTATGTTAATCAATGTATTAGTGTCACAATATAGTTTGTTAGTCTGGAATCCTGTATCTTGCTGGTGCAAACTGCAGTTAAAATCTCCTCCCCAAATCATCAACCTGGTTGTGTGTAAGTAAGGTTGGATATTTTTGAATAGTTCTATTCTTTTAGTTTTACACTGTGGGGCATATGTCTGATTTGCCATATTCTAATGTTCCTGTACTGGATATCTAAGATGAGTGCCCTCCTGGTTCCAAGTCAATTAATCTTGTGACTTTTAGCTCAGAATTAAAAAATAATATCCCTAGTCCATCGCATACTTCTACTCCTGGTGACTAAAAAGTAACCCCACTAGTCCACAGTTAAGGTGCATTTGCTATTTCTGCCAAGGTTTATAATCTTGTAGGCATAATTTGTCTACCTTATACTGTCTTAATTCTGTAAGAACTGTCAGGAACATTTTACTATTTCATGATGTTTACATTTAAAGTTAAAATTTGCATGAACACCATGCATATTATGAGGAAAAAAAGTCTCTGGTTCATGCTGGATTCTTTCTTGTTGTGACCATGTTTTCCATTTCTTTTTTACTTTATCTCCTTGGCCAGCATCTTCCATCCGAGATGATTGTTCTTTAGTGGATGACACTATGGAGGAAGAATCTGATTCTATGTCTTCCTCGTCCGAAATGTCTCCAATATGCATAGTCTGTAATATTTTAAACTGATTTGCCGTGGTGCATTTTTGTTTCCCTTTTGTGATTTTCCTTTATTTCCCTTTTGGTTCCACTTTTTTCCCCCACTTTAGCTGTAGGTCATTTCTTATGAATTGCTTTCTGAAACTCTGGGTCCACCATTGGGGGGTGCATGGTGTCAACACTTTTTGAGGTCCCTGCTATTGGGTTTTGTTCTGCAGTGTTTGAACCATTCACAATTTCCATTTCCCAGTCTATGTTTGTTATTTCCTTCTGAAGTAAGTCTTCATTTTGCCTCACTGGTTGGTTTGCTGTATTCTTCATGTTCACAGCTTCCTAGTCAGTGGGGTGAGTTGGTGGGTCCTTCCCTGTTTTTTCTAGTATGTCTTGTGTTTTTCCTTTTTCTGTTTCTTTGTCTTTCTCTTTTTGTTCATGGATTTCATGCATCCTCTTTTCTGATGCCTCGGCACAACCTTTTTTTGGTACCTGAGTGACTAAGGCTTCGTGAGTCGAGTCATCGTCCCCATTATGTGAAGCCCATGGGCATCTAACATAGGAATGTCCTTTTTCTTCGCAGAGGTTGCACCTGAAAAGATTCACACAAGCAGCAAAGTGTCTTGTTTCCAGGCAGTGAGCACATTTAGGTGTGTCACATGCGTTACTTAGATGCATTCTGGAACCGCATTTATGACAAGATTTAGGTTGACCAGGGTGGAACAGCGATCCTCTATCCCTTCCTAAGTAGAAACAGCCTGGTAGATGTATAATTCCCTGGTCAGACATTTACAGTTTGCAATTCACCCGTCCAGATTTGGTCTGAGTCAATTATGGTCTTGTGCAGAATGGTTGCTGTAAGCGACTGGACTTTAGCCTTTATCTCCCAGAACCAGTTATTTTCCTCAGCCAACTCTTTGTACGAAGGGTTGGACTGCTATTTTTGTCAATTGTTCCCCATCTCGTTCTGCTGAAAGAACTTATGCCGATCTAGGCAAAGGTTCTTACTCGACCCTCCTTTGTTTTGGTAGGAGGGCCTGTCCTGTTGAAAATCCTTTGGATTTCCCTTCCACCACATACAGGGTGGATGTCTCAGTGCTGTTCTGCACCGCGGCCACTTTAGCCTTTGAGTCTGAGGCCAGGTTGCATGTGCAGATTTTGTATGAGCTTTCCATTTTGGCCATGATGATGTTGAAGTGTTACCATCTTGGGAATACCAAGGCCTCGACCTCTTTGCAAAGGCCCAGTGGCATGTTTTCCAAGAACAGGCTCTTGTACTCAACTGAGTCTTAGTCTGTGGCCTCCTCGGTCATCTCCTTGCCTGCTTGATAGGCAAGCCACAAGCAGCTGTCATACCAGGCTGGGGTCTCCTTGACATATTGCTTTACTAGATGAGCTAGCATCACGCCAACCATACTAGGGTTGTGCTCTGCTATTACATCAAATCGGGCCCCTGAGTCATTATACACTGCTTATAACTTGGCCCACAATGTGGGATCCATAGTTTGCTTCAAAACTTGAACTCTATGCTCAGCTGGGAGACTGAGCATTTCACTCTGATTTCCAGCCTATTCCAAATGGCAACTCAAGTTTTCACCTGAGGCATTACAGCCTACCTTGTCTGCAATCGTTTGGATGGCTTGTGCGGATGGCAGAGCATTCGGGGTAGGCCCCGTTTGCACTGACATGGTCTTGACCACTGCCTCAGTCATGGAGGTGGCCATGACTTGAAGGAAGCTGTGTTGTTCCAACTCCTTTTTTTAACACGTTGGCCCTGGCTTGTCGGATCATTGCCAACTGTGTTTCTGTGACTTCGGCCTTGGTGACTGCTTGCTTGATCAAAGCCTCCACTTCGGTCTTGTAGGGATTTACTCAAAACGACTAGTCAGTGGGGGGCGAGGCCTCCACCCTCTGGCGTCCCAAGGACCATATCTTGGAATTCTCCATCATTGCCGTCATCATCCCACAATGACGCCAGGTCGATAGGCAGGGCATACGGTAAAGCTTTAACATGACCCTTCACGACTGCCAACTGCAGATGTAATCTCACCATCTTTGCTCTGCACACAGAATTATCTACTTTGCCTTTGTACTGTCCCTTGCTAACATGATTTTCAAAACTCTATATGCAGCGCTTACTTCGCGATTTTCCCTGATCTCCTCGTTCAGTGCTTCCTGACATCTCCCTAACTCATCATACAACTAATTTTCACTCTGCAATGTCTCAAATCAGTCAACACATCATTCAACTGTAATGCTTGCTTCTTATCCTGCTGTAACCTTTCGCAATAGTCTCTCAACCTAACAATATCTGTCTCTCTCTTTCTCTCTCATACAGTGCACTGCATTTCATTCTGAGTCTCATTCCTGAGACTTTCAATTTCTTGTTCCAACTCTCTCCGCTGCTTGCCAATTTCTCGGGATTTGGGGCCTAGCTCCTTTTTCAGAGCTAAGACCTCTGTTTCCACTGCCTGTAGTACAGCATACTGGGTGGAAATCATTATCCCTTTTTGGTCATGTTTCTTGACCATAGATTTGGTCTCCAAATACAGTGTGCACACATACTGTATTAGATGACCGCGTGATTTTGCATCCAGCACAAAATCACCCCAACCTCCATGGGAGGTTAGAAAGTTTGAGATGTCTGATTTGAGCTCAGCATTAATGGCCCTTTTGGAAGGTTCTCTGCTTCCTGCACTAACCAGGAGTCCAAGGCGTATCAATCCACCTTGTGCTCCACATCTAGACAGTTGCAGGTTTGGGATACAGAGCCCCACAAAAAAAGTGCCGCTGTTGAATGGGGGGTGTAGGTTTGAACACCATGGTGATTCTGGTCCTGTTCGAGGCACGGAGGGCCTGAAAGATAGTCCATATGGGTTGAACGGGTGGGCGTAGGCTCGAGAGCTTCATGATTCTTGTGCCCATTCCCTTGCTTGTAAATCTCTTCCCCGACTGGGTCAGGTCGGTTCTGACCAATCAGGTCCATGCCACGGTCACCATTTGTTGGATTTGGCAGGATCTAAACCTGATGGCAAAACACGACACAGGCGTTGCATAATAAAAGTTTATTCCAAAATACATGTAAAAAAGGACAGCAATTATACCTGCTGGGAGTCTGGAACCTCTGAGCACCGGGTGTTATCATAGAGAAACTCAGAGAACAATACTCTTGCACAAAGTTATAAATGTAAGAGATAAGAGGGCCCCATTACCTGGTAACAGGCTCATCTGCATAGCAGAGATGAGAAACAAAGCATTTCTATTGGTGTTCACAGTAGGTGACTCCCACCTAAGGCAGTTATATGTTGCATATGCACAGTGGTAAGTATTATGCTGACTACCGCTACTTTGTGTTACAATAGAATGATGCATCATATTATGCTAATCACAGTATTATAGCTAATAACTGTAGGCGGCAAGCTAAGACCACAAATGTCTCTCTGCTGGATAGCAGTTTGCAAGTACATCATAGCACGTATCAGTAAATGCTGTATACAGTACCTTATGTTGTATAATAGAACATGGTAGTCCTCATTAGGGACAACAGGCCAGGCAGGTCTACAAGCTTGAAGGCTAGATTTGAAAAAGTATACGGCACTCCAACACCTCAGTCAGATATGGTATAGGATGAACTATTACCTTAACTGCCCACAGGGATTTTATTCTCTTATGCCATTCTGGGCCACATGTTTACCCTACATGCACCTAGGGGCAAGGGTTTTGATATCAGGAAGCAAAAGGGAATTCAAACTGGTAGGTCATCTTTTTGAGTATGGGTCCATGTTGACATTTTCTCAAGCTCAAAATAAATTTAGGCTTTTGGCATTTAATTTGCTTAAGTACTGGCAGATGCGTCATTATCCTTCTAGTGTACTGTCTTTGATAAAGTGTTGGTTCGTATTGAGCCCTCGCCCACTGTGGTCACATTAGATACTGTCTACCCTGATAAGAGTACTATTAACTAGTTTATTTATTGAACTCCCTGATTGAATACCTTTGGGCAAAAGCTCTTTACATAGGTTCCACGTCAGAAGAAAACACAGTCAGGGTAACAATTACAGTTTACAGTGGTTACATTGTAAGTGTCACTGAGCCTAAACACATTTAAGTAAGTGAGAGAGTGTTTCAGCAGTAGGACTCATGTTCAAATTAACAAATACAGATGAAGATTGATATGGAACTTGTTACAAACATGACAGGTAAATGAAAGAGACTACTAACAGTGAACATCGTACATACTCATGCCTTTTATCCACTGTCTCCTCCTTTTCCCTCACCCTCCACGCTCCCACCTTTCCTCTTATATCCCAACTTGATCCCTTTATCTATTCCTTCATCCTCTTTGATTCACTAGGGCTTTTTGTTCAAATTCTCGGTTTGGCAGCCTCCTAGTATACTAGGTAAGTTATAGTGTTAACTTTGTAAATATTGTATATGTTGTTTATTTTGTATATATTGCATATGTCATGTATAAACGGTACCTTGGCACTGCATGTAAATTATGTTCCAAGACTGTTTGCACCATTCCCTGCTATCTCTCTGTATATGTTGCTGATTTATGTATATGTTACCAATTAATGTCCAGGATCTCCTTGTGAATGAGCCTGCTCAATGGAGTAATTCCTGCAATAAACTTGACTTGACATCAGAGGCATTGTACAAGGTTTGCCTCAGTCAGGTAATTGTTAGCTTACTTAAAGTCAGATAGGTGTAGTGGGGAATAGGAAGAGAGGGAGTGTGCAGAGGGGGAAACGAAGTGAGGGAGAGGGAGTAGTTTGAGGAGGTGTGGGAGAGAGAGAGGGAAGCACGAAAGAGTGGGGGGAGGGTGGGTAAACTAAGGAGAGTTCTATTAGGTGTTGAAGATGCAGTCAGTTGGGGTAGGTATGGGTAGGTATTTCAAGATTGTGCGGAGTCTTACTTAAAGTAACTAAGCTGAAAAATGATAGAGTCTGGAAGAAGTGGTCTACTTTGTAAGAATTTTCCTACACTGATGAGGAGTGGTCTATACATTGCTGGAAGAAGCAATTGAGATCTCTATGAACAGTAATTTAAGGAAGACCTAGCTCTTCTATATACTGTATAACTGGCATATTATACACCTCAATGACTAGCTAGATGCTTCCCAAGTATGGGTAGTAGGTGCGTTCGCTGTGGACAAGAGGAAGCAGACATGCAGCATATGTATTGGACATGCCCGGATCTGGGGACTGGGTGAAGGTGGAGGAGGTGTTGTTGAGGGACCTAACCCAGGAACTAGACTGGCCAAGAGGGGATTATAAAATGGCCTTCCTGGCATTAATAATGGCTAAGCAACCGATAATCTCCGGAGCCATTCAGTATTATCTGTTGGTGATCTGCCTGCCAATGTGAGCGTATCATGGCTGCCTCCCTGGAAAACAAACTTTGGCCAGAGCCAATATGGCTACAGCCGAGCAGTCCCATTTGGCCCGTTTGGGTCACCGCCGCTTTGGTCTGAGTCCCCGATGCTGGCTGAGTCTCTGTCTGACCCCAGATAATCTGTGTCCTTCTAAAGAGGGGCTGGAGGAGCACAGACATGGAACCACTTGTAGACGCACTAAGAATGTGTGAGCTGGTGATCCGCACATGCGTGGTGGCATGCATCCATATTCTTGCCATGATAGAGGCACATCAGGAGCTCCTCCAGTGCTCCTGCACCCTGAGATCAGTTAGTTGGGGTCCAGAGACTTGAGGGCTGCAGTGGAGAAGCCGCAAAAGTATTTGTTTAAAGAGCGACTATGAGCAGAAGGCAGGCAGGGTTCATTAAGATTCATATGCAGGTCATAATTATGTATAAATTCAGTCCCATAGTGCTCAATGGCAGTCTTTAATTAATACTTTTGTGGCTTCTTCACTGCCGCCCTCATGTTTTCGGACCCCACCTAAGTGATCTCAGGGTCCAGAGCACCGAGAGATCCTGATGTGCCGCTATCGCGGTGAGAAAATGGATGTGCGCCACCGCCAACTCGCACATTCTCAGTGCAGCTGTAATCGGTTCCACGTGTCTGCTCCTCCAGCCCCTCTTTGGAAGGACAAACATTAAGTGGGGCCGGACGGAGATTCAGCCAGCATCAGGGACTCTGGCCAAAGTGGGTTTGAGCAAATATGGTCAAATAGGACCTCCGCCATGCATGTGTGCAGAATTGATGGGCTAAAAATAGTGCAGTGCGAAGAGTGAACAGAGATAGCAGAATGCTTCACGGACCGCTGAGGCAACTGTAACACAACTCCTAAAGTTTTCTTCAGTCGGAGGGCGAGTCGTTTTTTGATTGCAAGATGTCTGCAGGACTCTGCTCACTGCAGCCGTAAAAATTGCTTATGCTACTAAAAGATTAGGTGTCTTTGAATCTGTGTGATTAAAATGGGACAATTACATGAAAACACATTATAACATGTCTGCAGGGTACACAGAGGATGGGTTATATGGCTAAAACAATACCAGGTCTCGATCCCCAAATGACAAGAAATTATGTTACGCTTCATCACTGCATAGTAGTTTACATTATACAATTGCAAGAAAGAATGCTTGGCTCCGACTGGTCGGTGCCATCCTTCAACAGATATGTTATCCCAGTATAATATCACTGTAACAAGAACCGATATCAAAACGACCGCATAAATGGAAAAAAAAAATCACTCCATCTCACAAACGTGAATAGCAGTTGCCCATGCTTGCAATGGCTAGCAAGATTCCCCAGGCAACCACAAGCGCAGACACAGCCCACATCACACTCTGTGTACACCGATTCCCACCTGCGGCCAGCCAAAGGCAATTTAAAAAAAGACACCCCCCCCATCCCATAAAAACATCCCACCAAGCGCTTTCCACCTTAAACATTTAAACAGCCACACTGAATGGCTTCTAAGAAGGTGCACAGCTGTGCATAGCTCTTCTGCTCCCCAACTGCCTCCAGCAGATCAGTGCCGCGTTCAGTAACTGTAGTCCTTTGCTGTTCTCCCGGTACAAAGTAGAAATGCTTCAAACTGTACTGGGAGAATCGAAAAAGAAGTCACAGTAAAACCTGTGTCCCTGCAATGATTGCCATAACACAGAGTGAGTAAAGGACAGTGGCAGCTGACCATACTACTCATGCTTCTGAGTGAGAAGCACAACAAATCTGTGGCATGAAATTCACTTTCTCCCCTCTCTGTGTCTGAAATTGCCTTCTGGGTTTCCCCCATAATTACTACTGCAGTAATTCTTTTCAAAGCCATAAATTAAATATGACTTTATCACATATCAGTGGGACTGCTGTTTGAAAACCTGAGCATGTGGTGGCTGGCTTCGAGTACTGTTCGCTTACCACAGACAAAACAACAGACCGGGAGATCTGAAATACAGCAGGAATTAAATGAATTGCCAAATTACACAGACAGCAACAGAATAATGCATGGAGAAGGCACACAGAAGAAGTAACAAAGATAGACCATTACACGGCACATATATACCACCAGCACCACCTGCTGGATAAAACAAAAACTATGGACTCTTTTTTCAATAAGCATAATTGCCCTAAATAAAACTTTAAAAAAAAGAATTTTAAACATAGTTTTCTCCCACTTTTTTTCTTTTTTTTAATAAAGGAGCCATTGTATAATAGCAATAACGTACTCCAGGGTGTGCGTTACTGTGTGATAATGTCACTTCACGGCTGTTGACTGCACTCAGCCTGTGGCCTCATGTCTCAACCACCCAAGGTGTGACGTTATTACACAATAACACACACCCTATCATGCTTTACTGCTAAAATACGTGCATTTGCTAACCTCACTTAATGTTTTGAATCTTGTTCTTTGTAATTACTCTTGGACAGTCTTGCAAAAATATGTACAGTATGACATTATTTTTATGTACTTTATTCCCTCTTTCACTTTTCTTTTTTTATTGAAAATGTGTTTAAAACAACAGCAGTCACCAGCAAAGTAACCCCGAGAAACAAAATAAGCGTAATGTTTCTGATGTGCGTGATCAGGCTACAAACATCCTTGTGGTTGGGACCATGGTACACTGCTGGGTTGCAAACTGAAATGTGAATCAAGGAACAAAATAAAGCACAAGCGTACCTGGCAAAGGGGATCAGGAATAACACAGTGCATAAAAAAGGCTTGGTAATTTATAAATGTATTTCAGTCAGCCAGAAGTGTGTTTTGTGAGTGCTAGGCATCTGCCTCCAACCCGCTCCTAATACTGGTCCAACTTGCTTGCTTGACTTGGAATGTTATTATCACTGCAGAGACTGTATTCTACAGTCCGCTTTACTACCTATAGCTCAGACCTAATTAGTATCCTTGGTTGATTAGGGACTGTCAAAATACTCTGCAGCCAATTCCACTACACTGACCAGGGTGCAAACATCAATAAATAGTATTTGTCATTATTGTTTAAAATATGCACCATTGTACTTGATGCAATTTCTTGAACTGGCTTCCCTTACAAGAGTGTATTCAGTATTCACAAGCAATTTTGGTTTGGAAAATTTTAAATATCCCAGGTCCTTCATGTCTTAAAATCGACAGCTCATTTTCAATCCGGTTATGGTATTACTAGGACTTATGCCAAAAATGATTTTGTTCCAAGACATAAAACTAAAATGTGTCAAAACTCATTTTTATATACTGTTCCTAAGTGGTAGAATCTTCTACTTTTATCTGTTAGAATGGCAAAGACTGTAGCCCGTTTTAAAGAACTGCTCTGAAGTTCTATCGGCTGGCTATCTGTAAATGCATGTGTTTTAATACCTGACTGATACCGTACTGACTGACCACAGTCAAGTTTTGACAAGGTACTATTATTGTACTGTATTTATAGTAATATATTTTTGTATTTTGTAGTGTACTTCGTATGCAATGTGTTATTTCTGACCCCTTTTGCCGGGTACGAGTGCGCTTTATTTTGTTCTTTAACATTTCTGGTGTACCACACTTCTGGCTTGCCACACAGTGATAACAGGGTTGAAATTTTAGAAAGTTTATGCATGCAAAGATTTTAAAGCCCCGCAGCATTGCATTACTTTTCTACTGGACAGAGCTAAAGAATGTTAAAGAACTTTATATGCAATTAAACCAGTACGGGGACCATGTTTCATGATTACCTTACTAATGCAACTTTATAGATCTACTAAGGTACTGTTTACTAAGTTAATAAGACCTCAAAATTACAGCAAGAGGTTCCCACTGCATGGTTACTCAACTGTTCCGTGTTCTAAAATCCGAAAAGTTGAGATTTTTAAAAGGCTTTGTTAAGAAAGTTGGAGGAGATATCTAATCTCAGTCCACAGCCTGTGAAACTGTCTGTCTAAGGAAAGGAGAAACAGCTTCATTCCACACGCACCTTCCCCATTTCTTATAAAGTTGTCAAAGTCTTCCCTTATATGGGCTGGGCTGGGTGGCATCAGATACACCAACTACAGAGTGATTTTTTTAATCATACAATTGCAAGAAACAATGCCGGCCTCTGATTAGACAGACTGGGACTGGACCCGTGATGTTATCCCAGTACAACATCCCGGGTCCAGTCCCATCTCAAAGCTGACCACATCAATCCTTAAGTGAATCAGTTCACGAGCCCCACTGCAGTAACGTTCCATCGGCAACCGATTCAGTGATTCCCGCATGCAGCCTGTCTTCAACGTCCCCGATTCAGTCGCCGCCAACAGCCAGAACAACACACAGTTCTACCCCCCCATTCTCACACTATTCCCCCAAAAGAAAAAACATTTCAGTTGAAAAAAAAGCCTTTACCTGATCTGACACGGCATTTCAAATTCCCCCACAGCACAAGCGCTAGCCTTTTGAAACAGTCACGCTCCGCTCCCTAAACAGACCGCTGGATTCCTGAAATGGCCACATTGCTTACCGACACCTTCAAAAATAAATAAATAAATCGATAAAAAAAATGCCACAGTAAACTAGCTGAATATTTGGACCAGTTACACCAGTACCTGTTATCAGTTCAAAACTAATGGTCGAACACCCAGGAGATTACAGTTCCTGAACACCTGCTGTTCCATCAGCTGTACCAAAAAATAAATAAAAATAGTACTTCTCAAAGCAATGACTGGTTCCACAATCTACATGACAAAACTGATGGGCAGATATGAAGCTGGGCACTGGGAATCGGATAAAACACAGAAACACAGCACCACTGACTGAAACACACAGCTCCACCTACTGCACAGATAGAACAGAAAAGTACAGTTACGTAAGAACTTACTGTAACAGTAGATCTTCGAGAGAGGCTCTTGCAGTAAGTAATTACATATAGGACTGAAGCTGGCAGGCATCAGGACTCCACAGAAAAAACTGGAGCTAGCAGTCTCTAACGGGGGACCGCCCCCACTTCAGGTGACCGGCGCCAGGTGACGTCAGTATAAAGGGGTGGTCCCTCACGCCTGCCTTCCAGTTCTTTCCTGCCAAAGGCAAAATAGGGGAGACAAGAGAGAAGCGGATATTTCCCTTCCTGGAAAAGGAGCTGAAAAAGCTAAGGGGGATGGAGGGCGGGAAGGCATTACCTACTGCAAGAGCCTCTCTCGAAGATCTACTGTTACGGTAAGTTCTTACACAACTGTACTATCTTACTTTGAGAGGGCTCTTGCAGTAAGTAATTACATATAGGACAGACTCCCAAGCAGTCTGGAACAAGGAAAAGAACTCGGGAGGAGGAAAACTACCCACCTATAGAACCTCCGGCTGTAAGAGTCTTAACAAAGAAGACATTGCAGAACAGCCAACCCAAAGCCTGCTCTACAGCGAGAGGCAATGTCCAAACTGTAATCTTTCGTGAAGGTGTGAACCAAAGTCCAAGTTGCGGCTGCACTGATGTCTGCCGCTGACACATTCCTGAAACAAGCCGCAGAGGCAGCCACTCCTCTGGGGAAGTGGCCTCTGACTTGACCCAGCAGGGTCTTGTTGTATTTGTCATAACAGAAAGTGATACAATTCAATTCAATTCAATCTTTATTTATATAAGGCGCCTTTCTGAAACCGAGGCGCCTGTACAATACATGATAAAACAATAAATAATTAAAACAATATTAAAATTAAGCTAAACAGCAGTATTCAAAATTCATTGTATGCTTGGCTAAAAAGATAAGTTTTTAAAGCTTCCTTAAAGCTTTGGACAGTCGGGCAGTCTCGCACCTGACGATGTAGAGAATTCCACAGGGTAGGGGCCATAAAACTAAAAGATCTGACCCCTGAAGTTTTTAAATGAACCCTGGGAATCTCTAGCAATCCCTCGTCAGTGGATCGGAGAGAGCGGGGGGAGACAGTAGGGACAAAGGAGATCTTTCAGGTAAACAGGTCCCTGATCATGTAGGACCAGGGAGGGGCTGTGGATATAGCCTACCTAGACTTTAGCAATGCATTGACAGTCCCACACAAAAGATTAATAATCAAGTTAGCCAGCCTGGTAGCCTGGGTTGCAAACTGGCTGCACAACAGGACACAGAAGGTAATAGCGAGTGGAACACATTCCGAAGAAACGGGGGTCACTAGTGGAGTACCTCAGGGCTCAGTACTGGGTCCAGTCCTCTTAAACATCTTCATAGGTGACATTGCAGAGGGTCTGGAGGGAACGATATGCCTCTTTGCAGATGACACAAAGATCTGTAACAGAGTTGATACACAAGTGGGGGTAGAAAGGATGAGAAGGGACTTGGCAAGGTTGGAGGAATGGTCTGACATATGGCAACTTAGATTCAATGCAAAGAAGTGCAAAGTAATGCACCTGGGAAACAAAAACCCAGGAGAAGAGTACACAATAGCAGGGGAGGTACTAACAACAACAAAAATGGAACGGGACTTGGGGGTAGTCATATCACATGATCTAAAGGTGGGTAAGCAATGTAAGAAGTCAGTAAGGAGAGCCAGGGGAATACTGGGATGCATAGAAGGGGCATCACAAGTAGAAAAAGGGAAGTGGTTATCCCTCTGTACAGACAGCCGGTGAGACCCCATCTGGAGTACTGTGTGCAGTTTTGGAGACCTCATCTATGCAAGGACATAGACAGAATGGAAGCAGTCCAGAAGAGAGCAACTAAAATGGTGCAGGGTCTGCATCAGAAATCATATGAAGAGAGACTGAGAGAGCTTAATATATATACCCTTGATGAAAGGAGGGACGGGGATATGATAGAAACGTTCAAGTACCTCAAGAGAATCAACAAAGTCCAGGAGGGTAGCATCTTTCAGAAAAAGAGATGTGTAAGAACAAGGGGACACAATTTAAAGATAGAGGGGGGACGGCTCAGGGGTAATGTGAGGAAATCTTTTTTCACGGAGAGAGTGGTGGATGCATGGAACTGCCTTCCTGGGGAGGTTGTTGGGGCTAAAACAGTGGGGGAATTCAAACATGCATGGGACAGACACAAGGCAACTGTAGTGGGGGGTGGCAGGAAGTAGGCTGTTGGTTAACTAGAATCTGCAGCTTATCCAGTAGGTAGGGAAATGGGCAGACTGGGTAGGCCAAGTGGTCCTTATCTGCCATCAAAGTCTATGTTTCTATGTTACAGGTCAGCAAACCGACCTTGAAGGTGATTCACCAGCGAACTGGCAGCCAGTGCAGTCCGCGGAGCACAGGCGTTATATGACTGGACCTAGAAGAACCAGTCAATAGCCTGGCTGCCGCATTCTGCACTAGCTGCAGGTGGCAAATCTCAACCCCCGGTAGCCCAAGGTAAAGGGCATTGCAGTAGTCAAGGCGGGAGGTAACGAAAGCGTGGACCAAAGTAGGAAGATCGTCTGGAGGAACCAGGTGCTTCACCCGGGCGATGAGCCAACCATTTTGACAGGCATTGCTTGGAAACGGCATTGCCCTCTCTTTTGTGAGCAAAACAGACAAAAAGCTGATCAGATTTCCTGAGATCCTTAGTCCTAGGGGTGTAGTATCTCAGTATTCTATGAACATCCAAAGTATGCAAGAGGAACTCCCCTTGATTAGAGTGTTGTGTAAAGAAAGCAGGTAGCTCAATGGATTGATTCAGTGTAGATTCTGCCACCACCTTAGGGAGAAACTTGGGGTTAGTGCACAGAGACACACATTCCTTGCAAAAAATCAAATAGGGGATTTTACACATCAAGGCCTGAAGCTCGGAAATCCTTTGAGCTGAAGTAATGGCCACTAGGAAGAGAGCCTTCCATGAGAGGAACTTCAGATCAGCTGAGGCTGCCGGTTCAAAAGGAGGCAGAGTCAGCTTCTCGAGAACAAAGTTCAGATCCTAAGGAGGGGCAGGGATGCAGATAGGGGGTCTCAAATGGAGAACCCCTCTAAGGAAGGTCTTAGAGACTTCCAACTGCGCAAAAGTCCCATCTCCAAAAGGGACGTGGTAGGCAGAGATAGCCATCATATGAACCTTCAAAGAGTAATGGCTGAGACCCAGGTCAAAGAGATGACGCATGTAGTCCAGGATTCTCCAGACAGGGCAAGAGAATGGTTCGAAGTCCTAGGAAGAGGCCCAAATCAAGAACCATTTCCATTTCATGGCGTATGTGGATCTAGTGGAAGGCTTCCTGGCCTCCACCAGAATATCTGCCACAAGCGGAGAAACCCTGAATCGGGCCTGAGCTATGTCTGCAGGAGCCAAGCATGCAACTGAAGGAATTTGCAACCTCGTTGAATCAGGGTCCACTGATCCTGGGTCAGCAAATGCTGTGACAAAGGAAGAGGAATCAGAGGTTCCTCTGAAAATAGTTGCAGAAGAGAGAACCAGACTTGCCTGGGCCAGAATGGAGCAATGAGGATCATCTGAGCTCCTTCTGAGCCGAGTCTGTGTAAGACCCTAGAGATTAAGGGAATCGGAGGGGAGGTATAGACAAATATGTCCTTCCAGTCAAGAGAAAAAGCGTCCCGCCAAAAAATGCCTCGCCCTGGAGCGAGCGAGCAGAAGGTGGAAAGTTTTGCATTTTGAGGGGACGCGAACAGGTCTACCTGACGGTTCCCCAGCGCAGGAAGATATTGTCTACTACCCCTTGATCCAGTTCCCATTCATGGGCTTTTGCTGATGACTGACTGAGGTGGTCTGCCAGTGTGTTTTTTGACTCCCGGAACATGCACTGCCATCAGGTGAAGGCTGTGCTGAACAGCCCAACTCCAAACTCTCATTGCTTCCCTGCACAGAAGGTAGGAACGCGTTCCTTCCCACTTGTTGAGGTACCAGACTACACACATGTTGTCCGTCTGGATAGTTAGATGACTAAGAAGAATGTAAGTGTTCAGAGCCAGTACAGCATACAAAACGGCCCTGAGCTCGAGCACATTTATATGGAGAGTCTGCTCGAGTCCTGTGAGACCCTAGGTGGCCTCCCCAGCCCTCTCCCGTGGCATCTGTTGTCAATGTTTGGGAGGGGGATTCGAAGCAAAAGGGAACTCCCAGGCAAAGGTTCTCTTGCACCATCCACCACTGCAAGTCCCGGGCCATGGGATCGGAGACCAGAACTTCCTGGTCTAGGTCATCCACCGTCTGGTCCCACTGAGACCAAAGCATCCACTGAGAGATTCTCATATGGAGCCGAGCGTGAGGGACTGTCAGAATAGCAGCCGCCATGAGCAAGAGAAGGCGAAGGACTGACCTGGCGCTGACCCATCTGCGACTGGACAGCAGACTTGCATAAGCCTGAAGGGTATCCACCCTGTGCAGAGGCAGAAAAGCCATGCCGATGGTTGTGTTCAGGATCATGTCTATGAACTGGAGTTTTTGGCAAGGGACCATATTGGACTTGGCCTGGTTGATGGTGATACCCAGGCTGAAAAAGACCTGCAGAGTAAGGGAAAGGGAGCGCAGAAGATCTTCCCTGGATGGGGCCACCAGGAGCCAGTCGTCCCGGTACGGCAATACCTGCACTCCTTGGGTACGCAGGTGAGCCGCCACCACAGAAAGGCATTTGGTGAACACTCGAGGTACAGAGGAAAGACCAAATGGGAGGGCCTTGAACTGGTAATGGTCCCCTGAAATGAAAACTGAAGGAATTTGCGGTGCGGAGGGCGGATGGGATATGCAGGTAAGCATCCTGCATGTCCAGAGCGCACAGCCACTGTCCCTGCCAAAGTAATGGCAGAAGGCTCTGCAGGGAGAGCATTCTGAACCGTTTGTACTCCATGAACATGTACAGGGAGCTGAGTTCTAAGATAGGCCTCACGTCTCCCAATTTCTTTGGAACCAGGAAGAAACGGGAATAGTAACCTGTCCCTCCAAAGGTGGGCCGGGCAGGCTCTATCGCTGCCTTCAAGAGAAGGGAGGAAATTCCTTCCCAAACCAGAGAAAGATGTTCTGGGGAGTAAACCGACTTGGGGGGTAGTTTTCTGGGTGGTTTCTGAAGAAACTCAATTGAGTGTCCTGCTGCTATCAGTTGGAGCACCCAAGCATCTGATGTGATCCTCTCCCAGCCCTGCAGATAGAAGGAGAACCTCACTCCTACTGGTTCCTCTGGGGATCCAGAAGAGGCTGTGGGAGAGGAAGAGAGTCAGGAGGTGTGGGGCAACATGGCAGCTGAAGCTCCCACTGCTTTTTTGGTCCGGGGGGGCCTTGGCAGCAGGAGGGGGCCAGACGTTTGCTGGCCCGCTTGCCTTGAGGTTTCGCTTTAGGCCGAGAACATCTGCGAAAGGGGCAACGCTGTTCCTGAGGGGGCCTGTATAGAGAGCCAACAGACTTAAGTGCAGTGCCCTTCTCTTGCAGGTCAGTGATGATGATGTCCTTGACATCCCAACCGAACCCCTGAAGGGCGCATTCTGAATAGGGGATTGCACTTCAGTGACCAAACCTGACACCCAGAGTCAGGCATGACACCAAAGACCTATGGGGAAAGCCGAGCTTCGACCTGCTGCGTCCACTGCATCATATATGGCATGTAGCATGTGCCGACTGGCCGAACGAGCAGACTGGACGAGGTCAGCTACTTCCTATATAGTCTGAGACTCAGGAAGGGAGTCCAACTTGGATTCCACCTGACTCAGAATAGTCTTCTGGTAGTCCCCCATACGTGCAACATAGTTCAGGGCCCTATTCCCCAGTGTGGAAGAAGCGTACACCTTCTTCCCATACTGGTCCAGAAGTCGGGATTCCTTGTCTGGTGGAGATGAGCTGAGATGTTTTGGGTTTGCCAACCAGCTGTGAGCAGCGCTAATCACGACTGAATCAGCCTTCGGGTGGGTGTTCAAGGACTCCACACCCTTAGGAACTTGGTATAGCCTATCTGCCTTCCTCAGAAAGGGGGCTAATGTGGATGGTTGTTTCCAAATGGTGGAAACCAGATCTGTGAGAGTCTCGATCCAGGGTAGAATCAATGTCGGAGCAGTTTCGGGCAGATCCAAGTGGGCAGCGAGCTTCTTCTGCTCTGGATCTGGCTCCAGAGATTGCCACTGGTGGACCTCCTGGATCTTTCTCAGCAGCTCCAGAAAAGAAGGATCTTCCAGAGGAGACTTCAGAGGAGTCCTTGGCCTGGGATGGTCTGGACTGCGTGGCTCATCGTCAGGATTGGAGCACTCCCGAGTCTGAGTCAGAGGTCTCCGAAGAAGAGGATGAAGACTCCTCCTGGCGCAGGGAGGAACGGACCCCTTGGGCAACCATATCCTTCCCGGCCCTGGCACCCGAGGGCTCACCTCTGGTGTCGGGTAGAGGGGAGGGAGTCTCTTGTCTCTGGCAAAGAGGATCCGGTACAGGGTCCAGCATTGGCAGATGGCTCTCCTCCTCCCTGGTGAGCTGAGCCTAGGCCTCAGCCCACCAGGCAGCTAGAGTCTCCTTCAAATCCACCGGAGGCTCGAGGGCAGTGGAGGAGGAGGATACGGATACTGGGAGTATCCGTAGGGTAAGTATCCGTAGCCCAACGGCGGGAAGCCTGGCATCAGGTATTGGAGCGCCGAGTACTACGGCACGGGATACTGTGGTCCCGGGTAGGATGGCGTCAGACAGGACAGAGATGGGTACCCGGGAACCAGGGGCTCTGTCGGAGCAGAAGGCCCTGGAAGAGGCCCAGCAGGTGGGCTGGAACAGGTGGCCCTGTGGGCATCAGGGCCGGCATTGGGACAGTGTCCGGGAAAGGGATGTTGTCCAGCGTCAGGTAGGCCGGCATCGGGGCCGGCGTCCGAGTGTCCGGCATCAGGGAATCCGGCCCTACCGGAGGGAAACCTGACAGCAGCGTACCGGCATCCTCTGTATCGTCCGGGTTAGGAGGACTGAAATCCCTGGGGTGCAGCAGGGGAGATGCTGGAGCCTTGGTCGGGAGCGGCAAACACTGCGGCGAGCCGGGAACAGCAAACTTGTCGATGGGGTCTGGCTTCGGTTCTTTCACTGTGCATTCGGAGGAGCCGATGTCCGCCTTACCAGCGGAATCCGGGTGAGCATCGTAAGAGCTGGTGTCCGACTTATCGGATCCAATGCCTGACGAAGGCCGCATGGAAGGAGCAGCCTTGGCGGGCGTCTTAAGGACCGTGCACTCCTCCAAAGGGGCTGGCGACTTATCGACCATGGCCGGGTGGACATCGGTGGCACCGGCATCCGATTTACCAGTCCCGCTCGACCCAAAGGGCTGCGTGGCAGTCACCTTCTTTGTCCCAGAGGCACCAGAGGGGCCAGAGCACGAGCCCAACGGGAGGGACGACGATGCCTTGGACACCGACAAGACAGCCGTTGGCCCCCCCGGGGGGCGTGTCACCTGTAGTATGCGACTCCGGACAGATTCGCAGTACCCGTGGAAGTGGAGGCCCGGTGTTTCTCCTTCTTTTTACGGTGTCCCTCGGGCGAAGTGGATGCCTGCCTAAGCTTCTTCAGCTCCTTCTCCATGGATGCCATCTTCTTCTTTAAAATATGGGCCTCCAGAAACTGCTGCCTCCGTTTATGGGTGGCGGCATTGAACTGCTGGAAGTGCTGGCACTTGTCCATGGGGTGATCCAGGCCTAGGTCGAAGAGGCACAGGGAATGACCATGCTTATGCGGGAACTGCGAGCCGCTTGAGTCGCACTTGTTCTTATGCGAATCGGAGGGCATAGGGGACAATATACATGGCATTTTAAATGAGAGAACTCAGAAAAACGGAGGAAAAAATTCAGTTAACAAGACCGATGACAGACTGATGAGCAGAGGAACTTAACTGCGAGGCACTTTCACAAGCAAACGGCGGGAAAGAACTGGAAGGCGAGTGTAGGGGACCGCCCATTTATAATGACGACATCTGACGCCGGTTACCTGACATAGGGAAGGTCCCCCACCAGAGACTGCTAGCTAGAAAGTTTTCCGTGGGGTCCTGATGCCTGCCGGCTTCAGTCCTATACATAATTACCTACTGCAACAGCCCTCTCGAAGTAAGATCTGTATTTTTTATTTAAATATCCTTTCACAGTCAAAAATAAGAGAACAAAACTATTTAATATTTTTTTTTTAAACTTCTTTTTATTTTATTTACAAATGAGCCATAGTATAATTGCAATAATGCACTCCAGGGTATGTGTTGTGTTGGGATAACATCACTTCTTGGGTGTCTGGATGCACTTGGCCTCCGGTCTCATGCCCAACCACCCCAGGTGTGACGTTATCCCAGCACAACACATACCCTGTCGTGCATTATTGCTTTTAAATGCTTACCAAAGGTAACTACTTTAGTTTTACAGGGAAGGCTAGCAAGGGATTGGTTTATCACTGAGCTTTGGACTCTGCTGCTAGCTCCTGCTCCGCTTACCTGGGCAAATTTTTTCTCAAACCTTTATTTTCGGCTTTATTTATTAAGTGCATACCTGCTCTGTAACTTGCAGAACTTTCTATGCTTAGCAGTTAACTCCTAATTTCTTTTATTAACTTGATGCTAGTAGCCAACTCCTTTCTGCTTAGCTTTTATGGTTTAGCAGTTTAATCCTGAATTACTCTGCTGAAATTGTGCTGTTTAAAAACATATCCTGATCTCTATCCTACTCCCCCCACTGCATTTACTTCCCCGTGCTGGGCGCTGACCTGCCCTGCCCCCAGACACTTAATCTCTCTTGTGTAATGTCTCCTGGGCTGTTGTCTTTAACCCTGCACAACGGATTTATTTTTTTCTCTCCCAGTTGCCCCTGCCCCCTACAGCTTCCCTACCCAGCTTTTGTCTGCACCGCCATCAATTCTCGTGCATTAATCCCCTGCCTCTCTCCTTTCTCCCACAGACTGGAACCCCTGATCAGACTTGGAACCCCGGTGGCGCGGCATCTTTCTGACCACCACTGCCCACCTCACACCCTCGGATGAACCACCAGCCTGCAGACACTAAGGTCCCCGAGACAGTGCTGCTTGATTCTTTTTTTGGCGCTCATCCTGACGCAAGCTCCGAATGGTTGCAGCACTCCTGCTACTCCTCCAAGATTGGTTTATCACTGAGCCCTGGACTCTGCTGCTAGCTCCTGCTCCGCTTATCTAGGCAAATTTTCTCCTGCCCACTCACCCCTTCCCCCAGTACTCTTAAAATTGTCTAAGTTGCTTCTGGTGCTCCACCCACCAGTGCAGCTATCCAGTCTTTCTGTTCCACCTGCATCTGCTGTTGTGTGCCCTCCCACTGGGATTTACCTTCTTTCTTTATTTCTTTCTTCTTCACTGTACCTGCTCCTGCTGAGGCTCCATATCAACCCTTTCTGTTTACTACCCTCCACATCTGTTTTCATCTTTCTGCCTTTTTCCCCATGGCCCCTTTCTTCCTATCCCAACTCATTCTCTGTTCCCCTATGTCTACCCTCCGCGTCTTCCTCTTCCTCCTTCTAGTCCTCCTTCTACTTCCTCCCTCAGCCCCCTCCTGCCCTCTGCTCACACAATAATATTACCACCTCACCAGCCACTTCCTCTCTCCTCCACTCTCCTCCTATTTTCTACCCCTTCTTCTCTATTTACCATGGGCTACTGAGCTGCTTTAACCTTCACTCAGCAGTTATTCAACTACTCCTCCTTCCCCGACCCCCCTTGCGACACCCCCCCACATTTGCAGAATCAAACGCAAGTCCCATGCTCCTCACCGCCACCTCTTGGTCCTACTACTGCTACTCACTGGGAACACTGAGCCAAATCCTGGCCCCACTAGCTCTGGCACCCCTCTCCATCAAGCTCTCTCCAAAGGCCTGCAGTTGTTCCATGAAAATGCACACAGCCTCCTACCTGAACTCGATGACCTAAAAGTGTGGGTCACCCTTCACTCCCCTGACACACTCTGCATTTCTGAAACTTGGTTATCCTCTCGTGTGACTGACTCCCAAACAGCCCTTACTGACTTCACCCTCTTCCAACAGGACCAATGAAAACGTGATGGCAGGGTGTCCATCTACTCCCGTGCTTCCTTAAAGAAAAGCGGTCTTCAAATAGGGCTCCCACCCCCACAAGACTTACCCCCTAGTTTAGCTTTTTATATGAAAAGTGGCATTTTTCTCGCGCTGCAAAGTACTATATTTTAACAAGGAAAGGTCCGATGCCCGAAAGTATGGAGGGCTGGGGGCTCATTACTGTAAGGTGTGGCTGCACCACCGCTGCCACATTTGTATTGAAGTGATCGTGTGGCGCTGCACCTTTACAGTTAATGTAGCCTTGTCCGCCATAATCAAGTAGCAGACTTTCTTTGCTATAATAAAGTACTTTATGCATGCGAAAACGCCACTTTCATAAAAAACTAAACCGGGGTAAACTCTGTGGGCAGGAGCCCCATTTGAAGACTGCTTTCCTTTAAAATGCTCCATCTCCCATCGAGAAGTTATCCCCAGCTCTCACGAATTTCTCCTAACCATTATCTCCCTTCAATCATCTTCTCCCCTTTTCGATAGGGTCTTATATGCCTCCGCTAAACTTCCCCCTTCATCCCTGGTCTCCTGTATCACTACCATCTCCGCTCTCGCTAATGCTGACAAACACATTCTTATGAGTGATTTTAATCTCGGTTGGCTCTCCCCTTCTTCACTTAACTCATGTCATCAGATCGAGGCACTAAACCTCTCCCAAATGATCAAAGAGCCTATGCGTCCTAATCCTAGAACTCAGTCCCACTCACTGTTAGACTGGGTGCTGTCTTCTCACCCCCATCGCATTTGTTCTGCCAGCATCTTACCTGATGTGCTTAGCAACCACTGCCCTATCTACTGTATTAGGAAAGCCCGTCCTCCTCCCATTCCCTCCAAATACATTATTTTTTTGTATTTATTTATTTCGTTTTTGTTGACCGGGTAAGTGCACTAGAAAAATCCTGCCTATTTTCAGGCACGACCCAGGGAGGGAGATACAGATGAATGCCATCTGAACTTGAATCAGATTAAGCTGTTGTTGGTATTTTAAGTGACTGAGGAAAATTTGACCAGGGCACTGGGGAAATTCCCCTATCTTTTCGATAAGTGCCATGGGATCTTTAACATCCACCTGAACTACCACCAATCCAGACAGATGGGACTTCGGTTTAACGTCTCATCCGAAAGACGGCACCTCAGAAGTGCAGCACCCCTCTCATGCTGCACTACAGTGTCAGTACTGGGATATTAACCCAAGTGCCAGATGTGGGAACTGAAACCACAGCCCTCTGATCTCCCGGCCTCAAGAGGAGAGTGTGCTACCTACTGAGCCACTGACACTAAATTTTACCCGCTGAAATCCCTTGATGTGCAAAACCTTCTTCAGAATTTGGCACTGGCTAACTGGTGTCCTGTCTTTTCCTCCCTCTCAGTTTACTCCGCCTTCCCCCATTTCACCTCCATCTTTCTGAAGATCTGGGATACCCATGCCCCCCCCCCCAAAAAAAAACAGCCAGAGTAAGGTGCACCACCATCCCTAGATAAACCCCTGATATCCTGGCTAAGTGCAGAGCTCGCGATCATGCTTGGCACCGTTTCAAATCTAAAGGCACCAAAGCCCACCTCTAGGCCTTCCTTGCCCTACGCAACAACTGCACCATAAGCATCCAGCATGCAAAATCTGATTTCTTTGAATCTCGGCTGCACCCTCTAATAGTACTAAGTCCTCCTTCTGACAGGACCTTAGCTCGCTACTACACCCTTCCTCTGACTCCCCCGCCCCAATCCGGGTGGATGGCACACTATTATCTGATCCAGCTCATAGCCGCTGAGCTCCCTTACTAAGAACTTCATTTCCTGTGCCGTTCCTTAGGGACTCCCCCCCAAATCCTATGCGCTCCCCAACCTTCATCATAGCCTTCTGGCCTTCATCTTCCAGCAATTTCACCATCAGAAGTCTTGACAGCCCCTACCTCTCTTCTCTCAACCCTAGCAAGTCTAGCCCTGATGGACTGCATCCCAGCTCTTAAAAATATCTGCCCTATCAATCGTGACCCCATTAACCTACATCCTAAATCTCTCTCCTTCTCTCTCCTCTGCTATGGTCCCTAATGCCTGGAAGTCTGCCACAGTCCCCCCCCCCCAACAAAGATGGTGACCGCACTATCCATGGAAACGTCCACAGATTTTCACTTCTTCTCGCCCTTGCCAAATTGCAAAAAACCCTAATTCTCAACAGACTTAATGATTTCCTATCTTCATCCAATCTCTTTCACCGTTCCAATCTGGATTCAGGAAATCCCATTCGACCACCTCTTCTCTCCTACGCTTCATGGATGCCATTCACTCAGCCATGGACCAGGGTCAGATCACCTCGGCTATATTTATCGACCTCGCAAAGGCCTCTGACTCGGTTTCCCATATCCTAGCATCTCTAAGCTAAGCTCTACAGGACTTTCCCCAGACTCAATAGCCTAGTTCAGCTCCTACCTAACTGGCCATTCCTAGTCAGTCTCTATCAACAATGTCCTCTCTCCATCCCTCTCTATCCTTGCAGGTGATCCCCAGGGTTCAGTCCTTGGGCCTGTTCTCTTTTCTCGCTTTGTAAACGACTTCCCCTCAGCCTGCATCCACGCACGCATTCACATGTACGAAGACGTACTGTCCTTTTCCTGTCTGGCCCATCTATCCACGTCATTCAATCTCACCTTCAAAAAGATCTCTCATCAGTCTCAGCCTGGTTTGAAACCAACTACCTTAATCTCAATACTAAAAAACTGTGGCCATGACCTTTAGCTCTAAATAAAAACTCCCAGGCTTCCCTCTCTCCCTCCCAGTTTTCTTCTCTGCAACCAACACTCCTCTCGACAATGTCCCAATCTATAAATATCTTGGCTTCTGTGTCGACCCCTCCCTCGATTTCTCCTCCCACCTCAATGCTCTCCACACCAAACTGTGCCCTAAACTTGGATTACTGTATCGCCACAAATCCAGTCTCGCTCTCTTCTTGTAAGACATAACCTCTTAGTTAAATGGATCCTTTCACCCTTTGTTTATGCAGACATTGTTTACAGTGCTGCTCCTGCTACCTCCCCCACCAAACTGGATGTGTTGTTTCATACCTTTTGTAGGGTCACTTCTAACTACCCCCCCCAACTCTTCACTGCGACCTTTACTCGTCCTTTTCCCTTTAGTCCCTCTCACAGAGGCACTCCTCTCACTGCTCTGCCTTCACTGCTAAATACTGGTTTGGGACTTTCCCGTCTTATCTCGCCTCTCTCTCTCCTTACTCCTGCTACTACCTCGCCCTACATCTCGCATTCAAACTGTACCCACACTTTCTCCCTCCCACGTGTCTGCACCTCCATGAGCAACTCTCCTTCCCTTCCTCTGGAACACCACTCACCCTCATTTGCACCTCTCTCCTTCTTTCCCTACTCTCAAGCGACTACTCATACCACCCCCCAATACTTCCTGCATCTTCTGTTCTACCTAGGCCTCGCCAGTCTCATCTATTGTTCTCTCCGCACCTCACTGCACATATCTTGTAAATTATCTCTCTTGTACAGTATGTACTTACTAGTTTTTTCCAACCTGTGATAGGGTGTGAGTATAGATAACTCAAAATTGGGCAGAGACGTGACACAGAAATTCAGACTGTGGCACACAATAACTTCTTGTGTGTCATTTATTAAAAATAACCAAATTTAAACTCAGACACGATAAAATAAAATGCAAACTTCAAAGGCAAATACAAAGAAAAAACTAGCTCACCAGGAGCTTGTAATGACTACTTTCACGTAGAGTGGAAATACTACATAGCACATTCCCACTATATTCTATGTTCTCCAGGAGAACAGATAGACCTTCTCTCTCCCACCTCTCTCTCCCTACTGATTCTAGACCCTCCTTATAAATATGTTAGACTAGAGATAATTAATCATGTGGTCAGTATGATCTGCCCCAATTCTAAGAACAAAGACATATCTATGCTAATACAGACATGAGGGGATCACACAGCCAGAGCGTAATAGCTTTCATTCTAATAAATATGCATACACTGTAAACATTATATTTCAGTTTAAAGTAGAAAAATAGCCTGCATATTTAAAAGGCCATTATGACCCAAGGCTCCGCCTACAGGGTGATGTCATCCTGAACCCTCTCCCTATAAATATGCCTCTTTCTGGGCTGCCTGTCGCTTTAGGAGAGTCTTTTCCACCTAGCAAAATAGGGGCTTTACTGCCACACACCCACTGTAAATAGCTTTTATGTTGCACTTTAATTTCACGTATTGCCATGTTGTAAATACAACTTATGTATATTTCATTGCACTCTGCGTGTCATATGTATTTGCCACTACTCTGTACCCCCTTCCCTGGATCGCACCTGGAAACGAGCTTATGTTCATGGTACCCTACACAGTTATCAACTTTTAAACAAAATAAATAAATAAAGATTAATTTTCTGTTGGTAATCCTAAAGGTTTTATCTTGATTAGAACACAGTTTAGAAGTACAGTAATACCTTCCATGTAAATGTACCAATAACTTTCACTCACGTTTGTGAGACTTTGTCTTAGGTCCCATAATCAGGTGTACTACAAAACTATCATGCCTGCACAGTATATATGTGGACATCAGTGGCTCATCAGGTAGCATGCCCGCCATTGAGGCAGAGGATCAGAAGATGTGGGTTCTAGACTCGCATCTGGTGCCTGGACTAATGCCCATAAGTGACACACAGTATGGCACTATGAAGGGGGAACTGCACTACTTGAGGTGCCATCTTTAAGATGCAATGGTAAACTGAGGTCACTTCTGCTCATCTCTGGTTACTGGCCAGGCTGACTTTAAACATCCCATGGCACCTGTCAAAGCACAGTAAAGGAGTTTCCCTAGCCTCATGACCAACACTGCCATCAATACAGCAGGTCCATGTAACCCATCCCCAGGAAGCCCTTCAAAATGTGCTATCACAATTCAGTGTGCTTTTCCTGTTCAAAATTACATTATAAACGTAAGCACAATGAACTGCGGCACTCATGCTTCAATGGTTCAGATACAGAGGCACTATTTCACACTGGTCATGACAAGGAAGCAGCCAAGGAGCACATAATAGCTATTTCAAACTTTGGGAGGGTAGGATTGTGGCCTGCTGAGTTGCTGGAGTGGTTTAAAATATTTGGATTCTGAAGGAAGCCTGGGAAGCAAAGCACTGACCAGGAAGCAGTTTATTCAATATTTCCTGTAATGGTGCCTTTGATGTGATATCAGATCAACGGCATTTTCAGAGTCTTACATCATACTGATGGTACAGTATTACAGAGCTTGTCACTGTCAGTACAGGAAAAGGTGATTACCCAGATGTTACAATCTCCTCTCTGTGCTGTAGGTGACAGCTTGCTGGAGTGTCATAGGCATTATAATTTATTTATTTATTTACTGAAGTCTTGGATTAATACCTTTGAGCTAAAAGCTCATTTACAAAGGTTCTACATCCAGTATACAGACAAAAGTACAAGAATACTGAACAATGCACACCAACACATGACAATTATACAAATAGTGAGCACAAAACTAAATCAAAATAATTAAGGTCTTAACATAGCAATTTTTAGACACTGACAAACTGTATTGTGGATAGGACTACTTATCCCTCACAGTCTGCCCAAAGCGCTACCAGTTGTGTAAGAAAACTGAGCCTAGCTGCCCATCAGCCTACGTCATCTTCAACAGGAGGAGAGGTACGACAAGTGCCACTGAGGAGATTATGAGTCAAGAGGCAGGGGTAGTGGGGGGTTGGTGGTGGTGGAATGAGAGACTGCATGGAATACTGGCAGGATAAGCAGAGGAGGGGACAGGAGGGGGAAAAGGGGAGGAGTGGTGGAGGATTTAATAGGGGAGTAATGAGGAGATGTTGAGCAGTAGAGCGTGGATCCCCGGGGTTGATTAGTGATAAAAGAGTGTAGTTGGAAAGGGGGTAGGGAGGTGTAGTACAAAGGGGGGGGGGCCAACTGGAATGGATGACTAGACATGATGTTTGTGGTTAAGTTGGTCCACGAGGGAAAGGGTGATGGAGCAATGTTAGGCCAGAGAGTAAGGAAGGAGGGCAGAGGGAAGCGGGGGATGGGTGGGAGGAGGAGAAGAAGAGCTACAAGGGGTGAATTCGAGGGGAGGTGCTGGTATCAGGGTTAAGGTCAGTTGGGGGGGGGGAGGAGGTTGAAGAGGAGGGTAGGGAGGGGGAAGCCATGATGGCTCTAGTCAGCTGAGTCGCAGTCACACATACTGCGAGCAGTAAGGTGCATTTGCAGTTTGGATTTAAAGGGGCTGAGTTTGGGTTCCTCAATCAATTCAGTACAAAGGGAATTCAGCCAGCAGGGGGCCCTGTATTCATAGGACCTTTGTCCTTAAGCGGTACGGTGAAACAGGATCTGGAAGCATGCCTTGCTGGATCCCCTGGTTAATCTAGGGTTGGAGGAATATTTGAGGATATTCTGGACACCAGGGGAAGCAAGGCCAAGTGTGGATTTTTTTGCTAGCAAGCAGACCTGGTACTGGATTCTGTTGTCCAAGGAGAGCCAACCATTACTGGAATACAGCTCACATGTGTGAGTAAGGCGATCCACACACAGGACAAGCCTACAGGATTTGTTTAAGATAGTCTTAATCCTCCTGAGGGCAGTGTTGGTGCCTGCACCATTGACTACCAAGCCATAATCTATAATAGACAGCACTGAACTATTAACTGCTAATTTGATAGCATTCTCCATATGGCAGTACCTGTGCCGACAGAGTTGGCTTAGTCTGGCACTGGCAGCCTTAACAAAATGATCAATATGATGGCTATATGAGAGAGGCCATCAAGGATGACTTGAAGCTGTTAACCATTTCAAGTAGCTCAAACTTATTGTTATGTATCTTAAGAGAATAAGACTTATAACTGTTTTGATGGGAGGTGAACAACATAGTTTTAATTTTTTTTGTAATTAAGCAGGCGCTTGGAGTTAAGGGACCAGGTTTTCACGGCTCTGAAGTGTGCTTGCATGTTTGTTTCAAGAGCTACAGGTTCAGAGAGGCATGTGTAATGCACAGCATCATCTGCATACAGAAGAACCCTGTTTTGACATATTCCAAGTTCATTCAGAAACAGGCTGAAAAGTAAGGGGCCTAATATGGAGCCTTGTGATACTCCTGTGGTGACAGAACGCTGATCAGATAAGGCTTTGTAGATCTTGACCTGCTGTGTTCTGTTGAATAGGTAACTCCAGAATCAGCCCAGAGACTATGGAGATAGCCCAGTTCTAGACAACTGATTGAGTAGCAAGCTGTGATTGACCGTACCAAAGGTTTGGTGAGGTCAATGAAAGTAGCCCCCACCAAGAGCCCCTGATCAAGTGCGTCATGGATACAGCCGGTAAATTCAACCAAGGCCGTGGAAGTACTATGTGCCTTCCTAAAACCATGCTGCTGCTGTGGACATTGAAGGATGTGCTTATCGAGGCATCCTACTAACTGGTCATGGATAATTCTCTCTAGGGCTTTAGAGAGAGGGGGGGGAAGGATAGAAATTTGCCAGTAGTTGGCAAGGCAAGTTCTGTCAACAGATTTGAAGATTGGGGTGACCACTGTTGCTTTTCATTGTTGGGGGAACTTGCCTGTGGTAAGTGAAAGATTTAAGATCCTGGGGAAGGAGGAGAACATCCAGGGTGAGAGTTAAGATCAAGTGAGTCATGGCTGGGGTTGTCCCCCAAGTACCTTACTGAGGTACTTTTGGTCTCGGGAGCCCTGAGTATCTTAAGGTACAAGGGAGGTGTTGCACTAGCTGATGGGATGGAGTTGTGGCAAGGGTCATGGCAGGGCTTGGGAAGGAGAAAGTAAAGGGGGGGGAGAACTCCACTGAAGTCTGAGAATGCCTTGTTGAAGGCATCGGCGATATTTTTAGGGTCTTGGGTAAGTACTCCATTGATATTTAGTAGTGTAAGAGGGGTTTTGCTGGTACGGCCTGTTAGGGATTTGATATTCTCCCAGGACTTGCAGCTATCACCCCAGGAATTGTTTAGTTCTCTTTTGGAGTGTGCTATTTTTGTTAGGCGGATAGCTCTGGTGCACTTATTCCTAGCTATTTTGTAGTTTTGGATGTCTACAGGAGACCTCGTGCTTTTGGCTATGTTCCACAGATTATCCCTAGCCCTCATGAGTTCGAGGAGCTGGGGTGTGATCCACGTCTCACTGGAGCCTTTAATTTTCCTTGTTTTTAGTGGAGCAAATGTGTTGCAGGCTATATTGAAAGTGTTATTAAAGCACAGTAGTGCAGAATCCACATCAGCAGCAGAAAAGACCCCAGCCCAATCTTGCATCCTGAGGTAGGCTATGAGGGAGGTAAGATGCTTCTTTTTTAGTACTCTTGTAGTTATTGTTCTGGGAGGGGGGTTTGGAGACTTGTTCCTCCAGGTACATAGAACTGGTGAGTGATCACTGATAGTGTCTGCTAATAAGGTGGTGCTAGATATTCTTTGTGGCCGATTAGTTAGTATCCAGTATATAAGTGTACTGGTGCCAGTGCGGTAGTTACCTGGTAGGGGACTGGACAAGTTGGACCATATCAATTGCCGCGATGGCATCCTTGTAAGGAGCTGCTTCAGGGGATAACCAATTTACATTGAAATCTCCAAGCATTAGTACTTCGGAGGAATTCTGAAGGTCAGTTATGTAGCCAAAAACTAGTTTAAAACCAGCCACCTCATTTTTGGAGGGAATGTACACCAATAGTAAAGTGAGACACTTACCGTGGGCCCCAATTTGCAAATGGATTGCAAGCAGCTGTGAGCTGCCCTGTGGATGGGACTGGGAGTGCTCTGCCTTAGAGGGTGTCCTTAACTTATACGACACAGCCTCCATCTCTTTTCCCTAGTCTGTCAACCCTGAAGGCTGTGTAGCCCTCCAGTTGGATTGCCAAGTCCAAGGTTTTAGGGGTAAGCCATGATTCCACAATTGAGAGGACATCCTGTTTATGTTGGAGTCTCCATGCCTGCAGAGTATCAAATTTTGCCAGGAGGCTGCATATGTTTAATGGATACAATTGTAATAGTGCCGCCCTTCTGTACTGATATAGGCATATTTGTTCCCTATCCAGGATCAGGGTTGGGATGAATGTTCCCCGAGAGCAATAGGAGCAGCCAGGCTAGTCTTATTGCTTGCAGTTTTAAGTATTTTAACTGCTGGGATCTGCTTTGTGAATTGGACTTTTTTTTTTGCTCTGATCCAAGCAAACTAGGTGAAAGTTCAGCTGTGTCGGAGGGATTAGGTAAGTGCACTTGTCTGGGTACTCTGGCATCAGAATCATGTAAGCCATCCAGTAATGGGTCCGTAAAAAAAGCCCTCCACCAACTCAACTGCTTTAGTCTGAAAAGCAGGACATGTTTAGCAAAGTAAAAGTAATTTCCCTTGCTTGACTATCATGGATTTTATATGCATTTATCTGGTGAAGATGATGAACCATCACCAAAATCACACAAGCTCAGCAACTGGTTGGCAAAATCATGATTTCAACATAGAAACACCACATTTGTTGGCAGACAAGGACCACTAGGCCCACCCAGTCTGCCTGGTTTTCCCTATTTGCAAAAAATAACACATTTTTGTCTAAGGCAATTTACATTCTTGTGTTTAGAGCACTGAGTAATATGATCCAGAAGAGCCCAGTTTCAGATGACACCACTGACACAAAATGATAGACTGACCTTGTGCAAGTTTGTGGTGCGGTCTTCCCAGTTGTAAATAAGACTGGCAGAAGTAGAACCTCGTGGAATGGGAGGTTCCATGCTGTCCTGGAAACAGGAATGAAATAAAAGAACCTCATATAGTCAGGACCGACCAATAAGTGGCTAACAAACTGGGATCTGACAGCCAAGTTTGAGCCATTTAAGCAATAAGCAAGACCAGGGTTATGTTAATCTTCAGTTGATTATCTTCTACGGGTGTCATGCCCTTTCAATTAAAGCTATTCTGTATGCTTACTATCGCCCCTCGCCTCACTGGTTGCCCTTGGAGAAGAGTTCAAGAAACTGCCCACGCCTCAGGGTCAAAATTCGGCCATTCCAGCTACTTCTTAGTGCTATAAAAAAGATGCTCCTGCTGCTACTCATCTGTGTTGGTAACGTCGAATTAAACCCCGGGCCCCTCCTCTCCATTCCTGCCCCAGCTGACCTACCTTTACTAAAAGGGTTATTTTTGCATTTGAATGCCTGCAGCCTTCTGAAAATGCTTGATGCTATCAAAATGTGGACCTTCCACTACTCTCCTGATGTTCTTGTAATCTCCGAAACTTGGCTAAGACCAACCACCCTGGACTATGAGGTTAACATTCCTTCATATAACTTGGTTCGTACTGATAGGAACTCATGGGGAGGGGGAGTAGCCATCTATGTCTGGGACAACATTACCACAACTATGGTGGACACGACTGTAGTCCCTAAGGAGTTTGAGTGCCTCACGCTAAGAATTCAACCAGCCAAATCAACCTCTCTCTACATTTGTGGGTGCTATAGGCCCCCCTCAGCTAGCCTCTCTCTGCCCAAACACCTAAGTGACATACTAGTTACCACCTCATCGGAAGTATCCATAATTGGTGACCTCAACCTCGATTGGCTCTCTCCAGTCTCCTTACAAACGAAAGAATTCTGTGATGCCCATGGACTTACCCAGATCATTAATGAAGCTACCCGCCCAAACACCAAAAACCCAGAGTGTAGCTCCCTTCCTGACCTAATCCTTGTAAGCAAGCCTCACCTTTTCTTCCACTCAGGTGTATTCTTTAAAGGACATCAGCAACCACTGTGCCACTGCATGCGTAAGGTCGACGCAACTCCAAACCTCCTCTTCCTCTAAATACATCCATAAGAGAGGTAAACGGAACTTCTGCACAGATGCTTTTCTCTATGACCTCCAGTATGCTAACTGGCAGAAATTTTACCTCGCATCTTCTGTGGAAGAGGCACACAAGGTACTTCATGAAATAACTTACCAAAACCCTAGACCTCCATGCCCCAGTTACCAAAAGTAGAACCAAAAGAAAATCTTGTCCCTGGTTCACGGATAATCTAAAGACTGCCTTATGGCATAGGGATGCTCTTTGGAAAAGAGCCAGAAAGTCTAAATTGGCCATAGACTGGTCTGCTTTCCGAACCGCAAGGAATTTCTGCACAAAAACTATATGAGCTGCGAAGTCTAGTTATTTCGGCTCTGAACTTAACGCATCCACTAATTCTGCTACTAATTTTTGGGAAAACATTAAGGGAGGTAGAAGGCTATAACAATGCTGGCACACTTCTCCACAAAATTTCGACTGGTGGTACCCACACTAAAGATAAAAATGAGATCCTTGACCTCCTTAGCAATCACTCTGCCACAGCAGGGATGGCTTTTGATACCTTCCCAGCAAATGCCATCAGGGCACAGTTCCCTAGTCAGTCATCTGATTGCCACGATCTGGAATCTATTGACCCTTACCACTCTTTCTCCTTCTGTCCAGTCACCATCAAACAAGCTGAGGATCTCCTTCTTCAACTTGATACTAAGAAAAGTGCGGGTGCGGATATGATTGAGCCTTTCTTCCTAAAGTTGGCCTACTATATTTTGGCTCCCCCTATTACCCACCTTTTCAATTTGTCTCTCAATCAGGGCTCCCTCCCCTAGGTCTGCAAGATGGCTCATGTCATCCCTCTATTCAAATCAGGGGACCCCTGCGACCTAAATAATTACCGCCCAATCTCCTTGCTCCTGGCCTTGTCAAAACCATTGGCGAAGGTAGTAAATTAACAGCTCAGAACTCATCTGGAAAGTTTTAATCTACTAAACCCAATTCAATCCGGTTTCCATCCCATGCATAGTACCTCCACTGCCCTTGTAAGATTATAAATGACTGTCAGCCCTCACTTGATAACAAACAGTATGTGTGCCCCTTGTTTCTGTACCTTAGCAAGGCTTTCAACATGGTGTACCATGATTTGCTTCTGGTGACCCTGAAGAAAGCTGGGGTGGACAACAGGGCCCTAAATTGGTTCGCAAACTATCTTGTGGACAGAGAGCAGTAGATCAAGGCTGAAGGAGACCTATCACGGAAAAAAAAAAAAATACTCCTTAGAGGTGTCCCCCAAGGATCCATATTTGGTCCACTTCTCTTTGCCATTTATATTAATCAAATTGACACTGGCCTAAAGTCATCTAGTAGCCATCTCTTCACTGATACAGTGCTATACATTGACAGATCAACTCCGGATCAATCCATTTTGGACCTCCAGAACGATTTTGACATCCTTCAAAAAAAAAAAAAAAAATCTACTCAACTTGAAACTCCTGCTCAATGCCAAAAAAACTAAGGCCACGATTTTCTCTCCACTGGCCCCTCATCTCAAAAAAAACAAACAAAAAAAACCCAGATAAGGGTCCTCACATAAGCACCCTTTTGGGAGAAGCCCTGGAGTTCGTGGAACAATTCAAATACCTGGGGGTCTAGATTGACTACAAATTGTCCTTCACTGATCACACTGAAGAACTCACTAAGAAACTGCGTTAAAGGCTCGGTATTTTCTTCAGGATCAAGCACTCACTAACCCAGGAGGCTAGAAAACTCCTAGTGCAAGCTACCGTCTTGCCTCTCCTAGACTATGCAGACCTTCTATATGGCCATAGTACTAGCATAGCTCTCTCCAAGCTTGATGCCCTATATCACAGAGCCCTTGGGTTCATTTCGGATGCCCCTTATGACACGCACCACTGCATCCTCTATTCTTCTGAAGGCTGGAGCTCCCTTAGCTTCAGGAGGCAAAAGAATGCTATTCTATGGACACATAAGGCAATCACTCATAAATTACTTCAGTACCTCACAACTCCCTGCATCCCTAGTGCCTATTCTCTCAGAAGTCTTAACATCTTATCTCTGGCTATCCCTAAAGTTAAAACACACTTTGGTAGAGCCTCAATAAGCTTCACTCTTCCTATGCTCTGGCATAAGATCCAGAAAACCTTGAGGCTCGCTTCCCGTTACGTTCTCTGTCTTCAAATCCTTGTGCCTGAGGACCTTCTCTGAGGTCTGTCATTGCTTCAAGTCAAGGTCTTAACATCACGATTTGTTACTGCTTTAAATTCTGGACTTAAACCTTAACCACTGCTTGAGGTGTCATTTGAGTCCTCCCTTCTGTCATTGTCCAAATCAAGGTCCCAACATCACGATCTGTCTTTGCTTTAAATATTGGACTTAAACACCAACCATTGCCTGTGGCATCTGTCGTGTTTCTCCCTTAGAACAGTCCTTCCTCCCTACGCCATCATGTCCAACCCTCTCTTATCTCATCTGACCTTCCCTCCCCACTCCCTATACCTCCTTCCCCTTCCTACCCCACTTGCCAGGCCATGCATGCAGTACTTATCAAAGGACTCTTACATCTCAATCTTCTTTGCACTTTGATGCTAGAGGAACTACCACTCCTGCTTACTATGACTCCTCTAATGATGTTTACTGTATAAACCTGAGCTCATTACCTTACGTCCATATATCAGTATCTATGCCACTGTATTTAAATGGCACTATCTCTTATTGAACCCACTGCTATGTTCTGGTGGAAGTATCTTATTACATGTGATGGTGATATGTTATTATGTTGTTATTATTACTACTATATAATTGTTATGTACGTTCACTCAAACTGTTATGTCTTAACCCTGTTGGCAACTGTTTTGCCCCAGGTCCATCTTGTAAATGAGCTTGTCTCAATGACGTTCTGCCTGGATTTTGATTGATTGATTGATAATGAATCACGAGGCATAGCCGGGTGCTACATGCCCCAGAGAGTGATTAACTAAACATTAACATAACCTCCTAGCATGCCATTTTGCTATTACAGAAATGGATATTTTAAAACAGAGTTGTGCCCTATTTAGGGTTTGATTAGATTCTACTATTATGTTTACCTGAAATTAACACAGGCCTAACAGAATGTTTACTACCAATCAGAAAGCTCTATTTAACAACCCATTTTTTTCAGTTAACACTTTTTATTGATTGTTTTTGTTTTTTGACATATTATCAGACATAACCAGGTACATACACTGTATTTAGAGCAATATAAGTGTACAGCAAATTAAAGCATGCAGCACTTCCATGAGCAAAGCTCCCAGAAATACACTGGGTACATATGCAAACATATAGTGATAAGATATCACACTGACAGCCTCTTCTAATCAGAGAGATCACAGGATGGAGCATACTGCCAAGCTATGGTTGCCAGCTTCATAAGAAATAGTTGAGATATTGACGAGCTTGCTGAGAGTAACTTAAGGAGTGTTCTGGTACCTGAATTCAAACCGGAGGAACAGAAGGAGCAAAACAATTGGCCAGTAACACATAAACAGAAACATAACTCCAGATCACACATCTTATTAGGGAGGAAGAAGGATAACTGCTGATTATTACCATGGGGAAGAGGGGGGGGTTCGAAGCCCTGCCTATAAGAGTATACCATCCCTTACTGAGACCATCCATCTCAGCTAAGGGGTTCAGCCAATCCCAGCTCACGGGGAGAGATAAGCTAAGTAAGGGGCCCAGCTAAGTGGTATTGTGGAAGGGTATTAGCAATTATGTGAGATAAGCAGTCCAAAGCAGCCACCTTGGAAAGGGATTTGAACAATTCGGAGGTAGTGGGTACCACTGTTGTTCTCCAGTGACAGAGGATAAGCCTCTTAGCTTGAAGACTGAGTAGGGCCAGCCACCTGTGCTGCTGACAGGTGAATGCCCTCGATGCAGGGGGTAGTACCAGAATCCAGACCAGGGGGTTGAGAGTCAGATCTGGACCAAGGACATTTTCTGTCAGGCCCAACACAGCTGTCCAGAATGGGGAGAGAAGTGGACAGAACCAGAGTATGTGCATGAGATCTCCTACTCCAGTCAGGCATCTCCAGCACCGATTGCTGTCCACTAAGTGCAATCTATGGAGGAATGTGGGAGTGCAGTACCAATGAGACAGAATTTTGTTTTGTATGAGCCTATTTCTTGCATCAGAGTACATACAGTGGGCATTCTTCCAGCAGAGCTTCCACTGGGCATCCGAGAGGGGTTCCTGAAGAGCCTGCTCCCACTTAGATTTAGCCTGAGTTGAGTGAGAAGGGAGTTGCTCCCTAAGGTTGGCATAAATATAACTAACTTTGCCTTCTTTATGGGTCTGCCACTTAAACACTAAGGGAGCCCCTGCCCAGTTTGCCATGGGGAGATGCTTGAGATAAGCTGATACTCGGCTCCGAAGCTGCAGGTATTGCCAGAATGCTGACTTACCTAACTGGAATTCAGGGTCAAATACTTGAGAAGATTTTAAAGTAAGGCCCTCTTCTGCCAGTAAATCTGCCAGTGTAGAAATGCCCTTTTCCTGTCATAAGGGTCAATGCAGGCACTTACCATCCACTTTTAGGGACATGTTCCCCCAAATAGGGGTAGCCAGCAGCAGACATGGGTTGGCATCCAGTTTCTTACATACCAAATGCCAGAGCTACACTGAGCTTGTGATCGTGGGACTCAAGCTGAGAGGTTTGGGATGGGGTTTGTATAGTAAGACTGCAAGTGAGTAAGACTGCAAGTGACTATGTCTGGTCTATGGCTGCTTCCATGTGCACCCATTGCAGTGACTTCTCTGTCCTTGGAAGGAACCATGCTAGGGTTTGCGGCAGTGGTAAAGGCCCACTTGTATCCTTCAATCCAAGGAAGGCCCTCCTCCCACCATGTGCTTTGATTTTATTCCTACTGTAGCGAGGCTTAATACCTTCCCAGATGAAGTTGGAGAAGGCCTGGTCAATTGCTCTGACCCACGCAGCCGGCAGTGCAGGTGGAAGATGTGAGATGACATATACAGTAAGAGTTTAGGGGCTGCCACCGTTTTAATCACAGATATTTTGCCCACCAATGTGAAGTGAAGGCCTCGCCATTGAGTAAACTCTGTTTTGACCCCATCAAGGAGGGGTTTAAGGTTCAGTTCCCAGAGTTTGGTGAGGTCCGGGGCAAGGCGTATTCCTAAATACACAATGGAATGTGAAGCCCACTGAAGGCCAAGGTGGGATACATGGGCATATGTACACAAACTGAAGAGGTAAAATCTCTGTTTTAGACCAACAGATCTTCAGACCGGAGTAGCTAGTAAATTCTTTAAGGAAAGAAAAGCAGGGCCGGGAAGGAGGCAGGTGCATTCACTAGTGGGATTAACAAATCGCTCACATACATAAACGTGGAAAAGGTATTGTCACCAAAAGGGAACCCACCTTTACCTGGGGAGTGATGTATGGTGGTCGCAAGTGGCTCTAGTGCCAATATAAAAAGCAGGGGGGAGAGAGAGAGCGAGAGCAACCCTGCCTCATGCCCCTCCCCAAGGGGAAGGGAGCGGATAGGGTAGAATTAGTAAGGACCCGGGCCGTGGGGTGAAAATAATGGGCTGCTACCCAGCACCTAAAGTTTTGGCCAAAACCCATGACTGTTAGCACTTGCTGGAGATAGTGCCATTCGAGAGAATCAAAAGCCTTCTTGAAATCTATGGCCACTGCGGCGGAAGGTGTAGAGCACTTGCCAGCCCAATGAATAATATTAATCATTGAGCGGATATGATCTCTACTGTAGCGGCCAGGGACAAACCCAACCTGAGAGGGATGGATAAGCAAGGGGAGTAAGGGGTTTAACCTGGAAGCGAGGATTTCTGTGAAGATTTTACTATCTTAATTTATGAGTGAAATGGGACGGTAACTAGACTGAAGCGTAGAGTCTTTCCCTTTTAGGAACACTGTAATAATGGCTTCCCTGAGAGAAGGGGGAAGGGATCCGGTGGTGAGGGCCAAGTTAAAAAGATCACTCAGCAGAGGGGCTATCAATGGTGCAACTAGGCCCCAAAATTCCAGGGGAAATCCATCTCCACCAGGAGCTTTCCCACGATTTAAGGTTTGGATTGCCTCCATCACCTCCTGGGAAGTAATGGGACCTTCTAGAGTGGCTGCTTGCTGTGGGGTTAAATGCCAAAGGGGAAGAGAGCTCAGGAAACTACATACCTGCAAGGCATCCATAGCACAGGACGAAGTATACAACTCCCTACAGAAGTCTACCATGTTTTCATTTATCTGCTCTGGCTGTACTTGCACTGAAACCCCCTGCCTCATAAGTCCCAGAATATGGCTCTCAGCCCTTTGTTTCCAAAGCCAGAAGGCCAGTACCTTACACCCCTTCTCTCTACCCTCCCAGTACTTGTGCCTTAACCTCAGAATGGCCAGTTCAGCTTTCCTGGTGAGGAGGTCATTTATTTGGAGACGAGTTTGGATAATCTTTCAGCCTAGCAGGGAGTGGGGGGTTATGTGAGACGTACTCTTTAAATTTATCTTTCAGGTTGGCCAGATGAGTTTCCTAGGGATTTGAGCTGATGTTCTTTCTGGTGCCAGCGACTGGTAGAGTACCCCATAATGGCTCCCCGTATAGTAACTTTTAACGCCTCCCAAACCAGCGTCAGGGGTGCCGAGGTACTGAGGTCATCCTGTAGGAAGTTAGACACCTGCGTCTGAAGCCAGTGAGGGAATTCCAGATCCTTCAATAACAACGGATCCAGGCGCCAACTCATGGAGCGGGGGGCTAGCGGGACTCGCAATAAATGAAGTTGAACTGGTGAATGATCAGATAGGATCACTGGAAGGATTGTAGTGTTACTGGAGCTATTCATAACTGAAGGGGACACTAAACAGTAATCTAGCTGGCTATGAGAGTTGTGCACTGGGGAAAAGAAGGTATAGTCTTTATCCCTCGCATATAAAGTACGCCAGGGGTCCTGGAGTCCCATGTCTGATATCAGCTGGAAAAGAGAGAGACGAGATTTCTGATGTTTTTCCGGGCTAAGTGAACTCTGATCTAAGAATGGATACTGGGGAAAATTTAAATCACCCCCAAGATTAGGGGGACATTTGGGGAAGCTAGAGAGCTTAGAGCCTGTGCCAGGGCATGGAACAGTTCCAGCTGATCCTCGTTGGGGCCACAGACATTGGCCACCACTAGGGGGTCTTCCGGGGTATCTAAGAGCACTGCCACCCACCTGCCCTCTGTGTCTCGCTGCACTTTTGTTTGCATCCACGTAAGGAATGCAATAGGATGGCCACCCCCTCCCCCGTTTACGAGTGGAAGCAGAAAAGGAGAGATAACTTGTCTCACCCATGAGCATTTCAATAGGTCATGATCCATTTTCTTCAGCTTAGTTTCTTGCAATAAAGCTACCTCCGTCTGCAGCCTCTTAAGGTGATTCAGCACCTGGAAACATTTTACTGAGGTGTTAAGGCCCCGCAAGTTCCAGGTGATAAGACAGGCTTAGGCCATTATCTAAAAGCAGTAGTTCTAATTCAAAAGGATGGGAATGAGATAAAGGAATGGAGGCTGACAGCGAAGGCAACACAATACCATGTCAGCCAATGAAACTGCTCCTGTGCATACTCACAGGCGTCCCTCACCCTGCTAATCCCATAGTACTGGTGATCTGGAAAAAACATTGAACTATAACAGCATTTTTAGAACACTGTTGAACTGCAGGATCAAATCAATCAATCAAATCTTTATTTATTCAGGCGGACATCATTGAGCAAAGCTCATTTACAAGATGGACCTGATAGGTCAAGGATCAAATTGAAGGTACAATAGCAGACATATACAGAACACTTATATTCAAACAGATACAGTAATATAAACATATATACAAATACCCAACTATATACACGACTTGGCCGAAACTTTGCCCACTAGTAGGCACAGAGGTATAGGGTCAGCAGCAGAAGCCAGGCCAAACTGAAAGCCACCAGCAATTCTAACCTCATACTAACAGGAAAACAAAAATCTAAAGTAGGGATATCCCTCCCACCTGGAAGGCAAAATGCTTGACTAGCCCTGAAGCACACAGTACCCCTGATGTGCTAGCGATGGGTCACCCATAAATAAAGCATCCACTCCAAGGCTCATGGAACCCAGTACCTCTCCCCTAAGGTGAGCAGGGGTCAGGAGGGAGATGATGATTAAGCATCCCAGCCACAGAAGTGAGCTGTGCAGAGGGAAGCCCTAAATGCAGGTATTAGTGTAAAACTGGGGGCAGCCCAAAGCTGTGCACTTTATGCCCTTGCCATAGGATTTGCCCTGTAGTTCTAGCTGCCGCAGCAATGATCTCTTTTTGTCAAAGTCTAAAAATCTGGCAAGTAGGGGTCTAGGCTGCTCTCCATGCCTTGGCATCGGAGCAAGCGAGCGGTGGGCCCACTCAGTTTGGGGTTTGAAGTCTTCCAGCATGTTGAGCAACTTCGGGAGGCTATTTTGTAGAAATAGCACTTTTCTGTTCCTCACCCTCTGGAAGCCCAACGAACCTCAAACTGTTACGGCGGCTGCGGTTTTCAAGGTCTTCAACTTTATTTTGCCGGAGATGGATAAGTTTAGTTTGTTCTCTCAAGGTTGCTGTTAAGTCCTGCAGGGCCACATCATGAGAGGTGAGTCAGAGTTCATTATGAAAAATCCGAACCTCAATCCCTTGTAAAGTCTGAGCCGTGGCGTTAACCGCCATTGTAAGCTGAGCCATCTGGGCCATTAACTGGCCAAACATCATTTCAATTCTCGATGGATCCCCAGAGGCCTGCACTGTAAAGGCCATGCTGCTGGCCGGTGCTCCACAGAAAAGATGCGGCAGGTCCCAAGATGAGAAGCACTCATGGTAAAACATTGTGGAAAGGTGCCCAGGGGATTCCTCTCTGCTACAGGGTTGATTTTATGCAGATATGGAGGGTCCCAGTGACGGATAATGCCAGATTTGTCCCCGCGTTCCGGGAGTTAGCAGATTAAGCATCCATGCTGGCTCAGAGTTAGGCCACACACCCCCAACCAACCCATTTTATAAGAAATTTTAAGTATAGTTTGCATGGTACCACATTCATAACCCTGACCCTGCAAATCATGTAAGCTGCCTACTGCATATGTGGTAGCATTATCTTGGCATACTCTAAGTTCACATTTAACAATCAGGTCATTTTTACAAACTTCAAGAGGAAAAAAATGTTTGCTCTTTCTTTCAGAATGGGCTTCATAGGTGCTACAAGCAACAGAATGCAAACTGCCCGTTAGTATGCAATTATTTCTCAATGAATATAAGCTCCAACTCCTCGTGTGTTGATGTACCTATCAAACTGACCCTTAACACTACTTAACGAACTGCGCTCAACAATATTAAATGGTAGGTTATTCCAGTTATGATGACCCTCAGAGTTATCCAAGCCCGTTTTAGCTGATTTAAAGTATTCACCCTTTGACTGTTTATGGCCCCTCCTGTCAGAAGTATTATCCTTATATGCCAAACCCAGACAAAGTACAGTTGCGTAAGAACTTACCATAACAGTAGATCTTCAAGAGTATCTCTTGCAGCAGATCATAACACATAGGATATCAGCCGCAGATGTCATTTCCTCTGGATGACTTTTCGGCAGTTGACCCTGGGACCTCCCTCTAATGTTACCATGTTGTGTCTGTATGGTATGTATAAAAGGGGGAGGTCCCAGCTACTCCTTAGTTCTTTTCCATCCTAGCGACTGAATGAGAAACCATTTTTCAGGCTTCCAATGGGAACCGAGGCGGGAAATAAGGCAGCAGCTCATGGAGTCATGAAAGGGCAGGAGCAAGGAAACCCTTCTGAAGTAACAGCAAGGGGGAAGGGGGTGGGGCTGCATGGCTGCTGCAAGAGATACTCTCGAAGATCAACTGTTATGGTAAGTTCTTAAGCAAATATACTATCTTCTTCGAGACAATCTCAGTTATAATCCCAAGCAGTTACGCTAAGGGGAGATGGAAGCAAACTACCAGGACTCAGGACAGGAAGCCTTGTAAAATGGCCCGTCCCAAATCAGTTTGCTTCTTGGAAGCAATGTCTAGACTGTAACATTTTGTGACCGTATGTACAGTTGACCACATGGCGGCTTCAAAGATTTATAAGGCAGAAATGCCTCAGAAACATTCCATGGAGACAGCCATGCCTCTGGTACAACGGGGTTTTACAAGTCCAGTGAGAGGCTTTTAAATATAGACAAATGAAATGCCATTGGCCAATGTGGACAAGCACTGCTTCGAAACCTTAACACCCCGATTTCCAGGAGCAAAAGAAACAAAAAGTTGCTCAGTTTTTCGTAATTGTGAGGTGCAGAGAAGATAAAGACTCAATGTTCTATGCATATCAAGAGTATGAAGCAGGGATTCCCCTGGATTCGGAGGCGCCACATAGTACACTGGTAAGTAAATAGTCTGATTTAAAGAACATTCAGAAACAACCTCTGGCAAAAACTACACCCTGGTGCATAAAGTCACACTATCATTATGAAACTGCAGGTAGGGAAGGTTGCACATTAGTGCCTGTAACTCTAAAATACATCTACCTGGCGTAATGGCAACTAAGAATACAGTTTTACAATAAAGATAATGGAGCTCACTGGATTCAGCGGGCTCAAAAGGACCCATACTCAATTTTCAAGCACAAAATTCAAAAACCACACAGGGACTGGATCTTCGATAGGGGGGATGAAGGTGCAGAATGCCTTTTAAAAGGTTCTGATCAACGTTAACTGGGACAATTGTTAGTTGCCCACAGGTAAATGGAATGTGGCAATGGCCGAAAGGGGGACTTTTACATATGAATATTTCAGTCCACCCTCCGACAAGGAGTGCAAATAGTCTAAGATGCTCTGATAGGAAGACTCATAAGGGTCTAAGTTGTTTAACCACTCCTGGTTAAACAACTGGGAAAAAAAAAGTCCTGCCTAGATGCCCAAATGGAGAACTGTTTCCATTTGATAGAATAGAAAGACTGCGTAGATGGTTTCCTGGCAGCCCGGAGGACTTCTGCCACCTTTGGGGACACCCTGAAGCGTGAGAGGACTATGTCCTCAGGAGCCAGGTGTGCAGATGGAGGAAGTGAAAGTCCAGGTGTAGCAGAGAGCCTTGCGCCTGGGGCAACAGAGCCCGGCAAATCAGCAGAGGTAGGGGATCCAGTTCCGAGAGCTATAGAAGCAGAGGGAACCAAATCTGTCTTGGCCAGAATGGTGCTATGAGAATCATAGATGCCCTGTTTAGGACCAGTTTGAGTAGTATTATCTGAACGAGAGGAAAGGTTGGGAAGACGAAAAGAAATCTTCCTGTCTTCCAAAGAGATCATGCATACTACCACACAGTTCCAGGACCTTGCTCAAGAGAGAAGTAAAGAGGCAGTTTTGTGTTCTGCGGAGAGGCAAAGAAGTTCAACTTTGGTCGGCCCCATTGGTGGAAGACGTCATTTAGAACGTCTAGTAGGATTTCCCACTCGTGGGCCCGTACCATGGATATGCGCAGAGCATCTGCCAGGGTGTTGGACACACTGGCGATGTAGACCCCAGAAGATGGATATTTCTCTGGATCGCCAAGTACCAGACCCTCATCGATTCTCTGCAGAGAGGGCATGAATGGGTGCCTCCTTGCTTGTTTAGGTAGTGAACGTCCGCAGAATTCTCTGATTGCACCTGAAGGCAACCGGGGGAAGGAGAGTCTCAAGTGCCTGTAAGGCATAGAAGACTGCCCTCATCTCCGAGACACTGATGTGGAGATGGGCCTCTACCGGTGTCCAGGATCCCTGGGACCGGATGTGCAGGAGATTAGCACCCCACCCTGTAAAGGACGCATCTGTAGTCAGAATGAGACCTGGGACAAGAGAATGAAACAGCATGTCTCACATAAAGTTGTCCCTGGACTTCCACCGTTGTAGAGCTCGGAGAGCTGGGGAAGACATCAGGACTGGGGCATCAAAATCATCCTCCTTCTGGTCCCAATGTACTCTCAGGGACCACTGAATATTCAACCTGACATTGGGGGCCATCAGGAATGTGGCTGCCAAATGTCCCAGGAGGCACAGGTAGTCTTGTGCCGAGACCAATCTGCTGGACTCTCGTCTGTGCGCCAAAACAATCAGGATGTTCACCCGAGCCACTGGCAAATATGCCATCCCCAAGAAGGCATCTAACATGGCTCCAATATAGAGGAGGCATTGCACTGGGTCCACTTTGAACTTCAGATAGTTTACAGCTATCCCCACCTGGGCGAACAACTGCAGGGTTTGAGAAAGCATGGACAACAGCCTTTGGCGGGAAGCTTTCTGGAGCCAGTCATCCAGGTAGGGAAAGACATATAGGCCTTCCCTGTGGAGGGCTGCTGCGACTGCCACTAGGCATTTGTGAATACCCTCGGGGCTAAGGAAAGGCCAAACAGGAGGGCCCTAAACTGATAATAATGACCCTGAAACAAAAAATGGATAAACCGTCTGTGAGCAGGGTGCATCACGATATGTAGGTACGCATCCTTCATATCGAGAGAGCAGAGCCAATCTCCCTTGTTTAGCAAGGAGAGAAGTGCCGGGAGAGACAACATCCTGAACATTTGGTATTTTATATAGAGATTGAGACACCTTAGATCTAAAATGGGGCGTAAGTCCCCTGTCCATTTGGGAACCAGGAAAAAATGGGAGTAAAATCCTGTATCCTTCTGTGGAAGGGGAACTGGTTTGATGGCATATTTTGTGAGTAAAGGATCAATTTCATTCTCTAAGACCAATGCTTGGTCTGGAGGGTGATGAGAGACTCTTGGTGGCAAAAGCTAGGGGAATCTCTATGAACTCCAGTGTGTGTCCTAACTTGATCAACTGCAGGAGCCATGGGTCGAAGGAGATGGCTTGTCACCCTTGCAGGTGCAGGGAAAACCTGCCCCCGACAGCCATGGGAAGGGTCTCCAGAACCCATGACCAGTGGAAGACCTTCGGGCCGAAGGCTGGCCCTGCTGTGGAGCAGCAGGGATGTTAACTGGATGTTTTTTGAGCATTTCTAGGACCAGACAATGTCACCTGAGGCTTTCGCTTATTGGCAGGTCGTCTTTGAGCATTGGGATGTGCCTTCTAGGGCTGGCACCTGGAGGATCCCCTGAAAGTCGGTTTTGCTTTTGGACAGTACAGGGTCCAGGCCGATTGAAGGGTATGACCTGAGTCCTGTAAGTCCATCAACACTTCTTAGGTCCGTGGACCAAACAGCTGATCACCCTTAAAGGGAGCATAAAGGATAGATTGCTGTGCGTCCTGTAAAAATCTTGACACTCTAAGTTAGGCATGACATCTGAGACAAACACCTGCTGAGGACTTACAAGCCACAGTATCAACAGCATCACAGGTGGCCTTGAGCAGGTGGTGGCAAGCAACCGCTGCCATAGACATCTTGGTAGTCGGATCCTCCTGGGCAGAACCAGCAGGGAGGGACTGGACCATTGTCTGGGAAGCTTTTAGGATTTCCTCCTGATATTTCAGGAAGTGTCCCATGTAATTAAGTAAACAGAGTAGTAGCTGAGACGTAAACCCTTTTCCCTAAAACATCCAATTTCTTGGATTCCTTATCGGAGGCTGAGCACTCGTGCTGAGGTTTATAGAACCTATCATGAGTGCCACTGATCACCACAGAGTCCGCCTGAGGTGGAGACATGAAGTAGGTGTGGTACACCAGGGCCTAATAAATCCTATCAGCCTTACGAGGATTGGGGGGGAATTCTGAAAGGTTGCTTGCAAGCAGCCCAAATAGCCTCTTCAAAGGCATCCACCAAAGAGGGGATGACCTGAGTGGGGCATTCCGGTATACCTAAATACTGTGCCAACTTCTTTCTTGAAGCATCCTGCTCAGTGCTCTGGAACCCAAACGTTTTCTGGAGGTGTATCATAATGTCCAAAAATGTGGGATCATCTGGTGGAGAACACGGGAGTTTAGTGGTAGGTTCACCCTGAACTGATGAGGTGGCCGAGGAGGACTGTGGGGAGTCCTCCTGGTCCATACCATCCTCATCCCCCAGGTCAGCCAAATCCTAGTCTTGCAGGAAAGGGTCATCCATGTCTACATCCTGAGGGTAAAAACCCAGGGAGATAGGGAAAGAGCTGGCCTTCCTCAGGACCAAGGAAGGCCGAGAGGAAGTAGAGACCGAGCCACCTTCAGTGTGGTGGGGTGGGGCTGACGGGTCTGTATAAGTATTTACTAGAGCCTCGATATCAATCATGGCCATCTGCCCAGTGGAAGCAGCCAGGGTAGAACAGACTGAGTGAATAGGGACCACTGACATTATTGAAGACAGCTGAACCAAGCAAGTAGCCATTGACGAGGAGTGAGTATAGGACCCCAGGATCGTCGACGAGGGCGCTAACATATAGCCCTTTGTGAGAAGGCCGGTCGTCGAGAGGATAGCTGACAGACCAGAAGCCATTGTCACTGGACAATGGCTAGAAACCGCACTAGTAAGACACATTTTTTTCCCATTTAAACTCCAAGTCTGATAAGAACTCTGGTGGGGGTAACAAATCTTCACCCAAAGACTTTATTTGTTAGAACTGTAATAAACCATGTCATATTGCCAAAAACTGTCATAGTAAGAAGAGTGACAATGGAGCAGATTTGTCCTTAGCAAATTGGGGCATGTAATTAACAAATGTCAAGGTGGGAGATAAGACTGTGAAAGGACTTACAGATTCAGGAAGCAGACAGACCCCAGTACATGTTGAAGTGCTAGGAAAACAGTGTCCAAAAGAACCAGATAATGGTGTCATCTGCATCCACGGGGACACTCGCTACTATCCCACCAGCCAAGTGACTCTGACTATTAATGGGTGTCGCACAAAATGAAAGTGGGGGTAGTACCTAAGTTACCTGTACCTGTGATTACTGGAAATGACTTTCCAGGATTCACTGAGTTAAAGAGGGAGTAAATCCCGATGTTTCAGCAGCTGTGGTGACAAGAGCTCAGACAAAGAAAATCTCAGATGATGGGGACTCTTTTCCTTTCACTGATTTTGATTCAGACTTCGAACAGCTCCAAGATACGGAGATCCAGCAAAAAAAGATGATGCCTGAAGAAACAGTGGCAACAAAAGACTGATGGACATAAGGGGTTAACATGTGAAAATGCTGGAACTAAACTGATCACTGATTGTGATTTTCTTTTAGAGCAAGCTAATGATGATTCTCTCCAGGGTTATTTTAAGCAGCTGGGGGTGAAACCAAAACAGGGTGAACCTATGTTTAAAAAATGTTATGAGCTACAGTACAGAGTTTGGGTTAAACCTCAGACGCAGGACCAGACAGAACAACTGGTTGTACCACAAAAGTATAGAGCTGAGTTGTTACAGATAGCACATGACAGTCCTATGGCTGGTTACTTGAGGAGGGATCACACCCTTGCCAAACTGCTGTACAGATTTTACTGACCTGAAATTCATGAAGATGTTGCTACCTACTGCAGTTCATGTGCTAAGTATCAGAAAGTAGCCCCAGTGACTAAAAAAGACAAGGTGCCCCTGGTGCCCCTACCCATGAGAGATGTGCCTTTTGAGAGAACTGCAATAGATGTGGTTGGCCCCTTAAACAAAATTAAAAAGGGTAATCTATTCATTTTGTTAGTACATGACTATGCTATTTGATACCCAGAGGCAGTTCCTATGCGTGCTGTCACAGCTTCAAAAGTGGCAGCTAAACTTGCCAAAATTTTCAGAGGGGTGGACATACCTAAAGAGATTATTACTGATAAAGTTAGTAATTTTGGTGCTGCATTACTGCAGGATCTGTACCGACTACTAGTTATAGAAACATAGAAACACAGAATTTGACGTCAGATAAGAACCGCTTGGCCCACCCAGTCTGCCCATTTCCCTACCTAATGGATAAGCTGCAGATCCTAGTTAACCAGCAGCCTACTTCTTCTTCCTAGTATCACTGCTACAAGAACCTCCCCTTATCATTCTCAGACAGTCTCATTAAGCGTTTTAATCAAACCCTAAAACGCATGTTAAAAGGTTGATAAAAGGGAAAGGGAAAGACTGGGACCAATACTTACCTTACCTGTTTTTTTGCTTACAGAGAAGTACCACAGGCATTAACAAGTTTTTCAACATTTGGAATGCTGTATGGCAGACAACCTAGAGTCCCACTAGATGTAATAAATGAAACATGGGAAGATAACCCCAATCAGAAACAATCTATTACATCTTATATGTGTGCCACAATAAAGAAGCTGGCAAAATATGTTGAAATCGCCCACAGTAATCAGGATGAGGCCCAAAACCAGCAGAAGGTGTATTATGACCATTAGGTAAAAGAAAAAGATTTTAAGCCAGGTGAAAAGGTCTTGCTACTGTTACCGACTACAGAAAATAAACTGTTAATGAAGTGGCAAGGACCTTATAAAGTGCTTAGACGTACTAGCACAGTTAACTATAAGACTGAGACCCCTGACAGGAAAACTCCTACTAAGATATACCATGCCAAGCTCCTCAAGAAATGGGCTGAAAAAACACCAAAAGATGTTTTGCTAGTTTTATCAGAAACCGATAAAGAATATATTGATGTAGCTTATGATAGACTGGAACAAACTTAACTGCTGATACTGTAAAGGTGAAAGTTTCCTTAACCTTCAAATGAACCACAAACATTTAAGTAAGCATTAAGCCACGATGAAGGTGGCATCTAATGGGGAATTAATGCATGGTTGGGACCGTTTTCAGCCTCGTGCCTACAATGTCCCAACCATGCATTAATTCCCCATTAGATGCCACCTTCAGAGTGGCTTAATGCGCTTGTAACATGGTGTTGGCATACTTATGAATGTAACAAATTTATTTATAGTTTTCCATTAGACGTTATAGAGACACTATTTAGTTACTTGATAAATACTGACTGCACTTTTCAGTACTTTACAAGATGCTTTTTATCATGCTGATGTGCTGGACATAACATTTCCTACACAACAGCAGAAAGGTTTGATTAGACTAACGTTCCATGTTTCATGTGAATCTAGATGACTATTTTTGTGATAGGGTCATTAGGAGGACTCCAGTACACTGCTCTTCCTCTTTCCGCATCTAACTCAGTAACTAATTTGCATATTTTCTCAGGCTGTGTTTCTCTGCTCTGCGTGCATGCTCAGTCGGCTTCAGCTTCTGCTTTATGTGCTGTGTGTTGAGTTCCTGCCTATGTATCTATAGCTGTTTGCAGCTATTTCCTTAGTTCCGGCTACTGGGTGATATCTGCAGTTTACAGTTCAGTGAACCATCAAGGAGTGAGCTGCTGTTGCAGAGAGTAGGTGGAGTAGCTGCAGGACACCCCTAACCAAAGGCTCTCTCACACACAGCAGGAGCATCAACCAGAGAAGATTAGCATGGAGAGCCGCTACACGCCGACACAGCACAAGACCAGGTGCTCGCTAACTCGCCCAGCAGAAGACAGTCCGACTTCACAAAGCCAGGTACTGAGAACAGACTTGCATAGCAATAGCTGCACAGGATCATTAGATGGACATTGGTGGATCAGTGCTAGTGTTCCAAGCATTCGAGTGGGTGGGTGGGAAAGACAAGATGTCTGCTTGCCGCAGGGTCGGACTGGCCCACCTGGATACCCGGAAATTTCCAGGTGGGTCCCCCTCAGTTGGATAAGTGGTTATCTTCTGAACTCTGAAAACTTGCATTTAGCATCTTTTTTCTTATTAAATGGGGTATCTGGGATACTTGCTAAATGTAAGATGCAAACTCAGAGCTACTGTAGTGTATCAGATTGGACTGGAATATTGACATGAGTGTGTCAACCAGGGCTCTTCTCTATTGATTTTCCAGGTGGGCCCTCAGTAGCTCAGTCTGACCCTGGCTTGTCTGTGTGTGTATTTTAGCACAGTGCTGCCGTCTGCTCCGTGGTTGAATCAGGTACTTCAGTAGCAACACGGCATTAGTACTAGAATAATGCCATGTTGCTCTTGTACCACCCGACATGGTTCAACCAATTATGTTCCTTGTTTCCTGTTCTATTCTTTTTGCCATGTTACAATAGTACTTTTACCACAGTACCAGGCCGAGCAAAAGGGTTCGAGCACATAATAGTGACTAGGAATGCTCACCCTATAAGAAAAAAGACATACAGATTACCAGAGCAGTTAAGAACAGAAATGGTTAAGGAAATACAAAAAAATGAAAGAATTGGGTATCATAGAAGAGCCGAGAAGTGCTTGGTCATCACCAATGGTGACTGTAAACAAAAAAGAAGGGAGGGTAAGAACCTGCCTCGATTTTAGGAAACTTAATCAAGTGTCAGAATTTGACAGTTATCCTACTCCCAGAATAGATAATTTGCTGGACAGACTGGGGAGTGCCAAGTGTATCAGTACCCTCAATCTCACCAAGGGTTACTGGCAAAACTCCCCTAGCTAAAGCATCCACAGACAAAACTGCATTTGTAACTCCTGTAGGATTCTGTCAGTTCACCACCATGCCATTTGGTTTACATAGCACACCTGCTATATTCCAGCAGTACATGGATGTAATTTTATCCCCTCACACTGGTTATTCAAGTGTTGTAAATGCTTGTAGTTGACCAAAACCCTGTCTCGTTTAGCCCTATAGGTCCCCTAGATGACTGGTTTGGTACTATATAACAGACTGTAACATGATGTTATTTAAAGATGTGTATGTTATATAACAATGCGTGTAACTCAACATATGTTTGTACCTGTACAATTGCTACCTGTAATCTCCACGTGTGCATTTATGTATCTCACCCGTACGTCATCCCTGTCCTAACCTCACTTAATTGTTGTCTCCCCCCCCAAATGACGAGGTACCTTTGTAGACGAGTCCCTGACTCAAAGGTTGTAAAACTGATCTCTTCAATAAATAAATAAATAAAATTGTGCTGCGTACTTGGATGATGTCGTGGTGTACAGTCCAGACTGGACAAGCCATTTGGAACACCTACAAGCAGTTATCCAAGCAATCAAAAAGGCAAGTCTGATAATTAATCCTACCAAGTGTGCATTAGGCATGTAGGAAACCAGGTATTTGGGCTATGTTTTGGGAACTGGAGAAGCCAGGACAAAGGTTTCCAAGCTAGAAGCTGTAGCTAACAGCCCTGTCCCCAGAACCAAGAAACATGTCAGATCATTTTTAGGGCTGGCTGGTTATTATTGGATATTTGTTCCCAGCTTTGCTGAGTTAGCTACTCCCCTCACTGAACTCGCAAAGAAACGGTCCTCGAATAATGTGAAATTGTCCCAGAGTGTGACAAGACTTTTCGGGCCATTAAGGCTGCATTATGTTCAGCCCCTGTTTTAAGAAGCCCAGACTTTGAAAAACAATTTCTATTACAGACTGATGCATCAGAGGTAGGCCTAGGTGTAGTCTTCAGTCAGCATATAGATGAAAGAACATCCTATTCTATACAGAAGTAGGAAATTGCATGACAGAGAGAAAAGGTACTCCACCATTGAAAAGGAATACCTTGTGGCAAAGTGGGCCATGGAGTCCCTTCAGTTTTACTTACTGGGAGCTAACTTTTTACTTGTAACAGTTCACAATCCTCTCTGTTGACTTAACCAAATGAAAGATAACAATTCTAGAATCACATGGTGGTACATGGCACTCCAGCCATTTAAATTTAAAGTGATGCACAAATCTGGGAACGAGAACGTCAGTGCTGATTTTCTATTAAGATATGGATCAGGAATTAAGAATTCCGCGAAGGTTGAAGAAACAAACGAACACGAGTTTAAATTTCTCTGTTTGCTATCTTGCATATGCACTGAACTATAAAAATTATAAGCTACTGTAATGTTAAAGAAAAATTAAAATAAAAAAAATTTCCAAAAAATTAAACAGGTCCCCTCTTAAAGAGGGACATATGTGACAAGGATGAATATTGCCCTGTCCCATTTGTTGTGCAGAGGGAGTTGAATGCTGGGGGTCTGTTCTGTCCTCTCCTTTTCTGTCTCTTCTCTGTCTGCGCAACCAAATTTTCTTGTGAGACCTAGGAACTGATCACTCTGACGGTTTCGCTGTTCTCCACTTCTCGCTATCTCTCTGCCATCCCTTGTTGTTTCTGTTTTTTCTTCTTCCCTCCTTGCATATCTGTGGGTACAGAATTATATGTGAATCTTTATGTAGAAATGTCACTGATACTGGAATCTCTGTCAGAAACTGTATGTTGCTGTACTGTTGAAATGACTGCAAAGCTATTTGGAACTAAAGGGGTTAACCTGAAATGCAGTTTTTAAGCCTTTTGCAGAGATGTAAACAAGAGGTCAGTTTTGGGTCACTATGTTCTTTCTGCTGCACCTGCAGGAAATGGACAAGAACATTTTAGGAAAAATAGGATGTCTGTTAGGGAGCTTCCTGCAAAGACTGGTTATAAAAAGAGTAACAATGTTTTGCAAGAGAGAGACTGAGATTGGAAATTAAGCAGAAACACTGAGGAGGATTTTGTTTTCTCAGCTTGCACTACCTTTGCAAATAGTTTTACTGAACACATTTTTATTTTTTATTTTGCTGTTATTACCAAAAATAAAACACTCATTGCGAATTTTACAACTACTCCTGGTCATCCTATGCTTCCTGACCAGTGCCTCGATGACAGAAGGCAGCAATGGAAGCTGCAATTTCACCCCAGAACCCACCCTCGATGGAGGAGCCATCAGTGAGGGAAGAGAGGAGCTAATCAATCATCAATGGTGCAGAAGATAATGTTACAGTGACAACCTTCTCAGTACTTACCTTTCTGGTAGTGATCGAGTACTAATTGTCGACGACGGGAGTGCGGGAGAAATGTGATTAATTTTGCTGGCATGTTTCTTACCAGGACCATCTCCCATCAATGAGGAGGGCTCATCCACAGAGAGGTGAGACCCCAGGGGGGATATCATAGACTCCCTGGGCTTGCAGCATTGCTGCTGCTCCAGAAGAGCAACCTTTTGCTCCACGAGGAACTCACGAAGCTGCTGAAGCCTATGACGTCTGGCGGCCTTGTTGAACTGCTTACAGAGGATACAATCCCGGGTGTCATGTTCAGAACCAAGGCACAGAACACAGATGTCGTGGAGGTCCTCTAGCGATTCTGTGACCACAGGTACACTTTTGGAATAACGGATCAGAAGACATCAGTAGATAAACCCATTTAGAATGAACAACTGGTCAGTAGTACTCCTTGTCGGCTGGTAAGCAGAGCTCTGAAGTAGGACTTGCTGCATGCAGTTCACAGTTGAAAAGAACTGAGGAGTAGCTGGGACCTCCCCCTTTTATATGTGCCATACAGACACCATATGGTAATGTTAGGGGGAGATCCCAGGGTCGACTGCTAAGAAGTCATCCGGAGGAAATGATACCTGCAGCTGATATCCCACGTGTTATGACGACATGCTGCAAGAGATTGTCTCGAGGAAGATCTATAAATCCCTGCTAATTGTTGCTTTATACATTAGAAACATCTCTCCTCTCAGTCTTCTACATTCAAGTGTGTACAATCTTAGTTGATCTCTCCTTTCCTAATCCTGCTCCTAATCATCCTAGTGGCTCTCCACTGGATCCCCTCCAATCTGTTTACAGTACTTCCTTTTTATGCTGTAGTGTTCAAAATGGCCCACAATGCTCTTCAACTGGCCTCACCACTGCTCTAAACAGTGTAAGTATCACTCCCATGTTTCTACTTGTGATGTTCCAAGTGTAACCACCTTATTACCTGGGGTTACTAGAATCCCAGTAAGATCTAGTGGTAGGCAGGGAAGGCAGCTTGTGAAACTCCAGTTAAATGGATCTCACACTGTCTCACTCTGTTCTGTCTCAGCTGAGACTGAGGGATGACATCACCATAGAACTATCGCAGCTGCATGAGCCACAATGGAATCTGCAGAAGGGAGTTAGAGTAGAATGTTGGGAGGTTTGAACAGTCAGTCTGTGGCAGTTGGAGTTTGGAGACTGTTGTGAGAGGAGCACAGCAGCTCTGTGCTCAGGCTCTTGGAGCCTTAGCCCTGAAATAGGGCTACAATTAGTGAAAGTTGTGTGTTTTCGCCTAAAGAGAGAGACACAGTAAGCTGTTTTTTAGTGGTGGAGACCGCTGATTTGGGTCTCTGAGCCCCATCCCTGAGGGGATGGGGCAGGAAGGTTTGCCTGCTATTCCAGGGGCAACCCCCTGGCTACTGCTAGTGAAGAAGCTGCCTTATTTTGTCCACGAGTGTGGGGTACAAGAAGATTTCGTGATTCGCCTGTGGGGCACCTGCAACCAAAGGGTGAGTTCTGCTCTTTCTAAAGGGCCCATGTTTCATCCTGAACTGGGTTAAAGTTGGGATTGGACTACTGAAGTAGTGGGAGGCCTAGAGTAATAGGCTTAACCAAAAGTAAAAGTATGTTCAAGTCCAGCACATAGGGGAAGTCAAGACATGTAAAGGAGATGTGACATACGTCTACCCAGTAATCTACATTGCCAAGCTTTCAGAAAAGAGTTGTTTAGTGTCCAGAGAAATGGCCGGGGTATGGATTGTGGGAGCTGGAGGTGGGAGACCCCCCCCCCCATCTTTTGTAACCAGGTCCACCTCTACGGATTTGCTCTGTGGATTTCTACTTTGCCAGTGATGAGGGAAGTACCCAGAGGTGGGATGGAAGGAAAATTCCCTCTAGGAGTCGAAGGCTCTAAGGTGGTTTGGGGAGCCACCAATAGGAAAACTGGTTCATTCCCATATGGACCGTGGATCAAGCGGCCGGCGGGGGAGCCGGGCCATGGGGAAAACCCAAGTAGTGTACAAGTCGGGCTGTGTACCCAAAGCTGCATGCAAGTCCGGGCTGTGTGTCTGGTGGGTTCAGAGCCTGAGGGCTGAAATGTGAAGAAGTGTTCAGTTGTCTCGAATCTGCATTACTAGGAATGTAGCCCCGTGGGGGTCCGTCTATGCTTTGTTTGTTCAGTTTGGATGTGAATAAAAGCCACACTGTAGAATTCCATTCCTGGTGTTGGACATTAAAGTTATTGCTTCCTGTGTTCGGATTTACTTGGGTGCCCCTGTGCAGAGTAGCCAAACCTAGGCCCCCTGTGCCGCGTAACCTAGTCCTCCTCGAACCCAGTCCCCACTAGGTACTGCTGTCAGCTTCAACAGCATGCCACCTGTCGTTTTGCAAAAAGGCAGGGGTCCGGGGGTTACAAAAATGGAGGCACCGCTTTGGACTTAATTCTGGGAGGAAAGGTGCTTGGACAAGGGGCTACCGTTTTGGCTATCTGGCAGTGGGTAGCCCAACAAGCTGAAGCAATTTAACCAGTGTGTTGCTGTGAGCTGTGGTTCTTATGCTGCTGTTAAAATGCCAACTGTTTACCAAGAAGCAGTAAAGCTAAAAGAGTGTGCCCTTGTCCTGCATCAATTGTTTACAGCGTTTTTGCCTACTTTTTAAAAGAACTGTGTAATAAAAAAAAAAAAAAGGGTGGAAGACTAGGGGTAGCAACAGGAAGATTGTGCCCTGGACATTGGAAATGCTTTTTAAAAGAACTGTGGTGATAAAGAAAAGTGAGGAAGACTAGGGGTAGCAACTGGAAAATTGTGCCCTGGGTGTTGGAAATGCTTTTTAAAAGAACTGTGGTGGTGGGCGGGGGGGGTCACGTGATGACAGAGTGAAGGGCAGCAGCAACCTCCCACAGCTCCGCACCTCTGTTCATTAAAATAGTGAATTCAGACTTATTTCACAACAAGCGGGGTACCTAACCTACATCAGAAGGTTGCAAGAGTCTCACAGTGGACAGTTATCTGTCCAGAATGGAAGTATTTATGAAAAAAAACAGTGCCGAGACACTCACCGCCATCAACGCCGGAAAAGGAGAAGGCTGCGAAGCGGCCTAAGCACCAGCAGTCAAGTGTCAACAGAACTCCAGCTACTACTACTGCTGTCTCGGAGGAAAAGTTTCTGGAGGTTATGAGACCTCTCCAAGAACGCATCTTGGAGATGGCGGAGGATATGCAGCAGATCAAAGCCTCGGTGCAAGCCCTGACTACGAGAGTGGGAGATTCGGAAGCTAAGCTCCTTTCACTAGAGAGAAAGCAAGACAAGAGTGAGTCGGCGATTGTGCAGTTCGGGAGAAGGCTGAACAAACTTGATTGGAAACTAGAAGACCTTGAGGGGAGGAGTAGGAGAAACAATCTCTTAATATGCGGTGTGCCTGAAAAAGAAGAAGGCTCAAATCCGATTCTATTTTTACAGAAATTCTTTGAGAAGATTGCAGGCCCTTCTCCGAATGGAGCCACGTACATTATTGAGCGAGCACACTGGGCCCTGTGTCGGCTCCCGCCCCCTAACTCTCCCTCACAGCCCCTGATCTGTCGCTTGCTTAATTTTCTGGATAAACAATATATCCTGGCCAAGGTTAGAGACTTGTGAGAAATATTATGGGAAGGACATCGGCTCAGGACTGCACAAGATCTGCCTCAGTTGGTCAGGGCGAAACGACAAGAAATGCATCCAATAGTGTACAAATTGATTGCAGCGGGAAAGTCCTTCAAAATGCGATACCCTGCAGTGCTCCAGATCAAGCATCAGGATCAGTGGATCTCTTTGGAAACTAAGGAACAGGCTCTGAAGGAGCTTAGAGAATTATTTCCTGAACTGTTTAAGGGAACGGATTGAGAGAAGGTATCAAGGTTGCAACTGACGAGAGACTGCAGTAGCAAGGTTTTTGTAAATGAGATACTACTGAAGCTTATCATATAATCATCAGGATATCAATCTGAAGTGAATACAGAAAAGGTGGACAGTGTTTATGCCACGGGAGGAGTTCTTGGTCTAAACATTGTCTAATGTGGGGGGAATGAAAAAAGGGAACTGTTCCGGAATCAGACTTTGGACCGGGCAGGCACCTTATGGGACATGCTGGACACTTGGGGATTTCAGTTCCCTTCGGCTGTGAGATATGGCGATCGGAGATATGAGGGACTTTTTTGACTGCAGTGGCAGTAACTTGAGACTGAAAACGGTGCCAATCACCATCCGGAGACTTACTTTCAGCCACTAGTTTCAGGTTTTTTTTCCCCCTTTTGGTGCGACCATTTAATTCCCCTTCAGCTTCTCCCTATTCGAGGGATTCGTGAGGATGGAGCAAAGCGATATTACTAGCCTCTGAGCTACTCAATCCAAAATGTTTTGCTATATCTACTAACACAGTTGGGTACTTTCTTTTCCTTTTTTTTTTTTTTTGTGCTTAAGAGAGCTAACCAATTTGAATGAGTGGACAGCATCCTGCAAGTTATACCACGGGAAGAGGCTAAGCCCAAGTACCATCCAATCCTGGGAGAAAGCAGAAGGAATTACTTTGGATCCAGTCTCTTAGACTGGCAAGTACTTGATGGGATAAGCTGGACACTCGAGATATTCTATTTCTTTTGGCTGCGAAATATTGTGACCGGAGACGCAAGGGACTATATTTACTGCAATGGCAGTTACAGGAGACCGATAATGGTGCCAACTGTCATCCGGAGACTCACTTTAAACTGCTAGTTTTTGTTTTTTCTCTTCAGTGTAGTCATTTTATTCCTTCCTCTGCTTCTCCCAGTTTGAGGGATTAGTAAGGATGGAGCAAATGATACTACAGGCCTTCGAGTTATCAATTTCAGAGCTTTTGGATCTGTTCATTTACACTGCCATTTTTTCCTTTCATTGTTCAGAGAGCTAACCAACTTAAATGTATGTGGGTTTGGCATACTGCTTGTTCAATGGGGGGGTGGGAAGCGGGTGAGGGACATGAATGAGTATCACTCTGTGAGGACATAGCGCACCGCAGTTGTTTGGGAGTTGCAGTTCTCGAACTGGGGTGAAAGGGGGGTAAAAGTAATTGTTTAGTATGTTAGTTGGGGGTCTATTGAGAGAAATTAGGGGAATAGATACTAGGAGGGGTGTTTGAAGGGGGGGGGGTGTCAAGTGTGTATAATATGGATGATACTGTACACCACTGACCAAGGTATTTTCCGGGGCTCAACTGTATACTTGGGTTATGGAAGGGAGCAGATCCTTATATCGACATGAATACAACTGCAGGGAATGAGTAGCCAATGCAGCCTTATCAGCTGGAACATCAAGGGGGCACAAAACAAGGGCAAAAGGTGGGTTATCCTCAGACACTTGCAGCATCTGAGGGCAGGGATCGCGTGTCTCCTGGAAACCCACATGAGACAGGAAGACACCCACCTATTCATCAAAGCCTGGGTAGGACAGGCCTTTGGGGCTGGGAGGTCTAACAATAGCGGGGGAGTGGTTATTCTCATAAATAAGAATATCCCTTTTATGTTAAAGAATGAGATGTACGACTCCAATGGGATATATATTATCCTGCTGGGTAGTATCGAGGCTAGACCAATTCTAGTAGGTGCATTATATGGTCCGAATGGAGAATCCCCTGAGTTCTTTATAAATCTATTAAGTACGGTGGTCACTAACCCGACAGTAGCAACTATATTGGGAAGGGAATGGAATGTAGTGCCAGACACGTGGATGGACAGATCTGACTCTCGGAGACGGAGACCCTCCCCATCGCAGAGGGCACTACACGACCTGATGAGTGGTGCAAATATCCTCGATGTATGGCGGGTGTTACATCCTATGGAGCGCCAATACACATTCTACTCACCCCGCACAAATCTCTATCCCGTATTGATTTTATCTTATTAAGCTCCCACTTGCTTCCAAATGTGGTGTGCACCGAGATTCATGAGAGAGTCATATTGGACCATTCGCCTGTTTCACTACTGTTTTACTTGGGGAAAGAACCTAGGAGGGATTTTGTCTGGAGATTGAATAACCAGCTGCTCCAGAAGGCTGAGACCAAGCAGCAAATATGGGATTTTCTTTCCAACTTTACAACAATCAATAGGAGTTCGGTTACAAGAATTGATATGGTTTGGGCAGCAACAAAGTGTGCTTTGAGAGGGGAGCGCCTTCATTTGGCGACCATCAAATCCAGACTGCACAAAGCTCAGCAAAACAATCTACTTTTAGCTATCCGAGGGTTAGAGGCCACCCTTAATAATGAGTCCCCAGACGCAGAATGGGCAGCTCTACATAGATTACAGGCCCAATACTCAGCCCTGATATCTCAAAGGGTAGAGCTGTCATTGAAATGTACCAAGATCAAATATCTGGAGGCAGCGGAAAAGGCTGGGAAATTGTTAGCTGTTAGGCTTAGACAGGCTGAGGCCTTGCGCTTCATTGCTGGTCTTAAAGTGGGCAATCAAGTTATAACATCACCCAGGAAAGTGGTTGAGGACTTAAAAAACTATTACCAGAGACTGTACTCAGTCGATCAGGTGGGCCGCCCTAAAGATCAAAATATTCTCAATTATCTGGCCACCATAGAGCTACCGACAGTGACCCCTCAGACTGTCAAAATATTAGGCAATCCGGTCACTGTGAAGGAGGTCATACAGGCCATCCAGCAACTCACACTGGATAAGTCTCCTGGACCAGATGGTCTTTCTAACAACCTATACAAAGTGTGTGTGTCAGACCTTGCCCCCCTATTAAAAGAAGTGTTTAATTTTTGGTACTCAGAGGGCATGTCGGAGGACAGTTTTCTAAAAGCGTCGATTACCCTCATACCCAAGCCGGGGAAGGACCCCCTCGTGCTTGGCAGTTACTGGCCCATCTCGTTGATTAATACGGATGTTAAGATCTTAGCCAAGATCTTGGCTAACAGGCTAGGCCCAATACTAGCTGCCCTTATTGGGCGGGAACAAAATCGGGTTTATGGCGGGCAGATCATCCGTTGATCATATGCGGAAAGTCATGCATATCCTCTCGGCGTCCAGGGACTCCGACTCCGCAGCAGTGTTGGTGTCCCTGGATGCCGAGAAGGCTTCTGACATGGTCTCCTGGGACTTCTTATTTTTAGCAATGGCACATTATGGCCTCCCCACAGGATTCACTAAATGGGTCAAGATCCTGTATTCCTCCCCATCTGCACAGGTTTGGTGCAATGGCATCCTGTCTGGCCCTTTTTGGCTGCAGAGAGGAACCAGGCAAGGATGCCCCCATCCCCCCTTTTGTTTAATCTTTATTTGGAACCCCTTATCAAGAAATTAATGGCCTCCCCACAAATTAGAGGTATAAAATTCGGCGAGCAGCATTACACGCTGTCCGCGTATGCAGACAATCTGTTGATACATATTGAGGAGCAGACAATTGGGATTCCAGCTCTTCTGGAAGTGATCAAATCCTTTGCAGAGGTTTCCCACTACAAGCTGAATATATCTAAATCTAAGGTCTTCCCCCTGAATGATAGGACCACCCAGGCGGTCATAAGTAACACCAATTTGGAGTGGGCACCACACACCCTTACCTATTTAGGTATTCAGGTTGCCAGAGATCTTTCCACCATGATGAAACTGAACCTTACACAGCTGCTTAAGGTCATCAAATCGGATCTGGAAAGATGGGATAGTCTTCTGCTCATATTATGGGGGAGGGCGAATATTGTAAAGATGAATTTCCTACCCAGGGTTTTATACCCTGTGGGGATGCTTGCGTTCTCCCTTCCTAAAAGGTTTTTTGGCCAACTCCAGTCGATGCTAAATGCCTTTCTGTGGAGGGGCAAAAAAGTTAGGTGACCATATAATAAACTCACAGGGCCCAAAGGACAGGGTGGTCTAGCGTTACCCTCCTTCTTTACCTACTACTGTGCCCATCATCTCAGCAGAGTAGTTCACTGGTCAAAGGCAGTCTGGGAGAACGAGAACCAGGCCTACACCCCCCTGGACTGGATACAGAAAAATCATTAATGACCCAGTACCAGGGTATTCTCACCTCTTTGATTTATGTCAGCCCTAAGAAGCTACCCAGCATGCTGAAGAACACCCCTATTGGATGGTCGGCTCGGGCACTCCATCAACTGCAAACTTTCCTCTCATGTAATTGGCAGGTATCCCTGGAACAACCCATTGTGGGTAACCTCCATTTTCAAATTGATTGTAAACCCATCTCGCCCACATTCTGGCCACTCCTGGCTGATAAGAAGGTATGGACTTTGAAGAGAATGGTCAATTGATATCCTTCTCAGCTTTCCGTGCACGTTTCTCAGTATCAGTCACTTTTTTCTTTAAATATAAGCAGGTTGAGGAGGCAGTAAAAAATCATGTGGGGAGGGGAGGATGCAAATAGATTGCATACGGAGAAATTGATTAGGCTCTTACAGGCAGCCGGGGAACCTCATACAGTCTCTAAGATTTATAAAGAGCTACACTCTATGGACACTAGCCTACCCCGGGGATTTGCTATTATTGGGCTCAAGAGCTGTCAACTGTACCTGAGGCGGAGTCTTGGGGACGAGCATGGAGGAACGGTTATATATTTGTTAAGCAGAATAGACTATGAATGATACAGTTTAATATTATGAATAACCTATATTTTACTCTGGTTAAACTGCATAAAGTGGGACACGTCCCCTCCCCTATGTGCACTAGGTGTAACCTCGCCCCCGGCTCCCTATATCATATGCTGTGGGGTTGCTTAGTGGTCCAGACCTTTTGGCAGTCCATCAAACAATTACTGGACCCATTGCTAGGGCTAGACTCCCTCTTCACTGCAGAAATATGCTTATTATATTGGTTTCCAAGAGGAATCCCCAGAGTCAGGAAAGCGCATATTGCCTTGGTCTCGGCAGTAGCTAAACTCATTATTATGAGGCACTGGAAAGAAAAAACACGGTTATCGGTGAGGGAGTGGTATAAGGAGATGCTCACAGCTTTGCAATTAGAAAAACATATTCTGTACATGAACAATCGGCCCCACTTATATCAGCCCAGATGGGGCTCCTTAGAAGCTTTGCTTGTTACATGTAACCTATAATGGTCTATAATTAGCCGACCGTTTGCCTTGTAGGTGGTGTTCAACTTTGCAGTTATGCTGAAAGTAACATGTACACACTTGCTGGAGGAGAGGGGGGAGTGGTAAAGGGGGAGAGGGGGTAAAGGTCTATAGGAGAAGGGAACTAGGTAGCTAGATTTGGATTAATTAGTAGATATATAATAGAATTGTGATTATTTTAGCTGATGTAACCATAAGGCTAATATGGCATGTTCTTGTTTTTTGTACAACAGTGTCTATGCCATGTAACCTACAGTGTATTGTGGATGCTGGGAAAAATGAATAAAGCATACTGAATTATAAAAAATTAAAAAGAACTGTGGTGATAAAGAAATGTGTGGAAGACTAGGGGTAGCAACAGGAAAATTGTGCCCTGGACGTTGGAAATGCTTTTGAGTGAACTGAGAAACTTGCTGTGTGAATGGCCATGCTAAATGGCTGAAATGGGCTCCCGCTATGGAGTCAGTTGAAGAGAAAAAAAATAAATTGGTTTCTGCAGTTTAAATTTGCCTGCTCTACGATTGCCGTGAGGAGAAGAGCACTCACGAGGAAGAAGAGGCCCATTTGCATGGCATTGTGTGATTGGTGAGGCTGCAATCAGTCCTGCACCTCAGCCAGCTCTACAGTGACTGCCCAGCATTCGAGAGGGAGTGTGAGTGGACTGCATGTACTGGCTAATGGAGGAGCGTCGCGCTGATTAAAAAGCACTGTAAAACTGTTAAAAATAGACTTTTGCTGTTTAAAATTGGGCTCAACCCACATCTCGATCATCTGAATTGCGAGTGTGGTGATCGAGGAGACGATCAGCAGGACTGCCCACCCGTTTTCTTTCTGAGGCCTCCAAGAGTGGCTGCAGGCCGTTTTTCCATCGCAGCTAACGGCTACTGATAACAGTAAGTACCAACAGTAAAAGTTGCTCAAACAGTGATTTTCTGCCAAAAGCCATCTAAATGTGTGTGCAGCAGTGTAGCCACTTTGCAAATAACAACTGTGTTAAGTTCTACAAGCAAGTGCAAGTCTGTTAAGCCATTGACTGTGTGCATAGTTATGAGTTCAGCATCAGTTTAAAGTTTTAAAGCCACAGAGAGACTGTGAGTTGTAGCCAAATGTGCAGCACTAGTTTACAGGCAATCCTGTGCTCAAAATTCTGGGGCTTTAAGGGACTGTGCGTTAAAGAAATGTTTCCAGCAAGTGAAACGTCCATGGAAAATTATGTAAATGTGTTTGAAAAAAAACAGAGCAAGTTTGTGCAGTCTGAGCAAAAGTTATCAGTAGTGTGTGTAAATCGGATGCGCAGTGGCTTGACCTAATTTCTGAATGTTGATGCGCAGGAGTGCTGCCGCCACCATTACAGTGTGGGGTAGTAAAGTAAACACAGCAGCAGAGGAGCCATTTTAAAAGTAAAGAAAATGTTCAGTAAAGTGGGACTTTTAGTAACAGTGAGCTTTTGTTTGTTTTCCCTGCAGTTATGGCCTCAGGACCAGCTCACTACTCGGATCATGCCCGAGCTGCAGTAACAGCAGTAGTAAATAGATTAAGGGAAATTGAAAGGTGTTATTATGGAGGACAGCTGCTTCCTCGTGTGGCGATTCCTGGTTATCCAGTGCATGTGTGTCAAATTTGCTGAAATGCTGGAAGGGACGTCTTCATACCACCTCACTGTGCTGGGTGCCTACAGAAATATGACTTGTATAAAGTGCCTCAGATTCGTTTGGCTCTCACATGAACAAAGTTTCAGGAATCTGTAGTTGGCAGCACACAGCACCAGGCAGAGCCTGTTGAAGAAGGCCCCTCAGGGGAGTGTGGCACAAAGCTAGAGGGTGCAGATTTAGAGACAGAGCCAGATGTTGAAGTTTCAGATGCTGGATCTCAGAAGGAAAGTTCAGATAAAGCATCAGTAGACCCCTGGAGGGGAGGGTGGGGGAGCTAGCTCAAGTCTCATAGGAGAAGATGAGATGCAGGAGACCTTTGAATGGGAGGTGTCGACCTACGCGCCTAGTGATGAGTGGACAGTCTCAGGAGTGAGGACAGACTGCTCACTCCTGGACTCAGATCCTCAGTGAGGAGGAGGAAGATGAGGGGGAACCTATGTGGCCTTGTGAAAAAGGAACAGGTACACAGCCTCTAGCTCTTGCCTCGGAAGAATGCATGGAAGAGAGTGGTGATGCCACTGCCCTGGCTATGCAAGAAGAAGAAGTCAGGGATCCATTTTTAATCTCATTGAGGATGCGTAGCTGACAGAACCAAGACTGTCCGCCACCAAGCCAGGCCAGCAGTCTCAGGTTGACCAAAGCAAGTAAAGAGGAGAGACTGGTTCATTGGAAAGCGAATGAGATCTATGGAATGACCTTTCCTACCTTTCCTCGGAAAGTCTGGGAGGAGATTGAGAACAGCAGGAAATCCTGAATCTGGGCCGAAGCAATGAAATGTGTGCATCCTGGTGCAAACAAGCATGTCAGAAACAGACTGTTTCATGAGAAATATACCCAGTGGAAGAGAGGCAGGACACTGTTTATGGACAGAGTGCGAATAGTGGATGGAGAGGGACGTGAAACCTTCCATTGTGTGAATTATGTGCGCCCAGAAGGCGTAATAATTCAAGCTCCTGACCCCCTGTACTATTGGCCTCAATGCAAGGACCTCCCAGCAAATGTGCCCGTGCCTGCCAGATGGAAAGCTGAGCAGTGGTAGTCAATACTGCCACACCAGCCTGTGCAGTGCCTTTATTGATCCGCCAGTATGGACATCCAGGACTCATGTACCCCACATTCATCAGTTATAACATCACCCAGGGAAGTGGTTGAGGAATTAAAAAACTATTACCAGAGACTGTACTCAGTCGATCAGGTGGGCCGCCCTAAAGATCAAAATATTCTCAATTATCTGGCCACCATAGAGCTACTGACAGTGATCCCTCAGACTGCCAAAATATTGGGCAGTTCGGTCACTGTGAAGGAGGTCATACAGGCCATCCAGCAACTCACACTGGATAAGTCTCCTGGACCAGATGGTCTTTCTAACAACCTATACAAAGCGTGTGTGTCAGAACTTCCCCCCCTATTAACAGAAGTGTTTAATTTTTGGTACTCAGAGGGCATGTCGGAGGACAGTTTTCTGAAAGCGTTGATTACCCTCATACCCAAGCCGGGGAAGGACCCCCTCATGCTTGGCAGTTACCGGCCCATCTCGTTGATTAATACAGATGTTAAGAACTTAGCCAAGGTCTTGCCTAACAGGCTAGGCCCAATACTAGCTGCCCTTACTGGGCGGGAACAAAATCGGGTTTATGGCGGGCAGATCATCCGTTGACCATATGCGGAAGGTCATGCATATCCTCTTGGCATCCAGGGACTCCGACTACGCAGCGGTGTTCTACAGTGTACTGGCCTTTCCAGAATCCATCGACTGGCTCACCAGATGACTTCAGATCCAGAGAGGACACCAGCCCAGCTGTATCCTGATCCATCGCCTGGTAACTGGATGACGTCAGACCAGCTGTTTTCCTTTCTGTTCCTGTTCTAAGGTTCCATCTCCAGAGATGACATCAGCCCAGCAGTTCCCAGATGTGCCCTTCTGTAGTTCCCGGAAGATGTCCGCCGAACTGTATCGGAAAAAATGCTGCCAGGGAGAGTCTTCGGCTGAGGAGCAGGTCGGTGCAGATTATTCATTTCACAAGGGGCTGGTAAGTCCAAACTTTTCTATCTTTATGACATTGTAGTACACACCCTACACTACCAGACTCCAGAATGTGTGAACTGTCCTCAAAGACTCTCCCCCCTTTGGGACTTTGGCCTGTTAGAACTGTGCTTCACCGGGCTCCGGCCCAGGAGAGACTCTTTAATGGACTAGCCTTTGGGCACTGTGGTCACTAGATGGAACGTTTAGGGCACTCCATCACCCAAATGTGTATTGTAAATAATGTCATTGTTTTTCTACTGTTTTCTAGTGTATATAATGTTTTTCTATCTTTTCTGAAAAAAAAAAAATTTGGGGGGGATTCTCCAGTGTTTTGATGGTAGGGGTTTAGGTAGACTGCGTATGCAGATTAGGAATGTGTGTTGTCTTTCTTTTTCTTGCAGGTGTTCCTGAAGAAGATAGAAGAGAAGACAAGAAGAAGAGGAGGGGCTCATCGGAGTTCCTCACTAATACTTTAGTGTGTAGTAATTTAAAGTACTGTGGTTGTTATTGTTGTTGTTACTGTATTAACCCTTTCCTTCCACAGGTGTGGTTGTGGGGGTAGGGAGACAGTAAAGTGATGTAATGGTGTGGTATTAGTTTCTTGGTGTGTGGTTGCAGGGTGCCCAAGGTCGGGGAGGTCCCTAGGTTGTTTTTGTTTTGGAGTGTTAAGTTAGAGGCAGATAGATTTTCCCTAGAGGGCTAGGGGAGGATAAACAGGCCGTGGTCCTGAATGGCCACAGGGACTGCAGTGCTGAACTATTAGGGCTATGCTCTGGACAGATCTACCAGAGCCACTAGGTGGCCATGGTAAGTGGGTAGAGTAGAGGCTGATATGTCAGCTTAAGGCCTCTAGGCCCTTAGTGTTGCCTGCCTGTGCTCACACATGGTAGGAGGAGGCCTGATCACCCCCCTCCGCTGGTAGCACATAGGGTGTGATGGCCTAAGCCGAGTAAACAATGACTGCAGACAGTCATTTTCCTCACCAAGGGCGAGTGTAACCCCCCTGTTACCCAGGGTTACTAGAATCCCAGTAAGATCTAGAGATAGGCAGGGAAGGCAGCTTGTGAAACTCCAGTTAAATGGATTTCACACTGTCTCACTCTGTTCTCAGTCTCAGCTGAGACTGAGGGATGACATCACCATAGAACTATCGCAGCTGCATGAGCCACAATGGAATCTGCAGAAAGGAGTTAGAGTAGAATGTTGGGAGGTTTGAACAGTCAGTCTGTGGCAGTTGGAGTTTGGAGACTGTTGTGAGAGGAGCACAGCAGCTCTGTGCTCAGGCTCTTGGAGCCTCTGTCCTGAAATAGGGCTACAATTAGGGAAAGGTGTGTGTTTTCGCCTAAAGAGAGACACAGTAAGCTGTTTTTCAGTGGTGGAGACCGCTGATTCGGGTCTCTGAGCCCCATCCCTGAGGGGATGGGGCAGGAAGGTTTGCCTGCTATTCCAGGGGCAACCCCCTGGCTACTGCTAGTGAAGAAGCTGCCTTATTTTGTCCACGAGTGTGGGGTACAAGAAGATTTTGTGATTCACCTGTGGGGCACCTACAACTAAAGGGTGAGTTCTGCTCTTTCTAAAGGGCCCATGTTTCATCCTGAACTGGGTTAAAGTGGGGATTGGACTACTGAAGTAGTGGGAGGCCTAGAGTAATAGGCTTAGCCAAAAGTAAAAGTATGTTCAAGTCCAGCACATAGGGGAAGTCAAGACATGAAGAGGAGATGTGACATAAGTCTACCCAGTAATCTACATTGCCAAGCTTTCAGAAAAGAGTTGTTTAGTGTCCACAGAAATGGCCGGGTATGGATTGTGGGAGCTGGAGGTGGGAGACCCCCCCCATCTTTAGTAACCAGATCCACCTCCACGGATTTGCTCTGTGGATTTCTACTTTGCCTCACACACTTGGCCAGTGATGAGGGAAGTACCCAGATGTGGGATGGAAGGAAAATTCCCTCTAGGAGTCAAAGGCTCGAAGGTGGTTTGGGGAGCCACCAATAGGAAAACTGGTTCATTTCCATATGGACCTCGGATCAGGTGGCTGGCGGGGGAGCCAGGCCATGGGGAAAACCCAACTAGTGTACAAGTCGAGTTGTGTACCCAAAGCTGCATGCAAGTCCGGGCTGTGTGCCTGGTGGGTTCAGAGCCTGACGGCTGAAATGTGAAGAAGTGTTCTGTTGTCTCGAATCTGCATTACCAGGAATGTAACCCCATGAGGGTCCGTCTATGCTCTGTTTGTTCAGTCTGGATGTGAATACAAGCCACACTGTAGAATCCCATTCCTGGTGTTGGACATTACAGTTATTACTTCCTGTGTTCGGATTTACTTGGGTGCCCCTGTACAAAGTAGCCAAACCTAGGTCCCCTGTGCTGAGTAACCTAGTCCTCCCCGAACCCAGTCCCCACCAGGTACTGCTGTCAGCTTCAACAGCATGCCACCTGTCATTTTGCAAAAAGGCAGGGGTCCGGGGGTTACACAAGCAATACATCTTAGGATCTTATGTGTTGTCATCTCACCTGCTGAATGCAGCTCGGTCTGGGCTACATTTTAATGGCTGTGGGCGGAGCCTACAGCCACCCTGCTATCTGTAGCTGGAAAATGGAGTATCGTGGAACTCATGTTTTGGACTTTTCAATGTATCCTTCCATGCCAAATGAAATAAAATATTCCCTTCTTTCTGTTAAGAATTCTGGAGACAAAAGTCTAAAATGCTTATCAGATGCCATTAGGGAACTGAAACAGCTTGTTAAATATTTGTTAAATATTGGTTGCCTATTAAATCGGAGATTATATGCAGGATACACCTGCCACAAGGGAATGGGCCAGGGTGCACACAAATAGTATGCCGTGAAAGTCAAGGGTGCATTCCCATGCATTTGCTGCGCTGTGGCATACTCAGTGGGAAATTTGCCCCTTGCAGCCCAGAGCAGCGTGGCCTACAGCTAGGTCATAGATAGCTGGCCTAACCCAGCCAGCCACCCACAAGCAGGCTGCAAAAGTGCACTTAGGTGTACAGCAGCCTGGCAGCCCTGGTGGACTAGAGCTACCCCCTCCCATCCTCGATCAATCCAACTCCATCCCTGAAGAGCTCCATAGTGTAGGGCTCCCCTTCACCCAAGCGCACCAGAGAAAACCACGGTCCATATCCATAGTATAGAGGACCCCCACCCACTGCCTTGGTACAGAGACAACCCTGCTCCCTCAATACCTGACCTGTTGTGGAGATTGGCACTGCCCTCCACACCCTGCCACAGCCAGCTGCCGACTGCACTGGACCCCGGCCAGGGACCTGCACTCCAGAATGACCCAAGAGGCTATGCCATACACTGGAGCAGTACACAACCTGCGGATCCACCAGTGTATGTAGCTGTGTGTATGTCCCTGGCAAACCGTAAGAGGAATTTACATACCTCCAATGCATGCCTTGTCAATTCTGTATCTTCCTGCTGTAAAACACTCTCCCCCATTCCCCTGTGTAACATGCCACTCTATGGACCACTTAAGTATCCTTGGTGCCATTGGATGCGTTACCCTGCAATGCCATTTGTAGTGTACGCTCCAGGCTATGGATAGTGCATTCGCGGTTCCCGATTGTACAAACAAATGGGAGGTCTGCTATAATATGCCTTTCCAGGACCTGTGTGAGTACAGCATCAGCTTTCACCCGCACTGAGTAGTGCAATGGCACCGGGATGATGGATCCACATGCAAGTGCCTGAGGTGTATGGCCACTGGGAGTTATCGCCCGCACACAGCTTGTACCTATGCATGACACATTCCAGTGTCCTACTGCTAGTGCTCCACCACCCGAAAAATAAGATGTTATTTCTTTTGTGAACTATCCAGGCTAAATATATTACCATCAGCAGGCATATTCTAGGAAAATACATTGTAAATGTGTGTAAAAGAAAGACCGCATTGAAACTGCCTCTCTGCAGATCTGCATTGTGCAAATTCATTAGAAATAATGGGTAAACGCACCCCAAAAACTCTCCACAGCCTTATCGGCTCTGAACAGAGCGTGTTACAGTATGCTGCATTTTGATATGCAGTACTACTCCTCCTCCTCCCACCAGCAGAGAGTCCCAGTGAACTGAATAAGAGTACTCCTCTTTTTACAGTTATTAACTACAATTATCCACCCTTCCCCACCCACACACCAACTTCCAACTCCCGAAGGAATGTAGATATCTATTATTTCTTAGGAGAATCTGCGGAAGTTCTGAGGCCACCTTGTGAAGGAAATGGTTATGATTAAACAGTTCACACGTTTTGACACTGTACACATACTTAAAGATTAGTTATTTTACCTCAGCCTAGGTGACCTTGGGTTATCAGTTGATGCTGATGTTGAAAAATGTTGCTTAACTGGCTGGGATTTACTCCTATCTTCATAAAAATGTGTCAGCGCTAACTAGATAAAAGAAGAGATGAACACAAAAGCAAAGCATTTATAAGGTGCAGACTGTATATCGAAGAACTAAAGCCAACAGAAGCAGTCCTTCAAAGGCGCAACAAAAGTGTCCTGAATAAGGGCACATACACAGGAGCCCAGCAGGATGAAGTCACAGATCCTGCATAACAAAACAGATTAACTACTGTCGAGATTGCCTTGTTCCCTGCAATTAACTCTGCTGCAGAATTGTGCAAAAATGGGTTTCTGTCCGACAAGCTTCACTGTACCAGATCAGAAAGGATTAAAGATGAATAATTCCATAAGAGTTTCCATTACACACACACACACACAAAATAAAACCACAAATGTAATCAAAACTTTTTCAGAGTCAGAGAATTTCTGTAGCAGAGTTTGTTAGCAGATGGAATTAATTATTCCTTTTTGCACACTTTCAAGTATTTCTGCATGCTTTCTGAAATCTATAAAATTTGTGCAAAATATTTAGAGGAAAGACTGCTTCGATTCCAGATTTTATCAGTGATCTCTTTACCAGTTTGGAGTGTCCTAATATGGAAAATAAGAGCATGGAAAGAGTAAGCCAGGCTCTTTTTCGAACTGCAGATGGCATTTGGCATCTGAATCAAGTGATCTGATATCATAATTACAGAAATACTGTGCAACGAATCATTTGGAAACTCACAGCTTAAACAATGTAAATAAAATGGCCCACCAAATAATAACCCTGAGTTCTCCAACAGTGGGCTAAGACACAAGAATCTGAATCCCAGTCAACAGAATGGACACAATGTGGTCGCAAAGATGCAATGTAGTGCTGCAGTGTTCTGTTTCACAATGATACACTGTGACACTATGTCTGGTATTGGGCCACCACTGATCCAGTACCTAGCAACAACTAATCCAGTCCTCCCCATCACTGATGGCATCGAGTGACAAGGCTCCAGCATTTGGAACACTGGGATCACACACCTGGCAGAACCTTTATACACATACAGGCCCAGCTATTCAAAAGAGTTGAGCCATGCGCAATAGGGTTGCGTCTTCGCAAGTCCGAAAATGCACCATTCTGCGATATTCAGCAGGAGGCAGTTGCGCCCCCCAAATCACGCTGAGCAACACTGCAATGATAATGAAGGCATGCACAACTGAAGGGGGAGGAACCATGCATAAATGGCGCAGTGCTATATTCAACAACTTGCGCCATGCGCAACAGGGGAACAAACGGAAGTTGCGCCATAGCAGAAATGAACCAAAATAAAAGGGAGCAAGGGAGAGGAACAAGAATGCTACAGGGAAGCCACATATGAGAGCAAAACACAGCAGGACACACTGGGCAGCAGGGACACACAGAGCCAGGCAGGAAAGGGCACCTGAAAGCAATAGCCACAGGGGAAGGTGTGGGGAGACATTGCACAAGGGGGAGGTACACCACACACCAGTGAGGCAAGCACAGGCAGCTGTTCCTGGTGCAGAGGAAGTAGCAGTGAGGACAGCGGGGGAATACAGCAACAGCTGCGGGGAGGTGAACACAAGCCAGGGACATGACCAGTGCCACCTTCCAGATAGAGGCCGTTATGAGGGGGGTGAGAAGGCGGGCAGCAGGGGGGGCGTGGCCGTGGAAGGGCCCGTCGGTGGTATACCCCCAACAGGCATTACTGAGCCCACACCAGCTTCGAGCTGTACAGTGATACCGAAATTGTGGGCCGCTACCGCCTGAATCGGGCAATTCTGAGGCGGCTCTGTAAGCTGTGCAGTGATGTGATACAGGCACCCACACGACGGAGCCATGCCCTGTCAGGGGAGACCAAAGTGACAGCTTGCATGTGCTTGCTCACCACGGGTACCTTCCAGAGACCAACTGGGGACACCACAGGCATAACCCAGTCGGCCACGCCACGCCACTCACCCAATTCCTCAGCGCACGCTGCCACATGCGCGGAGTACATCCATTTCCCCAGCACACTGGCAGAGTGCACAGCAAACATACAGGAGTTCCACAGGGTAGCACATATGCCTGGCGTGCTAGGGGCAATAGACTGCACCCATGTGGCCATCCGCACACCACCTGGCCCCGAGAGGGCCGCATACATCAATCACAAGGGCTATGCCAGCATCAGCTGCCAGGTGGTGTGCCATGCCAGAGGCGCATAATCAATGTCTGTGCCATGCACCCTGGGGGAGCACACGATGCCTTCATCTGGCACTAGTCGGCACTGTGCCACAGATTCGAGAGTGGGGATATCTCCACTGGCCACCTAGTGGGTGAGTATGCAAATCACATGGACAATCATAGGGCCTGGGGGGGCATGGTCAGAGGTGACATAGGTAGTGGCCTACATGGCCTGGGGCAGGCTGATGCTGATCACCAAACTAACCTCCACCCTCTACACACAGGTGACAGTGGATACCCACTCCATCCCTGGCTGCTCACACCCTACCGGCAGCCCACGACCCCATCGCAGCAACGCTACAATGAGGCACACGCCACCACACGTAATGTCATTGAGCGGGTGTTCGGGATGCTGAAGGCACGTTTCCATTGCCTGGACACCTCCGGCGGTGCCCTACAGTACAGCCCTCAAAGGCCTGCGGGCTATTCCTGGTCTGTTGCATCCTGCACAACATGGCCAACGAATGTGGGATAGCCGTACAGGTCGAAGAGGGGAACAGTGCTGGGGACGATGAGGACGCCGGTGAAGATGGTGATGGGCAGCCCCCCCCTTGGCCGATGGGACCTCCGACTGCTCCGCTGGCACAGCTGCACCGGACACCATCATGGAGGAGCACTTCAGCCAACCCAGGTAAGTCATGGGGCCATGTGTAACCACCAGTGGCTATACAAACTCACAACCACACGCACGAATGGCACACACAGGGCTAATGCCATCAATGGAAGTGGCCGGGCATGGAACCACACACACAACCAGGGATGGGTGAGGTCAAACATGCCACGCAGATGGGGAGACACACACACACACACACACAACACACACACACACACAATGCACCAAACTTGCACAAAGGATAGGAGGCACACCGACCCAGAACGCCACCCCTAGCCACATACATGTCCACAGACCACCACGCCCACTGCCTCTCTCCATGTGCATGTGTGTCAGATGCTGAGCACCGTGCACATTGGTGGACAGCGCAATGCAGGCATCATCATGCACACGCAACTGCGGACAGCAGCCGGGAGGGTGTGCAGATGGACTGTGTGTCCGCGTGCAGGGTCGGGTACCCACCCGTGCACTGCCCATCGAAAGACACAATGCACACAGGGCAGCACCAGACAGTAGCCACGTTGGAAGACAGGTCAGTCACGCGACACAGTGCCCCGGCCACCATGGATGCACGGGCGGCCCCGCTGAGACCCGCCAGCACTGACAGGCCAACCACTGACCTCATGGGTGGCACCGACATCCCCCAGGGGTTCCACTGCGTGAACGCGACCATGCTTGCGCAGGGGTCTGCAGCACATCGAACATGCCTGCGCCAGGTGTGCTCAGAATGCCCACAGCTGAACCTGGTGTCGACAGTGAGGGTGTCGCACGACGCCAGGAACGGGGGTGGACAGTGCACTGCATGGTGTCCGCGACTCATGGGCACATGACTGTGTGCCCATTGTGGCCATGACAGCAGTGAATGCCTTTCAATGGCAGCGGTCACATCCTCCCACAACTGGTCCATCCCTGCCAGGATCAGAGCGGTGTCTCTACTGTGACGCTCCTCTGCCCACTCCAGAGCCGCACGCAGTGCATCCACTGACGTCGCAAGCCGCATCTGCTGCTGGAGTGATGCTTGCAGTAGGCGGATGTGCTCGTCCAAGAGGTCTTCTGCCTCCTCGGCATCCTGTCCCTCAGGGTGTGCATGGCCCTGATGCTCAGCACCCTTTGAGGGTGGGCGCTGCGCACCAGGACCAGGTCTGTGCATGTCCACAGGCGGTGCACAGACGACGACGCTGGACCCTGGACCCCCAAGCCCATTGGCTGGCCGCTCCCCAGGGCTCAGTGGTGCCGCTGCAGTGGCCGCAACAGTCCCACTGTCCTGCACAAACACCAGTGCTGCCCCACTGGCGCTGACAGGCACAGGCTGGGACTGTGCTGACACGCAGACCTCCATGGCAGCACCACCCACAGCCATGGCCGCAATGTTACCTGCTGTGTGGCCATCCCGTAGCACACACGTGTCACTGCCCATGCCGTTAGTGACATCATCATCGGTGATGGACTCAGCACCGCCTGTGTCACAGCATGCTGGCATCCATGGATGCTGTCACGCTGGGACACGGCAGGGCTTCCTCCGCACTCTGTTACAACAACATCAGTGTGGACAGCCAGGTGGCCCACTGTCGCACTGGAGCTCGCACATACCTGTGGGAGATGGATGGGCCCTCCCATCTCCAGCTGACTGTCCTCAGTGGACAGGCCCACCACTGCTGACCCATGCAGACGCCAGGATCTGTAAGGGAAAACAAAGTCACGCTACTGCATGTGACCAACCCTGCCCACCCCCCAAAAGACAGACCATGACTTACCATGCAGTGATGGCCCACCACCCGTCTGGAAGCCACCACCAGGAACACCCTCAATGGCACAACGCTGCATGCTTCCAGTAATCCTCTCCTCCTGTGGGGTCAGATGTACCACCTCCAGCTGTCCCCTGTCGCAGCTCGTGCTGCACTGGTGGCAGCCACCTTCTCCTTTATCCTCCTCCTGTATGTTCCCATCTTCTTCTTGCACTTCTGCACGGAGCGCTGGTGGCTGCCATGCAGGTTCACAGCACGTGCCCCCTCCTCCCATGCAGCAGCATGGACTTGAGGTGTTCCCTGCCATCCTCTGAGAAGCGACTCCTGATCCAGGTAAGCCTCAAACAGGGCTTCGGTCTCAGCCTTGGTAAAATTAGGCCTCCTCCTCCTCCCACCACTGTGTTCCTCCTCTCCCACAACTTGCTCAGCCATTATTTAGCCTGTAAGAATGGCAGTTGTTACCTGTGACTGTGCAGTCCCATGCATGTCCCTAAATCCACAGTCCACACTCCCAAATAGCATGCAACTCACCAACAGACTGCAGTAACCTACTATGGCCACCGCAGTCCAATGTCACACTTTATAGCGCAACCCATGCAAATGAGGTGACGCCAACTCTAAGTGGATCAAATTGCAGTGCTACGCCACAGTACGGCGATTACTGTTTTGCATCACGACGACTGAATAATCACACTGTTAAACTTGCGCAATGTATGTTGAACGTGCTGAGCCAATGGCGCAGTTCTGTGACATGCATAGTACACACCTTACTGCGCATGCCCGGCTTGTTGACGTAGGGTGTCTGCTGCTGACGTGCTGGCAGCACGGAAGCAATGCGAGGCACGACCACCACTATGCCAGTGGTGCTATAGCGATGTTCACCTACGCGGCGCTGTGGCACTCGGGCCATCATAAGCACACTAGAGGCAACAGCGCCGGTAGGCTGCTACCGGGCGGTAGCACAGGCAGCCAATCACGCCACACGCATTGGGTTCCAATGGTGCTGTGCGTGTCCGTGCGCCAGAGACCTTTGACCCTGTGCCCGACCTTTGCCCCCTAGGTGCCATGCATCAGGCATGGGTGCACCGCTATTGCGCTGTTCGGTGACAGCGCGATAGGGGATGGCAGCGCTGTACCACGCAGCATCTGCACGTGGGGAGCCGCGCTGCAGAGCGCCATATTTGCAGACCAAACAGAAAGAATGGCACACAGGAGGGCTGCTCAGTGGACGCAGCTGGAACTGGCCAACCTAGTGGCCACAGTGGAGCCACACCATGGACCACTGCTAGGGGAGGCACCCCTGGACAGGTCCAGGAGCCAGGTGTGGGAGGAGGTGGCCACTGCACTGGAGGAGGCCACTGAATGAGGGAGAAGTGCTGAGCAGTGCCACCATAGGTATGGGGACCTGCGGTGGAGGGAGCCGGAGCTGCTAGCCCGCCTGCGAGGATGTGCCAAGAGGGGCAAGGTGCCACGGCCAGGTAGGTGTTACGTCAACACACTTTTATCTTCCATATGGGTATCACAGTTGTATGTGTCCAGCACATGGGGGAAGGACCATCCGGTGTTGGCTGTGGTGGTGTTATCAGGGTGTGGGGTGGGTGGGTCTGGCTGGGTGGGAGGGCACATACCTAGGGGCAGAGGGGCTTTACTACGGGATTGTATTGATGTTCCTCTCTCCATGTTTGCACCACAGGCCCAGAGGAACGGTGCCTGGCCCGTGAGCTGTGGCGCAATGAAGAGGAGAGGGAGGCCAGGCGGGTTGAGGGCCCACAGCACCCAAGGGACCGGCCCAATGATGGTGAGTGCCATACCTCCATGATTACTATTGCATGCTGTGTAACAGGGTGAGCAGCGGGGCATGGCCACCATCCATCGACACCACTGCCATGCAGCAACTTGTTACAGTCAGCACTGTCCAGTGGCAATGCATGTCTGGGAGTGCGTCGATGGTGGTCCATGCGTGCACCGGGTACATGGCTGTACCACTGCCTTTGCACCACATAGCCATGTCACTAAACGGCCATGGTGGTACTGTGTGTGACTTGGCCAGTGGGTGTGTGCAGTGTTCCACATGGCTGTATGCACCTGGGTGGGCAGGTCATGTGGACGTGATCAATGTGGGTGGCCACACACCATTTTTTTTATTTTATTGAAAATTTCGGAATTACAACCTTTGAGTCAAGGACTCCTTTGCAAAGGCTCCACGTCAAACACATCAGAACGTAAGGACAAGACTGAAATGTACAAAGTTTTCAAGACAGTGACATTACATTTTGACAGAGGTATGTCCCACGGCCGTATGCCATGCACAGTGGGTGGGATGTATGGGGCTGTGCATTTACACCTATTGACTGTGCTCCCTTGTCCTAGGTACACGCCAGCTCCATGACATCCGGGAGGCACTGCGGGAGATCCTGCAGGTGGCGAGGGCGTCCCTAGATATCCTTTGCCGGATAGACGAGACCGGGGTCCTGAGGAGGCACAAGCAGCGAAGGAGCCAGAGCGGGGAGCGGTGCTCCTGCTAAAAGTCCCTCTGCCCCTGATATCCCATTTCCTGGACCCACCCTCACACCCCTCCTTTCCTGTCCCATTTGTCCACCCTGCCTTCTACCCACCCCACCTTGTTTGTGGCCTCCCCCACCTTGTATATATTGTTGTAAATAGTTACCTTTTATATGTTGTTTTAATACAGTTATTTTGATATCAATACTGTGGTGGTCTCTGATTTGCAGCGGGCTATAGGTGCTCAGCTGCAGTGGTGTGCATGGCGTCAGGGGTGGTGCAGTCATGGGTATGTGTGTGTGTCCGTGTGGAGATGACTATGGTGTGGAGGTAGCTATCAGTCAGTGTCTGTGTGTGTGTGTGTGTGTGTGTGTGTGTTGTGCCCTGTGCACTGGATGACTGTGTGCAGTGGTCCATGGTGCGTGCTCTGTGTCCATGGCGCCCCTATCAGCCCGTCCATGGCCTGTGCAGCTGACACCCATGCATGTCTGTGACCTGCATGGTCTGCTGGCATGTCAGTGGTGGCAGTCCATCCAGGGCAGCCACTGTACCCGTCACACTGCTGGGTTGCCTCCTGTCACTGGTGTGGGGCATGTCTGCCTCGGGTGACACTGTGGCCTCCACAGTTGTTGACCCACCTCCATGCTGTGGCTTTTGTGTGTTGCAGGGAATGTGCACCACTGTCTGTGACTTGTGCTCTGGGAAAATGCTGGTGGCGTACAGGTCCACAGTGCCTGTGCAAGGTGGCTGGCACTCCAGTGCCATGGAGGACTGCGGGTTGTGTGTACACAGTTTACATGGGCCCATGCTGGGGGCTTGGTTGCCCTGCCACTGCGTCCCTGTGTTGTTGTGCCCTTGGGTATGGGTGGGTGTCTGTCCATGCACTGTGTGGCATCCGGTATGGTGCATGCTTCCACGCACCACTGTGGGTGTCTGCGCTGGTTGTTGTGGCCAGTGCTGGGTCAGGGTGTGTCACTGGGAGAGTGTGCAGGGTGCTGTACCACTGGTGGTGGTGTCCTGTCCGTGTGGGGTACCTCGTATGCCGGCCGCATGGTTGGTCTCTCAGCAATTCTCAAGCACAGATAGCACTGTGTATGCTGTTGTTGTGAATGCTGAGGCTGCCACGCGCTGATGGGTGCTCGTGGTGGGGCTGCCTTGCATGGTTCTGTGGTGCACAGGGTTGCAGTGTCACAGCAGGGGTGGTGGCATGCATGGGGTTTCCTGCAGTGGTGGACGCTGTTCCTGGGCAGGGTGTTTAGGAGTCATGGTACAGGGTGTGCTCTGCATTGGGGGGATGGTGTGGCACGGGGTGGTCAGCCCTCCTTGTGTGCCAGTCACAGCATGCTGGGGGGTGTGATGGGGCAACATGGCCCAGCTGTGGGTTGGTTGCTAGTCTCCATGGGCTGGTGGTTATTCCAGCCCTCCCCAGTTGTGCAGTGCATGGGGAGTGGAGGGACTATGTCTGTTCTGCTGTGTGTTCCTGTGCCCATCTGTGGCATGGGTGGTCAACCCCTACCTCCCTGGTTGTGCAGCTGCATTGCCCTGCTGCTGGGGGACGTCCCTGGTTGCGCTATGGTGCCTCTGGACTGCTCAGCTGCACGTCCCTTGTTGCGCTATGGCGCATCTGATCTGCTCAGCTTCCCCTCCCTAGTTGCGCTATGGCACAGGTGGTGCGATATTCAGTCATCGGCTGTAGGTGCAGTTTGGCCGGCTCAGTTTTTGAATATCGTGCCTCTTGCGCATGGGCGCAATGGACTTGCGCTTGCTCCTGCTATTGCACAGTTTGAATATCTGGGCCACAGAGTCACTAGGCCACTGTAAGCCAGATTTAGTTTTGTATGTTGATTTTATAACTGCAATATGCTTTATTCTCACTGATCTTTGTTACAGTGTTAGTCCAATCCCCTGGCTATTATCTGAATGTACTTCATGTAACTTACCGTTCATACTGATGTACTCTCCAGGGACGTACTCGAAAATACACATTTACTTGCCTAGTGCACCCTACCAGGAAAATAAAAACTACATAAAAAGATTAAAAGAAAGCAGAAAATCCATATCTGTAACAATTTACACTGACAAACATTTTTACAGTTATAGATAAATTTTGGTGGGTTGAGGAGACTATTTGGGAGCTGATGTTGCCTGCCCATTAAGTCTCAGTGATATCATTTTAAGGTTTGTTTTGACAGCATAGAAGCCCGTATAAGAATTAACCCTGACCATGGCCCCATGCAGATGCTCTCAAAAATGGACTTAAAAGCTGGCCCAGTAGCGTGGAAGACGGAGGTAACATAGAAACATAGACTTTGATGGCACATAAGGACCGCTTGGCCCACCCAGTCTGCCCATTTCCCTACCTATTGGAAAAGCTGCAGATCCTAGTTACACAGCAGCCTACTTCCTCCTACCCACCACTATAATTGTCTCATGTCTGTCCCGTGCATTCTTGAATTCCCCCACTGTTTTTGACCTCATGACTTCCTCAGGAAGGACGTTCCATGTGTTCATCACCCTCTCCATGAAAAAATACTTCCTTGCATTGCCCTGTCCCCCTTCTAGCTTCAAATTGTGCCCCCTTGTTCTTGCACATCTCTTTTTCTGAAAGATACTACCCTCTTGGACTTCGTTGATTCCCTTGAGGTACTTAAAAGTTTCTATCATGTCCCCTCCTCCCTCCTTTCCTAGAAGGTATACATATTAAGGTTCTGTAGACTCTCTTTATATGGTTTCTGGTGCAGACCATGCACCATTTTAGTTGCCCTCTTGTGGGCTGCCTCCGTCCTGTCTATGTCCTTGCAGAGATGGGGTTTCCAGGACTGCACGCAGTACTCCAGATGGGGTCTCACCAACTGTCTGTGCAGAGGGATGACAACTTCCTGTTTTCTACTGATGATGCCTCTCCCTATGCATCCCAGTATTACCCCAGCCCTCCTTACTGCCTTCCCACATTGCCTGCCTACCTTCAGGTCATCTGTTATGACTATCCCTAGGTCCCTTTCTATTTTTCTTGTTGCTAGTCCCCCCCCCATTGTGTACTCTTCCCTTGGGTTTTTGTTTCCCAGGTGCATTACTCTGCACTTCTTCACATTGAATCTAAGCTGCTGTACTTTTGACCATCCCGCCAACCTTGCCAAGTCCCTTCTCATCCTTTCCATCCCCCCTTGTCTATCAACCCTGTTGCAAATCTTTGTGTCATCTGCAAAAAAGGAAACTTTTCCTTCCAGTCTCTCTGCAATGTTACTTAGGAAGACATTAAAGAGGACTGACCCCAGTAGTGAACCATGCAGTGCCTAGCTAGTATCCCCCTTTCTTCGGAGTGAACTCCTTTTACTACTGCACTCTACATCCTGTTGTCCAGCCAATTTTTTACCCAGGCTACCACTCTGGGACCCACTCCCAGGCTGGCTAACTTTTCATTAATCTTTTGTGTGAGTGTGTCAAATGCCTTGCTAAAGTTGGTAGGCCATGTCCCCTCCTTGGTCTACTACTTTGGTCACCCAGTCAAAGAAATCCATTAGATTCGTCTGACATGATCTTCCCGCTGTGAATCCATGCTGCCTTGGGTCCAGTGCCCCACTGGCCTCTAGGTCCTCAACAATTCTTTCTTTCAGAAGTCATTTCTTCATTTTCCCTACCGCTGAGGTCAAACTAACAGGTATGTAGTTGCCTGCATCTGCCTTGCTCCCACTTTTGTGAAGGGGAATCACATCCACCTTCCTCCAGTCCTCAGGTACCACACCATCCTCCCATAATTTGTTAAAAAGGGTAGTCAGTGGTGTCACTAATTCTCCCCTTCATTCTAAAAGAATTCTGGGGTGAATCCAGTCAGGCCCCTTTGCCTTGTCCACTTTGAGTTTAAGGAGTTCTTTTAGGACCCTTTTTTTCAGTAAATGGACTGGTATCAACCCCCCTATCCAGAGTGCTTCTATTGTTTGGTTTAGTTACGTCCCCCTCCCTTTCTCTTATGAATACTGGTGTAACCCCCCTGCAAATGGGGGTTCCCAAAAGACTTCCAGGAGCTTGCTTGAATGCTCCAAGCCTGAATGGTGTTTGGCATTTAAGCCATTTATCAGTGAGTGTTTTTAGAACCTCTGGTACTGTCTCTTTAAGAGCTGTCTGCTTGCAGACATAATTAGTTTGTATGGGGGACTGTGTGTTTCTTTGATTGAGTACCACTCAAGCTGCTGCTAATTCACTTCATTTTGCAGTCACTAGAGTGCAAAGGGAACCTATCTGAAAGATGTAACTGTTTGCCAGAAATTATTTAGAGTAATAATGAAATTACAGTTTGTCTAACCTGCTTTCTTTGCAGTCAGAACTGTGTCTGCTAGTTCCCATTCTAGTTTTGAACTGCTGAACTGGACCAATCAGTGTGGGGTAAGCTAGCTCTAAAATGGTGCCTTGGACGAATCAGAACTTGGACTCATAATCTGAGCCAGCCACAAGAGGATTGTATGGGCAGTGACTCTGGGAGATGTAGTTTAGACTTCAGTGCCTTTTGGACCAACAGCAGCAGTCTATTGTGAGTGACAGCCAATCCAGTCAAGAACTGGGAGGAACTCAAAGGAAGTGCCCGTTTTGTCGGTTGGAGTTTGAGTTGAGCTTTGGCAGTGAAGAAGGAAGGAGCCCTGTGCTTTTCAGTGTGCAGTTTTAGTCAAAAAACGTGTGTAAGGCCCAGAGTTCCGGTCTGCAGCTTGTGTAACAGCTTGTTAGGACTGAATCCGTCCTGTGAAAAGAATCAAAGGATCTCTGAAGAGTAGAAACCAGGCTCACCCTGTAGAAGACTGGAGGAATTGCTGAAAATTGCACTCTGTCTGTCAGGAACTGAATCTGCTGTGTGTTCTCCCAGGTATTGTGCAGTAATTGCGATCAGGATACAGATGCAGCCTGCCTGGTATAGTGCTTTCTTTTATATGGATGTGTGAAGGGTTGTGTACCTCAAGTGAGCCCTGCTGACATTGAAGGACCCTATCTTATTTGGAGGTCGTGAGTACTAATTCAGGGTCGCTCCTGTTGAATTGCCACATTAAATCAAAATGGAATTACTGTACTGCTGACTGTTTAATTCTCCTTTCTCTGTGTGAAAGGGCCTACCAGCTGCCACGGTTTGGACTAGCCACTGGGCTTGGGTACCCAGGGACAGTAACTGATAGGGATAGGCCTGTGCACAGAGCCATAGGTAGATTATTAGAGTGATAAGCTAATTAACCTGATTTCCCTGTCCTTGTTATATCCCCTAAATAAATCAGAGCTGCTTGTTTCAGCAAAGTTATACTGCCTGAGGTATTTGTCTATGTTAAAGTACTGTACTGTGATTGTTGCACTGTATCTCATTTCACAGGAGGTCCCAGTGCGGAACCAGACCTGGGGGTAAGTGTATACTGTGAAGGTAATTCTGATATATTGTGTGGGCCACTAGTGGGAAGAAGGGGGTTGCAGTGTCCCAGAGGGCTGTGACCAAGTTAGTTTAACTATTGCAAACCCTGACCTCTGGGTGGAGGCACCCGCCATTGGATCCAGGCCCCTCAACCTGTTAGTGGCAAATCAGGCAGGGTAGTAGCCCCTGGGACAGCGCCATCTAGGGTTACATCTTGAGGCTCACCGCTGGGATTGTGTGTCCTCTAGTGGCCATATTTACGAACCACTGTTAAGAAAAAATGGGTACCCCGACAGAAGTGGCTGTGCACCGGCTGGTGGAGTGGTGTACTGGGAGGAGATCGACCCCAAATGCTATGCTTATCCTGGACATCCCCTGGGTATCAATACGGACACTGTGCAGGAGTACTTTCCAAGGTGGAAGGTTTACAAAACCCTGTGGTGGTGGGTCGGCATGCTAATCTGCTCACCCACACTTTCCTGGCCCTAGTAGAGTTTAAGGATCCCATAGATAGCTCCAAAGTGCCACAGACCATTACCCCAGAGGGAGCCCTCACTGCTTGGAGAGTGATAACTAAGGACAGTAAAGACCCGGGGGGGAATCAGCCCCCACCACTATCTGAAACTTTTGAGGAGAAATTTGCTGAATGGTTGCTGGGAGAGGGGAAAACTGTGGAGGACTTGAAGAAACTATTCTTGCCACCTGGGGTGTTCCTCCCCAACACCCTCTCCTGCTCCAGTGCCCGTAATGGTGGCTGAACCAATGCAGACTCCTATTTCTGCACCTGCCATTAGTCACGACTCTTATCAAGGTTGAGGATCTTCTCTGGCACCCTCCACCCCCCAAGGGGAGGATGACTGGGAGACCTGGATAGACTATGTTGCCCCCCAAGTGCTAGAATGGCAATGCTCGGAAGGCGAAAAGCGAAAGAGGGTTAGTGAGAGCCTCCGAGGTCCTGCCCTGGCTACCATCCGTGCTAAACGGGCCAGTAACCCTGAAGCGACTGCACAGGCCTATCTTGAGGCCTTGGAGAATGTATAGGAGCCCAGATTCTGATGAGGACCTATGGTGGAGAGTAAGAAATGCACAACAGTACCAAGGAGTTGTTGTCTGTGTATGTCTCTCGGCTGGAAAAATTGTTGCAAGAATGCCTCAGAAAGGGTAGTTTGCCAGCGATTGAACTGGACCGAACCAGACTGGACAGAATCCTTAAGTCTGCCCCCTTCTCAGAACTGCTGTTGCTTCAGTTAAGCCTGGCAAATCGACTGGAATCCCCACCCTCCTATGATGAGTTAATGAGAGAAATTCGAGGAGTTGAGAAAAGGCGACCTCGGGAGGTACCTGCACCAACAGCTGTGGCTACGACCCGAGTGACTGAGGGTGACCCATCAAGTGAAGTTCAGGGGCAGAGGTTGACAGTCAATGAGTGCTCTGACAAGGAAAAGATATGCCACAATGGGGCGAACTGTTGAGAGATCCGGAATTCAAAAACAGTCCCTTTATGAAGGCCACGCCTGCAAGTATGGGCCCTGACCTATATCCGACTGCATCTGCTATGGGGTGGGGTACCACCATGTATCTCCTGCTGATAACAGCTCCAAACTCAATTCCTTGACCATGGAAGTGGAGAAACTGACGAGATGTCTCCAAATGCTTATCACGCCGCAGACAGAGATGGCACAGGTTTCCAGTTAGTAATACCCCGCCCCCTGGCTCCCAGTGTGGCGCCTCGGCCAGCTCAAACTCCAGAAAGTATGTTTTGCTATAATTGTGGGAAAGATGGGCACATGAAAAGGGAATGCCAGTCCCCAAAAGACACTGACAAAGTTGCATATAGGCTACAAGGAGAGCTTCGGAGAAGAAATCAGTGGTTAAGAGGTGCACGACATGATCCCAGTGAGGGCACCAAAAATGCTAATTCACGTCCTTTTGTGGCAAGGTCAGTTGCCCAGGCCCCCACTACCGCCTCTCCAGACTGGTCCAGAATAGTGGGTCCCTCCATGGAGACCACTGTAAAGGTGAATGGAGTGTCTACAAGAGCTGTATTAGACAGTGGCTCCCAAGTGACAATTATGTTCCAGGATTGGTATCAGAAGCATTTGTCAGACGTACCTTACAACCATTAGAAGGACTGCATGTATGGGGGTTAAGGGAGAAGGCCTACCCCTATTCCGGTATATCCAATTTGGCTGTCTTTCCCACCTCCGTGGCTGGAGTGGCCGAACAAGTAGAGACCCTAGCCTTAGTGTGTCCCCACTGGACTGTAGGATGGTGTCCCTTTGTTGATTGGAACAAATGCTCATATGTTCGGAAGGCTGGCACAGTTGTGTTATGAAAACAGGGGTCAAAGATAGTAGAGCTTTAAGAGTTCCGCTTAATTAAGAAGGCCTATGAGGCACAGAGAGATGCTGAAAAACAGAACCAGAGGAACCGGTCGGAATTGTATGGAAGAAGGATCCTGAGTCTCTGATCCTGGCGCCAAATGCCCAGTGTACCTTACAGGGAGAGGTCCGTATCAGAAAGGATGTTAAGAATAAAATATTAATGTTGGATGCACCAAGCGATGGAAAATTGCCCGAGGGACTGCTGGTCAAGCCTTAGTATTTTGCCCGCTAGAGCCCATGCTTATGCCAGAAGGGTAATGGTCCAAGTTCATAATGTGTCTGAAAGAGACATTCGAGTAAACAGAGGTTGCATCCTGGCTATGTGCATTGTGCAGACACTGCATGCTACCCAGCAGCAAGAGTTCAAGGAAGAATGACAGAGTAACGCCTGACTTGTTTGATTTCGACTCCCGCTGCCAGCTGAATGGAAAGTGAAGATCAGTGAGAAGCTTGCCCAGAGAGACCAGGTGTTTTCTTTAAAGGAATGGGATGTAGGATGCGCAAGGAGCTGAGCACAATATCCGCTGCATGACGAAGACCATTTCGTGAGAGGTCTCGACGCCTGGCACCTGCTGACATAGATGATGTGAGACGGCATCTGCAAGAGATGTTAGCTGCTGGTGTAATACAAGAATCCAGAAGCCCTTATGCTTCCCCATTGTGGTAGTGAGGAAAAGAATGGAACAGTAAGGATGTGTGGATTATCGCACCTTAAACCGCGGACTATCCCTGATCAGTACACAATGCCCCGCATTCAGGATGCTTTGGACTGCCTAAACGGGAGCAAGTGGTTCTCTGCTGGATCTCCGCAGTGGGTACTACCAGATCCCGGCGGCCCCAGAGGACCGTGGAGAAGACGGCTTTATCTGTCCGCTTGGCTTCTTGAATTCATGAGGATGCCTCAAGGATTTCAGGTGCCCCAGCCACTTTTCAACGATTGATGGAGCGTGCAGTGGGGACATGAACTTACTAGAGTGCCTGGTATACCTAGATGATGTTATTGTGTTTGGCAGCTCACTGGAGGAACATGAGAGCAGATTATTTAAGGTATTGGACCGACTGGAGGACTTTGGCCTTAAACTGTCCATTGATAAGTGTCAATTCTTTCAAACATCAGTAAAGTATGTGGGACACATAGTATCCACGAGGAATAGAGACCGACCCAAGTAAAGTTGAGGCCTTGACCACCTGGCCACAGCCAAAAATCTAAAAGAACTGCAAAGATTCCTGGGATTCTGTGGTTATTATCGGCGCTCATCAAGGACTATTCAAGAGTGATCCGCCCTTTACTTAACCTTACTCAAGGGTATCCTCCAACCACAAAAATACCAAAAGTCAAAGTCCCTCAAGACTGAAAGAGTGTATTTTCATCCAAGTGAAGTATTTGGGGCCCGCTGGACTCCTGATTGTGAGACTGCTTTTCATGAGATCATATATCAACTTACCCATGCTCCAGTGCTGGCCTATGCCGATACAAGAAAACCTTACGTCCTGCACACTGATGCTAGCTTGCAAGGGTTGGGGGCTGTGTTGTACCAAGAGCATGAGAATGGCCTGAGACCAGTGGCCTTTGCCAGTAGAAGCCTGACCCCATCCGAAAAGAACTATCCTGTACATAAGTTAGAGTTCCTAGCTTTGAAGTGGGCTATTGTTGACCAATTCCATGAGTACTTGTATGGGGCTAAAATACTAGTAAAAACTGACAATAATCCTTTGACCTATGTGCAGACCTCAGCTAAGTTGGATGCCACTGGCCATAGGTGGCTTTCTGCATTATCTACATATGACTATGCTCGAATACGAGCAGGTCTGAACCACATAGATGCTGATGCTCTCCGGAGGCCTGTTCCCCAGAATGATTGGGTCCGACTGGCAGAACCTGACATCGGGCACTCTGCCGGAAGTTTGACAGGGAGGAACAATGTCCACGACGAGTGGACTGCATGGTGGATTGCTTGGGAGCCTCTGAGAATTGCATACCTGCTGCTTATTGCCACTTTTCTGCAATAGACATTGGTGCACTGCCTCAGCTGGACAATGACAGTATTCGGCGGGCTCAATCCCGCGATCCCATGATCAAAGAAGCTTTGAAGCCCTCTATGCAGGAAAAGATGTGTCCAAATTACGCTCCACTGATTTGAGAACTGCACTGTTATACAAAGAAGGTCCTAAGTTGAAACTGATCAATAAACTGTTATACAGAGAAACAGTAGACAGAGGGGACAAGTAGACAACAACAACTAGTGCTGCCCACTGCCTCGAGACTCAGTACCGAGGTCCTTGCACAACCACATGGGGCACCTTGGTATAGACAGAACACTTGACTTGGTGAGATCCAGATTCTATTGGCCCAAGATGGGGGCTGATGTGGAGCAACACATTCGAACTTGTAGTCGCTGCTTACAGAGGAAAGCTTTGCCCAGAGGGCTGCCCCTTGTTAACATCACCACCAGTGCACCCATGGAGCTGGTCTGTATTGATTTTCTGAGTTTGGAGTCAGATCAAAGAAATATCAGTAATGTGCTGGTGGTCACTACCATTTCACGAGATATGCCCAGGCTTTCCCACCAAAGACCAGAAAGCATCCACTGTGGCCAAAGTACTTTAGAAAACTTTGTTCACTATGGGCTCCACAAAGAATCCATTCTGATCAAGGGAGAGACTTTGAGAGTCGTCTGATCAAAGAGATGCTTTCTCTGTGGGGAGTGCGGAAATCCAGAACCACTCCTTTACCACCCCCAGGGGGACCCACAGCCTGAACGTTTCAACCGCACTTTGCTAGATATGCTAGGCACCCTGCACCCAAAGGACAAGCCTAGATGGAGCCAACAAATTAGCACCCTGGTACATGCTTATAACTGCACCAAAAGTGATGCCACTGGATTCCCCCCACCGCCTGATGTTTGGAAGAGAAGCTCGACTACCAGTAGATGTGTGTTTGGGGTCTCTCCTGATGGGGTTCAAGCTGACAACTATTTACAGTATGTGCAAAAGCTAAAGGCCCAGCTAACTCCATGCACTAAACTGGCTCAAACCATGGCTGCCAAAAAGAAATCTGGCCAACAAAGAAAGGTATGATAAAAGGTGAAAGCACAGGAACTCCAGGAGGGAGATCGGTATTGCTAAGAAATCTGGGACTGCATGGCAAGCACAAGATTGCTGACAGATGGCACCATCTCCCTCACATTGTAGTGGGCAAACTAGATGATCTGCCAGTGTACAAAGTAAGGCCTGAGAATAATTCAAAAGATGTAAAACAATGCATAGAAATCATTTACTGCCCATTGGACAAATCTTAATTGAGTCTGAGCCCCTAGAAGATGCCTCTGGACCAGTGACTAGACGCTGCTAAGAAAAGATCAAGAAAGTCTGCACCTACAGAAGCAAAGTTAAAGTGTTCTCCACAAGTCCCAGTTGAGCATGACTGTCAGTCCATATCGGAAGAAAGTGAGAGTGACTTTGAATACACATCCTTACGAACTGAGTCAATTGTTTCGGGCAATCCCTAGTCAATACTGGAGATGAAGCTGGGCCTTCTGGACTGTCTAGCCCCAGCTTCATCCCTGGAGCCAATGTCCCAGAAAGTGAAGTGCAAAGCATCAGATCAGATGAAATGGAATCATTGTGCATGGTTGAACTGTTTGAGCTTTCAGGGAGGAAAATGATAGATTGGGGCAGACTGGTGATACACCTAACAAGAAGAGTATTTTGAGTGCCCTGACAGTCCACTGCCAGTGTCCGAAAGCTCTCCATGCGAGCCAAATGTTGTGGACTCAGAAACTGTAACTCCTGGAGCTGAAAGTGCCCCAAGTTCTAGCCTCTCTACCCCCATGGAGACTCCCTGACAAGTGAGGACAATGCTGAAAATGAGGCTCAGAGTGCAGAGACTGTAACAGTTCCCCTAGAAAGACTGGTCGAGCTGTAAAGCCTGTGGTGCACCCTCAGTTATGATTCACTTGGGAGGCCTGTGGACTTGCCTCTCAATGTTGTCCATAAAGGAGTGTATGTGTCCCCGAGCTCATTGCCCAAACTGAGCATCAGTGCTAACTCCAAGTTACTTGTGTTGCCCTCTATATGGTGCCCTTGCCCCATCCAGCCCCAAGGTAACTGATAGGGAAGGGCCCCTCTTCAGGTTTCATGTACAAGGTAATAACTTGAGTTATGGTACAATGTGTATGTAATACTGTGTAAAGAGTGACGCACTGCAATGTTTCAGAAATGTGTTCTTGGTAAAATGATATATTGACTGATGATTACATGTGCGAGCCTAATGTAAATGTATATGGTTGCAGTTGAAACTTATAGGGTACTTGCTTGACGCTGACGCCAAGCTTTCCCAGGCCAGAAGGGTGTAACCCCTGCAAATGGGGGTTCCAAAAGACTTCCAGGATCTTGCTTGAATGCTCCAAGCCTGAATGGTGTTTGGCATTTAGCCATTTATCAGTGAGTGTTTTTAGAACCTCTGGTACTGTCTCTTTAAGAGCTGTCTGCTTGCAGACATAATTAGTTTGTATGGGGACTATGTGTTTCTTGATTGAGTACCACTCAAGCTGCTGCCAATTCACTTCATTTTGCAGTCACTAGGAGTGCAAAGGAACCTATCTGAAAGATGTAACTGTTTGCCAGAAATTATTTAGAGTAATAATGAAATTACAGTTTGTCTAACCTGCTTTCTTTGCAGTCAGAACTGTGTCTGCTAGTTCCCATTCTAGTTTTGAACTGCTGAACTGGACCAATCAGTGTGGGTAAGCTAGCTCTAAAATGGTGCCTTGGACGAATCAGAACTTGGACTCATAATCTGAGCCAGCCACAAGAGGATTGTATGGGCAGTGACTGGGAGATGTAGTTTAGACTTCAGTGCCTTTTTGGACCAACAGCAGCAGTCTATTGTGAGTGACAGCCAATCCAGTCAAGAACTGGGAGGAACTCAAAGGAAGTGCCCGGTTTTGTCGGTTGGAGTTTGAGTTGAGCTTTGGCAGTGAAGAAGGAAGGAGCCCTGTGCTTTTTCAGTGTGCAGTTTTAGTCAAAAAACGTGTGTAAGGCCCAGAGTTCCGGTCTGCAGCTTGTGTAACAGCTTGTTAGGACTGAATCCGTCCTGTGAAAAGAATCAAAGGATCTCTGAAGAGTAGAAACCAGGCTCACCCTGTAGAAGACTGGAGGAATTGCTGAAAATTGCACTCTGTCTGTCAGGAACTGAATCTGCTGTGTGTTCTCCCAGGTATTGTGCAGTAATGCGATCGGGATACAGATGCAGCCTGCCTGGTATAGTGCTTTCTTTTATATGGATGTGTGAAGAGGTTTGTGTACCTCAAGTGAGCCCTGCTGACACTGAAGGACCCTATCTTATTTGGAGGTCGTGAGTACTAATTCAGGGTCGCTCCTGTTGAATTGCCACATTAAATCCAAAATGGAATTACTGTACTGCTGACTGTTTAATTCTCCTTTTCTGTGTGTGAAAGGGCCCTACCAGCTGCCACGGTTTGGACTAGCCACTAGGGCTTGGGTACCCAGGACAGTAACTGATAGGGATAGGCCTGTGCACAGAGCCATAGGTAGATTATTAGAGTGATAAGCTAATTAACCTGATTTCCCGTCCTTGTTATATCCCTAAATAAATCAGAGCTGCTTGTTTCAGCAAAGTTATACTGCCTGAGGTATCTGTCTATGTTAAAGTACTGTACTGTGATTGTTGCACTGTATCTCATTTCACAGGAGGTCCCAGTGCCGGAACCAGACCTGGGGTAAGTGTATACTGTGAAGGTAATTTGATATATTGTGTGGGCCACTAGTGGAAGAAAGGGGTTGCAGTGTCCCAGAGGGCTGTGACCAAGTTAGTTTAACTATTGCAAACCCTGACCTCTGGGTGGAGGCACCCGCCATTGGATCCAGGCCCCTCAACCTGTTAGTGGCAAATCAGGCAGGGGTAGTAGCCCCTGGGATAGCGCCATCTAGGGGTTACACTGGAAAAAAGTATTTGTTCAGTATCTTTGCCTTTTCAGATGTCAGAAACACCTTTTCAGAGAATGAAACCTAAAGCTGGAGAAAGGTGGGGCAGCAGCAGTGACAGTTCACTCAACAAAATAATGTTTAATTAGAGAGGGAGGAAGGTTGGGAGTAGCAGCTCCACCTACACAGCAGCTCCATCTACTGACCAAAATAAGAAATCAGCACAATTTTGTTTTTCCAAGTACACCCATTTAAAGAACTAAATTACTAAAAGTCTAGTTTTAAATATAATTTATTATCCTTTTTTTCTTCTAAAAGGAACCATTGTATAATCACAATAGAGCACTTCTGGGAGTGTGTTGTGATGGGATTACCTCACTTCTCAGGCATTGGATGCACTCGGCCTGCGACCTCAAGCCCAGCCACCCAAGGTGCAACATTTTCCCAGCACAGCACACTGCTTGTCATGTATTGCTGCTTAATTACATACTTATTTTCCATACAACCTGTAATTCATATAAGTTGTGGTGGATGACTGTGGCTATGGCTACATGTGAATGTGAATGTACGGTGGGTGGGCAGAGAGGGACAGTGAAAAAGCAGAGATACTGAATGAATACTTCTGCTCAGTAATCGCAAAAGAGGAGGAGAGGGAGGTACCTAATCCAGTTAACAGAAGCACTCTGGATGGGGGGGGTCAATTCCAGTCCTTTCACAGAAGAAAGGGTTCTGAAAGAACTCCTAAAACTGAAAGTGGACAAAGCAATGGGGCCTGACGGGATTCACCCCAGAATCCTAAAAGAATTAAGGGAAGAACTAGTGACACCACTGACTACCCTTTTTAACAAATCATGGGAGGATGGTGTGGTACCTGAGGACTGGAGGAGGATGGATGTGATTCCCCTTCACTAACATGGGAGCAAGACAGAGGCAGGAAACTACAGACCTGAGAGTTTGACCTCTGTGGTAGGGAAAATGACGGAATCACTTCTGAAGGAAAGAACTGTTGAGTACCTAGAGGCCAGTGGGGTACAGGACCCAAGGCAGCATGGATTCACAGCGGGAAGGTCATGTCAGATAAATCTGATTGATTTCTTTGACTGGGTGACCAAAATAGTACACCAGGGAGGGACTGTGGACATGGCCTACCTAGACTTTAGTAAGGCATTTGACACAGCCCCAAACAAAAGATTAATAAACAAATTAGCCAGCCTGGGAGTGGGTCCCAGGGTGGTAGCCTGGGTAAAACACTGGCTAGACAACAGGACACAGAAGGTAATAGTAAACAGAATCCACTCTGAAGAAAGGGGAGTTACTAGTGGGGTACTGCATGGTTCTGTACTGGGTCCAGTCCTTTTTAATGCCTTTATAAGTGACACAGTAGAAAGATTGGAAGGAAAAGTATGCCTCTTTGCAGATGACACAAAGATCTGCAACAGGGTGGACACACAAGGGGGGTGGAAAGGATGAGAAGGGACTTGGTAAGGTTGGAGGAATGGTCAGAAGTATTGCAGCTAGGATTCAATACAAAGAAGTGCAAAATAATGCACATGGAAACAAAACCCAGGGAAGAGTACACAATTGGGGGGTAGTAACAACAACTAAAATGGAAAGGGACCTGGAGTAAACATATCAGATGACCTAAGGTTAGCAAGCAATGTGAGAAGGCAGTAGGGAGGGCTGGGGGGATACTGGGATGTATAGGAGAGGCATCACCAGCAGAAAACAGGAAGTTGTTCTCTCTGTACAGACAGTTTGTGAGACCCCATCTGGAGTATTGCATCCAGTTCTGAAGACCCCATCTCCGCAAGGACATAAACAGGATGGAGGCAGTCCGGAGGAGGGCAACCAAATGGTGCAGGGTCTGCAAGAGAAGCCATATGAGGAGAGACTAAAGGAGCTTAACATGTATACCCTTGAGGAAAGGAAGGAGAGGGGGGACATGTTAGAAACGTTTAAGTACCTCAGTGGAATCAACAAAGTCCAAGACGGTAGCATCTTTCAGAAAAAGAGATGTGCAAGAACAAGGGGACACAATTTAAACAGAGGGGGGACGGCTCAAGGGCAATGTGAGGAAATATTTTTTCACAGAGAGGGCGGTGGACGCATGGAAACGCCTTCCTGAGGAGGTTGTGGGGTCTAAAACTGTGGGAGAATTCAAGAATGCATGGGACAGACATAAGGCAATTCTTGTGGGGGGTAGGAAGATATAGGCAGTTCGTTAACTAGGACCTGCAGCTTATTCAGTAGGTAGGGAAATGGGCAGACTAGGTGGGCCAAGCGGTCCTTATCTGCCGTCAAAGTATATGTTTCTGTGTGTTTGCTGCATCTATTACCACCTACATTTTGGAAATGCTCTAGGCATAGGCATGCCAAATAGTTGGTCCTTTTACCAAATGTAATTGTGTATGAATACAACCATAGACACCACTCTTATGATTGTAAGAGTGGTCTCACACACATTCTTAGGATATGAGTCGTTCAGATAACCAAAGGATGTGAGACCACTCTTACAATGGTTAAGTGAGGTCTCCACATCAATATTAATACATTATTGATCAAGATCAAGCAATAATATATTAAAAAAAAAAAAAATTTAACTTGGACCAAATGTGCCCATTTCCTGGACACCTGTGGGTAAGACATTCTTCATATTATAAGAGTGCCTCATGCACAGAGAATAGGAGCACTCCGACTGGTTAGGAACGTTCCCTCAATCTATAATCCAGGATGCAGGAGTTCTAGGATGCTTAGAGACCTGGGCAACTGGCAAACTTTGGCTGTTCTTTCTTTGGTGAGACATTCTTCCAAGTCCAACTACGAGACCTGAAGATACAAGGTTGTCTAATCAGAAAAATCATTCTTGATCATATTAGTAAAATATTCTCAACAGAGAACATATTCCAATGTCACTGGGGACTAAAGCAAAGATAGAGAAAAATCCCTGACCCTGCTACTGAGGTGGTACCAATTATATGGTAGACTTTTTACAGGAGAAGATTCCCTACTAGTTGAAAGATAAAATAAAGGAGTAATGCTGATAGAGAGAACCTCCTAGAAGTAGAAATGGGTTATTCTACTGTGCATCTTCTGAGTGTGCCCACTGTTCCCAGACTGGAAACCCTTTCTGGGGTGGCTCAGCCTGCACCATGCCCAAAGGCACCTGCCAGCTTTGGGCACATGGAACAAAGTTCCCTACCGTGAATTTGACTGTGTACTCTTCTAGACTCCCTGGCACAACAAGGGGACCCTACTTTTTATCTGACTTATACCTCCTCCACCAGCTATACCCAAAAAGATTCAGAGCATCACTTCCCCTTTGGCATAGAGCTGGTGAACTACAATGGACTTAAAATAACTGGACTGCTAGAATAGGAATAGACAAGACCAGATTGGTAAATGCCAGACCGGGCAGTTGAGCAGGACCAGCTGGACTTAGCACTAGCTGCAGGAAGTTTAGAGGTCCAGCTTTTACTGATCTAGCCTGGTCCAATTTCAGTGGTGCAGTCTTGGGCATGGGTGAAAACTGGACCACCCAAACCAGACCAGATTGGTAAATGCCACTCAAACTGGCAAAATTGTTTGCTTCCTCCCACCTCTCAGGTTTTTTTACCTGATAATCCAGTTTTCAGTACCGCTATCCAGTTTTGCTCAGATTGTCAGGTTTTTGAACCATTTTGAGTGCTCACGTACTCTTAAAACAGATTCTATATTATTCATGTGTCAGCTGCATGTCCACATTACAAATAAGTTCAGTTGTCGTACAGCCCTTTCTTTAACAAACACAAAAAAAGCAGCCGTCCTGGAAGTTGTGAAGTATGGTCATTAAGGCCCTGTCCACACTACATGACTAAAGCTGGTAACGGTTCCAAACCGTTACAGATAGTAACCGTTACAGTGTGTCCACACTGCCAGCAAACAGTCTCGATAACGGTTTGGAACCGTTACGGCCTGTCCACATTGTGGGCGCTGTGTGACCGCTATGGTCGGCACCCTATCCCACAATGCAGTTCGTGCTGCACTGGGGGGAATGCTGGAGCTACATGCTCATGCGCCACACTGTGGCTGGTAGCGTTACATGGGCAAAACCGTTTTTGTAACCATTGCTGAAACCACCTCATAAGTGGTTTCAACAACGGTTACGAAAACGCCTTCTGTAACGTTACAGATGTAAACGCAACCACTATGGTAACATTTGGGCCCTCTGTAACATTACAGGAAACATACTGTGGACAGGGCCTAAGACCATTAGAAGTTACGTAACCTAATCTTTTACACTCTGCATCTTAAAGCCACACTGCGGCAAAGCTAGGCAAAAAATCTGATCCTACCTTTTGTAATAGTAAAACATTTAGTTATCTTCCACTTTTGTTTGCTGGTAAACTTTTCATTCTTTATCAGAATTTAAGCATTTTAGAAATCTTTTAATTGTCTCCCAACACCCCCCAAGAAAAATGTATGGTCACTTTTTGGCTTTGAAATAGTATCATGGACAAGAAAAGGAATATAGAATCGTGCTGGCAGAAAAGGACCATTTAGCCCATCGACGCTGCCCATGATAGCCGAATATAATCCAGAAAACAAATACATACAGTACGAATTACAGGAAGCAACCCATTTTATACTGTTTATAGTATTTCTCTTGCCTCCCCAACCAATCACATCTGTAAATAAGATACCATTTATAGTATTTCTGTTGCCTCCTTACCCAATCACACATGTAAATGAGATTTAATTTATCCCTGTATGTGTACCTAGTAAAACAATTTCAACATTTAAACAGGTAGCTCCTAAAAAAGTAAATTTAGCAGTTGCAGTATGTTAACATGTATTTTGGCACTCAAACAGGAGGAGGGAGAGGGATCTCAATTGAGAGGGGCGGAGGGGAGACATTTGGGGCACATGGTAAAAGCACCGTCTTGAGTGGCCCCAAAAATGAAAACCTGGGTAGGGGGGTGGTGACCGGCACAAGGAAAGAGGAGTGGGGGGTGTACTGGTGTTGGGCGGACTCCATACTTAAGGGGCTCAGATGGGACAGCAAGGGGGAGAGGCACAGTCGGATATGGGTGTTGTCCATACCAGGATTAAAGGCAGACAAGGCAGGACAGGCAATCCGAAGGTACGTAAGGAGAGGTAGGAGGAAACCACTCATTGTGGTACATGTGGGGACAAATGACCTAGCGGGGTAAATGGTGGAGGTAACAAGGGAGAGGACTGAGGAAGTGGGAAGGTTGTGCGAGGAGACTAGGGAGTCTGTGGCCTTCTCCGAGGTGCTCCCAGTACCCTGCACAAGCACAGTGAGAAAGGAGAGAATTAGGGAGTTGAACACATGGTTGGTAGAATGGTGTCAAACTAAGGGGTATGGGGTTTTGGGTGGCTAGGGCAGTACCTGGGATAATAATCTGTTTGCAAGGGATACACTGCACCTGAGTGGGGAAGGGAAAGAGATATTAAAGCAAAGACTGGGGAGGTATATTGCGACAAAGGTAGATTTAAACTAGATGGGGGGGTGGCAAGTGGACAGCAGGTAGGTAGGGATCCGATCGAGTGGAGTCACAGCCTACTCCCAGGCTAGCAGGGAAGGACTCAGGGCAGCCAAAAAAGGAGGGAGTAGAAGGGAGGAGATGGAGGCCAGTGAAGGGAAGAGGGCAGGATGGAGGGTGGTCTCGTTGAATGTAAGAAGCTTACAGGCACTCTTAGCAGTGTGGAGGGTGGATATTGCAGCTGTCACAGAAACATGGGCGACTGAGCACCGGGACTGGGATCTGGCAATCCCAGGATACAAATTATACAGGAAGGACCATAAGGAGGGGAAGGGGGTGGGGTGGCAGTCTATGTGAGGGACAGGATAAAATGCACAAGGGACGAGGGGGAAGAAAGGAGAACCTAGACAATCTGGCTACAGCTCCTAGACTCAAGAAATAGGAAACTGAGATTTGGGGTTGTATAAAGGCCACCATCCCAGTCTGAGGAGCCTGACAGGGAACTAGCGGGACAAATCAGAATAGTATGTAGAAAAGGGAAGGTGGTCATCATGGGGGATTTCAACTTGCCGAGGGTTGACTGGAGCATTCCAGTCACCTCCAGTGCTAGGGAGCAAGTGCTCCTGGATGCAATCCAGGAGAGTCTCCTGACACAGTTGGTTACTGTACCTACTAGGCTAAGAACACTTTAGATCTGGTATTGTCGAATGGAAAGGTAGTAAGTGAAATAAAGGTGGAGGACCCACTAGCCGACAGCGATCACCAAACGGTGTGGTTTAATATCACTATGTGCAGGGAGCCAGAGAAATCAGTTACTCGGGTGGTAAACTTAAGGGGGGCGGACTTTGGGAGGATGCAGGAAGTACTGAAAGGGAAGCTGGAGGGCATAATGCAGGAGATGAACGCGGAACTGAAATGGGATATTATTAAACGGGGGATTGCAGAGGCAACAGAATCCTGCACCAAAACACAGAGTAAGAGGAGCAAAGCAAGAAAACCATGCTGGTTGAACAGCAAGATTGGAGAGGTGGTAAGGGCAAAACGAGTGGTGCACAAGAGGTATAGGAGGACAGGGAAGGAAGTGGACAGGAAGGAATATGCAAAATGGTCCAGGGAGGTGACCAGAAAAGTGAGAGAAGCCAAGGCCCAGAGGGAGCTGAGATTAGCGCAGGGAATTAACAGGGGGGGAGAAAGACTTTTTCAGATACATCAGTGAGAAAAGGAAGTGCAAGGAAACAACAGTGAGGATAAAAAGGGTGGGGAGTGGACAGAAAAGGGAGAGGAGCAGGCAGAAGCACTGAATGAACACTTTTGCTCAGTGTTCACGGAAGAAAAGGGGGGGACCACTACCACCATGGACTGGGAGGGTGGGGACAGGAGGCAACAGATGAAAGAATTGATGCAAGTAGAGTCCTAGAGGGACTGAGGGCACTGAAGGCAGACAAGGGACCAGAGCCAGATGGTATCCACCCCAGGGTGCTGAGGGAGGTGGAGGTGTTGGCGGAGCCACTGGTGGATCTGTACAGCACCTCAATGGAGTCGTGATGTGAGCCATTGGACTTGAAGATGGCACATGTAGTACCATTACACAAGAGCAGGCCATGGGATGAACTGGGTAATTATTGTCTGGTAAGTCTCACCTCCATAGTGTGCAAACTCATGGAAACTATTCTAAAGGAAAGACTGGTGTCATACCTGGAGTACAATGGCCTCCAGGATGTGAGGCAGCATGGGTTCATTTCAGGGAAGTCTTGTCAAACCAACTTGATACAATATTATGACTGGGTGACAGGTGAGCTGGATAAGGGTCATGCGGTGGATGTTCTTTACTTGAACTTCAGCAAGGCCTTCGGTTCGGTGCCTCATGGGCGGCTTGGGGGGAAGCTGCCTGGTGTAGGGGTAGGAGCAAAAATGAACTGGATTACAAGCTGGCTGAGTGGGAGGCTGCAACGGGTGGTGGTGAGAGGGGAGCTCATAATTCCAAGGCCGGTGACAAGTGGGGTGCTACAGGGCTCTGTGCTGGGGCCAGTATTATTTGGGCTGGTCAAATCAGACATTGCACACAGGGTGGTGAGCAAGGTAAGACTGTTCGCTGATGACACCAAAATTGGAGCAGTGGTGGATGGAGGGGAGGGATGGAAACAGCTGCAGGGGACCTAAGCAAGCTAAATGAGTGGTCAGAGAGATGGTAGCTGGGGTTAAATGCAAAGAAGTGTAAGGTTATGAACTTTGGGGCAAAGAACCCAAGGACAGAATACTGGCTGGGGGTAAGCTGGTGATCACTGGGGAGGAGAAGGACCTAGGGGTGATGATAACAGGGACCATGAACAACACTGCCCAGTGCAGGAGAGCGGTCGCAGAAGCGAACAAATTGCTGGGGTGCACAGCGAGGGGGGTTTTGTTCCAGCGAAGAGAGGTGATCTTGCTCCCCCACAGGTCGCTAGTAAGGCCGCACTTAGAATATTGTGTGCAGTTTTGGAGACCATATCTAAAGCATGATATCGGGCTACTGAAGGGGGAGCAGAGGAGGGCAAAAAGATGATATGTGGAATGGAGGGGAAAGACTATGAAAGCAGACTGGGAGACCTGAATATGTACACTCTGGAGGATAGAAGAGACAGGGGAACATGATAAAGACATTCAAGTGTCTGAGGAGAATCAATAAAGATGGGGCAGATGGGGTCTTTAAGCTAAGGAGAAGGAGGGACACCGGGGGCATGGGCTAAGAATAGAGGAGGAAAAATTTAGGAGGGAAATGAGGAGACACTACTTCACATAGAGGGTGGTGGCAAAATGGAATGCACTATCAGAATGGGTGGTATCATGTAAATCTGTGAACAGCTTCAAAAGGACAGGGAACAGAGGAGAGTGAGGTGGGGAAGGTGGGGTGGCAGTGGGATGACAAAGGGGAGGGAGGGAGGGGGGCAGCTGCAAACTAGGGGTGCTAGCTGCACACTCGAGCAGACTTAAGATAGACCAGATGGTCTGTTTCAGCTGGCACATTCGTATGTTCATATTAAAGGCTTCGTTGATATAGAAGCGTTGGAGGAGTAATGCAAAGGTAGCCAGACTCAAAGCCGAAGTAAACTGGGTCGGGAGTACCATCACCCCTAGCCAGAGACCACCCAGTCCAATGCCGCTGCCTCAAAGGATGCCAAGAACGAGGAGCACTTGGATGACAGTGGGCTCAGTGCGGGTTAAGATGGTCAGGCAGAGGCACATCCCAGATCCTATTCCACTCAAGAACTCATATGCCGCACTGGCAAATGGGGGCAACCAAATAGAGGTACTCAGAGAAGTGGAAGGAAAGGATGTGGAGGTTAGCCAAGGAGGTGACCTCAGCGGGGAGAGCAGTGGACCCCAGAGGAGGAGGAAGCGAATCCTGGTGGGTGACGCCATCATAAGAGGATTCCAGCTAGGAACACAGGAGGGGGGAAGGGGAGGACCGAGAGGTGAGGTGCCTACCAGGTGCCACGGCACGGAAGGATGGAAGGAAGATCCTGGGGATTGCTGGGAAGGCAAGACGGGAGGGTGAGCTGGATGTCATTATCCACCTAGGTACTAATGACCTGGCAAATGGGGAGCCAAAGGAAGTTCAGGAAGAGTTTAGGAAATTGGGAAGGGGTCTCAAGCAAGTAGCTACTTCTGTCACCTTCTCAGAAGTACTACCTGCAAGAGGCATGGGAGAGCATAGGGGTGCATGCACCAGGAACTTTAACTCATGGTTGAAGAACTGGTGCTGTGAGGAAGGGTTTGGATTCATTGGTGACTGGGGTCCCATCTGGAGGGATGGAGGTTTGTTCAAGCCTGAAGGCCTGCATCCATCCTGGAGGGGAATCCAAGCACTCAATGATAAGTTTAAATGCTACACTGACAAGCATTTAAACTAGCCAAAGGGGTGGCAGGCCAGCAAGGAGGGTACCTACTTGCTCACCCCCCACAGCTAGCAGTGGAACCAGTGAACCGGAGGAGTGGATATCTCAACAAAGCAGTGTGCAAAAGATGGAGATTAGCACCCAAGAGGTGGATAGGCAGAAAAGGGGCAAAAATCAGCAGAAGGGCAGACAGCAAGGAGAACCAGAGATAAAGGACAACCAGGGAAGGGGCTGGAGTAGAACAGCTAAACAGTCTAGGGAGGTCAAATCATGGAAAGCCATGTGTGCCAATGCCAGGAGCCTTAGCAACAAGATGGAAGATCCGGAGGCTGTCATGGTACAGTTAGACCTGGACATTGTGGCCATCACAGAACCTGGTGTAATGATAACCATGACTGGAAGATGGCCATTACTGGCTACAACACATTCAGAAGAGACCGGGCAGGTAGGAAGGGAAGAGGAGTGGCACTGTATGTGAAAAATTACATAAGGGCCACAGAGATCCAGGAGGAACAAAATGGGGGAGAGATACTGTGGGTTAGGCTGGAAAGGAAAATGGGGCCAGCCATCCACACAGGGGTGGTCTATAGACCACCAGCCCAGGAGGAAGAAACAGATAGGGAGCTGACACTAGCCATCTAAAGGATGGCAGACAAGGGTGAGGTAGTACTGGTTGGAGACTTCAATATTCCAGACGTGGACTGGAGCATCCCAGCAGCAGCATCAACTAGGAGCAGATTTATCCTGGATTCCCTCCAGGGTGCCTTCCTCAAGCAACTGGCCATGCAGCCAACTCAGCAGAAGGCAATACTGGACCCTGTGCTCACAAACAGGGACAGTGTGATGGGGTAACAGTGGGGGAGCACCTGGGGAACAGTGACCACCAGTCACTGTGGTTTGAAATCACAGAAGGAGCAGAACCAAACCACACAAAAACACGTATCCTGGATTTTAGGGGGGCAGACTTTGGGAAAATGGGGAGATACTTGAAAGAGGCATTAAGGGGAATGGAGCAAGAATCAGGGGTTGAGGAACAGTGAGCAGTATTTAAAACGGGGATTACAAGAGCAACAGAATTATGCATTAAGCAGGTTAACAAGAGGAAAAGGAAGAGGCCATTAAGGTTTTCCAAAGAGACAGCAAAAAAAGTGAAAGCCAAAAATACTGCATTCAGGCAATACAAAAAGACACAGGCAAAAGGGGATAGGGAGAAGTACCAGGAGACGCAAAGGGAGGCAGGGAGGTCAGTAAGGGAAGCCAAAGCTCAGACAGAAGAGCACATTGCAAAATCAGTGGAGGAAACAAAACCTTTTACAGGCACATAAGTGAAAAAAGAAAGGCAAAGGGAGGGATAGTGAGACTGAAGGGGGAGGATGGGGGCCACGTGGAGGATGACAACAGTAAAGCTGGCTTACTGAACAGGTATTTCTGCTCAGTCTTTACTGAGGAAGAGGAGGGTAATGGGTCTGAAGGGAGTACAAGGGGAGAGAATGGTACAGAAATGGACACAAGTCCCTTTATATGAGAACGGGTCCTGAAGGAACTGGAAGTGATAAGAGTTGATAAAGCAGTGGGGCCAGATGGGGTGCACCCCAGGGTCCTTAAAGAACTCAGAGAGGTGGTGGCTGAACCTCTGGCTATCCTGTTTAGCTGATCACTGGAAACAGGGGAGGTACCCAAAGACTGGCGGACAGCAGAAGTAGTCTCCTTATACAAAAGTGGGAACAAAGAGGAAGTGGGGAACTACAGACCAGTCAGCCTCACGTCAGTAGTGGGGAAGATCATGGAAGCACTACTGAAGGAGAGATTGGTGGAACATCTGGTTGTCAATGGACTGCAGAATCCAAGGCAGCATGGTTTCACCAGAGAGAGGTCATGTCAGAACAACCTCGTTAAATTTTTGACTGGGTGACTAGGAGGTGGATTGGGGAGGGCAGTGGACATGGCCTATCTGGACTTCAGCAAGGCCTTTGACACTGTGCCACATAGAAGACCATTACACAAACTAGGGAATATGGGTGTGGGCAGGACAGTAGTGTGGTGGGTAGGTAACTGGCTGGGCAGCAGGACACAGAGGGTGGTGGTAAATGGCTGTCACTCCACAGAGGGAAGAGTGATCAGTGGGGTACCACAGGGATCAGTGCTGGAACCGGTCCTATTCAACATCTTCATCAGTGACATTGCGCAGGACCTAGAAGGCAGAATTTCACTGTTCGCTGATGACACAAAGCTCTGTAACAGAGCAGACACACCAGAGGATGTTGACAGAATGAGAAGGGACCTGCAGAAACTTGAAGAATGGTCAGGGGTTTGGCAGTTGAAATTCAATGCAAGGAAGTGCAAGATAATGCATATGTGGCACAAAAACCCTGGCACAATATATCAGTTGGGGGGTGAGGATATAGCATGCACCAAGCAGGAAAGGGATCTTGGGGTTATCATCTCTGATGACCTCAAGGTAGGGAAACAGTGTGACAAGTTAGCAGGTAAAGCAAATAGGATGCTGGGATGCATGGGCAGGGGCATCACCAGCAGGAAAAGGGAGGTCATGATTCCACTATACAAGACACTAGTGAGGCCCCACCTGGAGTACAGTGTACAGTTCTGGAGACCTTACCTACATAAGGACATATACTGGGTAGAGAAGGTTCAGAGAAGGGTGACAAAGATGGTACATGGATTGCATCACAAGTCCTATGAGGACAGGTTGAAGGAACTGAATATGTACTCCCTGGAGAAAAGGAGGGAGAGAGGAGACATGATATAGACATACAAGTATCTTACAGGGAGGAACAGGGTGCAAGAATACACTATTTTTAAGCGAAAAAGATGTTCCAGGACTAGAGGGAATGGGATGAAGTTGGAGGGAGGACGCTTCAGAGGAAATGTGAGGAAGAATTTCTTCACAGAATGGGTGGTGGACAAGTGGAACACCCTGCCTGAGTAAATGGTGGGGGCTGAAACAATCACGGGATTTAAGAATGCATGGGATAGACATAAAGGAATTCTGGAGGTCAGGGGTAAGGGGCAACAGGGTTCCAGGAAAACATAAACTGAAGTTACAAACTCAAATGAGCAGACTAGGTGGGTCATAGGCCCTTATCTGCAGACACTGTCTATGTATCTATGTAATCAAGAAAAGGGATGGAATAGACTTTGGTGTCTGGTTTAGTAACTGTTTTTTGCCTCATCCAAAGGTTGTAACCAAATCAGGTTCAGGCAGTCACCCACACCCAAGGACACAACTCTAATAGTGAGTTGGTAAGAAATACAGTAGAACACACTAGATATCAAATCTTCAAAATTTTGGAAAACAATAAAGGACATGTCTGGTCATTCACCTGGAAATTCCCTCCCATCAAAAATTATATCTCGTAGTAACACCATTTCAGACCGATGGGAGATACTGAAAGCCCTCAATAATCATTTCGCAACCGCTGGGCTAGCATTTGACACATCCCATGCTAACGCCATCCACACTCAGCAGGGATTAGTGTTTCACAAGTCTCCTGCTACCAAAGAGGCCTTCTTCCTGCCTGCCTGCCTCTCTAAAGAGGTTGAAGATCTACTGCTGCAGTTGGATATCAAGAAGAGTGCAGGTTCAGACTCTATAGTGCCTTACCTTCTGAAATGTGCATACCATGTGTTGGCAGTGCCAATCACGCACCTCTTCAACTTGTCACTATCCCAGGGGAGCCTACTCTCACAATGGAAAGTAGCCCATGTCACCCCTCTGCTCAAATCAGGTGACCCTTGTGACCTTAATAATTATAAACCGATCTCCCTCCTCCCCATTCTGTCTAAATTATTGGAAAAGATAGCGAGTTGTCAGCTAAAGGCATACCTTGAATCCAGGAGTCTGTTAAACCCAGTGCAGTTTGGATTCAGAGCAAAGCACAGCACCATAACTGCCCTAGCAAAAGTGACTAATGATTGGCTCCTTGACCTTGACAACAGGAATTTTGTCTGTGCCGTTTTTTTGCATCTAAGTAAGGCCTTCGACACAGTCAACCATAGCCTGCTTCTTTCCTCCCTATGTAACTTAGGTCTGGACCTTAACTCTATGTGCTGGTTTGCCAACTACCTTGTGGAACGGTAACAGCAGGTTAAGGCTGAAGGTGATCTTTCGCCACTTAAACCCCCTACAGAGCGGTGTGTCTCAGGGGTCTATCCTTGGTCCCCTGTTGTGTTGCGGTTTACATTAACAACATCGATGACAACATCAATAAGGCTAATATCCACTTGTTCGCTGATGACACAGTGCTTTATTTGAGTTGTCCTACGCCAGAAGCAGCCTGTGAAGACCTCCAAGCTGAATTTAACCTATTGCAATACCAGCTCATAAGCAAAAAGCTTTTGCTTAATGTGAAAAAAAAACAAAAGTGATGCTCTTTTCCCCGGTCCTCCTATGTGGCGAACCCCACTTGCATTGGTGCTATCCATCAGATACCACAGTACTTGAAGAAAATCTAGAGTATGAGCCAAAATTCAAATATCTGGGTGTATGGCTTGATCACAAACTCTCCTTCTCTGAACATCTCGAAGAAGTACAGAAAAAACTAAGACAAAAACTAGGACTATTCTACAGAATTAACCACTTCCTTACTAGGGATGCCAAGCAGAAGTTGGTTCAAGCCATGCTCCTTTCATTAATAGATTACTCGGACCTTCTCAATAGCCATTGTACTGCCTCTATCCTGGCTAAGTTGGACACCCTATACCACAGAGCAATCAGGTTCATAAAGGGCCTTCCACTTTTTTATTTTTATTTATTTTATTTAAACAGCAGTTTGGAAAACCTTTGAGCCATAGGCTCATTTACAAAGGTACCTTGTCACAGTAAGACAAACCAAAATACACAGTATAGCAGTACAACACATAAGTATAACAGTAAATTGAAACATAGATACAAACAAGCTGGTACAGGTAGGATGGATGCAAACAATACCAGAGTTATGTCGTCCTTAGCAGCTTAGTAATAAGCTTTGTCATAAGTATTGAGTACGGCTTTGACTAGCGGCAGTTACAGCATCGGGTGTTAATAAGGTGGTTACATAGGAAGTTTTGAAGCACGTATAGTTGGAGCTCGGAGATGGAGGGGGGGGTGTGTTGAACCAGGAGGGGGCCTAAAGCTGAAGGCTCTTTGGCCGTGAGAGGTCCTAGCTCTAGGGATAACAAGAGAGGTTTTCCCAGAGGTCCGAGTATGAACTAGTGGGACAGAGCGGCGTATGGTGGTGGTCAATCCTGGTGGGGAAAGCCCAAGGAGGGTCTTTTTTGTAAGGGTACAGGTAAGATATTTGAGGCGCTCATCGAGATCAAGTACCAGCGCTTTAGCATACAGTAGACAGGTGTGTGTCATCCTAGGTGCTCCAGTAATTAACCTGCAGGCCTTATTCAGAGTAGTGCGAATTTTATGGAGTGCGATCTGATCAGCAGCACCATACACCGGCAGTCCATAGTCCACTAGGGACAGGATAGAGGAGGTGACTGCGAGTCAAAGAGCCTCTGGGGGGAGGCAGTGTTTATACCGATGTAAGATGCCCAATCGGATATTAGTGGCAGTGGCTAGGGCAGCGATGTGTCCATGGAAGGAGAGGGAGGGGTCAAAATGGATCCCTAGGTATTTATAGGAGCAAACTTGTTCGAGTGGGAATGAGGACCCAGAGTGAATGAGGAGTTTGAAGTTGCAGGACTTGTTTTGGGGATGAGTGAAGAACATGTTTTTGGTTTTTTTAAGATTTATCACCAATCTATGTTCCTTGAACCAGCCCACACACCATTGCTCCCTGTACACTATGGTGGTCTGGACTTCCCTTTATTATAGGAGAAATAGAAATGCCGCTTTATGGGCTTTCAGATCGGCTACCAACAAGCTCCCCCTATACTTCTCTGATTGTATTCCCCTGAGTGTGATAGGTGCCTATGCTCTAAGAAGCTATTCCTTAATTGCCTTGCAATTATCTAAAGTCAAATCTCGTTTCGGCAGAGCTTCCATAAGATTCTCGTTGCCTTCCTTGTGGAACAATACGCAAAAAAACTTGAAGTTGAGCTGTCCTGTGAGGCTGAATATTTTCAAGTCGCTCTACGACTGCCCGTGAAGGAATCCTGCAAATGTTTCCCACATTGCTAGCTGACCTATTTTCCAGTTTCCCTTCTGCCCATCCTGCCTCCCACCCTGCCTCTGCCCCTGCCTCTCTCCCTACCAAAATACTAGCTTCTCTGCCTCTCTTTAGCCACGGCCAAGTTCCACCCCCTTCCCTGAAGTATGCCAGTTAACTATTCCAACCCTGTCATTTCTTCCTAAGCTGGTATCCCTCTTCTTGCCTTTCTCTCTCCTTTTAAGTGAACATTCCGGCTGTACCCAGTTATGAGCCTATCTGTTGTAAAGGCCCTCTCACTCAAATGTTGATGCACATATGTATATTTTTCTTCTTTGTATAATATTGCATTATGTTTCACCATGTTGCTGTACTATGATTTTTGTATGACCAGGTCCATCTTGCAAATGGGCCCTGCTCAATGGTGCCCGCCTGGATAAACAAAGATTTTGATTGATTCGATTGATTTTGATAACGTATGGGCCACTGTGCACAACAAGGCTGTGTCGGCTTCGACAGGTTGTCATGACAACCTTCAGACCATGAGAGCAAAGCTGGTGAGGTCTGTGGTTGTCATGACAATCTCAAACTCAGCGTTTTTGTGCAAAATATTCCACACATTGTCTTTTATAGTATATGGCCCTTTTGTAAAACTCCTCATGTAAAAAAGAGATGCGCAAGAACAAGGGGGACAATCTGAAGATAGAGGGGGGATGGCTCAGGCAGGGCAATGTGAGGAAGTATTTTTTTTCACAGAAAGAGTGGTCGACGCATGGAATGGCCTGTCTGAGGGGGTTGTGGGGTCAAAAATGGTGGGAGAATTCAAGAACGCATGGGACAGACATAAGGCAATTCTAGAGGGGAGTAGGAGGAAGTAGGATATTGGTTAAGTAAGATCTATATTTTATCCAATAGGTAGGGAAATGGGCAGACTAGGTGGGTCAAGCGGTCCTTATCTGCTGTCAAAGTCTATGTTTCTATGTATCCCACACACACATCTCAGTCCCCTCCACTTTGGTAATTCCCTCCTCCCCATCATAATGTAACCCCAAGGGGGCGCTACCCTCATACATTACCCTGCCTGCCCCTACAGAGAGACAGGGTAGGGCTCAGATCCGTTGACGGTGCCTCCACCCAGAGGTCAGGGTCAATATTGTCGAGACTGCCTCGGTCACAGCCCTCTGGGTTACTGCAACCCCTGCTCGTCCCACTAGTGGCTCACACTGGTACAAATAACACTTTTCACCAATACACTCACCCCCCGGCTAATATCTCCACTCCCTCCGGAGACCCCCTGTAAAATAAGGCACAGTTATACTGCAGTCACCAAGCAGCAGTTCACCAGTAATGTACACAATAGCCAGGGTGTAGTTGCACCAAGAACAATCTGATTTACTCAGGGGAGAAATAACAAGGACGGGGAATCAAGTTGATTAGCTTAGCACTATACTTATCTACCTAGGGCTCTGTACACAGGCCTGAACCTAGTCGTTACCGTCCCTGGGTACCCAAGCCCTAACGGCTAGTTCACACGTGGCAGCTGGTTGGGGCCCTTGACACAGATAACAGTTACGATCCTGAGAAATCAGAATAAGCAGAAAGTTTAATTAGGCAGTCAGAGGTATGATGATACAACTGGGAACCACTGTTTGCAACATTTGCAGGGAGCTACCCTGATTCACTACTCACAACTCCAGCACATGACGATTCATCCAACACTGGCAGGGCTACACCTGAATTTTCACCAGCCTCGTTTCACATTTATATGGCAAACAACTGAGGGGTGCCATACCAGGCAGCTGCTTTCAGGCTTTTATGAACTTGTAGGAAACTCAGGCAGCAAACAGCAGCTTCAACATCACGGATGGACCGAGCACGATTCAGCAATTCTCTCCAGTCCTCTCAGGTTGAGCCTGGTAGGTAGCTGGGGTTGGCACCAGCCTCCTCCGACCGCACGCCGGCAGATTTAAATCGAATTCTCCCGAGGCAAGAAAATGGCCACTCAGGCCTTCACATGCTGCCAGCGCAGAAGCACAGAGCTCTTCTCTTCTCCTAAGCCACAATGCATCTAACCCCCAACAGCAAGGGGCTCTTCCTTTAGTTCGGGCGCTAGCCACTTCCATTGGCTGGCTGAACATGCCATTCATTTCCTCCTGCCTTCAGTGGTGCGAAAAAGCGCCATAGCCCATAATGCCTTTCCCAAAATACAAGCAGGCCTCTATTGGTCAGCCAACTCTGTAGGGTCCCGATGTACTGATTGCCCAATTCAGCAGTTCTGGAGCAAATGGAGAAAACAGTCGAAACAGTCTTTGCTGCAAAGGAAGGCAGGCAGCGTAGCTGCATTATCATTATAACTTTACGTTATTTCCAGCAAACAATTACATCTTCCTAAGAGAGCTCCTCTGCACCACCAATGATGGCAGAGGGAGCTATTTTTCAGTGTCCCGGCGGACTCGTGCATACAACCACACAGCCCCCCCATCTCAGTTACTACAACTGCAACAGGCAGCCCTTAAAGAGACAGCTTACGGAGGCTTTTTAAAGCGCTCACTGGCTACCCATTTAAAAGGCTTTATGCCGATCATCAGCTAGGCATGGAGCCTGGGGACAACTCTGGGAAAACTTTCCGGAACCCCCATTTGCAAGGGGGTTACCATAACTCGCACAGCAAAACAGAAATTGACTCTGAGGCCCCCAGACTCAGACAGAAACACACATATGAATATCAAGCTATACAAAGGAGGTTCAGTCAGTGGTGGATTTTTTTTTCCAGTTTATTTATCAACTCAATTTTGTTTGAAGTTTTAGATAAGCATATTATGAAAACAAAACTAAATTACTTTTTGGTGATCACTCTTCTTGATTACTGGAAATAGTATGAAATAGTCATATCAGATGACCTAAAGGTGGATAAGCAATGTGAAAAGTCGGTAAGGAGAGCCAGGGGGATACTGGGATGCACAGGAAGGGGTATCACAAGTAGAAAAAGGGAAGTGGTTATCCCTCTATACAGACACTTGGTGAGACCCCATCTGGAGTACTGTGTGCAGTTCTGGAGACCTCATCTATGCAAAGACATAGACAGGATGGAAGAAGTCCAGAGGAGGGCAAATAAAATGGTGCAGGGTCTGCAGCAGAAACCATACGAAGAAAGACTGAGAGAGCTTAATATGTATATTCTTGATGAAAGGAGGGACGGGGGACATGATAGAAACTTTCAAGTATCTCAAGGGAATCAACAAAGTCCAGGAGAGTAGCATCTCTCAGAAAAACAGAAGTGTAAGAACAAGGGGGCACAATTTAAAGATAGAGGTGGGGACAGCTCAGAGGTAATGTGAGGACATTATTTTTCACGGAGAGAGTGGTGGATACATGGAAACGCCTTCCTGAGGAGGTCGTTGGGTCTAAAACAGTGGGGAAATTCAAACATGCATGGGACAGCCATAAGGCAATTATAGTGGGGGGTTGCAGGAAGTAGGCTGTTGGTCAACTAGAATCTGCAGCTTATCCAATAGGTAGGGAAATGGGCAGACTGGGTGGGCCAAGTGGTCCTCATCTGCCGTCAAAGTCTATATTTCTATATCCTGTTAGCTCTAGCAGTTTGCCAGTGAGGCAGGGAGGGGAGGGGATGGGAGTGCAGTTAGGGAGGTTCCTCAGTAAGGAATTGCTATCTACTGCCATCCGATTAAGAAAATATTACCACAGCCATCTCCAACTACTCGTTTCAGCCAATGTAACTAACACCGCTGAAAAACTGTGTGATGGAAGAGGCTCTGCAGCGAGAGGGCATTATGTTAGGAGCCAAATATGATCCAGAAAAAAATTTATACAGTACGCATTGCAGGAAGCAACCTATTTTATACTGTTTATAGTATTTCCCTTGCCTCCCCACCCAATCACATCTGTAAATGAGATGGGCAGACTAGCTGGGCCAAGCGATCCTTATCTACCGTCAAAGTATATGTTTCTATGTTATTATAAAATGGCAAGGATAACATCCAGAGAACTCACTGGATGACTGCCGTCACATGACCTTGCATTAAAATAATATCGATTCATGGTCAGAAATCAGATCTTATTAGGAAGGCTGAAAAAAACATCATTACCTACAACGAGCCATTTTATGAGAGCAGTAAAGCATACCAGGGTGTGTATTAAAGGATTAATGATGTACTTCCATGGACATAAGGACACTTAACTTTCGGCCTTCAGCAGTACTACGTCTCTGGGGCACGCTTCCTTGATCCTTTATTTAAACACCCCATCATGGATTACTGCTTATTTATAGCATTGTAGTGAGGTACTCAAGAGGGTGCAACAACCTTTTGAAGTCACTGCTATGATACAACATGGTTACTAATTAAAATAATGGTCCGAGACCACCTTCCAGTTGCACAGCACCCTTTTCATGGTACCTTTTTGCTCCACAAACATGCACAATCAAGTTTTGCACAAACGCTATACAGGAAAGCGGTGCAATTCTTTTGTAAATTAACTAGGAAAACACTGTGTCACACAGAGTACAATGACGTCTTTTTGTATATTAGGGGGAGTTTTCCTCATAAATACTGTGTAACAAGCTTAGACAGGCACCGGCAGTTTGGGACTGAACCTAATTACATCAAACTGTGTGTATTTTAGCTCCACGTTTGCTGTGGTACCTGCAAATCCCACTCTGCAGACTCCAGGTAAAGCTGTGCTGTTCGGTCGTGATTTTCGCCTGTCACCGACATGAACCCAGCGATCTTCTCCCGGTATTCGCTTCCCTCCGCCATCTTGAGATAAGGAACCATACACTAGCATTTGTGGTCGGAGACAGACAGACTGAGGCGGTAGGCATCGATCGCCGCCCCGAGATCGAAACCCCAGGTCAAGAATTCGCCACCATGCTGGTACAGGTGGTAGTACGTCAGAGAATCCGCAGTTGCGCACTACGCATGCGCGCTTCATCCAGACAGTTTGGTGTTATGAGGGAGGCAGACGGTGGAAAGAAAGTGTTGGGAATTCTATCTGAGTTTATCAGGACAGACAAGGGATTTCCTATGCAGCGTTGTTACAATAGCAAGGACGGGAATTGCAAGGACAATGAGCTACCTACACTCTTCCCAGGAAACTTTATTCAGGGCAGTTGTGATGACGGGTGTTACGATTGTGCAGGCTGGCAGCGGGTGAGCTGTCCTGGCTAGCTGTTGCTGACGTTAGATTACCACCACAAAGCATACCTCTCAACCTTTTGTCCCCCCAATGTGGAACACTGCCTGTCAAAATGTGGAACAAATGGGCAAAATGTGGAACACTTAATCAAATCTTTACCTAAGAAGCTCAAAACACTGTTAAAATGTTGCATTTATGTTCAGAAAGTCTGTTATTAATTGAATAATATATTTTTTTGCATCATTTACTATGGATTTTTGCTTTAAAATGTTGACTTTGAATGTGGAACAAGTCCTCACAATGTGGAACAGGGAGCTTTTGTGAAGTAAAATGAGGAACGTTCCTCGTAATGTGGTACAGTTGAGAGGTATGCCACAAAGTCAAGTCCTGAAATGCAAAATCCAAAGGCATTTAATACGTAACTATTACACCCAGGTCAGAATTCAGGACAGCATGTGGAATTTCAGCACTGTCCTGGAATATTTTGAATGAGTGGCCATACAGTAAGTACTACTGTTCCACACTAGGATAGACATCTGTCATCATGGAAGAACTATGAAATACGAGACACATTTTTTAAAACCAATATCGGGGAAGAGTACAAAGCCCCTGTGCAAGCATGATCCCCAGGTGTCTAAAGGAGCAAGACACCACTACCTTACAGTGCCACTCTTGGGTTTTTCCCTCACTCAGCACTGCGGGGGGCGGGGGTAGAAATGGTGGTACCTCATCCCAAAGATTTTAAGTAATGATAATGTGACTTCTAGGATCTTGCACCAGACCACTTCCCTACTGTGGCCACACCTGCTAAAGATACCACGAAAATGCAGCTGGTTCCCCAAAATAGCATGCACAAGGCTGGGATGCCAGCATACCAGGGAACACAATCTACAGGAGGGTAAAAAAGGATAAATAGCTCTCTATGTAAGGGAAGCGATCAAAGCAATGGAACTAAAGGGTAAACAGGGAAGAGATGAGGCACTGTGGCTCACCCTGGAGACTGGAAATGGCACCACAATCTGTACAGGGGTTGTATACAGACCCCCATCTTGGGGAGGAAATGATACAAGGTATCCTTAGAATGGCAGAAAAGGGGGAGATATTGTTTATGGGGGACCTGAATATGCCAGATGTTAACTGGAGCACCTTTGCTGCAGCCACATCCAAGAGCAGGATAATTCTTGATGTCCTACGGGGGGCATGCCTCAGACAGCTAGTGTTGGAACCCACTTGGAAGGGAGCAATCTTAGACCTGTACTCTCAGATAGGGACAGAGAGAGAATCATGGATTTAGAAGCGGGTAGCCATCTGGGAACAAGTGACCACCAAACAGTGTGGTTCACGATAAACACAGCCGTAGAGTCAAGTCACGCAAAGGTGAGGGTATTGGACTTTAGGAGAGCTGACTTTGGCAAAATGGCAGAATGCCCCATAAAAGCACTAGCAAACTGGCAAGAAGGTGGGTGGGGTGGAGGAACAATGGGGAAAAATCAAGGCTACCATCACAGAGGCAACAAGCCTTTGTGTGAAGCAAATAAAAAAAATGACGAAAAAAACACTATGGCTCTCAGATGAAGTGGCGGGGAAGATGAGGGAGAAAAAGACAGCACTCGGGAAGTTTAAGCAAACACAGAAGGAGCAGGACAGATAACTGTATCAGTTAAAGCAGAAGGAAGCAGGGAAGGCAATCAGAATAGCAAAGGCCCAAACCGAGAACAAGATAGCCAACTCAGTTAAGAAAGGGATAAAACCTTTTATAGGTACATTAGGGAGCAAAGAAAGACCAGGGGAGGGATAGTGAGGCTTAATAAAGGGGAGGGGGTGGGCAGAGGGTGACAGTGACAAAGCAGAGATACTGAATGAATACTTCTGCTCAGTATTCACAAAAGAAGAGGAGGGGGAGGTACCTAAACCAAATAATAGAAGCACACTGGATAGGGGGGTCGATACCAGTCCATTCACGGAAGAAAGGGTCCTGAAAGAACTCCTAAAACTAAAGGTGGACAAAGAAATTGGGCCTGATGGGATTCACCCCAGAATTCCAAAAGAACTAAGGGGAGAATTAGTGGCATCACTGATTACCCTTTTTAACAAATCATGGGAGGACGTTGTGGTACCTGAGGACTGGAGGAGGGTGGATGTGATTCCCCTTCACAAAAGTGGGAGCAAGGCAGAGGCAGGAAACTACAGACCTGTTAGTTTGGCCTTAGTAGTAGGGAAAATGATGGAATCACTTCTGAAAGAAAGAATTGCTGAGTACCTAGAGGCCAGCGGGGCACTGGACCCAAGGCAGCATGGATTCACAGCAGGAAGGTCATGTTAGATGAATCTAATACATTTCTTTGTGTGACCAAGTAGTAGACCAGGGAGGGGCTGTGGACATTGTCTACCTAGACTTTAGCAAGGCATTTGACACAGTCCCACACAAAAGATTAATAAGCTAGCCAGCCTGGGAGTGGGTCCCAGGGTGGCAGCTTGGCTAAAAAATTGGCTGGACAACAGGACGCAGAGGGTAATAGTATACAGAGTCCACTCTGAAGAAAGGGAGGTTACTAGCAGGGTACTGTAGGGTTCGGTACTGGGACCGGTCCTCTTTAATGTCTTTATAGGTGACATTGCAGAGGGACTGGAAGGAAAAGCATGCCTCTTTGCAGAAGACACAAAGATCTGCAACAGGGTTGATACATGGGGGGGGTGGAAAGGATGAGAAGGGTCTTGGCAAGGTTGGAGGAATGGTCAAAAGTATGGCAGCTTAGAGTCAATGCAAAGAAGTGCAAAGTAATGCACCTGGGAAACAAAAACCCAAGGGAAGAGTACACAATGGGGGGGGGGTATTAACAACAAAAATGGAAAGGAACCTGGGGGTAGTCATATCAGATGACCTAAAGGTTGACAAGCAGTGTGAGAAGGCAGTAAGGAGAGCTGGGGATACTGAGATGCAAAGGGAGAGGCATCACCAGTAGAAAACAGGAAGTTGTTATCCCTCTGTACAGATAGTACAGATCCATCTGGAGTACTGCATGCAGTTCTGGAGATCCCATCTCCGCAAGGACATAGGATGGAGGCAATCCAGAAGAGGGCAACTCACATGATGCAGGGTCTGCACCAGGAACCATATGAAGAGAAACTAGAAAAACTTAATTTTATACCTTCTAGGAAAGGGGGGACATGGTAGAAACTTCCAAGTATCTCAAGGGAATCAACAAAGTCCAAGAGGGTGTCATCTTTCAGAAAAAGAGATGTGCAAGAACAAGGGGGCACAATCTGAAGATAGAGGGGGGATGACTCGGGCAACGTGAGGAAGTATTTTTTCATGGAGCGGGTGGTGGATGCATGGAACAGCCTTCCTGAGGAGGTTGTGGGGTCAGAAATAGTGGGGAAATTTAAGAATGCATGCAACAGACATAAGGCAATTCTAGTGGGAGGTAGGAGGAAGTAGGCAGTTGGTAAAACTAGGATCTGCAGCTTATCCAGTAGGTAGGGAAATGGGAAGACTGGGTGGGCCAAGCAATCCTTATCTGCTGTCAAAGTCTATGTTTCTATGTTCTGTGTTAAGGATAAGGCAGTCAATAATGAGAGTAGGTTTAAACAGCGAAAACACAACTTTATTACCAGAAAACTGCTCTTATGGGAGAATGATTAAACAAATGCACCTAGTAAAGGTGGTGACCTACTAGATGGGGTCAGGACTACCACTCTTAGTCTAGTCCAAAAATAAACCCAGCTAGGTGCTGCTGTCCCAGTTGGCACCCACATCACATGAGTAAAGTAATCTTCCGTTCCTTCTGTACTAGTTGCTATCATTACTCTTCTAATAATAATACTTTATTTATTGTACGCCTTTCAGCCATCAAGGCACAGTACAATAAGAAAATAAAATACAATAAAGTCAACATCATAAAACCAAAGCAATCAGATCAATAAACGGTACAGCCATAAGCTTTTTCCCAAAGAAAAGATTTCAAAGCCTGTTTAAAACTCCCCACGGTCATGCACTCCCTAATCTGATGGGGTAGAGAATTCCGAAGGGAAGGGGCCACAAACATAAATGCACGTGCCCCCGCAGATTTTAGGATCACTCTTGGAATCTCTAGCAACCCCTCATCGGCTGAGCGGAGCGATCTCCCAGGGTGGTAAGGGATCAGGAGTTCTTTCAGGTAATAAGGGCCCAGTTCATGCAGGGCTTTAAAAGTCAGTAATCTGACTTTGAAGGTGATTCACCACTGAACTGGTAGCCAGTGCAGTTCCTGCAGCACCGGAGTAATATGGGAAGATCTAGAGTACCCACCAACAACCATGCCGCAGAATTCTGCACCAGCTGCAAGCAGCGAATATCAACCCCTTGGAAGCCCAAAGTAAAGCGAGTTGCAGTAGTCTAGATGCGAAGTCACAAAGGCATGGATTGAAGTTGGCAGATCACCAGACGGAACAAGGTGCTTGATCCTAGCGATGTTTCTTAGATGGTAGAAAGATGACTTAACCACCGCTGACACCTGGCACTGAAGAGTCAGCAGTACATCTAACATCACCCCCAGGTCTCACACCCATTCAGAGACCTGTAGCTCAACATCCCCAAAAAACAATCCAGATGGGGAGCCGGCCCCAGGTCCCCCTATCCGGCAAGCCTAATCTAAAACCAATACCTCCATTTTCCCAGAGTTCAACTTCAGCCAACTGGACCTCATCCAGTCATGGGTTTCACTGAGGCAGCCTTTAAATACCAAGACGGCTCTTTCCTGGTCGGGGGCAAAGGACAGGTATAGCTGGGTATCATTGGCATAACAATGAAACCTCAGCCCATACCATCTCACAATGTCTCCAAGGGGAAGCATGTACACAGCAAACAACATGGGGGACAGTATAGAGCCCTGAGGAACCCCACAAAACAGAGAGATTGGATCAGAGGAAAAAAACCATGAAACCACCCTCTGAGATCTTCCGGTGAGGTATGAAGTGAACCATCTGAGGACAACCCCAGAAAGTCCACAAATACATCTCAGGTGCTCAAGTAAGACCCCATGGTCGACAGTGTCAAATGCTGATGACAGATCTAATAGTACCAAAATGGACCATTTTCTCTGGTCTCTCGCCATCAGGAGATCATTGAGCATCCGAACCACCGTAGTCTCGGTACTATGCTTCTTTTGAAAACCTGATTGGAAAGGTTCATAAATACTGTGGATGGTCAGGTGGTTCTCCAACTGGGCCACCACTACTTTCTCGATCACCTTCCCCACAAAGGGGAGGTTCAAGATAGACCTGTAGTTAGCAAGACAGTCTGAGCCCAAAGAAGCTTTCTTCAACAAGGATGTCACCACCGCCTCTTTCAAGGAACAGGGATATTCACCTGAGTCAAGGGAGCACCAGACTATGCTAGAACCAGCAGAATGGACTCCCTACACCCCATAATCAGTGATGTAGGACCTGGATCTAAACTACAGCATGTAGGGCATCCCTTGGACGATCTGCATAACATCCACGATTTCCGGGCGGTCGAAGGTGCTCCAGGAAAATGAAGGGGTGGTGACCAAATCCTGATCACTAGCAACCCACACAGAATGTGTAGAGTGGATCTCTGACTTAATGTCCACCACCTTATCAGCAAAGAACCGAGCAAGCTCATCACACTGTAATTGTGAAAACACTCTTCGGAGCTGTAAACAGGTTGGGTTGCACAATCTGTCCACAGTTCTGAACAGCTGAACTGTTCAGTTCTGAGCGGCAGAAATTTCTCTGGACAGGAACTCTGCTTTCTTATGAGAAATCTCTGACTGATAGAATTGATAATGTTCTAACAGTCTAAGATGGTCGGCATACAAGCCCGATTTCTGCCAACAACGTTCTAACCTGCGCCCTAGTTGCCGCAACTCCCTCATGGAGCCTGAGGTCAAAGAGAGAGAGACACACACGCGAACTGGAGCAATAGAATCCAGGGCAGAGGTGATGGCGTTATTATAAGTGAAAACCAATGCCTCTGGATCATTGTAGTGCACAGGAAATTGTGATAGGTCAAGGACCGTCGCAAGGCCATTGGAAGAAGTATTCCATAAAGGGCGGTACTTGACCATCTCCACAGAGGTCAGCCTACAAGGTGTTGGTGCCGAAATTGAATCTCACAATGTAATAATCGGACTAGCCGATTGGTTCCACCCCCACATCAGAAGCCTCGATCCCCAGAAGGAAAACCAAATCAAGAGAATGGCCACCTTTATGTGTAGCAGTGGTAACCACCTGTGTTAGGCCCAGTGAATCCATTAACTGGAGGAAGTGTTGTCCAAATTATGAAAGTTCGTCATCGATCCAGGCATTAAAATCACCCAGGACCATCAGCCTGGGAGACTCAAAAGCTATATCGACGATGAAGTCCGCAACTTCATTAAGGAATTGCTTCCCATCTCCTGGTGGAAGGTAGATGAGAGCATTTCGATAGCCTACACCTGCCACAACAGCACATTCAAAAGAGCTGGTCTCCTCAACTGGAACACTAGTGAGTGCCAATTCAGTCTTAAAACAGACCGCAACCCCCCCCCCGCAGTCCAAATTCAGGCGGTGTATCACCATATACCTGGTTGGAATTGCGGCATCAAGTATTGAGCCCGCATTATCGTCCAGCCAGGTCTCGGTGATGCAAGCCAGATCTGTCGAACCAATAAGATTGAAAATTACAGCGTTCTTGTTCCAGACAAATCTAGCATTGCACAACAGCGCCGAGGTTGGACAAAACTCCTGGGCTGCCCTGGCTACCTGCCCATCACTAACGATGGTGCCCTTGGGTATGGGGACCAAACAAGATGGTCTGCGCTCCAAGCTCCACTTCGCCCCAGGGTGTCTCCTGGGCTTAACCACCCTAATGAGAGCACCCTGCTCCTCCAGCCTCCACTGTTCATGCCCCCCACCCCTTCCCACCTCCTGTGGGCACTACCTAAAGCCCGGCAATGTTGATAGGTAGAAAAAACCAACGGAGGGAGGATGAAAAGAGCGGAGGGAGCGAAGTGTGGAGGCTGAATAGTGCACAACCGGGGTGGTAACAGGCAAACACATCTCACAGGCCCACAACCTAGCCCTGCACTCAAAACTAAACGATCTAAAAACAATAATATCATACCCCTAAAAATCAACCACTTTTGAGTTTCACCTCCCGTCTCTTAACTAAATACCTAAAAATACCAAATTACTAACTTAAATAACTAACATATAACAACTTAACTTCCTATCATAACCTAGATTACACCACAAAACAAAAAATAAAACTAAACAAAAAATAAAAGAAGCAAAGATAAACTAAACAAACCAAAGAAAAAGATAAGGAAAATAGTTTTATAATCCACCCCCCAGATTAGTCTCTCACACTTATCTAAAGGAGGGTGAAAATACAGATTGTTACTGAGCCCTCTCACTGCCCGAACTAATTTCCAAAAAAAAAATAATAATATAAAATAAAAACTTGATGACAGGGGAAACTCAAACTGGAGATGCATAAAAATAAAAATACTTAATATCCAGAAGATACAAGGACCAGATGGTTGAACACAATAATTCCAAATAGTCAGTTCCAGAAGTTCAAGGTGCCAGAACAAATATCCAATAGAATCAAAGATCAAAATCCAAGGTTGTCCCAAGTTATCAAATTTAAAAGTTTCAACCAGAGTCCTGTCGAGGCCCACACATTTCTTCCAACTGCAAAATAAGGGGAAATATCTCAGAAGATTAATGGCACACCACTACAACCGCAGGGTGAGCCAACCTTCCAACTGACCGCCCCACAAATCTAGGGGAGGGGAACAGGACAACGGTCCTCCAGTCGGCCCCACTCCCCATCCCTGTGGGAGCCAGAACCCCCCAAAATCCCCAAAAGAGCCCACAAGTCAAATAGTGAACAGGATCAAAACCCTGAAACAAGTGATGGAAGCACTGCAGGGACAATACCAGGATTGATAAGAAGAAATATGGAGCAGTCCTATCCGAACAGTTCCTTTACCAGGATGGGTCCCAATTAAGTCCCCAGGACAGGCCGGTCCGACCGACTGCGTCTTCTATGCTCCACGACAGCAACCCTACTCAGCACAATACCAGGTATTACCTTCAATACCTTCTGATACCAGATCTCGGATATTATCACTTGGAGCTCCTTTTATCACAATCCCTGGATACCACAAGTACTGAACAAGCATAGGCCAATGGAGTTGCCGTGGGCTGGCTGGTATTGGTGCATCTTAAAACGAGCCAAATTCTCAAATTAACATGTCCCCAAATCGTATGCAGTAGCTGAAATGACTCAAAACAGACCCTACACTTGGGGAATTTGTAATCTGGCCCAATGGGCAATTTTCAACACTACGCAAAACGGGCTTCTTCCTGAAGCGGTGCTGCCCTGCAATATACTTATGCTGCCCAATCCATGGGTTTCTTCTGGCTCAGCAGGCCTCTGGATCACAGCTACCCCTGCAATGTCTCCATCTTGCCAGGTTCCTTCCTCAGATCTGTCTCAGTCTGGTGACTCTCACTTCTCACAGAGCTTCAACTGCTCTCACTCTCCAACTCCCTCATCTGCTGAGGTCTTGTGTCAACCCACATAACCTGGCTTCTAGACCCAAAAGGTAGCAGCAACCTGTCACTTGGCTGAAGTGTCTGCTATGGAGCTCTGGATCTGTCTATGTACTTCGCATTGTCTCAGTGTTGTCTCCTGCTGACTAGCATGTATTTGCCTCGCTAACAGGATCAGAAGCAGCTTACAGTTTGTCACTCAGACACTTATTCTGATTATGGAACAACTCAAAATCTCCCTGGGGAACGGGTTCAGCTCATCCATCGAGATCCATAGCAAATCTGGAATCAGCTCCCATTGACCAGGCCGTCTATTGAAAACCTCAGTGCCCAATTGGGCCTTCGAAATGATGCAAGAATCCTAAGACTAGTCCTTACCCAGAGGCCTCCAAGAGTTTTCTTTGGGCTTCCAGCCTTCTTATTGATTGCATTGTAGCAGTCAGTGTTCACCAAAATGGAGGATGACATGAAGTTTGAGGGTACTGGCCAAATAATGGTTTTCCTGAGGGCTCCTGTCCTTGTTAGACGCACACAGCCTCTGGTTCTGGTAGCAGGGGCAGATAAATGTCTGTAGTTGCATTGGGCCAACATTTCAAGCAGTCCTTTGGTTACAATGGCCACCTGTCATGTTGGAAAATGGGATGTCTTTGCTGGAGATGGGTAACTGTCGTACAGTAGTGTTGTCCATATGACATTGACAAGTGGATGTTTTGGATTTACACTTACCAATAGATCATTTCTATCTCAAGTAGGGGAAGTCAAATTGAAATAGCAGCACTTGAAGAAACAGGAGGTAACCAGTGAGCTTCTGGATTGTAAGGAGTAAGGGAGTGTCCACACCAGTTGCACTGCACATCCTGGGAGGGTCGCTTGTAACGGAAGTGAAAGTCCAAGACCTGCTCCTGTTTACTGGATTGCCAGGTGGGTACAGTTCAGAGGGTTGCTAGCCCAAACAGTGACCCACCTAGGTGCTGCTGACCCGGCCTCCTCATGAAGCCTTGTTGAAAGGCGAAGCACTGGGGTTCGTTGCCTTAAGAATGGATGTAGATTTGAACACTTAGAGCAATTGTGTTCAATAAAAATTCAGGTCATCTTTTCAAAGTAAGCACCTGTCTACATGAATATTGTTCTGGGGAGTGCAATTCTAAACTTGGAACATTTAACTTGTAGTGGGAGTGGAACCAGCCAACTTCTTTGCTATTTTCATTTTGTTTATTTTCTTTTTATTTGTTTTGTTTGTTTCCACGTGGTCACAGCCAGGCCATCCCGACTCCAGAGCCCTGACACCATTGACAACACAGATCACAGACCTTCGCACCACTCAGATGAGACACTGAGAGACCTGACATAATTCTGCAGAAGTTACACAAGACACCACAGATGAAATTAGAAAGAAGCAGGGATGGAAGACCCTGGCCATGGTCCTCATCTTTAGGGCCTGGTGTCCATTATTCCCAATTCATTAACAAGGAGTGGCAGGCTGCTACACCGGCTACAGTGTCAGTGACTGCACTGCAGTTAGTAGTTGACAGAGCAGATCACTTATGGGTTCTGAATGGGAGTGTCATTAGCACCATGCCTGGAGTGCATTTTCGGACTGTTAGTAGTCTTTCACAGCCATAAATAAGATCTCTTGTTACTGTGTAATCACTGCTGGTGTGGCTGAAAATGGGACTTTGAGGACCATTCCAACTTACCTGACAAAACAACAACAAAAAAAAGAAGTTGCACAACACCATTTTCATGTTATCAGAAAAGGCAGAATGGGCTGTCATCCGGAGAACAGTGCATATCCTGGATTAGATTTCAGAACAGCAGCATCACCACCCAATTAATACCTCTCCTAGCAGCACCTGTCAAGCTGCAGTAGGTAGTTCATTGGCAGTGTGACAGTGATGCAGACTGATGATATTGCTCTACATGGCAATTTGTTCTATGTGAGCAGCATAAATGGATTACCTTTTGTAAAAGCTGAAAATCAAAACGGGTTTAGGTGAAGGGCCTTTTTGGAAGTTGAAACTGAAAATAAAAGTTTTTGGGAAAGGAGAGATTGGCATCATTATTGAAGCTGTAAAATGCATGAAAATTCACCATTTACAATGCCCTTATGGAAAGGATTCCTTGGGAAGCATGCCCCCAGACCCACCTAACAATGAAGACTCTAACCATTAAACTGGCCCAGTGGTGCTGATGGTTGAGGTGCTGGACACCTTACCTCGTGCTGCTCCAGCGACCTGGGTTTGGGAACAACTTTGGGTTTTAGGGGTGCTGGCATGGGGGGGTGGGAGGAGCAGCATTGAGCGAGCCATCAGGCTGCTCTCCTCTCCCAGGAATGGTGGGGGTGAGTTGTTGCCCCTCCTGTGGCCCCGTTCCCACTGGGTGGAGGTCCAATGGGGTAATGTAGGTGGGCAGGGTGGCAGTATGGATGGGTGGAAGAGGCTGAGCTGGCTTCTAGTGTGCCTGTGCACCTCCACGCACATGTACGGCCATATGATGAGGCCCCAGGGGGGTTAATATGGGGAGAAAACCAGGAAAGCCTATAAAAATCTATATTAAAAAAAAAGACTCTAGCCGTTATTTTATTGGCCCCCCTAGTTTATGGACTCTGTGTACACCTCTGGCAGTGACACTGCAATGATGTAACAGCCAGTGGCTACTGAACACAACACTACAGTAGTCATCAGAGATTTTTAAACTCCCACGTGTTGCATGACCCATGAGATATGAGGGAAGGGAATTGAAGTGGGACTCAGGAGGGATGCCTTGGGACTAGACAATAAGTAAGAACATCAACCCACACTCTCCTGACAAATCCTTACTCCAGCACCACCACACTGAGAGACACTGAAAGACCAAAGATGTACTGCAATCATTGGATGACCCACAGAATGTTTTCCCCACTGTGCTTCCCCTTCATTACTTCCATTTTGAATAAGACACTTCTGTATCGCTGGGCCTCTGTAAAGCTGTCTGCTTCATGTGATACACAGCAAAACACTGAGGAATAACTACATGGTGGTCAGCAATGGATTATAACTAAAGAAAAAAAAAAACTGAGATTGTGATCACAATTTGAACACATGCTTATCTGCTTTGTTGTGAAGCTTTGTAACCCCCCAAGTGAATGTTTTTCATGCAAGTCTACTACCGAGACCCAGTTTAATGTATTTGAAACATTAGGTTCTAAGTCTGTTGGTGGTATAAAACCTTGGATGCTGTTGTGGACTAATGCTGGCAAGGATGTCCAAATACACCTTCCTTGGTGAAGATTCATATTGAGAGAATCGAACTTAAATTCAAACCAGAGACAAGAGGACATAGTGTCTGAAGTGCCTGTTTATAGACAGAATGAAGACTGTAGTTTAGGAATTTGTTTGAAGTGTTTATTGTAAACAAAAAATGCTAATTTTTTTGTTATTGTGCAATATTAGTGTTGTTTGGTTATAGATGTGTTTCACAGTATCAATGTTATCATTGAGAATTGCACTAGTACTTTTGACTGTAGTACAGGAGATACACAAAAAATTGTCTCTGAGCATGCTAGTGGAAAGATTAGTCAGCAAGCTACCAATCAGTACAGCTGAACTAAGAAATTAGAGGTAATGAGAGAAAAAACCTAAAACTAGAATGGCATGTAATAACTGTAGAAGAATACGTTAATAACAGGAGGATCCCAGGGCTGCCATATGGCCCCATGTGTAGCACTGCGTGCTTCCACTTCAGTGACCCTGGGTTCAGATGCAAGCCTCAGAAGGTGACCCTAAAAGGTGGGTAGGCACTGTTGTGTGGCAGTGCTACCAGTTGGGGAGGGATGGTATCAGTTCCTGCTACTCTAGCTATCCCTGTGGTGGACCATGGAGCTTATTTCTCCCATAGGGGCACACTAGAGCACGCAAGGCCACCTCAGAGCTAGGCCTGATGTTGAGGAGGGTGGGGTCAAAAAATCAGGAATACCCACGCTAGCCACAGGATGAATCTCCAGTAGTCACAGCCCCCGCAATGCCTATAGGGCCCTGGGGACTTCTGGACTGTGATTTGGAGATGGGGAGAACAGACCTCACACATCAGACCCCGCCACGGGGAGTATATCTATGGGGGAAACTTCCTCAGGTAAGTGCCTGAGATGGTGGGTGATGGGAGTGGATGAGCACAGAGGAACGAAGGTGGCTGGGCGGGCCCTAGGAAAAAAGGGTTATGGGACTACTGTGATACTCATTGATCCTAATGTTGGTTTTCATTCCAGCAAATTAATTGAATGCTATGATGCAGTACATGGGAAATGTTCCATAGATTTCATGTTGGCCATCATAGAGGCTAGCACAGAAGAGAGAAAGAGATTAGCCATGGGAATACAGACAGTAGAGGATCAATTGCTTAACCTAATGGCCCCAGCAGAGCTTACAAGTACTCTAGATAGAATCAAAAGTGATCTTACAAGATCTGAGGAAAAGCTGAAGGCTAGAAACATTAAAAAGTACAGGAGAAACATAATAGATCATTGTGACTGAAAGATTTACAACTGCAGCATGGTAAATTGCACAAAAGGTAAATCCAGACAAGCTCTTTGAGGATCAGAAAGTATTGATAGTTCAGCAATGCAACTTTACTCATCTGGTAAAAGTGATTATAGGCACACCTTTTATAGCACTCTGAGGTAATAAACGGTGGGTAGTGTAGGCTTCCTCTCTGATAGGCTGATGCACAACATTAGAAAAAGTAATTGGAATTCATTCCAGTCTCTGCTCTTTCTTCTGTGCTGCTCCTCAGTTCAAAACTTTCAGAGCTTCCCAAAAACCTGGAAAACAGTCTAATCGTCACAGCAAGGAAAACAAAATTGCTAATGTACTGTACCAGTAACTGAGGCCAACTGAACAAATCTAGAATATTAATTACAAGAAAGTTGTAGACTAATAACTCAACAATTGCCAGGCAGTAACCCAGAACAAATAAAAAGTATAATTCTACAAATTATGGTTAAAAGAACCAGTACTTTAAAAAAAAAAAAGCACCTATAATATCAGTGGTAAAATAATCAGTCTATGAGAAAATCAGTGTTGGTGCCACTTTCTGTCACTGGGTGGAAGTCGGGGTGCTGTTAAAGGTGTTCCTATAATCACCTTTACCAGGTGAAGAACAGAATCGTACTCCCAGATGCCTTCAGTGACCGCTCCCTAGTCTTGTTTCATTGGGCGAACAAATTTTCTAAACCACCCACTTGAACAGTTACTACCAGGGTACTCATCCATGGGCATCTGGAATCACTAACAGCTGACTGGCATAGTCAGGACTGGTCAGTGGTTTACACAACTAATAATGTTGACATTGCCCTTGACCAATTCATTGTTCAGTTCAGTGCTATATGTGATAGGCATGCCTCCCACAAAAAGCGTAAAATCAAAGGCCGCTGCAATCCCTGGTTTTCTCCAGACCTCCTTGAGCTTCTGAATGCCAGGGACCATCTATGGCACAGGTCTAGGTCCCTGTGTAACCAGGCTGACATCCAGATGTACAGAGCAGCTGGAAACAACTGCGTGAGGGCTATTCGTGCAGCTAAAAATCAGTATTATAAGGAAGTGCTCTCTCGGACCTGGAATGATGGCAGAAAATTTTGGACTAACCTTAAAGAAGTCATTGGGATAGACCTCAGATCTGCCCCTACCATGCTTAACATTGATGGTGTACCCTCACTCGACTCCAAACTTATTGCTAACACTTTTAATGATGCCTTCACAGACCTAAGTGGTGTCCTGCCATCTGACTACTTCTCTCACCCCCTCACAAGTGACTGCTCTGGGAAAGAGACTCTGTACCCTTCTCATCTTCCTTTCTACTTCAAAACCCTCTCAGCCCATGAAGCCAAGAATTACCTACTCAAGGTATTAGGAAAATCAAAAATTTAGTGGCGACACCCTGGATCTTAAGTTTGTAGCCCTTACGCTGGATGAAATTTTGTCACCTCTAACACATATTATGAACATGTCACTTAGATACTCTCTGTGTCCTCAGAAATGGAAATCTACCACAGTGACACCAGTCCATAAGTCTGGGGATTGCACAATTACTGGGAACTACAGGCCTATCTCTATCCTGCTCCCAATCTCAAAAGCTGTTGAGCATATAGTGGCTGACCAACTGTTTGAATACTTAGAAAAATATCAGCTGCAATGCCCGCAACAACATGGGTTCAGAAATGATCATAGTACCACTACCACCCTTCTGGAGTTCACAGGCTTTATTCACCACTCCTTAGATCAAGAACACCTGGTCGGTGCTGCTTTCATTGATTTAACCAAAGCTTTTGACACTGTGAATCATGCCCTCCTGGTCGAACAGCTTACCACCATTGGCCTAGCTCGTGACAGCGTAGCTTGGTTTGAAAGCTACCTGGACAACCGTATACAGCAGGTGAAGATTGGTAACACCCTCTCAGATAGCAGACCTGTCCTATCTGGAGTTCCTCAAGGGTCCATCTTGGGCCCTCTTTTATTTAGCATTTTCCTCAACAACCTTCCTTATTCCTGTTAGAGTCACATCCTTTTATATGCTGACGATGCTGTCCTGTTTACCAATGATCCAGACCCTAAGGTTCTTGAATCCAGGCTACAGAGTAATTTCGTAGTCATAGAAAGATGGTTCCATAAGCACAGGTTAGTTATGAATTACAACAAGACTAAAACTATGCTGTTCGCCAGCTCCCAAAATGGACACAGAACTTACCCTCTTTCTATCACTAAGGAAGAGGGCACTCCCCTGGAGCTAGTTCAGCTCTCTAAATATCTAGGGATTACTATTGACAGTACGATGGCCTATGCCTATCACATTGACAACATTGCTAAGACTGTTAACACCCGCATTGGGCTACTTTATAGGCATAAGCAATGTTTGACCCCAGAGGCTCTTAACCTGGCCAGTCAAAGCTCTCTTGTCTCGCTTATTGATTATAGCTTACCAATCTATGGATCAGCTACTGAAACAACTCTTCACCGTATCATAGTTGCACTCAACAAAGCATGCCGTCTCCTTACCTGCTCAGCCCGTCTGTTCCATACCTGCGACATGTACGCTCAGGCTAACTGGCTCCAATTCAAAGGTAGACTCGTACCAAACATGTTTACTGTCCAAAAAAGTAAGCTTAGGCAAAATGCCCCCAGGAGTGCAAAAGCTTATTACCCCCACTATCAACCGTTGTTGTACCAGAAGTTCTGCTAGCCAGATTTTTAATATACCCCGCTGTTGCACTTCTCTGGGACAAATGTCCTTTGCCTACTGTGCCCCACTATGGATGAACTCACTGCACCATGACATCACTTCAGCATCCACCTTGGGGTCCTTCAAGGTTAAACTTAAGCAACAGCTAGTTGCTGATGCCAGTTGTGACTACTTCCAATAACCTTCCCTCTAGTGACCAGCACTTATTCTAACCTTATGCTTTCCTGGCCTTATGCATAACTGTTCTCAGCATGTAAATAACTGCTCTAAGTTGCTAATCATTCTCCTTCACATTTCCCTCTTGATCCCTTCCCCTGTTTCCCTTCACCCCTCCATGGCTTTCCCCCATCCCCCTCACCCCCTGTTATATCTCCTGAGCTCTCTTGCTTATTTTAAAATACTTTGACCCCTACCTTCTCACCTCTGATGAGGCCCCTGGGCTGATGCCATCCCTTACCTTGTTGATTATTAGATAATAGGCTGAGCCTGTTCTCATTTTCCTTTAAAGGGTCATTTCATAAGACCCCACCCCCTCTAATATGACCCTTTGAATTTCAGGTTTTAATTAAATATGCACCATGGCATACATTGAACAATGCCACATGTATTGGAACTTCTCTAGTTATACACTCTTGCGTTGTCTTGTATAATTCCTTGTTTTGTTTGTTTTCTGTTTCATACTTTCCCAATATGTATTGTTCATCTGATGTGGAACCTATGAAATAAGATTGTTCTTAAAGGTGTTTTCAAAATTTCAATAAATAAATAAGAACCTCACATTGTGAAATCACACTTTTTATAGCGCTCTGAGGTCATAACCAATGGGTAAGTTACAAGCAGTGACCCAGATTCTAGGTGGGAAGAAAGGAGAGCGGATCCAAGACCAACTGAAGTATGTTGCAGCCGAAGGAGGCTCTGTCAGCATCAAAGGCATCAACACGATACAGCCTAAAGAAGGTATGGATGGATGCCCAGGTGGCAGCTGAATGGACTCCATGAGTAGCTAGGCCATTAGCTTGTGAGTATCTGGTTGTGGGTGACTGACTGAACCTTGAATTAGCAGATCTGGCATGACCTTTAGACAGAGTGGTTAATCCCCTTGTATTACCATCAGGGTGGCATTTAGTACCAGGTTCATTCAGCATGACCTTCATCTGGAGTAGTTGGTCCTCTAGCATTACCATCCAGGTGGCATACCAGGTTATCTGGGGTGATTAACATGATCAATGTCCCTGAAGTCTGAATCTAGCTGAGCACATGAGGGATTAGAGGTATGAGGAAAGATGTAAGACCTGGAGATGTCCCTAGGATTGAGATTGCATCCACCTCTGCTACTCTGTGTTCCTTGTATTGGAATAAAAGGGATTTGTTTGTTGAGTCTCATTGCCATGAGGTTAACATGGAAGGGTCCCCACATGGGTGCAATTTTTAGGAAGGTGCTGTGAGTTTCCATTCCTCATTGTTTATGGTCTCTCAGCTTAGCCAGTCTGCCTGGTGATTGAGCTCTCCTATTAAATGCACTGCCGACAGGTTCTTCAGGTTAATTTCTGTTCATGTGATGAGGTGTGCCCTCCTCTGAACATTTGAGGGCTGTTTGTGCCACCCTGTTTGTTGATGTAGGCCATAGTGACCAGGTCCATTCTTTCTGACATGTTTTCTAGCCACCAGTCTGTGAAAGTATTTTAGGGCTAGCAATATTGCTCTTGTTTTCAGCACATTTATAGGCAGTTTTGCTTCTGCTTTCAACCATTCCCCTTGTGCTCTTTTCTTGACAAGCACTGCTCCCCATCAGAGTACACTTGCATTTGTTTTGATGGCTACCATTGCATGACTTTGAAACAGTGCGCCTTGTCACAGATTGTGTGGTTTAATCCACCACATGATGGAGTGTTTCACATGTGGTGGGAGAGTTGGTGGCACATTGTAGTTCTGACTGCTATGGTTATGGTTGCTAAGAATGAAGAGTTGTAGGGGCCTCATGTGCCATCTGGCCCACGTGTGAAGATCAGTAAATTATGCCATGAGACCCAGCAGTTGCATGAGCTCCCATACTGTTGGACAGCATTGTGCAAGGATTCATTTGCAGTGTGTCTTAGGCATTGAATGTGTAGTGCACTTATCTGGTAAAAACTAAATGAATAAATCAATCTTCAATCTCCAAGGGACAGACTATTCCTTTTTTTGTGTTAAAGATGGTGCCTAGATGCTGCAGAAATCATACTGGATTTTGGTTGCTCTTTACTTGATTTGTGATCCAGCTGTACTGAGTCTGGACCTGCTGAACTCTGTATGTTGCTGTCATTGATTCCTGTTGTACCCTTGATGTGATGAGCCAATCATCCAAATATGGGCTCCAAGGATGGCATCACTTTTTTTTGAATACTAGTGATGCCAAAGCTAGTCCACAGGGCAGGCACTGGTATGGAAAAGACATGTTCCATATGGTGAACCTCAAAACTTTGTAGTGAATGGGATGCATAGTGATGTGGAGGTAGGTGTCCATGATATCTACTAATGTGAAGAACTCTCCTTTCTTCACCAAGGCTATGGTTGACCACAGAGTCTTCATTTTGAATAAGTGCTATGTGACAAATTGAGGAATTTCAGGCCCAGAATAGCCTTAATTCCCATGACTTCTTGGGCACCAGAAAGAAAGTAGAGTAGATCCCTTGCCCACACTGTCGTGGGAAAATGGATATTATTGTTTAAGAGCTGGTTGAGGAATGCCCTTACTTGATTTAGTGGTGCTCTGGAAGGTGACACAGGAGAGAGTGTGAACTGGTAAAAACAGGATTTACCATGCACAAATAAAAAAAGTGAAAATCAGGCAACTCTGTAGCCATAACCAAAAGAGTTGGTCACCCCTGTCTCTGGCAGTGTGTGTGGGTCAAGCAGGCAGCCAAATTAAGCAGAAAAGAAGACCCATCACCTGCACTTTGCACACAAATTTGAGACACTCGAAATTTAAGGAGTAAAAAAAATCAATTTTATTAAATACAAGATTCTGAAAGCATCAACTGCATACCATATCTTGATACATCTCCCCCACAGTGCATACAACTTCGCCAATGGTGTTTCGCACCATTGTGGTTGCTTTTTCAAAGGTTAGTTAAACACTTCTTCCATGCTGGCAACCAGAAACTCGCTTGCAATTGAATGATACAATAAATAATGCATGCTCATTTCTATCCCCCACAGCACTTGTGGTTATTTAAACACAGTTCAATTCAAACTCATTAAACAATAATGCCTCTTCCGTAGTAGAGCCTATTTTTCTATATAAAAAAACAATTAGTTCAATGAACCAGTATTTATCAAAGTCCTTAATCAAGTTCTTTATTAGACAGAACATCAGTTGTTTTTCTTGATTAGATGGTTCCTCTTGCATCCATACGTATTGTCTTGATGATGGTGCTAAACTAGGGGCTATTATTCATACAATGAGCACATCCCATTCGATTCTGCTTTTCTGTCAGTAGCCATAATTAGCTTGTTAAAAAGCATAGAAAACACAATTAGTTATAATATGCCAGAAACAGAAAATTCAACAAAATCTATATACCAATATATTTGTTCTGTAGTCTATTTATTTAAAAAAGGTTTAATCTCAAATCTACTGTTTAAACCAGGCTTTATGAGTACATTTAATTTTACAGTACATCTTGCTTCTGCCCTTAGAGCTTTATTATCTAGATTCCCACCCCTCGGACCCAGTTGTACTCTCTCTATTCCCATATAGAACCATGTATCATTGCCCCCCCAAGGGGTACTTTGTCTATTCCCATATAGAACCATGTATTGTTGTCCCCACCCCCGGGGCAAACTTTGTAGCCAAACTGAAAGTGAAAACAGAATTTAAAGGTTCGCAAACACACTAAGTTGTAAATGTCACAAACGCACTCTTCGGGTGAGGCCATTTGCTCCCACAGTGCCAAACCTTGAAGTGCAATATGTGAACAGGAGACAAACAGGGTAACCCTCCCGTCTGTTTTGGGTCCGAAACAACTACCAGTCTTGAGTCATGGGGTCAAATATGAACCCTTTTTCACTAGCATGCCCAGTTAACAGGATAAAATATCACACCCTCTTCGGGGAAATACAGTGCAGTACCTAACCCAGCGGGAACCCAACATGGTTCACAATCCCCCTTTTTGACTCAGTTGAGACTTAGGTACTTTTCTTACCTTGGTGCATATGGTAACACACTTTAAGCACTTAACAGTTCTGTCAGACTTCTCAACACTGTCCCAGCATTCACATTCAAAATGAGAAAAAGACTCAGGCAGAACTTAAAGGAAAACAAAGTTTACTACAATTAAAAAAAAAGATGAAATGCAAAACACAGAACATATAACATTTAGATTACAGTCATGAAAATTAAATTGATAATTATACAAATCTGCCTTAATACTAAATAGTTTTCTCCTACCCTAGTTTCCAGTAATACAAAGTGGTGGTTGACTTACCTAAAGTACTCTGGAGAGTGTGTCTTGTCAGGAGTCCAGATTCAAAAAGCAAAGCAAGTTTTCCTTCCAGCCGTCTGGTAATATATTCAGGCAGCACAAACCTCCCTGTGATTTCACAGCTCACAGTGATGCTGGCTATGAGATCACTCAAACCTAAATACTGAATTAATTGATCAGTCACATGCCCCATCACTCTGCTCAACATTTCCAATAAAAAAAAAATGTATATTCTTCCTAATTAGTGATGCCTCATGACAGGTCAGAGTTACCCCTTTGATGTTCAGAGTAAACTTCCTGATGAGCTATGTCACCTATTTGTGAAATATTACATGTAACGGACATTGTTTCTTCCTAATATGTTGTAAAAGGCAGCCTGGTTTCCTGGATTTCAAAAGTACATGTTTTTTTTAAACTGTTACAACCTGGTATAATTATAGTCCCAGGAAGTCAGCTTTTACAAGCCAGAGGTAACAACCAGCCCAGTATATTTTTTTCTTAAAAAATCCATTATCCCATGGTGGCCTGGGCTGCTGCCATATTTTCCAGCAGAAATTCACAGAACATATATTCATATCATAAATGTTATACAAATACTAACAAGCATATGCTATCCATCACAACCCTCCCTCCTAGACTGAATTTGGGGGAATCCATTCCTAGGCCTGTGATGAGTTTCCCAAATTCAGTTCACTGCTCTGACATGATATCCCATTTGCATTTCCATTTGCTGCCCCTGCCCTGTGTGAGACAGTCATGTTGTAACACTATAAGGCAAGCCTTCCATTTGTTTTGCCCATTTGTGCCAGCCAATCCAGGGGGCTGTGATCAGTTTGTACCTCAAAGTGCCACCAATATAGGTATGACTCTAACTTCTTTAGTGCCCACACCTTTGCAAGGCATTCTTTCTCCACTGTAGAATAAGCCTGCTCCCTGGGAAGTAACTTCTTACTGAAGTGCACTATTGGGTGATCTTTTCCTTGGTTAGACATTTGGCTCAGTACTGCCCCAATACCCACATCTGAGGCATCTGTCTGGACTAGAAAAGGTTTACTATAGTCTGGACTGGCTAATACAGGAGCACAGCACAATGCTTACTTTAGCTGTGTAAAGGTTTACTCACAGGCTGGTTCACAGTTAACCCTTTTAGGCATTCATTTATTTTACAGGCCAGGTAGGGGAGCTGCCAGGAACTATAGATTGATACAAATTTTCTATAGTACCCTGAGGTCCCTAGAAAATGCCAAACCTGCTTCTGTGTTTCAGGTCTAGTCCATGCCTCAATTGCCTCAATTTTTGCTTGATTAGGATGGAGCTGCCCCCGGCCTACGAGATGCCCAAGGTATGCCACCTCAGCCATGGCCACCTGGCACTTTTCAGCTTTTACAGTGAGCCCGGCCCTCTGTATCCTGCCCAACACTTCCTTATGGTAGGACTGGTGTTCCTTCTAGCTGGCACTGAAGATAGCAGTGTTGTCCAGTTACACCATGGTGTACTCTTTAGCACCATTTAACACCTCGTTCACCAACCTTTGGAAGGTGGCAGGGGCGTTCTTCATTCCAAAAGGCATTACTTTAAACTCAAATAGCCCTATTGGAGTGATGAATGACAGCCTCTCCTTAGCTCTGGCAGTTAACTCCACCTGCCAGTACCCTTTCATCAAGTCAGTATTGGTAAGGTATGTCACCTCTCCCAACTTGTCCAGTAGTTTTTCAGTCCATGGCATTGGGTGGGTGTCTCACTTTGTGACTGCACTGAGTCCACGATAGTCCACACAAAAATGAGAAGAACCATCTGGCTTGGGAACAAGGACTACGGGTGAGGCCCAGAAGCTGTGGGACTTCTGGATTACCACTAAATCCAGCATTTCCTCCACCTCCCTCCTAATGTCCTTTTGGATGGCCTCTGACACCCGATATGCTGTCTGCCATATGGGCGCTTGCATCCCTGTCTCTACATCATGCATCACTAAGGGGATTAGTCCAGGCTTGACGCAAAACAATGGGGCAAAGTCTGCAAATCCTCCCTTACTTCCTGGATCTGGTCTGGGGTCAATTGGGGTGACATTTTAATTGCCTCCACAGAGGACTCCCACTTGCTTTCTTCCAGCAAGTCCAGAAGGGGGTCTTCTTTGTCCATCCCCTCCCCAGGACTACACACTGCAAAGACCATGTCAGCCCTATTTGCATATGGCTTCATCATATTGACATGGTACATTCTTTGGGTATGTCTCCTGTCAGGCAGTTCTATAATGTAATTTAGGTCATTCACCTGTCTGACTACTTTGTACGGTCCTCCCCACTTGGCCTGCAGCTTATCTTTCCAGACCAGGATTAGAACCATAACCTCCTGACCCACAGTGTATGAGCGAGCTCTGGCTCTGCAGTCATACCTGTGATGCTTGACCAGCTGGTTATGATTGCTGTATGATATTTGTAATATAAAAATATAGTATGCGAGTCTGTGCTCCATGGGTGCCCCCTCTTCCACCAGGTTTTTGTGAAAACTACAGGATATATAATTGACCAGGAGATCTCTGTAATGTAATTAACTTCCTTGAGAAATTGCATTTTATGGCCTTTTTTATGACATGCTTTGAAGTTGGGAAGCTAGATTTACATTTTATTACAGGACAGGACATGGCTATATTCACACCTAAGTGACATATGGCAGAGTTGTAAAAGCCCTTGATGTTCCTTGGGAAAATAATAAACCAACCACCAGTTCAAAGGAAAGGTTTGATTTAAAGGTTGTCATAATCTGAGAAATTAGTTTCGGCTGAAATCACATTTAAAATATTTCCTGGCAGGAAATCATGTTTGTATTTTTTTCTTTCTAAAAGGAGGAACTAGATGACTCATAGAAGGGGCGTGGAGACACAGAGTTTTAAACTGAATACTGTGTCTGAACTTAGTTGTCAGATATTCCATCTTGGGATGATAGAGAGATAGAGCTCTCAGCTCTCTGATCTAACTATAGGCACTTAGAGGTAATACATTAGATAGAAAAAGTCTAAATGTATTGTGGTAGGAGTTTTTGTGTTTTACTTTTCCTTGTTTTCTTTTAAGTGATTGTATGCACTTTGATATAGAGTTCTGTGTTTACATCTTCCATATTTTTATCCATTTTAGTAAATCTTTTATTTGAAAGACTGTCTGTGTGTCTTCCAAGTTCTTTTTGCATGTGATGTATACGTGGTTAAGTTTGACAACTGTTCTGGAAAGCTTGGTGGTGTTACGAAACTAGGAAAAGGTAAGAATATACAGTACCTAAGGTCTTTAATAGAGTTTTAAAGAGTTCATTTTGGATACCTGGTTAGGTGCCCTTAGGCGAAAGATATATTGCATCCCCCCGAAGAGAATATTATCTGAGCCTGTACATTTGAGTACGCTAGCATAAGGTTCTCAGTTTGAATCCCCCCAGAACTTGAGACCAAGGGTGATTCAGATCCACAACCAGACAGGAGGTTACCCTGTCTGTTACCTGTTCACACTATTGGGCTCAGAGATTGGCTCTGTGGGAGCAGAGGGCCTGACCTGCTGAGTGCATTTTTTACAGATTTGGTTAGCAGCGGTGCAATAAAGTTGGCAACACAAGCTTTAACTGCTCAGTGTGTCAGCTTAATACTGTACAGTGCACTTGCAAAACAAGGCAGTGATTTATTTTTTAAAAAAGGAAACATAACTATATCATTGTGCATACAGTCAAGTTCCTACCTGTTTTATGTTTTTTCTAAAGTGCAAGTTAGAATAGCTGTAGTTAGGGAGGAACATGGCTTCCAACTACAATGGGTACACTGCAGACTACTTGAGGCAGTTGTGCCAGGACAGAGGAATACTGCATGAGATGAGAGCCACCAAGCAGAACCTTGTGGATGCCCTGATGGCAGCAGATACCCAGAGCATCAAGTCACAGACTGTCACTGTAAAAGACCAAACCTTGGGCATGGAGGGGCTAACGGCCAGTGCAGTGTCCAGATCTGGTGAGGAGGGCAGCAGGGCCAGTGCAAGTGAAGGGCCACAGCAGCAGGGGAAGGTCACCAGCATTCTGGAGCCAGAAGCAATAAGGCTGCAGATTGAGTTGCACAGAATGGAGCTGGAGTTGCAGAGAGATGCTGAGTGAGAGAAACGAGCCACAGAGGAGAAGAGGGAGCGAGAACAGTGAGAAGCTGACCCTGAAGAGCGTGAGTGCCAGTAAGCCACAGAGGAGAAGAAGGAGTGTGAACAGCCAGCCACAGAGAAGAAGAGGGAGTAGGAACGGTGAGAAGCGGACCGTGAACAGCGAGAGGCGGACCGTGAAGAGGCGACATGAACTGGAGAAGCTATGACTCCAACCACCAGCACCAGAGTAGGTAAGTGGCTTGGGTTTAACTGGAACTACGGGACTGGGTTACAAATTGAATTCAAAATTGATAGCTGAATTTAAAGAGGGGGAGGATATGGATGCCTTTTTAAATTCCTTTGAAAAAGTTTGTATTCGGGCAAAAATTCCTAGAGGGTCCTAGAGCTTTCAGCTATCCCCACTACTTACCGGGAAAGCTCAGGATGCATTGGGTCAAATGGACAATGAGGACAGTAATGATTACAGCAAACTTAAAGTTGCACTTTTAAAAAAGTTTGATTTAACTGCAGAAGCATACAGGCTAAATTCCATAAGTTCAGGAGAAGCCCTGACATGAGCTATGAGGAGCTAGCCACAAAACAACATCAGTGTTTAAAACGGTGGAAAGGAATTGAAGCAAACTCTGTAGATTAAATTGAGAATGCTATGTTGTTAGAACAGTGTTTTTGGGCATGCCCAGCAGAGCTGAAAACCTGGCTGGAGAACCGAGATCCCAAAACAGTGTAAGAGGCTGCTGAACTGTCGAACTGCTATGCCAAGAACAGACCTGGTCTGAGAATGAATGGGGTGGGTGTGGCAGGGCAGAAAGGGAAAAGCGCACCTTTAGGGCAGCTAAAACCCTCACTGCCTCCACTGAAACCAGTTAGCCCCAGGTTTATAAGAAAAGAGTTATCTGAGAAAATAAATGAATGTTGGGTTTGTAAAGAAACTGTGCATATTGCCAGACAGTGTCCCAAAAGGATGAGCAATAGACAAGGTGGTGCTAGGAAAGAAGTGGGTTGTTTATGCATCATTGGAAGCATGCCTGTGAACATGAGGGAACCCATGCACCCAGTCACGGTGAATGGTGTATAGACACAAGGGTTAAGGTACACAGGGGCATCCCTGACATTGGTAAAAGGGGATCTGGTACAGCCTGGTCAGCTTATACCCAATATATTTGTAATGGTACAAGACTTCACTGGTGAGGAGAAAACATTGCCACTCGCTAGTGTTCTCCTAGATATGGGTGAAACAGGGTGAACTCTGCAACAGGTGGCTGTGGCCAAAACTTTAGCAGTTGACGTCATCCTTGGCAACAATCTCAAACAGGTGATGTTGTGTGCAGTTACCCATAGCCAAGCAGGAATTGGAAATTGTAGTTCCCTGGACCCCACAGAAGCCATTGTGGAAAATACTGGGGGGCTGGTTCCCCAGCCTGTGTGTACTGATATGGAGACTAATGAAAAGGGGCTAGAAATGTCCCCAGTAGCAGTTAACCACACAGCTATGGTGGGTTACTCTGAAGAAGGAGGGGTAACCCATTGTCAGAGGGTTAGGGATGACAGTGATCCTGAGTGCCCTGGTGCTAGTGCTAGAGACCCTAGTTTAGAGACTGAAGGGGACCGGTCCCATGCTTTGGGAATTTTGTAAGGAGTTTGCAGCTGCTCAGAAAAGTGACCCTAGTGTAGAGAAACTGAAGGCTTGGGCAGACTCTGACGGAGCCCAGGGAGGTGATGGCAAACATAAAGTTTATTGGGAAAACTGACTGATGTATACTCAGGCTGTTAAGACAGAGGGAGGGAGGGGTGATAGGCAGGCAGCTTGTTGTTCCCTAGGGGTACCGTGAACAGTTGCTCAAGATTGCACATGATATTCCATTGTCTGGTCATATGGGAATCGCATGCATTATGCAGCGGTTGGCCCAGAATTTCTATTGGCCCAACTTCACCCAGCTGGTGAAGGACTATTGTAGGTCTTGTCACTGGTGCCAAGAAATAGGGAAGGCAGGTAAGAAATCCCAAGCCACCCTAATTCCATTGCTCATAGTGGAGGAGCCATTCCAGAGAGTGGGGATGGATACTGTGGGGCCTTTCAATACCCCCAGCTCCTCCGGGAAGTGGTTCATCCTGACTCTGGTGGATTATGCCACCTGGTACCCAGAGGCAGTCACCCTATACTCACTGAGGACAGAAAAAGTGGTAGATGCCTTACTTGGGATTTTCTCCCATGTTGGGTTTCCACAGGAGGTTATCACCGATCAAGGAGGTTCCTTCATGTCAGACCTGATGAGATGCTTGTGGGAGAAGTGTGGGGTGGTGCAGAGGTGCATGACACCATATCACCCACAAGCCAATGGGCTTGTGGAAAGATTTAATGGGACCCTGAAGTCAATGCTCCAAGAGTTTGCTGAACAGCATGGGAGGGACAGGGAGAAATGCCTTCCCCACCTGTTTGCATACAGAGAGGTGCCCCAAGAGTCAACAGGATTCCCCCCTTCAAGCTCTTACATGGACACTGGGTATGTGAGCCCCTAGATTTGATCCGGGAGAACTGGGAAGGCAAGCACGCCACCTAGGGAACTCCCATAGTGGATTACATCCTTAGATTTAAGGAAAGGCTGAAGAAGCTTATGGGGACAACCCAGAGCAACCTGGCAGCTGCCCAACAGAAATAAAAAGTGTGGTATGACCGCAGAGCCAGAGCTTGCTCATACATGGTGGGTCAGGAAGTCAAGGTCCTTATTCCGATCTGGAAAGACAAGCTGCAGGCTGAGTGGGCAGGACCGTCCAAAGTAGTTAGAAAAGTAAATGATGTGAACTGTATCATAGAGTTACCTGACAAAAGACAGACAGAAAGAATGCACCATGTCAACATGATGAAGCCATATGCTAATAGGGCTGACATGATGTTTGCAGTATGTAGTCCTGGGGAGGGGACAGACAAAGGAGACCCCCTTCGGGACTTGCTGGAAGAAAGCAAGGGGGAGTCCTCTATGGAGGCAGTTACAATTGTCTCCCCAGCCTGCCCCAAACAAGATCCAGGAAGTAAGTGAGGTTTTAGCAGACTTTGCCCCACTGTTTAGTGCCAAGCCTGGACTAATCCCCTTAGTGACACATGATGTGGAGACAGGGACACAGACACAGACGCCTATACAATGGACAGCATATCAGGTGTCAGAGGCTGTCCAAAAGGGCATTAGATGGGAGGTGGAGGAAATGCTGGATTTAGGGGTAATCCAGAGGTCTCACAACCCCTGGGCCTCACTCGTAGTCCTTGTTCCCAAGCCAGATATCTCTACTAATTTCTGTGTGGACTATCATGGACTGACTGTAGTCAAAGATGCCCACCCAATGCCCTGGATGGACAAACTTCTGGATAAGTTGGGAGGGGCGACATGCCTTATGACTATTGATCTGACAAAGGGGTATTAGCAGGTAGAGTTAACTGACAGAGCTAGGGAGAGGTCGTCCTTCATCACTCTTATTTGAATTTAAAGTAATGCCTTTCAGAATGAAGAACGCCTCGGCCACTTTCCAAAGGTTGGTGAACCAGGTGTTAAATGATGCTGAGGAGTATGCCATGGCATACCTGGATGACATTGCCAGCTGGGAGGAACACCTGTCCCACCTTAGGGAAATGCTAGGCAGGATACAGAGGGCCGGGCTCACTGTCAAAGCTGAGAAGTGCCAGATGGCCATGGCTGAAGTGACATACCTTGGGCATGTTGTAGGCCAGGAACAGCTCCATCCTAACCAAGTAAAAATAGAGGTGATCAAAGCATGGCCCAGATCAGAAATGCAGAAGCAGGTCAGGAGTTTTTTTAGGGACAGTAGGATACTATAGGAAATTACTAAAGAACTAAAGAGTAAACAGGGAGTAGATGAGGCACTCTGGGTCACCCTGGAGACAGGAAATGGCACCACAGTCCACATGGGGGTTGCATACAGACCCCCATCTCAGGGGGGAATGGACAAGGAAATGATAGAAGGCATCCTTAGAATGACAGAAAAAGGGGAAATATTGTTGATGGGGGACCTGAATATGCCAGATGTTAACTGGAGCACCTTTGTTGCAGGCACATCCAAGAACAGGGTCATTTCTGATGCCCTACAAGGGGCATGCCTCAGACAGCTAGTATTGGAACCCACTCAGGAGGGAGCAATCTTAGACCTGGTACTCTCAAATGGGGACAGAGAAAGAATCTCAAATTTAGAAGTGGGTAGCCATCTGGGAACAAGCAACCACCAAACAATGTGGTTCATGATAAACACAGCCATACAATCAAGCCATACAGAAGTAAGAGTATTGCACTTTAAGGGGGCTGACTTTGGGAAAATGAGAGAGTGTGTCTCAGAAAAGCACTAGCAAACAAGCAAGAAGGAGGGGTCGAGGAACAATGGAGAGTAATCAAAACAGCCATCACAGAGGCAACAAGCCTTTGTGTAAAGCAAATCAACAAAACACAACAAAGGATAAAAACGCTATGGTTCTCAAAAGAGGTAGCAGGGAAGGTTAAGGAGAAAAGGATAGCATTCAGGATATATAAGGAAACACAGAAGGAGCAGGACAGAGAACTTTATCATTTAAAGCAGAAAGAGGCAGGGAAGGCAGTCAGAATAGCAAAGGCCCAAAGCAAGGAAAGGATAGCCAACTCTGTTAAGAAGGGGGATAAGACTTTTTATAGGTACATTAGGGAGCGAAGAAAGACCAAAGGAGGGATACTGAGGCTTAATAAAGGGAAGGGAATGTGAGTAGAGGGTGACATTGAAAAAGCAGGGATACTGAACGAATATTTCTGCTTAGTATTCACAAAGGAAGAGGAGGGGAAGTTTCCTTAACCAAAGAAGAGAAACACTCTGAAGATGGGGGTCGATACCAGTCCATTTACTGAAGAAAGGGTTCTGAAAGAACTAATACAATTGAAGGTGGACAAAGCAATGGGGCCTGATGGGATTCACCCAAGAATTCTAAAAGAACCAAAGGTAGAACTAGTGACACTGCTGACTACTCTCTTTAACAAATCATGGGAGGATGGGGTGGTACCTGAGGACTGGAGAAAGGTGGATGTAATTCCTCTTCACAAAAGTGGGAGCAGGACAGAGGCAGGAAACTACAGACCAGTTAGTTTGACCTCAGTGATGGGGAAAATAATGGAATCACTTCTGAAGGAAAGAATTGTTGAGTAGCTACTATAGAGGCCAGTGGGGCACAGGACTCAAGGCAGCATGGATTCATGATGGGAAGGTCATGTCAGACAAATCTAATAAATTTCTTTGACTGGGTGACCAAAGTAGTAGACCAGGGAGGGACTGTGGACATGGCCTAGCTAGATTTTAGCAAGGCATTTGATACAGCCCCACGCAAAAGATTAATGCACAAGTTAGCCAGTCTTGGAGTGGGTCCCAAGGTGGTAGCCCGGATAAAAAATTGGCTAGATAACAGGATGCAAAGGGTAGTAGTAAACGGAGTCCACAGTGAAGAAAGGAGGGTTACTAGTGGGGTACTGCAGGGTTCAGTACTGGGGCTGGTCCTTTTTAATGTCTTTATAAGTGACATTGCAGAAGAACTGGAAGGAAAAGTATGTCTCTTTGCAGATGACACAGAGATCTACAACAGGGTTGATACACAAGATAGAGTGGAAAGGATGAGAAGGGACTTGGCAAGGTTGGAGGAATGGTCAAATGTATGGCAGCTCAGTTTCAATGCAAAGAAGTGCAAGGTAATGCACCTTGGAAACAAAAACCCAGGGGAAGAGTACACAATGGGGGGTTAGATACTGACAAGAGTAAAAATGGAAAGGGACCTGGGGGTAATTATATCAGATGACCTAAATGTGGGCAAGCAATGTGAGAAGGCAGTAAGGAAAGCAGGGGGATACTGGGATGCATAGGGAGAGGCATCAATAGTAGAAAACAGGAAGTTGTTATCCCTCTGTACAGACAGTCGGTGAGACCCCATCTGGAGTACTGTGTGCAGTTTTGGAGACCCCATCTCCACAAAGACATAGAGTGGAGGCTGTCCAGAGGAGGGCAACTGAAATGGTGCAGGGTCTGCACCAGAAGACATATGAAGAAAGACTAAAGGAGCTTAATATGTATACCTTGAGGAAAGAAGGGAGAGGAACATGATAGAAACTTTCAAGTATCTCAAGGAAATCAACAAAGTCCAAGAGGGTAGCATCTTTCAGAGAAGAGATGTGCAAGAATAAGGGGCACAATTTGAAGATAGAGGGGACGGCTCAGAGGTAATGTGAGGAAGCATTTTTTCACAGAGAGGGTTGTGGATGCATGGAACAGCCTCCCTGAGGAGGTCATGGAGTCAAGAACAGTGGGGAATTTCAAGAATGCATGGGATGGACATAAGACAGTCCTAGTGGGGGGTAGGAGGATGTAAGCTGTTGGTTAACTAGGATCTGCAGCTTATCTATTAGGTAGGAAAATGGGCAGACTAGGTGGGCCAAGCAGTCCAAATCTGCCATCAAATTCTGTGTTTCCATGTTTCTATCTGTACCCAATTACGGTGCCCTGGCTGCTCCCCCATCTGACCTAGTAAAGAAAAAGATGCCTAAGAAAATTACCTGGGAACCAGTCTGTGAAAAAGCCTTTACCCGACTGAAGGAGGCACTGTGCAGTGCTCCTGTATTGACAAGTCCTGACTATAGCAGACCTTTTATAGTCCAGACTGACACCTCAGACATGGGTATTGTGGCAGTACTGAGTCAGACCTCCAGCCATGGGAAAGATCACCCTGTAGTGTACCTGAGTAAAAAGTTACTTCCCAAGGAGCAAGCTTACTCTACTGTGGAAAAAGAGTGTCATGCCATAGTGTGGGCCCTAAAGAAGTTAGTGCCATACTTATATGGGCAGCATTTTGAGGTACAAACTGACCACAACCCCCTGGTTTGACTGACACAAATGGGAAAAACTAATGGTAGACTATTAAGATGGAGTCTTGCCTTGCAAGGGTATAACATGACAATCTTTTATAGGGCTGGAATGACCAATCAGAACACAGATGGCTTGTCGTGTCTATATGAGGAGTGAACTGACTTGGGAAGCTCATTCCATGCAGGGTATAGAGCCAACAAATTCAGTCTAGGTGGGGAGGATTGTGACGCTTGGTCAGCCGGTTATGATTGCTGTGTAATATTTGTAATATAAAAATATAGTATGCAAATCTGTGCCCCATGGCTGTCCCTCCCTCCCCCACCAGGTTTCAGTGAAAACTACAGGATATATAATTGACCAGAAGATCTCTGTAATGTAATTAACTTCCTTGAGAAATTGCATTTGATGGCCTTTTTATGACATGCTTTGAAGTTGGGAAGCTAAATATACATTTTAGTACAGGACAAGACATGGCTATATTCGCACCTAAGTGATGTATGGCAGAGTTGTAAAAACCTTTGATGTTTCTTGGGAAAATAATAAACCAGACACCAGTTCAAAGGAAAGACTTGAGTAAAAGCTGTCATAATTTGGGAAATGAGTTTTTGCTGAAGTCACATTATTTAAAATATCTCCTGACAGGAAATCATGTTTGTATTTTTTTCTTTCTAAAAGGAGGAACTAGATGACTCATAGAAGGGGCATGGAGACACAGAGTTTTAGGCTCTGTTCACACTGCAGGATGCTGCAAAATGGTTCTTTAACATGTTATTAGAAATGGATTAAAGTTTACCATTTTAAAGCGTCCGCACTGTGTAAAGCGAGTTTGAAAATGTGTTGGCGCCTTAACAAATACGTGTCAGTGTGTTCTCACTGCACTGGTACTATCTGTTTTCTGGCACTCTCAGCACCCAAAAGCTGCTTACCATTATGATTTGTGGTGACACTGAAAGCTGCAGAATTGTGCTCTGGAAACCGTCTCATCCAGCTCTCACTGACAGTGAGTCCGAATTAGAATCAGAACTGTTTTGAAAACTGTGCTCAAGCCTACCTCGAAGCAGGGTTTGAGCATGGTTCACTAAAACAGTTCACAAGTCATGCTAAGTGTGAACACAAACCTTGCTTGCGGCCAGCTAAAACGTTTTACCACTGATAAAACGTTTTAAGTAGCACAGTGTGAACAAGGCCTTAAACTGAATACTGTGTCTGAACTTAGTAAACGATAAAGGTTCTGGCACACACCATCTCATGAGAGGAACGCATAAAATCATAATAAAAGTTAAAATTTATTACACCAAATGAGACAGAACATCTTGCCTGACATTTTTCGGATTGACTGACACTCCTTTCTCAAAGGCTGAAAAAATTCCCTCAAAACACTCCTATTAAATACACATTACACCAGGTGGTACATTTTACATGTTAAAATCAATCAAACAATTATTATTAGAATCCATTATAAACAGTCTATACTACTACAGAGTGAATGCCACTTTAAAAAGCAGAGACTACCAATATCAGTTGATGTAAAAAAACAGCTCATCAAGCTATTTTCTAATTATTTATAATATCACCTGCTGGATTTTGCGTGATACCACTAACCAAATAATCAGATTTTTACTGACAAAGTTCACAAAAAATATGTAGATATAATTTCACAAATACAATATATTAGGAGACCAATATAAATGACATAAAAATTACAGCATACTTATGGCACAAAAAGTTGGAAAAGAGCAAAGAGATTATTTATGTCAAAATTATAACAATAAATTCTAAAGGACTTTAATTAAACAACATGGTGTCATTTTTTAAAATATGGACAAATGTCTATTTGGGCATTTAAACCTGGGCTTGTTTTGGCCCGTAACTTTAAAATCCAATAGTTTTCCCTTCGTAGCTCAAGGTTATTGTAACCTCCTTCCCTTGGGTTACGGCATATTTTATCAATAGCCATAAATTTACATTCATGTAAAAGGTTACCTTTTGCTGTAGAAATATGAGCCACCATAGCGTAAGAATTATCTTTTCTTTTTATGGCTCTAATATGTTCGCGCACTCTAATCTTAAAACTTCTAGTGGTTTTACCCACATAAAAAGCATTGCAACTACAAGTTGCTAAATATATGACACCATCAGTGCTGCAGGTGATGCGTTGTCTAATTTCAAAAGATGTATCACTGTTAATACTAGAAAAGTATTTCCCCTGAGTAATGTAGTCACAGTACATACACTTTTCACACTGAAAATGTTCCATACTTTTAGATAGCCAACATTCAGGTTCTTTAGGTTTAAAATGACTGTGCGTAAGTAAATCTCTTAATGTGAGAGCTTTCTTATAACACATTCTAACTGGCTTTGTAGCTAATTCTTTCAAATCAGACTCAATCCCCAAAACATGCCAGTGTTTCTTAACAATATTTTCATAAACTCTGACTTGTGCTGAATATTCCATTACAAAATTAAATCCCTCTTCTAAATCATCTTTGGCAACATGGACATCAAGTAATACTTCTCTATTGATGTTTTTGACTCTATTATGAGCTGTTTGAATACACATTTTACTATATACTCTCTGTGTTAACCTCATAGTAAGGTCTTCTGCTCCCTTTTCAAAGTCTTTTGTTTCTGAACAATTATGTTTAATATGTAAAAATTGTCTATATGGAATATTACTAGCCACATGGGCAGGATGACAACTACTGGCTAGTAAAATGGTATTGCCATCTACTTCCTTCCAATAAATATTCATTTTTAAGGTGCCAAAATCTTTTTTTTTTTTGGATAATTAAGTCAAGAAAAGTTATCTGATCTTTAGAAACAAAAGACGTACATTTAAGATGGGGGTTGGTATTGTGTAAATATGTTACGAATGAATTAAAACTACTCATGTCACCTTGCCAAAACACAATGATGTAATCTATATAACGTTTCCATAGCAACAAGTTGTTCATAAACATATTGGTCTCACTAAGGTGAATAAAATCCTGTTCCCACTTGGCAACATATAAATTTGCTATAGAAGGAACACATGTTGCTCCCATAGCGGTCCCCTTAATTTGAAGAAAAAGTTATTGATTGAATAAAAAAGTGCTACATTTTAGAACACATTCTAATAGTTTTAACACCGACGCAGTCGGTGGGGGTTGTGCGAAATATAGAGTAATTTTCAGAAAATTGAACTAAAAAAATGCTACTGAATCCAATGCTCCTTCATGGGGAACATTGGTGTATAGTGACTCGATATCTAGTGTAACTAATTAAGCAATAAGGCATGACCAAGGGTTATGTTAATGATCTGTTAATCACCTTCTAGGTGTGTGATGTGGCACGAGGTGTAGCTGAGTGCCACATGCCCCTAGAAGGTGATTAACTGACCATTAACATTATACCTGGGAGTGCCTTATTGCTATTATAATAAAAAATGTTTTCAAGCAATATTAAACCTTGTTCGGCACATGGCTAAGCTCTACATGTATGTCAATAAAAGATTAACATAAGGCTATTAGAATGTTTGCAGCCAATCAGAAAGCTCCATTTCTGAGACCCTTCTTATAATAGGGTCTCACTTTGTATTTGCACATTTTCAATAATATTCAAAACCTCCTTAGTATCTTGAATATAAGAAGGTAGATACTGCACCAAAGGTTTCAAAACAGAATCACAGAATTTAGACAGTGGTTCAGTTAAGGACCCTATACCACTAACTATTGGTCATCCTGGTGGATTATTCAAGGTTTTATGAACCTTAGGTAGCATACACAAAGTGGCCCTGGTGGGATTAGAAACAGTAAGGTATTCTGTAGTCTGTTTGTCAATGGTTCCTTCCTGAAAGGCATCTAAAATAATTTCATCAATCCCAAACTTAAAATCTATAGTTGGATCTTCTTTCAATTTAATATAAAACTGTGCATCATTCAACTGTCTGTATATTTCACTAACATACATGTCTCTATCCATTAATACCACAATACCCCCTTTATCAGCTTGTTTCACAATTAAATCAGAATCTTGCTGTAAAGTACGAATAGCTTCTCTTTCCTGCTTAGTTATACTGTATTGTTAAAAACACAGGCTTGGGGGGTAGAGAAAAAAGTCTCAAGTTAATTTTCAACCAGTTCTCTGAAAATTGTAACAGCAGCACATGGGGGGGGCACTACACTGAAGGATTTTTAAATCTAAATCTTGTAACGTGGGCTTCCACATCATTGGTTTCAGAATTCACTTCTTGTTTAGCAAAAAAAGCTTTTAAATTAAGTTTACGACAATTGAGGTTTAAGTCAATTGTCTGTACTCGATTCAATGCACATGTAGGTGCAAAACCAAGTCCCTTCTTTAACAAGCCAGTCTCTCCAGTTGTTAAAACATGTTTCGAGAGATTGATAATTTGACAAGTCTGATTATTGGAGGAGCTGTTCCTTACCTCCTCTGCTGATTCCTCTCTCTCCCTGCAAATGGTTTCCTCTATAGGTTTCTCCCCCTGTAGTGTCCTCTGAACTGTCTGCCTCCATGCTGCCATCCTGTTTCTTCTTCCCCGTGTCATTCTTCTCCATCTCGGAAATACTCTCGCAGTCTCCCTTGGAGTCTGGGACTTCTTTGTAGAGGGGGTGGGACATGTGGCATGGTATAAGACTGATAATCCAAAGCTGGTTGTGGATCTAAATATGACTGTTCCCTCAGAAAAAAAACTGATTCCATTCATAACATCCACCTCAGAGTCACTAACATCTGTACTCACATCCGTGCTGTATTCAAAAGAGACATTTTTGTTATTCCGATGATTTTTCTAAATACTTTTTAATTGATTATTCTTCCATTTAAAAATAGTGCCTTTCTCAAAGTCACCTTTATCTCTTTGGAATTTTATCATTTTGATTTTCTGAATCTCTGCATCTAATTTAAAAATGGATTCTTTGAGTCTAAAGTGAAATCTTTCAAAATCTGTATGTGTTTGATATTTCAATACTTCAATTTCTTGTTTCTTAATTTTGTCTCTCAGTTTAAGTTCTTTATCTCTACTATATTCAATAATCAATCACATGAGTTTAGCACTGGCTTCCAACAAAATATTTTCCCATTCTTGTAAAAAACAACATTTTCTGTTTCACAGGCTGGGTCTTTTATCAGTCTCAGTCCCCTCGGGACATGTTTGACTTCCAAATAAGCTTCCAAATTAGTACTGTTCCAATGTAATCTTCTAAGTTGAAGTGTCATCTTTTCTAACTTCCTAAATGCTTCAAGTAATGATTGAGTTTCTTGTAGCACTGCCGCATGCCCATTTTCTAAGTTAAGAAATGGGTTGTTGGTTACAGCTGTTTGTAAAAGTAAATCCTCATAAGCCAGTAGATTATTAGATGTATTGCTATCCATAGTTGGAAAAAGTAGATTTGGAGTGCCTTTGCAGGACATATTGAAAATTCTCTTGTCTTAATATATTTGTAAAATATTTTTTTAAATTAATAAATGCATATATTCTCAAGTTTTAAGGGATAAGGATACAGGAAGAAAACATCTTAATACATTTTCAGGTGATTTCACCTTACCTCTACCTGTAAATATTCCTTCATCCCAACCTGTGCATTTCACTCAAAACCATGAATTTGTTCCAAAATGAGTGTGCACTAGGATGTGTTGCTCAAGAACCAACATGTGTAGTAAACGATAAAGGTTCAGGCACACACCAACTCATGAGAGGAATGAATAAAATCATAATAAAAGTTAAAATGTATTACACCAAACAAGACAGAACGTCTTGCCTGACATGTTTTGGATTGACTGCCATCCTTTCTCAAAGGCTAAAAAAAATCCCTCAAAACACTCCTATTAAATACACATTACACCAGGTGGTACAATTTACATGTTAAACTCAATTAATTAAACAATTATTATTAGAATCCATTATAAACAGTCTATACTACTACAGAATGACTGCCACTTTAAAAAGCAGAGAATACCAGTATCAGTTGATGTAAAAAAACAGCTCATCAAGCTATTTTCTAATTATTCATAATATCACTCGATGAATTTTGTATGATACCACTAACCAAATAATCAGATTTTTACTGACAAAGTTCACAAAAAATATGTAGATATAATTTCAAAAATACAATATATCAGGAGACCAATATAAATAACATAAAAATTACGCATACTTATGGCACAAAAAGTTGGAAAAGAGCAAAGAGACTATTTATGTCAAAATTATAACAATAAATTCTAAAGGACTTCAGTTAAACAACATGGTGTAATTTTTTTAAATATGTACAAATGTCTATTTGGGCATTTAAACCTGGACTTGTATTGGCCCATAACTTTAAAATCCAATAGTTTTCTCTTCGTAGCACAAGGTTATTGTAATCTCCTCCCCTTGGGTTGTGGCATATTTTATCAATAGCCATAAATTTAAATTCATTTAAAAGGTTATCTTTTGTTGTAGAAATATGAGCCACCATAGCGTAAGAATTATCTTTCCTTTTTATGGCTCTAATATGTTCGCCCACTCTAATCTTAAAACTTCTACTGGTTTTACCTACATAAAAAGCATTGCAACTACAAGTTGCTAAATATATGACACCATCAGTGCTGCAGGTGATACATTGTCTAATTTCAAAAGACGTATCACTGTTAATACTAGAAAAGTATTTCCCCTGAGTAATGTAGTCACAATACATATACTTTTTACACTGAAAATTTCCCTTACTTTTAGATAGCCAACATTCAAGTTATTTAGGTTTAAAATGACTGTGCGTAAGTAAATCTCTTAATGTAAGAGCCTTCTTATAACACATTCTAACTGGCTTAGTAGCTAATTCTTTCAAACCAGACTCAATGCCCAAAACATGCCAGTGTTTCTTAACAATATTTTCATAAACTCTGACTTGTGCTGAATATTCTGTTACAAAATTAAATCTATCTTCCAAATCATCTTTGGCAACATGGACGTCAAGTAATACTTCTCTATTGACGTTTTTGACTCTATTATGAGCTGTTTGAATACACATTTAATATATTCTCTCTGTGTTAACCTTGTAGTAAGGTCTTCTGCTCCCTTTTCAAAGTCTTTTGTTTCTGAACAATTACGTTTAATATGTAAAAATTGTCCGTATGGAATATTACTAGTCACATGGACTGGATGACAACTACTGGCTAGTAAAATGGTATTGCCATCTACTTCCTTCCAATAAATATTTATTTTTAAGGTGCCAAAATCAGTTTTTTGGATAATTAATTCAAGAAAAGTTATCTGATCTCTAGAAACAAAATATGTAAATTTAAGATGGGGGTTGGTACTGTGTAAATGTGTTACAAATGAATTAAAACTACTCATGTCACCTTGCCAAAACACAATGATGTCATCAGGATAATGTTTCCATAGCAACAAGTTGTTCATAAACATATTGGTCTCACTGCAGTGAATAGAATCCTGTTCCTTAGTTGTCAGATATTCGATCTTGGGATGCTAGAAAGAAAGCTCTCGGCTCTCTGATCTAATTATAGGCACTTAGAGGTAATACATTAGATAGAAAAAGTCTAAATGTATTGTGGTAGGAGTTTTTGTGTTGTACTTTTCCTTGTTGTCTTTTAAGTGATTGTATGCTCTTTGATATAGTGTTCTGGGTTTACATTTTACATATTGGATCCATTTTAGTAAATATTTTATTTGAAAGACTGTCTATGTGTCTTCCAAGTTCTTTTTGCATGTGATGTATACGTGGTTAAGTTTGACAGCTGTTCTGGAAAGCTCAATGGTGTTATTAAACCTGGAGAAGGTAAGAATATACATAAGGTCTTTTATAGAGTTTTATAAAGGGTTCGTTTTGGATACCTGGTTAGCTACCCTTTGTCACACTTGGACAGCTGGTTCTGATCCATCTATCATTTTATTTGTAAATATAAAAAAAATGTGATATGAGCTGTCTGTCAGGAGGAAATGCTGGCTTGCTGAAATTGATACATCCAAACCCTCTGGAATAAGTTCAAAGGACAGGAGTTAGTTTAAACTGCATATTTTTAAAATGCAATTACTTTGTCAATTTGCTTTGATCCCAGGAAATAAAATTAGCCATCCATGATGTCCTCAGAGAAATCCTTTGATCTGCACAAGGTGTCATAAAGGAAAGAGCACGTCTGTGTTTTGGGTGTCTCCCAGAAGATAGCCAGTAATTACATCAAAGTGTCTTTGATGTCTGGGCCAAGCAGGACCCAGACTAATTTGGAAGGTCCAATAACCATTCCAAGGAAGCCCTTGAATTACATCAAAGAGACTTCTGATGTGTGTGTGAAGCAAGAGCACAGACCAGTTTTGACCAGTCAACATGAAAAGAGGAAATTTATTGATGTCACCTATTATTTTTTCAAATATCTTCTTTAGACATCCTGTGTTATGGAATATAAAGTTTAATATTCCAAGGCGGAGTTAGGTGACATCAGAGAGAAGGCCGGCTCAAAACTGTTTTTAAACCTACTGAGCAAACCTTAGAACACACACATTCATATTTTTGACTGAGAGAAGAGAGACAATGAAGCACTGAAAGATTAAGAAGCAAGGACCTTAGACAAGACCAGTCTGAGAGTACGTGTTGTAGGAATTTGCACTTTTAAACCTGTTTTGTCTTAAGGCTTCATGTGTTGGAATATTTTGTTCTGTAATTTTACTGTTTTCCTATTTTACCTATTTTAAAGTAAAAATATATATTTTAAAAACAGAAACTGCCTGGTGTGCCTTGAAATTTCTTTTCATAAGTGAAGCTTTGAAGGTTGTAGTTGACATTGTGTATGAGCTTATTGTGATACCAAACTGGGAAATGGATAGAGTTCTCTAAGGTCTTGCATACAGTTCTAAGGGTTCATTTTGCAATACCTGATTAGGTGCCCATGGGCAAAGATATCTGGCCCTCCCCGAAGGCAGAATTATCTGAGCCCGATTGTTGGGTATTCTAACAATAGGTTATCAGTTTGAATCCCTCTAGAACTTGAGACTAAGGTGACTCGAACCCACAAAACAGACAAGAGGGTTACCTTGTACCGTTCACTGTTCACAATTCTACGCTCAGAGGTTGTCACTTTGGGAGTAGAGGGCTGACCTGTTGAGTGAATTTGTGACAGATTGGTTGGCAGCGGTGGCATGAAAAGTTTGGTGGTATAAGCTTCATTGTTCAGTGTGTCAGCTTGAGACCGTTCAGCTCACTTGGAAAAAAGAAAGGCAGTGTTTTATTTCAAAAGGAAACAGAACTGTATGCTTTGGTTTACAGTCAAGTTCCTACCCATTTTATTTTTTTTCTGAAGTGCCAGTCAGATTAGCGTAGTCAGGGAAGAAGATGGCTTTCAACTACAGCAGGCACACTGTAGATTACTTGAAACAGTTGTGCGAGGACAGAGGAGTCCTGTTTGAGGTGACAGCCAAAAAGCAGAATCTCATTGAGGCCCTGATGGTAGCAGATATCCAGAGCAGTGAGTCACCGACTGTGACTGAAAAGGACAGCAGGAACACTGTCAGTGAAGGCCCACAGCAGCAGGGGAAGGTCACCAGTATCCTGAATCCAGAGGCACTCATGCTGCAAATTGAGTTGTGCAGGATGGAACTGGAGGCAGAGTGAGAACAGAGAGAGGCAGACTGGAGGAATGTGAGCACCAGCAGGCTGCAGGGGAGAAGAGAGAGCAAGAACACAGAGAGACAGAGGAGAAGAGAGAGGAGTGCCAGTGGCAACACAAACTGGAGAAGCTATGACTCTGACCAGCGGCACCAGAGCAGGTAAGTGGCTTGGGTTTAACTGGGACTGCAGGACTGGGTTACAAATTGAACTCCAAATGAATAGCCGAGTTTAAAGAGGGGAGGACATGGATGCCTTTTTGAATTCTTTGAAGAAGTTTATAGTCAGGCTAAAATTCCTAGAGAGTCCTGGAGCTTCCAGCTATCCCCGCTACTTACTGGGAAAGCTCAGGATGCATTGGGTCAAATGGACAATGAGAACAGTGATGACTACAGCAAATTAAAAGCTGCACTGTTAAAAAAGTTTGAATTAACTGCTGAATCATACAGAGCTAAATTCTGTAAGCTCAGGAGAAGCCCTGACATGAGCTCCGAGGAGCTAGCCATGAAACAGCGTCAGTGTTTAAAACGTTGGTGAGAAGGAACTGAGGCAAACTCTGTTGATAGAATTGAAAATGTGATTTTATTAGAACAGTTTTATTGTGCATGCCCAGCAGAGCTAAAAGCCTGGCTAGAGGACAGAGATCCAAAAACAGTGCAAGAGGCTGCTGAACTCTTGGACCGCTATGCCAAGAGCAGACCTGCTCTGGGAATGAATGGGTTGGGTGTGGCAGTGCAGAAAGGGAAAAGCGCACCTTCAGGGCAGCTAAAACCCTCACTGCCTCCACTGAAACCAGTTAGCCTCAGGTCTCAACGAAAGGATTTCTCTGAAGTAAGAAATGCCTGTTGGTTGTGTAAGGAAGCTGGGCATATTGCCGGACAGTGTCCCAAGAAGGTGAGCCATAATACACAACTGGGTGCTAGAAAAGAAGTGGGTTGTTTGTGTGTTCCTGGAAGCATGCCAGTGAACATGAGGGAACACATGCACCCAGTCATAGTAAGTGGTGTACAGACGCAGGGGTTAAGGGACACGGCCATCCCTGACATTGGTAAAGGGGGATCTGGTACAGCCTGGTCAGCTTATACTCAATAAATACATAACTGTACAGGACTTTGCTGGTGGGGAGAAAACATTGCCCCTCACTAGTGTTCTCCTAGACTGGGGTGAAACAGGGGGAACTGTACAACAGGTGACTGTAGCCAACACATTAGCAATGGATGTGATCCTGGGTAACAATCTCCAACAGGGGATGGTATGTGCAGTTACCCGTAGCCAGGCGGCAAGGGAAAATAGTAGTTCCCCAAACCCCACAGAAACCAGTGTGAAAACTGCTGAGAGGCTGGTTCCCCAGCCTGTATCTCCAGATGGGGAGACTGATAAAAAGGGGGCAGAAATTTCCCCAGTAAAAAGTAACCACACAACTACAGAGGGTTACTCTGGAGAGGGAGGGGTGTCCCCCAGTCACAGGGTTGGGATTGACAGTGATCCTGAGGGCCCTGATGCTAGTGCTAGGGACCCGAGCTTAACGACTGAAGGGGACCTGTCCCATGCCTTGGGGCTGTGTGAGGGGTTTGCAGCTGCTCAGAGGAGTGACCTTAGTTTACAGAAGCTGAGGGCTTGGGTAGACCCGGAGGGCACACAGGGAGGTGACAGCAGACATAAGGTTTGTTGGGAAAATGGACTTATGCATACACAGGCAGTACAGACAGAGGGAGGGATGCTAGGCAGGCAGCTTGTCGTTCCCCAGGGGTATCGTGAGCAGTTGCTCAAAATTGTGCATGATATTCCCTTGTCTGGTCATCTGGGAGTCACGCGCACTACACAGCGGTTGACCCAGAATTTCTACTGGTCTAAATTCACCCAGAAGGTGAAGGAGTATTGCAGGTCTTGCCACCAGTTCCAAGAAATAGGGAAGGCGGGCAAGAAAACCCAAGCAGCCTTGATCCCCTTGCCCATATTGGAGGAGCCATTCCAGAAGGTGGGAATGGATATTGTGGGGCCTGTAAATACCCCCAGCTCCTCAGAGAAGAGATTCATCCTGACTGTGGTGGATTATGCCATCCAGTACCCAGAGGCAGTCACCCTATCCTTTCTGAGGACAGACAAAGTGGTAGATGCCTTACTTGGGATTTTCTCCCATGTTGGGTTTCTGCAGGAGGTAATCACCGATCGAGGGGGTTCCTTCATGTCGGGCCTAATGAAATGTTTGTGGAGGATGTGTGGGGTGGTGTAGAGATGTACAACACCGTATCACCCACAAGCCAATGGGCTTGTGGAAATATTTAATGGTACCCTAAAATCAATGCTCCGGGCATTTGCTGAACAGCATGGGAGGGACTTGGAGAAATACCTTCCCCACCTGTTGTTTGCATACAGGAAGGTGCTCCAAGAGTCGACAGGATTTTCCCCCTTCGAACTCTTATATGGACGCCGGGTACGTGGGCTCCTAGACTTGATCCGGGAGGACTGGGAAGGCAAACACACCACCCAGGGAACTCCCATTGTGGATTTATGTCCTAAGGTTGAGGGAAAGGCTGAAGGAGCTTATGGGGACAGCACAGAGCAGCCTGGCAGCTGTCCAACAGAAACAAAAAGTATGGTACGACTACAGAGCCAAAGTTCGCTTGTACATGGAAGATCAGGAGGTCATGGTCCTTATTTCAGTCCAGAAAGACAAGCTGCAAGCTGAGTGGGCAGGACTGTACAAAGTGATTAGGAAGGTAAATGACATGAACTACATTGTGGAGTTACTTGACCATAGACAGACAGAAAGGATGTACCATGTCAACATGATGAAGCCATATGCAAATAGGGTTGACATGGTGTTCGCAGTGTGTAGTCATGGGGAGGGGACAGATGAAGGAGACCCCCTTCTGGATTTGCTGGAAGAGAGTAAGCGGTAGTCCTCTGTGGAGGCAGTAAAGTTGTCTCCCCAGCTGACCCTGGGCCAGATCCAGAAAGTAAGGGAGGTTTTAGCAGACATTGCCACCTTGTTTAGCGCCAAGCCTGGACTAATCCCCTTAGCGACACACAATGTGGAGACAGGGACACAGACGCCCATACAGCGGACAGCATATCGGGTGTCAGAGGCTGTCCAAAAGGACATTAGGAGGGAAGTGAAGGAGATGTTGGATTTAGGGGTAATCCAGAGATCCCACAGTCCGTGGGCCTCACCTGTAGTCCTTGTACCCAAGCCAGATGGTTAGACTTGTTTCTGTGTAGATTATCATGGACTGAATGCAGTCATGAAGTCAGACGCCCACCTGATGCCCCAGATGGACGGACTCCTGGACAAGTTGGGGGGTAACCTACCTTACGACCATTGACCTGACAAAGGGGCATTGGCAGGTAGAGTTGATGGACACAGCTAGGGAGAGGTCGGCCTTCATCACTCTGATAAGCTTATTTGAGTTCAAAGTAATGCCTTTCGGAATGAAGAACTCCCTGGCCACTTTCCAAAGGTTGGTGAACCGGGTGTTAAATGGTGCTGAGGAGTACACCGTGGCATATCTGGATGACATTGCCATCTTTAGTACCAGCTGGGAGAAACACCTATCCCACCTTAGGAAAGTGCTGGACAGGATACAGAGGGCCGGGCTCACTGTCAAAGCTGAGAAGTGTCAGTTGGCCATGGGAGAGGTGACATACCTCAGGCATGTAGTAGGCCAGGGACAGCTTTGTCCTAACCAAATGAAGATAGAGGTAATCCAGGCATGGTCCAGACCAGAAACTCAGAAGCAGGTCAAGAATTTTCTTGGGACAGCAGGGTATTATAGAAAATTTGTACCCAATTACAGTGCCCTAGCTGCTTCCCTATCTGACCTGACAAAGAAACGGATGCCCAAGAAAATTACCTGCGGCCCAGCCTGTGAGGAAGCCTTTACTAGACTGAAGGAGGCACTGTGCAGTGCTCCTGTTTTGACAAGTCCTGACTATAGTAAAACCTTTATAGTTCAGACTGATGCCTTAGACGTGGGTATTGGGGCAGTACTGTGCCAGATATCCAGCAAATGGTGGGACCACCCAATAGCCTACCTGAGTAAAAAGTTACCTCCCAGGGAGCAGTCATACTCCACGGTGGAAAAGGAGTGTCTTGCCATAGTGTGGGCCCCAAAGAAATTGGAGCCATACTTGTTTGGGCAGCATTTTGTGGTGCAGACTGACCACAACCCCCTGGTTTGGCTGACGTAGATGGGGAAAACAATGGTCAATTACTAAGACGGAATCTTACTTTGCAAGGATATGATATGACCATTCTACACTAGGCGGGAAAACAAAATCAGAACTCAGATGGATTGTCCCATGTGTATGAGGAGTGAACTGATTTGGGAAACTCATCCCATGCAGGGGACAGACCCCGCAAATTCAGTCTAGGTGGGGAGGAATTGTCACAGTTGGACAGCTGGTTCTGATCCATGTATCATTTCTTTTGTAAATATAAAAAAAATATGTGACATGAACTGTCTGTCAGGAGGAAATGCTGGCTTGCTGAAATTGACACATCCAAATCCCCAGGGATAAGTTCAAAGGACAGGAGGTAGTTTAAACTGCAGGTTTTTAAAATGCAATTGCTTTGCCAATTTGCTTTGATCCCAGGAAATAAAATTAGCCATTCATGATGTCCTCAGAGAAATCCTTTGATCTGCACAAGGTGTCATAAAGGAAAAAGCATGCCTGTGTTTTGGGCGTCTTCCAAAAGACAGCCAGTAATTACATCAAAGGGTCTTTGATGTCTCAGCCAAGCAGGACCCAGGCTAATTTGGAAGATCCAATAACCATTCCAAGGAAGCCCTTGAATTACAACAAAGAGACTTCTGGTGTGTGTGTGTGTGAAGCAAGAGCACAGACCGGTTTTGACCAGTCAACATGAAAAGGAAATTCATTGATGTCACCTATTATGTTTTCAAATATCTTGTATGGACATCCTGTGTTACGGAATATAAAGTTTAATACTCCAAGGCGGAGTTAGGTGACCTCAGAGAGAAGGCCAGCTCAAGACTGTTTTTAAACCTACTGAGCAAACCTTAGAACACACACATTCATATTTTTGACTGAGAGAAGAGAGACAACGAAGCACTGGAAGATTAAGAAGTAAGGACCTTAGACAAGACCAGTCTGAGAGTATGTGTTGTAGAAATTTGCACTTTTAAACCTGTTTTATTTTAAGGCTGTATGTGTTGGGATATTTTGTTCTGTAATTTTACTGTTTTCCTGTTTTATCTACAGTATTTTAAAGTAAATATATATATATTTTAAAAACAGAAACTGCCTGGTGTGCCTTGAAATTTCTTTTCATAAGTGAAGCTTTGAAGGTTATAGTTGACACTGTGTATGCACTTATTGTGATACCAAACTGGGGAATGGATAGAGTTGTCTAAGGTCTTGCATAGAGTTCTAAGGGTTCATTTTGCCGTACCTGGTTAGGTACTCGTAGGCAAAGATAGCTGGCCCCCGAAGACGGAATTATCTGAGCCTGATAATTGGGTATGCTAACAATAGGTTATCAGTTTGAATCTCTCCAGAACTTGAGACTAAGGTGACTCAAACCCACAAAACAGACAAGAGGGTTATCTTGTACTGTTCACTGTTCACAATTCTACGCTCAGAGATTGGCACTTTGGGAGTAGAGGGCTGACCTGCTGAGCAAATTTGTGACATCCTTAGGCAAAAGATATATTGCATCCCCACGAAGAGAATATTATCTGAGTCTGTACATTTGGGTGTGCTAGCATAAGGTTCACAGTTTGAATCCCCCCAGAACTTGAGACCAAAGGTGATTTGGACTCACAAGCAATCAGGAGGGTTACCCTGTCTGTTACCTGTTCACACTATTGTGCTTGGAGGTTGTCACTGTGGGAGCAGAGGGCCTGACCTGCTGAGTGCATCTGTGACAGTACCATACCTTTTGTTTTTGCTGCGCAGCTGCCAGGTTGCTCTGGGCTGTTCCCATAAACTCCTTCGGCTTTTACCTAAACTTAAAGACATAATCCACTGTGGGAGTTCCCTGGGTGGTGTGCTTGCCTTCCCAGTTCTCCCAGATCAAGTCTAGGGGTCTACGTACCCTGTGTCCATATAAGAGCTCAAAGGGGGAAAACCCTGTTGACTCTTGTGGCACCTCCCTGTTTGTGAACAACAGATGGGGAAGGTATTTCTCCCAGTCCCTCCCATGCTGTTCAGAAAATGCTTGTAGCATAGATTTAAGGGTACCATTGAATCTTTCCACAAGGCCACTGACTTGTGGGTGATAAGGTGTTGTGCATCGCTACACCACCCCATCACTTCTCCCACAAACATTTCATCAGGTCCAACATGAAGGAACACCCTCGATCGGTAATAACCTCCTGCAGGAACCCAACATGGGAGAAAATCCCTAGCAAGGCATCTGACCCTTTTTCTGTCCTCAGTGAGGATAGGGTGACTGCCTCTGGGTACTGGGTGGCATAATCCACCACTGTTAGGATAAGCCTCTTCCTGGAGGAGCTGGGGGTATTCAAAGGCCCCACAATATCCATTCCTACCCTCTGGAATGGCTCCTCCACTATGAGTAAGGGAGTTAGGGTGGCTTGGGTTTTCCTACCCGCCTTTCCTATTTCTTGGCACCGATGACAAGACCTGCAATACTCCTTCACCTCCTGGGTGAAGTTGAGCCAATAGAAATTCTGGGCCAATTGCTGCATAGTGTGCATGATTCCCAGATGTCTAGACATGGGAATATCATGAGCAGTCTTGAGCAACCGCTCACGGTACCCCTGGGGAATGACAAGCTGCCTGCCCATCACCCCTCCCTCTGTCCTTATGTCCTGTGTATACAGCAGTCCACTGTCTGAGTAAAGTTTGTGTTTCCCGTCATCTCCCAGTGCTCCATCAGAGTCTTCCCAAGCCCTCAGTCTCTCTATACTGGGGTCATTTTTCTGAGCAACTGCAAAATCTTTACACATTCCCAAGGTATTGGACAGGTCACCTCCATTTTCTAAACTAGGGTCCTTAGCTCTAGCGTCAGGGCATTCAGGGTCACTGCCATCCCTAACCCTCTGACAACTGGCTACCCCTCCCTCCTCAGAGTAACCTTCTGTAGCTGTTCTGTTAACTGCTACCTGGGAAATATCCACCCCACTTTTACTATTCTCCATATCAGGAGACACAGGCTGGGGAACCAGCCTCCCAGTGTTTTCCACAGGGGTTGCTATGGGGTCCAGGGAACTACAATTTGCCTTTGCAGCTTGACTGTGGGTAACTGCACACACCATCTCCTTTTGGAGACTGTTCCAATAATCACATCCAGGGCAAGATTTTCTGCCACTGCAACCTTTTGCACAGTCTCTCCTGTCTCACTCCAGTCCAGAAGACCACTAGCAAGTGGCAGCATTTTCTCCTTCCCAGTGAATCCCCGTACTGTAACAAACTGATTGGGTATAAGCTATTCAGGCTCAACCAAATCCCCTTTTACCAAAGTCAGGGATGCCCCCATGTCCCTTAACCCATGGGTCTGCACCCTATTCACAGTAACTGGGTGTATGTGTGCCCTCATGTTTACTGGCATGCTTTCAGGGATACACAAAAAATCCACTTCTTTCCTAGCATCACTTTGTGCACTCTCTGCCTTTTTAGGACACTGTCTTGTAAGATGTCCAGGTTGTTTACAAAACCAACATTCATTTCTTTAATCAGGCAAATCTTTTCTTTGTAACCTGGGGCTGCCTGCTTTTGGTGGAGGCAGTGAGGGTTTTAGCTGCCCTGAAGTCACGCTTTTCCCTTTCTGTGCTGTCACACCCACCCCACTCCCTCTCGGAGCAGGTCTGCTCCTGGCATAGCAGTCCTCAAGCTCAGCAACCTTCTGCACTATTTTTGGATCTCGGTCCTCTAGCCAGGTTTTCAGCTCTGCTGGGCAAGCCCAAAAAAACTGCTCCAAAAGTACAACATTTTCAATTTTCTCTACAGAGTCTGCTTGTATCGCTTCCCATCAACGTTTTAAAAACTGACGTTGTTTGGTAGCTAGCTCCTCGTAGCTTATGTCAGGGCTTCTCCTGAGCTTACGGAACTTAACTCTGTATGCTTCAGCTGTCAAGTCATCTTTTTTAACAATGCAGCTTTAAGTTTGCCATAATCATTACTGCCCTGATTGTCCATTTGACCCAATGCCTCACAAGCTTTTCCGGTAAGCAGCGGGGATAGCTGGAAGCTCCAGGACTCTGGGAATTTTTGCCTGAATACATACCTTTTCAAATGAATTTAAAAATGCACCCATATCTTCTCCCTCTTTAAATTCAGCTATCAATTTAAAATTTAATTTGTAACCCAGTTCTGGAGTCCCAGGTTCACCCATGCAATTTACCTGCTCTGGCACTGGACTTTGGAGTTGTAGCTTCTCCAGTTCAGATTGCCTCTGGCACTTTTGCTCTTCTCACTTGGCCTCTTGCTGTTCTCACTAGGCCTCTCACTGCTGTCACTTGGCCTCTTTCTGAAGCTGTTACTCTCTTTCCTCTTGCTCAGCCTCTCTCTGAATCTGTCACTCTCTTTCCTCTCACTCAGCCTTTTGTTGCTCTCGCTTCTCCTCTCCCTCCATCTCCTGCTTCCTCTGTTCAAATTCCAGCTCCATTCTCCTCAACTCTATCTGCAGCCTGATCCCTTCTGGCTCCAGCATGGTGGTGACCTTCTGCTGTGGCTGTATCTCTCAGTTCACATTGATCCTGCTGTCCTCTTCCCTGGATCTGGACACTGCGATGGACTCTGGCCCCTCCACACCCAAGATTTGGTCCTTTTCAGTCACCGACTGTGACTCGAGGTCTTGGGTATTGGCTGCCACAAGAGCCTTCATGAGGTGCTGCTTGTTTTGCCCCCTCACAATGGACTCCTCTCTCCTGGCACAACTGCCTCAGGTAGTCTGCAGTGTACTCGCTGTGGTTGGGAGCCATCTTCTTCCCTAATCTATGGTTACATTAACTTACACCCCCAACAGGGAACTTCATAACCACTATAACCACAATGATATATTTATTTATTTTTAAATCACTGCTTTATTTTGTGTGACAACTGTTACAGCTATCAGTCTGACACACTGGACTGTTAATGCTCATTTTACCAAATAATTTCATAGTATGCAAACAAATCTTTTTGATTGCAGCACTGTAAACCAAACATTTTAGATCACACCGCTGCCAACCAAATCCGTCACAAATGCACTCCACATGTCAGGCCCGCTACTCTCACAGTGCCAAACCTCAAATTGCAATATGTGAACAGGAGACAAACAGGTTAACCCTTCTGTCTGCTTTAGGTCTGAAACAACTACCAGTCTCAAGTCTTGGGGTCAAATATGAACTGTTTTTCACTAGCACACCCAGTTAACGGGATCAAATATCACACCCTCTTTGAGGAAATGCAGTGCAATACTTAACCCAGGGGGCACCCAAACTGGTTCACAATCCCCTTTTTTGACTCAACTAAGACCTAGGTACTTTTCTTACCTTGGTGCATATGGTAACACACTTTAAGCTCTTAACAGTTCTGTCAGACTTCTCAACACTGTCCCAGCATTCACATTCAAAATGAGAAAAAGACTCGGGCAGAATTTCAAGGAAAACAAAGTTTACCATAATTAAAAAAAATTAGTAGATGAAATACAAAATTCAGAAAATATAACATTTAGATTACAGTCATGAAAATTAAATGGATAATTATAGAAAACTGCCTTAATACTGAATATTTTCTCCTACCCTAGTTTCCAGTAATATAAAATGGTGGTCAATTTACCTCAAGTGCTCTGGAGAGTGTGTCTTGTCAGGAGTCCAGATTCAAAAAGCAAAGCAATTTTTCCTTCCAGCCATCTAGTAATATATTCAGACAGCACCAACCTCCCTGTGATGTCACAGCTCATAGTGATGCTGGCTGTGAGGTCACTCAAACCTGAATACTGAATTAATTGATCAGCTGCTCAACATTTCCAATAAAAAAATATGTGTATTCTTCCTAATTAGTGATGCCTCATGACAGGTCAGAGTTACCCCTTTGATGTTCAGAGCAAACTTTCTGATGAGCTATGTCACCTATTTGTGAAATATAACACGTAACAGAAGTTGTTTCTTCCTAATATGTTATAAAAGGCAGCCTGGTTTCCTGGATTTCAAAGTAAATTTTTTTTTACAGCTGTTACAACCCGGTATAATTGTAGTCCCAGAAAGTCAGCTTTTACAACCCAGAGGTAACAACCAGGCCAGTACATTTTTTTCTTTTAAATAAAAATCCATTATCCCATGGTGGCCTGGGCTGCTGCCATATTTTCCAGCAGAAATTTACAGAACATATATTTATATCACAAATGTTATACAAATAATAACAAGCAGCTGCTATCTGTCACAGTAAACACAGGGCTCTCTTTGCCAAACTACAGGGGGAAACAGGATTTAAATGCAGGCAAATGAACAAGATAGGTCCACTCACCTATACAAACAAAAAGCCAAGTTCACTCAGGCAGGTTCATTCAGGCAGTCTAAGATTACCTGCAAAAAACTAGTGAACAGCCAGAACAGCACAGCAAAAATTAGGAAAGGGGAGAATTATAAATAAGGAAAGTTTAGTGCTTACATTAAGTTGAAAAATATTCAAGTGGCTTAGGTGCTACACAAAGTACAACCAGCCTTGAGGGATGCACAAACAGAACTGGGGGTGGCACAAAGGAAAGGGCAGAGACTGGATCAAATTCCAACTACTTTTTTCAGGTTTGTGCATCAGCCAATCAGAGGAAGCCTATACTACCCACTGGTTATGACATCAGAATGCTATAAAAGGTTCAAACTCATAATAAGGGCAACATCCATTAACAAATAAGACCTTTTTTAGGGAGATGTGTGTGTGTGTTGGGTGGGCAGCACCAGCTACATCAGTTGGGGAGAAAAGGGACCAGGCACAGAGCATGAACCTGATTGAGGAGATCAGGGATGGAGGGTCAATTTCAGACAGTAAAGGAAAACAACAACTTCAAAAATAAACAAAAGACAAAGGAAAGGACCAGCAACATGCAGGAAACAAAGGGAACAAATCCTTAGGGATAGAAACATGGAGTGGGAATGAAACATCTTCAATCTCTTGAGGGAACTGAGGTAGAAATAGGATACTAGCAAAGGGGCCCCTCTTTTGCAGCAGCCAGTTTCCCCAATAAATTTCATATCAAATTGGATTTCCAGAAATTGTTCAGGAGAGTGAGGCTTCAATGTTTTGTTATTTTTGCTGACACAGAGGATGAGACCTCTGACACAAACAACTTAAACAGGAACTGCAGGTAAGATCCGGGTGTCTACCACCGAGGCCTACTCCAGCACTAATTAAAAACTATTCTGCCTCTGTTATAAAAGATGCTGTGGATACTATTAAATAGTTTAAGATAGGGAAACAGAGTCTGATATACTAGGAAAGGCTTGTTTTACAAGCATTACAGAGATTGTTACTAAGAAGGCTAACTGGGGGTAGCAATTTTGAACTGTGAGGATTATCACCTTAAATATCTAAGGCAGCTAAGTAATTAATTTAGCTAATTAAAATTACACTTCAGTCCCCTGGCAAGCATACAGAATGAGGTTAAGGAAATAGGGGAGACTGGAATGAGATCTAATTAGAGAATTAGGTAGCAGAGGCATTAATCAAAAAAAAATCTTGGTGACCCCAGTCTTTTATTGTCTGACTAAGGTCCATAGGGGCCTGTCACTAACTCCAGGTAGACCCATTGTTTCCAATCTGAACTCAGTCTTGGAACTGTTGTCCAGTTATGAGGCTTTTCACATTTATGAAGTTGTAGAAAATATGCCATTGTACTTGTAAGATTCATGTGATGTTTTTAACTTACTAACAACACTGAATCGTGATTTAGTTCATTTAATTGATGTCTGGTAGGTTTTGCTGACCTTTGTTCCTCAGTTCCCCATGATGATGGACTGAGGGTATTGGGGCTGGTACTGAGCATGAGAAACAAATATGATAACCCACCTTCTGAGTTTCTGATTGACATTGCCAGCTTAGTAGTAAAACAAATATTTAAGGCTTGAAAATACATATTACTAGCAACAGAAAGGCATAGTGATAAGGCCCACCATGGTCCCATCCTATGCCAAATTGTATATGTAAGATTTTGAATTCATCTTTATAATGGATGGTGCTGTGAACTCATGTCTTGCAAATATGTTGGTATACAAATGTTATATTTATGATCTGTTTTTGCTATGGTGTAGTGAAGAATCTGATCTGAAGGAAGCTTAGTACAGTGGTAGAGCTACTGGCTACCAAGAGGGTAGGGATCCTGGATTCAGTGCCCAGAGTGGAACATTTTTTAAGGACTAAGCAAGTGGGTAAGAATTTCCATTAGATGTGTTCAATACATTTAGGAACTGGGGGGGCCTGACATAAGGAAGTCATTCAACAGTCTGTATTCTAGCAAGGGACAATATTCTAAAATGGAGAGTACAAATGCGACAATCAGCTGTAACAAGTGCAAAATGTTTATCTGGGGTGGGGGCTGAATGTGGGTCTGATTATGTGTGTGCAAAATGCATTTATATCCAGGCTCTTGAGGAGGAAATAAACATATGTAAGCCCTCCCCCACCTCTGTGTGGGCTTACTTTGGGACTGTGGCCCCACTGGTATCCCATCAGTGGTACTGGGTGGGATTTGGGCCATGGGTCCCACCTGATCCTTTGTGGCTACAGCCACAGAAATCTTGATGTCTCAATCCCATAGCATAAAGGGGGCCAAGCTCTGACAATATTTCCGTGCCTCCAGGTGCTTGGGGAAAGGTGCAAGGTGTTGACTGGTCTGAGGTGCAGTGAGGAAATCACACCAGCAAAATGTAAATAAACAAGATGGCTGCCATGCACAATTCACACATACGTGGGCCATGAATCCTTAAAGGAGTCGTGGGTCCATTTTCTGTATTTCATTGGTGCTCAGTATATTGGGAGCCCTAGTGGGCTAGAGGAGGCTCCCTCAAATTAAATAAAAGGTGTCCTGGCTCCTGTAGGGAAAGCAGAGCCAAGACAAACAGGTGTCAGCCCCAAAAAATGGGATTTTATATGAAGGTGGGACCACATTTTCAGAAGGAAAAAAGTAAACAAATATGGTGACCCCCATAGGATCTCTGCAGTGGGGGGGGGGGCTCTGGAAAATTAGTAAGGGCACCAGAAAATGCCCAGAAGTGCAACAGCCAACCAGATGGGACTTTCAAAAAACTATGAAAGGGACTGGCAGCCTACCAGAACGGGAAATTCCTGAGGCATTCCAGAGGAAGCAGGCAGAGAGACTACTGTAGGCTATCAAGTCTAAAGGCCTGTTTGTTTGCCCAATGGCCTTTCAGGCCCCAGTATTAAACAAACTGCAGAGCACCCCAGAAAAGCAAGTGGCAGCATGGAAAAGATTTAAACTGCTGAGTGATTTCCCTAAGCGCGTTTTGAATCTGCATCTCCTGGAAAAAGAGAAATTGGCAGCCTGAAAGAGACAGTTTGGAGTTTGCAGCCTAAGAGCACAGAGTATGTTAATTTGCAGCCTAGAAGAAAAAGATTTTGCTGCAGAGCATAAAGTGATTTCTCAGCAGAAGATAAAGAGACTGCATTACTATATGTCCCCTCCAAGGGACAAGTGTGTTCAAGACTACCTTACTGCTTCTAGCCAGAGAGATTCTGTGGGCAGAGGCTAGAGACTGAGGTGCTGAGCCAAAGTTCAGCCATCAGTGTGCTTCCACAGGCTGCTGCGAAGCAGAAAGTCTAGGGGACACCTAGCCTGACCTAATCCCCAGACCACCGGAGAGGAAAATGTCGACAGTCCTGTCAGGTGAACTCCACATAAAAAGGCCTCAGTGGTGAAGTTTTGAAAGGTCTGACAGGTGAAGACTAGTGTTCTTCTTTCCTTCAGCCAGCTGCTGTTTTCCTGCAAATTGCTGCTGTGGTGCACCATCGACAATTCCTGATACCAGCACGGTACCATTCAAAAAAGTTTCAGGAAACCCCATTCACTCTACAAACTTTAAGTATCTCTGAGCTTCAGCACTGAGGATCTTCTTTGGCCTTTAGCTAGCTAGCTAGCTAGTCAGGAAAGAGGGTTAAGTCATGGCAAGACTGTACCAAGCTTCTAACTGAGCACAGGCAGCAAAGTTAAAAGTTTAATGTGTTTAAAAGTTATTGGGCCCCAATGAAAGTATTCTGTTCCCAGTTGCAAGACTGTTTATCCCCACTGCATCCCTGCCTTTTGGAGTAACTCCAGTGAGGTACCCACCGCAACTTACTTACTGTTTCTATCAGCCATCTGGGGGGACGTCGAGTGCACCCGCAGGTGGGAGGTTGGGGAAACAGTGTGGGCTATAGTGGTTGTTGCGATTTATTTTTGTTGTGCTTTTTTCTCCCCTGTTCACCTCCTCCCTATAATGAAACTGAACGTTGCTTTATGGTACAATTTAGTATTGCTAGTTATTAGAACGTGTTGCATTTACTGTGTGAAGAAAGTACTGGGGGGGCAGTTACTGTATTTCTCTGGGGGTGGTAACCTGGAATGAATCCCACAGGTATCCCACATCACTACCCCAGTTGGAGGCATTGTACAATTTTAGTCCAGTATATCATTGTCTACTTGTGAACCCAGGCCGGCCCCCCTCCAAGGAGTGTGCAGTGTGGACCCGAGGGCCCCAGAACTTCCAAGGTGAGTCAAGGGGGTGGGCTGCTACACATGCATAGGAACAATGAGGGTATTTCACAATACACCACACAATTAGAGACATTTTTGACAGTGCGATCAAGAATACATCTGGAAATAGTGACCCTATTGAGGGGAAAGAACAAACAGCTGAAGGAATCAAACCAGCCACTATCACAGGTGAAACAAGCATTTATCAATGCCAAAAGTTCACTGTGCTCGTAAACAAACAGTATAGGGACACACTCCATAGAGTTTAATGGGGGCAATTTTTAAAAGCTTCTTTCTATACTTTCCAGTGATGGTTTTCTCAAAAAAAGAAAGCCACCTAACTAACAATGTCCTTGTTAGTTAAGTGACTGTCTTTCTTTGACAAAATCATCACTGGAAAGTATAAAGATTAGCTTTTAAAAATTGCCCCATTGAACTCTATGGAGTGCGATTTCGTGCTGTTTGTTTATGAATGTGGTGATCTCTATGGAGCGAGTCCCCATGCTGTAGCTTTCCACACATGTGTAGAAGCCATGGCACTACTGTGCATGTGTGGAATCAACTGCATTCCACACATATTTGTTTCATCACCGAACAGCAATCAACTGTTCGGTGGCATTTTCCTTTCAAGTTTTTGCACAGTGCCACTATTCCAAGAAGTTCACAGCATGCAGGCTCAGTGAACTTAAAAAGGAAAAAAAACAGAAATGATGATGGTAGTGATGTAGAAGAGAATGAAATTCCTTCTTGGGTAGGGGTGGAAGGCAGGAAGAGAAGGAAAACAGGCAGACTGGCGGATGGGCACACTCTATTAATACAAAACAGATATCAGCCACTAGAGAATGCAAGAGAGAGACAATGACTTGGAATGGGGGTAACAGACACAGGCAGAGAAACAGGAACACATGCAGCAAGGGAATCCAAACCAGGATTAGTGGTCCTGGGTGATTCTATCTTAAAAGTCACTGATAAGACAATATGCAGAGGTAGAAAATAGGTTTACAGCTGTGAGTTGAGAGATGTGAGAGACAACCTGGAAGGATTATTTAAGGATGCAGAGTCAGATCCAAATCCAACTGTGGTACTGCATGCCGATGTTAACGATATTGGGTATAGACTTGACGATGATATTAAAACAGACTTTGTGGAGATTGGTAAAAAATTGAAAGAGAAGGGATGTCAACTGTTGATCTCTGAAATCCTATCAGACCTTAGAGCTGTGCCAAGTAGAATACATGCCATACAAAAAATGAATGCATGGTTTATGGAATGGTGAGAAACGGAAGGATTTTGCTTTATAAACAATTGGGGTAAATTCAAAGGACAAGGTGATCTTTACAGAGGTGATAGGCACCATCTTAATAAACTGGGGGCTAGAAGACTAGGGGACAGTATCAGTAAATAAGTAGCAACATATTTAAACTGATGATGAGGGGTTGGGAGAGGGGACAAAAATATTGAAGTACCTCTAGGGGCATTGACAAATATGCCACAAAGCAAAGACAAAGGGAGTGTTACAAATAATATGGACAAAGATTTGCATACTAGAAGTATCATAAGGAACAGAAGATAATGGATTTGCATGTTGGCACATGCTAGGAGATTGGGAAATAAATTGGGTGACATTGAGGCTCCGTTACACACTGATAAACTGAATATATATGGTATAATGGAAACATGGTGGTTACCAGAAGACAACTGGAACAAGATTATCTCAGGATGCAGATTGCTTAGGGGGACTGTATCAGTAGAGATGTGGGTGAAGTAGCAATGTGTGTAACAGAGAATTTGTGGGCAGAGGAAATTTTCCTTTCCAACTTCCTGGAAATAGAATTTGAGTGAGATAGGGATATAACAGCAGGGACTACATTGGACAATACCAGCAGGAACATATGCCAGAACTAAACACATGGTGGATTCCCTGCAGGGGGAGGGCCTCAAACAACTGGTACAGCAACCCACAAGAGACAGGGCTATCCTAGATCTAGTACTGACTAACAGGGAAGGGATCACAGATCTCCAGGTAGAAGGTCACCTGGGGGCCAGTGACCATCACATGGTATGGTTCAATTCAGCCACTACATCTAAATCATCCCATTCCAAGGCAAAAATATGGGACTTCAGAGGAACTGACTTTGATAAGATGGCCAACAGAGTTAAGCTAGCCCTGGCAAAAAGAAATACAGGTGAGGGGGTACAGGCAAAGTGGGCAAGCATTAAGGATGCAATACTTGAAGCAACATCCCATTGTATTAGACAGAAAAGGAAGTGCAAAGAGAAACCACTTTGGTTCTCAAATACAGTAGCATAAAGGTCAGAGCCAAAGGCTGGCCTTCAGGAAATGTAAGGAACACAGTGGGAGGAAGATAGGGAGGCATACCAAACTGCCTAAGGGAAGCAGAGAGGCAGTAAGGCAGGCAAAGTCCCAAACTGAGGAAACACTAGCACGAACAGTAAAGAAGGTGACAAGACTTTCTATAGATACATTAGTGAAGGAGAAAGTCAGAGAAATTGCTAAGCTCAAAGGAGAAAAGGGGGCATGGGAGGAGGAGGACCTGTAAAGCATCTATCCTAAATAGATACTTTTGCTCAGTATTTACTGAAGAGAAGGCAGGGCAGGGCCCACAGCTCAGCACCATGGACACAGGGGGGAAGGAGGTGAGCACTACTCCCTTCACAAAAGAAAGGGTCCTACAAGAGCTCACTAAGCTCAGGGTGGAAAAGGCAATGGGACCTGATGGCATACATCAAGGCAATGGGACCTGATGGCGTACATCCCAGGGTACTTAAGGAGCTAAGGGTGGAACTAGCAGAGCCATTAGCAGACCTGTTTAGTGAGTCTCTGAGCACAGGAGAGGTCCCAGAAGACTGGAGAAGGGCTCATGTGATCCCGCTCCACAAGAGTGGTAGCAGGGAGGAGGCAAGGAACTACAGACCAGTCAGTCTTACCTCAGTAGTGGGCAAGATTATGGAAGCACTCCTTAAGGAAAGGATAGTGCAACACCTGGAATCCATAGGGGCACAGGATCCAACACAGCATGGGTTTACAAAAGGAAGGTCCTGTCAAACTAATCTCATAGATTTCTTTGACTGGGTAACTAGAGTGGTGGACCAAGGGGGAGCAGTTGATGTTGCCTACCTTGACTTCAGCAAAACTTTCAACACTGTTCCACATGGAAGATTGATTAATAAGCTGGGTAGGCTCGGGGTGAGGCAGAAGTTGGTCAACTGGGTGGCAAACTGGTTGACGGGTAGAAAACAGAGAGTGGTAGTAAATGGTATACAGTCAGAAGAGATGCAAGTCACAAGTCGGGTACCTCAGGGATCAGTCCTGGGGCCAGTCCTCTTCAATATCTTCATTAGTGACATTGCAGGTGGACTAGAGGGTAAGGCTTGTCTGTTTGCAGATGACACCAAGATCTGGAACAGAGTAGATGATCCAGATGGGGTGGGCAGAATGAGAAGATATCTGGATAAACTAGCAAAATGGTCAGAAGAGTGGCAACTGGGATTTAATGCAAAGAAGTGCAAGATCATGCACATAGGGAAGAGAAACCCTGAAGCCACCTATAGGCTGGGAGGGGAGTTGCTGGCCGTCACAAAGGAAGAAAGAGACTTGGGCATCATCATCACTGATGACCTGAAATCATCCAAGCAGACCTCTAAAGCAGTAGGTAAGGCTAGGGGGATGTTAGGGTGTATTAGTAGGGGTATCACAAGTCGTAAAAGGGAGGTAATAATCCTTCTTTACAAGACACTGGTTAGGCCCCATCTGGAGTACTGCATGCAGTACTGGAGGCCACACCTTCACAAGGACATTAACCAAATTGAGGCAGTCCAGAGAAGGGCAACCAAAATGGTGCAGCAACTGCATCAGAAGACATATGAGGACAGATTAACGGAGCTCAATATGTATACCCTTGAGCAAAGGAGGGAGAGAGGTGATAGGATCAAAACATTCAAACACCTTAAGGGCATTAACAAGGTGAAAGAGTCTAACATGTTTAAATATAAGAAAAATAGCAGGATAAGAGGACATAGCATGAGATTAGAGGGAGGCCGATTAAGGGGGAATGTGAGGAAATTCTTTTTCACAGAAAGGGTGGTGGATGCATGGAATGGCCTACCTCAGGAAGTGGTGGTTATGAATACAGTGCAGGGCTTCAAACAGGCATGGGATAGGCATAAGGGAACAATACAAATGAGTATGAATAGATAGGCCACTGACAGAGCAAAGGCCGATGGCAGATTTATAAGGTAGAAAAAGAAATGGGCAGACTGAATGGGCCTTGTGGTCCTTATCTGCCATCAACTTATATGTTTCTATGTTTCTATCTGCATGGGGATGTGCTCTGGACAACAAAAACAGATGACAAAAAATGGAAAAAGAATTAATAGATGAACTAGAATCACTGTCTGAAAAACACAAAAGTGTTATGGGTGATTTAAATCTACCAGGAATAAATTGGTCCACGGGCAAGGCTGTTGGAGGCTGGGTGCCAATGGTGCTAACATGCCCCCACCTTGGCAGGACATAAACAAATGCTCTTTTGAAGTTGCCAGCTTTTGAAGCTGCCACAACAGCAGTTTACACAATCAGCTCTCCTCCCTCACCTTGGAGTGCTTTTAAGTCCGGAAACAAAGTTGCACTTCAACTATTTGAAGTTGGGTGGCTGGAGGAGAGCTGATTAATGTCAGCAATTTATACCTTTTTGTCTCAGCGGTGATGATACTGACATAATAATTGTCCCATCCGATAGCAGTGGCACCTCCATAATAAGTGAGCACTTGTCTGTGACTACTCTGTGCTGCCTGCATTTCAGAGCAATCTGGGTATAAAGATTAGTGACAAAGGAGCCCTGGCCCATTACTCTTGCCACTTGCATGCCTTAATGGTGACAGTAGTGGTTACTAGTTTTAGCATAGGGCCTACTCTACTTCTTTGCTTGACTTTCTTTGATGCTGCTAGCCATAGTGACTAATTCATCATATTGTTGACCCACTGGACCTCTGAACTGAACCTTCGAGGATGACTCCATTGACTCCTGACCCTGCTGCAGTGCTAATGGCAGTGCGGCTGCCAATATTTCTTGCTGTGAGATTCTTGGAAGAAAGCTGCCTGTACCAAGTTAATCAATTAAAGTAGGTCCTTATTTACTTCTTCAGTAATGAATGCTTTTTTGTCTTCCCAGTGGATTCCAGAATGGGGCTTTTTTTATCCAGGAAGCACATTCATGAAAAAGGAAATCCCTATTTCTGACAGAGCTGAGATGGGTATATATATATATATATAGAGAGAGAGAGAGAGAGAGGGAGGCAGGGAGAGAGATATGTGACTGACACTTTCATACCATCATATGTTGCTTAGTTTCATATGTTTACAGTGCAGATCTGAGGACAGAAAAACTGCCTTTCGAACCTTTTAGGTGCAAAAGTGGGGCTCAGGTCAAACATCTGTTCAGCCGACAGATTTCAGAAACAATCTCATTTTTTTACTTCCATATCAGAACAACACTTCTCATAAGAGTAACACAAAACCAGTCTTCAGAACAAAAAAAAAAGGGTGACTGATGGGGAATATATTTTTACAGTGCCCCACTGACTAGGGCCCCTGTTCATAAAGATGAATACCAAATTGGTGAAACTATAAACCCTCCTTTGTACTTGCTAACACAAAATAGGAATTTGGTACCTACAAGACAAAAAAGCTCCAGGTCTATTTGAGTGGCACAGCATGAGATCGTAGCCCCTTCCCCCCATCAATCTTCCAGCTGTCATATGTTCATGACACAAGAGACTCAAGTACTGGGCCTAAACAAATAACTTTTTTTCCTCTGTCTGTCTCTACAGTGAATAATGATGGCCTGCTCTAATATAGTAGTATTAGTAAAAATCTTTATTTTATACAGGAAGATGGAGAATACACCATTAGGACCAGTGGTCCTGTTTTCGAGGTGATACTGTGTATATGTATAAAATATTACATAAGAGAATACACATTGAATAGTCACTTTGTTATACATACAATATAACAAATACATCTATCACAAAATTTGACAAATCATACATACTTTACTACATTATATTTGATTGCAGCCTTACCAATGTCGACAGACTTTCAATGTATCAGTGTGACAGTCCTGTAGCCTACCCAACGTCTTTAAAACACTTGCTCAGGGTGAACATGAATCCGGGGGAATCTTGATCCACTTAAGCCCCTAACACCAGCCCAGCACCAAACCAGATGCACCATGAAGATAAAAAAAAAAGTCACATAGCTAGGCAAGCTTTTACTGAAAATGTAGATAGCTTGCTGTTGGGAGGCATTATCTATTGAAACTTTTCACTTATCACAGTTCCTTCCATTGAATCACCACCTGCCAACAAATCCCAGCAGCTCAAGCATAGCATCTGCCCTGGTGCAGTCAAAATGCAAGCCACCTACTGTACCTGGTTCAAGCAATATTCTCCATTTGCCTTAGCATTCACCTCCACCTCCACCACAACCGAATCTGGCATGGTCACGTAACATAGCATGTTGACACCGATGGGGTAGTCACAAATCTTTGGTTTGCTCTACCATTCAGTCACCAGCCTTTATAATAGGAAAATTGTCACACTCTGTCCCTGGTGCAATTCGTTTGTTTCATGCAAGCTAGTGTTGCTTGCTATCCAGTGCCCTGGCTCCTGACAAGCTTTGTTACTCAGACATGTTAAAAACAATTCTTAAAAAAAGTTATTCAGATATGCTCTTATACTCTTTTTACCTTCACTCAAGATTAATTAGTGTCAGTGGCTCAGCAGGTTGCACACTCGCCTCTGAGAATGGGAGATCAGCAGGCTGTGGATTCTATCCCCACATCATGCACTTGGGTTAATATCCCAATACTGACACTGCAGTGCAGCGTGAGGGGGGTGCTGCACTCCTGAGGTGCCATTTTTCGGATGAGATGTTAAACTGAGGTCCCAGCTGCCTGTTCTGGTGGTAGTTCAGCTGGAAGTTGAAGACCCCATGGCACTTCTCGAAAAGAGTAGGGGAATTTTTATTGCAAGAAAGAATAAACAATACTGGTACAATACACGCAACAAAATAATCATTAGAGCTGTTGCCTTAAACTATAAAATAAACTATCATACAGTTATATCCATTGTACTTAATTTAACATATAAGAAAATACAATTTTGTAAGTCATGACTAAACTACAAAAGGAATGTGATACATATACTAGTAAACCCTAGTTAAAAACACATTCTATTGGAAAAAATAAAACACCTTACCTTCACCCTAAAAATGATAATATGCTATTCTTCCATTGTTCCCAAGACATTCGGCCTTTGTCAAAATTAGTTTGTATTTTAATCTCAGTTTCAATAAGTTCAACCTGTATATATGGAGAAATTCTCTTCTGTTGAAGGACAAACTTGCATCGTACCTGTCACATAAAAAACGTTATACATGTAAAAATAAGATGTAATGTACTTGGCTCCCTATTATTGGATATAATCATTTTCCCAACAATCACATTTTCATAAGCTACTGTCTGCCAGCTTGGGTCTTGCCATCTGGCTGCCATGATTTTCCATACATCCTGCAAATAAAGACATTGAATAAGAAAATGCTCCTATTTCTCTACTTGTAACTGACACGTTTCCCTGGGACACAGTCTCTCTTCCATTCTTTTATGTTTTGAATTACCCTTCACCTCTAACCTGCCATGAGTGCACAACCACAACACGTCCCACATCCTGGGAGGAGTTCTGATATCCACTAAGCAGGCCTCTACATCTATATAAAAAACTGGACTAATATCTTTATACACTATAGGAATATGAAAACTTGTCATTTGTATAGTTCGATACAGAATTTTCCTATCCACATCTAAAACTTGTGTTATAGTTAGTACCCATTTTCTTATTTTTTCTAAAGATGACCTCAGGAAATTGGGCCCAATGTTCTTTATTTTACCTGTGAAGGATCCCTGTCCCCATTTCTCCAAGTAAGGAAATGATCCATAACCCTGCCACTCTCTTCCAATCTGCCTGTCCAGGCTTTATAAAAGCAGAAAATGTATTAAAAAGGAAAATGCTATGACAGTAACTAATGGGATTTATTAATTTTAAACCACCAAATTTAATATCTCTGTATAATACTTCTCTTTTTATTGGATTTAATTTACTTCCCCAGATTAACTGAAATGTCATGCTTAACAATGAGACATCACAAGAGTTTGGGGGAGGAAAAACAGCACTTGGATATGACAATTGTGGTAAAAAAAAGGTGTGCACTTGTGATACCTTCTTTTTCTTACTTTTTTGCTATTTTTTCCAAAGTTGTACCTTTTGTTCACATTGTTCCAGTCTAGCATTCCAGTTTGCCTTTGCCATATCCAATTCTCCAAATGATATTCCCAAAATATTTAGCATCTTATTCATAGAGATTCTCCGTATTTCATCACAATGGTCTGTTGATGCATTTAGCTTGTATCCCCCACATTTCTTTGTATTTAATGAGGAACCAGTAAATTTAGAATAATGTTGTACTGTATCTAAGGCTTTTTCCACTGAACTTATATTACCCACCAAGAGGCATACGTCATCTGCATATGCCAGAGTTTTAGTTAAGACAGGCACACCCTTGATATGTAACCCAGCAATTGTCACATTTTGTCAAATTTGCTTTAATAAAGGGTCTAGACAAAACACATGTAATAAGGACATCCCTGTCTAACTCCACATGAAACTTTAATCACCTGTCCACTATGTCCATTAATTATGGGAAATGTAGAAGCAATTCTATATAATTTCTGGATCCACTCAATAAATAATTGAGGGATACCATATGCATCCAATACACATTGTAAATATAAATGAGAAATTTTGTCATATGCTTTTTCCTGGTCCAAAATGACCAGGAAACCATGTACCTTATCCTGATGTCCAAGGGACACCACCTCATGAAGCAAAAGTAAATTATCTGTTATATTCTGCCCTTTTATAGTACTTACCTGACTAGTATCAATAACTAGAGGAGCTATTATACCTAATCGTTTTGCCAGGATTTTCATCAGTATTTTAGTAATGGTGTTCATCAGACTCAATGGTCTCCAATTCTGAAGTCTTTTCCTATCTCCCTTCTTATAAATAAACAATTGAATTGTTAACCCAAACTGTGGGTCTATATCCTGGTCAGTCAATATATGGTTAAATAGTAACTGTAACATATCCACTAATGTATCCAAAAATCTTTTACAAAATTCTGAAGTCAGTCCATCAGGACCGGGAGTCGTGTTGGAGTTTAGAGAGTGAATTGCCTCTATAATTTCCTGTGTCAAAATCGGTTCAATCATTTGATCCAGATTCTCTTTCGGTATCCGAGAGATCTGGCAGGGTTTTAATACCTCCGAATTTAATATCATTTGTAACAAGGGAAGCAGAATACATTTTGTTCATATATTCTGCTACTTCTTCCAAAATATCTGTTACAGATGAAACAGTTTGATCCAGATCTGTACTCAAGGAATCCATTGATCTCTGTTGGATTCTTGTACAACAACTGGCAAAAATGTCACCCATCATTCCTTTTCCTGGGGTACTGATTCTGTGTTCATATAATAAAGAAGATACCCTATAATATTGTACAGTCATCATTTGTTGTTTTAGATACTTAAGGCCAGATATTCAAAACTTTGCACCGGGCAAAAAACATCTGCACAGGTTTAGCGTGGGATTAGCGCGGGTCTGCTATATTCAAAAGGCCAAATAGCATGGACAAACTGCATTAGCGCCCGGCAAAATCATAATGTACGCAAGGGGCAAACTGACATGAATACAGGCGCAATGCTATATTCAGCGACTAGCACCACGCCAAGTGGTTTTCCGCAACTTAGTGTGACACTTAGCATGGTGCACATTACTGCCCAGGAAAAGCTTGTCATAACCCTGGTCAATCAGCTTTGTGCAACACTATGGCTTTGCGCTGTCTTTGCGTGGGTTTTGCGTGACCCTAACAAATAAATATGACACATAGACAAAGCCAACCATGGAGAAAGCATGCTGCTAACTGATGACATCACAATGATGCCATCATCTGCCACCAGTCCCAGCCATGCCAGGCAGTAAGTGGTGACCCTCCTGCCAGTGGACAGCATGGCAGTGTGGCCATACAGTACAGACCTGCGGACCACACTTCTGTGGACACCAACAGATGCCAGCACACACATGCAGCATTGTGGGCATGGAGGATGTTGAGGGGAGAGTGTATGGGTGGCCAGGCTATGCCACAGACCAGGTGTGGCCACAAGGCTGGGACACATCATGCAGTGCACATCGGCCATTATTGGGCACACCCCCAAAACCAGTGTGCCTTTCTGATAATATATGCCCCCCCCGGCCACATACCACACAGATGTACAACTGCCACAGCACACAAAGCCGGACATGTATATGTCACTGTGAGCATCCCATGCCAGAGGTGCAACATCTGTGGGTCACACAACAGTGTAACAGTAATGTCCACTGTCAGTAAACACCTGCAGGTTGGGCCGCTCACTGTGTGTAGTGCAGTCATCATCACTGCCCTACACACCATAGGCATTGCTGTGTCCACACACTACTGGCCCCCCTTGCTACTGTAGTGTCTGCTGTGCACTGTAGCATGACCTACAGTGTGACAGTTGCATACAGCACCACCACCATCTGTGCCTATGCTGTGTTGTCCCAGTATAGCTGCAGGCAGCAGCACATGTGGAAGTAGTGTTCAGAACTGTATAATATTCCCCAAGCTGTTTGCGCAGCACTAACACATTTGTGCGGGTTTAACGCCAGGGCTAAACCATTAGCGTGGCGCAAACAGCATGCAAATCACGGCATAATGAGATGCTAATCTGGATGTTTGCCAAGAGACTATGTAAGTAGGCTCATTGGCATGTCACTTTTGAATATGGCAAAGTTTAGCACTGGGCAAACATGTTTGCACCGGGCTAACGGTTTACCCCTGCGCTAAACCTGCGCAAACATGTTAGCGCTGTGCAAACAGTTTGGGGAATATTTTACAGTTTTGAACACTGTACTGTCACATACACTGCTGTCTGCAGCTGTACTGGGTCCACGCATTTGCTGGCACACACACACTGGCCACATAGTTCACCTCTACCTACCTTCACATCGCTGTACACTGTTTTGCTGTTGTGGTTTGCACTTCCTGGTTGCCATATTCAGAGCTGTCTTATTCCAGGACTAAGTTTGCCCTGCACTCCCAGCCCAGTTTGCCCGGCCTCATTCCCATGCTATATTCAGAAGCTGTTTGCCCAGGGCTATTCCTTTTGAATATGGCTTGCTTTGTGCTCCGGGCTAAGTTTGCCCGCTGGGCAGTGCTAATTTAGCCCTGGGGCAAAGTTTTGAATATCTGGCCTTCAGTCTGTTCTGCATAATCACTGAGTCCCTCATTTAAACACAAAACAACTGTCGTATATTGACACTTAGGATCCAAATATGTTATGTATTTATCCGTTTGTTCCTTAAATGAGTAAGACTGGAGCATCATATTGAGTTCCACTTTGGATTGGATTCACCATTTACTGACATTGTCTGCTATACATAGAACAGATTTTCTAGCTTTCAAGAAGTCCACCACTTTATCTCCGCATTGTTTATCACTAAGTATCATATTATTCAGTTTCCATAATCCTTTCTCTTGGCTTATACCATGGTCCATGGACACTTTAATTTTTATCATTAAGTGATCTGACGTTTCCATTGGAATAGTAAAAGCTTGTTGAACTTTAAGAGTGGGTGAAATAAACACATAATCTATTTGAGTAGCTAATTTAGCTCTATAGTGAGTATAACCCCCTACTGCATGCACATGTCTGTAAGCACCCACTAGACCTACTTGATTTATCATTGTCTCCAAGGCCCCTGAATCACAATAAGTTTTAGAGTTTTTTTTTGTCTTATCCTTCGCTGCCAATACACAATTAAAGTCACCTGCCTAAACCAAGGATCGTGAAGTATATAAAAATGGTTTTATGGTGTTCAACATATTCACTCTTTCTATTTTGGTTTGAGGGACATATAGAGTAATTAAGCACCATTGTAAACCCTGTTGATGAAAATCAATCAACATAACCTGTCCAGGACAGATATCTAAAACTTTTGTTATACAATAATCCCACCCCGAAAATAAGATGCCCATCCCACCACATCTTTCTAAAGTCAAAGAAAAATAAGCAGGGCTGTAACACCACAATTTTTGGGCCTGCTCCATATCACTCATTGCATAGAACCTCAAATCTTGCAAACAAGAAATGTCAATCTTATTGTCTCTTACGTCAGTAAAAGTGAGAAGTCGGCGCTTCCCATTTCTAATACTATTCACATGTAAAGTAGCAATCACAAGTTGTTGTTGTGCTGTCATTTTATAAAGTCATACGTGCCATGACACACATTTTTTTTTAATGTCAGAATGTTTACTAATACGTGCACTTCATCTTGGCATAGCTTCAGAATGTTGAGCCTTTTTTTTGTTCTTACAGCCATCACTGCAGCTGCTGTATGTTCGTCCTCTGAATCTGAGGATCTCTTCCTTATAGAGGACCTGGTTGAAGAGGATTCTGAATCATCTCCTATATCTTGATCTGATTCTTGCAAGACATCAAATGCATTTGTTGTCAGAACTGTAATCACATATTTCCCCCATTTTGGGAGTTTTGCTTTGGGGTTATCAGATTTCATTGTCCTTTTTTTTGATATGACAACAGTTAATTCTGGTGGTAGCTTAACTTGAACATGGGGTTCCTCTTTATCACCCTCAGTCCCTGATGAACAATTCACCTAATTCTGGGTATCCATTTCCTGTGTCGGCCTATGTAGGTTTAACTCCTCATCCAAATCTTCTCTATTTAAGCCTGTTATTATCACAAGTGGGGGAGTTGGGGGTGGGGTATTTTTTCCTGTATATCTGTTTCAGGTACTTCTGGGAGTACATGATTCTTGGCAACACTAGGGCCCAATATCGTATTTGTTTCATTTTTTGCTCTAATTTGTTGTTGAGTCTCGATACTTATTTTTTGAGCTTTTTTGATAATTATTTCTTTGTTCAGGCTATCTGCTCTGTTATGGGCTGCCCATTCACACATTCTGTATACATGTCCTTGTTTACCACATAAATTACAGAGGGGATAATTTGTACAATCTGTAGCAGTATGTCATAATTCACAACATAAAGAGCATTTTACTCTATCACATGCATTATTCAAATATAATTGAGATCCACATCTAAAACAGGTTTTTGGTTGTCCTTGATAAAAACAATGTCCCCTTTCAGCTCCTAAAAACAAGGCACTTGGCAGATGCTGAGTACCGTGAGCCCCCACATGGAGGCATTCTTTAAACTTCCAACCTCCTGTCCATAGATGTTCATCATCCAGAATAGGGGAAGGGTCACCCAGAATAACATATTTATTTTGTAACCAATATTTAATGTCAGACACTGCAACACCTTCATTACGAAATAGTATAGTGATTTGCTTTATCTGATGCTTTGTAATAAGGATGGCTCTAAAAGGAATCCACAGGGCTGAATGTCATTTTTTTCCCATATGCTGTCCAAAAATGATCCAGTCCTACAGGAGATTTTAAACTTATGTCAAAATTTGAGTCTCCAGATGCATGTATTATTGCATAGATCTCATTTGAGAAAAACCTCAACAAGTCTTTTAATAAGGTTTTTCCCACATATATTCTATCAGGAGGGTGTTCCAGGCCTTCCTGATATTGTAGTCTAACTGCATTTTTTCGTTGGGCTGGGTTGACCCCCGAAAAGGTTCCTTAATTTCTATGAAAATGTTTCCACATAGTAGAGGAGTCCATACTATGTGTGTTTTCTGATTTTTCAGTGTCCTGGGGAACCACACAATCACACCATTTCTCTGGGACCTCTTTATTAATTTTTTTCCTTTTAAATCAGAGCCCAGTTGGATTACTGAGTGATGTATAGGGGATCTGGGATTGTTGTTTTCTACAGTAGTGGGAGATACTGAAGAAGCAATTACATCTTTTGAATGTTCAGCTTGATTCCCAGACCTTGACTCAGTTCTAACCAAAGGAGCAGGAATTCCCTTTACCTCAGGAATCCAACCCCCCCTTCTTTAGGTTGCCATCCAGCCCCTTTCAATGCAGAATTCACTGACCATTGTTCATTGTGTTCATTTTCAATATTTGTTGCTATACAGGTCCCATCCGATTGTTCAGATATCCCTGAACTAGGCATGTCATCTGTATTATCTATGCATACTTTAGAATTACTTCAGAAACATTTTCTGTTTTAACTCCCCGTAGGAGTTGTCATGTCAATACTCACAGGCTCAGGGCATATTTGTACTGGAGGCAGCTTTGCAGCCCGATCTTCCACAGAATTGCCAAAATTTTTGACCATATAGCTAAACTCTAATGAAGGCTTTGGCCTGTCTCCACCAGAGCGCCGGTTATCTGTCACAACAGATATCGGAGAACTTTCTATGACCATTTCTTCATTTCCAATATTTACATCAAGTAGCACATTATCACGGTCACTTATTCCTCTCTCAGCGGTAGATAGTACCTTTAAAAGGCGTACCTATTGTTCCATAACGAAGGCTTGCTCAAATTCTACTTTGTGTTGAAAACCAGCCCGCAATCAATTCCGTTCGATTGTCACTAACATGAGCTGCCGCTTACCTCTTGTATACTGTCACCTTCACCTGATTTATTTTCTGTAGACATTTCCTGCTCCAAACCTACAGGAAGGGAGATCCCTCCTGCCACATCATCACATCCTCCACCTCCTGTGTCCAACAGCAAACTGGGTCCCTCCATCCCATCTGTAAGAAGTGACAGCACCCCTGCGGGCAGAGTAGGGGCATTTCCCCAGTGCCCTGGCCAAATTTCCCATTCACTACCATACCACCAACAGCTTAATCTGGTTCAAGGTCAATTGGCATTCATCTGTATCCCCCCCCCCAGTCGTGCCTGAAAATAGGCAAGAAATTGTCTAGTGCACTTACCCTGTCAACAAAAACTAAATAAATAAATAATCTGATGTTGTCACATGTTCACGCTTGCAATGAGGTTGACTATGCTGTAATATTGCTGCTTGTTTTCCTCACCTCCGGACAGTTCATATATTGTTATATGTACATTAAAAAAAAAATCAGACAACCAGAGAAGAAACAGATATTAAATGTGCCCCTTATATTGTAACAAGTGCCCTTCCGATCTTCAGCACCCCTTCCTTTTACAATCTTCTGGCACCCCTCTCCACAGGCACAAGTAGCATGGCCCAGGACAGATCATTAGCTTAATATTTAATCAACTTAAACCTTAATCAACTGGTGAAAGATCCAACCGGGGTAATGATATATCAGACCTGGTACTTACAGATTGTAGTGAAGGAATAAGTAACTGTATCACTGGTGAACCACAAGGGTCCAGTGATCATGCCATAATTAGTTTTAACATTTGTATGAAAACTATGGAGACTAAAGGAGTTACTAAGAGTAAATGCTGTAAGAGAGCAAAATTTGCAGATATGAGGGAGGAAATTAACAACTGTAACTGGAAGAGTGGATTAGTGGACCAGGATATTAATAGTACATGGTTGTGCTTGGAGGAAAACAAATAAGCATCTAGAACACATATTTTTCCCCACAGTTAATAAATATAATGGTAAAAGCAAAAGGCCAGTGTGGTCAAACAAGAAAATAAAAAAAACATGATTTTAGATAAAAGGAGTATGTGTAAGAGGGCAAAAGAAACAGGAGACCCGACATTATGGAATAGTTTTAAAACAATGGCAAGAGAATGTAAGAGTAAGATCAGGAAAGTTGAAAGATTAAATGAACTAAACATAGTGAATAATTCAAAACAAAACACCAAGATGTTTTGGTTTTACATAAGGGAAAAGAAAGGGGGTGACAGGAAGTTGAGCCTTTGATAGTGGAGGGTAATAAAATAGAACATGAAGGGGATATGGCTAACAACCTCAATAATTGTTCTGTATAATTTTTTTCAAAAATCTGAGTCTGATAGAATGACTGTGCATGATCTTGAGACATCACCAATAATCAGTGAGCATGAGGTACTTAAGATGTTAGAAAATCTGGACATTAACAAATCACAAGGACCAGATTGTTTACATCTGAGGACATTAAAGGAATTGGCATCAGTATTAGCAGGACCACTGATGTAAATATTCAATATGTCCCTTGAAAGGGGTGAGGTACCGGATGCTTGGAAGTTGCCATAGTTGTGCCTGTTCATAAAAATGGCAGTAGGGCAGAGGTAACCAGCTACAGGCCTGTAAGCCTGACATCAGTATTAGGAAAGCTACTAGAAAGATATATAAGAGAGATGACAGAAACGACTATAGCAAGTAATAACTTGGCAGATAAATCACGGCATGGATTTACTAGAGGTAGGTCCTGTCTCACCAACTTACTATAATTGACTTTTTTGAAAATGTCAGCCAAGCAACAGAGGATGAGAGTGTGGTGGATGTGGTTAATTTGGATATTGGGAAGGCATTTGACACAGTTCCACATGCTGAACTCATAGAGGCATTACTCAAATCCAAAATAATTCCCATATACTGTAATAGAATAAAATCATAGCTCATGGATTGTTAACAGATTGTCAGAATTAATGGTTTTGGCTCTGAAGAGTTTATGGTGACTAGCAAGGTGCCCCTTGGGTCCATTTTGGGACCAAAACTTTTCAATGTGTTCATCTGAGGACTTCAGTTGAAAAATGGAAGTAGGATGGCTAAATTCATGGATGATGCAAAAATAGGTTACAGAGTAAATACCAGAGTTGATGTGGCAAAACTGCAAGCTGAGCTGGATAGCCTATATATGTGGGCTATAACTAAGATGAGGTTCAGTCAAGACAGATGTGTAGTTATGCACACTGGGAAAAACAATAGAGCACTTAAATATAATATGGGTGGAAATGAATTAAGGGAGTCAGACAGCCAATGTGACCTGGTCATGATAGTAACCAACAACTTCAAAAACTCAGGACAGTGAGATGAGGCTATATCTAAATGCAATAAAATAATATCTTGCATTAGGAAGAACATCACAAGCAGGAATAGGGAGGGAGGTGATTTTACCAAAGTACAGAGCATTGGTGGGGCCACATGCTGAGTATTCTGCCCAGTCTTGGTTGCCTCAAAATAGGTGCGACATTGTTAGGGTTGAGGATATACAAAAAAGGATAACAAGAATGGTGAAGGAGCTGGAGGGACTGACATATGAAGATAGATTGAAGGAGCTCAGGCTTATAGCCTGGAGACGAGAAGGGTGAGAGGACATATGATTACAGTGTGCAAGGCTTTACATAGTCCACATATAATGAAGTCCTTACACTTAGAACTCAGTAACAGGGAAAAAGTGACAAAAGGTCACAGCAGACAACTTAGAGATAATCATTATAAAACAGACGAAGAGGATGGTTCTGTGAAAAAGTAGTGAGTACTCAGAAAAGCTTGCCAAAGGAAGTTGCAAAAAGTGGTAACTTAAATATGTTTAAGTTGAAATTGGACAAGTAGCTACTAGCTGGTGGTTTCTCTGGTGTTTTCAGATGAGTGTGATGGACATACTCGGGTGCATGCCTACTCATGTCTACCTGAGGAACCTATGAACCTATGAAGGAATTTCATGACTATGTGAATTCTTACAAAACTAATCTGAAGTCCTCCTTAGAATAATTATTTACCTCAATACTTTTTTCTGGAAAGCATACTGAGTTGGCAGTAGCTTGTTTCCAAATGCTTTAGGTGGAGGAGGGGTGGTGCATGAGGTAAGCAGACAATACAATATGTGCAAGAGTTAAAATACATTATACAATGGTGTGTGAAAATCCTGTAACCTCATTGGTCAAAACATGTCACCATGACCATGGGTAAATCCTGCATAACCCACGGCTAAGGAATGGCATTTATAAAAAACATAATTAAACACATTTTAAATTTATTTTACACATGGGTCCATTGTATAATCTCAATAAGGCACTCCAGGGTGTGGGTTATTGGGTGATTTACCCACTTCTTGTGTGGTTAAGTCACTCGGCTGCACCTCGTGACACATCACACAAGGCATGGGTAAATCCCCAACAACCCATACCATGTTCTGCCTTATTGCTTAAATAACATTAGAGCAGCCACAGTGATCAGTGCCAAGTAAAACTGTGCCAGCAAAATAATGCACAAGGTACAGAAACATAGATTGTGACTGCAGATAAAGACCATTTGGCCAACCCAGTCTGCCCATTTCCCTACCTATTGAATAAACTGCAGATCCTAGTTAACCAACAGCATACTTTCTCCTACCCCCCACTATAATTGCCTTAGCCAAAGCCAGTACAGGCTTGCATCCCATGTGAATCCTTTTTTGGGGGGAGGGGCCAGGCCTTGAAACATAGAAACATAGAATTTGATGGGGGATAAGGACCTCTTGGCCCACCTACTCTGCCCATTTCCCAACCTAATGGATAAGCTGCAGATCTAGGTTAACCAACAACCTACTTCCTCCTACCCCCCACTATAATTGCCTTATGTCTGTCCCATGCATTCTTGAATTCCCCCACTGTTTTTGACTCCATCACCTCCTCAGGGAGGCTGTTTCATGTGTCCACCATCCTCTTTTTGAAAAAATACTTTCTCACATTGCCTCTGAGCTGTCCCCCCCCCCCGCTATCTTTAAATTGTGCCCCCTCGCTCTTACACGTTTCTTTTTCTGAAAGATACTACCCTCTTGGACTTTGTTGATTCCCTTGAGGTACTTGAAAGTTTCTATCATGTCCCCCCTCTCCGTCCTTTCATTGAGGGTATACATATTAAGCTGCTTTAGTCTCTCTTTGTATGGTTTCTGGTGCCGACCATGCACCATTTTAGTTGTCCTCCTCTGGACAGCCTCCATCCTGCCTATGTCCTTGCGGAGATGGGGTCTCCATAACTGCACGCAGTACTCCAGATGAGGTCTCACCAACTGTCTCTACAGTGGGATGACAACTTCCTGTTTTCTAGTGGTGATGCCTCTCCCTGTGCTTCCCAGTATCCCTCCAGCCCTCCTTACTGCCTTCTCACATTGCCTGTCTACCTTTAGGTCATCTGATATGACTACCCCCAGGTCCCTTTCCATTTTTGCTGTTGTTAGTACTCCCCCTCAATTGTGTATTCTACCCCTGGGTTTTTGTTTCCCAGGTACATTACCTTGCACTTCTTTGTATTGAATCTAATCTGCCATACTTTTGACCATTCCTCCAACCTTGCCAAGACCCTTTTCATCCTTTCCAGCCCCCCCCCCGTGTATCAATCCTGTTGCAGATCTTTGTGTCATCTGCAAAGAGGCATACTTTTCATTCCAGTCCCTCTGCAATGTCACTTATAGAGACATTAAAGAGGGCCAGCCCCAGTACTGAACCCTGCGATGCCCCGCTAGTAACCCCCTTTCTTCAGAGTGGACTCTGTTTACTATTACAATCCGCATCCTATTGTCCAGCCAATTTCTTAACCAGGCTACCACCCAGGGACCCACTCCAAGGCTGGCTAACTTGTTTATTAATCTTTTGTTTCGGACTGTCTCAAATGCTTTGCTAAATTCTAGGTAGGCCACATCCACAGCCCCTCCCTGGTGTACTATATTGGTTACCCAGTCAAAGAAATCTATTAGATTCATTTGACATGACCTGTCCATTGTGAATCTATGCTGCCTTGGGTCCAGTGCCCCGCTGGCCTCTAGGTACTCAACAATTCTTTTTTTCAGAAGTGATTCCATCAATTTCCCTACCACTGAGGTCAAACTAACAGGTCTGTAGTTTCGTGCCTCTGCCTTGCTCCCACTTTTGTGAAGGGGAATCACATCTGCCCTCATCCAGTCCTCAGGTACCACACCATCCTCCCATGATTTGTTAAAAAGGGTAGTCAGTGGTGTCACTAGGTCTCTCCTTGGTTCTTTTAGATTTCTGGAGTGAATCCCGCCAGGCCCCATTGCTTTGTCCACCTTGAGTTTTAGGAGTTCTTTCAGGACCCTTTTTTCTGTGAATGGACTGGTGTCTACCCCCCCCGCCCAGAGTGCTTCTATTGTTTCATTGAGGTACATCCCCCTCCTCTTCTTTTGTGAATACTGAACAGAACTATTTGTTCAGTATCTCTGCCATTCACTGTCACCCTCTGCCCACCCCCTCCCCTTTATTAAGCCTCACTATCCCTCTCTTGGTCTTTTTTTCTTCGCTGATGTACCTATAAAAGTTTTATCCCCCTTCTTATCTGAGTTGGCTATCTTTTCCTCTGTTTGGGCCTTTGCTATTCTGACTTGCTTCCCTGCTTCCTTCTGATTTAAAATGATACAGTTCTCTATCTTGCTCCTTCTGTGATTCCTTATACTTTCTCAATGCTATCTTTTTCTCTCTAACCTTCCCCACCACCCCTTTTGAGAACCATAGTGTTTTTTTCCTTTGTTTTGTTTATTTGCATCACACAAAGGCTTGTTGCCTCTGTGATAGCAGTTTTGATTTTTCCCCATTGTTCCTCCACCTCTCCGTCCTGCCATTTTGCTAATGCATTCCTTAGGCACTCCCCCATTCTGCCAAAGTCAGCCTTTCGAAAGTCCAGCACTCTTGCTTTTGTATGGCTTGACTCTATGGCTGTGTTTATTGTGAACCACACTGTCTGGTGGTCGCTTGTTCCCAGATGGCTACCCACTTCTAAATCCGAGATCCTCTCACCATCCCCATTTGAGAGTACCAGGTCTAAGACTGCTCCCTCCTGAGTGGGTTTCAACACTAGCAGGCTGAGACATGCCCCCTGTAGGGCATCGAGAATGACTCTGCTCTTGGATGTGGCTGCAGCAAATGTGCTCCAGTTAACATCTGGCATATTCAGGTCCCCCATCAATAGTATCTCCCCTTTTTCTGCCATTGTAAGGATGCCTCCTATCATTTCTTTGTCCATTTCCTCCCCCTGAGATGGGGGTCTGTATACAACCCCTGTGCGGATTGTGGTGCCATTTTCTGTCTCCAAGGTGACTCACAGTGTCTTCTCTCCACCTGTTTACCCTTTAGTTCTGTTGCTTTGATCCCTTCCCTTATGTAGAGACCTATTCCTCCTCCTCCTCTTTTATCCTCCCTGTCCCTCCTGTTGATTGTGTACCCCAGAATGTTGACATCCCAGTCATGGTTCTCTGTGAACCAGGTTTCTGTGACTGCCATGATATCCAGGTGTCCCTCTTCCATTAAGGCTACTAGTTCAGAAGGTTTGTTACCCAGACTATGGGCAATGGTACTCATTGCCTTCCATTTTTTGATGGCCTTACCCCTTTTAGCCCTATCCCTGTACTTACTGCCTTTTTCTCCATTTACCTCTGCCCTGCCCCCTATTGACCTTTCTACCATGGCATTAACCTCGCTAACTACCCTGTTTTGTGGGGGGAGGTTGGAAATTCCCTGCTCCTTTTCAGTGCCTCCCCCCCTTGGCTAGTTTAAAAGCTTGCCAATAAAACATTTAAACCTATCACCTAGGATCCTGGTTCCCCTCCCAGATAGATGTAGACCATTATGCCAGTATAGGCCTGTATTCTTCCAGGTGGATCCCCATTCCCCAGTGAAGCCAAAACCATGTGCTCCACACCAGATTTTCAACCATTCATTGAATCCCAGGGTGCAGAGTCCCTAGCATCACCCATGTCATAGACAGGCAGCACTTCTGAGGAGGTTACCGTGCATGCTACTTGTCTAACTCCCCAACTCCATAAACTCCTCCTGCACAGCTCTGATCCCAATCCCAGCTTGGTCATTTGTCCCTAGGTGGACAATGGCATCCATCTCCCTCTTCTGTGCAGCTGCTCCTATGATCCTGAGGATTCACTTCCTGTCCCTCCATGCCATGGTGCCAGGCAGGCATCTTACCTCCCTCTCCGCTCCTTCCCCCAGTTCTACCCCCCCTAACGAATGAGTCCCCCACCAGGAGTTGTTTCCTTCCTCTGTGGGATCCTATGCCACCCTTCTGTGGGTCTCCTTCGTGGAGATTCTCAGCATCCTCCTTGGTCTCCAGTGTAGGTGCCTCCATAGAGGAAGAACTCTCCACCAGAAAGGCATATGGAGTACATAGCTGATGTGCAAAACCAACATTCGGTATAAAATAAAACCTTTCAACAATGTGCCTAAGGTAAATAGAATTGTGTGACATGGTTGAATAAGCTCCTGACCCATTTGTTATACAGAGGGAGTTAAACACAAGGATTTATTTTTCTGTCCTTTCCCTTTCTGCCACTTGTCTCTTGTCCATCTGATTGCACAATCAAATTTTCCAGTGGCACATAAAGAACTGGCCATTCCAAAGGTCCCACCTTCCCACTATCTCCCTGCCTTGATTGGAATTCTCTACTGAAATAGACAGCATCTTACCCAAGCAGCACTGAAGATTGCTATCCAGAGCTCTCATAATCTATGGCTCAGCCTCTACTACCGCCCTCAGGTGCATAATGACCTCCCTAAACAAGGCCTGTCGACTGGATCCCACCAACTCACACATACATGTGAGCTTTACGCTCAAATGGGATGGTTCCAACTCGTTAACCACATAAAGTACATTACCTGCTTGATGGTGAAAAAAACTACTTTGGGCCTTACTCCACCTAGTGTCCAAGCCCTCCTGTGCTTAAACACTAACCCTCATAACACCAGAGGGTCTGAACATCAGCTTCTACAGGTCCCCTGATACCGCACCACACTGGGATAAAGATCCTTTGCACACTGTGCACCCAGCTGGATGAATGCCCTCAGCACTCACATCACCTCCACCTCCTCACTGGGCATATTCAAATCAAGCCTCCATCACCATCTCACATCCTCCAGCTCATGTGATTGCCACCCCTAACTTCCCTCCTCCCCTTTGAAATCAACCACCCCTCTCTGATGTTCTTTGATAATGCCATGAACTGCTTTAGTCTCTTTTTCGGCTGCCACCCCCCCATCCTCTCACCCTTCCTCCCTGATCTCTTCTAGGTTTCTGAAATTATTCCTTGTATGTGTTATTCATGTATACTATTTACAGTGATGTCGTACCTGAACTGATGAATACTGTTGTATGCTCTCTTTAATGTTGTATGCCCTTGTTTAACATGCTAAACATGTATGTACTCTCCCGACGTGGAACCTTTGTAAAAGAGCCTTGGCTCAAAGGTAATTGTAATCCTAGATCTAAATAAATAAAAATAAAAGAATTGGAATTGTCTCCCATCTAACTTGCATCAACTTATGTCTTATACTGCTTTCAAATTTAACTTGAAACAGTATTATAGTAACAGCTGTAAATGTAATTGTTACTGTATTATCATGTTTGATACTTGTTATTTGTACCAAATCTGGTATTTTTGTTGCATTATCTGGTATTGTCTGTAAATTTATTTTCTCTGATGTTTGTCTGGGTCCTCCTTGAAAATGGACATTTATGCTCTTGGAATTACCCGGTTATCAAACTTAAAATAAAAAAAAATATATAAAACCTGCAGATCTGCATGTACATCCTAAATGTGTCCTAATGAAATTTTCAAGCTATAAAACTAAGGAAGACATTCTCTGCCTTGTCTAGCAGAAATGAGCTGTGAAGTACAACAGTGCCAGATTACTGTTTGATCATGATTGCTGTACCTACAGGAAATTCAAAAACAAAAACTGGCCTACAATGAAATTCTAAAGATTCTTCATAAGCAACAGATTCACTTTCATATGCCATACCCTGCCTTACTCTGTGTATTTTGGGAGGAGGGGTTCTAGATCTGCAGTACACCAGAGGAGGCTGAAGCAGGGCTAACGGAGAGAGGCTGGCCACTATTGTCACGCCAACCAGAGCAATCCCCGAAGTGAGCAGCACCCCTGACAAGTAGTACAACTTGAGGAAGCAAAAGGTGAGGAGAATTGGCCACCTGGTTGCACCCATAGCACTTCAAGATATTCACCGGATGCTACAGGGACTCAGCGATGCCAGCTTAAAGCAGAGATTGGGCCCTAGCTCAGATACCTGACTCATGCCTGCTTGAAAGTATTGTAATATACCCTGCAAGCGTGCAGTCTTTTGTGAAAAATCTGGCCTGTGCTTTCATCAGCATAGATACTTTTGTCCCGAGACACTGTTAGCTTTGAGGTATACTTCTCTTTAAAATGCCAGCCTACCCCATTTACAACACACCAGTCTGCTGCTGTGTTGCGGGTAACGAAGGAAGGGTGTGGGCTACTTTCTGACTTTTGCACCCCAGCACTGTTATGTTTAGCTCCCTAGGCTGTATTTCTCCATTCAATGTTAGAGCACTAAAAAAGTAATTAGGAGAGGGTTTCCATGTTTACACGGAGCCTGGCTGAGCTGCTTTCATTTTCAGTTATAACGCAGCTAGTATTTACTCCCCAGCTGAAAAGTAAACATTTTTTGCTTTTCAGCTTGAGACCTGGGGCCAATCTGGATGCTGCAGTGTTTGGTGCCTCTCGCGGTTGGGGTTGATTACTGTTCTGGGGGCCCTCGATGTGGGGCGGTGGGGCAGTGTTGCAGAGGCCTGGGGAATCAGCTTGACCATGGAGCTCCCCTGCTCCAATCCTGATTGGTGGTCATCTTCCTTAGGTCTTTATCTAATAGATAGTGAAGAAAACACCCCCAAACAATTTGACTATGGCCCCTGCAAGGCACCTGTATGTAATGGCTACTACTAATGTGCCCTACAGTGCTCCAACTGGCTATCAGTTTTTAGATCGATGATAAAGAACTCTAGTTTATTTTCTCCTGGACTCTCATTTTGTTTTCTTACAGGGCTTTCTGGACTGTATCCTGTACTTGAACTTATAACGGACTCTCATCTTTTTGGGTGGGAGGGGGGAATTTTGTCATGTGCAGAATGTTATATTATGTTGGATGGTGCCATGTTCATAAGCACCTAAAATTGTACTGGTTCAGGCAGAGAGATACAATGTGCTTTTGTGAGGCTTTGCACTGCACATTTCTCACCATGAGCTTAACTCATCAGCCTACATCTTACAAGGTGGCTTTCCTTCATGGGGAGACCAAATCCACTTCGCTCTCTGATCTGTGCCTGGGAGTAGGAGGACGGGGCCCAAGGAGGAGGAGAACAGAAACCTTACCTTTTTAGGTCTCGCACCATTAATTTTTGTTAGTTATGTTCTGTTTGATTGCTCAGTCATCAGAACTGTTCTCTTGGTTTAAATCTTTTCTGGTACCCATAGCAAATCAAAGGTTCAGTATCCCATATAACCTGACCACTCAGGACTCACTCTGGCAATTTGTTGCGTCTCCCCAGAGGTTTAAGATTACTCTCTGGAAGAGATCTGTTGGCTGATACTGATACACTGGTGTTATCGTATAATGTTGTTGGCCTCACAAACCCAGTGAAGTGAAGTAAGGAGATGACTTTTCTTAAAAAATCCAGGGCTGAGTTTATTTTATTACAAGAGACCCATGTGCTTTGGGTATAACATGAAAAGCTGCACTCCTTTGGGTATCAGAGGATCTTTGCACCCTCCTACAAAACTGGGGGAGGAAGGGAGCAGCTATTCTTATCCCAAATGCAGTGACTTTTGAACTGCTAGATACGAAAATAGATCCTGAGGGCCAATATGTGTTGAGGAAGAGAAAATATCATAGTATGATGCTTGCCCAGGCCTCTGTATATGCCCCACCAGAAGCACACTTTCCATTCTTCAGAAATCTATGTTTTACATTGTCGGAATGGGGAGGAAGGAACGTTTTTATTGGGTGGGGATTTTAAGTTGACCCTCAACCCTAGTTTAGACAGCACCTCCCAGATTCTTAGACAGAAGTATTTAGTCACTAAAATGGTACCCAAATTATTGACTGAACTGGGTTACTTGGATGCCTGGCATCAGCTATACAGAGCAGGAAGGGATTATACTTATTTCTCCCTGCCACATCAAATTTACTCGAGACTGGATTATTTTCTACTTATGGTTACAAAAGAGCTGATAACCTCACTGGACCCTAGTTGAGTGGGCTCCATTGGTTTGTTGGACCATGCCCACCCCTATAGATTTGAAACAGCATTTATGCTGAATTACTGTATGAAGAATACTTTTTATGGATGAATGTCTCTTTTCTGAAGGAGGACAATATTGTGGAACTGGTTCCTAGTGTTATAACCCAGGCAGTCACAGATAATTTTATTTGTTTATTTCTCAGTTTTTGGACAGGAAAGACACATTTAGCCAAGGCTTTTTTCCAGGTGCATTCTGGGAGGACACGGAAGTTAAGTGACTTGCTCATGGTCACACAGTATGCAAGTGGTGGCTGTAGGATTCAAACCCAGGTCTCTAGGTTTGCAGCTCAGTGCTCTTAACCACCATGCTATACTGCCTCCCAGTGATATGATATGATACCCAGATACAACCCCTCCTTTCTACATGGAGTGGAAAACTGACTGTAATGTCTTCTAGGAAGAAAAGGTTATTGGGGGTTAGGCAAAGAGAGGGTGAGGTTATTGACTAAGTTAAAGAAAGAGTATGGTGATATCTTACACTATAAGGTAGAACAAAAACTGTTATGTCTAAAATCTTTTGAGAGATTATGTATACAATTTAAATTGGGGCTTCAAGGGCAATACACATTATGCCTCTACGTATAGGCTATGCATTAAAGGCATTTGTCAGAATGGATTATGAAGACTGTATTGACTAAGAGAAAGTAAAAAATGTTTTACTTAAAGGTTTTGAATAAACCCCTGTTGTCTCTATATGGGTAGAGAGTTACAAAAGGGCCCAGGAGATACTGTAGTTATTCAGAAATGTATGTGCAAATGTGTGATTTTTTTAAATCACTGGATTGATGGGAAAAAGCCAGATCTAGTGATCAAATCAAAGATTTATTTTTAAAGAGCTAGTGGAACCAAAACAAACAGGAAAATGATAACAATTTTAACTAATAGTTTGTTATAACTTTTTGTTTCTGAAGTATTTTTGTTTTTCCTTTACTCATTAGAATGTTTTTTTTATAAGGTACTACTCAGTTTATTGTATGGAATAGCTCTCAGTCTTGCAGCTGACATATCTACCTCTATCCCCAACCCCCACTACATGCTCAGAAGTGTGATCTCACTGACAGTGACATTACAGATGACTGACCTGACAGCTACTGTTCCTAAGCAGCACTGATGTCACAGTCAGTGAGGTCCCAATGCTGATGATGTAATGGATGGAACAGAGCTAGGTACTATATGTCAGCTTCGAGGCAGAGTGCTGTTCCCCACATCACACCTACTAACATCAGGTAAAGAATCTTCTAACCAACCAAAGAGAAAATAAAAAAATATCTCAGATGTAAAAGGTAATAATTGACTGCTTTTAAAAACTAATATTAGTTTTAGGCAGTACACTGGCTCTTTAATGGAACATTTTCTGTGAACTTTGACAGATGACCTGTGTGTGTGGTTGCTGGACATAGCAAATAGTTTCACGAAGGATGCAGCCATAAGTGTTAATCTTTATGTGGCCAGCAGTCCACACACGCTGCATGAAGGCAAAGCAGGAGGGACTCCAGGTGGTTTTCAGGGGCTCTTGGGGATGGGGGCAACCTAAGGGAAGGCAGCATGTGTCTGAACCCATAGTAAAAACTACTAGTTCAAAAACCGAGGAGCCAGGGGAACAGAGGTGTTACATTTGGCAGGTGGGCATCTGTCCTATGACTATCCTAAAACTCTTACAGAGGGGCAAAGTGTAGGGGGTGGGGGTAATCAAGGAGGTTCCAAGCAGCTAGCAGCCTGTTCACTAAATGCGGTCCCTGCTAACTCCACTGGGCACTTGCATCCTGTCTTAGTGAATGGAATGGAAAGTCAGGGATCAAGGGACACTGGGGTCTCCATCTCAATGGTTAGGTAGATTCTAATCCATGCAGAGTGGAGGGAGGATAGAGGTCAGGTCAGATGTAGGCTGCTCTGCCTCCTACTCATGTGCATTTGGTAACAGAGGCCTCAGACAGAGTATTCTCTAAGTCTGAGGAGGTATCTTTATTTTTTTTTTTTGAAATTCAACTTTATTAGTTTAGCAAATATCACAATGCAACGAATCCAAACAGAGCTGTACATGGAGTAGGAGAAGGAAAACAAAAACAGACAACAATCCAACCCCAACCTCCCAAAAGACCCCCCTCCACAAAACATCCCACAACAACATTTAGGATTCTGTACTGACAGAGCTACCTCTGTTATTACCCACCTAAAACCCCCCCCCCGAGTGTGCTTTGCATTTGTTAGGCAGGTTATAATACAGAGCCAGAGTTGATACCATGGAATAGGCTTAGGTATGGAGGAAAAGGAGAAATAGAGGAGAGAAGAAAAAAAAAGGAAAAGACAGGGGCTAAATAGGGTGTCAGAGCCCGAACCAAGAGGTCAGTGGTGTAGGTAAAGCGAGTATAGCTTGTCCCATTTTTTATGAAACAAGTCCATACGGTTGCGGGAACTAGCTGTGAGCCTCTCCATGTTAAAGCAAGTTGATAAGTCTTTTATACATTCGGTATATGTTATGGTTAGTTGATCAGTCCAATGCTTGAGGACTAGCCTTTTGACCACCATAGAGATTAAGGCAATATGGTACCTGCGCTCCTGACAATCTATGGTGGTATAGTTACCTAGGATGCAAATATCGGCCGTGAAGAGGCTATCAAGGCCTAAAAGAGGGTCCAGATTGTCCTGAATAGAGCGCCACAAGGGGGGCCACCTTGACACATTGCCAGAAAATGTGAAGTAAATTCCCCTCACCTTGTGAGCATCTGGAGCAGAGGGGAAGAGATAGTTTTTTTAAATGGAACAATTTGACTGGGGTGTAGTACATGTTATTTAGTATGCGATATTGGGTAAGTCTGACTCTATCTTGGGTATGGTATTTGTGCAAATCCTGCCATAGACGGGGCCAGTTAAGAGTGGAATCTGGGGAAAGAGAGAGCCAAATACGAGAGCCTTCGAGCGGGTGCGGGAAATTATGGTCCAGCAGGTAGGAGTATATTAATGAGATGGAGTGAGATCTGGGAGCTAGAGTTTCAGTTTGAGAAAGGAAGGGACTGACCTGTGATTCACGAGAAACCGGGTCCAAAATTAACGTTGATGAGATGCCTTATTTGGTATATCTTGAAAATCATGTTGTTGGGAAGATCAAATTTGGCTAGTATGTCAGGAGGAGAGAAGGGAGCACTGGGGTAGAAATTTCCTACTGTAGTATCTTTAATTTGTGGGAGCCAACCAGGAACAATTAGCGAGCTTCCCAGTCTAATATTGGGGTTAAGGACAAGGGGTTGTGCTAAATCTGATTTGGGTGAAATTTTAAGGTAGTAAAGACATTGGGAAAGGGTTTTAAGAGAAGTAGTGATGGTTGGGTTTGAGATCCAAGGAGTAAGCACTGGAATGGGGGTGAATAAGATTGTTTTGGGGTCTATTTTGGCCTCTAAGAGAATTTGCCTCTCGATCAGAAGCCAGAGCGGAGGAGGGCAGGTAGTTGTATCTGAGAACCATCTGCCCAGCTTGGAGAGATGGGCCACCCAGTGGTAGAATATTAGGTTGGGGAGGCGAAGACCTCCTTTATCTTTGGGGAGGCATAGCTTAGAGAAGGAACGTCTGACAGCTTTATTTTGCCAGATAAATTGCGAAAAGATGGAATGGAATTGACGTAAATATGAAAGTGGTAGCCAGAGACCTAGTAAATTAAGAGGGAAAAAAATACGGGGAAGGACATTCATCTTGATAATGTTAATCCTGCCCCAAAGAGAGATGGGAAGTTTAGACCATCTTTGTAAGTCTAATTGAATATTAGCCTTGAGGTCGGCTAAATTAAGCTTTTTGAGCAGAGCAAGATCGGAGGTAAAACGTATACCCAAATATTTGATTGACTTGGGGGACCATATCATACCAAACTTAGAGAGGTCTTGTTTGTGTGTAGAGGAGTTCAGAGGGAAAACTTCCGATTTTGATATGTTCAGCTTGTAATGGGAGAGGCGGCCATACTGGGTAATGATTTGGAGTGCCTGCCCTAATGATTTGGCAGGTTGAGCAACATGAAGCAAGATGTCATCTGCATAGACAGAAAGCACCAGCTCCTGCTGTTGTACCAGGCAGCCATGAACGTGTGGGGAGTGTTTAAGTTTGAGAAGAAGAGGTTCTAAATACAGGTTGAACAAAAAGGGTGAGAGCGGCAGCCTTGTCTGGTGCCAGTGTGAAGGAAAAAGATTGAGGAAAAGACCCCGCTGCAATAGATCCTAGCTGAGGGGGAGTTATATAAAACCTGAATCCACTTGAGGAAGATGGGTGGGAAGTCCATTTTGACCAGAGTTGCCCACAGAAAATCCCAGTTGACTCTGTTGAACGCTTTCTCAGCATCTAAGGAAATCAAGGCCATTGGGGCATGGGATAGTTGGGCAGCGTTTGAGATGTGAGAAAGAGTTCTGAGGTGGTCTGCTGGGGAACGGGCTTGAATGAATCCGACTTGTTCCAGGCTGAGGAGATGAACCCAGACCTTCTTGATCCTCTCTGCTAGAATCTTGGATAAGATCTTCATGTCGCAGTTTAGGAGAGAAATGGGACGGTAGCTCACAGGGTCATTAGGTGGCTTATTAGGCTTAAGAAGTAAAACGATTGTGGCTTCTAGTAAAGTGGGGTCCGATGCCTCAGCGTTGAGCAGAAAGTTATACAATTTAAGGATTAAGGGGGCCAGTTCTTTAGTAAAAGTTTTATAGAAGTTCGAGGGGTAGCCATCAGGACCAGGTGCCTTGTCCGGAGCGAGAGGTGATGGCATTTTCGATTTCAGAAAGGGTAATAGGGGAAGCAAGGGCATTTTTGTGATATACTGAGAGGTGGGGAAGGTTGAGGTCTGCTAGATAATTCTCTATGTCTAGAAGGGACACCGGAGGGGGGATGACTACTATAAAGATTTCTATAGAAGTCTTCAAAGATCTGTGTAATATCCCTAGGGGTAGTTTTGGTTAGGCCCTCAGGGGTTTGTAAAGCCGGGATTAGTCTTGAGCTTTCTAACGTGCATAGTCTTAAGGCCAAAAGCCTGCCGGCTTTTTCGCCCTGATCAATATATTTAGATTGAGTTTTTTAATATGGTATACTCAGCTCTCTCCTTGAGTAGGTCAGCATACTCATTTTTTGCTTTTAGAAGGGATTCAAGAGAAGCCAGGGGAGAGGAGGGAGTGTAGGAGCTCTCCAGTTCCTTAATTTTGGTCAGTAATAGGGCAGCACGGGCCTGCCTAGTCTTTTTCCTTACTGAGGCTATTTTAATTAGTTCTCCTCTAAGGTAGCATTTCAGGGAGCACCAGATGATGTCAATCCTCGGGGTAGAGTTCGTATTGATCTCAAGAAAATTAGAGATGATGGTTTTAATGCGAGCTACAGTTTGGACTTCCTTAAGGAGCTGGGTGTTGAGTTTCCAGATCGTATCATGTTGAAAGTTGGGGTCAGGGGAGATTCTCGCCCAGACAGTGGCGTGGTCGGACAGTATTATCGGTTCAATATCGGTCTGGAGAAGGCCAGGAAGGAGAGATTTGCTAATTAAAATATAATCTATTCTAGACCAGGAGTGATGGACTTGGGAGAAAAAGGAGAAGGATCGGAGGGAGGGGTTAGTGAGACGCCAAGGGTCACATAACCCTAATAACTGCACAAAGTCCACTAAGGACTTTTGAGCCGGAGATGCAGGGCGATTGGAATCCTGAGATCTATCCAGGGAGTGGGATGGTGGGACATTCCAGGTCTCCTCCCAAAATGAGCTGTGAGGGTAGAAGGGTACCTAACTTGTTCGCCAGAGTCATAAAAAACTCGGGGCTCCCCCCTACTGGATCATAAATTGAGCCGAGGATGACCTTACAATTATTGAGGGAACCTTTGACCAGGACAAACCTACCGTCTGGGTCAGTCAGTGTCTCCTCTGCCAAGAAGGCAACGTAGTTTTTAATAAGGATGGCCACCCCCCTGCTGGATCCTGACCCACTCGCTGTAAAAACTTGAGAGAAGCCAGATCTGACCAGCCATTTTTCCTCACTCTTTAGTAAATGGGTTTCTTGAAGCATAAGTATCTCAATTTTGAGTAAATCACAATGATTGAACACCTGAATCCTCTTGGTTCTTTCCCTGAACCCACTCACATTCCAAGTAGCCATTTTAACTGAGTTTATAGCCATTTCAAAAACAGTAAAATAGAAATAAACGCAATAATGCTTCTGGCATATATCGGAAAGAAAAGGCACACTCTGACCCCCCCTACCAGACTGGCTAGGAACTGTGAGAAAACAAAACCAGATCCCTGGAGTGTAACAATCCAACAATAGGAATACATCATAGAATGTAACTTTTAAAGTTTAGCACAGACCAGCCACAAAGAGCCCCCCCCTTGTCCCCCCAAAAAGAAAAACCCCAGAAAACTATATACATTCTGGTGTCAGACGCATCAGTGAGGGATTGGAAAAACCAATGACATGAGACTAAACACCAGAGCCCAATGGCAAACCCCAGGGTTAACCTAGTCAGGAGACCAGAAGTACTAAATGTTATCAAGGGAAGTGGAGATAAGTTGCAGGCAAGGAATATCCCACTAAATTTATCGAGAAAACCCCAAGCGGAAGATTTAGGGCTGCCATATCCCCCCTTTATAAGTTCGTGAGGCAGCTTCCTTTAGCCCCGAGTGTCTCCGGGATCCCCCCACCACCAGCACTTTGTCTTTAGGTCCCGGTCAGACAGCGGCCTTGTAAACCCGTGGGACCTACCGGGAATGAAAATGCCCAGGGAAGCATCACTTTGGGTAGTAACCCCTTGATTCTGCTGCCTAAATAGGCCTATGCACTGGACTTACCCCCATCTGTGCAAATCAGCAGTCCACGGAAGGGTGAGCGCTAGGAATGGGAGTAGGGTCAGGACAAAGTCACGAGGATGACTTTAATGTTGTTCTCCGGGGGGGGCAGAATATGCTGTGGGACCAAAACCGTCCGTCTTCAAATCTGTCAGACAGAGCAATGAGCCACCCACCAGAGGTTCTGGAATTATTACGGACCAAAAATGGCCTACCTCCACCCAGCGCCGCTGAAGCCCTGAGACCCCAGCTTCCCAGAAAATGGAACAGCTAACTAGTGCATCAGGTAAATAATCATTACTGACACATCACAATATAAATACCAAAACGTAGGCAACAAGCCAACCACTGGATTAAAGAAAGTCAAGTCATTTGTCTTTGAACAAATTGGGTAATCTGGAGGTTAAATCTTTGGTAGCATGTTCAGGCGAATCATAGGTTGAAGAAGAGCCATCAATCATGACCTTAAGGATGGCGGGGTATAACATTCTGAAGCAGATACCTACCGCAATAAGCTTCTGCACCACAGGGTGGAACGCCGTTCTCCTCTGCCTGGTCTCAGCTGGAAGGTCCTGGGCAGTTCGTAGTTTAGTAGGGCCCCACATGATAGATTGCAGCTCACGAGCCTTCATGAGAACATGCTGCTTTTCGATATAGCTGAGGAATTTAACAATAATCGGCCGCGGGGGAGAGTCCGGTGGTGGCCTTGGTCTCAGGGACCTGTGGGCTCTCTCCAGATGATATTGAGGATTGAGAGGCGAGGGGCCGACGACTTTTGCCAAGAACTTCTGGAGAAAGGCGATGGGATCTGGTCCTTCTTCTAGCTCAGGCAGGCCCAGTATAAGTAGATTATTTCACCTACTACGTCCCTCTAGATCCTTGGTCTTGATTTGTAGTTTTTTCACTTGCTGTTTTAGAGAGACAATTTCAGGGTCCACTGTGCCCCTCCATTTTTCCTGGGACATGATCCTAACTTCAGAGTCGGAAACCCTGGTTGTGAGGGAGGTAAGATCCCCTTTAATCGATTTACGCTCACTCGTGATGCCATCCAGCACTTCCTGGAGTGGCGCGATTTCTTGTAAGAATTTCTCCTTGGTAAGAGGGTTTGCAGAGGAAGCAGCGCCGCCCGCTTTGCCAGGGTTATTGTTGGCCTGGCTTCTCACTTTTTTGGGTAGTTTTTCCGGCATAGCTGGAGGAGTGTGCTGCATCGCGGCCTGCTTCATCTCTGCCACCATCCTTGTTTGTGATCGCAGGATGCAGTAAAAAAAACGCTCAGAGGCTGACAGGCAGAGAATGAGAAGCAATTTGGAGTGATTATTTCCCATATTGGTTGTTGAGAACCGCTTTAGAAAGAGGTTTATGCTGATGGGTGGTGGGAGCCCAGAGACAGCACAGCCATTCAAGGAGCTAGCATCACGTGACTCTCTCGAGGAGGTATCTTTAATGAAAAAGGTGATTGTGGATCCCTCAGATTCCTCATCTTCCTCCTCTGTATCTCTTCATTTCCTTGGGAGAGCTGCAAACCAGTTTTTGGTTGAGACCTGGTGTCTGAGGTATGCTAAGGCATGGATTTGGTGGTTCTTGGTGTTATCCTCTGTGCTCTGCCTCTCTTCTTAGACATAGGTTGTATATAGTATCATCATCTGTTGGAGGAGAAGGAAGGGCATAAACTCTTTGGTTGCAGGGCCTTTTATTGTCTGTGAAGTTTCTTTTGCAGGGTCCACAGACTCCTGTATTTCTATGGATGATTGGTCTACTGTATCAGGGAGGGTTCTTTTATGATGCTGCTCTTCATCCAAGCCTTGTTTTGTGTTTGTCTTACCCTGAGGTTGAGGAGGGTTGGGGGAAGCAGGCATCATGATGGCCTGTGAAGTTTCAGTCATAGCAGATTGATCTTTGGCTGTGGCTGTGCTTCTTTAGCTTGGTTAAGATCACTAGTAGAAGGGGTGAACAGGAGCCCAGCCACTGTGCCTTGTCCTGTTATAATGATGTCTTCCTGTTTTAGACCATTGTTGCAGTTGTGTGTGTCTCACGGGTACTGCCAGAAAGAATGGTCATCTTCCTTACAGAGGTTGCATTTCAGAGGGTTCGAGCACTGGAGGCTTATATGGTTATATTCAAAACATAGAATACAGCTGAGTCTGTCACAGACCGAGCTAAGATGTGTCTGGGATCCACATTTGTGATAGACCCTAGGTTGCCCTGCTTAAAAGCATAACCCCCTGTCCTTCTCAATATTAAAACTCCCCAGGAGTTGACTAATCCATGAATTAGTTTAGTGGAGTTTCACCTGGATTTTCCATCCCCCGTCCCAACAATTTCTGTATTGATGATAGGGGTTGGACAGTCCCAATACTTTGCATCCCTTCCAAAGCTAGTAAAGGTTGTCCAAGATGTTTGCCCCTTCATTCCGGAACAGAACTATAATAAATTTAATTGTGGATTTTGTGATTTGGATGGCCTCAAAAGGTGCCCACAGAATACAACTAATGTCGGACTGGCTCACCTGTCACATGTATCATGGCATAGAAATCTGCTATTAAAAACATCACAGTATTTTAAAGCAATTGTCAGTGTCATTGGCTCAGTAGGTAACACACTCGCCTCTGAGGCTGGGAGATCATAGGACTGTGGGTTCAATTCCCACATCTGGCACTTGGGTTAATATCCCAATACTGATACTCTAGTGCTGCATTTCTGAAGTGCCCTCTTTCGGATGAGATGTGAAACTGAGGTCCCATCTGCCTGGACTGGTGGTAGTTCAGGTAGATGTTAAAGATCCCATGGCACTTATCAAAAAGAGTAGGGGATTTCCCTGGTGTCCTGGTGAAATTTCCCACATTCACTAAAAATACCACCAACAACTTAATCTGGTTAAATTTCTGTTGCTTACTGTCTGTATCCCCCCCCTCCCTGGTTGCCCCTGAAAAAGGGACTTCTAGTCCCAGTGGGCCTACCGGGTCAACAAAATTCAATAAATAAATAAATGTTTTTATGACACACTTTATTTGGCATTAGTTCCAATCCCCATTATGCATTTTATATTATGCAGGTTCACCATGTGAGACAAACAGATCTGCCACATAAGGGCAATATCCCAGGTTATAGTCTCTCTGTAGGTTTTCTGTATGTTGTTCAGGCTCCAACCTGGGGTTACTGGAGTCTGCATTCAGCTGTGGACATGACCCCTGCTTCTAATCCCCAAAGGTCCTGCACCCTCTTCAAGAAATACTGAGGGTGCTGGTTACTGTGCCCTGGCAGTATATGTTCTTGTTGCTCTTTGTCAGTGCCCCTTCCCTAGCTGGGCTTGCATTTCCTGGCTATGTTGTGGAGGTAATGGGCACAAACTTATTGTGCAACTGAAAAGTCATGCAACTATTTCAGATTCCTATGACCCCTAAGCCCCAGGTGCCACTCTCAAATCCTATGCCTAAGTATCTCATCCACCCACATTCCTAACAACAGAAACCTAGGACCTACAAGCCTAGTTCTCTTAATCGAAGATGGCCCTGCCTATTCTCTACCTTTTACCTATTCTGGCCTCCTTCTTGGCTGCCTACCCTTTTACCCCAATTTCTACCCTATTCCTTAATACTTCCTTATTTTTTATATTTAGGTATGAGCTCTTACTTAGCGAAGACTATATGGAATTGTTGTCTCTTCTCGTTCCAGTAAAGCTTATCATTATGTACCTTTGCATGTTAATTATGTTGACCGGTATGTATAGGGCCATATTGACTGACACCTTCACAATGTTTTTTTTTTTTTTTTTTTACTGCTGTCCACCGTAATTGTAATCTTATGAAGTGTACTGTATTGTATTAATGCTCAGGACCACTTTGAAAATGAGCTTGCTCAATGGTGTTTATGCCTGGTTAAATAAAGTGATTGATTGATTGTGTTTCTTTAATTAAGCTTGCCACTAAAAGGCAGGCCAGGTTGTCCCAGGGACCCAGCCAGAAAGAAGCAAAGAAAGGGAAAGGGGGGGAGGGACGAGGGAGGAAGAGAGGAGCTTGTGACATCACAGGTGTGTCATTGGACTAGAGGTTGGGCTCGCTGGCCATTGCCCAGGGGGAGGGGCCACATGGATCCTGATTGGGGTCCTTACGGGCTTCATAAGGGCTCCAGATCCCATTGGGAGCCCTCTTTCTTGCTATAGAAATTCAGTGCTTGAACTACAGCACATCGTTGGCAATCTGAGGTAAGGCTCTGAGGGCCTGGGGCCTTTTTCATTAAGGCAACAGGCAGCAAGTGATTGGAATTTACAACATGGTATATTTGATGCATGTATTTTGGCAGTGGAATTGTGATGGCACTGCTGTTTTTTAAAAGGAAAGAAGCAGAGAATGTGTTTATAGTATATTGCTGCTAGCAGAAGCTCAGGCCATGAGATGGGAGTATGGGGGGGAGAGAGAGAGAGAGTAAAATGAGGGTAGCGTTTTTTCCTTGTCTGCAAGCCAAAGGAGAAGTTGTATGGTGGCATGGTGTTGGTAGTTGCTGTATATTCTACTGTCCCTAAGGGAGAATGAGCACTGGAACCACATGGTAGAGTGAGCAAGCAGCATGTTGGCTGCCAGAAACCCAGCAGGAGCTTTGTGGGGCCATCGAGGCCATCTATGAGCTTGTCACAAGGTGCTATTTATTTATTGGCTGTCCTTAAAGGGAAAGAGCGTGGAAGCGTGCTGTGAAGTGATCGGTAGACGTGGTGGCTGCTGGTATCCCAGCATGAGCTTTGGGCAGCTGCAGAGGCCATCTGTTGCGTTTGTTGCAGTGTTACCCGCCTCTCGAGGTGGCAGAAGCAGGAAGGAGGCGTGACTGGCTGCAGAGGCCAGTACGAGGAGTGGGGTGCCTCCGAGGCCTAGCTGCATGGCATGGTCACTATTTTGTTGTTGGGCCAGGCCCAGATGCGCCACTGGAGTGAGCACAGGGCATGAGGAAACTGGAGAGACCAGGGCAGGGGAAAAGGAGCATTCTTGGTGCATGAAGACAGGAGGGTGGGAGATGCTGTGAGAGCTGGGTGCTAGGCTACATGGGGGCAGAGGCCTCCTGATGGTGCAAGGCCTGGGCAGCATGTTGGTGGCCGCTGCACGGCCTACTGGTGGGGGACTGGCATTTCGAGAAGGAATGGGCCACATGTTTAAATGGAACTACAGATTTTAAACACTTTGCACATTCCAAAACGATGGTTTGTATTTATTAAACTGGTTTTTGATATGCTTAACATGAGGCCAACAAAATGAGCCAGCAAGGTTAAAGGTAGCCATTTGGGAATGATTGTCAATTATTTGGGTTAACGACAGAGTGTGTGATAGGATGTGCAATTACATTTTTATTTAGAAACATAGAAACATAGAATTTGACAGCAGATAAGGACTGCTTGACCCACCCAGTCTGCCCATTTCCCTACCTAATGGATAAGCTGCAGATCCTAGTTAACCAACAGCCTACTTCTTCCTACCCCAACCCCCTAGAATTGCCTTATGACTGTCCCATGCATTCTTGAATTCCACCACTGTTTCTGACTCCACAACCTCCTCGGAAAGGCCGATCCATGCATCCACAACCACCTCTGTGAAAAAATACTTCGTTACATTACCTCTGAGCCACCCCCCCATCTTCAAATTGTGCTCCCTTGTTCTTGCACACCTGTTTTTCTGAAAGATGCTACCCTCTTGGACTTTGTTGATTCCCTTGAGATACTTGAAAGTTTCTATCATGTCCCCCTGTCGCTCCTTTCCTTGAGGGTATACATATTAAGCTCCTTAAGTCTCTCTTCATATGTCTTCTAGTGCAGACTCTGCACCATTTTAGTTCCCCTCATCTGGACTGCCTCTATCCTGTCTATGTCCTTTCGGAGATTGGGTCTTCAGAACTGCACGCAGAACTCCAGATGGGGTCTCACCAGCAGTCTGTACAGAGGGATAACAACTTCCTGTTTTCTACTGGTGATGCCTGTCCCTATGCATCCCAGTATCCCCTCAGCCCTCCTTACTGCCCTCTCACATTGCTTTCCCACCTTTAGGTCATCTGATATGACTACCCCCAGGTCCATTTCCATTTTTGTTGTTGTTAGTATCTCACCCTCCATTGTGTACTCTTCCCCAGGGTTTTTGTTTCCAAGGTGCATTACTTTGCACTTCTTAGCATTGAATCTAAGCTGCCATACTTCTGACCATTCCTCCAACCTTGCCAAGTCCTGTCTCATTCGTCCCAGCCCCCTAGCAGTGCGTTAGAGCTGTCTAACACACACCCAGAGTGTCTTATTGCGCTTATAAAATGGGTAACTGTATTATACATGTTAGAAAAATATATAATTTTTATGTTTAAATGCTAAAACTGCTAAGCCTTTCATTTATTTTGTAATAAAATAGTTCCTCTGCCTGCCTCAGAATGCTGATTTTTTTATTTTGAGTTCACCCCTTTTGTCCTGCTGGAGCTCTTGTAATTTTGATTTCAGAGCTGGTTGCCATGGTTACAGTGATAGCTTCACCAACAGACATATGCTTAAAACTGTTAAAACACTTTTCTGTTATTGATTTTGTAATTAATTTTGTTATGGAAACCATTCTGTGTAAATCTCAGATGAGAAATGAGCAAGTAAGGAGTGAGTGTGCTCGGGTTCGGTAAAGCTGAAGACGGGAGGGTGCAGTGCAGTAGCATGTGCTGGTAAGTGATGTTTAGGGAAGAAAAAGAACTAAAAAGTTCCCGATTGCTGCAGCATCTGTATAATATGCAGGTGCTCAATTGTTTTTAAAAACTCCTTTTAGTGTGTGTAATGGGGAGCGAGTGGAAGACTGGTCAGTTTCTGCAAAAAGAAAGAGACTGGAGACCTTGGTTGCCTGAGACGGGTGAAGAAGGAAGACAGGGAGAAAAGAGCCAGACTTCCTGGCATTCATGGAAGAGGGAGGGTTTGCTTGAGAAAGTGAGAGGAAGGGTTTGGCTGGTTCAGAGGGAGGGCTTACTCAGTGCCCTGATGTACACGGCTGTCTGGCTTGGCGGGCTTCATGGATTGCATTTTCCGGGGCTCCAGAGTGCAGCAGTGGTGGTGGTGGGGTGGCGACAGGCAGCTGGTTGAGGCAGGAAGAGGATACTTCAGAAGAGAGCTGAGGTAGCATCTCATTGAAGCAAAACAAAAAAAAAATGGGATTGAGTGAAGGGGGCAGGCGGTGAGAGTGAGTAGCTGGCTGGCCGGGAGGGGTGAGTGGTATGGGGAGCTAGTAAATTGCACCTCAGCTGTGAGGCGAGTGGCTGGCTGACTGGGAGGTGAGACAGCAAAGAGGCAGATTTATGGACAGATTGCAGATTTTTTAAAAAAGAAAAATTGTTTCCTTTTTTTAAGGTACTGTGTTTGGACAGACAGGTAAAAAAAATCAGCTGATGCATAGCACACTCTCGCTAAGTGGAGGGTGGGAAAAATGGCGGTCACTATCTATTTTAATTAGTGGCTCAAGGATTTACTGAATGTCCAGCACTGCGTCCTGCTGGCCGGCACTTGTTGCTAGCTGTGGGTTAGACACTTCTAACGTACGGCTAACAACCAATCAGGACACAAGATTTTCTCTACCCATTTTGTAATAGTGTTTAACTGTGAGCGTCTAACTATAGAACTACAGAAGGAGTTTCATTTAGGGAATAAGTGGTTGTGTGATAATGGTTTACTTTTAAATGTGTCAAAAACCAGATTTATGTATTTTGGAACAAAGAAATGGTAACTGCCATACCTAGTCAACTCACTATTAAGGATGAACTTAAGCCAGCCCGGTGGCACTGAGGGTTGAGGCACTGGATGCCACACCTAGCGCCAGGCCGGCCACCCGGGTTCGGGAACGAGCTCTGGTCATCAGGGGTCGGCAGGGGAGGGAGGAGATTGAGCGTCTGGAGGACTGCTCTCTCCTCTCGGGGAGGGTTCTAGAGGACGCGTCACACAGGGGCGACCTCTGCTGGAGACCAGGGGAATGCAGAGTCTGCGTCGCTACACATTGCCAGGGGGTGGTGCTACAGCGGGCATTGGCAATCGTGCCCTGATGCCATTGCACGACCGAGCATAGGGGGAAACTGGAGGAAAAATGGAAATACCCTGCCCTCGGGGATAGGCGACGGTACCACCTATCATCAGCCACACTCCACAGGCCGGACTACCTCCTGTCCTGGGCCGAGCCCAGCCCAGCCCGAATTGTAGATAGAGCGCCCTGGGTGGATAGGGCATCCCTTCCTCGGGGGTCTCAGAGCCAAGGGGATAGCCGGGCTGGTGTCAGGATGCAGGGGGAGTTTCAGGCTAGGAGGTAGAGTTTGGGATATGGAGGATGCCTGAGAGAGTTCCCCGTAGTGGCAGTGAAGAAAAAGAATGTAAAAAAAAAAAGGATGAACTTAATGCTGAAAATGAGAAGGTCGATTGTTTTAAAAATTTAGGATTTTATTTAGATAATTTGTTGTTGTATAATTTTCAGGTTGATTGTGTAGTTAAAATAGTAAATACTGGGTTGGACTTACTTTATAGAATCAGGGAATGTCTTTTATTTTAAACTTTCAGGGAATTAATTTGCTGTAGCAATTATGGTTATTTAACTGGTTTTGCATCTACTCATTGTTTAAAATTACCATTATATAGTATATGTCTTCCTTGGCAAAACCATCTTGCCGCGCGACTCGAGCAGCCGTGGTTACCACAGCCAGCCGCCCGACCCACCTTAACTCGCTGCCTGGATTCATCTCTTTCTGGGCTCCACCAGCCCCTGAATGGGCCACTGCTCGAGTGGCCACGGCTACCACAGCCAGCTGCCTGACCCACCTGAACTCGCCGCCTGGAGTCATCTTTTTCTGGACTCCACCAGCCCCTGAACGGGCCACTGCTTGAGCAGCCACGGCTACCACAGCCAGCTGCCCGACCCACCTGAACTCGCCTCCTGGAGTCATCTCTTTCGGGGTAAGCCCCTCTGCCAGCACTGGGAAGCACTGAGTAGCTCCTATTGGCCACCGCCTGCTGCAGCTCTTCACGAATTGGTCCTTCACATTCCGCTCAGCATCTGATTGGCCTGCTAATGCTGGACTGTAAAACTGCTTCTCAGGGCTTTTGTGCCCATAGCTTTGTACGGCTTTTGCCGAAATTTTGAACTGCCTGCATCTTTAGTGGCTTAAGCTCAGTTTGTTTATTCCCCAGTTATGTATACTATTTGAGGTAATTTGAGCATACTGTTGTGGAAACTTAAGTGAACTGCTGTTGGGAATCGCCTTGTTAATAAGGACTATTAGGGATTTAGGCAGCCTGCCTTTGGGGTTTCTTGTCTCCCCTCTCCAGTTTTTTGTAATGTGTTTGCTAGCTCATATAGCCTAATTACTGCTTTAACCACCCTGTATATGCTTAGTTAGGACTGTTTGAAACTTAGCCAGCCTGCCTTTGGCTTCCTGCCCTCCCCCTCTACTCGCCTCTAAACTTAACCTTCTCCACCCCCTCTCTATCTTCTCTTATCTTTTGTTTCCCTCTGCTTAAACTTGCTCTTTGTCCTCCCCTGGCGCCATTCCCAAGGCCTCTCTGTCTGGGTTCTGGTTCCTGCACTGCCCCCCCCCGCCCGTTCTTTACACCTTCTTAATCCTCCTGCTTTCAGTCTGTTCCCCATGCCACCCTCTCTGGGTTTCCATGTCACCCTTTGTTCCTGCACTCCTCAGTGCAAAACACCCCCCATAATCTCTCTCTCTCTGTTTCCCTCCTTAGACTCCACCAGCCCCTGAGCGGGCCAATGCTCAAGCAGCCACGGCTACCACAGCCAACCGCCCTACCCACCTGAACTCACCGCCTGGAGTCATCTCTTTCTGGGTAAGCCCCTCTGCCAGCACCAGGAAGCACCAAGCATCTCCTATTGGCCTCCGCCTGCTGCAACTCTTTGCGGATTGGTCCTTCGCATTCCACTTGGCATCTGATTGGCCTGCTAACGCTGGACTGTAAAACTGCTGCTCTGTGCTTTTGCGCCCATAGCTTTGTATGGCTTTTGCTGAAATTTTGTGCCCGCCCCCCTTTCCCACCCCCAACCTTAATTAAATAGCCCTCTGCTCCGCCCATCTGCCTTCTGGGTCCACCCCAATCTATTTCTCCTCCTATCCTCAAGTTTAACACCAACTTTCTCCACCCATGCCCTTGTGTTCATTAGTTGATATGACCACGCTCTTGTGTGCCCTTGTTGATATGCCCACCTGCCCCACTCACGCTTGCCTCTCTGCTCTCCACCCCCTCCTATTCTCATCTACTCACTGCCTCCTATTGCAAAATCCAACTTTTTTCTTTTTTTTTTCCTTTTAGTACCCCCCCCGACTATGCCTCTCCTCAACCACCTGCTTCTGCCTCTTCTAACTCTCACTTTCCTTCCTCCTCTCAGCTACCTTCCTGGTGCCTTCCACCCCTCTCCACCCTGCACCTAGCTCCTACTCATCTCCTACCGCCAGCCTGGCACTCTGGCCCATGCACCTTGCCCTCCCTTGGGGCACCCCCCTACTAAGGTCTGGCTGTACGCTGATACACATGAGAATGGAACCTGGGCAAACTGACCCCCACTGCTATCCATTGCTCTGAACTGGGACATATGGCACATATTCTTTATTCGGTCTTGCTATAAATGGAGATGAAACCACACCGACTATGAACAATGACAGATTGCACTAAAAGTCTTGCTCCTCCTTCTACTGATGTCAGGGAGTGTACACCCAAACTCTGGCCTGATTACCTCCAGCCCAGCCAGAATTGGGAAATCAGACGGGGGTCTCATCATTGCTACCCTCAACATAGGGAGCCTCCTCCCAAAGCTTGCTGCCCTTCAAATATTTGCTGACCAGCATAACACTGATATCCTTACTGTTGTTGAAACCTGGCTGACGCCCAAGACTCCTGACCATGCTATTGCTCAACAAGGCTATAACATCTTCAGACTTTAGAGGAGGATGAAAAGAGATGGGGAGGTATACTATTTACATCAAAGACAACATCACTGGTCACCCCATCTCCACTACCCCCTCTGACACTTCTGTGCAATTCCTACCTATCAAACTACTCCTTGGAGCCCAAAATAAAGTGCTCACTGTAGTCTCAGTCTACATCCCACCAAAAGACCAAGAGATTGGCCTCTGTGCAGTCCTGGACTTTGTAAGATCCCAACCTCCTGGATCTGAGATCCTCCTCCTTGGTGATTTTAATATCAGCTGGCTTGCAACTGATGTAGGAACCCAAAAGGAAGCTATCTCTTCAGCTAACCTAAAGCAGATGGTTGACTCCCCCACAAGGAAGAGCTACAAGTCAGGTACCAGCACTCTCCTGGACTGGATTCTTGCCAGCCACCCAACCCATATCAACAACACCACTGTCCTCCCGGATTCCCTCAGCGACCACTCCCCTGTCATCTGCAACTGGTCAAATAAGTTTCGTAAGCCTCCTCCTAAAACCATTTCCAGCAGAGTCCTACCCCATGGCCAAACTGACCCATCTCAAATCCTGTCTTAGTTGGCAGGACTGGTCTCCCCTATACAATGCACTATATGTTGACTCAGCCCTTGATTATTTCATCACCACTTTCAACACTGCCTGTGACTCTTACACCCCAGTAAAAAAGTGCAAAGTCAAGGCATTCTCCAATCCCTGGCTCATGGCTGAGCTACTGGCTCAGTTAAAATCAAGGGACCACCTCTGGGCAATAGCTAGGGTCACAGGTGCTCATCTGGACATTCAAAACTACAAACAGACTAACAACAACTGCACAAAACAAATATGACTGATGAAGAGTACCTACTATAAGGAAGCCCTCACCAACACCTGGGGAGATAGGAGAGCATTTTGGGATGATATTAGGGAAGTCACAGGGAAGCAGTCCATATCCTCCCCAACCCTACTGATGGTTGACGGAGCCACCACCCTTGACCCGAAGATCATTGCCAATACTTTCCTTGCAGCCTTCACCGACCTCAGTGCCATTCTCCCCCTGGACTTTTTCTCCGAAACTGACTCCCCTGCTCCAAATTCCCTACCTACCACCTCAAATCATCCACCTTTCCACTTCAAAAAAGTCAAGGCGAATGATGTCCTGAAATACATAACAAAGGCTATCTCCATGTCCAGAGCCAGTGGTGATTCACTGGACCTTAAACTGCTATCCCTCACCACTGAAGAGGTATTACGCCCGCTTACCAGAATATTCAACCTCTCCCTCAGCCTCAGTCAGTTCCCAAGCAAATGGAAATCTGCTATTGTCACTCCAGTCTTCAAAAGTGGCGAACAAGTCCATACAGGGGAACTACCAGCCGATCTCAATATTACCCTCCCTCCAAGGCCCTTGAGCACATCTTTGCTGACCAGCTTACAGACTACCTGGACAAATATAACATCCTATGTACACAGCACACAGTTTCAGACAAGGGCACAGCCCATCAACAGCCCTCCTGGAATTCATTGGAGTCCTTCACAACTCGTCGGACAAAGGTCATCTAACTGGAGCCATATTCATCGACTTGACTAAGGCATTTGACACTGTTCACTGTGGCCTTCTTATCAAACAGCTGCTGAATGCCAGGATCTCGCAGGACTCTACTGCAAGGTTTAGTAGTTACCTGGAACAGCGCTCACAAAGAGTAAAAATCTCAGGAGTACTCTCTGACTCCAAACCTGTTTGCTCAGGCGTCCCTCAGGGATCCATACTGGGCCCACTACTTTTCACCCTTTTCCTGAACTCCCTTCCACTATCCTGCCCAGAACAAATTATTCTCCATGCCGATGATGCTGTGCTTCTCATCCCTCATAAGAACCCACAACCCTTACATCACAACCTCCAGCTTGCTTTCTCCACTGTTGAAAACTGGTTCGCAAAACATAAACTGGTTCTAAACCACAAAAAGACTAAATCTATGCTTTTCTGCAGCTCGCAAAACAAACACAGGTGATACCCCCTTGATGTCAATACAAGCGCTGGTAATACCTTTGAACAAGTGTCATCTTTTAAATACCTTGGAATCTTACTCGACCCTTGCCTATCTTATGGGACCAACATTGATAGTGTTGCCAAAGATGTAAACTCATGCATTGGAATTCTGTACTGAAATAGATAGCATCTTACTCAGGCAGCACTGAAGATTGCTATCCAGAGCTCTGTGGTATCCATCATAGACTATGGCCTCATAATCTATGGCTCTGCCTCTACTACCACCCTCAGGTGCATAACGACCTTCCTAAACAAGGCCTGTCGACTGCTTACTGGATCCCACCGACTCACACATACATGTGAGCTTTACGCTCAAATGGGATGGCTCCAACTCGTTAACCGCATAAAGTACCTTACCTGCTTGATGGTGAAAAAAAATACTTTGGGCCTTACTCCTCCTGGTATCCAAGACCTCCTGTGCTCAAACACTAATCCTTGTTATACCAGAGGGTCTGAATGTCAGCTTCTACAGGTCCCCCAATGCCGCACCTCTCTGGGACAAAGATCCTTTGCACACCATGCACCAAGCTGGATGAATGCCCTCAGCACTCACATCACCTCCACCTCCTCACTGGGCATTTTCAAATCAAGCCTCCATCACCATCTCATGGCCTCCAGCTCATGTGATTGCCACCCCTAACTTCCCCCCTCCCCTTTGAGATCAACCACCCCTCTCTGATGTTCTTTGACAATGCCGTGAACTGCTCTAGTCTCTTTTTCGGCTGCCACCCCCCTATCCTCTCACCCTTCCTCCCTGATCTCTTCTAGGTTTCTGAAATTATTCCTTGTATGTGTTATTCATGTATACTATTTACAGTGATATTGTACCTGAACTGATGAATACTGTTGTTTGCTCTCTTTAATGCTGTATGCCCTTGTTTAACATGCTAAACATGTATGTACTCTCCCAACGTGGAACCTTTGTAAAAGAGCCTTGGCTCAAAGGTAACTGTAATCCTAGATCTAAATAAATAAAAATAAAAGAATTGGAATTCTCTCCCATCTGACTTGCATCAACTTATGTCTTATACTGCTTTCAAATTTAACTTAAAACAGTATTATAGTAACAACTATAAAAGTAATCATTATAATCATGTTTGATACTTGTTATTTGTACCAAAGCTGGTATTTTTGTTGTATTATCTGGTATTGTCTGTAAATTTATTTTCTCCGATGTTTGTCTGGGTCCTCCTTGAAAATGGACATTTAGGCTCTTGGAATTATCCGGTTTTCAAACATAAAATAAAAAAAAATATATAAAACCTGCAGATCTGCCTGCACATCCTAGACCTGTCCTAATGAAATTATCAAGCTATAAAACTAAGGAAGACATTCTCTGCCTTGTCTAGCAGAAATGAGCTGTGAAGTACAACAGTGCCAGATTATTGTTTGATCATGATTACTGTACCTACAGGAAATTCAAAAACAAAAACTTGCCTACAATTAAATTCTAAAGATTCTTCATAAGCAACAGATTCACTTTCATATGCCATACCCTGCCTTACGCTGTGTATTTTGGGAGGAGGGGGTCTAGATCTGCAGTACATCAGAGGAAGTTGAAGCAGGGCTAATGGAGAGAGACTGGCCACTACTGTCACGCCAGCCAGAGCAATCCCCAAAGTGAGCAGCACCCCTGACAAGTGGTACAACTTGAGGAAGCAAAAGGTGAGGAGAATTGGCCACCTAGTTGCACCCACAGCACTTCAAGATATTCACAGGATGCTACAGGGACTCAGTGATGCCAGCTTAAAGCAGGGATTGGATCCTAGCTCAGATACTTGACTCATGCCAGCTTGAAAGTATTGTAATATACCCTGCAAGCGTGCAGTCTTTTGTGAAAAATCTGGCCTGTGCCTTCATCAGCATGGATGCTTTTGTCCCGAGACACTGTTAGCTTTGAGGTATACCTCTCTTTAAAATACCAGCCTACCCCATTTACAACACACCAGTCTGCTGCTGTGTTGCAGGTAACGAAGGAAGGGTGTGGGCTACTTTCTGACTTTTGCACCCTAGCACTGTTATGTTTAGCTCCCTAGGCTGTATTTCTCCATTCAATGTTAGAGCACTAAAAAAGTAATTAGGAGAGGGTTTCCATGTTTTCCTGGAGCCTGGCTGAGCAGCTTTCATTTTCCGTTATAACGCAGCTAGTATTTATTCTCCAGCTGAAAAGTAAACATTAACACAGGTAGTGTTTTTTACTTTTCAGCTTGAGACCTGGGGCCAATCTGGATGCTGCAGTGTTTGGTGCCTCTCGTGGTTGGGGTTAGTTACTGTTCTGGGGGCCCTCAATGTGGGGCGGTGGGATGGTGTTGCAGAGGCCTGGGGAGTCGACTTGACCGTGGGGCTCCCCTGCTGCAGTTCTGATTGGTGGTCATCTTCCTTAGGCCTTTATCTAATAGCTAGCAGACAGAACACCCCCAAACAATTTGACTATGGCTCCTGCGAGGCACCTGTATGTAATGGCTACTACTAATGTGCCCTACAGTGCTCCAACTGGCTATCAGTTTTTAGAACGATGATAAAGGACTCTGGTTTATTTTCTCCTGGGCTCTCGTTTTGTTTTCTTACAGGGCTTTCTGGACTGCTTCCTGTATTTGAACTTATAATGGACTCTCATCTTTTTGGGTGGGGGGGGTTTGTCATTTGCAGCATGTTATATTATGTTGGATGGTGCCATGTTCATATGCACCTAAAATTGTACTGGTTCAGGCAGAGAGATACAATGTGCTTTTGTGAGGCTTTGCACTGCACATTTCTCACCATGAGCTCAACTCATCAGCCTACATCTTACAAGGTGGATTTCCTTCGTGGGGAGACCAAATCCACTTCGTTCTCTGATCTGTGCCTGAGAGTATGAGGACAGGGGCCCAAGGAGGAGGAGAACAGAAACCTTTCCTTTCAGGTCTGTCACTATGAATTTTTGTTAGTTGTGTTCTGTTTAATTGCTCAGTCATCAGAACTGTTCTCTTGGTTTAAATCTTTTCTGGAACCCATAGCAAATCAAACGTTCAGTATCCCATATAGCCTGACCACTCTGGACTCTCTCTGGCAACTTGCTGCATCACCCAGAGGTTTAAGATTACTCCCTGGAAGAGATCTGATGGCTGATACTGATATACTGGTGTTATCGTATAATGTTGTTGTTCTCACAAACCCAGTGAAGTGAAGTAAGGAGATGACCTTTCTTAAAAAATCCAGGGCTAAGTTTCTTTTATTACAAGAGACCCATATGCCTTGGGTATAACATGAAAAGCTGCACTCCTTTGGGTATCAAAGGATCTTTGCCTTCTCCTACAAGACTGGGTGAGGAAGGGAGCAGCTATTATTATCCCAAATGCAGTGACTTTTGAATGGTTAGATACGAAACTAGATCCTGAGGGCCAATATGTATTGGGGAAGAGAAACTAGAAGCATTTAGTCACTAAAATGGTACCCAAATTATTGACTGAACTGGGTTACTTAGATGCATGGCGTCAGCTATACAGAGCAGCAAGGGATTATACTTATTTCTCCCTGCCACATCAAATTTACTCGAGACTGGATTATTTTTTAGTTATGGTTACAAAAGAGCTGACGACCTCACTGGACCCTAGTTGAGTGGGCTCCATTGGATTGTTGGACCATGCCCAACCCTATAGATTTGAAACAGCATTTATGCTGAATTACTGTATGAAGAATACTTTTTGATGGATGAATGTCTCTTTTCTGAAGGAGGACAATATTGTGGAACTGGTTCCTAGTGTTACAACCCAGGCAGTCACAGATAATTTTATTTGTTTATTTCTCAGTTTTTGGACAGGAAAGACACATTTAGCCAAGGCTTTTTTCCAGGTGCATTCTGGGAGGACAGGGAAGTTATGTGACTTGCTCATGGTCACACAGTATGCAAGTGGTGGCTGTAGGATTCAAACCCAGGTCTCCAGGTTTGCAGCTCAGTGCTCTTAACCACCATGCTATACTGCCTTCCAGTGATATGATACCCAGATACAACCCCTCCTTTCTATACTGAGGGGAAAACTGACTGAAATGTCTTCTAGTAAGAAAAGGTAATTGGGGGTTAGGCAAAGAGAGGGTGAGGTTATTGACTAAGTTAAAGAAAGAGTTGGGTGATATCCTGCACTATAAGATAGAACACAAATTGTTATGTCTAAAATATTTTGATAGATTATGTATACAGTTTAAATTAGGGCTTCAAGGGCAATATACCTTATGCCTCTACTTATGGGCTGTGCATTAAAGGCATTTGTCAGAATGGATTATGAAGACTGTATTGACTATGAGAAAGTAAAAAATGTTTTACTTAAAAGTTTTGAATAAACCCCTGTTGTCTCTATATGGGTGGAGAGTTACAAAAGAGCCCAGGATATACTGTAGTTATTCAGAAATGTATGTGCAAATATGTGATTTTTTTTAAATCACTGGATTGATGGGAAAAAGCCAGATCAAGTGAGCAAATCAAAGATTTATTTTTAAAGAGCTAGTGGAACCAAAACAGACAACAGGAAAATGATACAAATTTTAAGTAGTAGTTTGTTATAACTTTTTGTTTCTGAATTATTTTTATTTTTCCTTTTACTCATTAGAATGTTTTTTATAAGGTACTACTGAGTTTAATGTATGGAATAACTCTCAGTCTTGCAGCTGACATATCTACCTCTATCCCCAACCCCCACTACATCCTTAGAAGTGTGATCTCACTGACAGTGACATTACAGATGACTGACCTGACAGCTACTGTTCCTAAGCAGCACTGATGTCACAGTCAGTGAGGTCCCAATGCTGATGATGTAATGGATGGAACAGAGCTAGGTACTATATGTCAGCTGTGAGGCAGAGTGCTGTTCCCCACACCAAACCTATTAACATCAGGAAAAGAATCTTCTAACCAACCAAAGACAAAAGAAAAAAATATCTCAGATGTAAAAGGTAATAGTTGACTGCTTTTAAAAACTGGTATTAGTTTTAGGCAGTACACTGGCCCTTTAATGGAACATTTTCTGTGAACTTTGACAGATGCCTGTGTGTGTGGTTGCTGGACATAGCAAATAGTTTCACGAAGGATGCAGCCATAAGTGTTAATCTTTATGTGGCCAACAGTCCACACATGCTGCATGAAGGCAAAGCAGGAGGGACTCCAGGTGGTTTTCAGGGGCTCTTGAGGGTGGGGGCATCCTAAGGGAAAGCAGCATGCGCCTGAACCCATAGTAAAAACTACTAGTTCCAAAACTAAGGAGCCAGGGGAACAGAGGTGTTACATTTGGCAGATGGGCATCTGTCCTATGACTGTCCTAAAACTCTTACAAAGGGGCATAGTGCAGGGGGTGGGGGTAATCATCGAGGTTCCAAGCAGTTAGCAGCCTGTTCACTAAATGTGGTCCCTGCTAACTCCACTGGGCACCTGCATTCTGTCTTAGTGAATGGAATGGAAAGTCTGGGATGGATGGACACTGGGGTCTCCATCTCAATGGTTAGGTAGATTCTAATCCATGCGGAGTGGAGGAAGGATAGAGGTCAGGTCAGACGTAGGCTGCTCTGCCTCCTACTCATGTGCATTTGGTAACAGAGGCCTCAGACAGAGTATTCTCTAAGTCTGAGGAGGCATCTTTAATGAAAATGGTGCCTGTGGATCCCTCAGATTCCTCATCTTCCTCCTCTGTCTCGCTCCATTTCCTCAGGAGAGCTGCAAACCAGTTTTTGGTTGAGACCTGACAGCTGAGGTATGCTAAGGTATGGATTTGGTGGTTCTTGGTGTTATCCTCTGTGCTCTGCCGCTCTTCTTAGCCATAGGTTGTATATAGTATCATCATCTGTTGGAGGAAGAGGGGCATAAACTCTTTGGTTGCAGGGCCTTTTGCAGGGTCTGCAGACTCCTGTACTTCTATGGATGATTGGTCTACTGTATCAGGGAGGGTTCTTTCCTGATGCGGCTCTGCATCCAAGCCTTGTTCTGTGTTTGTCTTACCCTGAGGTTTAGGAGGGTTGGGGGAAGCAGGCATCATAATGGCCTGTGAAGCTTCAATCATAGCAGATTGATCTTCCTGAGGCTGTGGCTGTGCTTCTTTAGCTTGATTAGGATCACTAGAGGAAGGGGCGAACAGGAGCCCAGCCACTGTGCCTTGCCCTGTTATAATGATGTCTTCCTGTTTTAGACCATTGTTGCAGTTGTGTATTGCCCACGGGCAATGCCAGAAAGAATGGATATCTTCCTTACAGAGGTTACATTTCAGAGGGTTCGGGCATTGGAGGCTAATATGGCCATATTGAAAACAGAGATTACAGTTGGGTCTGTCACAGACCGAGCTAAGATGTGTCTGTGATCCACATTTGTGATAGACCCTAAGTTGCCCTGGGTAAAAGCATAACCCCCTGTCCTTCTTGATATTAAAACTCCCCAGGAGTTGACTAATCCATGATTTAGTTTAGTGGAGTTTCACCTGGATTTCCCATCCCCCTGTCCCAGCAATTTCTGTTTTGATGATAGGGGTTGGACAGACCCAATACTTTGCACCCCTTCCGAAGCCAGTACAGGATGTCCGAGATGTTTTCCCCTTCATTTGGGAACAGAACCATACTAAATTTTATTGTGGGTTTTGTGATTGGGATGGCCTCAAAGGTGCCCACAGAATACAGCTAATGTCAAACTGGCTTACCTGTCGCTTGTATCATGGCATAGAAATCTGCTATTAAAAACAGCATAGCATTTTAAAGCAATTGTCAGTGTCAGTAGCTCAGTAGGTAGCACACTCACCTCTGAGGCCTGGAGATCAGAGGGCTGTGGGTTCAGTTCCCACATCTGCACTTGGGTTACTATCCCAATACTGACACTCCAGTGCAGCAAGAGGGGAGTGCTGCAATTCTGAGGTGCTGTCTTTCGGATGAGACGTTAAACTGAGGTCCCATCTGCCTGGACTGGTGGTAGTTCAGGTGGATGTTAAAGATCCCATGGCACTTATCAAAAAGAGTAGGGGATTTCCCTGGTGTCCTGGTCAAATTTCCCCTAATTCACTAAAAATACCACCAACAGCTTAATCTGGTTAAATTTCAGTTGCTTACCGTCTGTATCCTCCCCAGTCACCCCTGAAAAAGGGACTTCTAGTCCCAGTGGGCCTACCGGCTCAACAAAATTCTATAAATAAATGTTTTTATGACGCACTCTATTTGGCATTAGTTCCAATCCCCATTATGCATTTTATATTATGCAGGTTCACCATGTGAGACAAACAGATCTGCCACATAAGGGCAATATCCCAGGTTATAGTCTCTCTGTAGGTTTTCTGTATGTTGTTCAGGCTCCAACCTGGGGTTACTGGAGTCTGCATTCAGCTGCGGACATGACCCCTGCTTCTAATCCCCAAAGGTCCTGCACCCTCTTCAAGAAATACTGAGGGTGCTGCTTACTTTGCCCTGGCAGTATAAGTTCTTGTTGCACTTTGTTAGTGCCCCTTCCCTAGCTGGGCTTGCATTTCCTGGCTATGCTGTGGAGGTAATGGGCACAAAGTTATTGTGTTTCTTTAATTAAGCTTGCCACTAAGAGGCAGGCCAGGTTGTCCCAGGGACACAGCCAGAAAGAAGCAAAGAAAGGGGAAGGGGGGGAGGGACGAGGGAGGAAGGGAGGCACTTGTGACATCACAGATGTGTCATTGGACTAGAGGATGGGCTCGCTGGCCATTGGTCAGAGGGAGGGGCCACATGGGTCCTGATTGGGGTCCTTACGTGCTTCATAAGGGCCTGCATCCCATTGTGAGCCCTCTTTCTTGCTATAGAAATTCAGTGCTTGAACTACAGCACATCATTGGCAATCTGAGGTAAGGCACTGAGGGCCTGGGGCCTTTTTTATTAAGGCAACAGGCAGCAAGTGATTGAAATTTACAACATGGTATATTTGATGCATATATTTTGGCAGTGGAATTGTGATGGCATTGCTGATTTTTAAAAGGAAAGAAGCAGAGAATGTGTTTGTAGTATATTGCTGCTAGCAGAAGCTTAGGCCAAGAGATGGGAGGATTGGGGGGAGAGAGAGTAAAATGAGGGTAGCACTTTTTCCTTGCCTGCAAGCCAAAGGAGAAGTTGTATGGTGGCGTGGTGTTGGTAGTTGCTGTGTATTCTACTTTTCATAAGGGAGAATGAGCACTGGAACTGCATGATAGAGTGAGCGAGAAGCATGTTGGCTGCTAGAAACCCAGCACGAGCTTTGTAAGGCTATCGAGGCCATCTATGTGTTTGTCGCAGGGTGCTGTTTAATTATTGGCTGTCCTTAAAGGGAAAGAGTGTGGAAGCGTGCTTTGAAGCGACCGGTAAGTGTGGTGGCTGCTGGTATCCCAGTGTGAGATTTGGGGGGCCGCAGAGGCCATCTGTTGTGTTTGTTGCAGTGTTACCCGCCTCTCGAGGTAGCAGAAGCAGGAAGGAGGCGTGACTGGCTGCAGAGGCCAGTACGAGGAGCGGGATGCCTCTGAGGCCTAGCCGCATGGCACAGTCACCATTTTGTTGTTGGACCAGACCCAGATGTATCGCTGGAGTGAGAACAGGGCATGAGGAAACTGGAGAGACCAGGGCAGGGGAAAAGAAGCATTCCTCGTGCACGAAGGCAGGAGGGTGGGGGACGCTGTGAGAGTTGGGTGCTAGGCTATGTGAAGGCAGAGGTCTCCTGATGGTGCAAGGCCTGGGCAGCATGTTGGTGCCACTGCATGGCTTACTGGTGGGGGACTGGCATTTCAAGAAGGAATGGGCCATGCGTTTAAATGAAACTACAGATTTTAAACAATTTGCACATTACAAAATGATGGTTTGTATTTATTAAACTGGTTTTTGATATGCTTAACTTGAGACCAACAAAATGAGCCAGCAAGGTTAAAGGTAGCCATTTGGGAATGATCGTCAATTATTTGGGTTAACCCCAGAGTATGTGATAGGATGTGCAATTACATTTTTATTTAGAAACATGGAAACATAGAATTTAACAGCAGATAAGGACTGCTTGGCCCACCCAGTCTGCCCATTTCCCTACATAATGGATAAGCTTCAGATCCTAGTTAACCAATAGCCTACTTCTTCCTACCCCAACCCCCTAGAATTGCCTTATGACTGTCCCATGAATTCTTGAATTCTACCACTGTTTTTGACTCCACAACCTCCTCTGGAAGGCCCTTCCATGCATCCACAACCCTCTCTGTGGAAAAATACTTCCTTTCATTACCTCTGAGCCGCCCCCCCCCCCATCTTTAAATTGTGCCTCGTTGTTCTTGCACACCTCTTTTTCTGAAAGATGCTACCCTCTTGGACTTTGTTGATTCCCTTAAGGTACTTGAAAGTTTCTATCATGTCCCCCTGTCCCTCCTTTCCATGAGGGTATACATATTAAACTCCTTAAGTCTCTCTTCATATGTCTTCTGGTGCAGACTCTGCACCATTTTAGTTGCCCTCCTTTGGACTGCTTCCATCTTGTCTATGTCTTTGCGGAGACTGAGTCTCCAGAACTGCACGCAGAACTCCAGATTGGGTCTCACCAGCTGTCTGTACAGAGGGATAACAACTTCCTGTTTTCTACTGGTGATGCCTCTCCCTATGCATACCAGTATCCCCCCAGCTCTCCTTACTGCCCTCTCACATTGCTTGCCCACCTTTAGGGACTACCCCCAGGTCCCTTTCCATTTTTGTTGTTGTTAGTATCTCACCCCCCACTGTGTGCTCTTCCCCTGGGTTTTTGTTTCCCTTGTGCATTAACTTGCATTTCTTAGCATTGAATCTAAGCTGCCATACAGCTGACCATTCCTCCAACCTTGCCAAGTCCCTTCTCATCCTGTCCACCCCACCTTGTGTATCAACTCTGTTGCAGATCTTTCTGTCGTCTGCAAAGAGACATACTTTTCCTTCCAGTCCCTCTGCAATGTCACTTATAAAGACATTGAAGAGGACCGGTCCTAGTACTGAATCCTGCGGTACCCCACTAGTAGCCCCCTTTCTTCAGAGTGGACTCCGTTTACTATTATCCTCTGTGTCCTGTTCTCCAGTCAATTTTTTACCCAGGCTACCATCTTGGGACCCACTCCCAGGCTGGCTAACTTGTATATCAATCTTTTGTGTGGAACTGTGTCAAATGACTTGCTAAAGTCTAGGTAGGCCATGTCCACAGCCCCTCTCTGATCTACTACTTTGGTCCCCCATCAAAGTAATCTGTTAGATTCATCTGACATGACCTTCCTGCTGTGAATCCATGCTGCCTTGGGTCCTGTGCCCCTCTGGCCTCTAGGTACTCAACAATTCTTTCCTTCAAAAGTGATTCTATCATTTTCCCTATCACTGAGGTTAAACTAACAGGTCTGTAGTTTCCTGCTTCTGCCCTGCTCCCACTTTTGTGAAGTGGAATAACATCTGCCTTCCTCCAGTCCTCAGGTACCACCCCATCCTCCCATGAGGACTTAACTTAATTACAGAATTCAACTATAACATGGACATATTAATACAGTAAAGTGAATGCAGGCTTTGAGGGGAATTTAAGTGCAGTATGTAAATGAGAAATTTCCAAAGGCAACGTTGGTATATGCTTTTTAGGTATTTATTCTGATGTGGGGAGCCTACCTGTCTCCTGACAAGGCCGCTCCTAAGAAGGAGAAGGTGGCATGGATGGGCCCTGTGAGCGGGAACAGGTGGACCATTGACACCCTGAAGCCAAGGAGGAATGCTGCCAGGTGCCTGTGGAAGGGGCTAGCCCAGGAGCCCGAGAACCAGATCGAGCGGACAGGGAGGGCGGGAAGAAGAAGAATGGCAGTGCCATCACTGGTGGTGGCTCAGCATGTGGAATAGTTCAGCAAGGGGGACCCTTCAGGTCTGGGTCTCCGACATTCAGGTGTGGGTTGGGGGCACCCTGCGGGACCACAAGATAGTGGAATGGTGGTCCTGGGAAGACATACAGGGGCAACAAGTCGCCAAGCATGTTCCAAGGGACAGGCGGGGTTTTGTCTGCAAAGGCTTAGGAGCGAATGCAGTACAGGCAACGGGGAGAGCTAAGCCTAATGGCCCAGGAGATGCAGAGTTCTCGGGGCAACAATCGGGACAGGACTTGTGGGCCAAGCAAGGGTGGGATGGGGGCAAGAGGACAAGGGTGGGGGGGTGCCAACTGAGGCAGAGCAGCACGGGGGGACTAGCTACGAGGCGGGGCCCCCTCACTGAGGCACGGGGAACAGAACCGGGGGAGATCAACCCCCGGAATATGGGTGTATGGATGCTGTGCTCTCAAGGAGAGGGGAGCTTAAAGGGTGCCTGATTGCTTACTCATTGTGCTTATTATATAATTTAGTAGCAAGACAGAGAAGATGACACCCAAGAAAACTCCAGTGTCCAGCACCAAGATGATGGAGCAGGCATCAAGGCTGATGAGCCAGATGATGGAGTTGGTAGAGGTGGCAAAGAAGAGGGAGGTGGAAGAAGAGGCCCAGAAAAACAGAAAGAGCGGGAGGAGAGGGTGGGTGCCGGGAAGGTGAACAAGAGGCCAAGGAAGGCAGGACCCAGCTCATCGCCTGCACCCGGACCAGCACCCGAGCCGATCCCAATGCCATCGAGGGCCTAGGCCAGACAGTGGTAAGGACGAGGTGGATTTTAACAATGAAGCGGATCTGAAGGAGTATCTGGAGGGGCTTCTAGGTGATATGGGGGAAGAAGGAGTTAAGAAAATGGAACAGGCCTTACAGGCCATTAAAGATGAGCAAAAAGGGGATGTGGGGGCGGGGACTGTGGGGGGGCATGGAAGTTGTATGACTGGCCACTGAGCTTCATGATGGGTGACCACTGGCCTTGACAAAGGAAAAAATGTGGAAGGGTGAGTATGTAGACATTTTTGGCTTGGTCGATGAAGAGACGGCCAAGAAGTACAAGCAAACAGAGTCGGTAGGCAGGTTGGAGATGGCAGTGGTAGGGCACAAGGCGGAGGAGGTGAAGTTCAAGGGAAAGAGCATTTGACACATGGCAAGCAGGTTTCTTGATATACAGCAACCTGGTGCTGGAAAAGCAGCCAGACCTAGCGATCCCGCTACTGACTTACATGACAATCATCAGGGACACGTATAAGGCAAAACTGGGTTTCGTCTGGCTAAAGTACGATGAAGCATTTCAGAGGTGAATGGTGGCAAAAGGGGACTTGAGATGGGATTGTACCCACTCGGAGTTTGGGTAAGGACCTTCTCGGGACCAACAGTGGAGGAGCAGGTGAAGAGCGCCGTGCCGGACCACGGTGCCAAAGCCTGCTGGGTCTTTAATAGGGCCTCCTGCACATGGTCTAGCTGTAAATTCAGGCACGTCTGCTCGCATTGTGGGGGGGTCACACACAGCAATGACCTGCAGGCAGGGGGGCGACAAAGCGGGGCAATCGGGGGGGCAGCTCCAGGAGCAGCCCTTTCGAGGTGGAAGGGGGAAGCGGGCCAGGGAGAACCCGGGAGAGGGGGATATAATTCCAACTATGGATGGAATCAGGAAGGGATCAGCTGGCAGGAGGTGGGGCTACACCCTGGCCTGCACCCCCATCAAGTTAGAGGTGGTGGAAGAATGGAAGGAAGGATACCCTGATAAGAGAGGGGCTTAGCAGGTGAAGGAGGGTTTTCGGGGGGGTTCACACTGGGCTTCGTGGGGGGAGCAAGTGGGGATGAGGGCAAATAACTTGGGTTCTGTGAAAGGGATGGGAGTCATAGTCTGGGTGAAGATTCAGAGAGAAATCCACACGGGTAAGGTGGAGGGACTGCTACAGGAACTCCAATGCAGGCATTTCCAGGTGTCATCCCTGGGGGTGGTTCCTAAGAAGCAAGTGGGGGAGTTCAGGCTCATACACTATTTGTCCTACCCGGATGGGGGGGTTGGTGAATGAGGGGGATCCCGGAGTCGCTGAGCTTGGTCTCATACACCTTGCTAGACCAAGCGGTAACATTGATTCAAGTGGTGGAGGGGGTGTGGTTGGCAAAGATGGACATTGAGTCCGCCTTCTGCTTGTTGCCAGTCTGACCCTCCAATTGGGATCTGCTAGGTTTCTAATTCAGGGGCGGGTTGTATTTCGACAAGGCAATGTCCATGGGCTGCTCAGTGGTGTGCTCGACTTTCGAGAAGTTCAGCTCGTGGGTGCAATGGGTATTCGGGATGCGGTATGGGCACAGAAAGGTGGTCCACTACCTGGATGACTTCCTGTTGATCAGGGCCAGCCAGGTAGAGACCCAGGAGATGTTACGGGATTTCCAAGATATGTGCAGCAGCATTGGAATCCCCCTGGTGGCAGGGAAAATGGAGGGCCCGGCCCACAAGCTGGAGTTCCTGGGGATCGAGGTAGTCTCCGAGCAGGAGTGTTTTCGGCTTCATAAGGACAAGGTGGTGCATTTGAAAGGACAGTTAGCGCTGGTAGTCGAGAGGAGGAGGGTGTCACTGGTACAAGTACAGAGCTACTGGAGCACCTTAATTTTGCCTGCAAGGCCATAAGCCTGGGCAGGGCATTCACAAGGAGATGGGGGAGGGCCATGGGAAGGCAAAGCAACCCCACCATTGGGTGGATGTCTGCAAAGGTGTGAGGGAAGATCTCCAGATATGGGAACATTTTCTAGATTCATGCAATGGGGTGATGTTCTGGCAGGAAGAGTGGGCCTATGACACAGACATAGAACTGTACATGGACACTGCTGGGGGGTTTGGGATGGGGGCTTACTTTCGGGGTGAATGGATCTCTGAAGCATGTTCGACACAATAGCAAGGATGGGGGGTGACCAAGGACATCACGTTCCTGGAGATTTTCCCCATATAGGTAGCTTTGGAGGTTTGGGGAGACCAGATGAAGGGGCATTTTATTTTGGTGCGACAATAAAGGCATGGTGGAGGTGATAAATAGGCAGAGTGCGAACATGGACTCAGTGGGGCATATCTTGCAGTGCATGGTGCTGCTGGGTTTGCATTTGAACCTGTCATTTAGGGTGCAGCACATTGAGGGGGATACAAGATTAGGTGGCTGACTGTCTTTCTCATTTTCAGATGGAGCGGTTCCAGGAGTTGGCACCCCAAGCTGCACCATCCCAGACCAAGGTTCCGGACAGCTTGCGGGAGATTGAAGGGAGAAAGCTAGGGCCCTGTACAGAGGGTCGTGTTCGACCAACACATTGAGAGCCTACAAGGGGGCGTGGGCAGGTTTTCAGACATTCTGGGCCCGACTGGGCTGGGATGCAGTGGAGCCAATTTAGGAAGAGCAGGTAATGCAGTACATGGTGGAAAAATGGGAGGAAGGGTTGGCTCACACCACCATGGTGGTCCAGCTGGCAGACATCTGCTGGATGTGTAGGGACCAGGGGGTGGGCAGACACAATGGGAGGACGGGATGCAGGTGGATGGTCAGGGGTTGGCAGAGGGGGCAGGGCGCAAGGCAGGACAAGAGATGGCCCATAATGGAGCCTTTGCACATGAAGGTGGTGGGGGCATTAGACCATGTTTGCAGTTCAGCAAAGGAGACCTGCTTATTCAGGGCCATGTTTGCAATCATGGCCAGGGGAGCTTTCTGAGTGGGAGAGGTAGTGACTCCCAGAAAGGGGGCAGCCACCCTGGCCTTACAAGGTGAGAATGTCAGATGGGATGGAGACAGGGTGGTCATACGGCTGTGCAGGTCCAAGATGGACCAACTGGGCAAGAGCACTGCAGTAGAGGGGTGCAGGCACCCAGGGGCAGGCATGTGCACAGTTAGGGCCATGGAGGGCTATGACTGGTCAAGAGGCCCGATGAAGAGAGCATGATTCCTACATGGGGACGGGTCCCTGGTAACAGGTTTCCAAGTAGGGAAGGTGTTGAAGAAAGCATTAGCATTCATGGGAGGAAACCCCAGTGAGTTTGCCTGCACTCATTCAGGATAGAGGCGGTGTCGGAGGCAGCCGCAAGGGAGGTGGGGGAGGACAAGGTCAAGCGGGTGGGGAGATGGCATTCCAACTGTTACAAGAGATATTTGAGGTGTTGACATGGTTAACTCATGTTCCTTTTCTCTTTCCACGGCAGGCTCGAGGAGGCAGGTGTGTATTGAGGGGTACTCATTCATCTACTGAACAGAAAGGTTTGCGGCCACCATGAGGAGAAGGATGCAGTTGTGTCCAGAGGCAGAGCACACTAAAGGGCAGTGGAGGGGTTTGAGGTGACCACAGTTGCTTCCCCTGCTGGAGGAGCTGCAGGTGCACTGGGCCAGGCTGAACTGTATCATTATCCATCTGGGTAGCAATGATCTGGGGGAAGCACCATGGGGGACCTTGATGAGGAATATGATCTTGGATTTGGAGAGGAGCTAAAGGGGTCAAAGCCATAGAGGCATCTAGGAAACGCCTGAACAGGAAAGTAGCTAGAGCAGTTACGGAGATGGGGGGAGTGCACATCCAGCATAAACATATCTCATATAAGTAGGCCGATGTGTATCGGTCAGATGGGGTGCACCTGACGGAATTCAGCAGTGCCTGTTCCTACAGCCCTTTGGGGAACTAGTGAGGGAAACTAATAAGAAAGGCCTGAGATGTTAACTCACAAGGGCGGAGCCCCATCTTCCATTGCAAGCTGGAATGGGTCAGTGGAAAGGTGTGGGAGCAAGGGGAAAAGGGGCAGATAGGGGGTAGGCATCAAGGGCTGGGGACAAAGGGAACCCAGGTGTCGGAGTAATGGGGTGTGAGGAGGGATATAGAGATAGGGGTGGATCACTGTGTCTGCACCTAGTGGGGGGGGGGAGAGGTCCGGGTAAGTGTGGTGACCCAGTTATGGTGATGGGGTAGTAGTAGTAATGATTTAATTCATTATAATGAACAAGGAAAAACAATCCCATTGAGTACACAAATACACTCATTTTCAAGGGACACCTTCTACGAGATACATAACCTGGTTACACTATAGGAGAAAATACACAAACATACAAAAATACAAATATACATATACACAATAAATACAATAAATACATAAATTTCATACATATGTAACCCCTAGATAGCGCTATCCCAGGGGCTACTACCCCTGCCTGATTTGCCACTAACAGGTTGAGGGGCCTGGATCCAATGGCGGGTGCCTCCACCCAGAGGTCAGGGTTTGCAATAGTTAAACTAACTTGGTCACAGCCCTCTGGGACACTGCAACCCCCCTTTCTTCCCACTAGTGGCCCACACAATATATCAGAATTACCTTCACTGTATACACTTACCCCCAGGACTGGTTCCGGCACTGGGACCTCCTGTGAAATGAGATACAGTGCAACAATCACAGTTACAGTACTTTAACATAGACAAATACCTCAGGCAGTATAACTTTGCTGAAACAAGCAGCTCTGATTTATTAGGGGATATAACAAGGACAGGGAAATCAGGTTAATTAGCTTATCACTCTAATAATCTACCTATGGCTCTGTGCACAGGCCTATCCCTATCAGTTACTGTCCCTGGGTACCCAAGCCCTAGTGGCTAGTCAAACCGTGGCAGCTGGTGGGGCCCGTTCACACAGAGAAAAGGAGGAATTAAACAGTCAGCAGTACAGTAATTCCATTTGGATTTAATGTGGCAATTCAACAGGGGCTGACCCTGAATTAGTACTCACGACCTCCAAATAAGATAGGGTCCTTCAATGTCAGCAGGGCTCACTTGAGGTACACAAACCTCTTCACACATCCATATAAAAGAAGCACTATACCAGGCAGGCTGCATCTGTATCCCAATCGCAATTACTGCACAATACCGGGAGAACACACAGCAGATTCAGTTCCTGACAGACCGAATGCAATTTTCAGCAATTCCTCCAGTCTTCTACAGGGTGAGCCTGGTTTCTACTCTTCAGAGATCCTTTGATTCTTTTCACAGGACAGATTCAGTCCTAACAAGCTGTTACACAAGCTGCAGACCGGAACTCTGGGCCTTACACGTTTTGACTAAAACTGCACACTGAAAAAGCACAGGCTCCTTCCTTCTTCACTGCCAAAGCTCAACTGAAACTCCAACCGACAAAACCGGGCACTTCCTTTGAGTTCCTCCCAGTTCTTGACTGGATTGGCTGTCACTCACAATAGACTGCTGCTGTTGGTCCAAAAGGCACTGAAGTCTAAACTACATCTCCCAGAGTCACTGCCCATACAATCCTCTTGTGGCTGGCTCAGATTATGAGTCCAAGTTCTGATTCGTCAAGGCACCATTTTAGAGCTAGCTACCCCACACTGATTGGTCCAGTTCAGCAGTTCAAAACTAGAATGGGGAACTAGCAGACACAGTTCTGACTGCAAAGAAAGCAGGTTAGACAAACTGTAATTTCATTATTACTCTAAATAATTTCTGGCAAACAGTTACATCTTTCAGATAGGTTCCTTTGCACTCCTAGTGACTGCAAAAATGAAGTGAATTGGCAGCAGCTCGAGTGGTACTCAGAGAAGCACACAGTCCCTCCATATAAACTAATTATGTCTGCAAGCAGACAGCTCTTAAAGAGACAGTACCAGAGGCTCTAAAAACACTCACTGATAAATGGCTTAAATGCCAAACACCATTCAGGCTTGGAGCATTCAAGCAAGCTCCTGGAAGTCTTTTGGGAACCCCCATTTGCAGGGGGGTTACACCCTTCCTGGCCTGGGAAAGCTTGACGTCCGCGTCAAGCAAGTACCCCCATAAGTTTTAACTGCAACCATATACATTTGCATTAGGCTCACACATGTAATCATCAGTCAATATATCATTTTACCAAGAACACATTTCTGAAACATTGCAGTACATCACTCTTTACACAGTATTACACACACATTGTACCATAACTCAAGTTATTACCTCTTGTACATGAAACCTGAAGAGAGGGCCCTTCCTATCAGTTACCTTGGGGCTGGACAGGGCAAGGGCACCATATAGAGGGCAACACAAGTAACTTGGAGTTAGCACTGATGCTCAGTTTGGGCAATGAGCTGGGGACACATACACTCCTTTATGGACAACATTGAGAGGCAAATCCACAGGCCTCCCAAGGGAATCATAACTGAGGTGCACCACAGGCTTTACAGCTCGACCAGTCTTTCTAGGGGAACTGTTATAGTCTCTGCACTCTGAGCCTCATTTCAGCATTGTCCTCACTTGTCAGAGTCTCCATGGGGGTAGAGAGGCTAGAACTTGGGGCACTTTCAGCTCCAGGAGTTACAGTTTCTGAGTCCACAACATTTGGCTCGCATGGAGACTTTCGGACACTGGCAGTGGACTGTCAGGGCACTCAAAATACTCTTCTTGTTCGCGTGTATCACCAGTCTGCCCCAATCTATCATTTTCCTCCTGAAAGCTCAAACAGTTCAACCATGCACAATGATTCCATTTCATCTGATCTGATGCTTTGCACTTCACTTTCTGGGAGCATTGGCTCCAGGGATGAAGCTGGGGGCTTAGACAGTCCAGAAGGCCCAGCTTCATCTCCAGTATTGACTAGGGATTGCCCCAAACAATTGACTCAGTTCGTAAGAAGGATAGTATTCAAAGTCACTCTCACTTTCTTCCGATATGGACTGACAGTCATGCTCAACTGGGACTTGTGGAGGGAACACTTTAACTTTGCTTCTGTAGGTGCAGACTTTCTTGATCTTTTCTTAGCAGCAGCTCTAGTCACTGGTCCAGAGGGGCATCTTCTGGGGCTCAGACTCAATTAAGATTTGTCCAATGGGCAGTAAATGATTTCTATGCATTGTTTTTACATCTTTTGAATTATTCTCAGGCCTTACTTTGTACACTGGCAGATCATCTAGTTTGCCCACTACAATGTGAGGGAGATGGTGCCATCTGTCAGCAATCTTGTGCTTGCCATGCAGTCCCAGATTTCTTAGCAATACCCGATCTCCCTCCTGGAGTTCCTGTGCTTTCACCTTTTTATCATACCTTTCTTTGTTGGCCAGATTTCTTTTGGCAGCCATGGTTTGAGCCAGTTGGTACGCATGAGTTAGCTGGGCCTTTAACTTTTGCACATACTGTAAATAGTTGTCAGCTTGAACCCCATCAGGAGAGACCCCAAAACACACATCTACTGGTTGTCGAGCTTCTCTTCCAAACATCAGGCGGTAGGGGGAGAATCCAGTGGCATCACTTTTGGTGCAGTTATAAGCATGTACCAGGGTGCTAATTTGTTGGCTCCATCTAGGCTTGTCCTTTGGGTGCAGGGTGCCTAGCATATCTAGCAAAGTGCGGTTGAAAGCGTTCAGGCTGTGGATTCCCTGAGGTGGTGAGAGTGGTTCTGGACTTTCGCACTCCCCACAGAAAGCATCTCTTTGATCAGGCGACTCTCAAAGTCTCTCCCTTGATCAGAATGGATTCTTTGTGGAGCCCCATAGTGAACAAAAAGTTTTCTACAAGTACTTTGGCCACAGTGGATGCTTTCTGGTCTTTGGTGGAAAGCTTGGGCATATCTCGTGAAATGGTCAGTGACCACCAGCACATTACTGATATTTCTTTGATCTGACTCCAAACTCAGAAAATCAATACAGACCAGCTCCATGGGTGCACTGGTGGTGATGTTAACAAGGGGCAGCCCTCTGGGGCAAAAGCTTTCCTCTGTAAGCAGCGACTACAAGTTCGAATGTGTTGCTCCACATCAGCCCCATCTTAGGCCAATAGAATCTGGATCTCACCAAGTCAAGTGTTCTGTCTATACCAAGGTGCCCCATGTGGTTGTGCAAGGACCTCAGTACTGAGTCTCGAAAGGCAGTGGGCAGCACTAGTTGTTGTTGTCTACTTGTCCCCCTCTGTCTACTGTTTCTCTGTATAACAGTTTATTGATCAGTTTCAACTTAGGACCTTCTTTGTATAACAGTGCAGTTCTCAAATCAGTGGGCGTAATTTGGACACATCTTTTCCTGCATAGAGGGCTTCTAAAGCTGCTTTGATCATGGGATCGCGGGATTGAGCCCGCGAATACTGTCATTGTCCAGCTGAGGCAGTGCACCAATGTCTATTGCAGAAAAGTGGCAATAAGCAGCAGGTATGCAATTCTCAGAGCTCCCAAGCAATCCACCATGCAGTCCACTGCGTCCGTGGACATTTGTTCCTCCTGTCAAACTTCGGCAGAGTGCCCGAATGTCAGGTTCTGCCAATCGGACCCAATCATTCTGGGGAACAGGCCTCCGGGAGAGAGCATCAGCATCTATGTGGTTCAGACCTGCTCGGTATTCGAGCATAGTCATATGTAGATAATGCAGAAAGCCACCTATGGCCAGTGGCATCCAACAGCTGAGGTCTGCACATAGGTCAAAGGATTATTGTCAGTTTTACTAGTATTTTAGCCCCATACAAGTACTCATGGAATTGGTCAACAATAGCCCACTTCAAAGCTAGGAACTCTAACTTATGTACAGGATAGTTCTTTTCGGATGGGGTCAGGCTTCTACTGGCAAAGGCCACTGGTCTCAGGCCATTCTCGTGCTCTTGGTACAACACAGCCCCAACCCTTGCAAGCTAGCATCAGTGTGCAGGGCGTAAGGTTTTCTTGTATCGGCATAGGCCAGCACTGGAGCATGGGTAAGTTGATATATGATCTCATGAAAAGCAGTCTCACAATCAGGAGTCCAGCGGGCCCAAATACTTCACTCGGATGAAAATACACTCTTTCAGTCTTGAGGACGCTGACTTTTGGTATTTTTGTGGGTTGGGGATACCCTTGAGTAAGGTTAAGTAAAGGCGGATCACTCTTGAATAGTCCTTGATGAGCGCCGATAATAACCACAGAATCCCAGGAATCTTTGCAGTTCTTTTAGATTTTGGGCTGTGGCCAGGTGGTCAAGGCCTCAACTTTACTTGGGTCGGTCTCTATTCCCTCGGTGGATACTATGTGTCCCACATACTTTACTGATGTTTGAAAGAATTGACACTTATCAATGGACAGTTTAAGGCCAAAGTCCTCCAGTCGGTCCAATACCTTAAATAATCTGCTCTCATGTTCCTCCAGTGAGCTGCCAAACACAATAACATCATCTAGGTATACCAGGCACTCTAGTAAGTTCATGTCCCCCACTGCACGCTCCATCAATCGTTGAAAAGTGGCTGGGGCACCTGAAATCCCTTGAGGCATCCTCATGAATTCATAGAAAGCCAAGCGGACAGATAAGGCCGTCTTCTCCACGGTCCTCTGGGGCCATCGGGATCTGGTAGTACCCACTGCGGAGATCCAGCACAGAGAACCACTTGCTCCCGTTTAGGCAGTCAAAGCATCCTGAATGCGGGGCATTGTGTACTGATCAGGGATAGTCCGCGGTTTAAGGTGCGATAATCCACACACATCCTTACTGTTCCATTCTTTTCCTCACTACCACAATGGGGAAGCATAAGGGCTTCTGGATTCTTGTATTACACCAGCAGCTAACATCTCTTGCAGATGCCATCTCACATCATCTATGTCAGCAGGTGCCAGGCGTCGAGACCTCTCACGAAATGGTCTTTCGTCATGCAGCCGGATATTGTGCTCAGCTCCTTGACACATCCTACATCCCATTCCTTTAAAGAAAACACCTGGTCTCTCTGGGCAAGCTTCTCACTGATCTTCACTTTCCATTCAGCTGGCAGCGGAGTCGCAAATCAAACAAGTCAGGCGTTACTCTGTCATTCTTCCTTGAACTCTTGCTGCTGGGTAGCACTGCAGTGTCTGCACAATGCACATTAGCCAGGATGCAACCTCTGTTTACTCGAATGTCTCTTTCAGACACATTATGAACTTGGACCATTACCCTTCTGGCATAAGCATGGGCTCTAGCGGGCAAAATACTGAAGCTTGACCAGCAGTCCCTCTGGCAATTTTCCATCGCCTGGTGCATCCAACATTAATATTTTATTCTTAACATCCTTTCTGATACGGACCTCTCCCTGTAAGGTACACTGGGCATTTGGCGCCAGGATCAGAGACTCAGGATCCTTCTTCCATACAATTCCGACCGGTTCCTCTGGTTCTGTTTTTCAGCATCTCTCTGTGCCTCATAGGCCTTCTTAATTAAAGCCAGAACTCTTAAAGCTCTACTAGTCTTTGACCCCTGTTTTCATAACACAACTGTGCCAGCCTTCCGAACATATGAGCATTTGTTCCAATCAACAAAGGGACACCATCATACAGTCCAGTGGGGACACACTAAGGCTAGGGTCTCTACTTGTTCGGCCACTCCAGCCACAGAGGTGGGAAAGACAGCCAAATTCGATATACCGGAATAGGGTAGGCCTTCTCACTTAACCCCCATACATGCAGTCCTTCTAATGGTTGTAAGGGTACGTCTGACAAATGCTTCTGATACCAATCCTGGAACATAATTGTCACTTGGGAGCCACTGTCTAATACAGCTCTTGTAGACACTCCATTCACCTTTACAGTGGTCTCCATGGAGGGACCCACTATTCTGGACCAGTCTGGAGAGGCGTAGTGGGGGCCTGGGCAACTGACCTTGCCACAGACGTGAATTAGCATTTTGGTGCCCTCACTGGGATCTATGTTGTGCACCTTTTAACCACTGATTTCTTCTCCGAAGCTCTCCTTGTAGCCTATATGCAACTTTGTCAGTGTCTTTTGGGGACTGTTTCCCTTTTCATGTGCCCATCTTTCCCACAATTATAGCAAAACATACTTTCTGGAGTTTGAGCTGGCGAGGCACCAAACTGGGAGCCAGGGTGGGGTATTACTAACTGGAAACCTGGTGCCATCTCTGTCTCTTGACGTGATAAGCATTTGGAACATCTCGTCAGTTTCTCCACTTCCATGGTCAAGGAATTGAGTTTGGAGCTGTTATCAGCAGGAGATACATGGGTGGTACCCCCACCCCCATAGCAGATACAGTCGGATATAGGTCAGGGCCCATACCTGCAGGCGTGGCCTTCATAAAGGGACTGTTTTGAATTCCGGATCTCTCTCAACAGTTCGCCCCATTGTGGCATATCTTTTCCTTGTCAGAGCACTCATTGACTGTCAACCTCTGCCCCTGAACTTCACTTGATGGGTCACCCTCAGTCACTCGGGTCGTAGCCACAGCTGTTGGTGCAGGTACCTCCCGAGGTCGCCTTTTCTCAACTCCTCGAATTTCTCTCATTAACTCATCATAGGAGGGTGGGGATTCCAGTCGATTTGCCAGGCGTAACTGAAGCAACAGCAGTTCTGAGAAGGGGGCAGACTTAAGGATTCTGTCCAGTCTGGTTCGGTCCAGTTCAATCGCTGGCAAAATACCCTTTCTGAGGCATTCTTGCAACAATTTTTCCAGCCGAGAGACATACACAGACAACAACTCCCCTTGGTACTGTTGTGCATTTCTTACTCTCCACCATAGGTCCTCATCAGAATCTGGGCTCCCATACACATTCTCCAAGGCCTCAAGATAGGCCTGTGCAGTCGCTTCAGGGTTACTGGCCCGTTTAGCACGGATGGTAGCCAGGGCAGGACCTCGGAGGCTCTCACTAACCCTCTTTCGCTTTTCGCCTTCCGAGCATTGCCATTCTAGCACTTGGGGGGCAACATAGTCTATCCAGGTCTCCCAGTCATCCTCCCCTTGGGGGGTGGGGAGGGTGCCAGAGAAGATCCTCAACCTTCGGTAAGAGTCGTGACTAATGGCAGGTGCAGAAATAGGAGTCTGCATTGGTTCAGCCACCATTACGGCACTGGAGCAGGAGAGGGTGTTGGGGAGGAACACCCCAGGTGGCAGAATAGTTTCTTCAAGTCCTCCACAGTTTCCCTCTCCCAGCAACCATTCAGCAAATTTCTCCTCAAAGTTTCAGATAGTGGTGGGGCTGATTCCCCGGGTCTTTACTGTCCTTAGTTATCACTCTCCAAGCAGTGAGGGCTCCTCTGGGGTAATGGTCTGTGGCACTTTGGAGCTATCTATGGGATCCTTAAACTCTACTAGGGCCAGGAAAGTGTGGGTGAGCAGATTAGCATGCCGACCCACCACCACAGGGTTTTGTAAACCTTCCACCTTGGAAAGTACTCCCTGCACAGTGTCCGTATTGATACCCAGGGGATGTCCAGGATAAGCATAGCATTTGGGGTCAATCTCCTCCCCAGTACACCACTCCACCAGCCGGTGCACAGCCACTTCTGTCGGGTACCCATTTTTTCTTAACAGTGGTTCGTAAATATGGCCACTAGAGGACACACAACCCAGCGGTGAGCCTCCAAGATGTAACCCCTAGATGGCGCTATCCCAGGGGCTACTACCCTGCCTGATTTGCCACTAACAGGTTGAGGGCCTGGATCCAATGGCGGGTGCCTCACCCAGAGGTCAGGGTTTGCAATAGTTAAACTAACTTGGTCACAGCCCTCTGGGACACTGCAACCCCCCTTTCTTCCCACTAGTGGCCCACACAATATATCAGAATTACCTTCACAGTATACACTTACCCCCAGGACTGGTTCCGGCACTGGGACCTCCTGTGAAATGAGATACAGTGCAACAATCACAGTACAGTACTTTAACATAGACAAATACCTCAGGCAGTATAACTTTGCTGAAACAAGCAGCTCTGATTTATCTAGGGGATATAACAAGGACAGGGAAATCAGGTTAATTAGCTTATCACTCTAATAATCTACCTATGGCTCTGTGCAAGGCCTATCCCTATCAGTTACTGTCCCTGGGTACCCAAGCCCTAGTGGCTAGTCCAAACCGTGGCAGCTGGTAGGGGCCCTTTCACACAGAGAAAGGAGAATTAAACAGTCAGCAGTACAGTAATTCCATTTGGATTTAATGTGGCAATTCAACAGGGAGCGACCCTGAATTAGTACTCACGACCTCCAAATAAGATAGGGTCCTTCAATGTCAGCAGGGCTCACTTGAGGTACACAAACCTCTTCACACATCCATATAAAAGAAAGCACTATACCAGGCAGGCTGCATCTGTATCCCGATCGCAATTACTGCACAATACCGGGAGAACACACAGCAGATTCAGTTCCTGACAGACCGAGTCAATTTCAGCAATTCCTCCAGTCTTCTACAGGGTGAGCCTGGTTTCTACTCTTCAGAGATCCTTTGATTCTTTTCACAGGACGGATTCAGTCCTAACAAGCTGTTACACAAGCTGCAGACCGGAACTCTGGGCCTTACACACGTTTTTGACTAAAACTGCACACTGAAAAAGCACAGGGCTCCTTCCTTCTTCACTGCCAAAGCTCAACTGAAACTCCAACCGACAAAACCGAGAGCACTTCCTTTGAGTTCCTCCCAGTTCTTGACTGGATTGGCTGTCACTCACAATAGACTGCTGCTGTTGGTCCAAAAGGCACTGAAGTCTAAACTACATCTCCCAGAGTCACTGCCCATACAATCCTCTTGTGGCTGGCTCAGATTATGAGTCAAGTTCTGATTCGTCAAGGCACCATTTTAGAGCTAGCTTACCCCACACTGATTGGTCCAGTTCAGCAGTTCAAAACTAGAATGGGAACTAGCAGACACAGTTCTGACTGCAAAGAAGCAGGTTAGACAAACTGTAATTTCATTATTACTCTAAATAATTTCTGGCAAACAGTTACATCTTTCAGATAGGTTCCCTTTGCACTCTAGTGACTGCAAAATGAAGTGAATTGGCAGCAGCTCGAGTGGTACTCAGAGAAGCACACAGTCCCTCCATATAAACTAATTATGTCTGCAAGCAGACAGCTCTTAAAGAGACAGTACCAGAGGCTCTAAAAACACTCACTGATAAATGGCTTAAATGCCAAACACCATTCAGGCTTGGAGCATTCAAGCAAGCTCCTGGAAGTCTTTTGGGAACCCCCATTTGCAGGGGGGTTACACATATAAATTACATCAATAACAAAAACACATAAACATTCACCCATTTTCCAATGTCACACAACATTCATGCAACTTCTCACCTTGCCTGTGATACCAGGATCTAATATTCATCCAACTTACTTTATCTCCATAACTTCTCAAGTCAGGAGGCAGGTTATTCCAAATTTTTGGACCCACATAAAACAACGTTGCACACCCATCCCTCGTCCTAAACTTTAGTAATTCAAACTATATGTTGGGCTGATCTCAATCCCCTACTTGGATGTTTAATTTTCAAATCTTTAGCAATATATTCAGGTAATTTATTATCAAGAAACCTACACATAATTTTAGTTATATGCTGGTTTCTTCTAATATACTAAGTGATCCCATCCTGTATTTTTATATAGCTCACAATGATGTGTGAGTCTATGTAACCCTGTAATATACCTAGCCATCTTATTATATAAAACGTCTAATTTTTTCAAATCAACTTTATTTGCACCCCCATAAATTGTATCCGCATAATCAATCACTGGCACTAACATTGTATTAATCACATGAAGCCTTGTGTTCCTGGAGAAATTACTTCTAATTCTATACAACATCCCCAGTTGTTGCTCTAGTCTCCTGACTAAATTATTTATATGAACAGACCACTTGCAATGTACATCCAACCATAACCCTAGATATTTATACTCATCAACTATCTGTAAGGTGGAACCATCTCTCACTGTTATTTCCAATGATTTTGTCTGAAGATTTTTACTTTTTTGTCGAAACAACATTACTTTAGTTTTAGTAGTGTTCAACACTAATTTATTCATCAGAGTATCCAGACCCCAAGAAGTGACCTAGAATGATGAAAAGAGCAGGAAGGAAGGACCACAAGATGGAAGACAGGACTGTTAGGTCCTATGCAGTGATATGGACTGATATTTCTGAATGCAAATATTGATTGACAGTGAAATGGGGATGTAAATATATAATTGTGTCTTTAAATAAATATTGCCAGTGAGCATCCAAAAGTGATAACCTGTAGCATGAATTATTACTAGTTGGGGATCAGGGGACAATTAAGCTTGCCACTAAAAGACAGGCCAGGTTGTCCCAGGGACCCAGCCAGAAAGAAGCAAAGAGAGGGGGAGAGGGGTAGGGAGAAGAGGAGAGGGAGGAAGGAGGAGGGGAGGAGCTTGTGACATCACCGGTGTGTCCTTTGACTAGAGGATGGGCTCGCTGGCAATTGGCCGGGGGAGGGGCCACATGGGGTCCTGATTGGGGTTCTTAGGGGCTTCATAAGGGCCTGCAGCTTCCTGGGAGTCCTCTTTCTTGCTATAGAAATTCACCACCCACCCATCCTAGCAAGAAAGGGTGAGGAACATGAAATAGGCATGAAATAGGGAAAGGAAAGCTGGGGCCTCAAGGGGGGTCCATCTCGGGACAGGTGAGCCGCAGATGGGCGGCCAGTATGCCGGGAGGCTAGGTGGAGCCTCGTCAGTGGACAGGAGAATGAGGGAGATGAAGGGGAAGCTGTGGGAGCAAGGGAAAAGGGGCAGCTAGAGAGGGAGGGGGCACCATGGGCTGGGAACAAAGGAACCCAGGCATGGGAGTAATGGGAGGGGGAGGATATAGAGCAAGGGGGTAGATCACTGTGTCCGCACCTATTGGGGGAGAAGAGGTCCAGGTAAGTGTGATGACCTGGTTATAGTGATGGAGAGGGGGCCGGATCACAGTGTCCGGACCCCGAGAAGCAACCTCTAATGATGAAGAGAGCAAGAAGGAAGAACCACAAGATGGAAGACAGGACTTTTAGGTCCTATGCAATGTTATGGACAGATATGTCTAAATGTAAATATTGATTGTTTGACAGTGAAATGGGGATGTAAATATATAATCATGCCTTTAAATAAATATTGCCAGTGAGCGTCCAAAAATGACAAGTAGTAGCGTGAATCATTTCTGGTTGGGGATCAGGGGACAATGCTTGGCTGATGTACCGCTCTCTCATTAGCTAGCTCCTCACCACATACCCACCCATTGGTTGGAGACTGCATCTTAATTAAAGGAAGCCAAATTAGACAGTGCACCTTATATAAAAGAAGCAGTTCAGGCAGCTACAATTTAGAATAGGGACCCAGCTGATGGGTGGTCTACCATGACGTTTAGGAACTAGGTAGCTCATGGCCCTGATATGAATACCAAGAGACCTGCAATCCTATTGAAGATAAAATAAGTGGCCAATTCATTCAGAAAGAATATTTATAAGATTTGCCATGGAGGATCACTGAATTATATGCATAAAGCAGTAGCACCCCAATGGAAAAGTCATTTAAAGTTTGTGAATGAGCAGGGTGAGCTGCTAATTTTGTGTTTGTCTCTGGGTTTTAGTAGCAGCAATAATTTCGTCAGCCCTCAGAGCAACTTTCACGTCCCAGGTGCCATCGTCAGCAGTCTTTTCCCAGCCTGCTGCTTGCAAAGCTGATTCTGCTGACCAGTGTTTTGCTGGGGTGGTGAGCACTGGCCTTCCTGTTCGAAGCCCCAGCTGTTCAGCTGCTGCAGTGCTTTGAAGTCTTGGTGCTGTCATTCTTCTTTCTGACAGCATCAATGGAGAAACTGCAGGTCCAACTTCAGGGTTGCACCAGTTCTGCCTTTTCTGACTTTTGCCATTTTCTTGTCTTCTTTGGCCAAGAGCCCAAGCAGGTGTGCTCTCCTGGCATTCATGCCTTCCAGTAACAAAAGATCTGCATCTTGAGCTGCAGAGACACATTCCATATCTGTATGAGATTCTCCACCACTAGTTTTAGCAGCTGTGGGTAACAAACTCCTGTATGTCTACAGGTAAGTCATCAGCCTCCATTTTATCTTCACTGTGCACATTTTTCCTTTCTAAAGTAGCTGTACTGAAGCAGAAGGTAAAGAACTTACATGTACATCAGGGTCCACTCCTTCCTCCTCACCTCTGGAGTCAGCCATCTTGCAGGCTAGCAAGATAATCTGCAGCACTCCCTACTGAAGAGCATGGAAGTTCCCCCAGTGTCATGGCCAACATTCCCCCATCAATTAAACAGGTCAATGTAATCCACCACCCAGGACAAACCTGGAAACAAGCTATCATAGCTTAGTGTGCCTTTCCTGGTCAAAAATTATAGACAACAACAACATGTAATAGTAGACATTTAAGGTATAGAATCATTTGTATTGCTCTCACATAAGTGGCTAAAAATCCAGTTCCTCATTTAGGCTACATCTGGAACTGGTGGGTTTGAACAGGTCAATCCAAAATGCCTTCCTTATTAGTAGTATTTTTTTCCCACTGGCCCCTCCCTGGGAGTGGCTTGGACACATTCTACCCCACAAAAAATCATAGCTTGGGGATAGTGTGTTTCACTTTAATTAAATGCTGTGCTATAGAGGATGTGCTACATTGTGGCAGTATAGCACAGTGGTTTAAGGCTCTGAGCTGCAAACCTGGAGGCCTGGGTTTGAATCCCCCAGCTCCCACTTGCATACTGTATGACCCTGAGCAAGTCACTTAACTTCCTTGTGCTCCCAGGTTGCACCTGTAAACAAGCTTTCAGCTTAGTATGTCTCTCCTGGTAAAACAAAGGTAAAAAAAAAAGTACTGACTGTTGATATTACGTTTATGTTCCCATAGCCTGACCATGATTTGTCTAGAGGACTTTCCAACATATATGAAGTCACACGGGCATTTCATGTATTGTAAACCATGTGATCTGTATCACAAGTTATAAAACCATGAATTTCCACATCTTCTTCTTTAGTAATGTTTCTAATACTTTTTAGCTTATAAGTAGTAGAACAGTTTCTACACTATCCACTAGCAAAGTTGTCCTTTAAACCTGAAATAGCACCACTTAATAAAATCCATTTCTCTTTTTTTTTTCAGACATTCAGTGCACAGTATGTGCCAATTTCCTTCAGGCTCTTATTTTTCTTGCTACTATCAAGGGTTTTTCAGCAAAGGTTACCTCCCCTCACCCAGTGAGTGTTTGCAGCATGTACCAGTGTTCAAATATTGCTTTCTTGATACGCCAAAGATAGAATCAAAGTTTGTTGAAAACACCAGTCTATCATTCTTTCTCTTCAGTCTTTGTTGCTGTAGCTGTTCCCTGTCTAAATTGCCTACCCTATCCTTAGCACTGACCATCAACTGCCTCCTCCCTACAGCCTCATTTTTTAAACCATTCAGCAGGATCTAGAGTGGTTCTTTCATATCCATGTCCATAGTATTGTAGCTGTTAACCCTGATAAACTGGCCAAAAGAAATACTCTTGATTTCAGTTCAGTAACATGGAGGCAGTAATTATTTTACTTTTAATGTACCTGTGGTTGGCAGATTAGGGACCCAGCAAGCTTTCCTGTCTGATAAATCATCTTGCTGATAACATTACCATGCATGGGCACAACTGGCAGAGCGTGGAGCTCTGCAGCTCCAGGTACAGGATAAAAGATGTCGTTTTGGCATTAATCAGGTTCTCTGTCTGAAAGGTGAGAAAGGAAGCCATACAATGCTAAAGGAGAGAATTGGTAGGTGAAGCTGTTCTCTTTTGGGCTCACTTATAAAATGCAATACTAGTTGTCACTTTGTGCCATGCTAAAAGGGTCCCCCAGGATCAGAATCAATGCTAATTCTGTGCTTTTTTTTTTTTTTTTTTTTTTTGAAAAAATGGCTCTACAAATTCCATATATGTGAAGGATCCTATCTAGACTGTCTCTGTAGTATTCCCCGCCCTTGCTACATATACTGTAGTACCTGTAGGGTATTGTCACCTGATAGGGTATCTAGACTGTCTCTGTAGCATTCCTTGCCCTTGCTACATATACTGTAGTACCCGTAGGGTATTGTCACCTGATAGGGTATCTAGACTGTCTCTGTAGTATTCCCTGCCCTTGCTACATACACTGTAGTACCTGTAGGTTATTGTCACCTGATAGGGTATCTAGATTGTCTCTATAGCATTCCCCGCCCTTGCTACATATACTGTAGTACCTGTAGGTTATTGTCACCTGGTAGGGTATCTAGACTGTCTCTATAGTATTTCACACCCTTGCTACATATACTGTAGTACCTGTAGGGTATTGTCACCTGATAGGGTATCTAGACTGTCTCTGTAGTATTCCTTGCCCTTGCTACATATACTGTAGTACCTGTAGGGTATTGTCACCTGATAGGGTATCTAGACTGCCTCTGTAGTATTTCCTGCCCTTGTTACATATACTGTAGTACCTGTAGGGTATTGCCACCTGATAGGGTATCTAGACTGTCTCTGTAGTATTCCCTGCCCTTGGTACATATACTGTAGTACCTGTAGGTTATTGTCACCTGATAGGGTAGATGATGCACGTGATGTCAGAGCTTTGAATCTGACTCTCCCTGGCTTCCAGAATTCCCAGTGTCCCTCAAGTGTTTCATGTCTACTGACAGAGGTCTTTTTCTGCAATCATTGTCTATGTTTCTATGCCTTGAACCGTATGCTTAATTCAAACAGAGAAAAGCATTCATTATATAACATCAACAAGGGTGGATATCAGACAGTAGGAGTAACCAAAATCAATAGTCAGGACTCAGGGCTCAGAATACTGTCCTCCTTTCCAATCAACTTGCAAGCTGTGGCTTACTTGGCATATGTGTTCCTACACCCAAGGCTGGCAGCACAAACCTGAGCTCATAAGTATCCAGTTTCTGCATTCTTTTAAAGGTAAGAAAAGCCATGCTTCTAACATCTCTTAATAGTCTGCTTTTAGAAGATCTGTTATATCTGACAGGAGAACTTTCTGTTGCACTCTTTTACTGGAAAATTCTAGCTTTTTGGCAGCCAGAATGATAATTAGGATGTCTCCCTACTGGGCCTGGCCACCCTCTGCCTCTAACCAAAATTAGGCTGTGGTTTGTAAATTTATTGTTTGGTAGTTAACCAAAGTTTTACATTTTCCCTGCCAATTAAGTGTATTCTCTAAGCTTGCATAGCATATGGCATACTTTCATTTAAAATTGCTGTGGAACGTGCTGCACCAAGCCTCTCAGTGTGACGTCTATAATGTGCCGTTGACCACTTTACAGTGACTTCCACAGAACACAGTTCCACACTGCCAACAGGCATTCCTGCTCTACTAATGCTACAGCCATGCGAATACTGCTGCCATGCAACACAACCCATCATGAGTATTTCAACAAGCAGTATGATCAATTTGAACCTTTCATTGGCCGTCCTCTCTCATGAGTAAGGGCAATGCAGACGGTGTTGTCAACTCGGAACCAAATGATCTTCATGAGTGACTTCAGTGCCTCTGAGCAGCATGACTTCACCCAACACCTTCCTTCCTTCCTCATAACCAGGGCTAGCAGATTTGGGGGTACTCCAAAGGCTGCATCTTGTAGGAATTGCCATTAAAGAGTTCTTACTTGTGGCTGTTGTTTTTAAAGTAAAAGGCAATTACTCACTTGCCAGATCCTTATTTTCTTATAATAGCCAGCTTGAAGTATCCAGCATTTGACATTTTTTTGTCCGGTCCGTGGCTCCTCCTGTTTCCTCCTTGGCACACACCCCTAGGTGCAACATGTCGCCATGCTATGTGGCCTTATCTTCTTCCCATGTATGCACAGAGCACTGCATCTGTTAGCCACTGTCTTTTTCCTTCATGCATGTGGGTAAGGTTATTGAGTAGGTGGTGGCCCATCAACTGGAGACTAATTTTTTAACTCACAACATCTATGACCCTCTCCAGTCAGGTTTCAGAAAGGGACGTAGCACTGAGACTGCCCTTGTTCGGGTGCTAAATGATCTTCTGGTGGTGAGCAATTGAGGAAGTTGTTTCATAATAATTCTCCTTGATCTCTCAGCTGTATTTGACACCGTGCACTATGGGGTACTCTTGGAGCACCTGCGAGTCTGTTGCGGACTGGCCGGTACAGTCCTCAACTGGTTTCAATCTTTACTCACTGGCAGGACCCAGAGAGTGGTGTCTGGGATTTTTTCCTCGGCACCCCTGCCCCTGCCATGTGAGGTTCTGCAGGGCTGCATTTTGTCCCCCATGTTGTTCATGGTATATATGCTACCACTAGGAGACATTGTAAGATGGTATGGGCTGCGTTTCCACTGCTATGCAAACAACACTCAGCTATACCTGTGTTTTGCACTCAAGCAGCAGAAGGCGGTCTCTGTGTTTAATCATTGCCTTGTTGAGATCCAAGACTGGATGAAAATGAACTGGTTGAGGTTGAACCCAGACAAGACTGATGTACTAATGGTTGGAGCTTGTCGCTCAGGGGTGAAGGTGCAACCTGGTCAAGTGTCTGGGTTGATACTTGAAAACTCCCAGCTGCTTACCTCAGCCAGAGTGAAGAATCTTGGCATTGTTTTGGACTGCAGCTTAACACTTAAATCCTAGGTGTCAGCTGTGGTCCAAAGTGCATATTATCACCTATGAAACATCACCCAGATCAAACATCTGGTTCCCCCGAGTGACCTCCCATCCCTGATTCACGCCTTTGTGACTTTGAGGCTGGATTACTGCAACACTCTCTACCTGGGGCTAGTGGGGGTTGAAGTTTGCCACATGCAACTAGTGCAGAATGCAGTAGCCAGGTTGTTGACCAGTCATTCGAGATTGTGTCATATTATACCTGTGTTGCACTGTTTGCACTTTGCTGACCTATAAGGACCTGCACGATCAGGGGCCTGGATACCTGCAAGAACTCCTGTGTCCCTGCCGCTTTGCCCATCCCTTCCACTCTACTGATGAGGGTTTCCTGGAGATTCCCAGGGTTCGCCTGAAGACATCTGGTGCCCAAGCATTCTCGTTCAGCATGGCAACCCTGTGGAACTCCTTTCCTCGCCATATTAGAGAGTTTCAGTCATTGGAAATTTTTAAACGGGAGCTGAAAACTTTTCCGTTTAATTAGGCTTTTTTATCTAATTAGTTAGCTAACCTGTTATTAAGTAAGTTATAGTTATGGTTATATTATGTTTTAATGTTTTTATGATGTGATTATTGTAAAGTGCCTTGAGTCACATTCGATAAAGTGCTTAATAAATAAAGTATGATGATGATCATGATGATGATCTGCAGGCTAGCATTGCACCATCAGTGGCCATCTTGTTTTTTTGTCCTCTCACATGTGCAATCTTCCCGGTGCCATCTTACCTACAGCAGAAGTCCTGGTGGTGGTCCCTTTGTTGCATTTCCACCCACCATTTTTACTCCTCCTCTTCCAGAGTCTCCATGTTAACAGTCCCAAAAGGCATTCATGCTTGGTGTACCACCGAGAACGCATGTTAATGTCCTAAAAGGCAGCCATATTGTGTGTGTCACTGAGACTGCATTTATAAGGTGAGCAGCTGTTCCTAAGTCCCATTTACTGCCTGGCAATACAGAAGCCCAAGAGGACAGCAGCCACAGAAAATGTACTTTTATAATTGCAGTACATATGCTACATAATGCATTATAATTGCAGTACATATGCAATATAATTACAGCTCCTGTTATAAGTAGACCAAATTAGGCTCCATCCTGGGGATCCCCCAATTTCTTCTACTACTGTATTAAACCTCTTCTTCCTATGAACAGGAGAGAGCTTTTCTATCACCAGGGCTGAGGCTCCATGCCTCACCCAGTGGCAGGCTAATATTGTGCAAATGTTCCCATACTAAAATAAATCCCACTGTAATTTCTTATTGTTTTAGGGCAAGATAGTAACAGTTATGAAGTGTAAGTCCTGAAAGATCATTCTGCTATTCTCACACAGAGGACTATACTATACCCTCTGTTCATCAGTGGTCAACAATACCAGATGCCTCCATGAATTAAACCATGGCCAACAGATCCACCCAGGAAGACAACCTGGTGGCATCTCCTACTGGGATGTCAACCTACTCCACAATCTTTATGCAAGCCAGTGTAATGGCCTTCTCTCAGAGCCAACATTTGCTGATACAAAAACTCACTGACCATATTAAAGCACTGGAAGTAAAAAAGTCCACAACCCAGTCAACAACTCTACCACCAAATCCAGAACTTCATCCAATCACACAACCCAACAACCAAGAACATGGTATCAGTCACAAGTCCAGAGTCTCATAGAGTGAGAATGAAGAAGAAGTGAAGGAGGAACAGGGGCTGACAGCAAAACCTTGTTACTTGGAGATTTTACAGGAACTAGTCCATTCAATAAAGGACATATCGAGTTTCGACCTAGCAAAGCCACCCAAACAGGCAAAACCAGACTCTCTCCTTAGACAAAAGCTTTAGAGCCCAGATGTCTTTCCCATATGGCCCTCAAAAGTCACCTCAAAGTAGTCAGAAGTGACAAGCTACTACCAGAATACCAGAGATGATTTACTTCTACAAGTTCTATCCATTTCAGGAGGACATGGCCAAAACATGGTTCCTTCAGCAGATCTGCAAATAGCTGCGCTCAGCTGACATACAATATTACCAGCAGAGGGAACAGCTCAATGGAAGAACCTAGTGAACAAAATGATAGAAGACTTCATCAAGAAAAGTTTTGAGCTTGCAAGCATGACCAGCAGGATAATGACTGCAGCAATTTATGCCACCAGAGCACAACTTCATTGGGTAGAGGGCATGGGCATAATAAACCCAGTCACACCCAAGTTTTCTCAAGCCAAATTGCTCCAGTACATACAGCAAACCTCCAAATATCTGGCTGATACCATTGTAGTCAAAGTCAAAGTCAAGTTTATTTAAAAAGACGCCCAATCCCGAAGGCTCTGGACGCCGCACAAAACCTATACAGTGTATCATACTGTATACATTAGAATTAAAATATCATACATATAACTTAGACCCCAAAAGCCTGCACAAATAAAAAGGTCTTAAGACGACTCTTAAAGGCCTCTACAGTGGGTGCCTCTCTCACTTCACACGGCAACGAGTTCCAGAGAGCTGGAGCAGCAACTCCAAAGGATCGATCCCCTGCCGATTTCAGCCTAGCTCTCGGAACTGTGAGGAGACCACCACCAGAGGAGCGAAGATCCCGGACAGAGGTGGACGGTACCAGGAGATCAGAAAGGTAACCAGGGCCCTGTCCATGTAGGGTCTTATAGGTCTTATAAGTGAGAAACCCCACCTTGAACAAAACTCTCCACCTGACAGGCAGCCAGTGCAATTCGCGCAACACCGGAGTTATATGACAGAACTTACTTTGTCAGTCAGAAGCCGGGCAGCAGCGTTTTGCACTAGCTGCAGTCTCGAAAAGAAGTTCCAGAGACCCTGAGATAAGCGCATTACAGTAGTCAAGTCTGAAGTGACCAAGGCATGTACCAAAGTAGGGAGGTCCAGAGCCGGAACAAGGGGCTTAATCCTGGCGATATTTCTAAGATGAAAGAAACAGGAACGCACCACGGAGGATATTTGAGCCTCCATGGACAAGTTCTTGTCAAAGATCACACCAAAATTACGCACCCTTGGGGAGGCCATCAATGACACAGCTCCTAGCACAATGCCAGTCGCAGAATCAGAGGCCATCCCATCACAAGCTCTGTTCGACTCCACTACCAGTACCTCAGTCTTATTAGGGTTAAGTCGCAGCCAGCTGGAGACATCCAGTCATTTATCTCAGCCAGACAGATATTCATCACATCCACTGCATTTGATGTTCCTGGTGCAAAGATAGGTATAGCTGAGTATCATCAGCATAGCAATGAAAACTCAGACCATACCTCCTAATGATCCCCTAAGGGGCAGCATGTATGCGAACAACATTGGGGCCAATACGAACCCTGAGGGACTCCACGAAGGAGGCAGGGCATGGATGAGAAATTACCCATCACAACCCGCTGCCTCCTGTTAGTAAGAAATGACTCAAACCATTTGATGACAATACGGTGAGTCCGCATACTCCCTCAGGTGGAAAAGCAACACACAATGGTCCACAGTATCAATGCTGAAGAGAGATCAAGGAGGACAGAATTGTCTTTTCCCCGATCTCTAGCCCTAAAGGAGATCATTTTGCACCGAACTAATGCAGTTTCAGTGCTATGCCTGCCCGAAAGGCTGACTGGAAAGAATCATACAACTCGTGGGTCATGAGATGCTCTCCCAACTGAAGGATACCACCTTCTCAACAACCTTTCCAGAAATGGAAGATTGGAGATAGGACGGTAATTTGCCCTAATCTCCGGGTCCAGAGAAGCTTTCTTTAAAAGGGGTCTCACCAGAGCCTCCTTCAAGGCATCCGGAAAGACACCCTGACTCAAGGAGCACCGGACAATCAGGGCAAACACCGGGCCAACAGTGTCAATGCACCTCATCAAGAAGCGCGTTGGCACAGGGTCCAGTTCACAAAAGGTATACCTCAAGTTGGCTGCTATCTCAATGACCTCACAAACTTCCACTGGCTTAAACTCCCCCCACTCAGAGTGAGTGCTCTTTGAACACGACTGACGACCACTGACAGCAATGGTATTACTGGCTGAGGAGACCTCCCGCCGGATTGCAGACACCCTGTCCGAGAAAAACCGAGCAAACTCCTCACAGTCCTTATCCAAGGAAACTCTTCCGGGCTGAAGACAGAAAAGATGAAGAAGTCTGTCGACAGTCCAGAAGAGTGAAGCTGGTCGGCTTCTCCCAGCAGCAATCTCCCGAGACAAAAATAATGTCTTCTTTTGGTTGATTGCCTCCTGATATGCAATAATGCGCACACAGGACCAGTTTGTCAGCCTCCAGGCGGGATTTCCTCCAGCGACGCTCAAATCTCCGACCCAGCTTCTTCATTTCCCTGAGATCACCATCATACCAAGGTGACCTCAGGTATGAAGTTCTGGGTCGTACACAGACAGGTGCGAGGGAGTCAATGGCGCCAGATAGCACCTCATTATAGGCAGCTACCTCGGCGTCAACAGCTCCGACGCATGCATCACCCACCCTAGATAAATCAACTGCCGCCATATAACCCTCAGGGGTAAGATCTTTCAACGCGGCGAAATATCTCAGAAGGGGAGAAATTATAGCGGGAGCACTAAATGTGAACTTCACCCGTGCAATGATTGGGACCAAACTACTGATCAATATCGAGATCAGTGATCTCGAGTCCCAGTGAGAACACCAGGTCCAATGTGGCCACCCCGATGAGTAGGCACGCCGACAAACTACACCAGTCCAAAAGGACATACTGCAGTAACTCATCGGCACACCTTGACTTTATCCTTGGCCAAACATTGGAGGTCCCCAAGAAAATACATCTTGGGGAATCCAATGTTTCGCCCGACAACAAACTGGCGAATTCCTGCAGGAACCCCCCCATCGGCCCAGGAGGGCGATAGATGAGGAGGATCCTGCAGCCAACGCCGAGTCCTCCACGAACAGCCACACATTCAAATGAACCTGGGGTTCCCACCGGGTGAACGGTGAAGTCCAGATTTGATTTAAAACAAATAGCTACACCGCCACCCCTATGATTTTCTCTGGGGCAGTGAACCACAGTATAACCTGGGGGGACTGCAGCCTCAAAAACAAGACCAGCATCGTCTCCCACCCAGGTCTCTGTAATGCATGCCAGGTCGACCAATGAAACAAGAGCGGCAATAATAGCCATCTTGCTTCTGACCAACCTGGCATTACACAACACTGCCGTCAGAGGTATCGAGGGTGATGCAGCCCTAAAGGTCACCTGGCCACTTGACCTGGTGGCCTCCCTGACAATAGGCACCAACCACGTCTGGCTTCTCCTAGATGCTCTATTTATTCCAGGACGTCTCCTGGACTTAACCACCTCAATCCTTTGATCTATTTGTCCTGATCATTCCACAGCGCGATAAGAAAAATAGTCCCCTCAATCCCCACTTCCCTACAACGCCTGATGATAATATCAGACACAGGGAGGGGGATAAAAGGACGAGCGCATGCAGCTGCGAAATCTATAAACAATCCTAGGCCCTGAGAGTCGCTCTAACAAAACCCCTATACATATCTAATTTTAAAACCAAATAGCACATATAAATCATGCAGGCAATGTACATAAAATCTAATTTATAATAAAACTGATTAACATACACAAAGTATATTTCCCACCTTACAGCTACAACAGCAAATTCAGCTCCGGTGACTTGCGCCCACTCCTGCCTTCAGCTGTGGCGGCGCCTGTGTTTTAACAGTGCCTCCCCACTCCCCCAACCAATCAGCCGGCAGCCCCTCTCGTAGCTCCAGCTCCAACAAGTTGGTGCAGATTGATTACAGCCTCTCACGCTGTATTAGGCACAGAGGTTGCGAGGATAATAGCCAAAGTCCAGAAAGCCACACACAGTCCTGCTCAGAAAATGACTTAGCAGCTAGTGCACAGCTGCAACGAAAGCAGCCTACCAGAAAAACAAAAGTATACGGAATGCCAGCTTGAGCGCCTGTGTTTTAACAGTGCTCCTCACTCCCACAACCAATCAGCCGGCAGCCCCCTCTCGTAGCTCCAGCTCCAACAAGTTGGTGCAGATTGATTACAGCCTCTCACGCTGTATTAGGCACAGAGGTTGCGAAGATAATAAGCACAAAGTCCAGAAAGCCACACACAGTCCTGCTCAGAAAATGACTTAGCAGCTAGTGCACAGCTGCAACGAACAGCGCTTTACCAGAAAAACAAAAGTATACGGGAAATGCTGCTAGCGAGGTGCCTGTGTTTTAACAGTGCCTCCCCACTCCCACAACCAATCAGCCGGCAGCCCCCTCTCGTAGCTCCAGCTCCAACAAGTTGGTGCAGATTGATTACAGCCTCTCACGCTGTATTAGGCACAGAGGTTGCGAGGATAATAAGCACAAAGTCCAGAAAGCCACACACAGTCCTGCTCAGAAAATGACTTAGCAGCTAGTGCACAGCTGCAACGAACAGCGCTTTACCAGAAAAACAAAAGTATACGGGAAATTGTAGACATCTTAAAGCTCAGTGAACAAGCTGCTGTAGCCAACAGAGTGAGGCTATGGCTCAAGTTATGTGTCGCAGACAATGATTCCAAAAGCCAGCTAAACAAACTCCCATTCAAAGGGAACAAACTATTCAGAGAGGGTCTAGAGTGTTATCTCAAGATGAGAAGATGGGAAAAATCTTACAAGAGACAAGTCAAGTTCCAGTAGATACCTGCCATCCTTTCATAACAAGTTTCATCCCCAACAAGTACTGAAGGGGGGAAAAAGACAACAACAACAAGAGGCAAAAAAACAGAACATATAGTACTGAGCCCACCAACTTTTCACAAAATGGCAAATTCAGAGGGAGATGGAAAGGTTCCAGAGGAAGCTTCAACTCCATAGGGTTCAAACACAAGAGCAATAATACATGACTACCAACAGTTGCCACATGGAGACCCTCCAGTGGGCTCCATACTGCTACAGTTAAACCAACAATGGAAGGCAACCACCATGGATAGATGGGTGCTGGATATAGCATCAAAAGGATAAATCATCAAATTTGCAGAAAAAAACAAGATAAAACACACTGGTCATATCTCCACTCTCAAAAGGAGGACCCAAAATACTGGACATATGGCAATCCCTAAATACACCCATGGTAAAGAAAATGCATAGCCCCAGTACTTACAGACCAGCAAGGACAAGGGATGTATTCAGCATTCTTTCTGGTACCTAAGAAAATGGGAGATCTTTGACTGGTCAAGGATCTGCAATACCTAAACCAAGTCATCACTCTGAAAAAGTTTGAAATGGAGGCACTGAGCTCTTTGCTTTGTTCTATATGGACAGGCGATTTGGTACATCAGTAGATATGAAAGACACATACTGTATCTCCACATACTCATCCATCCAACACACTTCAAGTTTCTACACTTCAAAATACTGGACATACACTTTCAAAACTAAGCCATGCCTTTTGGCTTAGGATCTGTACCAGGAATGTTTAATGATGTGTTCTTAGTACTGGCAGCAGCCATAAGGGAGGAAGGCATTCACATAATCCTTTAATTGGATGATTGGTTAATTCAGGCAAGATCACCACTTCTTTTAATATAGCACAGGGTAATGAGTGAACTAATGTCACATGGATGGGTAGTCAACACCTGCAAAAGCAGCCTGACCCTCAATCAACAAATAGGCCACCTGGGGGTCCTGATACATACTACCTCAAGCCTCACCAGACCTTCTAACAAGTAAATATGTGACCAAAGTCACCATTCAAGGAAAAGCCCTAGCTTGCAAACACAGACATACCTTGGCAGAAGTCCTACAAACCTTGGATTCATGGCATTGAGCATGAATCTGGTGCCATGGGCCAGGTTAAACATGCACCTGTTATAAATCTTGGTGATACAGATAGGAGAAGCAGTGGATAATGATTTGTATTACAGGGCAGACATTGGTACCACAATACACAAATCATTGCAATGGAGTATGAATAAGACCAACCCCAGGCAAGGAATCCAAAGGGAAATCACACACTGTAAAACAATAGACACGTATGCCAGCCTTATGGTGTGGTGTGCCACCCTGGGCAGCAAGATGGCAAAGGGGAGATGGCCCCCATCAGAAGCATAACAGCTGATAGACACTTTGAGTTGAGAGTGGTATTCCTGGCATTACAGAACTTCTTCTAAATAGTACAAGGCAAATCAGTGCATATATACTTGGACAACAGGGCAACTGTAATGTACATATCCAAATGGCAGGGGGTGCAAAGAGTGTGACTTTAACCCAGGAGATCAAGAAAGTATTGGACTGGGTTCAGAAAAACTTAACTTGCATCTCTGCCATCCATCTAGCGGGAAAACTAAATAGCCGGGTGGACTGGTTAAGCAGACAAGCTACCAGTCCTTGGCAGTGGCATCTTCCCCTCAGACCTTCAAACAAATAGATCAGAGGTAAGGGACTCTACAGATACATCTGATGGCCTCTCATAAAAGCAAACAACTACAGATATTCTACTCAAGTTTTAAAGAAAACCAATCCAGTGGAATAAACACTCTGTCTCTCCCTTGGCATTTGGGAACTGGGCTACATCTTTTCACCATTTCCCTGATCCAACATGTATTTGCAAGAATTCAGCAAGTACAGGCAACAGTGGTCATAATTGCACCATACTGGCCCATAAGAGCTTGATTCACCACAATCATTGCAATAGCAACTGATCACCCCTGGTAACTGCCAAACAGAGCAGACATCCTGACATAGGATCCAATGTGCCACCCAAACCCTCACAAGTTACACCTTATGCTCTGGCTTCTGAAAGAGAGAGAGACAGCTAAGAAATAAGTATGAGGAGCAGGTGCCCAACACAGTGTTAAACTCCAGGAGATCAACCATGATGGGAACCTACAGTATTTACATCAATGGTCCATATTTGCCAACTGGTGCTCACACAGTAACATCAATCCACCAAAGTGTTCTGTCCCCAGATCCTATCCTTCTTGTACTAAGTTGCCTGCATCTCTAAGAATTCAAGTAGCTGTGATGAGGCAGCATGAGATCAGGTGGGCCAGGCAGTGCTGGGGACTCATTTTGATACCATCAGGTTCCTGGAGGCAGCATTGAAAATAAGACCCAAAATGTATATCATATAATACCCACATGGGAGCTCAGCTTACTGCTACTAGTACTGACAAAAAATACAATTTTAACTCCTTCACTCCACCAACGTCATGCATTTCACACTGAACGTGGTCTTTCTAGTAGCCATTTGCTATTTTAGATGAATCAGTGAACAACGCACATTATTACGCAAGGAACCCTTCATCAAATTCCATCATGATAAGGTATCTTTGGATACAGTATCAGCATTTGCTCCAAAAGTTTCTATACATTTTCATAATGCACAGACTCTAGAGCTCCTGACATTTGCCAAACAAATGAAGGAGTAGCTAACCAAGGAGATGAGCACCCTGGACATAAACAGCTCTCTCTCTCTCTCTATATATATATATATATATATATATATATATATACCTACAGAGGATCTCTGCCTTCAGGAAAATGGGCAAATAGTTCATACTGTTGGAAGGTGAAAGACAAGCTGCAGTGGCATTCAAATCAACTATTGCATGATGGCTAAAGTGACCTACCATAGACGTTCCATGGCAGGACCCTGCCACCAGAAGACTTCAAGGCACACTGTCACCTCAACAGTCAAAAGAAACAAGGCATCTGTGGAGAAATTCTGTGCTGTGGCCACAGGGTCATCCATCCATCCACACATTCACCAGGCATTATCAACTGGAAATTATAAACTCTGACAAGCCATCATTCAGCAGGAAGGTGTTGTCCACAGTATCATATGACTAGTGCTGAACTGTGGTCACTCACCAATCCCCAGCCACGTTATTGGAGTTATTACTTCTTAGGGTAATCCCTGTAATAAAGACTGTGAATGCTGTAAAGACATGCAAGTTACAATGTTAGTTTGCTCAACTGTCAAAGGTGATTATACGAACACATCTTTACAGCATTTTCAGACCACCCTACTAGGAGTGACTACAGTCTGTGAACCTTGGTTAACATGATTGATACCATGATTAGCCCTGCATAACTATTCCTATGTGTCACAAACCCACTCAGCAGGTCAGACCCTCTAATCCTAAAGTGCCAACCTCTGAGCGCAGTCTTGTGAACAGTGTAACAGACAAGGTAACCCCCTAGTCTGTTTTTGTGAGTTCGGATCAACCTTTGCTCTCAAGCTCAGGAGGGATTCAAACTGTTAACCTCTTGTTAGCATACCCAATGCACAGACTCAGCTATATCTGTCTTGGGGGCAGATATCTTTGCCTACAGGCACCTAACCAGGCGTGCAGAAATGAACCCTTTAAAACTTTAATAAAGACCTCAGATTTAAAATGCTTCTCTTTCCAATTTGCTACCACCATACAAGCTTATGTCTGCTGTCTGCTATAACCATAAATATTTCTTAGCAAAAGAAAGCAATTCAAAGACAGACCAGGTATGCTCTAAAATTAGAGTTTTTACTAAAATATATAATATGTCAAACATACAATACAGAACTCTTATATCACAAGACATACATATCTTTAAACAAAACAAGGTTTAAAACAGTGCAATTCCTACAACAATATTTAGATTTTGTCTAGTTTTCTAAATACCTGTTTTCAGTGCTCAGATGTTTTCTTGGTCAGTGTCAGATAAAAGTGTGTCTGTAGTGAAACCGAATAATCTTTAAAAGCTGTATTTGCCAACCCCTTTTGGATGAGGTCATCTAGCTCCTCCTCTGTCAAAATAACTAAAAAATATATATTTCTATACAACCACAGAATGTAATTTCAAAGTATTAATTCTGCAACCTTAGCATAATTCAAGTTTCAAATGACACTTCATTGATCCCAGGATGAGTTTCCCTCCTCCAGGACATGAGGGAACATTTACACTTCGCACCCCTGTGTAAGAACTTGAGTTTCCTTCCAACATTGTGAAATGGATATTTCAGAGCTAAGCCACAAATAACCCACATCCTAACTAAGGCTATAAAATGCAAACTCTTAGGAGTTAATCTAATCACAGAGATATGCTGATCAGCATATCCTGTCCTGTTAGAACTGAAACTTAGGGGTGAGTGAGGTCGTTCCAAGTGCACTTGCATTTCCAACAGACAAATTCAATACCACATTTCTGTCATTTTTAAGAAATAAAAAAATGATACAGCACTTTTGAACTGGCTGTCTACATCACACTCCTCCCTACCTAGACTGAATTTGGGTGATCTATCCCCTACGTGGGATGAGCTTCCCAAATCAGTTCACTCCTCATAGACCCTAGACAGCCCATCGGAGTTCTGATTCTTAATGCCTGCCCTATGTATGATTGTCAGATCATATCCTTGCAAAGCAAGACTCCATCTTAGCAGTCTCCCATTGCTCTTTCCCATCTGCGTCAACCAAACCAGGGGTTGTGGTCAGTCTGCACCACAAAATGCTGCCCATACAAGTATGGCTCTAATTTCTTCAGGGCCCACAGTATGGCAAGACACTACTTTTCCACCATGGAGTACACCTGCTCCCTGGGAAGCAACTTCCAGCTCAGGTACACTACCAGGTGATCTGTCCCTTGGCTAGACGTCTGGCTAGGTACTGCCCCAATACCTACGTCTGAGGCATCCATCTGAACTATAAAGGTTTTGCTATAGTCCAGACTTGTCAAAACAGGAGCACTGCACAGTGCCTCCTTCAGTCTGGTAAAGGCTTCCTCACAGGCTGGGCCCCAGGTAATTTTCTTTGGCATCTTTTTCTTTGTCAGGTCAAATAGGGGAGCAGCCAGGTCACTGTAATTGGGAACAAATTTTCTGTAGTACCCTGCTGTCCCTAGAAAGCTACTGACTTGCTTCTAGGGTTCTGGTCTGGGCCACGCCTGGATCACCTCTATCTTTATTTGGTTAGGACAGAGCTGTCCCCTGCCTACCACATGCTCGAGGTGTGGCACTTTTCCCATGGCCACCTGGCACTTCTCGGCTTTGGCAGTGAGCCCGACCCTCTGTATCCTGCCCAGCACTTCCCTAAGGTGTGAAAGGTGTTCCTCCCAGCTGGTACTGAAGATGTCAGTGTCATCCAGGTATGCTACAGAGTACTCCTCAGCACCATTCAACACCTGGTTCACCAACCTCTGGAAAGTGGCTGGGGCGTTCTTCATTCTGAAAGGCATTACTTTAAACTCAAATAAGCCTATTGGAGTGATGAAGGCTGACCTGTCCCTAGCTCTGTCTGTCAATTCTACCTGCCAATACCCCTTGGTCAGGTCAATAGTCATAAGGTAGGTGCCCCTCCCAACTTGTCCAGGAGTTCGTCCATCCGGGGCATCGAGTGGGCGTCAGACTTCGTGACTGCTTTCAGTCCATGATAGTCCTCGCAGAAACAAATTGAGCCATCTGGCTTGGACACAAGGACTACGGGTGAGGCCCGGGGCTGTGGGATCTCTGGATTACCCCTAAATCCAGCATCTCCTCCACTTCCCTCCTAATGTCCTTTTGGACAGCCTCTGACACCCGATATGCTGTCCGCTGAATGGGCGTCTGTGTCCCTGTCTCCACATCGTGTGTCACTAAGGGGGTTAGTACAGGCTTGGCGCTAAACAAGGGGGCAAAGTCTGCTAAAACCTCCCTTACTTTCTGGATCTGGCCCGGCATCAGCTGGGGAGATAATTTTATTACCTACACAGAGGACTCCCACTTACTGTCTTCCAGCAAGTTCAGAAGGGGGTCTCCTTCATCCGTCCCATCCCCATGACTACATACTGCGAACACCATGTCAGCCCTGTTTGCATATGGCTTCATCGTGTTGACATGGTACATCCTTTCTGTCTGTCTACAGTCAGGTAACTCCACAATGTAGTTAACGTCATTTACCTTCCTAACCACTTTGTACGGTCCTGCCCAGTCAGCTTGCAGCTTGTCTTTCTGGACTAGAATAAGGACCATGACTTCCTGACCAACCATGTACGAGTGAGCTCTGGCTCTGCGGTCATACCACACCTTTTGTATTTGTTGGGTAGCTGCCAGGTTGCTCTGGGCTGCCCCCATAAGCTCCTTCAGCCTTTCCCTAAACCTAAGGACATAATCCAGAATGGGAGTTCCCTGGGTGGTGTGCTTGCCTTCCCAATTCTCCCGGAACAAGTCTAGGGGCCCATGTTCCCAGCATCAATATAAGAGTTCGAAGGGGGAAAATCCTGTCGACTCTTGGGGAACCTCCCTGTATGCGAACAACTGGTGGGGAAGGTATTTCTCCCTGTCTCTCCCATGCTGTTCAGCAAATGCCTGGAGCATTGACTTTAGGGTACCATTGAATCATTCCACAAGCCCATTGGCTTGTGGGTGATACGGTGTTGTGCATCTCTGCACCACCCCACACTTCTCCCATAAACATTTCATCAGATCCGACAGGAAGGAATCACCTTGATTGGTGATTACCTCCTGCAGAAACGCAACACGGCAGAAAATCCCAAGTAAGGCATCTGCCACTTTGTCTGTCCTCAAAGAGGAGAGGGCGACTGCCTCTGGGTACCGGGTGGCATAATCCACCACAGTCAGGATGAATATCTTCCCTGAGGAGCTGGGGTATATAAAGGCCCCACAATATCCATTCCCACCCTCTGGAATGGCTCCTCCTCTATGGGCAAGGGGATCAGGGCAGCTTGGGTTTTCTTGCCCGCCTTCCCTATTTCTTGGCACTGGTGACAAGACCTGCAGTACTCCTTCACCTGCTGGGTGAAGTTAGGCCAGTAGAAATTCTGGGCCAATTGCTGCATTGTGTGCGAGATTCCCAGATGACCAGACAAGGGAATATCATGTGCAATTTTGAGCAACTGCTCACAATACCCCTGGGGAACGACAAGCTGCTTGCCTAGCATCCCTCCCTCTGTCTGTACTGCCTGTGTATACATAAGTCCATTTTCCCAATAAACCTTATGTCTGCCATAACCTCCCTGTGTGCCCTCCAAGTCTGCCCAAGCCCTCAGCTTCTCTAAACTGGGGTCACTCCTCTGAGCAGCTGCAAAGCCCTCACACATTTCCAAGGCATGGAACAGGTCCCCTTCAGTCACTAAACTAGGGTCCCTAGCACTAGAGTCGGGGCCCTCAGGATCACTGTCAGTCATAACCCTCTGACACAGGATCACCCTTCCCTCTTCGGGAGTAACCCTCTGTAGCTGTGTGGTTACTTGCTACTGGGGAAATTTCTACCCCCTTTTTATCAGTCTCCCCATCTTGAGACACAGGCTGGGGAACCAGCCTATCAGCGATTTTCACATTGGTTTCTGTGGGGTTCAGGGAACTATTATTTTCCCTTGCCACTTGGCTATGGGTAACTGCACATACCACCCCTTGCTGGAGATTGTTACCCAGGATCACATCCACTGCTAATGTGTTGGCTACAGTCACCTGCTGCACAGTTCCCCCCTGTTTCACCCCAGTCCAGGAGAACACTAGCGAGTGGCAATGTTTTCTTTTCACCAGTAAACCCTTGTACAGTAACATATTTATTGGGTATAAGCTGACCAGGCTGTACGAGATCCCCCTTTACCAATGTCAGGGATACCCCTGTGTCCCTTAACCCCTGCGTCTGTACCCCATTCACCATGACTGGGTGCATCTGTTCTCCCATGTTCACTGGCATGCTTCCAGGGACACATAAACAACCCACTTCTTTTCTAGCACCCTGTTGTGTATTATGGCTCACCTTTTTGGGGCACTGCCTGGCAATATGCCCAGTTTCTTTACACAACCAACAGGCATTTCTTACTTCAGAGAAATCTTTTCTTTGAAACCTGGGGCTAACTGGTTTCATTGGAGGCAGTGAGGGTTTTAACTGCCCTGAATGTGCACTTTTCCATTTCTGCGCCGCCATGTCTGCCCCATTCATTTTTAGAGCAGGTCTGCTCTTGGCATATCGGTCTGAGAGTTCAGCAGCCTCTTGTGCTGTTTTTGGATCTTGGTCCTCTAGCCAGGTTTTTAGCTCTGCTGGGCATGCCCAATAAAACTGTTCTAATAAAATCACATTTTCAATTTTATTAGCAGAATTTGCCTTGATTCCTTCCCACCAATGTTTTAAAAACTGACGTTGTTTCGTGGCTAGCTCCTCATAGCTCATATCAGGGATTCTCCTGAGCTTATGGAATTTAGTTCTGTATGATTCAGCAGTTAATTCAAACTTTTTTAACAGTACAGCTTTTAGCTTGCTGTAATCATTGCTGTCTTCATGGTCCATTTGGCCCAATGCATCTCGAGCTTTCCCGGTAAGTAGCGGGGATAGCTGGAAGCTCCAGGACTCTCTAGGAATTTTAGCCTGAATACAAACTTTTTCAAAAGAATTTAAAAAGCCATCCATGTCCTCCCCTTCCTTAAACTCAGCTATTACTTTGGAGTTCAATTTGTAACCCAGTCCTGCACTCCCAGTTAAACCCAAGCCACTTACCTGCTCTTGTGCCACTGGTCGGAGTCGCATCTTCTCCAGCTCATGTTGCCTCTGGTGCTCCTCCCTTTTCTTCTCTGCAGCTCACTGTCCCTCGTGCTTCTCACGGTCTGCCTCCCTCTGTTGTCGCTCTGCCTCTCTGCGTTCTCACTCTGCCTCACGGTCCGCTTCTCACTTCTCTCGCTCTCTCCTCTCCTGAAACTCCAATTCCATCCTGCATAACTCATTATACAGTTTGAGTACCTCTGGATTCAGGATACTGGTGGCCATTCCCTGCTGCTGTGGCCCTTCACTGACAGTGGCCCTGCTGTCCTTTTCAGTCACGGTCGGTGACTCACTGCTCTGGGTATCTGCTACCATCAGGGCCTCTATGAGGTTATGCTTTTTGGCTGTCAGCTCAAACTGGACTCCCCTATCCCTGCACAACTGCTTCAAGTAATCTACAGTGTGCCTGCTGTAGTCAGAAGCCATCTTCTTCTTCCTTGACTCTGACTTTGCACTTTAGAAAAAAAAAATAGGTAGGAACTTGACTGTACACCAAGTGATATATAGTTCTGTTTCCTTTTTAAAATAAAACTCTGTCTTTTCTTTCTTTGCAAGAGAGCTTACGGTCTCAGCTGACACAGAACAATAAAGCTTGTGATACCAAAATAATGCTACTGCTGCCAACCAATCTGCCACAAACCCACTCAGCAGGTCAGGCCCTCTACTCCCAAAGTGCCAACCTCTGAGCACAGTCTTGTGAACAGTGTAACAGACAAGATAACCCTCTTGTCTGTTTTTGTGAGTGTGGATCAACCTTTGGTCTCAAGCTCAGGAGGGATTCAAACTGTTAACCTCTTGTCAGCATACCCAATGCACAGGCTCAGATATATCTGTCTTCGGGGGGGCCAGATATCTTTGCCTACAGGCACCTAACCAGGCATGCAGAAATGAACCCTTTAAAACTTTAATAAAGACCTCAGATTTAAAATGCTTCTCTTTCCAGTTTGGAACCACTATACAAGCTTATGTCTGCTGTCTGCTATAACCATAAATATTTCTTAGCAAAGGAAAGCAATTCTAAAATTAGAGTTTTTACTAAAATATATAATAATATGTCAAACATTCAATACAGAACTCATATCACAAGACATACATATCTTTAAACAAAACAAGATTTAAAGCAGTGCAATTCCTACAATAATATTTAGATTTTGTCTAGCTTTCTAAATACCTGTTTTAAGTGCTCAAATGTTTTCTTGGTCAGTGTCAGACAAAAGTGTGTCTGTAGTGAAACAGAATAATCCTTAAAAGCTGTATTTGCCAACCCCTTTTGGATGAGGTCATCCAGCTCCTCCTCTGTCAAAACATCAAAAAAATATATATTTCTATACAACCACAGGATGTAATTTCAAAGTATTAATTCTGCAACCTTAGCATGAATCAAGTTTCAAATGACACTTCTTTGATCCCAGGATGAGTTTCCTCCCTCCAGGACATGAAGGAACATTTACACTTTGCACCCCTGTGTAAGAACTTGAGTTTCCTTCCAATGTTGTAAAATGGATATTTCAAGGCTTAGCTACAAATAACCCACATCTTATCTAAGGCTATAAAATGCAAACTCTTAGGAGTTAATCTAATCACAGAGATCTGCTGATCAGCGTATCCTGTCCTGTTAGAACTGAAACCTGAGGGTGAGTGAGGTCATTCCAAGTGCACTGGTTTCCAACAGACAATTTCAATACCACATTTCTGTTATTTTTAAGAAATAAAAAATGATACAGCACTTTAGAACTGACTGTCTATGTCACACTATGTGTGTAACCTAAATAAAGCTACTTCAGAATTTAGCTTTCTAGTTAGAGTATTCTGTTTGTCCACACTATTAACAATTTCTAGTTACAGATGTAGCAGTTTCACATCTACAGCTTGCAAAAAATCAAACTGAGGGTCACAGGGAATGTAGAAAACCGCCTATCAGGTGATAATAACTCATGTGGTAAGGACTGGGAATGCCATAATGAAATGCTCATATGATCACATTTCCCAGGTGAGTAAACTAGAATTAAGTTCCACTAGACATACCGTAGCTATGTACTGTAAGTATCCATTTAGAATCTATTACATGCAATATTTTTTTTCTGAAACTGAGAAATGTATTCATGGATTTGATCATTTTAGAGGCATTTACTTAATCTTAGAAGTATATATACTGTAGTGAAGTAATAACACATATACATGTAGGTAGTTGCAATTTAAAGTAAGAGAGCAAATGTATGGGGTGTGCAGCTCTTATAAAGTATTGGGCAAGACTGGACTATTACAGCATACTATAAATTGCTAAATGAACTGAGAAATCATTTGTTTCAGGATCAGTACACTGAAGGATACTCAGCAGTCTGGATATTTACAGATTTGTAACCACAGTAGCTTATCAGTGAGAGCTATCTTAACAAGTACAGTATGCATGTCAACAATGTATTTTCTTATGATTTTTTTTCCAAAAAAAGAATACATTTACAGCATTATGGAAGTTCTCAGCCAAACTGCAGAACATAGCTAAGAAAGAATGCTCCAATGTTGCTTAGCCAGAAATGAATTCTTGTTTGTGTTTGGAGGTGCCCTCCATAATACATATTTTGTTTAACTTGCTGTGAAAGGATATACTATATTTTTAATTATGTTATGCTATAGCCAATCTCCCTTAAGCAGATACTGTAATTGGTTGCAAAATGTTTGTGTGGTGGCGTGTTGTACATAGTTCTGTCACCATAAGAATATGCTGCAACAAATAAAAAGTCTTTTTTGATGCATTTTTAAAATTGTCTGAGCGGGTCTTTAGATGCAATGTAATAGACACATAAAAACATAGAAATTGTCAGAAGAAAAGGACTGCTGGCCCATCCAGTCTGCCCAGATGTTCCTTGCCTAATCTGCCTCTGCAGACCCTATCTGGTGTCCAGCGACCCTCCCTCCTCCCTGATCCTTTTCTAATACACCCCTATGTCTATCCCATGCATGCTTGAAGCCCCCCACTGTTTTAACCCCAAGTGCTTCCATTGGCAGTCTGTTCCAAGCATCCACCACCCTTTCAGTGAAGAAGTATTTCCTCACATCCCTCTTGAGCTCCCCTCTTCACCTTCCTTACATGCCCCCTGGTTCTTGTGCTCTTTCTCATTTGAAATAGACTCCCCCCCCTTCACCCCTGTGATGTAGGTCTCAATCAAGTCACCTCTCTCTCCCCTCTTCCAAGGTGTACATTTTGAGATCCCTCAATCTCTCCTCATAGGCCTTCTTGTGCAAACCTTCCAACATTTTAGTTGCCCTCCGCTGGACTGCCTCCACCCTGTCTATGTTCTTTCTGAAGTGTGGTCTCCAAAACATACTGCCCTGTCACCTTTAGATCCTTTAATATGATAATCCCAAGGTCCCTTTCCTGCCTAGTAACTGTCAGTACTTCTCACCCATCTTATACTCAGCTGGTAGGTTTCTATGCCCTAGGTGCATGATTTTGTACTTTTTGACATTGAACCCCAACTGCCATGTTTTGACCATTCCATGAATTTCCCAAGATCACTGCACATTCTCTCCACCTCCTCCTCAATGTTCACTCTGTTACAGAGTTTGATAACAGCTGCAAAAAGACATACAGTACCTTCTCTTCTGGTTCTTTTGCAATGCCCCCTGTGAAGACACTGAAGAGGACTGGTCCCTGTACCAAGCCCTAAGGTACGCTGCTGGTCACTCTCCCAGCATAAAAGGGAGTGCCGTTAACCACCACCTTCTGTCTCCTATCCATTAACCTACTTCTAACCCATTTTACCACTTTAGAGCCCATTCTCTCTAATGGAAGATATTAGCTGCTTCAGCCACAACCAGACACTGCTCAACTGACTCTAGACTGGCAATCAGGGTCAGGGAGCACACAGAGGGACAGTGTCATTCTTTCTAAAGTTCTCAAACCTGTAAACCTACAGACCTCAGTTGCACCATGAAACTGCTCCACCAGTGGAGTCTGGTATTTGGGAGCACCCGACTGCACTTCTTTACCACCAGTGGATCCTGCAGTCCCACCAGATGGCAGCAAGGACTGGGAGTTACAGATCCTGATGGTTGAAAGCCATACAGTACAGAGGAATACAAACATTAAAAAATAATTGTATAGATGAGGGCTACAGGGGAAGTCATGTTTCTTGTTGCTCTGGCCCAGGAGTACTGGGAAGGGGACAGAGGATGTAAAACCAGCCTAGGGCCTTTGAGCAATCCAGAGCTTAACTTTGCAAAGCCAACAAGCTGTAATCTAGCTGAGGTTCCAGTGCTTTTTCCTAAAAAGGTAGTAGTAGTAGTAGAAGTATTAGGTGAATTTTATTGCAGCGCCAAAGGGGCTGAATTTATACAAGTATTCACATATGACATACCTTATACATAAATAAGTCAAAAATATGTGTGCATTTTGCAGACATACATAGAGCGTTAGTTAAAACCTTCCTACTGTATGTGTACAAAATAATACATTGGCAATCACAACAGAAAGCATCACTAAAAATTGATATCAGATCACAGGATACTCAAGCAGCTGAAGAGAATGAGCCAATCCTGAGCTCAGCTTGGCAGAGCTGCATGATGCAAGCTAGCTCCAGTTAAACTAGACTTTCTGAAACTGGCCCAGTGGCGCAGAGGGTTGAGGTGCTGGTGCCTTACCTTGAGCCAAGCTGGTGACCTAGGTTTGGGAATGGACTCAGGACGCCGGGGGCTGTCAGGGGAAGGAGAGGATTGAGCATCTGTAGGACTGCTCTCCTCTCCTGGGGTGGGTACAAGGTGACATCGCTCTGCAGTGGCCCCTGGTGGAGAATGGAGGTACTGCAAGATGCAACATAGGGACTGCCAAGAAAAGCGGAAATACCCGCTCCATGTTCAGCCAGATGATGGCTGCCTGGCTGTCTGAGGCCATCAATGTCCCGCAAGCCATCCATTCCAGCAGCACCCTGGGGCCAAGCATTCACGCTGGTCTATACCCCCCTGGCTGGTGTCTTTCCCCTCAGAAGAGGAGGACCCACCCCATGAAGGGTAACGTCAGGGTCACCCTGGGGTCGGCTGCTATCTGGAACGATGACTCGGGGAGTAAGATGGGTTGGATTCAGCCTTGGCTCATGCCTGAAGGAGTGGCTGAGATGGGGCACGGAGAAGATGGGGCACGGAAGAGGGGTAAAAAAAATAAAAGCAAAAAAAAAACTAGACTTTCTGTGCAAGTTTTCCATGGGGAACTGACAGCCCATCAAGAGAGTGAGGTTTAGCATAACAGAAATATAGCTATTGACAGCAGACAAGGACCGTTTGGCCCACCTAGTCTGCCCAGTTTCCCTACCTACAACACCACAGACCCAACTTTATTTATTTATTGAAACGTTTCACCAGTAAAGACGCACTGAACAACACGTTGCTCATCTCCAGTGCATCCTGGGGGAAAGGGTAGTGGAAATACATACATGCATACAACAGCAAACATTATTACAACAATATTGGCAGTAGTGATTAGCAAATAACAGAAAGAACATATTAAGTGAAGTATATGAGTACAATTCTTTACAGAGGTCACAATGGTCAGGTCAAGTACATTACATTAGAATAACATCTTAAATTCATGATGATGGTACCATTTAGCATGAAAGCAAAGGGTGAATAGGGAGCAACAGCAGAGGTGGAAAGGTAGTGAGGCTAGAAGGGAAGCAGATGAATAGGAATCAAGGTTATAGATATATTAATAGTTGTAGATTGATAGGAATCTAAAATCATAGTTGTAGTTATAGATAACCCAAAGGAATGGCCAGGTAGGGATCTCTGTAGAAAAAGAAAGTTGTGGGGCCAGAAGGGAGCTGTAATTCAGAATAGTTACTGAATATATTGATAGAGGTTGGGGAGCAGGTCAGGAATACCAGGTAGGTTAATTGCAGGTACGATTAACAGAGAGGAAATTATGTAGGGCTGAAGTTATAGAGGAGGGGGAGGAGGAGGAGGAGTAGTGAATCTGGTGAGGAAGTGAATTCCATAGTTTTGGGAAGTGATATAAGAAAGCAGCCTGGCCTACAGTGATAGACTGGCAAGGGACAACCAAAGAATGGGAGTCATAAGATCTAAGTGAGTGGGCAGAGGGAGGGAGGACTGATAGAGAAGAAGTAAGATAGGATGGGAGTGATCCAAACCAGAATTTAGAGGCAAATTTAGCACAATGATGGAGGCATCTTTTTTCTAGTGAGGGAAATGCCAGGGAGTGGTAGAGTTGACAGTGGTGGGTGAAAGGAGGAGAGCCCAGAGCGAAGCAACAGAAGGAGTTGAAGAGGGTATCCAATCTGGCTAAGGAGGTCTTGGGAGTGGCACTGTAGACTACTGTACATCACGGTAGTCAAAAATAGGTAGGATCATCTTCTAGACAAGTTCGTGTCTAGCCGGGAGAAGGAAGGAGTTCCAGTTCCTGTATAGAGCACTGAGCTTGGGGCACAGCTTTTTCAGGATGGCATCCACAAGACCAGAGAACGTGAGATGTTGGTCAAGCCAAACACCCGGCTATTTGAATGAGGACGTGTTCTCAAGGACTGTCCCGTCAAGGGTATGGAAGGAGGGCAGGGAGGGGAGCCTAGAGAGTCTCTGCCTAGTGCCAAAGGTCATGGAGACTGTCTTCTTGGCATTTAGAAAAAGTTGATGAGAGCAAAACCAGTGCTGAACATTAGTGAAGTCCTGCTGAAGTCTGTTTGCAACATCAGTGGGGGACTGTCTGGGGGTGTAGAGGACCATATCATCTGCATACATATGTATTGAGATTGATGTACAGACAGGTGGTAGGTCATTAAGAAATATAGAGAAAAGTATAGGGCCCAGCACATACCCTTGAGGGACACCAGTGTTGACAGGGAGGGAGATGTGGAGTCAGTGATTCTGACTGACTGGGTCTGACCTACAAGGTAGGCTCTGAACTAGTTAGTGGCTGAGTCTGTCAGACCTACTGAGGAAAGGGAGTTTAGTAGGAGGGTGTGGGAAACCATATCGAAAGCCTTGGCTAGGTCGACAAACATGGCAGATGTGATTTGACCACTGTCCATCCCTGAGAGGATGGAGTGAGTAAGCCTAATCAGGGAGGTGGTGGTGAAGTGGTTTTTCAGAAACCCAGATTGGAAGGGAGTGAAAATGTTGGAATTAGAGAGATAAGAAGAGAGTTGGGCAAGAACCAAGTGTTCTTGCAGTTTAGTAAAGGTGGGAAGGAGGGATATGGGATGGTAGTTCCCAGGTGAGGAAGGAACACGGCCCTTAGGTAGGGGAAGAACAATGGCACGCTTCAAAACAGGTGGGATGGCTGTCATTTTGAATAAGAGATTGAAGAGGTTAGACAGTGTGTGGCAGAGATAGCCTTAGCTGAGAGATATAGCAGCTTGATGTCCAAGCCATCCGGCAAACTGCCTTTGGATGGGTTTAAGGCGTGCAAGGCATCCAAGGTGTCAGAAGGGGCAATTTTAGTAAAATAAGAAAGTAGACTGGGGCAGTGTGCATGGTGAGGTGGAGGGGGCACCTGGCCTAATAGACGATAAGGAGGATAGGAGAGCAGAGGCACAAGAGGGGGAAATAGGAATTAAATTCGGTAGCAACACTGGGGTGAACAGTAATAAGGATGTTGTTTATATTGGGGGGGGGGAGTGCGTGGATGACTTTCCAGAATTTATAGGGATTGTTTATGTTGGATTGAAACGCTGAACTAAAGTAGTCTCCCCTAGCCAAATGAGTGGCTTTTGTGCACTTGTTGTGAAGAGAACGCTATGCATCATAGTCTTTAGGGGGAGCTTTGAGGCTTTATGTAACTTCCAAGCTTGGTTCCATGCTCTTTGACAAACTATGAGTTTAGGTGAGATCCATGGGAGGTGGCTCCCACAAACTCTGATGCATCAAAGTGGGGCGTGCTGATTCCAAATGTCGAGAAATGTATCTTTAAAGTATTCTGCGGCTTCGTCTATTGAGTTCACTGAGGCCAAAGGGGCCCAGTTTGTATGAGCTAAGTCAGGGAGGAGGGGGACAAGGTTCAGAAATTTATATGAGCGAGTCATTAAGGTTTTATGAGGGGCCTTGATTCTGTGAATTTTGCGTATCAGAAAGATCATGAGGTGGTCACTTAGGGCATCTCATAATGCACCATATTTAATGACCCTATGTGAGTGTGAGGTGAGGGCCCAGTCGATTAAAGAGTGGTTACTCATTTTATGCTTCATCGAGTTGGATCAAGGATAAGCTGGGATAAGTTATGGGCATCAATTTCATTTTGTACTTTGTTCATGGCGGGGATAAAAAGTTTAAGTTGAAATCACCTATAATATAAATTTCACCTGAGGAGGTGTGGGATTATATGATACTGATGAGGTCTGTAACGACAGAGGAGTGGGAGACAATAGGCACCTGCCATAAACATAGGGAAGGAGAAAGGAAGGGATAGCTGTAAGATGAGCACCTCACATGCTTTCGGGACAGAGGCGGAAAGAATTGTGGTGAATTGGATAGATGGGGAGACATAGATAGCCACTCCTCCACCCCTCCTTGACTGGTCTTATCGAGATATAGTATAGCCTGGGATGGAGAGAGAGAAGGGTCACCTATTTTATTATTTAGCCAGGTTTCAGAGAGGATGATAATATCAGGACCAAGCGAAACAACCAGGGGCTGTAAATCGACTTTTGGGAGAAGGCTGCATATATTTTGGTGGAGAATTTTTAGTCCACGGGGAAGGACAGTGAGGCTTGATGGGGAAGTTCCTGGAGCAGTGGATGGGTGCGCCAAGGCACTTGAAGGGCAAGGTCCAGGGTTGGGATTTATGTCTCCAGAAGATAGGAGCAGGAGTACAATGATAATGTAGTGAAGCTTTACACTCTTATAACAAGGTGCAGAACAGGCTTGAATGGAGGTAAGGGGGTGTGGAGAGAAGGAGGAGGCTGGATGCATAGAATATGTAGTAGTGTGCAATAAATAGGAATTGCTAAGAGTGAGGCACTAGGACAGAAGGGGTAGTGTTCCCAGGTCTGAAGAGAGGGAGACGGGGTAACAGTGTAATTGAAGACAGGAGAGTGGAGTGGAGTGTGGCAGAGAGGGACCAGTAATAATGGGGAGAAGGACGGGTTGTGGGTGAGAAGGGGGAGACAGAGGACAGAGAGGATAGGGAGAAGTAGTCTGAGTGAGTCTAGAGGCATGGTGAGGAAAAGATATGTAGTGGATTGAGCAGGAGAGTATAAAAAACAATCAATTAATCTTTATTATACCAGATGAAACACCACTGAGTGAAACTCTTACAAGTTACGGGAAAGAGAAGACTATTGGGAGGCAGTATAGTGCAGTGGTTTAAGGCTCTGAGCTACAACTCTGGAGACCTGGGTTTGAATCCCACAGCCCCCACTTGCATACTGTGTGACCCTGAGCAAGTCACTTAACTTCCCTGTGCTACAAGGTTGCACCTGTAAACAAGCTTTCAGCTTAGTGTGCTACTCCTGGTTAAACAATTGAAAAAAAAATACCATAGGTTAGAGGGAAGAGAAGACTATACTGTTATAACACAGTCACACTGCAAATGAAAGAACTAAGGTCCCTCTAGTGCCAGATCTTTATAATCTGCTAATGGGAAACTGGCCATCATCAAAAAAAAAAAAAAAAAGGAAATTGACAAACAGCTATCATGTCATGGGAGTCTTTGCTGGCTGAAGAGTGTGGGAGGTGGCTTTAGCAAAGCCAGCCACACTGCGGAGGAGAAGAGAGCGAAGCAGGTCAGGCTGTGGAGGGAGCACCCATCAGGGGCCTCTGCTCAGGAAGGAGAAGGAAGGAACAAGTTAATATAGGTTGAAATCGGTGGGCGGAGGGCCTGACAAGTAGAGGAGACACAAGAGCAGCAGGGGAGTGTAGGCAGGACAGAGAGAGAGATTTAGGAGAAATTAGCAACAGAAAGGAAAAGTGCAGACACAGTGACTGGCTAAGCAGGTCTTTACACACTTAGGCCATTATTAACAATGTAAAGTAGCTCTAAACAGTAACTAACAGTGACAATATTTGCTGAACTAGCTCTACACAGTAACTAACCATTTAGCCAGGAAGTAAAAGAATAAAATATTTATTTTTAACCTAGAGAAAAAGGAAAGCAAAATGCAGGATAGAACCACCAGTAGCTACAGTTTCTAGTGAGGCCAATGGGACAGAGGTAGCAGGGAGATCTGCGGCTTTAGCCCCCCTTCCTACCTCTAAGATTCCCTTATGCCTATCCCATGCATTCTTGAAACCTGTTACCATTTTTGCCCCACAACTTCATCTGTGAGGCTGCTCCAGGCATCCACCTCTCTTTCTGTGAAGAAGTACTTCCTCACATCTCCACTGAGCCTCCCCCTTCCAGCTTCATAGCAGGTCCACTTGTTCTTGAGCATCTTTTTTTCTGAAAAATGCTTTCCTCTTGAACCTTATTACACCCATGAGGTATTTGAATGTTTCTATCATATGCCTCCCCCTTTCTTCCAGGGTGTACATACTGAGGTCTTCAATCTCTCCCCACAGGGTTTGTGATGCAGACCCCGCACCATTTTGGTCACTCTCCTCTGGACTGCCTCTACACTGTCTATGTCCTTCTGGAGATGTAGTCTCCAGAACTGGACACAGTACTCTAGGTGACATCTCACCAGTGATCTATGCAGTGGTAACACCGCCTCTCTCTTTCTGCTGGTGATACCCCTCTCTATGCACCCTAGCATCCCACTAGCTCTCCCCACTGTCTTGTCACACTGTTTTGCCACCTTTAAGTCATCAGATATGATTGTGTTCTGCTGGTGAAATGCTGGCTGGTGTCTTCCAGAGTGGCACAGGCTTTTGTAGCAGTGAACCTCACCCCCAAATCAGCTCCTGGCTGCTGGCTCACCCTCTGAGCCCCCTGCCTGTCACAGTACACTGGGTTAACAAAATAAAGTCAGTGCTGAAGCAGGACAAATCCTGCAGTCAATGTTAAATGTTCAAACTGCAGCAGTCTCCGTGACCAGTTGTCCTGGCTTGGTGTTCTACTGGTGAAATGTTTGAGACTGGGGGAGACTAAACATAGCTTGAGGTTACCCTGCCTAAAAGTTATGTGGTTAAAATGCTGATGAACTAATCTCACCCATTTTTAGGGCTGTGGGCAGAGCCTACAGCCCTTCTGTCATCTGTAGTTCTAAAACGGCTTTTCTTAGAACTTCCATTTTAGACATTTGTATGTATTCCTCCACAACTGCGAAGTAGTGCACCCCCCCTCTGATATTTGCTATTTGTTGCTCTATGTTAAAGGCATCTGAAGGAGGGAGGGGGATGCTACTGTTTGTACCACAGTACTTCTCAGGATATTAACAAAAAAAAACTTTTTAAACTGCTGTTTCTATGATCTGTCCAGCTCAGTCTAACATCTAGGGGACTCATTTCTTCTTGTTTTTTGTGAAAACGAAAGTCATCTGTAGACTCAGTGTCAGATTACATACTGTAGAATGCAGATTGCTAGCTGACTGACATTCATTTTCACAGCACAGATTGCCAGCAAGGAGTGGAAACAGAAGACTTGTTTTTCTCATTTTTAGAATACGATGTACTGAATGTGTGTTTAGTTGCAGGGTCAGGGCCTCAAGAAAATAATAACATTTATGTAACTAATTTAAGATTCCATCAGGAGGTCGGAAAAAAGTCTGAAAGAATTTGTGTAAACACTAACAAACGAAAGATGCAAAAAATAGCATGCACACTGGCCTCTGAGACTGGGAGATCAGAAGGCTGTGGGTTCTATCCCCACACTAAGCATGTGGGTTAAAGAGCTTGTGTACTGCCTAAAACTAATATTAGATTTTAAAAGCAGTCAACCATTACCTTTTATATTTGAGGTACTTTATCTTTTTCCTTTGTTTAATTAGAAGATTGTTTACCTGATGTTAATATGTGTGATGTGTGGAACAATACTTTGTGTGGCAGCTGACATAGCTAGCTATACTGCCCCCACTACATCACCAGCATCATGACCTCACTGACTGTGACATCACTGCTACTTAGGAACAGCAATTCAGTGACTGCCAGTGAAATCACAATGCTGATGATGTAGTGGGGGGGCAGTAGAGCTAGATATGTCAGCTGCTATGCTAAGAGCTGTTCCACACATCCACCACAACATTATGACATAGAAGACTCTATGATGGGCAAAAGGTAAAAGGAAGATACTTCAGAAATAAAATGTTATAACTGACTACTTTCTTAAAATTTATATTATTTTCCTGTCTGCCTGGTTTGACTCCACTAGCTCTTTAAATCCCAATACTGACACTGTACTGCAGCATGGGGGGAGTGCTCCTGTCTTTTCTGTCTGCCTGTTCAGATGGGTGTTAAAGATCCAGTGGCACTTCTCAAAAAGAGTAGGGAATTTCCATTGTGTCCTGGTCAAATTTCCCCATTCACTAAATATACCACCAACAGCTTAATCTGGTTCAAGTAAGGATTATATCATGTTACAATTTCAATTGGTTACCATCTGTAGCCCCCCCCCACCCCTGAAAAAGGGATGTCTAGTCTTAGTGGGCCTACCCGGTCAACAAAATTCAGCAAATAAATAAATTCCCCCATTATGCCTTATGGATTCCATATAAATCCAAATCATTCAAAGGCCATCATGACATATAATGTTAACACCTAACAGCAAATCAGAGCCCTTTTCCTGATAAAAGGCTGCCAACATATTACATTTAAATAAACAACTAAGTCACAAATAAGGAACTAGAGGCTTATGGAAAAATCTGCAGGGATTTATACAGGGGTTTGATGCTGCCTCTACAGGACAAATACAGGAAAAATGAGGACTTGTTACAAGAAAATGGTTATTTGTACCTGGGAGCACTGTAATGATTGTAACTAAACAGCACTATATGGCACCAACAAGAAAATGTCTTTGGTCATTTGGTAGCTCTTCACAGCTCTGGCTAGAGCTTGTCTGTTCTGTGATTACTATCACGAGAATTTTAAAATCAAGATAATGCTATTCAGCGTGTTTTTACCAGTACTGTGAGCCTCTGCTTTCTTTTACTGACCCATGCCACAACACTTACCTAACAGCACAGGATCCAGTGTAGTGGTGTGGACAGCGCAACCAGCTAAGCACTGGGATGTGGCTGTCTAGGGATCATCATTCTGACATACTAATTAACTGAATCCTAGCATGAAGAAATAATTTCATTTTAGATCATGGGATGCTACTGATCAATCACGGCACTTCCTTCAGTAGCATGTGAGGTACTCTTATTTTTATAAGAGTGTCTCACCAGCTGTTACTGCCTAACAGGCTTCTGGCTAGTGACCCATTCACCACAGAGAAAGGGACTGCAAAAAAGGTATTAAAAAAGAAACTGTGGCACAATCTGTAATAAGTTTATATGGGCACTAGGAGGCCCTGTTATGGATATAAGAGTGCTACTGCCTTCATTCTTGGAGCACCAGAACTGCTTATCTTCGGTTTGTAATTCTCTTTCCCTAAGAACACGTGAGGTGGCACTCATATACATGAGGACCTCCAAGTTAGCATGCCTATAAACTTAGAGTATCAATTATCTGAACCAAACTGGCAACATCGAGTCAGTTATGATAATTGGGAGTTAGTTAGAATTTGACCACATTGAGAATAACTAAAAAAACGTTAAGACAAAGATATAATCAATCCAACAAAACTTTATTTTACAGGGTGTGCTAATATTGTAACTGTCCAGTCTACTTTTGAGTGAAGAAGTGTTTCAGGGTCTTCTGTTACAGTTATGCAGTTCTGCCCCTCACGGCCTTGTGTTGTAAGTCTCTAAGAAGCAGAAACTGCAGAGTAGTGCTATTCAGCTGATATTCCAGCCACAAAAAAGAACAATCATTTGTCAATGTGGAATGTTTGCCTGCTGATATTAGCATTGGAAATGCAGGAGTTAGACAGATTCAGAATAGGAATGGCAGTGAAGTATTGAACTTCACGCCAACCCCACCTCCACCCTGCAGAGATGGACAGGCATTGGGGTATGCATTTGGGTCATCGCCCATAACGTTCATGCCATTTCACCTCACCCTATCCTGCAGACACCGACACATGTTGAGGTGTGCCTTGGGGTGTTCGGCTTTACAGTCACCCCATTCCATAAGGACATACACTGAAATGGGTGCGGTATAGGAGAATGGGGTGAAATCTGGGGCCAAAGAGTCCAAGGCACACCTCGATGTCTGTCACTGGCTGGGGGGTGGGGTGGGATGGCAAGAGCATTTCAGTCAGCAATCCAAAGGCACACCCCTGATGCCTGTCGGTCTCTACAGGGTGGGACGTTATGGTTAGAAAACCTAATGCCCCGGGTGTTTGTTGGTATTTGCACTACAAATTTTCAACATGGCCTTTTTGTGACCCCATCTCATGAAAGCATTTGGGACCTCTTCCCATGAACAGTAGCAGTGTGATTTTGTTAATGTGTCCCAAACTTTGAGTTCCCACAGCGACCGTGCCATTCTGTGCCAGACGTATAAAAACACAGATCAGGCAGGATGTGAAGAATGACAGCTGTACCATTCATAGGAGGTGTGAAGAGATGGCAATGTTGAAAATCTGTAGTGAAAATATTAAAAATGCTCGCACTTTTGAGTGTACCTGGAGACTGCGCAACGCATGTGTTTAACAGTCATTTAGTGGAATTATTTCACCAAATTTTCAACATAGGCATTTTGTGACTTCTGCTCATGAACACTGTCACTATGATTTTCTTAATCTTTCCCGAACATTGATTTCCCACAGCGACTGTGCTATTCAGCGCCAGATTTGTAAATGCATACTTCGGGCAGGATATGAAAAAGGACAACTATACTTTTCATAAGGAGGTGTGAAAAAATGCCAATGTTGAAAATCTTGAATGAAAATATTACAAATGCATGAAATTACGAGGGTGCGTGGAAACTGCGCAACGTACGCTCATAACACAGTCATTTTATGGACTTTTGTCACAAAATTTTCAACATAGGCATTTTAGCACCTCTGCTCATGAACAGCGTCACTGTGATTTTTTTAATCTGTCCCGAACACTGACTTCCCACAGCTACTGAGCTATTGTTTGCCAGGGCCCAGATATTCAAACTGCTTCAGGCTGTGGCGCAAGCCTGGGTGCAGCTCAACTTGGCTGCACAGGGGCGTGGACTGGGCGATATTCAACGGAGCTGCGCCATGGCTCAGCAGCTTTGAATATCGCACCCTGATCACCCGCAGTGTGCATGGCACAGTGGCACTGCGCCAGCGCCAGTGGCCAGAGTGGAGCATGGGGATGCGCTGCCGCAAGTTCCATTGCGCAAGGCGTAGCAACCGAGATATTCAAAAGTTGACATGCAAATGGGGCCATAATTTATGTAAGGTGCAAATGGGGTCATTTGCATGTCATTATGGCCCCATTTGCATGCAGGTGCACCGATCCCCGGCGACTTGCGCCTGGCACCCTGCCAGGCAGCAGCCATCGGGGACTGATGCCCCCTGCACTGCTGCAATGTGCCCCACAGCCCGATCGCGGGCATGAGTAACATAAAAGAGATCCCAATATCCCTGGTGGTCCAGTGGACTGCTGACAGCCTGATTGTGGGCTGAAGTACAAAATAAAGGAACCCATATCCCTGGCGGTCCAGTGGACCCCCCTCCCCACCCGCCTACTGATCCCCACCGCCCTCCCTGGTCAGCGGTGGGTGGCAGCACCCCACCCGCCTGTTGCCCCGCCGCCCGCTGACTGACACCGTCGGTGGGGCTGTCGCCCGATGGTCCACAGCATGAGCCAATGGGCATGCAGCATACCGTGACTGCACATTCCAGATATGTGTCTGGATCCATTCACATATCAGGGAATGTGGCAAGTGCAATACGAGACTGCATGCCCATTGGCTCACGCTGTGGACCAATGGGCGCATGTTCTACCGACGGTAAGTTAGTCAGCAGGCGGTGGAGCGCAGGTGGGTGGATAGCTGCCACCCGCTGATCAGGGGGAGCGGGGGTGGGATCAGTGGGGTGGTGAGGGGGTCCACTGACCACCAGTGATATGGTTTCTTATTTTGCACTTCAGCCCACGATCGGGCTGCCAGCGGTCCACTGGACCACCAGGGATATAGGATTTCATTCTCTGTTTCACTGATGCCCACGATCGGGCATGGGGGAGAGTGGATGCCACCACGGAGGTACAGCCGTAGCTCGTGTGGCCACCCACAGGTGGCAGCTGCTGTGTTGTGCCCTGCAATACGGCAGCTCACCTGTGGGTGGCCAGCCCTTGCTCCTTTTTTTTTTTGGCTTAACTTTGTGCTGGCACAGGTAGGGGTTGCGCATGCATGACTCTGCACATTCCAGGCTGAATATCGGGCTGTGCAGAGTATACATGGGCACGCCCCCCCACCTGCATACATTACTGATGTGCTCCGGTGCATCGGGATTTGTGCCGCGCACTTTCCCTTTTTGAATATCATGCCGGGGTGCATTAGTGGGTTGCAGAGTCACTGTGATTTTCCTAATCTGTCCCAAACACTAATTTCCCACAGCAACCGCGTTATTCTGTGCCAGAAGTGCAAAAACACATTTTGGTTTGAATGTGAGAAATGACAGCTGTACTGTTCATAAGGAGGTGTGAAAAAATGGCAGTGTTGAAAATCTGGAGTGAAAATATTACAAATTTGCGAAGTTACAAGGATGCGTGGAAACTGCGCAATGCACACTCATAACACAGTCATTATATGGACTTTCGTCACTAAATTTTCAATATAGGCATTTTAGGACCTCTGCTCATGATCAGTGTCACTGTGATTTTCTTAATGTGTCCTGAACACTGATTTCCCACAGCGACCGTGCTATTCTGTGCCGGAAGTGCGAAAACACATTTTGGCCAGGATATGAAAAATGACAGCTATACTGTTCATAAGGAGGTGTGGGAAAAATGCCAATGTTGAAAATCTGGAGTGAAAATATTACAAATTCGCGAAATTCACGAGTGCATGGAAACTGCTCAGCGTGTGCTAAATAAAACAGTCATTTTGTATTTTTTCACCAAATTTGCAACATAGGCTTTTTGAGAGCCCACCTCATGAATAGTGGCATTGTCATTTTGTTAAATGGTCCCGAAAGGTGATTCCACACAGTGACTGAGAAATCACCTTTTGGGACAGAATAATGCTATGACAGTGACTGAATTCATGAGGAGGGGTCCCAATAACCCCATGTTGAAAATTTGGTGCCAAAAGTCCAAAAAATGGCTGAGATAGCCACAGAAGTTGGAAAAACCCTATTTATGCCATTATACAGCTTACCGGCATTTCTTTAGTTCGTGGTCAGCTTTGAAGAGTGCAGACGTGTTCCTGGTCCACCGAAGATAATAGCACCAGGCTCCGGAGGTAAGTATGGGATGAGGGGAGGTGTGGGGAGGTGGGGTGCACAGAAGGTGGGTGCGGGTTGGGAGAGGGTGCACGAGAGACTACGAGGGACTGTTTTCTTTGTTTCAGGGACACAGCATAAATAAAAGATGTCTCGGGAATTTTTTTTTCCAGGCTTGCTACATGCACACTGGGGTGGGTTCCCAATGTGCACCTGTATTTTGGGGGTGGAGGGGACTGAAGCCAACAGAAACTGGGCCGTTGGCACAGAAACGTGCATGTGGGGGGGCGCATGATGCCGAGGGGGATTGGGCACCCCCCTTGGCACACAACAAATGGGGGGGCATTATGCCAATGGGGAGTGGGCTCCCCCATCAGCAAATGAACTGAGCAAGGAGCATGCCGACAGGGGGATTGGGCACCCCAGTCAGTCGGCTTTCATGAGGCTGCCATGTTTAGGGAAATGTTACACCAGGCAAAGTACCGCCCTGCAATGACGGGTCCCTCCACTCATTGCAGCGGAATGGCTGATGCTGCAATGACGAGGCAGCCCCTCATTGCAGCGGCCAAATCATTTCAAGTTGGTAGCACTTCTGCAGAACCAGTGATCATCAGGACACGGGCCTGCATGGGGTGAACAGTGCCAAGCCCACAAATGCAGTGCCGGGGTTGGCTGCCACAGTGCCGCACCTCTACAACCCGCTTCTCTCCTAAGCTGCCACATAATGTTTCTTGCGCGCGCTGCAAGCAAACATAAAAATGTCAAAAGTATTCTTCTGCTTCACTGTGTGTGGGGACCACAGCAGCCTGTTTCTTCTTCATTGCTGATCTCACTCTTGGCTGCAGTTTTAACCCCCAACACCAGATCCTCACTGAGGTGCACATGTCCATCCTCATTATGACTTGATGCAACACAGTTTTCCAGCTCTGTCTCCATGACCATGCAGTGTCAATTTCACAGCCAAAACAGAAATTTAATGTCTCTTTCTATATAGCTTTCACTCTCAGGGCCAGATATTCAAAGCTTTGCGTGGTCTGCAAAGAGTTTGCAAGGGAATAGCGTGGGATTAGCGCGGGTCTGCCATATTCAAAAGGCCAACTAGTGTGGGCAAACAGCAGTAGTCCCAGGCAAAGCATAATGATATGCAAGGGGCATAGTGAACATAAATATATTCGCCATGAGATATGTAGCGACTAGCGCCGCGCTAAGGTGTTTAGCGCGACATAGCGTGACCCATAGCGTGGTACAATTTACCGCCCAGAAAAAGCTGGTCTTAACCCTGGGCAAACAGCTTTTTACATCATTGATGCATTGTGCAGTGCTTAGAAACATAGAAGCATAGACTTTGACGGCAGATAAGGACTTCTTGGCCCACCTGGTCTGCCCATTTCCTTACCCACAGGATAAGCCACAGATCCTAGTTAACCAAAATCCTATTTTTTCCTACCCCCCACAAGAATTGCCTTATGTCTGTCCCATGCATTCTTGAATTCTCCCACAGTTTTAGACACCACAACCTCCTCAGGAAGGCTGTTCCATGCATCCACTACCCTGTCTGTGAAAAAATACTTCCTCACATTGCCCCTGAACTGCCTCCCCTCTAGCTTTAAATTGTGTCCCCTTGTTCTTGCATGTCTCTTTTTCTGAAAGATGCTACCCTCTTGGACTTTGTTGACTCCACTGAGGTACTTAAACGTTTCTATCATGTCCCCCCTCTCCCTTCTTTCCTCAAGGGTATATATATTAAGCTCTTTTAGTCTCTCCTCATATGGCTTCTTTTGCAGACCCTGCACCATTCTAGTTGCCCTCCTCTGGACTGCCTCTATCCTGTCTATGTCCTTGCGGAGATGGGGTCTCCAGAACTGGACGCAGTACTCCAGATGGGGTTTCACCAACTGTCTGTACAGAGGGATAACAACTTCCTGTTTTCTGCTGGTGATGCCTCTCCCTATGCATCCCAGTATAACCCCAGCTTTCCCTACTGCCTTCTCACATTGCTTGCTAACCTTAAGGTCATCTGATATGATTACCCCCAGGTCCCTTTCCTTTTTTGTTTTTGTTACTACCTCCCCCCCATTGTGTAATCTTACCCTGGGTTTTTGTTTCCCAGGTGCATTATTTTGCACTTCTTTGCATTGAGTCCTAGCTGCCATACTTCTGACCATTCCTCCAACCTTGCCAAGTCCCTTCTCATCCTTTCCACACCTCCTTGTGTATCAACCCTGTTGCAGATATTTGTGTCATATGCAAAGAGGCATACTTTTCCTTCCAGTCCCTCTGCAATGTCACTTATAAAGACATTAAAAAGGACTGGACCCAGTATTGAACCCTGCGGTACCCCACTTGCGTGGGATTTGCGTGGCTTGCGCGGCCCTAACATAGGAGTACAACACTTAGGAAATGCCAGACATGCCGGCCCATCGGCACAGCGGTGGGATTTCCGCTTGGGACGCCGGCGACCAGGGTTCAGGAATGGACCTGGGTCGCTGAAGGGCCGGCTGGGGGGAGATGGATGGAGCGTCCTCAGGACAGCTCTCCTTCTCCGGGGTGGGAGGGGGGACGAACGTCCAGTGCACACAAGACTCCTGGTGGAGGCCGGGGGCTCCTACACAGCTAGTGTCAGGATGTCTGGGGGGGCGGGGCGGACTTGGGACATCATTGCACGTCCCCGCCCCTGAGGAAATAACGTCCTTTCGGGGACAAGAAAAATTCCAGCCAGCGCCTCCATGAAGCCCTCCTCGCCACCTCCGATGTGCTTCCAGGCCGGCTACCCTGACCAGAACCGATGTTCGTGACACTGGTAAGTGCCACAACCCCAACCTGGGGGGTAAGCCAGGGGGCATAAGGGGGGAGAGAGCGGCTCATGTGGGTGCAGGGGGTGGCGGGGGCCATGACTAGGGCTGAGTTCAATGATAGCTGGCAAAAAAAAAAGAAAATGCCAGACATGGAGGACACATGCTGCTCGCTGATGGCACCACTATGATGCCAGCAGCTGCCACCAGTGTGAGCCAAGCACAGACAGTAAGGGGTGATCCGACCCACAGGGGACAGCATGGTAGTGAGGCCATATAGCACACACCTGCAGACCATATGTCTGTGGTGCATAACAGATGCCAGCACACACATGTAGCACTGTGAGCATGGTGGCCAGTGAGGGGAGGGTTTATGGGTGGCCAGACCTCACCACAGCCCAGGTGTGGCTACAAGGCTGGGACACATCGCTCAGTGCACATGGGCCAGTAGTGGGATTACGCCACCACCTGTGTACCTGCCGGATCCTACATGCCCCCCCAGCCACCTACCACACAACTGTACAGATGCCACAGCACACATTGCCGACCATGTACATGACACTGTGTGCATCCCATGCCACAGGTGCAGCATCTGTGGATCACACAACAGCGTGATAGTACTGTCCACTGTCAATAATTACCTGCAAGCTGTGCCTGTCACTGTGTACAGTGCAGTGGTCATCACTGCCCTACATACCATAGGCAGTGTTGAGTCCATCACACTACCAGCCCTCTTGCTACTGTAGTGTCTGCTGTGCACTGTAGCATGACCTACAGTGTGAAGGTTGCATGCAGCACCACCACCACCTGTGCCTATGCTGTGTTGTCCCCTGGGGTGCAATATGCTATGCTATACTGTTTATATGAAGCCTGCAGCTATCATCATGCACTGCCTGACTGACCTACAGGTGGAGCTGCAGTCGGATCTGACCAGCCCCTGTACTTCCAGACTGACCTACAGGTGGAGCTGTGGGACCCTGCAGTAACACTGTGCAAACTGCATGCAAATCAGGGTATGATGAGATGCTAATGTGGCTGTTTGCCCAGAAACTGTCTAAGTAGGCTCATTTGCATGTCACTGTTGAATATGGCAAAGTTTGGCGCCGGGCTAACGTGTTTGCACGGGGCAAACCGCTTAGCTCCACGCTAAAGCCGCGCTACCATGTTAGCGTGCCACTAACAGTTTGGGGAATATTTTACCATTTTGATCACTGTTCTTTCACATCTGCTGCTGCCTGCAGCTGTGCTGGGTCCACGCATTTGCTGGAACACACATTGGCCACATAGGGCCAGATATTCAAAACTTTGCCCCGGGGCTAAATTAGCACTGCCCGGCAGGCAAACTTAGCCCGGAGCACAAAGCAAGCCATATTCAAAAGGAATAGCCCAGGGCAAATAGCTTCTGAATATAGCATGGGAATGAGGCCTGGCAAACTGAGCTGGGAGTGCAGGGCAAACTTAGCCCTGGAATAAGAGAACTCTTAATATGGCAACCAGGAAGTGCAAACCACAACAGCAACACGGTGCACAGTGATGTGAAGGTAGGTAGAGATGAACTATGTGGCCAATGTGTGTGCCAGCAAATGTGTGGACCCAGTACAGCTGCAGGCAGCAGCGTATGTGAAAGTACAGTGTGCAAAACTGTAAAATATTCCCCGAACTGTTTGCGCAGCACTAACACGTTTGCACGGGTTTAGTGCAGGGCTAAACCATTAGCCCGGTGCAAATACATTTGCCCGGCGCTAAACTTTGCCATATTCAAAAGTGACATGCAAATGAGCTTACTTAGGTAGTCTCTGGGCAAACATCCAGATTAGCATCTCATTATGTCCTGATTTGCATGCAGTTTGCACCGAGCTAACGGTTTAGCCCTCCGCTAAACCCGCGCAAATGTGTTAGCACTGCGCAAACAGTTTGGGGAATGTTATCCAGTTTTGACCACTGTACTTTCACATGCGCAACTGCCTGCAGCTGTACTGGGACAATGCAGCATAGGCACAGATGGTGGTGGTGCTGCATGCACCTGTCACACTGTAGGTCATGCTATAGTGCACAGCAGATACTACAGTAGCAAAGGGGCCAGTAGTGTCTGGACACAGCAATGCCTATGGTGTGTAGGGCAGTGATGATGACTGCACTATACACAGTGAGAGGCCCAACCTGCAGGTGTTTACTGACAGTGGACATTACTGTTACGCTGTTGTGTGACCCACAGATGCTGCATCTCTGGCATGGGATGCTCACAGTGACATATACATGTCCGGCTTTGTGTGCTGTGGCAGTTGTACAGCTGTGTGGTATGTGGCTGGGGAGGCATATATTATCAGAAAAGCACACTGGTGTTGGGGTATTCCCAACACGGGTCCATGTGCACTGGATGATGTGTCCCAGCCTTGTGGCCACACCTGGTCTGTGGCACAGCCTGGCCACCCATACACTCTCCCCTCAACATCCTCCATGCCCACAGTGCTGCATGTGTTGTGCTGGCATCTGTTGGTGTCCACAGAAGTGTGGTTCACAGGTGTGTGCTGTATGGCCACACTGCCATGCTGTCCGCTGGTGGCAGGGTCACCACTTACTGCCTGGCATGGCTGAGACTGGTGGCAGATGATAGCATCATTGTGATGCCATCAGTTAGTAGCATGTTTTCTCTATGTTTGGCTTTGTCTATGTGTCATATTTATTTGTTAGGGTCGCGCAAAGCCGCACAAAGCCAAAGTGTCATGCAAAGCTGATTGCCCAGGGTTAAGACAAGCTTTTCCTGGGTGGTAATGTGCACCGCTCTAAGTGTCATGCTAAGTCATGCAAAACCACTTTGTGTGGTGCTAGTCTCTGAATATAGCATTGCGCCTGTATTCATGTCAGTTTGCCCCTTGCATACATTATTATTTGGCCCGGTGCTAATGCACTCTGCCTGCACTATTTGGCCTTTTGAATATAGCAGACCCGTGCTAATCCTGCGCTAAACCTGTGCAATCGGTTTTGGCCCGGTACAAAGTTTTGAATATCTGGCCCATAGTTCCTCTTTATCTACCCTCACGTCACTGTGCACTTTGTTGTTGTTGTGGTTTGCACTTCCTGGTTGCTATATTCAGTGCTGTCAAATCCCAGGGCTACAGTTGCCCTGCCCTCCCCTCCCAGTTTGCACAGCCTCTTTCCCATGATATATTCAGAGGCTGTTTGCCCCAGGCTATTCCTTTTGAATATAGCTTGCTTTGTGGTCCAGGCTAAGTTTGCACGCCAGGCAGTGTTAACTTAACCCAGGGGCAAAGCTTTGAATATCTGGCCCTCAGTGTGTAGCGTTTCTTAGAATGGCTCTAGTTTTGATTGTTGCTCTTCGGGTTCTGACTTATTTACCCCAATCCCCAAACATGCCCATGCATTGTACACTGTCTTTACTCACAATTCCCTATGCTTCAATACTAGAGATGTTGCCAAGTCTTTCTTCTTTGGCTTGTGATGAAGACCTAACAAAGTGACCCATTGTTGCATAATTTGGGGCATAGTGCACTTCATTTAACTACGCAAGGTGCTTTGCTTGGGAGGTCAGCTCTACTTCATGAAGGGTGGATAATTGGGCAGGTCATGTGGTGTGCAAATCTCTGATCACATAGTTATTTTGCTGGAGGAACTGCATGGATGCAGTTATGTGCATCCCCTCCCCAACAGTGTGCAGTCCCACTCTGTTAGAGAAAGGAGTAGGATGTGTCTTCATTGTGCTGTAAAGAACACAGGGCAAAATAGAACATTGCTTAATTTAGTGCAACATTTTTTTTAATTTGAGTTTAGAGTGCTCTTAGATGGTACTGGAAATGAGAAGGAAGTGGAGTAGGTTTAAGAATGCATTTAACAGCACAAATAGTTGTGCAGTTGTATTGTGTTTACTTGTAGTGCTCTAAGCTATGTTTGGAAGTAAGTTAGATTTTAAAAAAGTATTTTCACACAGATACTGTCCCTGACTGCACTCTCAGTGCAGGTAATGTAGCTATGACTCGAAGTGAAGTGAGCTGAAGTGGTTCCAACTATACTGGGCGTTGCCAAGGATTGAATGACGTACATTATTTTTTATTGCCATAAACTGAGGAAAAATGTTGCAAATGTGGCACAATGTTTGAAAATAGCATCCAAACATTTTGACACTTGTGGCATGTTGCATCAGAATCTGGGAACTGTACCTGTGTCATGCCTTTTGAAAATCATGGGCCATATATTCAAAACTGAGCCCCGGGGCTAAATTAGCACTGCACGGCATGCTAAATTAGACCTGAACCAGTAGCAAGCTATATTCAAAGGAATAGCCCTGGGGCTAAACCTGCTGAATATAGCATGAAAAGGAAGCAGTGCAAACAGGGCTGGGAGTGCAGTGCTGAAATAGCCCATGAAATAAGACAGCTCTGAATATTGCCGCAGGGAAGTGCAAAATGCAACAGCAGCTCAGTGGACACAGAGGTGGAGTACGGCAGAGCTGAAGTTGATGGACAATGTGTGTGATAGCAATGAAGTGTTGCACAACAACTGCAAACAATAATGCAGGCCTCACACTGCAGAACTGTGTTATGCTTTTGAAAGGATTGCCTTGGGCTAACCCGATTGCACAGTGCTATTACATTAGCCCGGTGCAAACACATTAGCCAGGGGCAAAAGTTTGCTATATTCAAAGCACCTATGCAAATGAGCCTACTCAGGCACTCCATGTGCAAACAGCCACATTAGCATCTCATTAAAGCTCGCTTAGCATATATTAGCAGGACGATTGCCGGGTGCTATTCCATGGTGCCCACAACTCCACCTGTAGGTCAGACTGAAACTACAGGTCAAAAAACCACAGGCTGGATGGTGCCCATCGCTCCACCTATAGGTCAGACTGGATATACAGGCTAAAAGCTGCAGGCCGGGGTGTGCATACAGCTCCACATGTATGCCAGCCTTGAGAAACAGTTTGTTAGCTGCAGGCCATGGGTGTCGGCAGTCATACGCAGTGCCTACCTCCCACCCAGTCAGCACTGGACTGAGGGACACAGACACCCTGAATGTGGAACAAAGAGGGGCACTGATCCCCATAACAAGAGGCACATCCAAAAACAAGGAGACACAAACTCAGCACACAATGGAAACCATTACCTTCGTATGTACACAGGGTAAGAGTTATGTAACACCACAGAATAATATAACTCCCCTGCTTGAAAGTCTGGATGTACAATATGTTCACAGGAGGGATGAATGCAGGTGGTATCCTGTGACATCGGTGACCGCGATTGGGTGCTTTCAAAAAGGGCAACTCAATCATGGCGCCTGTCAACAGGGCTACCAAGGAGGGAGGGCGACCAGATTGGGGGGGTCTGCGAATATAGAGATGGGATGTTGCTATATGTACATGCACAGGGGGGAGCAAGCATTACAAATGATGGGGGGAAGGGGAGGGAAGGTTTGTGAGGCATGGTGCAGCGGTGGGTTGCAGAGCTGGCCCCATGGCATGGTGGGTGGGTGGCAGGCTGGGGTTCCGAGGGTGCTGGGTTTGGGTCCAGGCACGCATACATTTTGTTGTGCCTGGCCCCAATTTTTTTCCCCATAGGTTTTGCACCCCCTGGAGTTGAGAATCCATTAGTGGGGGTGTGTGGGGGGCTTTGAACAAGTAAAACCCAAGTCCCTGGCGCCCTTTTGCTATGCGCCGGGAGTGTACATCACCAAAATTGATTTTTGGTGATGTACACTCACCATAATGGTGATTACCTTTCTGCGATCACCGTTATGACATGAAACCATGCAGGTCAGGGCTATAGTGAGAGGAACACAGAGGGATGTCCCCTGTACTGAGGGACACTGTAGAGGACTATATAACTGTGCGTGTGTATCTATCTATATATATATATTGCAAAAAAATCCATTAATACATCAGCTAGGGTGTACAATATAGCAACAAAAGCAGGGGAATGAGGTGTTAGGGTTTCCAACCCTAATGCCCCACCCTCAGGGTTCCCAACCCTACCACTCCACCCCCACCCCTCCACCCTCCACACACCAACAGGCGTCTGGGTGTGCATTGGGGTTGATGGCCTAGCTCTCACCCTATTCCATGAGCAAACAAGCTGAGGTGGTACAGTACAGGAGAATGGGGTGAAAGTTGGGCCGATGACTAGCAGCACATCCAGATACTATTGGTGTGTGGAAAAGTGAAGGTGGGGTGGAGTGGTAGGAGTGGGATTCCTGGGGGTGGGGCATTAGGGTTGGAAACCCTGACACCACATTTTCCTGCTTTTATCACTATAGTATATACCCTAACTGGTGCATTAATGGAGTTTTTCTGCAAGGAATTTCCCTTCTTTTTCAGATAGTATAACTGTATCCTCATTTTGCTGTGGGAGCACAGATCCATCCAGACTGTACAACAGTATCCATATGTCACAGTGGGAGCACAGGGTCCTTTGGATCCTGCACTCCCATCCCTCCACAGATGCACATATGTATCTGGCTGTGGAAACACAGGGGTCTCTGGCCCCTGCGCTTCCACACATAAAGTTACAAGCAGGCGTAGCAAAATTGTAACAAATAGGCATAACTCTGCAATCTTAAATAATTTTCACCCCAAATGTTCAACATAACTTTCTTATCACCTCACCGCATGTACCCGGTACAGAAAACCTTCAAATCCCCATGGAAATATAATTCTGCACAACTGTAATGCTGTTTTGCACCACAGGTGCAGAAAAACATTTATGGCAGAATTTGAAAAATTACAGCTGTACTAATCACGAGGTGGTGTGAAAAATGGTAATGTTGAAAATCTGGAGTGAAAACATGGAAAATTGTCAAAGTGCTGAGCGTGAGTAGAAACTGTGCAGTGCACGCTCATAACTCTGTCATTTTTTGGAATGTTTTCACCAAATTGTCAATATGGGTTTTTTGGGACCTCCCCTCATGAACAGTTGCACTTTGATTTTGTTAGTCCATACTGAAAGTTGATTTCACACAGCGACCGTGCCATTCTGTGCCACCGGTGTGAAAACATGTTTCTGGCAGGATGTGGAAAATGACAGCTGTACTATTCATGAGGAAATGTGAAAAAATGGCAATGTTGAAACTCTGGGGTGAAAATATAAAAAATTGGCAAAGTTACAAGCGTGCGTAGAAACTGCGCAACGTATGATCATAACACAATCATTTTTTGGAATTATTTCCCCAAATTTGCAACATGGGCTTTTTGGGACCCCACCTCATGAAGCATGGCACTGTTATTTCATTAATCCATTCCAAAATGTGATTCCGTGCAGTGACTGCGAAATCACCTTTCAGGACCAAGTAACAAAATGACAGTGATAGTGTTCATGAGGTGGGGTCCCAAGAACCCCATGTTGCAAATTTGGAGAAATAATTCCAAAAAATGACTGTCAAAATTCCTTAAATGGCTGAGATATTATCATAAGTTGAAACCCCCATTGCCAGCCATTATACGGCGCTTACCTTTGATTCTTCATTTTTCGGTTTGGCTTTGAAGAGTGCAGACGTGTCCCAGTCTTCAGAAGATGACAGCACCGACCTCTGGAGGTAAGTATGTGGTGGGGGGGTGCAGGGAGGTGCATGCTCAGTGGGAGGGTGGGGATGGGAGAGGGGGGACTGGGAAGACAACGAGGGACCATTTTCTTTTTTCCAGGTTAAAAAAACAAATAACGTGTCAGAGGATGGTTTTCTTTATTTACAGGAACAAACAATAAATAAATGTGGGCACACTGGGGTGGGCTCCCAGTGTGTCACATAGGGGGGATACATGCTGCTGACAGGGGGATTGGGCTCCCCCATCAGCCAGGCAATAGATAAAAAATAAAATTACTTTTGAGCCCACTGGAGTGGGCTCCCAGTGTGCCCCATGAGTTCGGGGGGGGGAATACATTCTGCCAACAGGGGGATTGGGCACCCCCATCAGCAAGGCAATAAATAAAAAAATAAAATAACTTATGGGCACACTGGAGTGGGCTCCCATTGTGCCACATGAGTTTGGGGGGTGCGGGGACATGAAGCCGATATGGGGATTGGGCACTCCGATGTCGATGGATTTGTTGGGCCAGACTACAGAAGTTTGATGCAGTATCCTGCATCAAAGTAAAAAGACGTCAGTGGATGGTTTTCTTTATTTACAGGTATAGAATTTAAAAAATACATTTGGGTGCACTGGGGTAGGCTTCCAGTGCACCACATGAGTTTGTGGGGGTGGGGGGATGTGATGCCGATATGGGGATTGGGCATGCCGATGTCGATGGATTTGTTGGGCCAGACTACAGAAGTTCGATGCAGGAGCCTGCATCGAAGTAAAAAGACGTCGGTGGACAGTTTTCTTTATTTACAGGTATAGAATTAAAAAAATACATTTGGGCGCACTGGGGTAGGCTTCCAGTGTGCCACATGAGTTGGGGGGGGATCATGATGCCGACAAGGGGATTGGGCACCCGTTGGCAATAAAAGTGGGCAGGCAAGGCGGGGGCACTAGACTACCAGGATTGGACCTGGTGGAAATTAAAAGTTACACTTTGATTTACTATGGTAGTAATTCAAAGTGTCGCTTCAAATTACTTCGGTTTCAACCGCCACTTATCGCATGCTTTTTGCAGGCAGTATTCAGCGCCGCACTACTGGTGGCACAATAACGTGTAGCACAGCACTACTATTTTAAATATACTGGTACGCTGGCATTCATGGCCACTCCCCTACCTCCCTCCCTCCCCTGCAATACATTAACTTTTAGCTCTGGGGCTAAAAGAGCTTTTGAATATTGCAGTCTGGCACAAATTTGACGCTATTCCAGTGTTATGGATTTGCGCCAGGTGCAGAGCTTTGAATATATGACCCCATGTAGTTTGTTGAAAGCCTTGTCCCTGGGTTCCTTTTTATTCCCCTTTTATTCTTTTTCACTTTGGGGGCAGGGACCTCACTTGAACTGCTTCATCCAAGTTATTGTTAATATGAGTTGCTCGCCCCACAAAAGCACTGTAGACAGTAACTTCTTCAATTATCTTTCACTTTAATTCAAAAGTCATGAAGAATGTAAAAGCTATGGGCATGATCTTTGAAAACGTTTTTGTGAATATGAGGTTCTCTAC